>CM037586.1:177996957-179262540 GCA_021018995.1 Chloranthus sessilifolius
AGCTTCCATAACCATTTGCACAAAAGAGCCCCATTCATCGAATCTATGTTCCGAATACCCAAACTGCCATCCATTTTCGAAAAGCAAACAGTATCCCAGTTAAATAGATGCATTCTCCTATGATCAACCCCCCCACTCCACAGAAAATTGCGCATGATTAATTCAATTCTTTGCACGACACTGGCTGGGCACTTAAACATAGAAAGTTAATAAATTGACATGTTACTCAAGACTCTCCTGATAAGCGTAGCTCTTTCGGCCATAGACAGCAGTTTTCCCTTCCACAAAGATAGCCTTTTTTCACATCTTTCAATCACCGGATCCCAAGCGCTCTTCCTCGGCTAACCTAAGCAGAATGACAGCCCCAAATAAACAGATGGAAATTGTCCTATCTCGCATCCAAAGTAAGATGCCAGGTCCGTCAGTTGAGGTTGATCTACATGAATCCCAAATATATTAGTTTCACTAAGATTAACTTTCTGACCCGTGCGACCTTCATAGGCCGCGAGGATCCGTTTCAAATGCAACAGGTTTTCATGGTTTGCATCACAAAAAACAACCGTGTCGTCCACAAATTACATGTGCGTGATCGGATTGAGACTGCAAGACAAAGAGAAACCCTCAATATGTCCCAAAGCTGCCCCTCTATCATCCAGTCTATTTAAACACTCACCCACTAAATTGAATAAAATTGGTGACAAAGGATCCCCTTGCCGAAGCCCTCTTGTACCAGCAAAAAACCCCGCGGGAGAACCATTGAGCAAAACCGAATACATGGGACTACTAATACAAGCCCAAATCCATTTTCTCCAACGTGATCCGAACCCCATCTTAGCAAGCATTTTGTTCAAAAATGACCAATGAACTCAATCATAGGCCTTCTCCATATCCAATTTCACTACAACCCCCGGTTTCTTGTCAGCGCAATGAGAATGGAGACATTCGTGAGATATAGCCACCCCATCCGCGACTTGACGACCCTTAATAAATGCTCTTTGCGAGGAACTTACGAGACTATTGATCACTGATCTAAACCGGTTGACTAAAACTCTAGCCACTAATTTATAATGACATCCGACTATGCTGATTGGGCGGAAATCCCCAAGTCCTGCAGTGCTATCACTTTTAGGAAGGAGAACAATAAAAGCCGAGCAGGTCCCCTTACTTAGATAAACGTGTCTATAAAATTGGCGAAAGACCTTGAAGACATCCTCTTTGACCGTATCCCAAAAGACTTGCAGAAAGTTCATTGGAAAACCATCGGGCTCCGGCGCCCTTTCACCGTCTCCCTCAAAAACAGCCCTTCGAATCTCATCCAACGAGAAAGGTGATTCGGGACTAACACTTTCATCTGAGGAAATCTGCCCAAAAGGCAGGCCCTCCGGGAAAGGTCTTATCGCCGCTTCCTCCTTGAATTGTAACTTGAAGTGCTCCATAACCGCACATCTCATTTCATCCTTATTAGTGATTAATCTGCCGTCCATCGAAAGAGATGAAATCATTTTCCTCCTGAAATTGGAGTTAGCCATCCCATGAAGAATTTAGAGTTCTGGTCCCCCTCTTTGACCTGCTTTTCTTGGGCTCTTTGCCGCCAAAAAACCTCTTCCTCAATGATAGTTTTATTAAATTTTTCCTTGCAAGCTGCTCTCTCATTTCTGTCCACCTGAGAAAGGCTACCATCGACCTCTTCTTTGTGATTAAGCACTTCAATATTAGAAAGCAGCTGCAGTTTGGTTTTGGAAACGTCACCAAACACGTCTTTGTTCCACCCCTTCAGAAACGCCTTAGGGCTCCGGAGTTTGGAAGTAAAACAGTGCTCCGCCGACCCTCTGACAACGAAGTTTTTCCATTTATCAGTCACCATCTCGCAGGAGTCCCTCAATAACCAGGCTAATTCAAAACGAAAAGGAGTTGGTCCCCAATTCACAGCTTGATGCTTCAGAGACACAGGGATGTGATCAGAAACTGAGTATGGGTGTCCCACCGACACCAAATCAGGGCAAAAGACTTCCCAATGCGAAGACATAAGAAATCAATCCGGCTCATGATCGGCGAGTCCTGACCATTAGACCATGTGAACCGAGCCCCTGACATGGGGATATCAACCAACTCCGCCCTTGCCACCAAATCAGAAAATCCTTGCATACTAGAGGTGATATTTTGCCGTCCCGTTTTTTCATTCATGAAACGGATTACGTTAAGATCCCCACCCATGATCCAAGGCCCTGACCACCGTCGACGCACCGAAAGAATCTCCTCCCAGAAATCGCTTCTAAGAGCTGGGTCATTTGGGCTGTAAACTACCGTGAAAGCCCACTCAGTATTGGATTGAATAGACAAAAATTTGACGGAAATGGTCCTTCCCCCAATAAAGCAATCCAGACGCAGAAACTCCCTTTTATCCCATGCCAAAATAAGGCCACCCCTAGTGCCAACTGCATCTAGCGCAAACCAATCCCAAAAGTTTTCCCTCAAAATCTGCCTTATTTTGGTTCGATCACAAGCCAACCACTTAGTCTCTTGGAGCGCTACAACAGAAGGATTCAAATATCTCAAAGTGTCACGAACGATACAACATTTGTTGATGTCCCCAAGACCTCGAACATTCCAAATGACACAACTAATCTTCATAAAAAAAACAGAAGACAAACCAGGATGTATCCCCCATTGAGGAGTCGTTTCCAGGATGTAGCCCCCATTTAACTTTGAAATATATAAAATAGGCTTCTTATACAGCATTTTAATGATCAAGCCCCCAAATGTACGGTAAAACAACTGTTTAACATCTATCGACCATCACTAGGCCCCCACCAGAACAAAATCATGGCTATGCCCCTCTATGTGTACTTGTGTGGGTACTGTATGCTTGAGCGTGCATGCATCTGTGCATGTGATCACAGATATTCCTATTGGATACCTTAAGCAGAACAGATACACAAGGGCCGATAAATTTGGCAGTGATTCTGAGTTGTTGAAACAGATAGACCCAACAATTCGCATTCCAATAACCAGTCTGTTCGTGTGAAGTAACTAATCAAATAACAGATCCAACAACTAAGCATTTCAATAACTAGTCCGTATGAAGCAATTAATCAAACACTTAGAAGGCTTTCCGTATAAAACACCATATTCTCACTAATAAATGCTACATTTTATATACACGTTTCAAAGTGTTGCATACTAAAACAAATAATTATCTCACTATAGTAATTATTGATGTAAATTTCAACCAAAAAGAACAATAGAAGACCCGCAAAATTAGTCTCATTGAAAGATTTCGAAGAGTTCGATTGAATCAAGAGCACGAACAAAAACTGAAATGCCATAATGCCAAGTCGAATCTATTTCAATGGAACGAATTTAAATGAAAACTAAGCTGAATTAAGTGAAAAAAAAAATGGATACATATTGAAATGAAAAAAAAAAGAAAAAAGAAAAAGGGACAGGCACTCGTAACTACTTGGGCTACCAAGTTACTTGCAGAGATAGAAAAATACCAGCGACAAAGGTTGCAGATATACAGTAGAGCGAGTGGAGAAGAAAGTGCGGGAAAGGGATAAACGTATGGGTAACCTGCTTTCAAATTAACATAAGGAATCAGTTTTCACTTCTCAAACGGTGTGGGACGTGGGCGTGCGCTGCGCTTTCGGAGAACTAAAACGCCACTTTTTTTCCCACACCAGTGATTTATCATTTCTCATGCGCCACACAGATATGGTAAATCTAAAATTTTCAAGTGGCAATCCATTTATACATATTCCATCTAAAGGATTATGCTTCTAAGTGAATGTAGCTAAGATTTGATTAACTTTAATATCAGCCATCAAAATTAAGAACAATGGTTATTAATAGAATTAGGGCTCTCAGTGGACCGAGTTAGGGCCAGGCTGGGATTCAACCCGGGCCGGATTTCTAATTTTTTGCCCGACTCTAATCCGAGCTGTGATGTACTCAGCCTGCCCAACTCATAGCGGATCAGGCCGGGATTGGACTTTTTTCTGAGCTATTTATGAGCAATCTAAAAAAAAAAATAGTAAAAAGATTTCAAATTAATTTTCAACAACAAAGAGTTTGAGGGAGCGAGAGACTCGTTTATAGTTGAGACTTGAGACGGTAGAGATTCCGATAAAATGAAAACACCATTATAAGGTTTCTATTTATGAAGCTAGTACCAATTGGGATTGCAAGATGCACTTTTACTTAAATGTCGTTGATTTTAAACCATTCAATGAATTAATCTCAAGGCATCTATATATATATATATATATATATATATATATATATATATATATATATATATATATATATATATATATATATATTTTAATTTTTTTATCCGGGCCGGGTGTTAGAACATTCAACCCAAGCCCGGCCCAGAACAATTCGGGAACCACATGCTTAGCCTGGGCCAAGTTGGATTCATATACCACTTTTTTAGGGCCAGGTGCAAAGTAAAAATCAGGCTGGCCCGGCCCATTGAAAGCCCTAATTAGAATGCACATAACGGATGATTCGAATCTCCAAAAAAGTGTGCTTTTTGGACCCAAAGCCTTCAATGGATGATATTGACGGTATGAATTTCCATGATCATAAGTCAATAGATGATATAAAATCATTTAAACACCATTTAGTGTTTAGATGACGGTCAAAGAGTATATATATATATATATATATATATATATATATATATATATATATAAATATATATATATATGATAGGGCCAGCTTGGGTCAGATTCATAAAATATTCCACTTTTTCAAGACCAGGTGCGGGCCAATTTCGGGGTAGCCCAGCCCATTGAGAGCCCTAATTAGAATGCACAAAAACGAATGGTTCAAATCTCCAAAAAAGTGTGCCTTTTGGACCCAGAGCCTTCAATGGATGATATTGATGATATGAATTTTCAAGATCATAAGCCAATAGATGATATAAGATCATTTAAATACCATTTAGTGTTTAAGGTTGCATATAGCATAGCTTTCTGCTAACTCCCGCCATAGCAGAATTCACCTGCTTTAGTTGGTTCCCATTCTCTTTTTTAACTCCCTGTAAAAGAGGATTTATTTGCTCTAACAGCAACCTCCTTGCTCTCTACTAACTCTCTATCAAAGTAAATAAAATCTGCTCTGGCAAAGAGTGAGTAGAGAGGAGGTTAGAATTATTAAACAAATAAATCCTACATAAAATCTTACTATGCAAGGAGTTATCAAGGAGGAGGGGTACCTACTATAGCAGGCAGCAAGATATTAGCAAAGAGTATGGGAACTTGCTAAAAGAGGTGAACTCTGTGGCAGGGGCTAGTTGAGAGCTATGCCATACACAGCCTAAATGACGGCCAAAGAGTATATATATATATACTAGTAGACCCTGCACGTGCAATGCGCGTGAGAGCTGTTTATTTGTAGAATAAACCGTTACAATATAAATTTTAAATATGTTTTTTGTATTTAACAAAAAAATCATTGGGCACTGACATTTCGATGAAAATTTTGATTTTGGTTGGAACCGAATTCGATATTTTCACCAAATTTTCGGGATTTCAGCCAAAAATCGTAAACGAAAGTGATGGGTTGAGTCAAAGTTCCGGTGCCCATACATTTTTTTATTTTGTTTTAAAACCCAAAATTATCGGCCTTCAAAATATTGGCCGATAATTATTGGTGATTAGCAAATTATTGGCCAATTACTTCAAATTTTCTGTCGAGAATTTGAAGCCTACAATTTTTGATAAAAAATTTCGGGATTTCATTTCGGTAGGGTTCGAAACCGATGAGTTTCAGCCGAAATTTTGATCCAAGACCCCAACTAAAATGAAGTCTATCGTTTTGGATGAAGGTGTGAAATTCGGCCCTTTAAAAAAAAAAAAAAAACACAAGGCCTCGGCGCAAACCGATATGTATCGGTCGATACCCAATACACATCGACCGATACGGATACCAATACCTTGTTGGGGAACCGCAGAGTATTAGAACCGATACGTATCAGTTTGCTGAAAACCTGATACGTATCATCGTTATATATTGGTATCGCACAAGATGTCATACCTTAGAGCATGGATCAAAATTTTGACCAAAATCTTGTGGGCCAGGTCGAAATTTCAGTCGATAACTTTAAATTATCGGTCAAGAATTTGAAAGCCGTGATTTTTGACTAAAAATTTCAGGATTTCATTTCGGTGAGGTTCGAAATCGAAGTATTTCGGCCGAAATTTTGATCCATAACCTCAAGTAAAATGAAGTCTTTATCGTTTGGGGTCAAGGTGTCAAACTCGGTATCGGGTATCAGTCTATGGAGGACTAATAAGAATCGGTCGATACATATCGGCCGAACCCAATATGTATTAGCCAAACCTAATACGTATCGGCTAATACGGGCCCGAATCAGCCGATACCGATACAGAGTTGAAGGATTGGGAAGTATCAGAACTGATACGCATCGGTTTGTTGAAAAACCGATACGTATCGCTGTTATGTATCAGTATCGCGAAGGATGTCATATCTCATAACATGGATCAAAATTTCGGCCGAAATCCTAATATTTCAAATGAACGAATCGGTTTAACGCTAAAATTCGATTTGGGATTTAAGAAAATCAGAATGAAATTTCGGCCGAAATATTGTAGGCTAGGGCGAACTTTCGGTGCCCATATATATATATATATAATATTTTATTTTTAAAAACCTAAATTATCGGCCGATAATTTGAAGGCTAATAATTTTATGTTTAAAAAAAAGAATCAATGGGCACCAAAATATCGGTTGGACTGAAACCGAATATGGTATTTTCACCGAAATTGCGGGATTTCAATCGAAAATACCGGAAGAAATGTCGGCCGATATTTTGGTGCCCATATATATATATATATTATTTTAAACCCAAAATTCCTGGTCGATAATTTAATGATTAGCAAATTATCGGCCGATAACTTCAAATTATCAGTCAAGAATTTGAAGGCCGTGATTTTTGACCGAAAATTTCAGGATTTCGTTTTGATGGGATTAAATGGCGATGCATTTGATTGAAATTTTGATCCTTAACCTCAACTTAAATGAAGCGTTAATCGTTTGGGATCGAGGCGATGATCTATCTGTCCATGGATGGCCGTCTGAATTGGCGATCTGAGATACATATCGGCCCTTGTGAAAAAAAAATCCAAGGTCTCGGTGCAAATCGATAAGAACCTGTATCAGGCGATACCGATACCGAACTGGAGGACCGAGAAGTATCAGAATCGATACGGATCGATATGCTGAAAAATCGACACTTATTGTTGTTATGTATCGGTATTGCCCGGGATGTCATACCTTGTAACATGGATGAAATTTTCAATTTAAAACAAATCGGTTTGAACCCCATGAAATTTCGATTCGTATTGAAAATCCGACGAAATTTTGCCCAAAATCTTGTGGTTCGGGCCAAAATTTTGGTGCCCAAATATATATATTTTTTAAACCCAAAAATTATCAGTCGATAATTTGAAGTTATTAGCCGATAATTTGATAATTAGCAAATGATCGGCCGATAATTTTGGGTGTTAAAAAAAAATCATTGAACACCGAAAAAAATCATTGGTACACTAAAAAAAGTGACCTTAAAATCAATTTTAAGCATTTCCGTGATGTTAAGGTCACTTTTCTGAGATGTCTGCTACATGAAACAAAACACCGATCGTTTGATAGTACGCCCATGATATGAAGATCCATTATGTGAAAGATTGGGAGGATAAATGATACCCATTGTCTGATTCAACGCAGTCCCTATGTTTCAGTGTGGATGAATACAAGGATTAGGAGGGTGGATTTAAAGGCACTCAAAATCAAAAACCAAATTACCAAAAAGAGATTTTATCTTATAACTTTGTTTTTATAATTTCAAAGGTTATTATATGATATATAATATTTTACTAAGGTGAGACATTTACTCATTTTATTTTTTTGTGATAATAAGAAATTTAAAGTTAAATGCCCTTCTCACTTTTATATAAAGGTATATATATATATGCAAAAAATATCACGCTTTTCCTACTCACCAATTAATACCTACTCCATGTATAAACACTAATTACTTAGTAAGAGTTCAAATGCCTAATGCCAGCTATTTGCAATATACCATCATCGCATCTATGTGCTAACTAATATACAAACTCTCTCTATGCAACCACTATATAATATCACACAAACTATATAATGAGGCCCGGTTGTATGCCCCTATGCCTGGCCGAAATCTCTACACCCAATGTAGTTGTCTATTATGTGGCGAGGATTAAGTATTACGGCATCTTAGTCAAGGTCGATGGATCCCATTCAATTTTTATTTTCTTAAATTACTTTTCCTCTGTTATTAATATAGTCAAAGTTGAAAAAATTCAATGCACTAAAACTTTGAGAAATCTCTACACCTAATATTAGTTGTCTATTATATAGCGTCCATCACGAGGATTGAGTATCACGGCATCTTAGCCAAAGTCAATAGATCCCATTCAATTTTTATTTTTTTTAATTACTTTTCCTCTGTTATTAATATAGTCAAAGTTGAAAAAATTCAATCGACTAAAATTTTGAAATATTATCTTATTTTTGACTTATTAAATGGAAGGTAAAAGAGTAAAAAATTATTATTTTTTTCAAATCACATATCTAATGACTGATCAACCTAAAACGGGTAATTTGTTTTGAGTTGATCATACCATGTGCAATGTGATCTAACCACTAGACGTATAAGTCATCCTGACGCGTAATATTCTCCCCAATTAATACCTTATATAATATCACACCAACCATTTCCTACTCCATGTACAAATAGTACAAATACCTAAAGTCGTTAGCTTTTTGCCACATGGTTTTCATCAAATGTCTCTAAACAACCTTTGTAAGAGGCTATCCCATTGCAACTCTCAAAGCTTATACCCTTGTTACCAGTTCATTTTGGATTAATAAGTCCTAAATATAGTTCATTTTCTATGAATCTCTTATTTTTTAAATTTTGTTTTCTCATAAATTATGGTAAAAATAATGACCAAATAATGGTAGAAACCATTTTTTTTGTTGACAGTACAGGGTGTCTAAAGCATAGTGACAAATTTCGTTTTTGATAATTTTCCGGTGGGAGGTCATTTCAGTACATTTCGGATTAATTTTGATATCTTTCAAAATAAGTTTGGGCAAAATTTGAGGATTTAAAATATACAAAAAAATATATTTAATATTAAAAAAAAAAATTACTACAACACATACTAAAAAAAGAAAAAAATTAAACATAAAAAAAAATTACCAAAATTTTGAAATTTTGCTAAAAAATATCAAAATTTACCAAAAATTTCTCAAAATATTTGTTTGACCTCCTTTTCGGTGAATTTCACAAAATTTGTCACTGTAATCCAAAATTTACGCTAAGACTAATCCCTATGACAGTCCCATCGCCGCCATCGTACCACTAGTATTACTCTTTAAATGGCAATTATTTACCGTAGAAGAAGCGTCGTTTCAAACTCATAAATATGGGAGCATGCCCAAGCCAAGTCATTAATCATTGCGACTACCTTTGATAGCTATTAATAGAAATCTAACTCTATTTGAATCCATGTAATTATTCTTTCTTCTTAGTTTGTTTTATTAACAATTTTATTTTCTTCTTTTGATTGCCTACCATCTGTTATTCCCTTCTCCGTTATTTCTTATTTTATAGCATAAGTAATATTACCAAAGAGTCATTAGCCTAGTAGGTACCATTAATATGAGGGATTAGGTTGTGGGTTAGATATTCGCCCTCCACGCTGCTTCAATATGTAACATCAGTGTATATATATATATATTGTCACGCCCCTCGCACCCGGTCCCACGATCAGTCGGCGAGTCCGATGCGAATCGGCATCGACACGCATTGTTCGTTTCTATTCATATTCATATTTATATTCTTATATTTCGGGTTTCACTTTTTAATTCATATATCTTCTCCAGGTAACTTATCACGTTTTTTTTTTCCTAAAACTTCACAGAAAATTCTTTAATTGTAGAAATGATTAAATTTTTTTTTTTTTTTAAAAAGTCGTTAATTTATCAAAGTATGTACGGAAACTTGAGTTAAACACTTATCGATTTAACCTCTTAATTTCGTTAACCTACGGGCATATTCAGAATTACGATTTGATCATAAACGATTTTTACTGAATAAAATAATATAATGAAGACAGCTTTTAAAAGCTTTTTCCATCAAAATAAAACCTTAAAAGTTAAATTATTCATAAAAGTCCAATTACAAAATTATAACTAAAATTTCAAAAGTAATGAACTTAAACAAAAGCCAAAACTAGAAGGAATGATCCTTTCAAAACTAAGTGCAGGTACTGGTAGCAAAGGATCAAAATCTCGCCTTTCCGATACGTATCGTTTGAGCTCTAAACTGATACGTATCGGACGATACGTATCGGAATAGTAACTTACCGGACGATACATTGAATGTATCGTCCGGGCCTTCCCATACAAATTGGACGATACGGTACATCAATGTACCGCATCGTCCTAGTCCAATACCGATACGGATCGTCCGATACGTATCGGTATCGAACGATATTTTGATCCATGCTGGTAGCTCTACTTGACAAAATGAGCTTTAAACTATCAACTTGGTTGTTACTCCTAGATCCTTCCGCATCCAACTTCTCTAATCCTGATTGGGTGGCTATTGACTGACCTCTGAAATTTTTAGTTCATGAAACGGCCGTAAGCGATGAAGCTCAATAAAATCTTAGTTAGAATTGTCTTAGAATTATAGTACAAGTAGTATACAAATAATTCATAGGTGCATGTGCAAGTGAGGTTTCTAACAGTTGTGAATATAACTAATTATCAAGCAATAATTCTAACTAAATGTAAGGCAGCTGATACTAATTAATACTCAAATAGGCATTTGTAGAAATACTAGCAATTCATTGATATTCCATGTATCACTAATCAGGAAATAATATGATTTAAGCGTTAAATACAAGATTAAAATCTACAGATTATCTACAACAATAATATGAATTACAGTAATATTATTAGGCATGAGTTACAATTTCCTCAAGATTCATCCAACATTATTAAGTGAAATTTTAATTGTCTCCAAGATTAGTTAATTATGATTGAATTTTGTAAAATATGAGTTAATTATCAATATCTTTTAATTAATTCAGTGTTGATACCAAACACCAACCATGATCCAGATAGAGTTCAGATACCAATATTAATTAGATAAGGGCCGCCACTCTCCGTCGTTTAGCCAATCTTAGACAAGGATCAATGACCCTGTTGGTCTAAATAGATCTGATCCTCAGCTGACATTTCAATATTCCTGCATATATAAGGGGTCCATTCATATACGAGGTACTCATACGAGCCTGTTCATGAGAACAGTGATCAACTATGTGAGGTCAGAACAGAACAGAATGGTATCGTCTTTTTACTTTCAAATTTTTTTAGTTTTTGTTGCATTATCTTTCAAATTCAATATTTTTTGCCCCAATTTTTGGGCTTCTATATCATGTATCTTTATTTTATTTCCCCATTTCAGAGATTGAGAATCATATTCAAATACCCATTTCGGGTCTAGAGTTCAGATATTCAGAGACCCATTTCGGGTTCAGAGTTTCAAATATTCAATTTCTCATTTCGGGTTCAGAGTTTCAGATATTCAATTTTCCATTTCGGGTTTAGAGTTTCAGTATTCAAATAATCTTTTCAGATTCAGAATTCAAGTATTCAAATATTCCTTTTCAGATTTAGAATTCAAATATTCAAATATTCTTTTTTAGATTCAGAATTTAAGTATTCAAATATTCATTTTCAAATTCAGCATTCAAATACAGATTCAGACTCAAGTTCAAGCATGCCAAACAAGTGATTCAAACACTTCATGTTACTATTAGACTTTCTATTTCAAGCATTTCAGCTTCCTATCATATTTTTATCATATTATTGTCATATCATATATTTTTCATGTACTTGTTATGTACCACATGTCACTATCTATCAGATCTTATCATGTCCAAATAGAAATCAGGTCCAAGTTTCAGATGATTTGATCATAACGGAGGATCTTGTCGGCTTACACTTATATCGAGTGTTACCCTAGTTAAAGTCTAAAGGGGGACTTATGTTTATCATCGTCGATAAGAACTTAGTCGTCTCTAACGAGGTTTGAGGCACTCGTGTGCCTATTCCTAAATGTCTTATCTATCTAAGTTAAACTAACTTCAACTATTTGACTGCTCAATGAAGGTCAATCGCTTTACTTATCCTATACTTTCGGGTATGGGCAGTGGGTCAAACGAATGGTTGATAGGTCCAAAGGTCCAACGGGTCCAATGGATTATAGGTCCAACGGGTCCTATACAATATAAGTCCAATGGATTATAGGTCCAAAGGGTCCAACCTAATATGGGTCCAATGGATTATAGGTCCAAAGGATCTAATGGGTACAATACATTATGGGTCCAATGGATTATAAGTCCAAACGGTTCAACAGGTCCAATACAATATGGGTCCAATGGATTATTGGTCCAAAGGCAAACGGGTCCAATACAATATGGGTCCAATGGATTATTGGTCCAAAGGCAAACGGGTCCAATACAATATGGGTCCAATATTTCTTAGGTAATTTGGGCCTTTACTAGACTTAAACCTAGAGGTATAAGCCTTTTCTAAGGTCCGGGTCATGTGAGTTTCTAATTCTTATGGGACTTAAAGAATATGTCTTGGGCCAGGCTCGTATTCAAGTTCATTGAGTTATGGGCCGGGTCCTTAAACTCTTGTCATTTATATGAATCCTATTTATTAATAATTTAGGATTTTGGGCCTCATTAGGCCGTCAAAGAACTCAATTGGGTCATTTGACCTAATTTCACATGGGTTTTATCATATGTTAACAACATGAAACCATGTGTTTGGGTCTGCCCAATTGGTCACGGGCCTCAGGCTAAGGTCCGAATACTAAGCTTCTATTTCATATATTCAGATTTTTCGATGAGGTGGAGGACAACCTACGATAAATCGGCCACCATTTTCGACTCCAATTGAATTTTCGAATGATTTCAAAACTGTGGACAAGATAACTGATGAAAGCATATTTCTCTTGTGGTGGCATCCAAAAATCAGTTCAGGTCTGATCATGGTACACAGATCACCAAGATCTGTTCTATTTTATCAGGGTTTTGGGCCAGAATTATGGGCCTTGGTGTTGGGTCCATAACTTTCAGTTTCGAAAATGGAATTAGGTGCTCAGTGGTTCTATGGAAATATTTGCAAGTCATCCAACTTTTTCATTTACATTTCGTGGGTCAAAAGTCAATGGATCAGGATGTATTATGGTCCATCCGATTGAAGGTCGGGCCTGGTTTTCTGGCTGTGTGCCATTTGCCAACATTCCGAGCTGAAATTTGTAGAATTTATTGTCGTCAATTCTAAGCGAACCGAGGCTTAAAATTTATACCAGACCTCAAAGATATACTAAGGTATATGTAAATTTTATTCTATATTTTTCTGTTAATGTTTCGGGCACGGAAACTAGAGTTGATTACTGCTCTATTTTTGTGTGCAACTGGACAGATTTGTCGCTTCGCATTATAAGTGCCATAACTTTCAAACCGTACGAGGTTCAGGTCTGAAATTTTAACCGGATATCAAAGACTCATCCAAGTACCCTCTAGAATTGTTAGAGATTTTTTTGAAATTTATTTTTATTTATTATGTCAGTTGTTCCAATACTGATTTTCTGTGGGCTGCAAGGCTCACAGATTTGAGCCGCGGATGGAGTCCACTTAGTGGTCCATTGAATGCCACATATTATTAGGTCTCGGTACGGGACTTTCTCAAGCTAATCCCAGGTCCTTTGGGATTAAATTTTTGGGTTATCATATCCATCTAATTAACATTAATCGGCTACCGATACTTTCCTAGTCGCCGGTGTCGGTTTTTCTTAAATTTATCAGGTTTGGGCTTTGGGAGTCATCCGATCGAACTAAGCATATCGGGCGTCTTTATATTCTTAAAAACCCATTTTTATTTTTAAAATTATTTTATAAAAATCTCATTTAAAACTTTTCATTTATTTGATATATTTTTTTTGAAGATCCCATGTAAATCCTAACCATTCATCTAATACCGTTGAAATGTCAATGATCAAATCAAGGGTCAAAACATAAGATTTTTCCAGAATTTAAAACCTATTAAGTTTATCATTTACACATGATCCTATTAACAAAGTTTAGGCATCTTTAGCAAGAAAACCTAGCCAATCGAGCAAATTTATCGAGTAATCAATCGGGATCATCCGATTGACTAACCATCATGATCAATAAATTACTATATTTTCTTAGATGTAGCCATGGAAATGTTTCCACTTCCAGCCACCTCTTGGGCCAAATATTCATATTAATACCATCAAGAAAATAAAAGGTGTATTCCAATCTAGAACACATGTAGTTGATTCAAAGTATAAGCGATCTAAGACCATATATTCCAAACATGATCAAGTTAATATAAGATGGATTCAAAACAGAGATCACATGAAAATATTTAATCAAATTTCATCTAGCATCTCATCAAAATTTTCTATGAAAATCTATGTAAAATCATACCACAAAATCAACACTATTCTACACAGAGTGAAAATGCATTGTTTTGCCTAACATTGACCTAGAGATACGTGAAATAGGTGATGGATCACAGTGGTGGGAAATTTATAAACTTAATCTATTATGAGTTTAGCCTGCATCTCTATGGATCAATTACTCTAAAATTTATGACATGATCAATGATTTCAAGGATTTCCTAGTTTTTTTATGTTTTGACCTTCTAGGTCGATCTAAGCCATTAGATGTCCTTACATGTATACTATGATCACGTGCATGGTATTATTTGGTTTAGATCCATGTCACAAAATGGAATCACAGGAAATACACATATAAAAATCCTTTTTATATACAAAAAAATATAGCATTTTCTAACTACTCTTTCAAAGTCTACCTAGTTGATTCTTCTTGGTCATTTAGGACCATTGGATGGCCTTGCATGTGTGTAAAACTACATGTATGGTCATATTTATCTCAAGTCCATCTTCATTCCCAAATTTATCCATGATACTTAGAGAAAAATCAAATCCAACGTGAAAATCTATGAGAAGATACTCAAAATGCAAGAATCTAGTGGTCTAGGCCGATTGGCCATTATGGACCATTGGATGACTCCTATGTGATTCCATAGTCACATCCCAGAGTGCTAAGGTGCTGATCCCATGTGAGAACATAGTCATACCAGGCTTAGTCATCCAAAAATAAGAAAAGAAAGCACATAACTATGAGAAAAAACTACATAATACACGCTAGAAATCTAGACAAACACCTAAACTAAGATTTTACTTTGCAAGCTCCAACCTCTAAGCTGATTTTCTCTAAACCGTGGGGTGAAGAGGACTGAGATGGGGCTGAAATTTATATTTGTTGGCGTGGGGAGTGTGGGGAGTGGAGTGGTGGTTTTATATTTGGAATTCAAGAGTTAGATTGGGAGAGGTGGTTTCTCTACAACTAGAACTTCAAGGAGCTCTAATGGAGCTAGGAAGAGAGGAAGAAGAAAAAAATAGCATGCAAATGGGAGCCCCCCCTTGTGAATTTCGAATTTAGCCAGGGAGAGGGGACATGGGCTGAATTTTTGTGACATGTATCACATTTTTGCTTTCTAAGCTTAATTCCTCCAAGTCCCCATATATGCTCATAATTATATTTTCTCTCCCTCTTCATCACACATCAAGTCAACCTCTTGTCTTTTGTGGTCTTCAAGAGTCTTGAACTTTGTGAAATTCTAAAGTCTTACAAATCTTGTGGTGCATGCTATTGGGTGCATCTTACACCCTAGATTTTCTCAATAAAAATAGATGGTGTAAGACGGGTCAAATCTTGGTCAATTGAATCAAGGTCTAGGATTTGCTAGAGATTTGTAAATTGTAATTTATAATTTCTAAATTTAAGTAATTTAATTATAATTACCCTTGGGCTTGTTTAAATATTACAAGAAATGCCATGGTTCTATGTAAAATACAAATATATAGTCTCATGTGTTAGTGTATCTAGGTGCTTCTATTTTGTGGGTCTAAGTTTGACACAACACATCAAGCATTCTCGTGATAATTTTTAAAATTCGATCCATTGCTGATGATCATCTCTTCACTACCAAGGCTCAAGCCAAATTCGGGTCAAACCTCGAGTCAAACTTTTGTCAATGAAATATTTCGAGTAGATTTGGGGTATGAGATATGGTGTGTCTCATCAATTTTTCTAACACACCCATCCAATTAAATGGGGTGCCCTATGGGTGCCACTACCAATAGACAAATATCTATTGAATTAAGGTGGGTGCCTCAAGAATTTTGGTAGACTTGATTTCAGGTAGTCACCTGACACTGTCAAATCACACCAGTGTCTAATCAACATTTTGATCAACACAGAGATCTAGAGGCAGATGTTACATATATATATATATATATATGGGTGTAGAGATATCTCTGCGCCTATTGATATGGGCACGACACGCAACGTCTTTTGTGAAGTGATGAGTAGCATGGGGCCCACTTTATTAAATAGGGTTAAACTTTTAAAATATTTTAAAAGTTATATTTCCTTTCGGCCATCATTCTTGACATTTTTTAAAACATCTTTCTTTTTTCTCTTCTCTTCATTTTTTTAAGAAAGTGTCAGACTTATTTTTTTTAGATATATTATATTCAAAAATGTAGGCATAGGCGCAGCACCAGGAGAAAGCGCCTTTGTCGGCGTCGATTCGCTACTGAGGTGTAAAAAAATAAAAAAAATAAAAAAATATTTTTTTAGTACCTCGGTAGCGAAGTGTCGACACCACAATATAGAGACGCCAACACCTTTTTTTTTTTCTGCACCTTGGTAGTGAAGCGCCGACCCCTTGATATCGAGACGCTAACGCCTTGACGGAGCCTGCACTTCTCTCCTCAAGGTGCCAACTCTTCTCTATCAGGGTGTCGGTACTTCGCTAAAGAGTTGTTAACACTTCGCTATTAGGCGCCCACAATTTTTGAGTAAAATATACCTAAAAGGAAGTCGGACACTTTCTTGGAAAAGGGAGAAGAGAGAAAAAAGAAAGTGACTTATAAAAAAGTTAAGAATAACAACTGAAAGAGAATATAACTTTTAAAATATTTAAAAAGTTTAACCCTAGACTTTTCTCTCTTCTCCATTTTTTCAAAAAAATGTCAGACTTACTTTTTCAAGTATATTTTACTAAAAAAATGTGGGTGTTCGGTAACAAAGTGTTGGCACCTCGAGTGAGAAGCGTTGGCACCGCCGGGGCGCCTCACCTCGATATTGAGGTGTCGGCGCTTCGATATTGAGGTGTCGGCGCTTCGCTATCGAGATGAAAAAAAATATGGGGTGCTAGCGCCTCGATATTGAGGAGCTAGCGCCCTCGACGGTTCCAACGCTTCTCTATTAGGGTGCCGACATTTCGGTACTGAGGCACTAGCGCTTTGCTACCAGATATGTATATTTTTTGAGCAAAATATACTTGAACAAGTTAGTCTCACACTTTCTTGAAAAAATGGAGAAAAAAAGAGACTTCTAAAAAAGTCAAGAATGACGACTGAAAGTGAATATAACTTTTAAAAGTTTAAACCTAGTTAGCAAAGTGGGCCCTATGCCACCCATCACTTCACAAAAAGGTGCTATGTGTCACACTCATATCGCATGGGCGTAGAGATATCTTCACGCCTGGGCGCATTCTCCCCTCAGCCATATATCTATACCTTTATATAAAAGTGAGAAGGGCATCTAACTTTAGATTCCTTCCTATCACAAAAAGACAAAATAAGTAATAATCTTTGAAATTGTAAAAACAAAGCTATAAGATAAAATCTCTCCTTTTGGTAATTTGGTTTTTAGTTTTGAGTACCTTTAAATCCACCCCACCCCCCTAATCCTTGGGTTCACTCACATTGAAACATATGGACTGTGTTGAATCAGACGATGGAGATCGTTTATCCTCCCAATCTTTCACATAATGGATCTTCATATCATGGGCGTACTATCAAACGATCAGTGTTTTATTTCACATAGCACACATCTCAGAAAAGTGACCTTAACATCACGGGAATGCTTAAAGTTGATTTTAAGGTCACTTTTTTTAGTGTACCAATGATTTTTATCGGTGCTCAATGATTTTTTTTTTAACACCCAAAATTATCGGCCGATAATTTGAAGTTATCGGCTGATCATTTGCTAATCAATTTGAAGTTATCGGCCGATCATTTGTTAATCATCAAATTATCGGCTAATAACTTCAATTTGTCGACCGATAATTTTTGGGTTAAAAAAAAAAAACATTTGGGCACCGAAATTTCAGCCCGGACCACAAGATTTTGGGCAAAATTTCGTCGGGGATTTTTGACCGAAACCCCGAAATTTCAGCGGGGTTCGAAACCGATTTGTTTCGGCCAAAAATTTCATCCATGTTACAAGGTATGACATCCTGGGCGATATCGATACATAACAGCGATAAGTATCGGTTTTTTAGCATATCGATCCGTATAAGTTCTGATACTTCTCGGTCCTCCGATTCGATGTCGATATCAATCTGAGTTAAATATCGGTTCTTGGCAAGAGACCTTGGGTTTTTCACAAGGTAGATAAGAATCATGTCGGCCAATTCGTATCGGTCATCCATGGACACGAAATCTGATTTTACACCTCGATCCTAAACGATTAACGCTTCATTTAAGTTGAGGTTAAGGATCAAAATTTCGGCTGAAACGCATCAGTTACGAATCCGATCAAAACGAAATCCCGAAATTTTTGGTCGAAAATCACGGCCTTCAAATTCTTGACTGATAATTTGAAGTTATCGGCCGATAATTTGCTAATCATCAAATTATCGACCGAGAATTTTGGGTTTAAAAAATATATATATATATATATATATATATATATATATATATATATATATATATATATATATATATATATATATATATGGGCACCAAAATATCGGCCGACATTTCTTCCGGTATTTTCGATTGAAATCCTGAAATTTCAGTGAAAATACCATATTCGGTTTCGGTCCCAACCGATATTTCGGTGCCCAATGATTCTTTTTTTTAAATCCAAAATTATCAGCCTTCGAATTATCGGCCGATAATTTGGGTTTTAAAAAATAAAATATTATATATATATATATATATATATATATATATATATATATGGGCACCGAAAGTTCGCCTTGGCCTACAATATTTCGGCCGAAATTTCATTCGAGATTTTCGGCCCAAATCCTGAAATTTCAGTGGCGTTCGAAACTGATTTGTTCCCGCTGAAATATTATGATTTCGGTCAAAATTTTGATCCATGTTATGAAGTATGACATCCTTCGCGATACTGATACATAACAGCGATACGTATCAGTTTTTCAACAAACCGATGCGTATCAGTTCTGATACTTCCCAATCCTCCAACTCCGTATTGGTATTCGATCACGGGCCGTATTAGGCGTCGTATTAGGTTCGGCTAATACATATCGGGTTCGGCCGATATGTATCGGCCGATTCTTATTGGTCCTCCATAGATCGATACCCGATACCGAGTTTGACGCCTTAATCCCAAACGATAAAGACTTTATTTTACTTGGGGTCATGGATCAAAAATTCGACCGAAACGCTTCGGTTTCGAACCCCACCGAAACGAAATCCTGAAATTTTCAGTCAAAAACCACGGCCTTCAAATTCTCGACCGATAATTTAAAGTTATCGGCTGAAATTTCGACCTGGCCCACAAGATTTTGGTCGAAAATTTGATCCATGCTCTAAGGTATGACATCTTGTGCGATACCAATACATAACGACGATACGTATCAGCTTTTCAGCAATCTGATACGTATCGGTTCTAATATTCCGCGGTCCCCCAACAAGGTATTGGTATCCGTATCGGTTGATACGGGCCCGTATCGGTCGATCTGTATTGGGTATCGACCGATACATATCGGTCTGCGCTGAGACCTTGTGTTTTTATTTTTTTTAAAAAAGGGCCGAATTTCACACCTTCATCCAAAACGATAGACTTCATTTTAGTTGGGGTTTTGGATCAAAATTTCGGCTGAAACTCATCAGTTTCAAACCCTACCGAAATGAAATCCCAAAATTTTTGGTCAAAAATTGCGGCTTTCAAATTCTCGGCAGAAAATTTGAAGTAATTGGCCAATAATTTGCTAATCACCAATAATTATCGGCCAATATTTTGAAGGCCGATAATTTTGGGTTTTAAAACAAAACAAAAAAATATATGGGGACTGAAACTTTGACTTGACCCATCATTTTCGTTTAGGATTTTTGGCCGAAATCCCGAAAATTTGGTGAAAATATCGGATTCGGTTCCAACAAAAACAAAAATTTTCACCGAAATGTCAGTGCCCAATGATTTTTTTGTTAAATACAAAAAAAAAATTTTAAATTTATATTGTAACGATTTATTCTACAAATAAACAGCTCTCACGTGCAGGGTCCACTAGTATATATATATATATATATATATATATATATATATATAGGAAAAGGTGTTCGTCCTCCAAGGTTCCAAGTGGAGATCCACTTGGCATCTAAAACATTGTTTCAATGCCACCTAGACCTCAAGTGTATTGCTTAGATCATTTAAAAAAATAATAATTTGAAAAGTCATCTCCATCATGTGTTTTTTAAGCCTAAAATGTAGACCATTGAAACTAGTCAAACATTGACTTATGCTTTTAAAAAGTTTTTTTTTATTATTTATTTTTTAAATGATCTAAACCATCCACCCGTGCTCCACGTGGCAATCAAAGAGTATTTTAAGTGTCATGTGTACCACCACGTGGACCTTAGAGGACGGTGACCGTCCTCCCATATATATATATATATATATATATATATATATATATATATATATATATATATATATATATACTGCCATTCTCACCCGTTTTCGAAGGAAGGACCATGGTATAAAAACTCAGCCGATATTGATACGTATCGACAATATGTATCGGGCCGATATGTATCAGTTTCTCGGCAAACCGATACGTTTCGGTATCTCAACTCGGTACTGATATTGGCCGATATGGGCCCGTATCGGCCGATATGTATCGGGTATTGATGATACGGTATCGGTTTCGGCTGATACCTCTATTTTTTTTTTTTTAAACTAGACCGATACATATCGGTATCGGCCGAGTCGATACCCGAGTCCAATACCGATTTTGACACTTTGGTAAGGGAGGACCGATACCTGAGTCTAATACCGATTTTGACACCTTGGTAAGAGAGGGCCGATCATGGATCATAATATTGGAAAACCGATACGTATCGTCCATGCCTCTAGGACGATATGTATCTGGTATCGTTTGATACATTCAATGTATCGGCGATACATTGACTATATCGGTTTGATACATTTATTTTTTTTCAAAAAATCGTAAAAAGTACTAAAAAAATCAGGAAAATTATATTTAATGATTTTCTATTTATTTCAATTTTTTTTGAATTTATTTAAGGCTTATTTGATGCTTATGTTTTCATTGTGCTTTTTCGAAATTTTAAAAAAACATGTGGATCAAGGTTAAGGATCAATGACAACCCTGACCACTGATTCATGCAAAACAGATATTATTCCAGTTGGCTCATTCACTATTCATAAATCCCTACTTGATCACCAACTTAGCAAGTGTACTTAAATAGTACTACTACTTATAGCCTACTATAACATAAAACGTAATTTTCTAAAGATTCCATTAGATATATGTTTGTTAAAGAAGTTATGTCAAAAAATTTATGTCAGCCATAGATCAAAAAATTAAAAGGTACATTATACATAAAAAACTTACTTTAAAGTCACATTAAATTTCATAGTGATTTTTGACCCTCGTGATCATCATCATCGGTTCGCGAGGTTTCTTTATAGTATTGGCCATATTGATACCCATGATCATATGTGCCCCCTTGAAACTGAGGCATTAGCGACGAATATGGCTTAGTGTAATAGGTAAAAGTCGGTCTTCCAAAAATTTGACCAATGAAGTCATATGGCCCGGGGTAGGTTGGTTTAGGCCAATAGTATGGGTTATTGGTTGCTGAATCTTCAGTATTTTGCAAACTAATTCCCCCGAATCTAGAAGTCATATAACCAAATCATCTTGTGGACCTTGTGGTGATGGTGGTGTTTGGTAAGATTCTGTCGCTCATCTTCCTTCAACCCCTCCACCTCTAAATGTAGGAGTATCAAACATTATTATCGGTTTATCATCCCATGCGATAATACCTCCACAAGAATAATCGGAATCAACATCATCCCCTTCACCACTAGTGCCAACGTGGATTTTATCGCCTCCATCATCACCCCCAGCACCCCTATCATCACTATTATCACTACCGAGCTGCGTTTTGTCATCAGATGCAACCATTGAGTGACAATTCAATCTTCTTTTTTGCCTAGGTGGTTGGGAAGCCTGATCCACCGCTATTCTTTTAGCATTGTCCAACCTTGCAGTGCTCTCACTAACTAACACTGGCTCTTCTCTCTCTTTGATCCATTGATTTAAAGGGTCATTGATCGGTGTTGAAATGTAACTATATTTCGCACCTTAATTCATACTTTTAGCTAGCCGATGAAAGCATTTGATGGTTGTTATATAGCTTTAATGATTACAGGTGTTTATGATCGTTGGATCATTAAAGAGCGTAAAAAAAGATAATTAAAAGTTACACAAGAACTGTGAACCAAAAGGTCAAAAGAAGCATCGAAATCCGTGAAATAGCTCAACATCCACCAGGAGAATAAAGACTCTACCCCTATATGTCAATCGATTGAGCACCAAATGTCAATCAATTGACAAGAGAGAAAGTTTTGCTCTCTTTATTTCGAATTTGAAGTCAATCGATTGAGAAAGAATTCTCAATCGATTGAGACTATTAGGGAACTCATGTCACTAGCTCATATAAAAAGAAAGCTATGGCTTTGTTTTGAGAGTGCTCATATTTTTTAGCTCTCTCTCCACTCTCTATTCTGGGCTCTTATTTTTCTCTCTTTTTCTTCTAGGGTTTTCTTTGGGTAGATTGTACTTAGGCTTTTATAAGTTCTTTTCTTTTACAATTTGTGGGATCATAGATTGTATTTAGGAAAAGCATTGTAAAGAGATCTTTGGTGATAAATAAAAAGTGCATGTTTAAGAGAATGGCTTCGAGTTTACAACGAGATCACACACCAAGGATGAGCGGCTAAATCATCTGTTCAAGAAGGATGCGACTCCCAGATAAGTAACATTTTTATGATTAACTCTACAATTTATGTGCTTCATCATGGAATCATTCTGCTAAAAAGTGTGCTTGATTGAATATCTTTTGAAGGCTTTATTATGACCGCTGATCTAGGTTATCAATGATCATAATCTCTAGATCTGTACCTGCAGGCCGATCTAGGCTACAGAGTGATTATTTGCTCATTATCGTGATTTAAGAATCTTGAAATATACTATGCTTTTTACATGATTTATACTACAATGATAGGCTGAGTCATCATTTTTAGATAGGGTATGCCGGATCGATTATCACATTTTCTTACGATTTATTTTTCTAGATAAATGATAGTGTGATTGATGTGTTATAGAATTATGGGTTTAATGGTAGAAAGGTTACAAATCTGGAGTAGCAAATTCATTGAACATTCCTAAAGTTGTCATTTTATTTATCAGAAATTGTTCTTGCTCAGATTAGTTTAATTTTTTTGCATCTAGAATAGTGTGGTAATTGTTTGACAAATAGAACATTCTCCCTTGGTACTTTCTTGGGTGTTTTAAATATCTTTAAAGATTAATTAAATTTCACGTTTCCCTGTGGGTTCAACACCCTTGATTTCACTGTGCTACGATAGATCTTGTGCACTTGTAAGGGTACATTTTAAAATCGATCAAATTTTTGGCACCGCTGCCGGAGACACAACGAAATTTTTATAATTCGAAAAGAGATTTGTGTGAAATTATTTGACAGTCAATCGATTGAGATCTTTTCCTTAATCGATCGACTGTGTTATGTGGTTGTGGTGTGCTGATTTGTCAATCGATTGTGTCGAAAGAGTCAATCGATTGACTATTTTGAGTTTTAATTTTTAAAATTCCAACAAGTAAAAATCTGAATTTTTAATTTCGAATTTTGAATATTGAAATTTTGGACTTTTAAAATTTGAATGATGAAAATTTTCAGATTGTTGAAACTTGAAATTTGGAGCTTGAAAGTTGAATTTTGATTTTTGAAATTTGCAATTTGAATTTTGAAATTTAATTTTTAAAAATTGAATTTTGATTTTCATGTGTGAATTTTGATTTTGAAATTTAAATTTGACATTTTGATTTTTGATTCACAAAATCTTCTTTTCCTCATTTTCTTCTCTTTGATAAGATTTTGTGGAGTTCTTTTAGGAAGTAGAGGATTTTTAGGCTCGCTTCTTTAGGATTTATAGCAATCTTTTATTCTTTTCCTTTTTTTTCTCTTTTAGGTAAGATTTTATAGGATCTTATGGGATTATTTTTAGATTTTAAAAAAAAATTTAAAATTTAAATTTTGAATTTTAAAATTTGGATTTTGGAATTTAAATTTTGAATCTTAATTTTCAAATTTCATTTTGATTTTTGAAATTCAAATTTTTATTTAAAAAAAAAAAATTCAAAATTCAAAATTTAATTTAATTTAATTAAAAAAAATAAAATAAAAATTTAATTTTCTTTTCTTCTGATACTGGCTACTGTTCATCATAAAAATCAATCGATTAAAAATTCTCTGTCAATCGATTGAGACTGGGATATAATTATTGTAAAATTTTTGAGGATTCTATCAATCGATTGACTAGATCTCTGTTACTTGCAATCTCAGCTTAAATTTTTGTGTTGTCCAATAAGACTTTGGAATCTCAATCGATTGATTTTAATACATCAATCGATTAACTGATAAGTCTTTGCGGGAGTAGTGTTGTTTGTTTGTCTCAATCGATTGTGACGATTGCTTCAATCGATTGAATCTGAAGTTTGTTGGGTTTATTGTGGATCCATTAATCCTTGTCCTCGGTGTTGGTGCATGAGCTTTACTCGATCTCATCACCCACATCTACAATCGTTGAATTGTGAAATTGAAGGTCTTGCAGAGAGAATCGTAGAATTGAAAGGATTCAGTATCATCATACTGAAACCATGGCACATCAAAGGCAAGAGAGGAATGAGAGCAATCCAAATATTAATAATGAAAATAATAGAAATAATAATCATGATGAGGGCTCAAGAACAATGGAGTATTACAATGATCCTGCTTTTTACGAAGATCATGATAGTATCTTGTATGCCCCTATTCTAGGAAACCATTATGAATTCAAATCCGCAATGATTCAAATGTTACCGATTTTCATGGATTGTCCAATGAAAATCCACATGTTCATTTAAATGAGTTTACTGGGGTGTGTAAAATATTCAGAGTTCATAATGTCACTAACGAGATAGCTAAGTTAAAACTTTTTTCCTTTTCTTTAAGGGATAAGGCAAAACCTTGGTTCTATTCCTTAGAACCACAATCTATCCAGAGTTGAGCAGAGCTAAACCGTCAATTCCTAAAAAATATTTTTCCATGACTAAAACCATTGAGTTGCGTTAGAAGATATAGTTTTTCTCCCAACAACCTACAGAAACATTTCATGAATGTTGGGAGCGCTTTAAGGAATTGATCAAAAGTTGCCCTAATCATCAACTTCTAAGGTGGTAACAAGTCCAAAGTTTTTACAATGGACTGATTCCAAAAGAGAGACACATGGTTGATGCTTCTTTTGGAGGATCAAGTGCCACAAAAGAGGTTGACGAATTATGGGCATTGTTTGAGAAGTTATACCAAACCTCAATACAAAATAAGACATTGGGACGAACCAACCTAGATGTGGCAACCAAATCTCATGTGTTGACAAGAGATGGACTTTACGATGTCAACAATAATTCTTCAGATCTATCAACAAAAGTTGATATGTTGTCTAAACAAATGAACATGTTGATAGTTGCAACCAAGCAAGCTAAAACAGCCATCACCCCCACTGCGTGTTCAATTTGTGACCACCCAGGTCACATGGCCAATGAATGTCCAACTATCCTGTCATTCTTTCCTAATGAACCGACTCCTCAAGAGCAGTTGAATGTGACTCAATCTTATCAGCGACAGGGTAGAAATATGTACTCCGACACATACAGTCCGAAATGGAAAAATCACCCCAACTTAGGATGGGGAGGATCAACCCAAACTGGACAGGTGAACCAGCAGTACAGATCTAACTCAATGAATGGACAACAGAACTTTCATCCACAACAGAATTTTAATTTTCAATAAAATTCTCCTTATTATCATCCAAACTCTGAGTTCCGTAAAAATCAGAATTTTAATCAATCTCATACTACTGCTTCGAAAGATTCTGATTTAGAAGAGAAGGTTATGCGAAACATGCAAGCTTTCTAGCAGATGATAATAGACCAAGTCAGCCAATTGACCAATCAATTGAGTTAACGAGAGGAAGGTAGGCTTCCTAGTCAACCTCTCAACAATTCTCAAGGTCAAGCATCACCTGATGAAGGACCATCGAATAGTCAGTAGTTGAAAGCTATTACTGTGTTGAGAAGTGGGTGAGCGATTGATAATCAAGTGGCAATGCCAGTGGAATTGGAAAAAGAAGAAAAAGAAGCAGTAAAAGATAAAGAGCCAGAGAAGAGAAAAGAGAAATAAATACCCCCCAAATTGTCCAACAAGAACCTGAAGAAGAACCAAAACTTGAATCCAATCCCTATATCCCAAAGGCACCATTTCTTGAGTGTCTGACACCTCCTTTTAAAATAGAGAAAAGGACCGTAAAACAATCAAACAAGTTCCTGAGTATGCTAAAATTTTCAAGGATCTTTGCACCCGTAAGAGAAAGGCGCGTACTCAAGTGTCTAAGAAGGTGTTCTTGACTAATCAGGTCAGTTCAATATTACGATTGGATGTACCACAGAAACTGAAGGACCCTGAAATTCCAGCTGTTCCATGTGTCATAGGTGGGCAACTAATTGGTAAGGCGTTACTGGATTTGGGAGCAAGTGTCAACCTGATCCCATACTCAGTGTATGAGAAATTAGGACTAGGCGAATTGAAACTCACGACAGTTACACTCCAACTAGCTGATAGGTCAGGAAGACGACCTAGGGGTATCATTGAAGATGTTTTAGTTGGAATAGATAAATTTGTCTTTCCAGTGGACTTTATTGTTTTGGTAATGAAAGCACCTGTTAAATCAACAAATCAAGTCCCAATTATTCTTGGACGTCCGTTCCTCGCAACCGCTAATGCCTGTATCAACTGCCGCACTGGAGTCATGGATGTTTCTTTTGGAAATATGAAAGTCAGGCTCAATATATTTCATGCAATGAACCACTTTCCAAATGAGGTTGACTGTTTCTACATCGATCAGGTGGATGAAGTAGTGGACGAAGCTTTGCCGTCAATGCTGACCAAAGAAGAATTCAAAATTATTTTATTTGCCATTTATGAGGAAAAAGGAACTGAAAAGAAACAACCAGAAGATAAGATGATGAATTCATCAAGTTAAGATGATAAGTCATGTGAGACTGAGACTAAGGTAGAACCGTTACCCATTGAGGCAAAGGATAAGTTGACACCATCAATCAAGCAGCCACCAACTGTTGAATTGAAGCAGCTGCCTGAGTCACTCAAATATGCTTTCTTGGGACCTCAAGAAACATTTTCGGTCATAATTTCATCAACATTATCGGAAACACAAGAGCATGAATTGTTGAAAGTGCTTAAGGACCACAAAGAAGCTATCGGATGGACCTTAGCCGATCTTAAAGGAATTGATCTATCAGTATGTATGCACAAAATACATCTGAAAGATGATAATACACCATCGAGGGAACCACAAAGGCGACTTAATCCTAACATGAAAGAAGTCATTTTAAAAGAAATTGTCAAGTTACTCGATGTTGGAATCATTTATGCGATCTCTGATAGTGAATGGGTAAGCCCAGTTTAAATAGTTCCCAAAAAGTCGGGAATTACAGTGAAAGAAACTACTGAAGGAAAATTGGTGCCTATACGTGAAACTACTGGATGGCGTGTATGTATCGATTATCGAAAATTCAACACCGCCACGAGAAAGGACCATTTTCCCTTGCCATTTATTAATCAGATTCTAGAAAAGTTAGTAGGACAAGAATATTATTATTTTCTTGATGGATACTCAGGATACAATCAAGTGCCTGTGTTTCCATCAGATCAAGAAAAGATAATATTTACTTGCCCTTATGGTACATTTGCTTATCGAAGGATGCCTTTCAAACTTTACAATGCGTCGGCCACTTTTCAGCGTTGTATGTTAGCAATATTCTCGGATATGATTGACAAATTTATCGAATTATTCATGAATAGCTTTTCAGTTTTTGGGAGGACCTTCGAAATGCGTCTTAGCTATTTGACACAGGTATTACAACGTTGCGTAGAATCTAATCTTGTCTTAAGCTGGAAAAAGAGCCATTTTATAGTTCAACAAGGAATTGTGTTGGAACATATCATTTCCAAAAAAAGATTTGAAGTCGACAAGGCAAAAGTCGACTTAATTGCTAATTTGCCACCACCAAAGAGTGTTCGACAAATTCGATTATTTTTGGGGCATGCGGGATTTTACAGAAGATTTATCAAGGATTTTAGCAAGGTCGCTAAGCCATTGTGCAACTTACTTGGAAAAGATATTCTGTTTGAATTTGATGAGGAATGCATGAAAGCCTTCCTAAAATTGTGTGAGTTGTTATCAAATGCACCGATAATCCAACTACCAGATTATTCGCTTCCTTTTGAACTCATGTGCGATGCATCAGACTATGCTATTGGAGCAGTCTTAAGGCAAAGGGTAAATAAATTATCTCATGTGATCTACTACGCCAGTAAGACATTGATTGATGCACAACTAAATTACACCACCACCGAGAAGGAATTGCCAGCTGTGGTGTATGCATTGGATAAATTCCATTCCTATTTGCTCGGATCGAAAATAGTGGTCTTTTCAAACTACTCTGTATTGAAATATTCGTTGGCAAAAAAAGACACGAAACCAAGATTGATCCGCTGGATTTTGCTTCTCCAAGAGTTCAACTTTGAGATCAAAGATAAAAAGGCGGTCAAAAATGTTGTGGCTGATCATTTTTCACGAATTTTACCTGATGAATCATATGTATCTGAGACCATCCGTGACACCTTTCCGGATGAACAGTTAATGGAAATCGATGCTACAACTACAAAAGTTCCTTGGTTTGCTAGTATCGTGAATTGTTTGATCACTGGCAGAATCCCTACGCAATAGGGTAATAATGATAAAAATCTCTTCTTCTCCCACATAAAATACTACTTTTGGAATGAACCATAGTTGTTCAAAGTCTGTTCAGATCAAGTCATCCAAAAATGTGTACCTGAAGAAGAGCAACTAAGCATCATAAATTTCTGTCATGCAGGGGCCTGTGGAGGCCATTTTGGAGGACAAAAGACCACACAAAAAATTTTGCCCTCCATCTTTCGGGACACTGTAAAATTTTGCAAAGAATGTCAATGATGTCAATAGCTCAAAAACATTTCAAGACGAAATATGATGCCACTGAACCCAATTTTGGTTGTTGAAATTTTCGATATATGGGAGATCGACTTCATGAGTCCTTTTCCCCCATCGTTCGTTTATTCATATATTCTGGTGGCCGTTGACTATATTTTAAAATGGATAGATGCTGTGGCAACCTGATTGAATGACCATAAAGTAGTGGTCAAATTCTTGAAAGGAATGTGTTTAACAGATTCGGGATCCCAAGAGCAATTATTAATGATGGCGGTTCGCACTTTTGCAACAGCTACTTTTCCACTTTAATGAAGAAATACGGTGTCACCCACAAGGTGGCAACGCCGTATCACCCGTAGACTAGTGGTCAAGTAGAAGTGTTCAATCGAGAGATCAAACGAGTTTTAGAAAAGATTGTACGACCAGATAGGAGAGATTGGTCGAACCGATTAGTTGATGCTCTTTGGGCATATCGTACTGCATTCAAGACACTGATTGGAATGTCGTCATTCAGGATTATATATGGGAAAGCATGCCTTCTCCCAGTCAAACTGGAACATAAGGCATTCTGGGCTATAAAATTTTTAATTTCAACATGCAAGAGGCAGGGTCCAATCAAAGGTTACAACTGAACGAATTAGAAGGTCTATGTTGTGATGAATATGAAAATTCAAAGATGTACAAAGAACGGTATAAAAAGTTACACGATCAATTAATTTCTAGGAAGGAGTTCCACATCAGACAAAAGGTTTGATTTTTCAACTCGAAATTTAAGCTCCATCCAGGAAAATTGAAATCAAGGTGGGAAGGACCATTTCAGGTTATATCCACTGTCGTGCATGGTGCGATTGAGGTCAGAAGTCTTGAGGACAATCGAATTTTCAAAGTAAATGGGCAACGACTTAAACCAATTTTTGAGCCAATGACCCAGATGAGGATTGAAGCGATGTACCTCAGTGACCCGAAAAAGTGATAGCCAAACGGTCGAGCTGTCGACGCATAAACTCAGCGCTTCCTAGGAGGCAACCCAGTGTGTTTTATTTTTATTTTTGTTCTTGTTAAAAATAGTCTTTCTCAATCGATTGACTTTAGAAAAGCCAATCGATTGACCTTGTGTAATGCTCAATTGATTGAGAAGTACCCTTCTCAATCGATTGATGTGTCAATCATCATCATCTCATCAATCAATGGTGTGCCAAACCAATCGGCACAACTTTGATGTCAATCGATTGAGACTTAGATTTCAATCGATTGACATCACTTCGTATTAATGAAGGTTTTTGGAAATTGGAGTGTCAATCGAGACGTCCTTTCATTGATGGGTAAGACAAGGGGTACTTCAATGTCAATCAATTGGGACTAACCTCTCAATCGATTGACTTGATTGCCTGTTAACTCCGCCAGTTCCCGAGGCACCTAAACGTCGCGACTTTTCTTGAAAAGGTCTTTGTCAATCGATTGACACCACTATGTCAATCGATCGACATTAAGAGTGCATGAGTGGATTGTACCACATCGCATCCGTGTTCCAAATGCCCTTTGAAATTCTTGCGACGTGGTGGAGGTCAACCGGTGTCAATCGATTGAGACTAGTCTCTCAATCGCTTGACGATTACAATATATATATTAGGGACACCCGTGGTCCCCTTCTTCACAAGCCTCCTCCAATCCGAGTTTTGCATTATTCATTTCATTCTCCTCGTACAATCGAATGGCAGCACCTGGTCCACTGATTTACCGACCACCTCGTCCTGCTAATAATCTTATGCGTATCCCAGACGATGAGTACGCGAATCGCCAGTTTCAAACGGAGAATTTCTTTGATCTTGCAAAGTATCGGCGCATTGCCGAAGCAGCACGTTCGATCGAATTCATCGAGGCCCTGCACTTGGAGATGTTGCTCGCTCCTCCTCCTATTGATGTCTCGTTGCGTGCCCTACGATTATTCTACCAAAATATGGAGTGGGTATCAGCAACACTATCGCCAATGGGATTGCCATTCATCCGCCTTGAGATTGACAACTAGATGTATAACTTGCACGCCGCCAATCTTGCTCGTGCATTCAATTTCGACGTGGTTCACCCCATGAACCACCATATTAATCCAATCGTTGATCTCAGCCAGGAGATTATGATCAATAATATGTGTGGAGGAAGGCATGGATCCGGTTTGTCCACTAAGCGAGCTGTCCTACCTATGGACATCTTGTTTTGGGACATTGTTATGTCCAATAATTTGTTATCGCATGGCACAAAAAGCGAGAGGACGAAGAGTAAGGTGTTGACGCTTTATGCGACACACACGAATACTTGGTTCGATGCTCTAGGATTAATGCTTAAAGAGATGTATCGGTGTCACAGCCACATCGTGATCACCACTGCAATGAAAAAATGTGAGGCCATCCTTTTGCATTTTCCCCACTATGTCATGCACCTATTGGACCAAGTTAGGTGCCCAATTTATGATGATGAAGATATGGGTGATATGCAGTTCTATCACTATGGTACAAACATTTGGGACAAGAGCATCAAGGCTATTCTTTGTGTTACGCCACCATCTATCGACATCGATGAAGTACCTCCTCCTCCTCCCCTCCCAAACCCCGCACAACGCCAACGCTGCGGCATTCGACGACCTCATCCTGAAGAGGTTCCCGATTTTAATGCCAAGGCAGCAGTAACTCGTCTCGAGATGCGGATGGATGGGTTGAGTGCTACAGTTGGAGGTATTGATTGACGATCCCGATTTCAAAATTTCCTTCTCATGCAGATTGCTCGAGAGTCATACCCTGGGCAAGCCGAGGACTTCATCGCAGGAACGAGAGCGGCGATAGATGGAGAGGGAGATTCAAAAAATGATGATGATGATGATGATGTTTAGTGTGTTCTGTTTGTGTTTGTGTTTGTGTTTGTTTTTAGTTTGGTTATTTGTTTGTGTGTTCATGTTTGTTTTGTTTTTGTGAATTGTAGTTTGTGTTAAATGTAGGTTTTGTTGATGGGATCACATTTGTGTAATCAAATCATGATGGAATGAATGAAAATCGGAGTGTTATAGTGTGCTCTTTTTCTGTGTATTCTCGGATTGGTGTATATGTTCATTTGTCAATCGATTGAGATGAAAATCTCAATCGATTGAGAACCTCAACCCCCAAATTCTTGAACCGTTGATCGATTGAAGAGCCTGTTTCAATCGATCAACCTTGACATTCTATTCACATTCGTTGTTTGAGAATCCTTCCGAATCACTGTTTTGATCTAATCCTGGATGTACAAATTGAGACGAGTCGATCAATTGAAGTTAAACATTCAATCGATTGACACTTTAGTAGATAGAAAATCCTTTTGTCAGAAACAGAGAATTTTCAAAAATTGTGTTCGATTGAGTACACTGACTGAAGAGTTTTTTTTTCTGGAAAAGTCAACGTTGGCCGTGCACCATATATCAAACTTGGCATCATATGTCAATCGATTGACACTCACGAGTCAATCGATTGACACTCACGAGTCAATCGATTGACACTCACGAGTCAATCGATTGACAGATGCATGTTCCCAGAAAATACATCCTTCATTCCGAAAATTAAGAGTCGAGTCCTTTCTTTAGAGTTCGTCTTTTAGGAACTCCGCTTCGTCCTTAGAATTCGTGGTTTAAAAAATTCTTCTCTATTTAACCCTCCTTCATAGGTTAGTTCTTTTTAAGCATTCCCTTAGTAAAGAGAATCAATCATCTTCCCTAACCTCGCATTATGGCTTCGCTCCGATACCGTACCAGATCCGCAGTCAAGAAATTAGCGGAACCGGCACGAAAAAGACTTCGTAGAGAACCGCCACGGAAACCACTCGATTTGTCAAAGCGAGAAGTCATTGATCTTGACCTTGTATCAGATCAAGAAGTCCAATCGAGTTTTGCTCGTTCCGTCGAAGCCGGCAATGATCCAACGACGAATTTGATTCTGACTTACTTATGGGCGGAATTGAATTCGCAACCGCCACTCGCAGTGCCGCCTCCTACCCCACCAACATCTCCGCCACAAGCACCCATTCCACCACCTGGCGATGGTGGAATCATTGAGGAGATGTGGCATTACGCTTTCCCATAGGTAGAGCGAGGGAGCGCTTCTAATGATGATTAAGGGATTAGGACTGTCAGTTTTAAGGTCTAGTTTTAGGAGTCCTTTAGAGTTTATTTTATTTTCATGTTTTAGATTAGGGTCTTTTTAGATTATGTTTTAGAATTAGGTTATTTTATTCAATTTTCAATAAGTGTAATAAATTACACCAGTTTAATAAAAGTTTAATTTAGTTACATATTTGTGCTTTCTATTTTGGTCATAATACCTTTCACCTGGTCAGCCATTTAGTCGTCGATTGCATTTAACAGGTTTGGGGATCTCATTCACTTTTTAGAAATCCAACCAATGAGGGCATTAGACGATTTAGGTTTGGGGAGTATTTCTTTCGATTCATATGTGTAGATTTCATGATTAAAAAAAATAATAATAAAAAAAGTGCATCAGTCAATTGATTGAGGAATTGGAGTCAATCGATTGACTGATAACCGTTAGACTTATAAATTTCAAATTTACTCTCATATTCTTAATTTGTTAATGGCCAGAAATTTGTAAAGGAATTGCCATTGCACCATGGTTGTTCTACAAATGCTCATTAATTTCAATATATGTTGAATAATGATTATGATGATCTATGCCTGAAAAATTTTGTACCATCACATTGTTTTAATTCTAAAATATGAGAATTAAGTATAGAACTTGAAATCCTAAGATTTCAAAGAAAGACAAAAACCTAGTAAGCTTTGGAACTTTATCCTCGTTTTTGATGAGTGCTGAAAATTTTCGGAGTATCTTCGAACTTCATTCTTAATTGCTGAAATCTTATATTTTATCTCGATTTGTTGATTTCACATGTGTTATATTTTTGTGCTAGAAATCAGTGTGTGACAACTCAAGGCAAATAGACATCATTACCATTATGAGAGGAGATGATCAAAGGCTATCTTTGGCTCGTTTGTGCCCAAAATGCCCCACCTTATATTGAAGTATCTTGTTGCACCCCCTTTGAGCCTCAATTGAAAGATTTTGCCTTAAATATTCCTTATAAGCTATATTAATTATACCCTACACCAGTTTGAAAAACTTTACCCTTTTATCTCTGAGAAATTAGAGATGAGAGCAAGAAAGAAAATCGAGAGTTATGATAATAGTAGTTGCAAGGAGTATATGGCAGAAAATTTAAAAGGAGAGCGAAGAAGAAAATATATCTTTATGCAAGAGGTAGAGAAATATGTAAAAGTGGTGTTAAAACAAAAAAGAAAAGAAGAGGGAAAGTAATAAAAAGGAAAAAGCTTCTAAAAAATTTGAAGAAAAAAAAAAGGGAAAGTGTGAAAAATCAGAAAATCAATTGTGTTTCTTTTTTCGATTTCTCAGAGAAATTTGAATCCAATTTCCCCTTTCTTTCTTAACCTTTACTCGAGCTTCATTACAATCTTAGAAAATACCTTCTTGATCCAATCATGAGTGATAAATGTCTTGTGGAGAGTGATTATACAATGTCTATGGTACTTGATATCTGCATGCTTAGGATACAAATATCTTTCCTAATGAGATTTCTTTTAAAAAATTCGTTGATGCACCGTCTTTCTTATAACATGTGAGACTTTTCTAATTTGTGTTGTAATTCTATCTCACATGTGGGTGAAAAGTAAAACTATTCATCGAAGCGATTGCATTTTTGAGTGCATACCTATGGTGAGGATTGAGTCTAGACATAAAATCTAAAGACTTCTTGTTTAAACTTATTCTCAGATGAAGGAATTTTAACAATGATAATAGTACATGACACTTTGGGCATGAATCATGAGTTTTGAAAAAACAATAAATTGAATTGAATGAGTATTAATAAAATGAGCATGACCAGAAGCATCTTAAAGATTTTCACGGGCATTTAACTATTTAAGGGCATAACTATAATTCTGGAATTTATTAGTTTATGAAGTTTGTAGGTACCTTCACTGAAAACCTTCAGGAGACACAACTCCTCCACTAGGGATCACCTAGGGGTCTTATTGCATAGGCTAAATGCAATCGTGTTCCCTACGAAAGTGACATTTATTTTATTTACTAAATTGTTAGTTATTTTTCATTCTTTTTGCTCGAGGACTAGCAAAGTGTAGGTTTAGGGGTATGATCGATGCTGAAATGTGACTATATTTCACACCTTAATTCCTACGTATAGCTAGCCGATGAAAGCATCTGATGACTGTTATATAGTTTTAATGATTACAGGTGTTTCTGATTGTTTGATCATTAAAGAGCGTAAAAGAGGACAATTAAAGGCTATACAAGAACTATAGACCAAAAGGTCAAAAGAAGCATCAAAATGAGTGAAGTAGCTCAATATCCATAAGGAGAATGAAGACTCTACCCCTACATGTCAATCGATTGAGCACCAAATGTCAATCGATTGACAAGAGAGAAAGTTTTGCCCTCTTTATTTCGAATTTGAAGTCAATCGATTGAGAAAGAATTCTCAATCGATTGAGACTATTAGGGAACTCATGTCACTAGCTCAGATAAAAAGAAAGCTACGGCTTTGTTTTAGTTTATATTTTTTAGCTCTCTCTCCACTCTCTATTCTGAGCTATTATTTTTCTCTCCTTTTCTTTTAGGGTTTTCTCTGGGTAGATTGTACTTAGGCTTTTATAAGCTCTTTTCTTTTACAGTTTGTGGGATCATAGATTGTATTTAGGAAAAGCATTGTAAAGAGATCTTTGGTGATAAATAAAAAGTACATGTTTAAGAGAATGGCTTCGAGTTTACAACGAGATCGCACACTAAGGATGAGCGGCTAAATCATCTGTTCAAGGAGGATGCGACCCCCAGATAAGTAACATTTTTATGATTAACTCCATAATTTCTGTGCTTCATCATGGAATCATTCTGTTAAAAAGTGTGCTTGATTGAATACCTTTTGAAGGCTTTATTACGACCGTTGATCTAGGTTATCAATGATTATAATCTCTAGATCGGCATGCAGGTACAGATTTAGGTTATCAATGATCATAATCTCTAGATCTGTACCTGCATGCCGATCTAGGCTACAGAGTGATTATTTGCTTATTGTCGTGATTTAAGAATCTTGAAATACACTATGTTTTTTACATGATTCATACTGTAATGATAGACTGAGTCATCATTTTTAGATAGGGTATGTCGGATCGATGATCACATTTTCTTACGATTCATTTTTCTAGATAAATGATGGTGTGATTGATGTGTTATATAATTGTGAGTTTAATGGTAGAAAGGTTACAAATCTGGGGTAGCAAATTCCTTGATTATTCCTAAAGTTATTATTTTATTTATCAGAAATTGTTCTTGCTCAGATTAGTTTATTTTTCTTACATCTAGAATAGCGTGGTAATTGTTTGGCAAATCGAACTTTCTCTCTTGGTACTTTCTTGGGTGTTTTAAATCTCTTTAAGGATTAATTAAATTTCACGTTTCCCTGTGGGTTTGACACCCTTGATTTCACCGTGCTACGATAGATCTTGTGCACTTGCAAGGAAATATTTTAAAATCGATCAAGGTCATCCACCATGAATATATATAATCCAACTCGATGAGATTAAAATATTCATTATCTGTAAGGCAGAATATGATAGATGAATTAGTATATGCCTCGTGAATTATATCAAATAAGAATTGTATGAACTAAGACTTTATATAATTGCTTATCACGATTGGTCTTCTGTATATTCCTGACCCTTAATCGCATGTTGTAGTGACAGTAGACTAACTTGTCAAATTATTTTATAGTTAGCCTATTCATTATCTTCGTGTGAAGAAGGTACTCCAATTTCGCTCACCGTAGGACAAGGAACATGTTTGCGATAAAACACGCATTGTAACCTGCCTCAGTATCGGATTATCACCTCTATAGTGCATCCACCAATCAGTAGGTTTATCGTATTGGATTTGAGATTGTATCAATCTCGTCCCAAATGACCCATGCCTCTTTCGAAATATGTCAATCTATAAAGATGGAATACAATAACCCACATATCAATAAATAAATTATATGACATTTGACTTATTAGTATAAGGTATGTTACTCACGTCTCTTATGGTTTGACCTTGGTCCACCAACTCAGGAAACATTCGTTGGATCACATTGAGCAAACCGTTATACACTTCGATTAAAATGCCGAAAAATCGATACGTATCGTCCGAGCCCAAAATCGATACGTATCGGACGATACATTGAATGTATTGTCCGGGTAAATACATACAAATGATCAATACGGTACATTCAATGTACCGTATCGGTGATCTCCGATATTGATACGTATTATCCGATATGTATTGGTATCGGACGAAATTTTGATCCATGCTTCATCGGCCTCACTCAACTCGAAGCGTCGTATATACTGGAAGGCCGAATTCAAGTAGTGTGCTATACATAAAATATGAGCAATCTCTTCAGTACATGGAAACAATAAATAATATGAAAAATAATAAATAAATAAAAATCACTATATAAATAGTTTGTAGCACCCAAGTTATCCTACAATCTCGATCATCATCGGCGATAACCGTATTGATCAGGCCCTTTTGGATTTAGGAGCAAGTGTCAACTTGTTGCCTTATTCTGTGTACAAGGAGCTCGAGTTGGGAGAACTTAAGGCCACTGCGGACCCTTCAGTTAGCTGATCGGTCCGTAAAGATCCCTCGTGGAATTGTGGAAGATGTCCTCATCAAGGTGGATTCTTTCTACTTTCCTGTGAATTTTGTTGTTTTGGATACTGAACCGGCATCAAATTTGAAGAATAACATTCCAGTGATTCTAGGAAGACCTTTTCTAGCAACCTCCAATGCGCTGATCAATTGTTGAAATGGGATCATGAATCTGTCATTTGGGAATATGACAGTGGAACTCAATATTTTTAATATTGCCAAGCAGCCCATGGAGGATGATGAACATGCACAAGCATGCATACTCGATGAAATCGTTGAAGACATATTTTGTGCATCCGAAGCTGAAGATCCTTTAGTAGCTTGTCTTGTGCATTTCAGAGAGAGTTTTGATGTGGATCAACTGATCCAAGAAGTGAATCACATGTTGGACTCCACACCACGTCTGGGAGAAGAAAAGGAAATAGAGCGTGGAACTCAAATTGAATTAATCAAGGAAAAGCCGAAAGAGGAGGAGAAAGTGTCCTTAGAACTTAAACCTCCTCCGAAAAATCTCAAGTATGTCTACCTGGGGGAGAATGAAACTCAACCCATTATAATATCATCAACATTGGATGCACATCAAGAAGGTCAACTCATGAATGTACTTAACGAGCACAAAAGTGCCCTCGGTTGGTCGATAAAAGATATCAAAGGCATTAGCCCCATAGTTTGTATGCATCGAATCTATTTGGAAGACAATGCTAAGCCTTCTAGGGAACCACAGAGGAGACTAAACCCTATAATGCAAGACGTGGTTCGAAATGAGGTAATCAAACTTCTAGATACTGGAATTATATACCCCATCTCTGACAGTAAATGGGTCAGCCCCACACAAGTGGTCCCTAAGAAATCGGGAGTCACAGTGGTGAAGAATGAGGAAAACATACTAGTCCCTACAAAAATTCAAACAGGGTGGAGAGTGTGTATTGATTATCGAAAGTTAAATTTGATGACGAGGAAAGATCACTTTCCTCTTCTGTTTATCGATCAGATGTTGGAAAGATTGGCTGGGCATGAGTACTATTGCTTCCTCGATGGCTATTCCGGGTATAACCAAATAGTCATTACACCTGAGGATTAGGAGAAGACCACTTTCACATGTCCTTTTGATACTTTCTCCTACCGATGAATGTCGTTTGGGCTTTGTAATGCACCACCTACATTCCAAAGATGTATGCTGAGTATTTTTTTCGGATATGGTCGAGCGATTCCTCGAGGTCTTCATGGACGACATCTCGATCCATGGAAATAGTTTTACTGACTGTTTGAATCATTTGTCACTAGTGCTTGAACGATGCCAAGAGAAGAACCATGTTCTTAACTGGGAAAAATGTCACTTCATGGTTAAAGATGACATTGTTTTGGGACATATCATATCGTCCCAGGGTATCGAGGTCGACAAGACCAAAGTTGATTTAATTGCCAATCTACCACCACCTAGGACAGTGAAAGAAATCAGATATTTTCTCGGACACGCCGATTTTTATCGACGTTTTATTAAAGATTTCAGCAAGATAGCGCGACCGCTATGCAGTTTACTTTCCAAGGATGCCCCGTTCGCTTTTGATGATGAATGTTTACGAGCCTTTGAAACCATTAAGGCCGAATTAATAAAAGCTCCAATAATTCAATCTCCAAACTGGGACTTCCCGTTTGGAATAATGTGCGACGCCTCTGATTATGCAATTGGAGTTGTTCTGGGGCAACGAATAGAAAAATTACCGCATGTAATCTACTATGCGAGTTGTACTCTCAACGATGCCCAGTTGAACTACTCGACCACTGAAAAGGAACTTTTGGCAGTAGTTTTCGCGTTGGATAAATTTCGATCCTATTTATTAGGATCTAAAGTCGTGGTATTCACACATCACGCTACTCTGCGTTATTTGTTCGCTAATAAAGACGCTAAGGCACATTTAATTAGATGGATCTTGTTGCTGCAAGAGTTCGATTTGGAGATCAAGGACAAGAGAGGCTCAGAAAATGTGGTGGCAGATCACTTGTCACGAATAATTATTGAGAGATCTGACGAGCCTATTCCGATCTTGGATCACTTCCCGGATGAACAGTTGTTCAGGATTGATTGTCCACCTTGGTATGCGGATCTTGTTAATTATCTAGTCACCGAGAAATTACCTCACCATTGGTCGAAGAATGAAAAATCTATTTTCTTAGCTCGGGTGAAACACTATTTTTTCGAAGATCCGTACTTATTCAAATACTGTCCTGATCAAATCATACGAAGATGTATTCCTGAATCTGAGCAACCACAAATCATCTCGTTCTGTCATGAGTTACCTTGTGGAGGTCACTTTAGTTCCAAAAAGACTGCCGCAAAGATCTTCCAAAGTGGTTTTTACTGGCCGACGATCTTTAAGGATTGTCATCAGCATTGCAAATCTTGTCATAGCTGTCAAATGCTGGGCCGAATCTCAAAGCGCAACATGATGCCGCTCAATCCAATTTTAGAAGTTGAATTATTTGATGTTTGGGGGATCAATTTTATGGGTCCTTTCCCGAATTCGTTTGGAAATATGTTCATTCTTGTCGGTGTTGATTATGTCTCGAAATGGGTAGAGGCTGTGGCATGTAAATCGAATGATCACAGAGTAGTGATCAAATTTCTCAAGGATCAAGTGTTTTCTCATTTTTGCATTCCAAAGGCGATAATCAGTAATGGTGGAAAGCACTTTTATAATAAAATGTTCACCCAATTAATGAAGAAATATGGTGTCACGCGATGCGGTCGCTACATATACCATCCTCGCAAGTGGCCAAGTTGAAGTCTCTAATCGGGAACTTAAGCGGATTTTAGAAAAGACAATCCATCTGAATTATAAAGACTGGTTGCTAAAGTTGAATGACGCTCTATGGGTGTATCGAACGACGTTTAAAACTCCGATTCGCATGTCGCCGTATCGGTTGGTCTTTGGTAAAGGATGTCACCTCCCGGTTGAGCTGGAACATCGAGCATTTTGGGCCATTAAGTCATTAAATTTTGATCTCTTGCAATCTGGTGCCCAAAGGGGTTTCCAAATAAATGAATTAGAAGAAATCCATGCTGATGCCTATGACTGTGCTAAATCGTACAAGGACCGTATGAAACGGGTTCATGATCACTCTATTCTACGAAAATCTTTCGTTGTTGGTCAACAGGTTCTACTTTATAATTCTCGACTTCATCTATTTTCGGGGAAACTAAAAACCCGTTGGAGTGGCCCTTTCAAAATCTCTCGCATACTCCCCAATGGGACAGTTGATATTATCAACCCGAAACACGGGAATATTTTTTGAGTTAACGGTCAACGATTGAAACCGTTCCTTAAGAATGCAATTGCATTCTCTGACACTCTTCCTTTGAGTGATCCAATTGCTCACCCTGATTGAGAAATTCACAAGGTCGAGCTATCGACTTTAAACTAGCGCTCATTGGGAGGCAACCCAATTGTGTAGTTTCCGTTTGGTTTCGTTTAGGATTTAGGTTTTATTTTATTTTATTTTTTTTTCTCATGTTTATTTCTAGCATTTTATTTTTTTTAGCTTAGGTTGTTTTTTTTTTTTTAATTCCCTAATATGGTATAACCATATTCCCTTCAATAAATTTTTGGTCATATTCCAATTTGATGCACATATTCTCTGCACCTGATCTTTGTGTTGAGGTACTTTTTCAAACAGGTTTGTGCTTACTTTTCAAATCAATGCGGACATTGTTATCTTTAGGTTTGGGGGTATGATTATTTATTTTGCGTCACTTATTTTTTTATTAAAAAAAAAAAAATTAGCTTTTTCTCGATCAATCGACTCAAAGGAGTCGATTGATCGACCTACCACTCTCGATCGATATACTCCTTTGAGTCGATTAATCGACAGTACAAAAAAAAAAAAAAATTTGAAAAAAAAAAAAAAAAAGAAATTTTTTATCTTTGAAGTCATCATGCACATTATTTTACGATTGTTTTCAAACTTTAGTTGATGATGCATGTGAATTTAAGTTTGAGAATACTGATGTCATATTCTGATTACTTGTATCTAAGATGATGAAACTTAATGTGATATTTTGTGGATAATTTTGATATTCATGTTTAGAATTTTTACACTTATACCAAGCTAAGACTTAGAAATCGATAAACTGTTTTGAACGTTGAATCTTAGGTTCTTAGTGGAGACTAAACCCAGGAAGCTTTAGAGCCAAATATCCGTTGTTGATGAGTGAATACATAAACTCGGAGTTTTCTTTGAATACGAATTATTTTGTACAATCTCATACATTTCACTTTGACTTGTGACTTTGCATGCAATTAAATTCATATTATTATGTTAGAATGTACTGTATATCTACTCAAGACAAATAGGCAAGGTTACCATCTTTTAAGGATATGATTGAAGGCCATCTTTGACTCGTTTGTGCTTAAAATATCTCACCTTATATAAATTTATCCTTCTAGTACCCCTTTGAGCCTATTGAAAAATTTACCTTTATACATTTTTTGATAAGCCACGTTAACCTTTAACCCTTCACCATTTCTGAAAATTCAAGCTTTACCCTTCTTATTTATGAGAAATTAGGAACGAGGGATGAGAGTGAACGAAAAGAGAGTAAGTGGAGAGTTACTGAGTTGTAGTGTTTACTGAGAGTGTATGGCAAAAATATAAAAGAAAAAGGGGGGAGAAAAAGAAAATTGTGAAAAATAATGAAAAATATGAGGTGCTTCAAGAAAAGGAAATTCAAAAGAAAAAGAAAGTTGAGAAAAATAGAAGAATATTGAGAAAAATAGTGAGAGATTAGAAAAGAAAAAGAAGAGAAATAGAAAAATAAAAAAGGTGTTTCCTTTCCGATTTCTCAGAAATTTTGAATCCCAACTTCCCTTTCTTTTTTACCCTTTCCTGAGCCCCATTACAACCCTACAAAAAGACCGTCATGATCTAATCTTGCATTGGTAACTGCCTTGTGGAGAGTGAATATGTGACACTTATGACACTTGATATGACATGCTGAGGATATACAAGTATCTTCTTATGAGATTTATTTTTGTTCATTGATTGCATCGTGTTTCATTTATCATGTGAGGCCTTTTTATTTGCTTTGTATTGATCTCTCACATGTGTGCGAAAACTTACCCATCATCGGAGTGATTTTATTTCAAGAGTATACCTAAAGTGAGGATTGAGTCAAAACAACAGATCCGACGGTTTCCCATTTGAACTAGTTCTGAGATGAATGAATTTTGGTTTGGGTATGCACACACTTCACGTTTAAGCATGAATGGATGAGTTATCTAACGATTTGAGCATTAGACTAATTTGAATGGATACTAGTATGATTAGTATAACATTATTATTTAAAATTGAGAATTCGCATGTTGAATTGATTAATGATTTTGAGTTTTGAATGATATATATGCTATCAAAATCATATTTTGAAAACTCAATTTTATCGATGATTTCAAAAATGTATTGAAGTTTGTGGGTAACTTCACTGTAAACCCTCAGGAGACACAACTCCTCCACTAGGGATCACCTAGGGGTTTAAAGGCTTGTTACACATGCTAAGTGCAATCGTGTTCCTTACGAAAGTGGCATTTATTTTCTTTAGTTTGCTTTGCTCGAGGACTAGCAAAGTGTAGGTTTGGGGGTATGATGAGTACTGAAATATGATGATATTTTACTCCTAAATACCTATATTTAGCTGTCCGATAAAGGCTATCTGATGAGAATTATTGGATTTAAAGTGTTTCAGGTAAATACAAGCCAAGTGTGGAAAACAGGCCAAGAATTCTGAAAATAATGTCAAAACACTGTAACTTTGGGTCATCGAGAACTTGGTGCGACTTGCGGCTAAATTGGGACTTTCAAGATGGCCGAATTATGAAATTGTCAAAACACAAAAGTTGTAGATCTTTTCGTCAGCTTTCCAACGGCGCAAGAATCACCTCAATATGAGTTCGGGACAGAAAGTTATGGCTGAAATACCAAAGCAGTGTCTGATACAAAAAGTGTGCTGAAATTCACGGATTTCTGGGGGTCGATGCATCAACCCTTTTGGTCGATTAATCGAGGAGAAGGAGAGTCTGACACGAAATTGACTATTTTAAAGCTGATTTTGAGCCTCTTTTGTAGGGTCGATGCATCGACCCTAAATTGGCGGCTGGGGAGACTTCTACGACCAGGAATCTATTTAAAACGACTCAAACGCTTCGATGGAGAATTAAAAATTAGGGAGATAGGAGATTAGAGTTTTAGTTTTTTTACATTTCTTTTTCATAGTTAGACATAGAAATAGAGAGTTTTTATTTATTCCTTTTTGAGAGCTTTGTTCATTTAATTTCCAGTACTCATTCCTCCAGTTTATTATATTTTTGCTCAAGTTTATTCCTTTATTATTCTCGTTTCTGAAGACCATCGTACTTTTGGATTAAAGTAATTTCTTTTAAAGTTGAGGTATTTTTAATTCATTAAATTAATGTTATTTTCTCTTCCTTATTTATTTATGTCATTTAATTGTAATATGTGTGGCTAAATTCATAAGGATGGGGATCTAATGATTCCCATCCAAGGGATGTACTTTTAATAATATAAATTTAGGATTAAAATATGAGATCTTATTTTATGGTTGTTGTGCTATCAAGAACGGATGAAATCTCCGCCACTAACTGGGATCGCGTGTGCCGAGCCATGCCCGGGATCTCAGATCTGTGACGGTAATTTTATCCAATCATTGTTATATGGTCTTTTTGCTTTTATCGTGTGGATCTAATTATGATTATGATCCGGGATCGAGTGTGCCGAGCCATGCCGTGGATCTTAGATCTGTAATGGTAATTTTATCTTAATTACTCCCTAATCTGAAATCGAGTGTGCCGAGACATGCCCTTGATTTCAGATCTATGGTAGTATTATTGTTGAAATTTTTACCCACTTTGGGGATGATTTTTATTTGAACCTGAGATCAAGTGTGCCGAGCCATGCCCTTGATCTCAGATCTATATATGAAAATCATCTAAGTCCTGATTGCAGGGTTGCAACGTGGAACCTATCGGGGTTTTTGACCATTTATCTTCCATAAAAAATATTTGTTCTCAATGATATATCTCATAGTTTAATCCTTAGATTTGTATTTTGGGAAGAACAAACCAAAGATGAGAGGATTTAGTATCTTCATCTTTATCTTCATCTTTATCTTTATCTTTGAATTATCAATTAAATTTTAGTTTGTAGTCAGTAATTACCATCTCATCAAACCATTTAAATCATAAGACTGGTAGAATACTATTAGATCTTAGTAGATTTCTAGAATTACTTGTCTTTTTTAGATATTTCAAAATTAGTCTTCGTGGGAACGATCTCGTACTCCGCACCCACTATATACAATCCGATTCGTGCACTTGCGAGTAAAATATCACAATTAAAAATCACATCAAAGACAACGAGCTCTGCAACTTTGTTGATTTAACAATTTCACAAATCTGATATTTTAAAGGTCAGAATTGAGATGCAAGTCGGGATAAGTTCTAGATGATCCAAGGTTGCACGAATTTGACGTTATTTTCTAAACTCTTTGGCTATTTCATACTCAACTTATCTCCAGACTTGTAAGTCACTAAAACTATATAAAATATATTAAATAACTTTTATCGGTGGCTAAATATAGATTTTAGGGTGTAAAATATGATCATATTTCACACCTCATCACCAACTCCAGTATCTTATATCCATGAAAAAATATTCTATCTGCTAGGTTTATAAATTTCATGCACAATAGTGCAATATCACTTGGTATTTGTACTTACCATTTTTAATTAAACAATGTGGGACATGGTGTGTATTGTTTGAGCTACTTTTTTTATGCCTTTATTTATGTGAAGAGCATGGGCTCTTTTAGGACTTCTATTCTAAGAAAAAAAATGAGAAAATGTGTTTTTTTGAGGCTATGTAGCACATGGGTTAGATAAGTTTTCTATCTTTTTCTAATGGTTTTTTTTTCACAAAATCAAACAGGGGTTAATCATTTATGCTTTTGGGCACCCATAAATTCGTGAATTTGGAAATACTTAGATCATCTCATTCACATATACTATAAAAAATAAGACTATTAACGGCATAAAATTAGGTCTACCCGGCCATCAACTTGACCTGACTGACTCCATTTTTGAAGTGGGTCGAGCACATAATCTTGACCTGCCATGTCAGGCTTGAACCATCCGACCTGACCTTGGTCGGGTCGGGTTGATTACATAGATAATTTTTGGGATTACCAGATTTATATATCTCAGTTTGATCCAGTTTTGTCTAACTTTCCCTATGAAAGCTTTTTCTACCTAATTACTAAAAAAGAAAATCAAAGTAAATATGTGGTTGTATATTAGGAACTTTGCAATAAATTTTTTAAGCTTCTTCCCCAATATTTTCAGTAAGATTGCACTCAATTTAGTTTATTTGGAGCTTTCTGTCATGTACATGAACGGATCCATGGGACCTACAGTACGACCCGTAGTAGACGCAAGGACCCGTGTATATGTATGTATATAATATAAAAAAATGATCTCTACTATTTTCTTTGATCTAGAAGCCCATCTAATGTGTTTCATAATGATTTTTATAAGGGTGATATGGCGTACTGCAGCGTCGAGTGCAATGAGCAACAGATTAAACAGGATGAACGCAAGGAGAAATGTTAAATTTCATCCGATCACTTCTAATGGGGGATCAGATGGATCTACTAATGATCAAACGGTTGCGAGGGACTTGGTAGCAGGAAATAGTCTCTTGTGTGCATCTTATACATAATCCAATTGCAGTATCATATATCCATGGGAAAATATTGTATTTGCTAGGTTTACGAATTTCAATGCACAATGGTGCAATATCACTTGGTATTTGTGCTTACCATTTTTAATTAAACAAAGTAGGGCATGGTGTGTATTGCTTGGGCTACTTTTTTATGCCTTTATTTATGTGAAGGGCATGGGCTCTTTTAGGACTTCTATTCTAATGAAAAAATGAGAAAATGAGTTTTTTGAGGCTGTGTAGCACATGGGTTAGATAAGTTTCCTATCTTTTTCTAATGATTTTTTTTTTCACAAAATCAAACAGGGGTTAATCTGTTATGCTTTTGGGCACCCATAAATTCGTAAATTTGGCAATACTTAGATCATCTCATTCACATATACTATAAAAAATAAGACTATTAACGGCATAAAATTAGGTCTACCCGGCCATCAACTTGACCTGACTGACTCCATTTTTGAAGTGGGTCGAGAACATAATCTTGACCTGCCATGTCAGGCTTGAACCATCCGACCTGACCTTGGTCGGGTCGGGTTGATTACATAGATAATTTTTGGGATTACCAGATTTATATATCTCAGTTTGATCCAGTTTTGTCTAACTTTCCCTATGGAAGCTTTTTCCACCTAATTATTGTAAAAGAAAATTTAATATGTGGTTGTATATCAGGAACTTTGCAATAAATTTTTTAAGCTTCTTCCCTAATTTTTTCAGTGAGATTGCACTCAGTTTAGTTTGTTTGGAGCTTTTTGTCCGATATATGAACGGATCCATGAGACCTGTAGTATGACCTTTAGTAGACGGTCTGGTCTCGTTCACTGATGTTGACCTACGCAACCCGATAATCCCCTGAATGTCCTCATCATCATCAACAACATGTTGCCTATGACTAAATCCACCACCAACAACAAGAAGCAAGGATGAGCCCCTCAAGCTGGACCGAAATCGATAATCGACTTCTTCTTAATCTTGTCGCTGTCATACTTTTTTAGTACTGTCCCTCATGACTCTTGTTGTCACAACATTCTCATCATCCCCATGTCCAGTTATAGAAAATTCTGAATCTCCCCTCCTTATCCTTTCATATATTTCTCTATCCTGGTCGGCTTCTACCTTTTTTTTTTTTCCTTTAGCTGCTTGCATACTGACTTTGATAAATTCTCTCACCTCTCTTTGTACGTTGGGTCATCCTTTTGGCTCTCCCTTAATGTGAGTCAAATGCTCTTTCAACCGTATTATTCCTCTTCCCAATAATTTATTCTCACAAAGCTTACATTCTATTCGTAGTCTATCACCATCTATTGTTGTACCGTATTGTCATGCTAGATATTGTCCACGTACTATATTTATTTATTTCACCTGCATGAATGAGCAAACGATTGGATTAAATTACATGTGATATATCATTACATGTTGATTCATATTAACTAATATTAGATTATATTTTACTATATTTATTTGATATTATTCTAATGATTTTCTAATTTTAGATTACATTTAAAAATTTATTTGATATTATTATAATTTTTAAAATATTAGATTACATTTTATCATATTTATTTGATATTACTCTAATTTTTAAAATTATTTTTACTTGATATTACTCTAATTTTTAAAATATTAGATTACATTTGAAAATTTATTTCATATTATTATAATTTGTAAAATATTAGATTACATTTTACCATATTATTTGATATTATCCTAATTTTTAAAATATTAGATAATATTTAAAAATTTATTTTATATTATTATAAATTTTAAAATATTAGATTACATTTTATCATATTTATTTGATATTATTCTAATTTGGTAAAATATTATATTATTTTTGAAAATCCTATTTAGTTGATATTATTCTAATTTTTAAAATATTATATTATATTTTACCATATTTATTTGAAATTATTCCAATTGATGTGTCACATTTGTCACATACCTCGTGACACATGTGACACATCAATTACATGTGATACATGTGTACAAGTCAATAAGGTAGGTCACACATGTGATCCATGGCCACATGTGTCATGGGGTATGTGACATGTGTCATGGGGTTTGTGTCACTTGTGTCACGGGGTATGTGACACATGTGAGATTGACGTGTCACATACCCTATGACACATTGTCACATGTGTCACATGTCTGACATGTGTCACATGTGTGACACATGTGTCACTTGTGTTATAGGGTATGTGATACATGTGTAATTGATGTGTCACATGTGTCACATATCCCATGTCACACATGTATTATTAAATATACTTTTTATAGTCTCCAAAATTTTCTCAATTTTTTTTCCCCCAAAATTTATTCGAAATGACTCTCCAACTCTCCAGTGAAATACCATGCACTCAATCATAGCGGGGCTTATATATATATATATATATATATATATATATATATATATATATATATATATATATATATATATATATCCCTTACTTTTTATAAATAATTTAAGGGTAGATCTTAAAATTTAAGGGTTGATCTTAAAATTTTAAGGGTAGATCTTGAAATTTAAGGGTAGATCTATTATATTTAAGAGCAAATTTTAAAATTTTAAGGATAGATCTTAAAAATTAAGAATAGTTCTATTATATTTAAGGGTAGATCTTGAAATTTTTACCCATAAAATATAAGAAAATAACGAAAAAATGACAAAAAATTGTAGAACATGTACCTTCTTTATGTTCTTTGGCAATTCGACGTCGATTCAACACTGATACGGGCGTTAAATACGGTTTGAAAAACAAAAACAAGCAAAAACAATGTTGAAATGGCTGCTGGCAAGAAAAAGAAATGAAAGAGGGGTTTTAAAACCCTCTTTCGTGCACTACATGTGATTGGGGGACCTTACACTCAAAATAGTGAAATTATCGAACGATAATTTTAAATTATCGTTCGGTAATTTCACTATTTAAAGGCACATGTCAAATCAGCCTCATTATCAGACGATAATTTTACCGTATCGTCCAATAAATATGTGATTTTTTGGGGTATCCGATAAAAAGGATATTTATCATATTGTTCATGTCCAAAACCGATACATATCGGTATTGAACGATATTTTGATCCATGAGACTGATGCCCAAGTCCGATACCGGTTTTGCCACTTTAAGGACTACACAAATTTTCACGGATCCCAACTAGTGACACAAGATACAAACTTACCCTTTATTGAAGTTTGGGTTACAATAGCTGGGTACCAGCTGCTAAGAACCTGGTAACTGCCTAGTATTAGGTTAGTTTGCTGTCACATGTCACCACCCATTGGGATGTATAAAGGAGCTACTGTATATTACTGATTTCTATAGGACAGATTGAAGCAGTCAACCATCTGAGAATGGCAATCCAGAATTACCTACATATTAAAAGACTCTCCCATGTGTATATCCGATTTATCGGATAATATCGACATGCTAAAAAAATCAGCCGATTTTATCGGATAATCTGCAAAAGATCGACCCATTTTATATGCCCGGTCAAATACATATTGAAAATGGATACATATTTGTTATTATTTTTTATGGTAAAATGTTTGAAAGAATGATTTGGGGGTAGTCTTAGAGATCCTCTAACATATAATATTAGATTACACAGATTTTGAGGAATCTTATATTCGATTACAATAACAACTAAATCTTCTAACAACCACAGCTGTCTCTATCAGCAATCTTCAAGACTTAAACAGATAGGACAGCTGGCTCAATCTCCACAGGCAAAAGTTAATATTTTATTTCTCATAAATAAAAAAGACAGTTAATATCTTATTTTTCAGGGAATGTTTGTCGGCATACCACTGATACCAGTGAGAGAAGAATCGAAAGAGCACTGGCAGAAAAGAAATACGAATTTCGGCCATAGTAAAAATTAATCTCGGTTTTCCCATATGTATTGTCCACCCTTAAACCCAAAATACGTATTGTGGCCATAGTAAAAATTAATCTCGATTTTTTCATATGTATTGTCCACCCTTAAACCCGAGATGATACGCATCGGTATTGCTGAATATATTGGCGAAACAGTGAAAAAAATAAGTATATTGTACTATGGGCCAGTGATGCATGCCCAATATATCATATACCGGTGGTCAGCAATATCTATCGGCCATGCATACTGATATCTTCTGAGTTTGAGTCATGATTGTGACAATAGAAGATAATTTGACATCCCAAGGGAGCTCAAACGTAAGATTTGACGATATGGGTTTGCTCCCCCAAGTCACATTGTTACCGATAAACATGTTTGGTAACTATGCATTAGCTGTATTAGTGGGTGCATAATTTGTGAAATAATCATAGGCAGGGCACTACACTTTGCAGAGAGCATGGGTTAAAATCTCGGAAAAACGATACGTATTGTTCAACTCCAAAATCAATATGTATCGGATAATACATATCGGTTTCGGGTGATACATTCCAATGTATTGTCTGAAATTTTAAAAATTTACATGAGAGGCACCGATACAGTACCTTGAATGTACCGTATCGGTGAGATTCAAAATTGATACGTATCGTCCGATACATATCGATATCGAACGATATTTTGACCCATAGCAGAGAATAGTCTATCAGTTCATAGCTCAAACACAAATTGGAACACCTTGTGTATCAAAAAGTAAAATAAAATAAATTTAGGGATTAATTTTAAAAATAATAAAAATAAAAAAATGAGTTGAGAGAAGATGGGGATGCACGTGGCGACGATGAGTTTCAAAACACAAAATCTGAAAATCCCATGCATGTGGTGAAAGATGACTTTAACAACAGAATCTAGAAAACACAATGTTAGTAGAAGAGATGGACGCATGTGAACAAGGGGGAATAAAATCTGAGCCTGCTGATTGTGAAGTAAAAAGTATTGGGGGCCAATTTAGGGCGTTCAATGGGTTGAAACCATCGAAAACCTAGCCCTGATCTAGGGGCCAAAGCTTGAGTCTAGCCCAACCTTAACTTAGGCATACTTTGATATCTTCAGTCCTAGACATAACTTAGGAGGGTTGGGATCATTGTGCTTTAGGCTTATTAAAGTTAGGGTTAAAAAGTTTTTGTATATTTTTTTTAATTAAAGATAAAGAAAGATATTTCAAACATAGAATACAACTCTAATTGTGTGGATAAAAATTAAGGTTGCAAATAATGCTAATCATTATTAAATTTTCTTTTAAAAGGGTTTAAGTTTTTTTTATTATTTTATTTTATTATTATTATTATTTTTTTTTTTTTTAATTTTTTTTTGTATATGTAAGTTGGGATTGAACTTGCGACCTTGAGGTTGCAGGGCTCTCCGTGTTTGCGTGCCACCTACTTGTACTATTATAAAGACAGAAGGGTGCAAAATAGGACTAGAGATGAAACTAATAATTTCTTTTTACCGATTTTGCATTATTTTTCAATGTAATAAAATCATTAGAGGATACATTTATTTGCAATTATAACCGTGAAGAAAGAATATATGACACAAATAATGGTGTTTATCATTAAATTTTTCTCTAAAAATATAGGGATATAGTTAAGCGTATTTTTTAACTCCCCCATCTCTTATAAAAAAAATCTCTCTCCTTCTCCACGTGCGCAGAACGTGCTACGCACTAGTTTGCTAAAAGAGAAGCAAGTGTTGGGCTAAACTAACTAGCATTAACTTATTAAGCTGTTACAGGCCCCCGGATGACAAAACTTTCTGTTTTGAGGCCCTAACCCTGACTTCTCACCTATTTTTAAGTCCTAACCATTAAGATTTTAGGGTCAGGCCAAGTGGGCTGACAGGGCCAGCCCAGTCCTATCGACAGGCTAAAGGGACATCGTATGAGAAAACAGGGTGATGCAAGGTCACATGGAATCAACATTTTACCTTTATAACGTGATCAACGATCTAAAGATTACTTCTATTGAAGATTGGGTAGAAAAATGATCTCTACCATTTGATTCAAAGTTTGACAACATTTTTAAGTGTGAAATACTTGGTTACAATTACCGAATATTTTTGAAGATTAGAGTATAAATCGAGAATGTCCCTCGTAGGCACACGTGCATTAAGGCAGTCCACACATTTCTCTGACTTCATGACATGCACGAACTTTCATGCATTAGAAGTCCGTGCACATTATGCAGTCACACAGGCATGTAGATTGCAGTATCAACCCATCATGGGTGGACACTCATTGTAGACCAACTCTCTTAAGAAGAATATCGAGGCTACCACATAAATTGTGGAGCTGGATGCTTTACAAGTTAAAAAGTCTTGGTAATTTTTATTTTTTGAGAAAACAAGTCTTTAACAGTTGAAGATTCTATATTCGCAGCGAGTAGTTTACTTTATTAAATCTTTGATTGCTTTGGATCAGACGGTAAAGATGGGTTTTGGATCCAATCTTCCGTAGAATTGAGATCATAGCCAAAATAAGATGTTGATTAGAGGTGCAATACATCCAAATGCCCAAGAACCCTTCTCATGATATGCCCATGATAACAATTACTTTTGGGGATTTGTGAATTGTGATGCATGCATGCATCAACATTTGACCATCTCATAGAGGGGCTATGATCTCAAGATTTACTATATGAGACAAAAAATTATATCATTTGGTTCAAGCCGGTCATCGTATTAATGGTAAAATTCCTTAGACTGCAAAATTAAGTCCTAACTAGCACATGAATATAAAATTTCAAGCTAAGTTTGTTCTTTTTCCATTACCTTCAAGACAGTTTTAATAGACAATTTTACAGCTTATGTGGTGTGACGTGACTAGCTGTACGTGTCGTGGGGTCCAAGCAATGCAACCAGTCACATCGTGCCACATAAGCTGCTGCAAAATTGTCTATCAAAAACTAAAACCTAGCAGTGCATTGGCAGCTGCGCAACAGCAGCATGTGGCCCAGTTGAATGAGGCCCATCAGCAAGAGACTGCCAGATTGATCCAAGGGTTCAACCAGCAGCTGGAACAGCAGACCAAAACTTATCAGGACTTGATTGCCCAAAGAATCGAATAATCGCCAACCGATGTCCGATAACTATTATAACGGATATGTGACTTTCTCCAGGGCTCGACCTTCGCACTTCCACGGACAGTTGGATCCTGATACCGCTGACAATGGATTACACAAATAGAGAAAATTTTCAAAGTCTCTACTCTAGCAGAAAATGAGAAAGTGCCTTGGGCCGTGATGTGCTTGCAAGGCGATGCACAAAATTGGTGGACATCAGCGAAAAGATTAGCGAAGGAAGAAGAAGAACACTGGACTTGGCAGCAGTTCAGAGAAGTATTTTATAACAAATACTTTACCGATGCCACCAAGACTCAGAAAAAGAGCGAGTTCTTAGCACTACAGCAAGGAAATCTATCCGTGACTGAGTACGAGGCGAAGTTCGATCGACTCTCCCGATTCGCCTCCATGTTGGTATCAGATGAAGCTGAAAAGTGTTACCATTTTCAGAAGGGGCTCAATCCCGTCATCAGGAGCAAAATTGCAGCAATGAAAATTTCAACCTATGGAGAGCTTGTAGAACGAGCTCATATCCAAGAGCAGGAAAATGGAGAACTACGCGCTCAGCATGTAGCCCGTCTAACAACTCAGAGGGGTAAACCAAATCATGAAGGCTCTTCGTCCCTTACTCCGAGAGCACCTCATTCTAGATTTGCACCGGTACAGAGACAGCAGCGCTTCGCACCGTACCCTCAGACTCGTCCAGTTCAGAGAGTCGCTCCCGCATCCGGTTACCAGAGAGTCGTACCATCGTTAGGTTACACCCACCACAGGCTACAACCCCGGTGATCGGAGGTATTATATCTCGGCACACCCCAAGAATGCTCCTAACATCCAGTGAAACCTTACTTTGTTCCGTACCAACCTTGTACCAAGTGCGGCAAGAAGCATAAACCGGGTGAGTGTTTGTTATACTCAAGTGTGTGTTTCCGATGTAAGAAGCCAGGACACTTTATTCGTGACTGCCCAGAGCGAGACCCAGCCGCAGATATTTATTTTAGAGGTCAGCAACAACAACCGCAACAACCTCGAGCGTGAGTTTTCCATGTCTCGGAGACACTTTAGCTACCGATGAGGTCGTTCAGGGTATGAATTTTTCCTTGTCTAATTTTCTTTAAGCTTTACTCCCTCATGATTGCTTTTATAACTTATTCTGTGCATGAGTTTAATCTATTATTTTCTTGAGAATGTTATGCCATGTATAACTTAGATCACATATAAACCCTTGTGTAATTCAGGAACTATAAAAGTTTTTAGACCTGTCGATTTGTCCAGTTGTCATGCTTGGGTCTTGATCGACTCTGGATCGACTTACTCTTTGATTACACCGAGTTTTGTTTCTGAAATCGGAGCTAAGCCCGTATAGATGGATAGTACACTTGCGATTTCTACGCCGTCAGGGGAAGTGATGATGGCATCTAAAGTTTGTAAAGCTACGGTCCTAGTAGTTGGAACACATGAGTTACTGCATGATCATGGTACTCGGATTCCAAGACTTCGATATAATCCTCGGCATGGATTGGTTGGCGGCTTATCATGCCTCAGTTGATTGCTTTTCTAAAGTAGTCACCTTCCGACCGATTGGGAGCCCTTCGTTCAAATTTCGCGGTATTAAAAAGGGAGGAGCAGCCCTACTTGCTACACTTGACGATGAACGTGATGAGAAAGCGGAGCCCTCAGATATTCCTATAGTTGGGGAGTTCGTCGATGTCTTTCCAGAAGATTTACCTGGACTTCCACCTGACCGAGAAGTAGAGTTCAAGATTGATCTCGCTCCCGATACCTTGCCGATTGCGAAAGTCCCGTACCGAATGGCACCAGCAGAACTGAAGGAGTTAGAGATTCAGTTGCGTGAGCTATCTGATAAGGGATTTATCCGCCGTAGTGAATCACCATGGAGAGCACCGGTCTTATTCGTAAAAAAGAAAGATGGTTCGATGAGACTTTGTATCGACTACCGACAGCTGAATAATGTTACCGTGAAGAATCGATACCCTCTTCCTCGTATCGATGACCTATTTGATCATCGCCTGTATGCTACTTACTTTTCAAAGATAGATCTTAGGTCCGGTTATCATCAGTTGAAAGTTAGAGCAGAAGATATTCCCAAGACTGCTTTTGGAACAAGGCATGGACACTACGAGTTCCTCGTTATGCCTTTTGGGCTCACAAACGCTATGTTTATGGACCTAATGAACCGGCGTATTCGAGAATTTCTTGACAAGTTCATCATGGTATTTATCGACGATGTTCTCATTTATTCTCGCATCGAAGAAGCTCACAATGACCACCTTCATATATTGTCTGAGACTCTCCATGACACAGATTATATGCGAAATTGAGCAAGTGTGAATTTTGGCTTGAAAGTATCTTTCTTGGGTCACGTGATATCCGCCGTAGGATTTACGTGGATCCATCAAAGATTGAAGCGGTTGCAAATTGGCAAACACCAAAGAATGTCACCGAAGTGAGAAGTTTTCTCGGTTTAGCCGGATATTATCGTAAATTTGTGGAAGGATTCTCTCGTTTGGCACTCCCGCTCACTATGCTAACCTGCAAGAACAATAAATTTGTGTGGACCGATCAGTGTGAGCAGAACTTTAATCTATTGAAGCAGAAACTCACATGACTCCCATTCTCACGTTACCTTCGGACGGTGATTATGAAGTCTACACGGATGCTTGCGCCGGGACTTGGATGTTTGTTAGAAGCGGAAGAGAGCCATTGCCTACGGATCAAGAGCAGTTGAAGCCGCATGAGAAGAATTATCCGGTTCATGACCTTGAGTTGGCATGATCATCTTTGCACTTAAGATTTGGCATTATCTATTGAGACTTTCAAAATTTTTACGGACAAGAGTCTCAAATACTTATTTTCTCGGAAAGATCTTAATTTGAGATGCAGAGGCGTTGGATGGAATACATGAAGGACTATGATTGTTCCATTAATTACCATCCGGTAAAGCAAATGTAGTTCGATGCTCTAAGTCGAAAATCTTCAAGACGCTAGCACGCCTAAAGGCTTAGAAGCCGATCGATGAGATTGCTCAGTTCGATCTGCGACTTGACAAAATTGGTGAGGGAGTATACCTAGCCAGTATGATGATCAAGCCTTCCTTTGTTGGTCGTATCAGAAATGGCCAACCCTTAGATCCCGAAATTTTGAAGATTAAGGAATGATTAAGAGGGCCCTAAAGATTTTTCTATCCGATTTGACGGGACCCTCCTTTTAGAGATAGATTGTATGTCCCGATGTTGAAATATTGCGGAACGAAATTCTCGAGGAGGCACACAAATCTGGATATTCGGTGCACCCAGGAAGCACAAAAATGTACCGAAATATTCGAAACTATTATTGGTGGCCAAATATGAAGAGAGAAATTGCCAAATACGTCTCCAGGTGTTTAGTATGCCAACAGGTGAAAGTTGAGCATCAAAAGCAAGCCGATCTTTTGCAGCCCTTACCGATTCCCGAGTGGAAGTGGGAAAACATCTCTATAGATTTCATAGTCGGACTCCCTAGAACTTCAAGGAAGCACGCTCATCGGGTTATTGTGGACCGATTGACTAAGTCGGTAGCACTTCCTACCTTTTAAGATTACAGATAGTGGAGACAAAGCTGGTGAGGGGTATCTGAAGAAATAGTCAAGCTTCACGGGGTTCTGTGAGCATTGTGTCAGACGAGACACAAAATTCACTTCGATCATTGGAAGAAATTTGAGGAATGATGGGCACGAGACTTGACTTGATCTGACCTTCCATCCAGAGAGGCCAAGGTCAGAAAGAGTTAATCGGATCGTGAAGACATGCTTGAGCACATGTTAGACTTCCGAGGTAATTGGGATGATCACCTCCTTTGATTGAGTTTTCTTATAACAATAGCTTCGGGCAAGCATCGGGATGTCGCCTTTTGAAGCTCTTTATGGCGAAGTTGTAGGGCGCCACTTTGTTGGGACGAGGTTGGTGAAAGAAAGATGCTTGGACCGAACTCATAGAAACCACAAGAGAAGATTAGAGTTATCCGTCGAGATTGAAAGAAGCTCAAGACCGTCGAAAGCCCTACGCAAAGCGGTGAAAGGCGCTTGATAGAATTTGAGGTTGGTGATTTGGTTTTCATCCAAGGTGTCACCAACTAAAGAATCATGCGTTTTGGAATGCGGGAAAACTAAGTCCGAGATCGTAGGACCTTTCTTTATCACAGATCGCATCGGTGAGGTAGCATACCAATTTCACTTCGAGACACTTTCGTTATCCACAATGTGTTTCATGTGTGTCTATGTTCATAATACTTGCCCAATCCATCTCACGTCCTTGATATCGAATGTGAAGTCGAGATGATCGACCATCATAGAAGCCGGTTGGTATCGTGATCGGAAGGAGCAGCTCATCAAGGGTAAACACTGTTAAGCCGTCAAAGTCGTGGCAACATCATTCATAGAATGAAGCTACTTGGGAGCGAGAAGAGACTTTGGAGAAGTACCACGACCTCATCGCTTCATGTCGTAATTTTTGAGGGCGAAAATATTATAAGGGGAAGAATGTAACAACCCAGATTTTTAGATTTTATTTTAACGGTGGTAGATGATGCACCACACTATATCTTTGTCTTAACGCTCCACATCGAATCGAAACCCACCTTTTGAAATAGAAAATTTCTAATTTTCCTATATCAAAATTAGACTCATTGCGTTCGTCGTCTGATTCAACGATATATAATTTGACGATTTAAAATAATATAAAAGTTATACTCATTTTAATTAATCAAGCAAGTCGAAAGGGTATAATTGTAATTTCGGGAGAAACACCAATTGGTTTGGTGCTTATAAAAGCTTTGAACGAAACCTTTTTCAAACTATCCAAGTTACGTATGAATTCTTATTAGTGTAAAAATCTCCTATTCTATTAAATCTCCTCGAAAAGTGTTAATTAGAGTTGACTAAAATTTTATCTGGTTATAAATAAAACTTTAAAAACTCTCTCCTCTCGATAATAAGAAATTATTCTCTCGAGACTTAGGCAGTAGATGCCTTGAGAATCGACCTTTTCAACGAATGGTTGATCTTAGTTCACGCTTGAGGTGGGTACCCATCAATCCATCTTGTTCTTCTCGGATTAAAATCGCGTAGGATCGTTCGATCGTATATCGACAGGTTTAAAATCTTATTTAAACCCAAATATCTCATAAATTAATAGATCTATATATTTAATATATGCTTTCCTTGAAAGTTATATATTTTGTAAATTGGGTTTATATGTTATTCTTTTCTTTTCAAAAATCCTTTTGTTTGAGCCATTAATATTTTACCTTGTATTAGGTCTGCATATTTAATATGTTTACTTCCTCTTTTATATCTGTAAAATTAATTAAATTCTAATATTTATAAATTTGATAAATTGACTTAATTGACATAATATCATATTGATAATGTTTATTTTCAAATCTATATAGTTAGAAACTTATCCTTCTACTAAGACTATAATGATATATATTATTATTCTAAGTCTATATTATTATTTATTTAAAATTAATTAAGCCCAAAAATTAAATTATATTTTTATTTTAATTAAAAAAATAATAAATTGTACCATCTTAAAGTTTTGGTCCGAACTTGCATTCTGAACGAATTCACGTCTATGAACCCGAGCTGCGACCGTTGATACACACCGATATTTTTAATAACTTTTATATTGACCTCGGATTAATGCGATTCTTTGCGGCATTGGAAAGAAGACAGCGAGCTTTACAACTTTGTGAAATAGCTATTTCACGAATCTGACTTTTAGAGGTCAAAATAGAGCAACAAGTCAGGTTCGATTTTGAATGAATCAAGGCTATTCAATTTAAGATTATTTTTAAATATCATGACCAAAGTTCTTATGTATATTATATTGTAAAGTCTTTCGATCGATGGTCATGATAAATTATAACTTAATAAGTATAAATATTATTTAATTTAATTATCTAATTATTATATATATATATATCAATTTTATCGCTTCAATAGCGACCTCTTCGATAATACAAAGTGTTAGAACTTTGATGTCTTTATGAAATCGACCGACTTTTACGATTATCGAAATCACACTTATAACTCTATTCTATAATTATATTGGTGTGGTATGTAAATAAACATAAATATAAGCATAATCAAAATCTAAGTATAAATAAATTACGTATGTGTGATACTTTTGTATTTGCAACTTAATCAATTTATCTGAGTTAAGAATATGTTAGATCATGAGTCGAGTGTATGAGATCATGCCTACGCTTGGGCGTGGTGATTCTAGAGATGGTATCGAGCGAGAATACAATATTCACATGCCTTATAACTCATGGTGGAATGGGACCCATGATCGGTGTGAGTGTGAATTGATGTAACCCGTGCAGATGGCATATCTGATGATCCTATCACCCCGAGTTTTATCTGAGAGGATAAGATATGAGATATGATATGAGAATCAGGCGTTGGGCCTTTAGGCGTAGTAAGGTTTCTTTTTACGGTCACGTGAAACTTCGAGAATATTGGCGTCTATGTGCGGATGCAATACCTCTATGGTAGTATAAACTATCACACGAAGTACACTCGATTACTCTGGAACCTTTTTCTTGGGAAGCGTGAATTAGGAAGGTTACCTCACTATAGTTTGTCATAAGATTAAGTATAAGAGTATGATAAGATATGAGTATGAGATAAGATAAGTTATAATCTGAAATGCGATAATAAGACATCAGTGTAGGCGGCCAAAAGATAAAGAACTTAAGTCTCATGCGTGCGTTCTTGCGTAGCCATAGTAAGAACAACAACGTCTTCGAAAGAGCGGATCTGGAGAGATTATGAGTATGAGTGCGTTATGAGTGAGTTTGGCCATTATGTCTCCCCATTGGTACGGGTGGTGGAGTATGAGTATGACACGAGGCGTTATAATATGGTGGTATGATACTATGTTGACCTCCCATAGTAGCTCGGCGGCGACTACGCGCAGTGGTTTAGGATTTCACTAGTATGTTAGATTACGCTCATGCGATGTCTGACGTATGTGCGAGAATGATAATACATGGTATTGTTATCATATCTCATAACATCTTAATATATGCCTTAACATGCGCATATGCATTATACCGTTTCGGATATGGTAGCATTCCTTTTGTTATAACATATCATACCATGTATTGTTATCATCTAATGCACATACGATAGTAATTAACATGGTGTACTAACATACTTATAAATCATACCATATTATAATGGGGATCAACTATATGACTACTCATCATAATCTACTCACTCATATCTTCCCTTTCACTTTAAACGTTGTTGCCCTACGGTGGCTACGAAAGGAGCGACTCGTGAGACTTAAGTTCTTTATCTTTGGGCGATGATGTCTTATCGTGTGTAACTTATCTTATCTCATACTCGTATCTTATCATATCTTATCATCTTATATCTTATCTTATGACAAACTATAGTGAGGTAACCTTCTAATTCCCGAAAAGGGTAGTAACTGGATGTACTTGATGTGATAGTTTATACTACCATAGAGGTATTGCATTTCAATATTACAGTTTCACGTGGCCGTATAGAAACCTTACCATATTAAGGCGCCTTCGATTCTCATATCATATCTCATCTTATCTATCCTTGTATTAAAACTCGGGGATAGGATCCTTGTATGATACTTTGAATTCACCTTGGGCTAGTCATGGGTCCCATTCCACCATGAGTTATAAGGCATGTGAAGGTGTATTCGATTATACCATCTCGGCGAATCATGCATAGATAAGCATCTCACCTCATTACATGATCTATCTAACATATTCTTAACTTATAAATTGATTAAGTTGCAAATACAAAAGTATCACACGTACAGAACGACCTAAAATTAGATTTCGATTGTGCTTATATTCATGTCTATTTACATACCACACCAACATAATTATAGAATAGAGTTATAAATTTGATAATCGTAGTCGAGTTCGATTTCAAAAGACATCAATAACACTTTGTATTATCGAAGGTCGTTGAGCGATAAAATTGATATATATATATATATAATAATTAGATAATTAAATTAAATAATATTTATACTTATTAAGTTATGATTTATCATGACCATCGATCGAAAAGACTTTACAATATATATACATAAGAACTTTGGTCATGATATTTAAAAATAATCTTAAATTCGAATAGCTTTGATTCATTTAAACCCGACTTGTTGCTCTATTTGACCTCTAAAAGTCAGATTCGTGAAATGGCTATTTCACAAAGTTGTAAAATCTTCTTTCCATAAGAATCGCGTTAATTAGGAATAAAGTTATGACTAAAATATCGAGACAGTGTATCATGGTCGCGAAGCTCATTAGACGAATTAGATATAGCTGAAATTCGGACCCGAAACTTTAAGTTTTGCAATCTATTATTTATTTAAATAAAATAAAAATATAATTTAATTTTTGGGCTTAATTAATTTTAAATAAATAATAATATAAACTTAAATGATAATATATTATTATATATCTTATATTAGAAGGATAAATTTATCATATATAAATTTAGAAATAAATAATATCGATATGATATGTTTTGATTAATCTATCAAATTAAAAGTATTAAAATTTAATTAATTTCTGAGACATAAAAGAGAGTAAATATATTAAATATCTGACTAATATAAGGTAAAATATTAATGGCTCAAACAAAAGGATTTTTTGAAAAGAAAACATATAAACCCGATTTACAAATATATAACTTTAGGAAAGCGTATATTAAATATAGATCTTTATTTATTATTTATGAGATATTTGTTTAAATAAGATTTTAAACCGTCGATCGCATCGACATCCTCTGTGGGAAGAAAGATGGATACCCACCTTTGAGCGTGAAGATCAGCAATTCGATTGAAAATTCGATTCGAGATCGGCTAAAATCTATTATTGAGAGAGAGATTTATTAATTTTTTAATTGAAGAATGATTTTATTTTAAAAATATTTTAAAATTGGTAATTTTAGATTTAATAGAATAGGAGATTTTAAAAAAATGACGTTAACTGTTTGAGCAAACATTTTGTTTAAATTACTATTATCTTTGACTTGCTTTGATTAATTAAATAACTTTTATATTCTTTGTAAGTCAATAGATATGTTTGGAATCGTTAATTTTGATATAGGAAAAATTGAAATTCTATTTCAAAAGGTGGATTCGATTTGATGAAAATAAAATCTAAATAGCTTGTTCAATATAGTTCTTTAACTTGATGAATTTTTATACACCACCGGACACGTAAGAAGTTGAGGGAGAAGAAAAAGGACTCTCTCCCAAATCCCAAGAGATAATAATTTGGAACCTTTGTCAACGCCTGGAGAATCTTTGACGGCACTTACCCAAAAATGCATGGACTACTTTGAATTTTTGCCTTATATTAGATGATTGATGTTTAAATAATGGCGTAATTTGGATGATTATTGAAGTATGATGTACTTATTTGAGATCTCATTAGTTTATTGTTAGGTTGACAACAACTATAAATATGGCCATTATCCTAAGAACCCATCGCACAGGTCCATTTCAAACTCTAGCCCGTTGCAACAATGTCTGCCATTACTTTCTCCTCCGCTTCCTCCTCCTCTATTTGATGGGCTACTTCTCCTAGGCGTTTCAGCCATAAGGAGAATAACCAGCTGGCACGAGTTGCCGATAGTTACCGAAAACTTATGCGGCCTTCATTGAGCTTGGATATCATGGAGAAGAAGGCTAGGAGAGTGGTGGGTCCTTCACTGGAACCATATATGAACCATGTGAAGATTTGTAATAGTGGATTGGTAAGAACCCATATATATATATGTTTCCCCGATTTGGATCAGTTTTGGTCAAACCGAGACCGAAACTCTTATATAATGTGGTCTTTTCATTTAAGCCCAAATCTAACCCCCAGCTGGGCCGGGCCCATTGGCAGCCCTAACTTGAACCTGGGGCGGGGAGAGATCAGTGGTAAAAAATTCTCAGTTGACCTACATGCCTGGGGTTGTTAATGAGTTGGGTGGGGCCAATTTTTTTTATGTCCCACGGGAAACTAGTTTTTATCCGACTTGACCCATTGGTGCATTAGAGCCGACTTGATGGGTTAAGGGTATAAGCCCCACCAGACTTGAAATCCGACCTGACATCAGGCCCACATATCCAACCCCAAGTAATTCAAACTCCTTATTTTTTCTTATTATATATAATATCAGATTGGGTCGAGCTGAGCCAAACGATTATTGCCTAACCCGACTAGACTGAACTTTAAGTCCACCCAACCCAACCCGAAGGACGAGTTGGATACTTCAGCACCGACCAAACCCAACACGACGAGCCAAGTAAATGTGCCCGAGCTGGTAAAAATCCCGGGTCTTTTGAGTCAGGTATCAGGTCGGCCTGACCCGTTGATAGAAGAGGCCTAAGCCGTACACAATTATATAATAATAAAGCTTTTGCTTACAGGAATAATATTGAATTAGCAACGGTCTTGTATTATGTTTAGGCTGTGTCTGGGAACGTTGGATTTGGATTTGGGAATTTGGATCTCCTAAATCCAAATCGACCGTTTGGTTCCCCATTTTTGTGTTTGAATCCGAAATTTAAAAATTTATAGCTGAATTGTAAAAACGTGATTTTGTAAATAACACTTCCTAGGCATTATTTGAAAATCCAAAACTGACACTAATATATAATTGGCTATGTTCAGTGAATAAAATATTGTTACTCACTGTTATCACAGGTATGGTTTGGCCTGATGCTGACATTGACCTGAACCGATGGAACCCAACCCAAATTAAACTGAACCGAATTGAGTTGAACCGGTGGTAAATGGGTTGGATTGAACAGGTATCAAACCAAACCCGACTCGACCCGAACTGACCAACCCAAACTTAATTAGTTACTATAGTGGCTAGAAAACTAGCCATTGGACTGCAACGGTTAGTTTATGGCCGTTGCAACTCACCTTTGTGCAGTGCACCTTGGGTGCACCCAGGAGATTGTTGGTTGCACCAATTTTATTTTATTTTTTCATTTTTTCATTTTTTTATTTATATTTTTTGCAACTCACCTTTGTACAGTGCACTTTGGGTGCAACCACAAAATTTTTGGTTGCAACCATTTCGTTTTTTGTTTTAATTTTTATAGAGTGCTTTTGTACATTACACCTTGGATGCAATCAAGAAATTGCTGGTTGCACGCACATATATTTTCCCCATATTTGTTTATATTTTTGCAGCCCACCTTTGCACAGTGCTCCTTGAGTGCAATCAGAAAATTGTTGGTTGCACCTATGTTTGATTTTTTTTCCTCTGAACCCAAAACCAAAGCAAACCGAACTGAGCCAAACACCAAAAAATTCGGTTTGGGAGCGAGTTTGGTTTATGTGTTGGAGGAATTCGGTGTACCAAAACCGATATATTTCAGTTCGATTTCGGTTTGTGGTGTACTGAACCGAAAACCAAAAATTTCGGATTCGGTTCGGTATACCGAACTTGCATTAGAATGAAGGAAACTATCCAAATATTATAAATTCTGAATTTAAAATGCCTGAATTTGAAATCCCAAATCCACGTTCCCAAACGCAGCCTAAAAGATATTGCTCTTATGGAGAAGGTAGTTTACCTGGTTCCACATCGGCTGGTGAGCAGATGAGCCGGTGACGAAAAGGTTGATAATTATAATTATTAAAAAATATAAAATTATATGATGAATAATGCTAATCCCATGAAAAATGAAGGGAAAACTAAATATGTTTCAAAAGTTAAATTTCGTGTGACGGAAAAGGAGTGCGATTTTATATCATTTATTTTCAATCTTTTAAAATAATCTTTGATCATTGGACTGCTCCGTCACATGAAAACTGATCTTGTGATTGGGTGTCACATTACAGTAAGTAGAGGAACCAGCAAGGTTACAAATTATTTGCGTATTCTTCAAAAAATTGTGTGTTTTTTAAAAGTTCATGAAATTTAAAGATAATTCACAGTTTTTCAATATTTTTAAATTTATTTTTGACCTTTTTAATCTTATTTTTTTCCAAATTCATGAAATTTAAAATAATTCACAATATTTCAATAATTTGTGTTTTTTAATATTTTAAAATTTATTTTATACTTTTTAATCTTTTTAACCTTGCCCAATTATTGCCGACTGAGTCACCAAGATTATAATTTTATTTTTTTGATAAATAAGATTGTAAAAATTTTAAAATCAGATTATAGTGAAATGTGTTAAATAATAATTATAACTTTAATATATATGTAATTCTGATTTTGTTTATTATTTATGTGCCTGTTCCTCTCTATGTGAAGGCTAGTGGAGCATCTTGGAGGTTGTCAAGATGTATTGAATATAGCCAGTGAAATGGACGGTGATGATGGTCGCAGGGTTAAATCGGAGGGTCTCCGTGTAAGCAGGGACCCAACTCTAAACACTAGAGAAGAACGAACACAAGCAATGGACTGTTGTTAGGCGTTCGCATTCTAAAGGATTACTCCGAAGACCACATGGGGAGGTAAGGTCAAAGGTTTAAAGACTTATTATATCTAGCCAATATTTAAGCATTTTTTTTTTAATTTTATAAATAAAATATTACAAAAAAGGATATTTTTTGTATTTTATCCGATTCATAATCAATATATATCAGCCCATGGCTCAATGCGTATTTGACCGGTTTGACCCCTATTTAACTCTTCGAAAATCGGGAGTTTATAATGCATTGGATGAGGCCTAACCCGATACATATGGGCCCATACTTAAAACCATGATAATATTAAAATAAGCATCTCTTTTTCTTTTTTTTATATATATAAGTGGCACTATTCTTTTAGGGACGGGCCATATAATTGGAAAACCATAATCTGAGTATTAAGATTGGTGCACATTGAAGTGATACACTTAAACGTGGTGCATAATCTGAGTATTGAGATTTGTGCTTTTGTTAATCTCTTCTCACCAAATTGATCAAACCTTGAGAGATTCACGGATATTGATGGACATCAAATATGTTAGACACTATTGGTGGAATGAGATTGACCCGCTCATTGGTTGGATTGTGCACCTTATACAGATCCATAGTGTATAGTGGCATGTTTCTCAACATAGATATACGTGTAAAGTGCACAGTATTTACCATTTTACCTCTTCTCCTTGGTTTTCCGTAGCTGTATGCAGTTTCCACTCACTTCGAAAGAGATGCCATTTTCTCAATAGACAGAAACTATGCTCCATATTTTGGAATTTTTAGAGAAAATGACAGAAACTATGCTCCATTTTTTGGAATTCAAGCCTCTCTCTCTCTCTCTCTCTCTCTCTCTCTCGCTATATATAAATATATATGGTACTGATCAACTGACTTGAGTCATGCATGACTCGAGCGAGCGACACTGTCAGATCATGTTACGCATGACTCTAGCATGGCTCTAGCCTTGACCTTGATCTGACGGCCACCCGCTCAAGTTACGCATGACTCTAGCATGACTCGAGTCAGGTGATCATTACCTATATATATATATATATACACTTGTCACTATTAACTTATACATTTCAAAATTTTAAAATATAATTGTTTTGGTTATTATAAAAGAAAAATGAAACTAATTGAGTCATGACATCCATCTTTAGCCTATACATCTCAGCGACATGCACTTTATTTTCGTGTCACTTTTTCGTGGCCCATCTCCTTATTTGAAATCTTTAATATTTTCAATGGAATTTTATTAGTCATATTCTAATTTTTATTTTTACTATTTCTCTTCTTTGTTTTTCTTCCTATTTTTCGCTTGTTATTTCTTGACTATAAAATAAGGACAATTAATTTAATGATAATTTGTTTGTTATTCTGATTTTCCTTTTGTGCAATATTTTTTTGGTGGTGGTGGGCATTTTGAAGGGATATGCAGTGCATGTTAATTGTTATGTAGAGGACAAAGGGAAGAAGATTATGTGGGTAGGGAAGAGGAGCATGTCTAAAAGTACATATCCTGGCATGCTTGACCAATTTGTAGCAGGAGGCTTAGTAAGCCTTCACCCCCGCTAATGCTTAACTTATCAAAGGGAGAGTAAACTTGCACTTCTGTTTTCTCTTTTATTGAAATCTCTTAAATTAGGTATCATCCATTAAAAAATGGACAATGTTATATGACAGATGGGAAACGGCAGACTATTTAACGGACTGTCAGGGGCATAGCAAGGAATTTTTGTTGATGGGGCTACAAATGATAAATATAATGTTAGTAATTATTTTACTATCGATTTGGGGGCCTCTACATCATAGATTTGAGGGCTTATATACAGACTAAGGTTATGTAAGATACACACTTCATAGAAACTCAAGAGTTAAATGGGGGCTTGAGCCCCTCCCACACCCTTCTATGTGGCTATGCTTCTGACGACTGCTGATGTAGCACAATGCAAGCGCAGTGAGGGTAGCAATGTACGTCGGGGCAGCCACTTATATCGTGCACGCCACCTTAAGCATCCGTTGAATGGCCTCGTGTTTCCATTTCCTTCATTGTAATTTTCCGTAGAAAAATTGAATTAGACAGTACTATGAGAAAATATAACCTTAAGGTAATTGCCTCAGGAAACAGTTGACCTGAATTCGAATCCCGAGGCCACTGTAGGGATTTATCTCTAATGCTGATCTGGCATGTAAAAAAGTCTAGCAAGAATCAAGAGATCAATCTGATACAAATAGAGTGATGTGTATCGGGTCCGACAATTTGTTAATGCATGTACTGAACACAGCCCATGTACAACTTGTGTGATTTCCCTAACATAACTACAACATGTTGCAGCTTCAGGGGATCACTTGCACAGAAAATGTAATCAAAGAATGTTGGGAAGAAGCAGGAATTCCACAACCCATTTTTGAGATGAAAGAACACCCCCACTACAAAAAATAAGACTATATATTAACAGTAGTTTTTGGCAGCTAAAAATTGTCATTATTAATAAAATGGCTATTAAGACTATTAGCGATAAAGGTATTAGTGACAATTTTTTTGTCAATAGCGACAGAGTCATTTGGGTATTCATCTTGTGCCAGAGTCAAAAGCTTCATAAGCTTTCTCCAAAGCAATTTACTTTTAACATAGCCTCATTTGGGTATTCATCTGTCATTCTTATCAAGATTTTTCTATCTATATAGATGGAGAAGTAGAGAGCTTCAAATTTATGCCAGTCGAAGATGTCAAAAAAGTATTGGAGACGTCTACCGCATTCAAGCCAAGCTCGGCTATCGTCACAGTTGACTTTCTTATCCGCCATGGATATGTGATTTCTCTTATTTTTCCATTATTATTCCTCTAGTCGTACCTATCGTAGCGATCATCACCACCACTATCATCATGATCATCAGTAGAAAGTTAGAGTCGAGGCAAAGTCGAGGCGGGAGAAAATTTTCAAAACAACGACAACCTTGACTAGAACAACTAAACACCGTCATAGCCATATCTTATCTATTTAGGATCTGTTCAGATAGGAAGGGTTAAAACAAACAAGAAAGCAAATCAATCACACACAAAACGCAACATTTTTACTTGGTTCAGCAATAGTGCGTGTGTCCACGACTCCACGGATTCGCCCAATTTCCCCTACTCTCAAGAGTTCCAGAAAAGGTTACAAGAGTGGCCACCCGAAAACACACGTAAATACCCTGTAATTAGGGCTAACACAACAATAAGCGAAATTACTGTTATACCCTTGGCTTACGGGCCCTTTGGGTCCAGTCGTGGTTGGATCATTGGTACTTCCCACGTGCCACAATAGCATTGGATGGCACCCACTATGTCAGATATTACTCTAAATTGGATCCATGGTCTACACATATTTCTTAAGCTGTGTTTGGCATTGCCCTTTGGGAGAATAGAAAAGAGTAGTGTCTGCTCTTTGCTATTGCAAAGAAATGTAGGGAGAGAGTAGGATTGGAAGAAGATAAATGGGAGGCTGCACTTTGAAATAGGAAAAGCAACCCTCTTTAAAAGAGCATAATTTTTCATACTCTTTTAAAGATGGATGTTTTTCATGTTTCAAAGAGCCGCCTCCCTTTTTTTTCTTCCTCGGATCCTTCTCTCTCCCCATATTCATTTGCAGCAACAAAGAGTAGCGTATGCTCTTTTCTACTCTTCCAAAGAGCAATGCAGAATAGAAACTCAAGGAAAGGTCTAAAATTTCAGTTTAGGTACCAGTACCTTTCATGGCTTGTATATATAATTCCATACCAAGACCTACAATGGTAAATATCGGGCGGTATGAAGTGGTTTACACCTCCGCGATCCAGTACGAGAAGGTTACAGGTGGTACGATCCCATATCAAAATTTTAATATTAATAGCTTTGCTCTAATCTTGCAGGAATATAACGCCTGATCAGCCCGGTTACTTATCGCTATTAAAAATTAAGTTTGAGAAGAGGCAAGTGTCTATGAATTCCACATCGGGCGGGCTGTGAAACCTGAGAAACAGGTCTGAGTCCAGGGAACAGCTAATTTGTGCCTAAGAGCCAAAGGTTAGGTATGTATCTCATCCACCTCTCATAAGACCCCGTAATTAGGGTACCAGCATTGGGTAATGGCCTTTTTATCTGCTCTTAAGGTATCAGCATTGGATAATGGCCTTTTTATATGCTCCCAGCCTCCCATATCCACACGATAAAAAAGAAGATTATGTAACTTCCTCCACATTTGTATTCCTTGCAAGCCATCAATAAATCTTCAATCATATTCAAATAACAAATTGTGCTTATATTTAATAAAGCTTTTCTTGGACACCATCCATGTTTTATGTAAGTTCTCTCTACATGTTGTAAGTTGACCCATCTTATTAGTAGTTGCACTATGCATATTAGTGGGCAATGGTCAGGTCCTATTAGGTAGAATGAGATTTTCAGTCTTATTCCATTGGCTGCCCTTGAAAATAAGAGAATCTTGATTGCACATCATATTATAAAAAAGTGAAAATCAAGAAAGTCAAGATTCTCCTATTTCCAAGGAAAGCGGATGGTGTAGGACTGAAAATTCGGTTCTACTTGATAGGACTTGACCATTGCCCATGCACCATAAGATATAGAGCTGCTATTAGGTACTCGATCTGAGTGCCAGTGCACTCTCCTTTTATTCATAGGTCGGGCAATGGTTAGGTCCAATCAGGTTGAATTGGATTCGAGTTCAACCATGTCTCCAATCCTTAGAAATAGGAAAATTTTGACTGCACGTCATCCTATAAAAAGTAAAAATCATGAAAGTCAAGATTCTCTTATATCCAAGGGCTGCAGGCAGATGTGGTTGAACTCGAAATCCAGTCCAACTTGATTAGACCTGACCATTTTGCCCTCATAGGTCAAGCCTCTCGAGATGCACTGCGACTCACGTGCATGCAAGTCAACACTACAAAAAAATAGATTATTATATAGCGGCAATTTTTTGGTGCAAAAAACTGCTGTTATTAACAAAAAACTATTAGCGGTAGTTTTTTGTTAATAGCGGCGGTTTTTGGGTGTCGCTAATAATCTTGTTTTTTTATAGTGCAATGAAAGTAAACTTTTGACATTTTATTGATTTGATGTTTTGTTAATGCATTCATCAAGGTTGTTGGTTTGAGATTGACCTCAGTGCCACCCCTAGCACTAGGGACCGATGCCCAAGGTATCAAACACTATATCAGTACCGGTTATTGGTCCATCTTGGACCGGTACATACTGACCGAACGGTATCGGCGAGTATATTTTTTTTTTGAAAAAAGGGTAAAAAATATTTTTTAAAAATTGTATCGGTCAGTATCGGCCGATATAGACCTGTATTAGTCCGATACCGCTATCAAGATGGTATCGAAATCAGTTTACCGAAAAAATAATACGTATCCCAAATACGGATAGGTATCGGCTGATTCTTGATACCATGCGGATACCTTACATATTACATTCATCAATTTCACTTCAGGGCTCTGCAGCCATTTCATGGCTAGTTCCGCACTCTATATATAGTTTTCACAAGGTTGTTCAAATACTCGATGTCAACTAATTAGCTACGTATGCGTAGTAAGATAGACCATCAGTTTTCGATCATAATAGTGAACATTGATGGATTCACCCAAATGTTTTGGCCACTACTGGCATCCAGAAAGTACAATTTAAAAGGACTTAATATTTTGGAGACATGTGCCATATGGAAACGCCATCTAAGCCGTGTGATTCAATACAGTCAATCATTAGAAAAATAATAGCTTTTGACGTTTTTGAATCATACGATAGAGATTGGGTTTCATGCCAATCTTTTACAATAAAAAACTTTAAACTACCCTCAAATCAGAAGGCTTAGATGATATTTTTCGCGAGACAAAGATACCCAAAATATTAAGTCTTTCTTTTTAACTAGGTGCTTGGGTAAACTTTTTGTGTGCAAGTAATGGTTCCCGTTTTGAAAAGTTTGAGTAACTGGGAGAACCTTGCCAGAGAGGGAAGAATAACTCCAATGGTCCACTGAATTTCTTTCTGTTTGCTGAAGATCGTCCATCCGATCGGAGCACTAGAGATGGGAGAACCATCATCCATGGTGGTTTTAAGTGCCATACTATAATATACTAAAAAGAGGGTGGGGTAGGGGTTGGGGTTGGGTTGGGTTGGGTTGGGGTTGAGGTTGAGGGAGAGAGAGAGGGGGATCGAGGAGTTAAAGCACTAGAGCTTTGAATGGAATGATGAGAAGTCATAGCCATTTAAAAAAAAAAAGAATTTGTCTAAGGTACATGGCCCATGCACCAGCTGTAGTGCATAGGAACATCAAATTCTGTACACTTTTTCAATCCACTTAAACAATCGACCCAAATTCATACCTGCTAGAGGTTTCTTTCCAGTGTGGACCATTATCTATTTCCTGTTTAGTGATCCAATGAAAGCTCTTAATAAACTCTGATTAGATAATAAGATTTGGCCCTATTTTCAGATTGAACTTAATCTAAATTATCACCACACTTACAACAATTGGAAGATGCATGCAGGCGTCAGGTTTTGTGCTGACAAAGTGCAGGCAGCTGGTGCAACGTAACTGACTGTCCCGACCTCCATTGCTTGAATCTCACTCCACTTGCAACCAATTATATTGCGCCACGTCAGCCGCCTGAACAAAACACTGTCCACCACAATTTATTTACTAATGAAAAGGTGTTCCACGTGGACAAAACTGTGACACGTGCATCACATATGGTACAAGGGTCGTGCACCTTGTACCAACTCTAAAACAACGTTACAAACGAATCTTTTGGGTCACAAGCAAGCAAGAGTGATGTCTCGCTATCTTTTGCCTTCTTTTTAATAAAAATAAAGAAATCGAATGGTTTGGATCTTAGTCTATGCTCAGAGAAACCCTGCCCATCTGGGCCCACTCTTCTCAAAAGACAAGACCAACTCAGGTAGAAGATCCAAGGGAGATAAAGTTTAAAAATTATAACCCAAGAAGATCCAAGAAACATAAAGCAGAACCACCAATTTTTTAATCAAATTTCTATCTGACTATCTTTGTCTCTTAGATCCTACTCCCAATGCTCTCTATGCTTTAGAGTTTAGACCACTTTCACCCCTCACACCAAAAGAAAAAGTGCACCTTCTCTTGTTGTAAATTTCTACTTCAACTTGCAAGTAGGAGTACCCTTCTACTTGGTGTGCATTGAATGCAATGAACAAGTGGGTGGTGGCGCGACAAGGCGAGCCACCATCTTTGGTGGAGGCGCCGCCTATGGTAGTGGCGGCCGCAACAGTGAGCCACTCGACGCATCGGTCCATAGAGACATTGGTGGTTGTTTTGGCTGTGATTACCATAGTTGGGGTTTTGGCTGGTATCTTTGCTAGAATATGCGGTGGGCGTCATTTGGGCGGAAATGGAGATCATGACATAGAAGGGTGGGTGGAGAGGAAGTGTAGGAGTTGCATCGATGGTGGGGTTACGGCTGCACCGCCGCCTCCGCCACAGCCGGAAACAAAGGCTGCGCCGGCTGGAGAAGAAGCAAAGAAGTAAGATAGATATGAAAGATAGATACGAGTTTTCGTAATGTTTTAAGTGTGATTAGTCTTGGTGAATGTAGAGAAATATAAGTTTGGCTTTTATGCGTTCTTATTATTTTTTTTTTTCATATGTAAGTCAAATCCATATGATGAGACCTATTACAAACACATATGTGAGATGATATTTGGTAACCGATCCGATCAAATGGGCATGACATCTACGCCCTATGCCTAAATATTGAAAATTGCACACGGTATCCATGATCTTACCTTGCAGTGTACGATGCGCAAATGCTAGATCAATTTGACCGGGCCGGGACCTAACACTAGATCATTTAGTAAAAAGGGGTGAAGGTGATGCACTCAGGCCTTGTTTGACACCCCATTTTCAGGTGTTATTACTTATAAAGAGATGTGCCACATGTTATTTTTTAAATGTTGCTTCTGAAAAAGATTTATTACATACTGAAAATGAAGTTGGTTGAGAAGAACGATGAGGCAACATCTCAACTCAATACCATTTCAACTAACAAATTTTCATTTAAAAAGTACTATTTGGAAAAGGGTTGTGAAAAAGGGAACCCAGCTTCCCTACTACAGGCGCCATGAATCCTATGAAAAAAAAAGGATTCATGGCGCAGTCACCCACATGGCTACATCAATAAATTTATTCAAAAGTACACTATTATGCCATGTTACAGTTTTTTACCAATCCAAGTAGCTCAAGTAATAGAAAATAACATGAACTGGGAATGGCGCCATTGAAATATTCGATCATTCGATCAAGATTATAGATTTCACACACACACACCCACACACACATATATATATATATATATATATATATATATATATATATATATATATATATATATCGAAATGCTCAAATTGGATGGTAGGAAACTTGTTGTGGATGTGTTTCTCTGGGTTTAGTGGAGGATAAAGTTAGCTTCACTAAGGAGAAATGAGGCATGTTTAGCAGATGGATCGGACACACAAAACTCCATAACTTGTCACCGTTAGATCTCTTGTGAGGTGGAGGCATAAATTAATGTACTTATCTAGGGTCAATAAGTCAAAATAGCCATTACTTGGAGTCGGACCTTGCACCAAATTTAAAGAAAGACTTGATGTTTTATAGACTTCCACTCCATAAGATTGGAACAAAACACAATATTTATCATATGATCTATTGTAGTCAATTGTTGAATAAGATAATAGCCTTTGACTATATTTAATCGTATGATAAAGATTATATTTCATGATATTTATTATCTTTAAATTATGGCCTTCAAATCAAACGGTTTAGATGGTGTTTTCTAGGGTTGTGCAAAAACTGACCCGAACAGACCAAATCGATCGAAACCGACCCGAATTTCGGTTCGGTTTCGATTTTGGGATATATCGGTTCGATTTCAATTTCGAAAAATAGAAACAGATAGTTATCGGTTCGGTTTCAGTTTTAACGTTAAAAGAGCGAAACTGAACCGATAAGAAACCGATAGTGGTGCTACCCGGCTGCATTAGTGCATGATCATACAAAACTTAGGTTGCAAACAAAGAAGTCTATTTTTCCTTTTGAAATCTTATATTCTCATGTGTTTTTCTATTGTTGAAAGAACCATTTAAGTTAAAAGGCTTTGGGGAGTGGTAATGGGTTTAAAAGATGTGTATTTAGGAGCTTAAGACCCCATTTTATTTAATTGTGATTTCTGTATAATGTATTTGAATTTGTGATTTTGGGTTTTCTTAAGACTCCTTTTATAGTTTGTATTGGTGTTGATTTGGGTTTTGAGATTTTGCATTTGGGATTTTGGTTTTCTGAATTGTTCTCTAATGATATGTTTGTCTTTTTTTATTAAAAATAAAATTATATGAAAAATACTCATCGATCTGGACTGTCCGATTGGTGCATTAATTTCTTGAAAGTGTTCTTAGTCATCTGATCAATCACTTACTTTTGGATGATTAATAGCAAATTAGTAATATAGGGAACAACTTACAGAGTCTTTAGTGATCTGACCCTTATGAATTGACAATAGCTTCCTAATAAAAAATAAAAAAAAAATTGAGGCTTAGAAATTGAAAACCAACTGAACCGATAACTATTGGTTTGATTTTGGTTTCGATTTCATAAAATAAAAACTGATAGTTATTGGTTCGATTTCGATTTTGCCCCAAAATCAATCCGAACCAATCCGATAACACCCCTAGTGTTTTCACATTGCAGAGATCACAAACTTATAAATCTTTTTTGTAAATTCAGTGCAAGGGCCAACTTTTCGAGTACAACTAATGGCTAGCTCCCTAAGTGAAATTACATTTTTTCTTTTACCATTTCACAGTTTTCCTGCTCAAAAAATTCCATGCAAACTGAGGTAACGGTTCCACTCATACAGTAAGCTTGGCTGCCTAAGAAAATCGCATATGCCTGACCCGACCTGCTGGTGCATCCCGACAAGGCTCAAGCCAATGGGTCAAAGGTATATAACTGATTTGACATGGTGCCGGAACCTACCTGGTTAAAAAAACTCCTATTTTCCATCATCTTATATATAAAAAATCAAGTCGGGTCGTCCAACCCCACCTGACCTAAAGGTCGGGTTAGATGCCTCATGCCCCAACCTGCAGGTCAAGTTTATGTTCCCAACCCTATAAAAAGTCGAGTCTGGCAGATCGGGTATCGGGTCGACTCGATCGGTTAAGAACTTAGTTTGAGGCATCCTACTCCTGCACTAAGGTTCGGATATGGGTCAACTCCCCTCTATCGAACTAGCGAAGTTCATGACATTTACCATTGGGTTCCTCTCTTCGTGCCTACGTGTTTACTGAAAACAAATAGGTCTGAAACCCCTCCAAACTCATTGACTGCTTCGGATCAGACGATGGAGGTCATTTTTCACCCCAATCTTCAACCAAATGGATCTTGAGACCACGATCTTACGATCAGACGGGCTGTTTTTTTATTCCATGTGTTATAGATACCAAAAATATGCTCTAAAAATGCCTTGATATTTTAAATATAATTTTAGGGCCACTTTGTGGCACATGGAATCCAAAAATAACCATCTAACTGTAAGATCATGGTCTCAAGATCCATTGGGTGGAAGATTGGCATAAAAAATGACCTACGTCGTCTAATCCAAAGCAATCAACGGGTTTGGAAGGGTTTTGGACTTGGGAGAAATAAAAGATCTTTACACCATCACCTTGTAATCAGACGGGCTAGACGGTATTCCACGTGGCAAGGTCCCAAATATACCTCTCCCTAAAATTAACTAAATGGTACCTCTGTTCATGCCTACAAGTTTAATGGTACCTCTGTTCATGCCTACAAGTTTACTGAAAGCACCTACATCTTAAACCCACTCAAAGTCACTCAAACCCATTGAGTGATCGAAATCAAATGATAGAGATTCTTTCTCACTCCAATCTTCCACCCACACTCATTGAGTGGTCGGAATTAGACGATGGAGATTGTTTTTCACTCCAATCTTCCACCCACTGGATTTGAGACCATGAGCTTACCATCAGCCGGTGAGTTTTTTATTCCACACGGCACGCATTCCAAAATGCCCTAAAAATAACTTTTGAGCATTCTGTGTTATGTGATTTTAGGGCCACTTTTCTATATCGGTACCTTGTGCAATAAAAAAAATCCACCGTTTGATAGTATGCTCATGGTGTCAAGATCCGTTGTGTGAAAGATCAGAGTGAAAAACAGTCTCCATTGTCTGATTCCAACTAGTCAATGGGTTTAAGTGGGTTTGAGATGTAGGCACTTTCCGTAAACTTGTTGGACCGAAGGGCGATACCCTTATCTAAATTGGCTTATTTGGCTTAAATTGAAGATTTGGGAGGGGCCAAAGATTGCACAGATAAACGTCACTCCTGGTAGCAGGGCTGATCACATATCAGGCTTAAGGAGCAAATCTAAGAAAGAAGATGAGCAGGGTAGCTCCTCAAACCTGATGGCACGAACCCTTTAACCAGGATCAGCTTGCTCATCAAGCCAACAGACAGTAACCGTTAAATGCAACTGAGGCGTCCAACCGTTGGATCATAAACTAATTGCAGGCTATCATCTGTAACTTTCATCAACAAGTACATTTCCTTAATCCATTCTTCTTTCTTTTGAGGATATTTCCTTTCTCCCTTCAAAACAACCAAAGAGTTAATTGAAAGAAAGAAAGAAAGAAAGAAAAGAATAATTCATTCAGTATATCTGTTACAAACTTCAATTCTTCATTCATGCTCCCAACAAAAAGGAAGAACCGAAAGGGAGACCAACGTGAATAAATAACAGACAGCAGGCTGACATTTCATTGTTTTGACTGGAAAAAATATAAAAAATTACGGAATAAAAAGCGTCCAACGTATCCTATCTACACAGAAATACTTCACAATTTTAACACCCGAGGGAATAAAGATAATATAACAAAAGAACTTAAATTAAAAGCTCAAATGTATCTGAAGTTGATGAGCATTTTATACTATATTTCCGTGAGTTCCTTATCCTAGCAGTTGATTCCACACTGTTGAACATCTGGACCGGTGACTCGAGTGGTGAATGGATCGATCCGAACCCATAACAAAGAGAAAATCGAGGCGAGGAGAATTGACCAAACGACCACGATCGTAGGAGTCCGGTTCTGTCTTCCCATCAAACCCTTGAGGAACGGGTAGAGATGGACAATCACCCAGAACGCAAAAAAGAGCTTACCAAAGAGCGGACCCCACGATTGGTATCCACTGTTTATAGCATAAGAGATCCCAGCGACCACCCCAACTAGGTTTATTATGAGAAGCGTGGTGGGCGGTATGAGGAGGGTTGTCCATTTGAACATGTAGAGCTCAGCGAAATCTCCGTCTTCATCTGATGCCTTGGAGGTGACGGTAAAGTTGGTGTCGATACCTGCGAGGACTTTGAGAAGGCCTTGGAAGACGGCAAAGAGATGGGCCGACACTCCTCCGATAACCCAAAACTGTTCATTCCTCCACCACTCATCAATGCCGACGCCACTCCATCTCATCTCCAGAATGCCAGTGGCGAAGATGGAAAGGAAAAGAGAAATAAACCAGATACTAGCAAAATTGCTAATCTGCAATTGAAAGAAGATGAATATCTTATTCAGTATTATTCTTTTTTTTTGCTTTCTAATAATGGAACTATATATAAAAAAAAAGGAGAGGTTATTCACATCCGTTTTTCCTGTAAAGAGCACACGTCTTTCCCAGGGAAAAACCGTTGAATGCCATGAATCAGACAATGGAGATCGTTTTTCGTCCCAATCTTCCACAATAGATCTTGAGATCATGGCACACCTATCTGAGGGTCAGATCTTGATTCTATGTGGCACACATCCCCAAAAGTGACCATGATTATGGGCGTACCTAGCAGATGGTCACTTTTGGGGATGTTTGCCGCATGGAATCAACATATGACCGTCTGATAGGTGCGCGATGATCTCAAGATCTATTGTGTGGAAGATTGGGACAAAAAACGATCTCCATCGTCTGATTCAAGGAAGCAATCAATGGTTTTGTATGATGGGAAACCGTGTGTTCTTCACAGGTTTAACAGGTGCAAATAACACCACCCAAAAAGTAAACGTTATGAAAGAACAATTCCTATAAGCTACATAACATCAACAATATATTTTTAGTGTGTTGGCTATTACCTTTCCATAGAACAGAATTTTAATTGTTTGATTAAGGCAGCAATAGCTTGTGACTGTTGGTACTAAAATCACATTTGTTCTTTTCTCTGTTATTTTTCATTTTCTATTTAAAGTTCAAAACACATCTGATGACAAAAAGTCAGTCTCTCAATTAACAATTATATTACCATATCCAGATTCTGTTTTGATCATTAATTATCTTCAGAGTTAAGAAAAATGTTCAATCAAACAACTGAAATAAAAAACATTCTTTAAATTTTTACCTGGCTTAACTTTTTTTAATGCATAGTTTTGTCATGCTTTACTGAAAAAGAGACTGATTCTTGTCACTACTCACTAGGGCTGTTGGTAAAGGACATATACCCAACCCAACCCGATGGTGCACCCCGACCAGACCTGAAACAACGGATCAAGAGTACGTGACTGACCCGACCCAACCTGAAAAACCTACCTGACCCAAAAAACAGACCTAACCCAGTTAAAACCCCCCTATTTTCCTTGACTTTTAGACCCAGCCAGTTTTTTCCCCAACCCGACTGACCTGACCAGAAGGTTGGGTCAGATGTTTCATGCCAGACACGAGTATATGTGCCCGATCCGGTAAAAAAATTCTGGGCGGGCGGGTTGGATATTGGGCCGACCCGACCTGTTGACAGTCCTACCCGTCAACTTCCATTATTAAATTAGAAAACAATAGCCTCTTTATAAGTCAAAAGCTGATATTTGCATGTCAGTGCCACTCAAAGCTGCATGTCAGCTTTTGGCAGTGAAAGAAATTCGCTTCAACAGATCTATTGAAGTCAGTGATAGCCCATTACCCCCAAAAAAATGTTTCATTAGAATCATAGTCAGAAAAGTCTCCGACTTCTAAAAAAAAATCGGAAAAAGTCGGGGACTTGCAGTCATCCCGACTTTATTGCCGAGTAATCGGCCAAGTCGTAACTCGGCCGATTATTTGGCGATGTTTGTTATGTGGGGTCCGATTTCTTTCATTCTGTTCTTTTCTTTTTTCCACTTATACTTAAGGGGGGAAAAACCTTTAGGTTTTGCCTATTTTGTTCATTAAAATCATTATTTTTAACTTGAAATATATTATGATATACTTTTTTTGTTTGAATTTTTTTATTTGCCCCAATCTTTTCGAATTTGACCGATTTTTGCCGAATTTCTTCGACATAGACCCTTCCCGATTTGTCGTCGACTCCCGACTTTGTGACTATGATTAGAATTTCCTAGAATAACATAACCAGAAAAATTCTAAAAAGATGAGTTTTGCAAGATCTACATTTTACAACTAAAATTCATTTAAAAAAAAAAAACTGCTTCCTCCCGCGTCCCTTTAGAGTGCAAATGTCAATTAGAAGGGATTCCATTCTGACCCATTCAGATACCAGGTCTGGATTTTAGGCCTACACCCGAGCCATTACAATCGGTACAGGTTCAAGCTTGATGTTTGAGCTCTGTGCCCCTCAATATTGCCCCACAGAGCACCATCTATTGAGTTATGGGCCCAACCCAACTTAAAACCAACTGAATTCTTTCAACTGTATCTCAACTGATGTAAACCTTATAGAAAATACAAAAACCTTGTGGAGAACCACTGCCCCATGTTTTTACACCTTTCTAATGTGTTATTGTTATGCTCTAGAAAAGAAAATGTCGTATGCTTTCATACTTGTATTCGTGGGATGGGTAATGATTCTCTCACTTGAGTCATGGAACATAATCCCATGACTCGAGCTTCTATTGGTTGGATGTCACATCAGTTGAGTTTTCAAAGGGAGCTGATGTGGTATGCAGCCAATAGGGGGCTCAAGTCATGAATTTATATCCATGACTCGAGTCATATGATTATTTCCCTTGTGGTATTATCCAACTTAGATTTTACTTTATTTCAGACTTTAATCATTCTATTCTTCTAAAAATATAACATATATTAGATGGAAAAAAGAGAAGAGAAACAAAACCCAGAGAAATTAAGCATGTATCGGAAGGGGGTAACAACCAATATAAAAAAGGTGAATCAAGTACAAAAAGGTAAAGTACTTAGGAGTAAATTGATTAAATCTGTATTTATTTATATCGTAAGTTTAAAGAAAAAGAAAGAAAAAACTCTGCTCTCATCAGAAGAACGACGAAATATTTTGGGTTGTAGGGAATGGCTACAAATGTGCATGAAAAGAGGAGTTATGAGGAACATTTAGTGACCTCGAGGAAGTGGATTAAGACTTGTTTGTTTTTTAAGAAGCTTGAGTTCAATTACAATATGTTCTGGGTAGTTTAATTGTAAAAAGAAGGATAAAGAGATCTAGTATTCAGCTGTAGGTATTTATCTTGGTTACGATCCCGGTAATAAAGAAAGAATAAAAAGAAAAGGAGAAGAAAATGTCTTTCCTTGTCAAATTTTGAAATCTCATTTTCATTTACTTTCATCTACTTCACTTTTCTCATGTGGAGATATATATATATATATATATATATATATATATATATATATATATATGATTACTTGTCAGAATGCTATCAAGACATCAAACATTTGGCCCAATAATTATACTATATATCCACCCAAAAAACTTTCAAGGTGTAAATTAAGAGGTACCTGTGGAATAATGAACTTTCCAGTGAGTAGACAGACAGCTGGCAAGGTACAATATGCAAGGAGTGGAATTGCAGTGATCGGGTAAATGGTCGTGTTGATGTATGCAAATCTCTCCAACCATTTCAGCCTTCCACCATAACCATACCATATAGGGCAATGCCGGCTGAGAAGGATCTCAACAGAACCCAGAGCCCATCGAAGCACTTGGTTCAGACGATCGGAAAGATTGATAGGAGCAGATCCTTTGAAGGCCGGAGGGTTGGGCATGCAGTAAATTGATCGCCAACCACGGGCATGCATTTTGAATCCAGTAAGAATATCTTCTGTAACAGAACCGTAAATCCATCCTATCTGCACAAACAGCAGTCTTGGCTTTGTTAAATATCATGGGTGTGATATATGATTTAAGTGCATTAAACAATACAATGCAACAAACTGTGTATTTAGTGTTTTCTGTATGAAAACTAACTTTTTGAACTACAACAATAAGAAAGCAAACATCCATTTCAAAAGCATCAGAATGATGCCTTCCCAAAAAAACTGGAGAACTAAAGGTGAGGGAGGGGGGGGGGGGGGTTGTTCTGTGGTCGAGAGGCACCCAATTCCATAGTATGTGTTAGACCATAAGCCCATGGATCAAAATATCAGAATTTCGATACATATCGTCCTGAACTCCAGGACAATACGTATCGCGTATCGTCCGATACATTGAATGTATCGTTTTGGTACAAATTTGTTGTTCAAAAAATTCCCAAAAAATAAATTATCAGACGAAAATTTGAAATTATCGTCCAATAATTTGAATGTATCGTTTGATAATTTGGCCAAATGGGGTCCCTGTCAATCTGCCAAATTATCATCCGATAATTTAAAATTATCGTCCGTAGCGGACAATACAGACGATAATTTGAATGTATCGTCCGATAATTTGACCAAATGGGGGTCCCTGTCAATCTGCCAAATTATCGGACGATACATTCAAATTATTGTCCGATAATTTCACCGTATCGTCCGATAAATATGTGGTTTTTTGGAGTACCCGGTAAAAAAGGTATTTACCGTATCATTCATGTCCAAAACCGATACGTATCGTCTGATACGTATCGGTATCGGACGATATTTTGATCTATGCCATAGCCAGCATTCAAAGCTTTAATATCTTCCACAAAAAATAAAGAACAAAATTCAACAGAAAACATATCCTAATAGGCAGCTCCTCAAGCCATTTTGGTTATTTTATCATATCAATGTGATAAGGCAATATTGGATGTCAGAAAATTGATAAAAACATTTCCCTGTCAACCAATACTCGAATTAAATTGTAAAGACAAATGTGTCTTTACATTTATTCCACTTTGAAATTCTCTCGTAGCTTTTCTACAAGTAGCAAGTTTTTTTTTTTTTTTACTACTTCTTGTGGATGTTAGAAAGTTATTACAAGCAGGAAAGCAAAAAATTTGGCACTGAAAGATAATTCTTTATATATCTAAAGGGGAGATACAACTTGCACACCAGATTTGTACCGTGGCACATGGTTAAAAAGGAAGACTTTGTTGTTTTGGGATCTGTGCCATGTAACACTATCTAAACCGTTCGATTTGAAGACCATGGCGTAAAGATCTTTGAGGCCAAAAATTGGCATGACACACGATCTCTATCGTTTGATTTATCAGTCAACCATTGAATTATATGGTGGCCTTTGACTGTATTGAATTAGATGATAGAGATCGCATTTCGTGCCACACTGTGGCCTCAAAGACCTTTCCATCATGGTCTTCAAAACAGATGGCTTAGATGGTGTTACACATGATACAAATCTCAAAAATAACAAAGTATTTTTTTAATCATGTGCCACGGTACAAATCTCGTGTATAAGTTGGAGCTCCCTATCTAAAGATGCCATACTGAGGAATAGAAAAGGCCAAACGAAAATAACCTTACAAAAAATGGCATTTAACAACATCTTATAAAATTCATTGGTTGAAAAGGTTGCACAATTGAGTTCTTGTCACTAGCTAAGTTATCAGAAGCAGTAGGAAGAAAGTGCAGGAGTGGAAACAAATAGAAATAAAATTTCTTATGACCTGAAGTGTCTAGAGTCATTGAGTTCCTGGGGAAATGTACCCTAATTCGAAGTAAATAGAAATAGACAATAGTACATGGAAAATAATTAAAAGAATGTAACATTGTATTTATCCACATTAGTTTTTATCAACATGGCATGTCAAACCTTAATATATCTACATAGCACTCCAGTTGACTGTATTGAATTAGGTGATAGAGATTGTGTTTCGTGCCAAACTGTGGCCTCAGAGATCTTTCCATCATGGTCTTCAAAATAAATGGCTTAGATGGTATTACACGTGACACAAATCCCAAAAATAACAGTCTTTTTTTAACCATGTGCCACTGTACAAATCTTGTGTGCAAGTTGGAGCTCCCTATCTAAAGATGCCATACCGAGGAATAGAAAAGGCCAAATGAAAATAACCTCACAAAAAATGACATTTAACAACATCTTATAAAATTCATTGGTTGAAAAGGTTGCACAAATTAGTTCTTGTCATTAGCTAAGTTACCAGAAGCAGTAGGACGAAAGTGCAACAGTGGAACAAGTAGAAATAAAATTACTTATGACCTGAAGTGTCTAAAGTCATTGAGTTCCTGGGGAAATGTACCCTAATTCAAAGTAAATAGACAATAGTACATGGAAAATAATTAAAAGAATGTAACATTTTATTTATCCACATTAGTTTTTACCAACATGACATGTCAAACCTTAATATATCTACATAGCACTCCAGTTGGCTTTCAAGCCACAGATTTGAGGTGAAATTATAGTGTATAAAAATGATACCTATCTTCCAGTTCACAAATTCAGGAAGACTTCATCTTGGGCAAACTTAAATGTTGTGAGATAATATTATTTATATAATAAATATCTTCCAGTTTACAAATCCACTTGATGTCTTGATCTATATCATATGGCAAGGAAGCCAAAGCATCAAACAAGGGAGGTCAACATACCTCACTTCCCCACTCCGTCTTGTCCTCGTAACCACAGCTGATAACATGGATAGCTTCTTTCAAAAGAGACTCGGGCGTTGCTGACTGAGGAACCCCTCCATTTTCCATAAGTGTGGAGGCCACAAAAACGGTTGACTGGCCAAACCTTTTCTCCAAGCTCATCTGTGACATGAGCAATGACTTCTCATCATCAAATCCTGCACCTGATTTTTGAAATGCACAGTAGAAAGGAATCAGAATCCCCTAAAAAAGTCTGATTTGTCCAATACATATTATGCAGGCACAGTGAGCGTAGGTCATTGTTTTCTGATGAATGGCTACCAAATATTGAAACTCTTAACCTTTCAACAGTGCTTTAATTAATATACCATGTAAGCTACGGAAGTTTTGGTAAAGCATTAGGCAAGTTTTAGTCTTTCAGATGCAAGGTCCCATAACAATCAAGAGGCAAGGCCTATTAATTTGTACGGTTATTTACTTGTTTATATATATATATAAAATAAGAAGAAAGAAGACATAGTATGCTTGTAAGCATATAACTGAAATAGAATTAAATAAAATAAAAATTAACCTCCAACGAATTAAGCATTCTCTAGTAGTACTAGTGCATCACTGAAGGCTCAAATAAATAATTAGAACACCGATTAAGTGCTTGTTTCTTTAAGTGTTTAAAAAGTTCCTAGAGTGTTCAGGAGAAGTTAGATAACACGGCACGAAGTTTCCCATCCTTAATGGGTGAGAAAATGTCTACATAGAAGAGACAAGGTACTTTTGGCACATCCCATTTTAGGGTTAGGCGAATGCAAGCACACCTATCAGTGCCTCACACTTAGGGCTATAGGTGTTGTGGATAATGTCTAGCCCATTGCGCTCAGCTAAGGCCCAGGCAAGGCATTAGTTTTGCAACCTGATCACTCTTGACTTTGAAATGAATTATGCTTATTGCATACCGTTTCCTCTGCACATTCGTCTCCACTCCATAATAGAGAATAGTTAATAGTTAGGATTCATTACAAAAAAGGGTATCGATGATCCACCCACAGGAGACCCTTTCCCTCATCCAGTACTAATCGACTTTTAACATCTAATTGTATTGGGTAATCATGTGAATTAAGAACAGAAGTTTGTTGCATTTTGTTCACCTATAATTGGACTAGCCTCGCCTTTGGTATCCGACCATCTAAAAAAACTATGAAAAAAGTCACAAAATTGATATCCAATTACCAAATGACAAGGAAAACAAAAAACAAAACAGTCTATGCAGCACATTGCATTAGGGCATATCCTCACTTTAGGTCAACTGTCCTTAATTTGCCAACTACTTATTAAAGAGTGAAATTGGAGGGATCCCTAGTGACATAAAAATGTCGTTTTTAACTTTTACAATGCATTTTTTTGTTCTAGGACTTATTCCTAATGACGGATAGAGGAAAACTATAGAAATTTTGCAAATTAATATAATCAAATAATTTTGATGTCATAATTTTGAACTTCATGATTCTTGCAGATTACAACAATCCAGATTGTTTAGCCAACCAAAAATATATGAAGAAAATTAAAATATGCCTAATGGAGCATCTACTAATGTGTAAAAACTAGAGATGAGACATCATTTAAGGCATGTCATGGCATGTAAAAAAAGGCATCTCTGTTTGGCTCGCATAACTGCTGATACAAAAAATAAAGATAAAAAAGTTGAACTACCGTACCTTCAACCCCTTCTTCTATATCTTCTAGATTGAATATCGGCACAGTAGAGTCTACGTGCTTGCTGGATTTCTTCTTGTCAGAGCTCTTTTTACTTGATTTTGAACTCTTCTTTCTTGATCCACCACAACATGAAGAGAGGAAACTGGCTTTTTTATGCTTTTGCTTGAGGGGAGGTTCATACCCATATAAAGCTGTTCTGTTGAAGACACATCCTGTACCCACATAAACAGGCCCTTGAATGCCATCGAGACCTCTTAAATTGATCTAAAAACCACATCCAAAAAAAAATCAGAAAAAGGTAGACAGCAATATGATAATTACAAGAAAATGTAGCCTCAATAAAATCAGTTTTAGGCTTAAAAACTCTTAGGCTAAGTGGCATCTGCTTGCAGATTTGCAGTTGCCTCAGCCATAGCTTCAGAGTAGCAGTATTAAAATACAGCACATCTGTAAATACTATGCCTAAATATATTATAAATACGAGTATCATTAACTATTGTATTTTGGATTGTGTACACACCTCATAAGAAAAACAGAGAGGGGGGGGGGGGGCATAAACAATTTGTAAAAGATAAGTTCAGACTTACATCAAAGAAGACGGTATTGCGATTGGCGTAACGATCATTCCTGTCAATACCATCAAATCTCTGAGGAAATTGAACGTAACAAACTGATTTCCCAAGATTTGGATCCATTAGAAAACACATAGCTTCGCGCAACGCCTTGCTATTGTTTATGTAGTGATCACAATCAAGATTTAATAAGTAGGATCCATTTGTAAGAACTGCAGATACACGAACCTGCCAACGGTTTATACACATTAGTTGATACAAGAAATGACTAAATGCGGCTAAGCTTCAAGTTGTCATTGTTTAACTACTTACAAGTGCGTTCATTGCACCAGCCTTCTTGTGATGTTGGAAGCCTGGACGCTTCTCACGAGACACATAGACTAACCGCGGAAGTTCATTACCCTCACTGTCAAGCCCTCCACTATGGCCTAAGAACACCTGCGAACAATTGAAGAAATAGTAAAATTTGAGCAGAAAGGAACACTGCTGGAAGTAATTCACAAACAAAGCCTTTGCTCGGGTTTTGCAATAGTAATAGTCAGCTACTTACAGGAAAAAAAAACAAACTAAAGACACGATTATACTCAACAACTCAGGAAAAAACAACAAAACGAAGCAATGAAGCAACCAAAATCATGCCTACAACATAATAACAACATTTAAATATGTGAAATACACATTTGTACAAGAAAATATAAAAAATTCTTGCAATTGAAAGCATTTATAAATAAACAAATACTCAGCTTTGAGTCCAAAAATAATACGATCAGATCTGAAAGAGATCTGCTAATGCCAAATAGAAATGGACCAACCTGGATCATTCCAGGATGATCTCTGGTGTTATTTCCAGGCCATGGTGTACCATCTTGCATGATCCATCCCTCATCAGGAACTTTTTGTGCCTTAGCAACAAGCCCATTGACGCGAACTTTGAACTCCTCATACTCCCTCTGTAAGATAAACAGCAGCAATAAGATTACCAAACCACTAAGATCACAAATGCCCATCATGCAACTTAGATGAAAGCCTCTACCTTCATAGCTCTGCGGTCTTTGACAAATGAAGGTTGAACTTTATCCTTCAAATAGTCAATCTTCTTTGCAAAGTACCATTCTGGAGCACGGGGTTCAATGCTGTATTTCTTGCAGAAAGGAACCCATTTTCTTGCAAATTCTGAAGTTTCCGACAAAGCTTCAAACGATAGCATTGCAGCTCCATCATCAGACACATAGCAAGATACCTTGTCAACTGGGTAGTCCACAGCAAGAATCGATAGCACAGTATTGGCTGTGACCAGAGGAGGCTCCTTTAAAGGGTCAACAGTACTGACAAAAATGTCAACAGCAGCCAACTGGGAAGGCTCTCCTTCTCGGTCATATCTGTTATTCAAAAGAGCTTTGAATCAGAATTTGGAAACTGTGTATGGGACTCAAGCGAACACAATGTCAGAAATTTATTTGTACAGTGTAAGATTATGTAAGTAAATTCAGATTAATATGTGAGGAAAGAAGGGAGAATGTTTCACCTCAGTGCAAGCCTGTCAAGATATGTCTCACGGTTTATTGGAAGCCATTTAGGGAACTGATCCAATATCCAAGATATTGCAAACCATATCTCACAAATAACAGATATCAACCACAAAGCATAAGCGTTGGGAACAGGATTTGTTAGCCGATAATGCAAGAAAATGCTGAGAATAATAAGCCGCAGAACAATGACCAGCCTATACGGATTTATCCTGGAGGAAGGAATAGACACCTTCCTTGAAAGAGGCTGCCGGGCTTCGTCATTCCTGCATTACAATGAAAACAGAGTAAAATGAAAATGCACAACAAATAGCTTTCATTACAATATAACTATAATTATGGAACAACGAATGGCCAAGTCTTTGGAACCACCCAGCAAGTCAAAATACCAAACAAATATATGCAACAAATCATTCACCTTTACATGCCATGCAACTAAAAAAAAACATAAAGCTATCCATTAGTAACAACCAAAGTACCGACACTTACCAAGTAACAACAAGCCATCAGACCAGTTTCATTTTTCACTAGAGCTCATTTATCTTTTTCCCAAAAAAACTTGGGGGTATGAAAAAACAAACTGAGATTGAGACTATCACCCAAGGGAAAGTTGAAAACTATATATTAGAAAAACTCCACATTGCCAGAAGAAACAAAACAAAACAAAAAAAAAACTGTACGATGCGTTTTCCAGATCACTTAAATGTCAAGATATACCATTCCATTATATACAATAACAATCTCCCGTAGTTCAAAAGGGGAAAAAATTGGAATTGAAAAAGGTTCTTCCTTTCATTTTCAGAAATTTGGGTTTTGGCTCAGTGCTGAAGAATATTTACCATAAGTATTATTTTCATCGCCACAAGTAAAACTTTCTTCAGAAAATTTTGAAGGAAAATTGATGGTTTTGGCTCAATGCCAAAGAATATTTACCGTAAGTAATATTTTCGTCGCCACAAGTAACACTTTCTTCAGAAAATCTTGAAGGCATGTTATAAATGTTTAAGACTTCAAAGATGTAATATGGCTGGAAACTAAAGAAAGCATTGGAATTATGCTTTCTCATAGACATCTCAAGCCTGGTTGGCTTGGTAGAGACAGACAATCCATTATCTTTAGTACCTCATTGGTTGTTTTTTACCCTCCCTATGATGAAAATTTATGAACCATTTATTATAGCACAACAGTAAAAAGGAAGAGAGAGAGAGCGAGAGAGGGATCAGAAAATTGAGAACCTAAAAAGAAACATGAATAAATTCAAAATAAAAAGACTGCAAAATAAGGCATTGCTTAGGGAGAACCAACAATTGTTTCACTATATGCTCTTCATGTAGCAAGTTCCTAGGCAGACATCAATAAAAAAAAGAAAGATTGTTCTTAGGCAGCCACCTGATAAGGCAGTATAGCAAGTAGAAGTGATCCACTTCCTAATCAAGTAAGAGAAGCTCCCATGTCCCTTTCGATTGAGGTAGGTCCTATCTCAAAAGTCTACGGAACAGTATTACAAGCACGAGTATTATAATGCTTAAAACAAATCCTTTCATTTCATGTACGGACTAAGCACATGGAAATTGATTATCAAATAGACAAGGAAATAAGAAGTTAGGAACCATATTGCAGCATATCTATTGTTTAGCAAAGGAAGGAAAGAGACACATTCAGGATAGAATGGTAAAAAAAACACCCATATATGGATAGCATGACCAAAATTTACCTATCTCTCCAACTGCATTGATTGAAAACATTACCAACACCAATTATTCAAATCTTGGAATTTGAAAACAAAGATAAAGATCTTTAACAGAGTAACCAATAAATAAAAGAGTTAGTCTACAATTGGTGCCCACCCATCATGGGTGGACATGGCAGTCCACAAATCTGTGTCTCTTTATTAGGCTCAAGTTTCTATATGTTTTATACATGAAAAACTATTGGTTGTACAAGAATATATTTTTCAATGATGATGATGTACAGGTTACCTCGTGTCTGATATTCCAGAGTTCCTATTTTGATACCTCGTGTCCCTTTCTCAGGCAATTGGTGCCCACCCATCATGGGTGGACATGGCAGTCCACAAATCTGTGTCTCTTTATTAGGCTCAAGTTTCTATATGTTTTATACATGACAAACTATTGGTTGTACAAGAATATATTTTTCAATGATGATGATGTACAGGTTACCTCGTGTCTGATATTCCAGAGTTCCTATTTTGATACCTCGTGTCCCTTTCTCAGGCACTAATTTGCAGATTTTCCCAGGGTTATTTGTTATCAAACAATTATTTTTTGTGTTCTTCTCTTGTTTTGACATGATTTTATTTAGAGTTAGTCTACAGTGGGTGGACACCAATTGTAGACTAACTCCAAATAAAATTATGTCAAAACAAAAGAACACAGGAAAAAAATTGTATGATAATATAAAAACCCTGGGTGCTGAGAAAAGGAAACGAGATATCAAAATAGGAACTCTGGAATACCAGACGCGAGGTAACCTGTACATCATCATCATTGAGAAATATATTCTTGTACAACTATTAGTTTGTTCATGTATAAAGCATATGGAAAATTGAGCCTAATAAATGAAAATAAATAAGCTACATAACTTCTACGTAAATAATGCTAGAAAGCAAAAGAAAAATAGATTTAGGTTTATGGCCTAATAACAATGTTGAGCATTCAATGAAGCAAATCTTTTCAAAATGGAGCACCCTTGCTTCATTGACACAAACATAACAAAAACAGTTTCTCATTCACAATAAAGGAATAGAGAATTGCTGGTAACAAACTATTTTATTAAGGAATAAACTCACAGCAAAGAGTCATCTATGAGAACATCGGTACTAGCATCAATATCTCCACCTCCCCTGCCCTCCGAAGTGCCGTGACCACCAGTGCTCATCGGCACTACATTCTTCTCCTGCTTCATCTTCCACCCATCTACCCTCTCTTTCCAGGCAACATTGCCAAGCCCTGGAGGACTAAATTCCCTTGATGAATCTACAACCCGAATATTGGCTATACAAAACAAAAAGAAACAAAATTCATAAACCTATAATCCCAACATGTTAAACGCAAACAAAAGGTCAACTCTAGGAGAAGCCATTGAAACATACGTGATTGATTCAGATCTGCGTAAGGGAGCGGATGCACACGCTTTCCTCCACCACCACCTCCGGGAGACGACATTGAAAGATGATCAGGAGAAGCTGCTGGTAATTCTCCTGAAAGCTGCAAAAACAAAGCAAGAACCAAATGTCCACAATATGGATTCCACTTCAACAACAACAACAGAAAAAGAAATAGTAAAGACAACTAGCGGCGTCGACTTACCCCTTGACCATTTGTGAGTAAAGGTATATGATTGTGTCGAACCTCTCGATCATAGTTCGGAGCGACTACATCTTCCCCTCGTCCGTAGCTCATTTGCCAGCTCAGCATGCGCTCGGCTATCTTCTGCTTCTGGTTCTGCTCCCCTGAAGAATAATTGAAGTCACTGGCCACATCATCAGCATCACCATCTTCCCTTTCATCCCCGCGAACAGGAGGGCTCCCTGAAAGTAGGAAAGTAAGAAGTAAGATACCAAATTTTATGTTAAGGTCCTCACCAACACTCCAAAAATGCCTAGGCGATAGTGGAGCGTGAATTTAATTCCTCATTACTTTGGGGTTGTAACACACTACCAAGCTCTCTAGCATACGTCCGCGGTGGCCCACCCTGTGGCGGCTCTCACTTGGGTACCCCCTTTGGAGGCCCCCCAGGTAGCCCTTTCCACAGGTCGCCCCTTCCTGGACTCCACGGTGGCCCACCCTGTGGCGGCTCCCACTCGGGTACCCCCTTTGAAGCCCCTAGGGAGCCCTTTCCTCAGGTTGCCCCTTCCTGGACTCCAGGGTGGCCCACTCTATGGCGGCTTGCACTCCGGTAACCTCTTTAGGGTCTCAAGTAGCCCATTCCCCAGGTCGGCCCTTCCCTGACTCGCACTCGGGACGAGCTGTTGGCTCTAATACCATTTGTTAAGCTCCTAACCAATACTCCAAAACTGCCTAGGCATTAGTGGAGCGGGAAGTTAATTCCTTATCACTTTGTGGTTGTTACATTTGATGTTGGAAAAAGATGAAGTGACGAGAAATATGTTAGATTCGTGTACAACCTTTATGCCTCTTGTATCTGGTCTTGCATTGGGGGCAAGACTCGTTCCCATCTTTCCTCTCATACTCATAACAGGGTCTGCAAACGGGAAATGCACACACATTGCAAGCAACAAATAGTTCTCCATCTACAGACGTGCCGACACTATCACCGCAGATCTGGCAAACCTGACCGCTCAGGTGTTTCAAAGGTTTCGGCTGAATAAAAAGGTTCATAATTCAGATACCTTGGATTTTCGAATAGCATGAATTGGCAAAATCCAACCATTTATAAAAATTTCGATAAAATCAAAAAGGAAAAAGAACAGATTTTTCCATGGAACCAAGACAAATTCAGAAGTAAAATAGTAAGAAAGAGATACAAATCAAATGAAATGCCACTATGATTCCAAAAATTGAAATAAATCAAATGAAAATAACTAATCAACATATAAACAGATAAAAGTTGAACTACTAACCCCTAATTCTCCTTCCGACTCCATTGGCACTTGTAGTTCCCCAAACAAGTGGCTCTCCCTTTCCGCAAGTGGATGATGAACTGAATGTTTAGATCTAAGCCAGCCAATTCAAACGCCCTCAGAAGAATCCTCGAAATCTTCTCATTTCATTTACAACTGAGGGGCGGATTTCTCCATAAAATGCTTAAATGACCAATCAGATCTACCTAGAAACACCTCAAAAAGTGTAAAAACCAGCACTTTTGCTTAGGCTAAACTTCAATTCCTTCGAAATACACACAGATTTTCATATATTGCTGAAAACTAAGTGGATTAACACGCTTAAAACGTCAAACAAATGCAATTTTCAAGCAAATTTCACCTCAAAACGCTCCAATCGTAGCAACAACTCCTTAACTCGAATTTCCCCAAATCGCTTCAACAAAGAACAGATTGTCTACCGTGCACAATGATCTCGTGCAACTGTAGGAGGACACAGGAACCCTAACACACACTCTCTCTCTCTCTCTCTCTCTCTCTCTCTCTCATAAAAAGACCTCCTACGAAAGAGACACCTCACCGGTCGCTGTGGACTTAAATGCAATCAAACGCTAATTTCGATTACTGTAAAAAAGAAAATTATATCCTAACAGAGATGAGTTCCCGATTAAATAACTGAAATCAACGGAGGACTCGAAGATTTGCAGAGTGGGAAACGAAGGTTATCACATGGATTCCTTACTTACCGGTGTGAAGAAAGGGAAAAAAAACGTAGTTTTTAGAACTCTTTTTACTTTGTCCACAGAATTAGTAATGCTTCGACTGGATTAAACTAGCGCGTGCTAGCTGGTATTAGTGCCGACAGCCGTGCGTTTACTTGCTAAATGACTAAATTACCCTTGTCTATTATTATTACTAAACGGACTGGATATCGCTTGTAAAACGTATATATTTTCCAACTCTATCATAAAGGAAGTATGTTGGGATCCGACCCTTTATAAGTTTCAATCTGTTTTAAAACCCTAGGATAGAAGGAAATCTTGACTTTCACACCAATTTATGACCAGAAAAAACCAAAAATTCAAGTCATGTCGTACGCACTTGTTTTCCACACATATTGTGGTATCACTATCATAGTGACAAATATCATTTAGAGGAGGATCATTTTGTTTCATTTCGGATAAGAGAGACTATAACAAATATATATAAATGATTTTAAAATTTTTATTTATTAATTAAGAAATGAGTAAAACTAAAAAAAATCACTAATTTTGACAAAAATTCGTCAATTTGGATATTACAGAAAAATTTCTGAAATTTTAGTAAAAATTTCGTCAAAACTCTTGTTTTTGTCAATTTCGGATAAATTTGTTACCCGAATGTCCTCTCTGGAAATTTTTCTAGAGTTTGTATTTCGTACTCGGCCTGCTCCACCGCCCGTGCTGTTCAAGTCAGTCTCTTTTCTTGCACAAGATGCTCATGAGCGAGCACCTATTGAAACTTTGAGAGCAGCCAAACCATTGATACCTTTGAGTTAGATAATGGAAATCATTTTCATCACAATCTTGGACACTGTGGATCTTGTGATTATGAGAAGACGTACCATTAGACCGTCATTTTTTTATTTCACATGAAATGCATCTATAAAAAGTGAGGACAAATTCAATGGCATGCGCATGATCTCATCTCAGGACCACTTTGTAAAAGATTGAAAAAAATAATACCAATCATGTAATTTAAATTAGTCAATGCCATTTAGCGCGACTCTCTCAAAGATTTTGTAGGTGCAAATAAAGATACCAATAACTAATGTGGACTGATTTAGAAAAGAGAATTTATATTCGGTACACCGACGAATATTAGGTACACGGATTTCTAAAGTCTGTAAAATCCAAGCAGCACATGTAAACACACCCATATTGCATGCAAGGTGTTAAACAAGGATATCAGCCGATTACGAGAGATGTGATTATTATTTGTAAGAAAGAAAAAAACAAATTAAAGAGATATTGGCTGATATCTGTTTCGTATCGCCAATACATAACAGTTGGCCAAAAAACCGATACGAATGGGTGCTACTTGATACCTTGCTTGTATGGATGTAGTCCATTGGCTTTGAATGATAATAGATTTTTACAAGCAATTTTACACTTAAAATGTGTAAAACAAGCGGGCCTGTTTCTATATGATTTTCAAGTTACAATTGTCCAACTCCCTAGGCTACCACAATAGGGAGGCTGAAGTAATATATTGTCCAACTCTCTGGTATTTGACGCACTGACCATTACACGTTAATCTGAGTTAGGGGTCTAAATGGGCAGTGTTTGAACTCGGCCTGGGCCGGCTCAGCCTGCAATGGGCTTGGTATGGATTGACAAAGGCAAGTCCAACATATAAATGGTCTGGTTCGACCCGGCCGATTAGTAAGTTGGGCCAGAAATAGGCTAGTTCAAAAGGCTTAATTAACATCGACTCGTTTAACCTAGCTGTAAATCTACCTCAAATTATTATATATAATGTCTGACTGGTTGGAGGCCTGGCCCCGATCCACCCCGACATGGGACTAAGGTAAGTAATCCCGATTCATAAATGGATCAGCCTAGCCTGACCTGATTAGTAATCAGCCCAAACATGAGCTCTAAGAGGCTTGATTATAGTCGGCCTGTTTAAGGCCCGCCCCCAACCCGGCCAGCCCATTCAGACCCCTAAAATCTTTAAAAAAGTACTTCCACCAATAGTTTGAAAACAGGAAAATAAGACCCAACTCAAAGTCAACCGGATCGAGTGTACTCAGTCGTAAAAGAAAACAGAAAAAGCACACGGCTCAATCTGACTCCGTTTGTATGTCATGAAACATTAATCCAAAGGGGAAGAAAAAATATATATTTAATAAATTTTCGAAAAACAGTTATACTAGTCTGAGTCAGTCAAAACTCTACTGAGTTTTACTTCAGAGTTTACGAGAAACTAAGTTGAGCCAACTCAGTGGCGTTTCTAGTAACTTGTACCAACGTACCAAGTATTTAAACAGTGCTTTCTCCGATTTCAGGCACCAAAATATCCGTGCTCATGTCGGATTTGACCCACCAACTTCAAACTCTTTGACGAAAAACATGGCCCGCGTACAGCTTGGCGTGTCGGTGGGAAATCATATTTCCCCACTTCGTTTGTTTGTTTCGGAGAGCGTCGGCGATGAGAGGGAGCAGACGGCTCATTAATGTAACTAAAACCTAACACCGCTTAGTCCAAGAATGAACAGTGTTGAGATAAGGGTGTAACTTTCAACCCTATTCGATCACTAATTGGACGGTTTAAGATTCTTTTGTATGCAAACAAATCCTATTTTCCAATAAAGAAAGGGACAGTTGAGCAGTACCACTCAACTTCATTGGGATATATTTTTTATTTTCTTTTTTATATATTCTTTTCCTAACAATGTGTATTCATCTTTCTTGGTGCACCTGGCTAGAAAATAGCAAATCTTAGTTGTTGTAGATGGTGAGCATGGCATCATGATGATAAAATTATTAAACTTGTGTAGTCTTTTAGCCGATCAAGTCAAAACTTGACCTTCACAAATGTCAAGACCCATAAAATTCGTCATAGTCACTATTTAAAAGGTACATGGGCAGTCTAGGAGTGTAGTAGTCATGAGTCAAAATATCGTCCGATACCGATATATATTGATTTTAAACTTGCATGATATGATATATTGGGTTTTTATCACTCCCTTAAAAAACAGTCAAATTATTATTCAAAGTATCGTTCGTATCGTCCGTTTCATTCAATGCATCGTTCGTATCGGACGATAATTTCAAATTATCATCCGATAATTTCAAATTATCAATTTTGTTATTGTTGTTTTTTTTTTTTTTTTGAGAAAAATCGGAAAGTATCGTCCGGAACCGATACGTATCGTCCAGTACGTATCGGTTTTGAGGCTAGACGATACGTATCGAAAATACGAGATTTTGATCCATGGTAGTAGTGTCTGTTGACACTTAAAATTTTTTTAAAGTTATTTATTTATTTAATCTTAGCGACTCGAAATATTGACTTGCGTCAAACTTTGGAAGATTTACTTTTAGTTAACTTTTGAGCCTAATTAAAAAATTATAGTTATAGACACCCTATTTTTTATCTTTCGAAATCATATGTGATGTCCTAATTATTATATTTTAGGCCTCAAGATTTGTTGATTGAGTGTGAAAGGTCGATTCATAACTGTGACAATATATCCCCCATTTGAAAGTTAAGATGTGAACTTTTCTTATTGTATTTTGGTATTTTAACAATGCTTTGATATGATAAAAGTTATGGGCTTTAAAATTTTACAAAAGGGTTTGTCATTGAAAGTTAAAAATTTGACCAAATTACAAAAAATTATATTTTATTTTTAAACTGAAAAGTTAACTTTTTATTCTTTGAGAATTTTGATCCGAGACTATCATTATTGGATTCAAATAGAGGTATATCGTTATTTATACGCATTAAATCATACATATAATTTCGGATGTGACCCTAATTATATGTGTATGTTTATGCGTATAATTCAATTATACATTGGCTCACCAGCTTATAATTCGCGTCGATACAAAGTCTAATATGGCTGAGTTAGCAATTATACGCATGTTTTTATACGTATAATTGAATTACACATTGGATCCCAAACGTACAATTCGCCCGAGTGTCTTGGGAAGCCGATTTAAAGGTCGAATTGGCTCACGGAGTTGAGTTCCTAGCCGATTTTCCAATTATACGCTATAATAATAGCGTATAATTGAATTATAGGCTCGTTCACATGCGTATAATTCAGAATTATATGCTAGAGTTCTTGCATATAATTAGGCCGATATTATAAATAAACTTTTTTCCCCTCAATTAGCTTATTCTCTTTAGAATTTTCGGGGTTGGCTATTAAATTTTGAAAAATTGAACTTTAAACGTTTGGATTTAAAATTTCAACTGCTTCTAGGGATCTCGTTGAATAGGCAATCAAGTTGGGGTTGCTACCTCATTGCTTGCGCTTTTCAAAGTGAATAAGATTAGCTCTAGAGTCTTTCCCTTAGAATACCCTTTCTAAATTTTTAATTCTATATCTAATTAGGTCCATGTCACTCTTCCATATTTCAAAACATCATAGTCTTTAAACTGATTTGTCTAAGGGGATCAACAGAAGGTACTCGAGAACGGGTTCGATCCTCCCACGCATAATGGCCAATACGCTTCTTTTAACATAAAACTTAGGTTAGATTTCCGAATTAGTTAAAATTAGGCAATACTGACTGCTAAACCGGTAGGCGAGTATTTACTATAAGAGTCCAACCCACAATCCATCACCTAAATGACATGGTTAGTAACATTCTACAGTGTCGATAAATATTCGTCGATGATGACCATGTATCGGTTAATATATCTGTTTTTTTCAAGATATTAGTGAGTCTGTTTGTCACTAACATTTCATTTGTAGGTTTATTTGTTAAATAAATTAGCTAATTTGTTTGTTGATATTTTATCTTCATTCATATTACGTTCAAGTGAGTCTATTTGTCACTGACGTTGGTTTAGTAGATCTCGTTGCTACTAACAATCCTATTATGTCAAAGTGATATTAGTGAGTCTATTTGTCACTAACATTTATTTTACAGCTTTATTTATTATATAAATTAGCAAGTCTGTTTGTTGCTAATTTATCTTTATTCATATTATGTCAAAGTGAGTCTGTTTGTCATTGATGTTAATTTTGTAGATTTGTTTGCTGAATAACTCCTTATTTGAATGTTAATAAGTTTATTTGTTATTAACATTCGGTTTTGCAAATATGTTTGTTGCTAAACCCTTCGGTAGCAAATCTGTTTGTTGCTAGTTCACCTTCACCCTTATACAAACTAAGTCCCAAGTGACCAATTTGAACCATTTTTTCGAATCCGAGAGGGTTCCTGAAAATCGCGTACCAACAATAATGTTGCACCACTAGGTTACAAATGTAATTCAATAGTAGCAAGTAGGGATGCAAACCCTAAACCGAACCCCGATACCAAACAGAAAATCAAGGATCCCGAACTAGCCTGAATCGGATTGAAAATCGAAAAACACCAAATTAATTCTAGTTCAGCCCGGTTTCGGGTTAAAGTGCAAAGACTGAAAACCAAGGGGGTAGGACGAGAAAACTGAAAAATATAAAAAAAAACCCCAAAGTACGAAAAAGTATGAAAATACATTAAAAAAATAAAAAATAGGTAAAAATACTTGCACCGAACAAAAAAAATGAAATATTTTGATTTCGGTGTCGATTTTGAAAGAGAAGAGAGCCTAATCACACAAAAATTGCTTCATTTCGCTTCAATTTTGCTCTAGGGTGTACCGAATCGAATATCGAAAAAATCAATTTCGATTCAATTCAATCAAAGTTTGATAAAGTTACGTTTAGTCTGGGGTGTACCGAACCGAATACTTGCATCCTTAGAAGCAAGTAGCAACTACACAACCAAATAACGTTCAGTCAAAGTTTGACAAAGTTAAATTTGATCACTACTAAAAATAAAAACTTGACATTGTACAATCGAAATACACACCCACGAGTAACCATTATCCCTTGTTAGACTATATCGATCAAAGTTTGATAAAAAGTTAAATTTTACCGAATGAAAAACTAATAATATATTGTCAAATTACAAATTAATCCAATGCTAGCAATAGCCACCACAATATCCGTTGTCATGTTAAAAATATTAAAATTTGGTAAAAAGTCATATCCAAACTAAAAATCCAACTTTGACAACCAAATTACAAATTAATACAACCATAATCATCACTCAAATGAAAGTTATATGAAACAAAATTTGAGACTACCCGAAATTTGACATAAAAGCTTTCAATGTTAACAAGAAAAGCTAAATTTGAATAACAAAAATCCCCTCTTGAACCCACTCTCTATTTTAGTTATTGTCTCTTCAGAAAAATTACTAGCTATATATCTTAGCTATTCCTCTCTTAAAATAATATTTTTTATTTTTATTTTAATATATATTTAAAATATATGGCAAGTGAAAAGAGAGAAATAAAGAGAGACAAAAATATTTAATAATATTTTATTAATAGCAAATGAATGAAGGTTTGCCAAATATAGTGAGTGAAGATGACTCACCCAAGGCAGCGGATCTCATAGCGAATCTCCTCAAGTAGATAATGACAAATCTATTATGTGAGTTTGCATGGCTACCAAATATTCCTATCGCTTTTTTTAAGTAAATAGCTAAAATTTCATCATTCCCACTTATGAGTTATTGAGTTATGACTTATGACATATCACTAGCAAGGTTTAATCCGCTGATTATCTCTTTTTACCCTTTATTCCATTGCCGACCCACAGAGGAGTAGGCAGAGCATGCGCCCTCCGAGAGCCCCCCACGTTTTAAACCTGTACAAATCATTGATTCTTTTGAATCAATGATAGAATTATTTTTCATCCTGATCTTCCACACAATAGATATTGAGATTATGACACAATTATCAGACAGTCAGTTTTTTATTTCATTATCACATATCCCCAAAAACTAGTCATTAATTCATATGACACACATCACGCTCAAATGTGATCTTAGGGCCATTTATTTGAAATCCATGACACGTTGAATCATAAATTGACTGTTTGATAAGTGCGTTATGATCTCCAGATTTATTCTGTGAACGATCGGGGTGAAAAATGATATCCATCATCTGATTCAAAAAAATCACTGCTTTTCAAGAGGTTTGGGATGTGGGCGCTTTTAGAGAGCATGTGGGTGTGTTTAGAGGTACTCAAAATTTTCATGCGGTGATTAGTCCCTGCAGTCATGCACATTCATTTTTAGTGCATGTATCATTAAATTTTGTACACTTGGCACTCCTAGTTTATCAACAGATACTTGTCAAAAGCTTCTAACCATTTTATCAAAGCATTTTTTATGCCTTAAGGTGAATTGTTGCCTATATTATATTTAGTCATTCATTTGAAGGCTCGTATGAACACCTACTCAGACAGTAGAATCCTTCAATGGGACAACCAAGATGTCAAAATCAGAATCGAAATCGGATATTAGTCCATGGAAGGTCGATATGACTTCGTCGATATGTATCGGCCTATTTAAAAAAAATAATAATAATAAAATAAAATATAGGTATTGGCCAAAATTGATACCGTATCAACTAATATCAGATACGTATCGGCCGATATGAACCCGTATTGACCGATATTAATATCGAGTTGAGATACTGATACGTATCGCCGATACATATCGGTATCTACTAATTTTTTATACCAACCTTATGGCTGAACTATTATAAATTATGGAACACTTTAAGCAAAAGCTATAAAATTGATGAAAACGTGTTCTATACATGGTAACAAATTTGGTATCGGGTATCGATTCTTGGAGAACAGATACGAATCTGCCGATTCCGATACGTATCGGCCTATTTTTTTTTTCTTTTAAATTACAAATACAGGTATCGATTGATACCGAATACGTAACGGCTGATATCTGATATGTATCAGCCGATATCGATACCGAGTTGGATACTCGATACGTATAGGCGCCAAATGTATCGATTTGCTGAAAAACTGATGCGTATCGCTGATACTTATCGGTATCAACCAATAATTGATACCTTGGTTCTATATATAGATAATAGTGACCTGTGCAATATAGATAGTGCAAAGGTGGCTCACTTAATACCAACTCAAAAGAAAAGCCACTTAGGGTGGCATTGCATGGGGTAGGTGGTAGGTGACCGCATCTTGTTAACTTATACTACAGTAGATGGTCAGAAGCTTCTGTAATTGCTAATGATGAATGAATATGCTTTATTAGATAGAGCAATTATAGTCTGCTGAGCTAGACCATTATACTGTAGTTGTACCCACGAGTGATGAAGATCTGATGGTGATATTCTGCTGATCACTATCAATCAAGCAAATTATGTTAGCATTAAGTGTGCAGATTTGAACAGGAAACTGATCGGACCAAAACCGATTGAAAACTGAAACTGAATCGATTAGGCTCGGTTCCGTTTCAGTTTTGATACTTGAAAATCGTAAACCGCCTAGGTAGGGTGAGAAAACCGAAAAAACCCTCGAAAATATGAAGAAAAACTAAAAACTGAACCGACCAAAACAGAAATTGGATCTGTTTGGTTCGGTTTCAGTTTAAGCCTTTGAAAATTTTGGTTTGGAATCGATTTTGCAGAAACCGAACTGAAAACCGAAATTTCAGTTTCAGTTTGGTTAACCGAAGTTGCACCCCTAGTTAGCATACATCGCAGAGGTCAGAGAGACTAGGGTCCACTAGGGGTGTATGCGGTTCGGTTTGGTCGGTTTTGAACCAAAACCACAAACGAAACCGGTCCTAATCGGTTTCTAGATTTTCAAATCAAACCGTCCAACTCTTAAACCAAACCAACCCGATTCGATTTGGTTTGGTTCGGTCGGTTTCGGTTTTCCTATAAGTTCTACTTGCACACCAAAATTTTCTCAACTTCTCAACCGGTTTTTCTGTAAGTTCTACTTTACTGCTTTTGGATTTAGGAATAGGCTAAAAACAAGGGTAGAGTTATATATATATATATATATATATATATATATATATATATATATATATATATATATAGTTATAAACTACATTCAGTTTGGTTCGGTTCGGTTCGATTTCGGCTTGGAACCGAAACCAAACCAAACTTTTCGGTTTTCTTTTTTTCCAAACCAAACCAAAACCGATACCCAGCTAAACCGGATCAAAACCGGCAGTTTAGTTCGATTGGTTTGGTCGGTTCGATCCAAAAAATGCACAGCCCTAGGGTCCACTGATTATTCCAGTATCTCTAAATTCTCATCCAATGGTAGTACAAAGCAATATGTCTTCTAAAGGTTGTGCAGCGACCTATCATGTATTTTAGCAACCAATGTAGGTAACTCTATTGTGTTACTGCTGGTGCTGGGCACCTATGTTTAAAACCAATGACTGCCTTGAATAAGATTAGTAAACTTTCCTCACAATAAATCTTGAGACCATGGATGTATTATCAAACCGTCAGCATTTTTTAATCCCATATGGAAGAAATCCCAAAACACATCATCTAACCCATCTGATTTGGGACTCGCCAAGGGTTAAACTGACTTGGTTCGGGTAGGTTGTGTAAACCGACTTTAGTTCCATCATATGATTCAATGCAATGGAGACCCATTATTTGAATCAAAAGTTATATTAAGTCATATAATAAAGATTATGTTTCGTGCTAAATTTTTGCACCAAAGATCTTTAGATCATACCTTCAAATCAGATAATGTTTTGTGCCAATCTTTTGTACCAAAGATCTTCAAATCATACCTTCAAACCTATTTGAATCGGCTGTGTAAACCGACCCTAAACTGAACCAAATCGAACCAGTTTCTTTAGTGTAAGCCTTTAACTCTTTAGTTTAAGCCTCTCCTACTCTCTCTCCTCAGTTTCTTTAGTTTAAGCCTTTAACTCTTTAAGGCACGCCCGCACGACACGTCACACAACTGACCTTAGTTTCTTTAGTTTAAGCCACGATTGCACGACACGTCACACAGTTGACAGTGAGAGAGTGAAGTGGACTCGCCAAAGATAGAGTCTCATAGCGAATTTGCTGGAGCGAGAATCTAGCTCTTAAATGCCAAAATAGCAATTTTTGCTGCCTTTTTGTGCTTATAGAGAATCTGGTGGAGATGCTATCGGATTATGTTTTCAAATAGCACAATTTCCCAAAACATAAATTTTTTTCTCTTAAACTGTATGCAAGGGCCAAACCTTGTGCGTGCAACTAATTTGAATCAGAAGTTTATTACATTATTTTTTTGTTACAATGAAGTAGGGATGCAGGTTCGGTGTATTAAACCGAACCGAAATCGAACTGAACTATGAATCGGTTCGGTTTAGTGTACCGATTTGCAAGAATACCCAAATCGAAACCCATTTTTTCGATATGCGGTTCGATTCGGTTCGGTTCAATCGGTTTGGGTTCAACCCGATCTCTCATTCGGTGTCTCGATTCGGTTTGGGTTCATCCCGACCGGAGTAGAGAGAGAGAGAGAGAGAGTTTCAAGGACGCCATTAAAAGTGGAGACCGGAGAGAAAGATGAGAGACTTGAGACTTGAGTGTGTGTATATATATATATATATATATATATATATATATATATATATATAGTTCTTACTTTTGAACAAGAGAAGTCATGATAAATGGCTGGCCTGACCCCCAACAAAGATAAAAAATAAAAATAAATAAATAAAAGTTGTCTTGGCACTGTTAGTTGTGTGACGTGTCGTGCGACTGTGCCTTAAAGAGTTAAAGGCTTAAACTAAAGAAACTAAGGAGAGAGAGTGAGAGAGGCGTAAACTAAAGAGTTAAAGGCTTAAACTAAAGAAACCGGTTCGGTTCGGTTCAGTGTTGGTTTACACAGCCGATTCGGATAGGTTTGGACCGATTTCGATTTTCGGTTTTCAACTACCGAAACTAAAAATCGAACCGATTTCACTTCAGTTCGGTTTGAGAGGGCTGATTTTCGGTGTTCAGTTTAGGGTTTGCGTCCCTATAATGAAGGCCGCCAATTTGGAATATTTGAATTGATCTAAGACATAGGCCACATGGTGTCACATGTATTAATAGTGGCTTGTGTGGAGGATTTTTTTTTTTTTTTAATATTCGTGAGTGTCCGGGTCAGCTTGCGCATACCTTGACTTATCCCACGCGGCCCTAAAGCTAACAACTGGATAATACTCCAGTGACCCTGAGGGGACTCGAACTGGTGATCATTGGAGAGCAAATCCAAGTCCTGACCAACTAAGCTACCCCTCCTGGTTTTGTGTGGAGGATTTCTTACAAGAGCTTGCCAACAGAGTAGGGTCTCAATGGGTCGGATTCTGGTCGAGCCTTAAATGGGTCAATTGTAATCGAGCTTATTGAAGCTAGCCCATACTCAGCCTGATTACTAATTGGATTGGGTTGGGTCAGCCCATTTATGAAACGAGCTTATCTTATCCCATGCTAGGCCCATGTCCGGTTGGACTAGGTTAGTGGCGAAGCTGACTTTTAATTGACTTTTGGCACTAACCCATACTGAAGCCGGTGAACTAATCGGGTCGGGACCAGCGTTACAGGTTGGTTTCATAGCTAAAAGCCATGTCCAGTAATAAATCATCTTTTTTTTTTTTTTTTTTGAGAGACAGTAATAAATGATCTAAACGCATGCGAGGGTTTTCAAAGGAAATGTACCGATGGCCTTGTCGATCGCCTTTATGTCGGAAGCCCCAGTTTCACTTTACCCAAACAAACTCACAGACGCCGAAATGACGACGCTGAAATACCCAAACTACCCCCAATGTAATAAATAGTCGTCCTCTTTTCAAATCATTTACTGTTTACTTTTTACTTTTTCGTTCGAAGTCGGTGGAGAGTCGTTGTCGCTTCTTGGACGCTAGCTTTCAAATCTACAACCTTCAAGCTACCAAATCTGTAAGTTAGAATTAAAATTGCCTTCCATCGCTATGGATTTTTTTTTCTCCTCTCTTTGGTGCACATTTTGACATAATTTTTTTAGGTTTTCCCATATGTAATCGATATCGATTTTATATGTAATCGATATCGATCTTATATGCAATCGTTACCGATTACATATTGAGTCGCTATCGATTACATGTAGAGTCACTATCGATTACATGTAGAGTCGATAACGATTATATATGTAGTCGTAATCGACTATATAAATAGTCGATGACGACTCTATAAAAAATTAATATCGACTCTCTATGAATATAATTAATATCCATCATTTGAATTAATTTTCCTATAGTTATTACCCTCGATGCCATAATAAATCATACGAGGTTTTATATTTATCTCAGGCGACGTTCAATTTATTGCCAACTACCCTTTTGTAAAACCATTATGGCAAGTTAGTTTGGAAGAATGAGAAAATTTAATACAACGATTCGTATTCCACCATCTAGGAGCTTTAAATACAGGTTTAGTTCGTCCTTAGCAAACCTATCATCCCTACCAGCCCATATTTTTTCCAATGTCAAACGACGAAGAAAAAACCTACTATAACCCAATCAAGTTTGAGCCTGTATTGGAGGACCCACCACCACCACCAGAACCAGATCCTCTGCAGTTCCTGTTGGACAAGTACGATGAAGTAATGGAGATTTTGGCGAAGGAAGAAAAGAAAAAGAAGAAGGAAGAAAAGAAAAAGAATAAAAGAAAGAAAAAGAAACTTAAGACGGAACCACCCGCCTCTCCACCCCATCCACCACCTGCTCTTCATCCATCTTCCTAAATTTTGGTTAGAAGCGGAGGACCGCTTTTATCGAAGAATCTTCCTTAGGATGTTGCTGCAAGATTTTCTTTTTATTTTTAATTGTAATTAAAAAATTATGAATGTAATTGAAAATTTTTGCAAGTAAATGAAACATTTTGATTCAATGACGACTTCATGAAATCTTTTGAGTCAGTAAATTAAATATTTTCTATATAAATAAACATTTTGAGATCATTGCGACTTTATATTGAGTCGATGGCGATTTCATATGTAATCGATAGCGATTACATCTAGACTCGATATCGATTACATATAGAATCGGTATCGATTATATATAGACTCAATATCGATTACATCTAGAGTCGATATCGATTACATATAGGGTCGATATCGATTATATATGTAATCGATGTAGAACAAGAAGAAGGAAGAAAAGAAAGAAAAAGAAACTTAAGACGGAACCACCCGCCTCTCCACCCCATCCACCACCTGCTCTTCATCCATCTTCCTAAATTTTGGTTAGAAGCGGAAGACCGCTTTTATCGAAGAATCTTCCTTAGGACGTTGCTGCAAGATTTTCTTTTTATTTTTAATTGTAATTGAAAAATTATGAATGTAATTGAAAATTTTTGTAAGTAAATGAAGCATTTTGATTCAATGGAGACTTCATAAATTCTTTTGAGTCAGTAAATTAAATATTTTCTATATAAATAAACATTTTGAGATCATTGCGACTTTATATTGAGTCGATGGCGATTTCATATGTAATCAATAGCGATTACATCTAGACTCGATATCGATTACATATAGAATCGGTATCGATTATATATAGACTCGATATCGATTACATCTAGAGTCGGTATCGATTACATATAGGGTCGATATCGATTACATATGTAATCGATAATGACTCTATATGTAATCGATATAGGTTTTATATATACATTTTATTCAATATTTAAACTATCCTTGTTAGTATGGGGCTCAATCCTTTCTTTTTTATTACAGTTAATTTCAAAAGGTTGTCAAGATGGTTGTACACCGAGCTGTTGCCAAGTATTCGCCCAGTGCCATTTCAAATCTCTATGAAAATGCTACCCCAGCTCAGAAAAAGTTGCTGAGAGATTCCGTTTTTGGTGGAATATTTCAAATGCCTAAGGGTGTGAGATTTCTTTTCGATGTGGTGGATGCGATGTTGATATTTTGGGTTGAAAAAAACCACTTCCGAATTGGGAAGACTGATGTCTATCTTCGGAAGATAGACATTGCATTGATATTGGGCCTTACCGTAGTTGGCCCAGAAAAGTATACCCCATCCATTAAACCATCGGAAGAACAAACAATTCGATACAAATACTTTCGTGGAATGCCTCCTGGAAAAATTCTCCGGTCTCATATAGATGCTACAATTTGTAGAGCGGAAAGTGATGAGGACTTCGTAAAGTTGTCCCTTCTATTTGTGTTGTGCATATTTATCTTCCCCGGGTCCCACCATCAGCTTTCGAAAGACCACATTGACCTCATCGATGATGTGGAGAACTTTAACCGAACTCCGTGGGGTCTGCACGTCTACCAAGACTTGATCGAGTATATAATGAAGGGCGCGGCGAATAGAAAGACTGTCGAGATGGATAAAGCCCTGAAGACGTACAACACATATGGATGCATATGTGTACTTCAATGGTGGGCTTATGAGATCCTGCCCGATATATCGCCATCCCAGCTAGGCCTCAAGGACCCTTTCCCACGGCTGCTGAAATGGTCGGACAGGGCACAATCAAGGATCAAAGGTTATACTCGCGGACAGATGTTAGACAGCAAGGTATGAGGTCTATTGCCAATTCAAAAAGCAACTTACCGATTCATTCTAGAATCGATAACGATTCATTATAGAATCGATAACGACTTTTTAAGAAGTCGTTAGCGACTCAGTACAGAATCGTTATCGACTACTTAGGAAGTCGATAGCGATTCATTTAGGAATCGATAACGACTTACTAAGTAGTCGATAACGATTCATTAAATAATCGATAGTGATTCAATAACGAATCGATACCGATTTATTAAATAGTCGATACCGATTCTTTACATAATCGAGAATGATTTATTATATATACGATCATTTTATTCTGTTATTCATCATATTTCCTTTTCTTTCAAAAGGTTTGCGCTCCCCTCGTGCCTCAGGGCTTTGAATTAGAGATACCCGTGTTAAGAGAATATCTACGAGTTCAAAAGGAGGTTGGGGGGAAGAGGAAAGAACCGGTCAAGAAACCTGTGGAAGAGATGCGACCTAAGAAGAAAAGAAATTACATTCCGATCGAGAATATTGATGAGGAAGAATGGGATGACGCATCAACGTCAGAAGAAGAACCCCCCTCGAAAAAGGGCCCCGTCCATGTCGGAGAGGGTCGGCCAAGAACTAGGGGAGCCACCAAGGAGAGCCTGACAGTGAAAGATAGCCCAGCTGAACCGTTCACCTCTAATGATCCTTTGATGAGGAGGGTCGATCATTTGACGATGGAGAACTTGAAGCTCACCCAAAGAGTGAGCGATTTGGAGGGAGAAAATAAGGCCCTGGCTAAACGTTACGCTTCTGTAGAGAAACTATGCAACTCCTTCAAAGAGAGGCTGAATTCAAGGGATGCGGAGTTGCAGAAGTTAAATCACCACAACTCTTTGGTCAGAAAGGGCCAATCGAATATAAAAGAACTCCTTGAAAATTTATTGGAGGCGAGACCTAAGGTATGTGTTGAAATCTGATTTTATATGTTCAGTTTTGTTAACATAAATCGATATCGACTGTATATAGAGTCGATAACGATTATATACACAATCGTTATCGACTTTATATAGAGTCGATATCAATAATATATACAATCATTATCGATTATATATACAGTCGATATCGATTATATTTACAATCGATATCGATTATATTTACAATCGATATCGACTATATATATAATCAATAACGATCATATATAAAATCGATATCCACTATATGTACAGTCGATAACGATTATATTTAAAATCGATTTGGACTTTTTAAAATGTGGACAAAAAATTAATTCTTATTTTGTACCATTATTTCGATGTACAGGATGTGGCTATAGAGGAGCTGATATCGAAGGTGTGCGACATAGCTGTCGATAAGGAACCATCAGCTCCTGAGCATCAGGTTCCTCCTCCTCCTCCCGTTGATGAGGTGACGATAGCTGCTGACGAGCAGCCTGAGACTTAAACTGATAAGGGTCCTGCTGGCGAAGAGGAAACTTCTTCCCAATTGCCTCACCAACAAGCTGAGCCTCGCTTAAGACCTAGGCAAGCAAAACTCAGCAAAGTAATTGCCGTCAAACCTAAGACACAGCGAAGGGTAGCGGCTATAAAGAAGCCTACCGAGAAGGCCAACGAAGGACCAAGCTCGAGCACGGACCGATCGCGGTCATTATCGTCCCGAGTCTACGATTGAAGATGCTCTGAGCTTCCACAGAAATGACAATGAGCAAAAATATATGCTAGACATATGGAACAAGCCTCTGAAGGAGGACGAGTAAGTTATTCTTCACTGAATCCTTAACTTTATTATTATATACTTATCGTGAAGATTAGTTAAGTTGGCCATTATTTATGCAGCGAATATATAAACACTGTCGGCAAGTATAAGCTGGTGGTGCAATCCTTCAGATGTCTGGCGGCCACGCAGTACTTGGATAACTTTGTAAGTTTAACATACTGTAGGCAAAATCAAGAATAGTAAAGCTGTCGACGACTCGAAAAAGAGTTGATATCGATTCATTATAGAGTCGATAACGATGACTTACATAATCGTTATCGACTCTCAAATTAATCGATATCAATGGCTTTTAGAGTCGATAACGATGGCTTATGTAATCGGTATCGACTCTGTAACTAATCGATATCGATTCATTGGAGAGTCGATAACGATGACTTAAGACATCATCATCGATGACTTATAGAGTTGATAACGATTATATATTTCACTCTAACTGCATATTTAAATCTAACTGCATTGGTTTCAAGTTATGGGCGCTTACCTGAGACATTTGGAAGTAATTGATGATAAAATTATACGACCAATCGATCAACAAGTTCCTGCTTGCTGAAAAATTATACGACCAATCGATCGAGGTTCAAGTTCAACGGTGGGCTGTCTATAGACAAAAAGAGACCGGAGGGAAGAAGCTGATGAAAACTTTCTTCTTCAATGAGCTTCGGAATCTGTGGGCTCACGAATGCAGCATAGTATGCTTTTATCCTTTTTATAATTATTCTTTTTAATTATTCTATCATACCCTTTGAGATTATATTACTTTTTTATAGATATTTATGCCAATATATTCAGAACAACCACTACACTGGGCGCTTGCGATCGTGAGGGTAGTCGAACGATCGATAATAATCATCGACCCTATATTTAATAGGCCCTCCAAGGAAAGATATGTGTCCCAATTGCAGGCGTTGATAAGATATTTTACTTAGCATATCTTTTATCATTGTTAGCTTAGCATATCTGACACTCCTCTCTATTATTTCAAAACAGACCCAATACCTTCCCGTGATTTTATATTAAATACGGTGACTCATTTGATCACGAAGAACTATCCTTGGCCATCTAGTGACTGCCGGATCAAAGCCCTCCCCCGACAGACTAACTCGTGTGATTGTGGAGTGTTTGTTGTGAAGTATGTCGAGTACTTCATAATAGGGAAGAAATTTGACTTTGCGCAATCAGATATAGATAGGATCAGGGCAGAAATTGGCCATATACTGGCTACATACACAGGCGATGGCGAATCTTGTGAAGGGCGACAAAAAGGAAGAAAGCGATGGTGTGGTTGTATTTTAATATTTTTATAAATATAAATAAAATATTTTTTCTTAATGAATTATTTTGAATATAATTGCACTATTTTTATGTAGCTGTGGTTAAAAAGTAGAAATCGCAGCCATTATCGACTACATATAGAGTCGTCATCGACTATATAACAAATCGGTAACGACTCTGTATGTAATCGCTATTGACTATATATAGAGTCGTCATCGACTATATAACTAATCGGTAACGACTCTGTATGTAATCGCTATCGACTATATATAGAGTCGTCATCGACTTCATAAGTGATCGATACCGATTCTTAAATAAATCGATATCGACTTTATAAATAGTCGACGGCGACTCTATATAGAGTCGATATCGATTATGAATACAGTCGATGACGAGTCTATGATTAATCGGTAAAGACTATATTACAGTAAAAAAATATGGATTCTGAATTTCTCGTTTACATTCAATCTATCATTATTAAAAATATACGCTGTCAACCCATCGGTCCCACTGCCGTGCAACTCCTGCGGTTGTGACCATATTCACTACACCTGCTACACTGTAGTGCCCTAACCTCACCCTTAGACCTTATCCTTCTCTTCCTCGGACGACCGGCTTGCTTTCGGCAATAATAGGGTGGTCTCACTTTCATATTTTCAGGGAGTTACTCTGCTTGGAGCTCTCATTGACTTTTATCGAGGGTGGGAACCCATTGCTCGTCGTATGTTTGTCTAAAGCAAGCGGTGAAAAACTATTTCTCATAAAAGTTATGGTAGTCATAACTTCTTCAATTGATGGCCGCCACGGCATGTGAGCAAGGCAAGCCATGAATGTGCCAACGGCGGTAACTACAGGTCTTGTGTTCCAAGTCGACGTGATGAATGAAATTTCCGGAATTGATCGCGCCCGTATGGTTGAGCTCTCTTTCTACCGGCCCATTGCAACACCTTCTTCATGTGTGCGCCTGCTTTCGGGTAGAGAAGGGTGGTCCATTTCTCAGATATCTCTCTGCTAGTAGTTCTAATTAAGTCGATAATTGGTCTCTCTCAAGCTATCTTTAGCACGCTGTTTAAACTTTCGGCAATATTCGTAGTCAGGGAATCGTACTGCCTTCCTTCCATATGTGCGCGTGCCCAATGCTTCAGATCTATTTTTAAAATATATTCTACGGCCTGAGAATCAACAGGATCTTTCTTCATTTCATTAATAAAATAATTAAATTTCTCTTTCGAATATGCACGCGCGACGCACCACCATAGACCCTTCACATTGTTCCTGGAATACTTGTGCTGCAAATTTTGTGGCATATGCCGCATGCAGTAGTTGTGATATGCGTTAGGGAAGATACGTTTCACCGCATTTATTAAACCCTTCGACCTGTCCGTGATAAATACGAAATCTTCGTTAAACCCACCGATCACGAATGCACCTACTCGTTCAAGAAATCACATTCACGTATCCTCTTCTTCTAACTCGACCACGACAAATGCTAACGGAAATATATGACCATTACCGTCTTGCGCAGAGGCGATAAGTAAGATCCCTTCGAAATGTCCTCATAGGTGTGTGCCGTCTACAAGCAATATGCGACGAAGTGTATTGTGGTAGCTTCCGATGTATGGGCCAAAACTTCAAAAAAATCTTTGAAACTTACCGTTAAGAGTAAGTCGAAAGGATGTTTGTACATTAGGATCTACCCTCTTCATCTCCTTCACGTAGGCTGGTAGATCAACAAATTGTCCTTCCCAACTGCCTCTAATATCATTAAGGGCAAGTTCTTTTCCCCTCCAAGCCTTTGCATATGAGATTTACACATGATAAGCATTTATAATATCAAACATTATCGACACCGGTGTGTAGTCGAATCCTTCCATAAATTTATCCCGTACATAGTTCGCTACGAAGGAGATTATTGCATTACGGTGATCGTGCTGTCCGATCTTAGCGGCTCCGCATGTGTGAGTACTATTGAATATCTTGATTTGGAAAGAATCGAGCCCAGTCAATTTAGAAGCATGTATTCGCCACGAACAATCAGGTTCGTAGCATCCGGCTGTCACTCGATAACTAGCAGTCCTCAAAGGCCGAATTTGAAAGTTTTTCTCCACCGCATACTCTTTCAATGCTCTTTGAAATGTTTGTGTCTCGGAAGATCTCTCCAATTTTAAACGTCCAATTCCGATATTTAGTTTCCACCTCTGACATTTCGTAATCTCCGTCTACTAGGGAGGAGTCGCCCGATGTCTCTGACATTTCGTAATCTCCGTCTACTAGGGGATTGTCAATGTCTCTCACAAAAATTTTTAAACGTCCAATTCAGAGACATCGGGAGGAGTCGCCCGATGTCTCTGATATTTCGTAATCTCCGTCTACTAGGGGATTGTCAATGTCTCTCACAAAATTTTTTGGATCCTCTTTGATAAACCCATCCGATTCGCTTTCATATTCTTCTTCTAAGGTATCTTCATTCATGGCTTGAGGATGACTACGCCATTCACTAGCGGTGTTCTTGAGTGGTTGACTAGATCCTTCACCGAAGGGGTTCTGATGTGATTGACCGGATGCTTCACCGAATGGATAATGGTGTGGTTGGCTAGGCCCTTTACCGAAGGAGTGCTCATGTGTATGGACATGGGGTTGAGTTTCTCCAGTAATTCCCATCGATGGCATGGTAGAACATAAGTCTTGAGTAAACCAAGTTGTCCATCCACCGGGGAAGATATGACTAAAATCGTCGGTATCCACCACCCTTTCTGAAGTATAGTCTAACCATTGACTACATTGTTGTGACCCATGCATATATTTTACTGGGTAATCATACGATTCAATCGGAGCATCGTTTAAATCAAATGTTACTTTCCCTCTGCCATCGTTCGCCGCAATATAACCGTCATCGCCTAACGGGACGGTATCGTATACAGTTTCATCCTCAAACTTACATGGCTGAAATGAATGAGTCACAAAATCAGTCCCACTGAGATCTACTTGTTCAGCTTCAACTGGGAAGGATGACGGTTCCTTAATGATGAATACTTTTATAACGTCCACCGCGGATTTATAAAACGTAAATAAGGTAGCCAAATCATCAGAGTCCAAAATGTCGGCAATCACAGGCGTATTCACTATCTTCATATGAAACTTTGTGGAAACTGTTTTATCCGCCAGAAATCGACAAGCAGACATTCGCCTTATGAATTGTTCATAAGAAATTTCAGTTGAAATGTTAATAAGCCTCTGCCGGCCACCTTCATACAAGTCATCATCGTTTACAAGAAGGCCATCATAGTGACAAAGAAGAGGAATCCTCACGTCCGTCATCGTCTATTTAAGAATGAAAAGGTAGGGGTCATAAGACTGATGACACAAAAGAGAAAAGACGACTATAAATCTTAGTCGATTGTATATAGAGTCGATAACGACTACATATACCGACTCTATATACAATCGATATCGACTCTATATGGAGTCGATGACGATTGTATTTGCAATCGATATATATTTTTAAAAAAACGAATCGAAGGATACAAAGACCTTTCTTATACTACACGAATAGGAGATACTGCATCACTAAGAGACACTAATAAACTGAAAATGGGGTTTAAGTTGGATACCTCGCGTCGCAAGGACAAACTTCAGGGTCTTTTTGCCACAATGAAGAAATGCAGGGGCTTCTTCTCCCAAGCCTCTGTTTTCTTCTTTGAAATAGCAGATCGGAGCAGATCAGACTAAGTAAGGAGACGTCGTCTAGGGTTTTGCACCTCTAACTTTTTTGCAGGATAAAATGAGGAAGAAGAGGATGTTTTGTTGGTTAAAGAAGGTCATAGAAGGGGGTAATTTGGACCTTTTACTCTCCTTAGGGTCGGCTAGGCTTGGAGCTGGTTTGTTTGGGTAAAAGTGAAACTACAGGGCTTCTGACGTAAAAGGCGCATCTGACAGGGCCTGTCAGGTAAATTTCCCTTTTTCAAAGGCAAATAGATGCTAGCTACCTCTATTTACAAGAGGAGTCATGATGAGTAGTGAAATATGATGATATTTCACCCCTAAATACCTATATTTAGCCGTCCGATGAAGGCTATCTGATGAGATTTGCTAGATTTGAAGTGTTTCAGGTAAATACAGTCCAAGTTTCTAAAACAGCCCAAGAATCCCGAAAATAATGTCAAAACACTGCTATTTTGGGTCATTGAGAACTTAGTGCGACTTGCAGCTCAATTTGGACCTTCAAGACGTCAGATTCAGGAAATTGCTAAAACATAAAAGTTGTAGAGCTCGTCGTCAGCTTTCCAACGCTTCAAGAATCACCTCAATCCGAGTTCGGTACAGAAAATTATGAGCAAAATACCGAGGCAGTATCCATGCAAAGCTAGTGAATTCACGAAAATTACTCTTAGATGTCAATCGAGAGAGGTATTAGGTTAGGCTATTATAAAAAGGAAGCCACGAGTTTCTTAGGGGATTATTATTTTTGCAATTAGAATATTATTCATTCTTTCTTTTTTAGTTTTAGGGCTCTTCACTTTGGGGAATATTTTCTTCATCTTTTCAAGTCTTCTTCTCTCCTTCTTCTAGGTTTATTCAGTAGATTGCACTCTGGATTTGCATTATTTTCTCCGAGAAATTCATGATTGTATTTAGGAAAAACAATTACAAATATCTTTTGGAAGAAATAAAAGAGGAATGACTTTGAAAGAAAAGGAGATCAAACACCAAAGATGAGCCACTAAATCAAGAGATCGGGAAGATGCGATCCCAGATAAGTACCTATGTTTATGATTAATACCATACCTATTATTGTTATCATGGAATCGTTTTGCTCAAAGTTTGTGTGATTGAAAATATTTTAAATGCTTTGTTATGACCGTTGATCGGCGTATCAGGTAGTAATCGCTAGATCTGGACCGCAGTCGATCTAGTCAGAGCGATTATGTCGATTGTCGTGATCTAAATATCATGAGATACGCTTATGCTTTTACATGACTCATACCGCAATGTTAGTGAGTCATTGTTTTTAGATAGGTATGCTTGGATTGATGATCATATTTTATTTCAAGTCATTTTTCTAGATGAATGATGGTGTGAATGATGATTTAATGAAACCGTGGGTTTTAATGATAGAAAAGTAGAATCTAGGGGTAGCATATTCCTCGATCTCATTTTAATATTGTCAGTAGATTTATCAAGAATTAATTGTTTAGATTAATTTATTTTTCGCATTTAGGAAAAGTGCGTTAAGTTTTGGTAAAATTGAATCGCCCTTTGGTACTTCCTTAGGACGCTTTTTTAAAATCTCTAAAAGAATTAATTAAAACGTTTCTTTGCCATTCGAATAGATCTTGTGCACTTGCAAAGGGTTACATTCTAAATCGATCAAGTTTTCTACGCCGGGAAATCGGTGAAATTTTGATTAATCTTGGATAGGATTTTCTGCTTGAGTGTTTAAAAAATAAAATAAAAAAATAATAATTATTAAAATTTATTTCCTTATTTTTCTCTCTTTGATAAGATTTTGGAGTCTTTTTAGGAAGTTTAGATTTTAGATACCTTCCTTAGAAATTTAGGAAGTAGAGATTTTAGGACTTCTTATTTTAGATTTGGTGTAGACTCTTTTCCTTATTTTCCTCTTTTAGATATTTTAGGATTTTCTAAATTTAGTCATTAACTTTGTGGACTTTTGTTTTAGGATTTTAGGAATCTTTCATTCTTCTCCTTATTTTTCTCTTTTAGTGAAAGATTTTATAGGATTTTCAATTTTAATTTTTAATTTTCGAATTTAATAAAAAAAAAAAAAAAAAATTAAAATTAAAAAAAAAATTTAAAAATTTAATTCGAATTTAAAAAAAAAAAAAAAATTAATTAATTTAAATTCGAATTTTAATTTTAATTTGAATTTAAAAAAAAAAAAAAAAATTTTTTTAATTTAAATTCGAATTTTAATTTTAATTTGAATTTAAAAAAAAAAAAAAAAAAAAATTTAATTAATTAATTAATTTAAATTTTAATTTTAATTTTAATTTGAATAAAAAAAAATTAATTTAAATTTGAATTTTAATTAAAAAAAAAAAAAAAAAAAAAAAAAAAAAAAAAAGAAGAAATCTTTCCTGCTGATATTGGCTACTGTTTATCATCTTTGTTTAAATCGTTTGAAGCAGAATTTTGTGGGTTTGTTGTGGATTCTTCAACCTGCTTGGAGTGTTGGTGTATGAGCTTTACTCGTTCTCATCACCCACATCTCGCTACGCTTAATCTTGAGATCGAAAGAGCTTGTAGAGAGAATCGAAGAGTCCAGAGGAATCAATATCAACAAACTGAGACCATGGCAGACCAAAGGCAAGAGAGAGATGAGAATAACAACAATGGGAATGTCAATAATGGAAATAATAGGAACAATAATTTTGATGAGGGCCCTAGAACACTGGAGTATTATAACGATCCTGGTTTTTACGAGGATCAGGAATGTATTATGCATGCTCCCATTCCAGGGAACCACTATGAATTCAAATCAGCAATGATTCAAATGCTACCAATTTTCCATGGGTTAGCAAATGAAAATCCGCACGTTCACTTAAATGAATTCACTGGGGTATGCAAAATGTTCAGAGTCCACAATGTCATCGCGATGAGATAGCGACTCTTTCCGTTCTCTTTAAGAGATAAGGCAAAACATGGTTCTATTCCTTAGAACCACAATCTATTCGTAGTTGGCGAGCCGCATCGCCAGCCTTTTAAAAATATTTTCCCATGACTAAGGCCATTGAATTGCGTCGGAAGATCCAGATTCTTTTCCCAACAACCTATGCAAACATTCCATGAATGTTGGGAACGTTTTAAGGACTTGATCAGAAGTTGGCCAAATCATCAAGTTCCAAGCTGGCAACAAGCCCAAAGTTTTTACAATGGACTGCTTCCTGAAGAGAGACGCATGGTTGATGCATCTTGTGGTGGATCATGTGCTAAAAAGAAGTCGATATTAATTGGGCATTGTTTGAAAAGTTATATCAAACTTGATACAAAGTGAGACATGGGCGAACCAACTTGAACTCGGCACCTAAATCTCATGTGTTGACAAAAGACGGATTGTACGATGTCAACAATAATGCCTCAGATCTCTCAACAAAGTTTGACATGCTGTCCAAACAGATGAACATGTTGTTAGCTGCTACCAAGCAAGCTAAAGCTCCTGTCACCCCACAAGGTGTTCAATTTGTGACCACCAGTCATATGGCTAATGAGTGCCCTACTACCTTGTCATTCTTCCCCGATGAACCTAATCCTCAAGAGCGTAAATGTGACTCAATCTTATCGGGTGGTAGAAACATGTACTCCAATACCTACATCAATGGAAAAAATCACCCCAACTTAGGATGGGGTGAATCGAACCAAACTGGCCAGGTAAACCAGCAACATAGAGCCAACACAATGGGTGGACAACAACCTTTTCAACCAAATTTTCAACACAATTTTCGTCCACAACAGAATTTCCAGCAGAATTCTAATTTCCAATGTAATTCCAATTTCCAATGAATGTTCAGATTATCATCCAAATTCTGACTACCGAAAAAATCAGAATTTCAATCAGAATCTTAATCAATCTCATGCCAAGATTGAAAGATTACGATCCGGAAGAAAAGCTTATAAGCATGCAATCATTTCAGCAGATGATAATGGACCAAGTCAATCAATTGGCCAAACAACTGAGCCAGCGAGAGGAAGGTAGGCTCCCCAGCCCATCAATAATCCTCGAGGCCAAGCACCATCCAAGCAGACCATCGAATAGTCAACATTGAAAGTCACATTACGGCCGAGAAGTGGACGAGAGGTTCATAATCAAGTGGAAATGCCTGTAGAAGCTGATGAAGAAAGAGAAGCAATAGAGGAAAAAGAATCAGAGAAAAGAAAGGAGAAAGGAAAAGGAAAAGAGAAAGAGACAAAGAGCCGTAGATAAGAAAAGTGCAAGAGCAAGGAAGAGAGAAAGGAAAAGAAAAGTAATAGAGGAAGAGTTTCCTTCAACCGTCCAACAAGGACGTGAAAAAGAATCGAAATGGAATCGCACCTTATGTCCCAAAGGCACCATTCCTCAATGCCTAACTCCTCCATCTAGAATGGGAAAGGACCGACAAAATGGAAGAAATTTTAAACATTCAAGCAAGTAAAGATAAATCTTCCATTACTTGAAACAATCAAACAAGTCCTCGAGTACGCCAAGTTTTTCAAAGATTTGTGCACTCTAAGAGAAAGGCACGACTCACGCTTTCAAAGAAAGTGTTCCTAACAAATCAAGTCATTCGATATTGCGATTGGAAACCCCATAAACCGAAAGACCCCGAGTCCCAACTGCTCCATGTGTCATTGGTGGGCAACCAATTGGAAAGCGTTATTGGATTTGGGAGCAAGTGTTAATCTGATCCCATACTCAATGTACTGAGAAACTTCGGATTGGGTGAATTGAAACCCACGACGGTCACACACTCCAACTGGCGAGATAGATCGTAGAAGAAGACCGAGGGGTGTTATCGAGGATGTTTTGGTTGGAATAGACAAGTTTGTCTTTCGGTGGACTTCGTTGTCTTAGACATGGAACCAGCGAAATCAATCAATCAAGTCCCAATTATTTCGCTTTCGCCAATCGCCAACGCTTGCATTAATTGTCGCAGAGTCATGGACGCTTTCTTTGGAAACATGAAAGTCGCTTAACATATTCCATGCGATGAACCATTTCCCTAATGAGGATGAGGTCGAATGTTTTACATCGATCGATGGACGAAGTGGTGGATGAAGCATTACCATCAATGCTCACCAAAGAGGAATTTGAAGCTTTGTTAGCCATCTATGAGGACAAAGGGCTTGAAAGGAAGGCGGTCGAAGAGAAAAAGTCAAATTCATCATGTCAAGATGATAACTTATGTGAAGTTGTGACTAAGGTAGAACCACTACTCATCGAGGTAAAGGATGTCGACTCCATCAATTGAGCACCACCAACCGTGGAATTGAAACAATTGCCTAAGTCCCTCAAATATGCTTTTTGGACCTCGAGAAACACTTCCAAAGGTGATAATTTCATCCACATTATCGGAACAAGAGAATGATTTGTTGAAGGTGCCGAAGAGCACAAGGAGGCCATCGGATGGACCTTAGATCTCAAGGGATTGACCCATCAAGATGTATGCATAAAATACATCCGGAGGATGAGAGTAAACCATCGAGGGAACCACAGAGGCGACTTTAATCCAACATGCAAGAAGTCGTTTTAAAGGAAATCATTAAACTCCTCGATCTGGAATCATCTATCCGATCTCGATAGTGAATGGGTTAGTCCAAGACAAATCGTTGAAAAAGTCCGGAATTACAAAGAAAGAAACTACGGAGGGAGAATTGGTGCCCACTCGTGAAACTCGGATGGCGTGTGCATTGATTATCGAAAATTGAACACCACCGAAAAAGATCATTTTCCCCTTCCGCTCATTGATCAAATTCTTGAGAAGTTAGGGCAAGAGTTTTATTGCTTTCTTGATGGTTATTCGGGATACAATCAAGTGCCCGTTTTCGGTGATCAAGAGAAGACAACATTCACGTGTCCATATGGTACGCTTTGCATATCGAAGGATGCCATTCGCTTATGTAATGCTCCTACCACGCTTTCAACGATGTATGTTGGCCATATTCTGACATGATCGACAAATTCATCAAGTCTTCATGGACGACTTCTCGGTTTTTGGAAAAACATTTAATTCTTGTTTGAATCATCTTTCTGTGTGTTGCAACGTTGTGTAGATTCCAAACTTGTTCTCAGCTGGGAAAAGAGCCATTTTATGGTTCAACAAGGAATTGTGTTGGGGCATATTGTTTCAACGAAAGGAATTGAAGTTGATAAGGCGAAGGTCGACTTAATTGCAAATTTACCACCTCCTAAAAGTGTTCACAAATTCGATCATTTTGGGGCATCGGATTTTATAGAAGATTCATTAAGGATTTTAGCAAGGTAGCTAAACCATTGTGCACTTTGCTTGGCAAAGATGTTCCTTTTGATTTTGATGAGGATTGCATAAAGGCATTCCTAAAATTGCGTGAACTCTTATCAAATGCACCAATAATCCAACCACGGATTATTCTTTACCATTCGAACTCATGTGTGATGCATCCGATTATGCCATCGGAGCCTTAGGGTAGAAGGGTGAATAAATTACCTCACGTAATTTATTATGCTAGCAAGACATTAATTGATGCCCAAATCAATTACACCACCACCGAGAAGGAATTATTAGTGGTGTATGCTCGGACAAATTCCGCTCCTATTTGCTTGGATCGAAAATAGTGGTCTTTCGCACCACTCGCTTTGAAATATCTTTTAGCAAAGAAGGATGCGAAACCAAGGTCGATCCGTTGGATCCTCGCTTCCGTGAATTCAACTTTGAGATTAAAGATAAAAGGGGTTGAGAACGTTGTGGTACGATCATCCGTCTAGAATTACGAAGAATCATCTATACACGAGACCATCCGTGACACATTTCGGATGAACATTTGATGGCAATTGATGTAGTGGTGCAAAAGTTCCGTGGTTTGCTAACATCGTGAATTATCCGTCATCGCGAATTCCCAATCGAGTGGGGTAAGAATGATAAGAATCTCTTTTCTCCCAAATAAAATACTATTTCGGATGAACCATATTTGTTTAAATTCGCTTTGGATCGGATCATTAGGAGATGCGTGCGAAGACGAGCAACTAAGCCCCTAAATTTTTGCCATCTTTGGGGCCTGTGGAGGCCATTTCGAGGATGTAAGACCGCATGAAAATCCTTCAAAGCGGATTCATGGCCCTCAATCTTCGTGACGCGCCAATAATCGCAAGGAATGCCAACGGTGTCAATAGCTTGGCAATATTTCACGAAATATGATGCCCTTAATCCAATTCTCGATTGTTGAAATTTTCGATGTTTGGGGATTGACTTTATGGGTCCTTTTCCACCATCCTTTGGGTATTCATATATTCGTGGTCATTGACTATGTCTCCAAATGGATTGAAGTCGTGGCAACCCGATCAAATGATCACAAGGTTGTGGTCAAATTTCGAGAGAACATGTGTTTAACCGATTCGGGATCCCAAGAGCAATCATCGGTGATGGCGGTTCGAGCATTTTGCAATAGCCATTTTGCCACTTTAATGAAGAAGCACGACGTCACTCACAAAGTCGCCACGCTGCAGTACCATCCATGACTAGTGGTCGTGGAAGTGTCTAACCGGAAATCAAGCGAATTCTAGAAAAGGCAGACGACCGGATAGAAGAGATTGGTCAAACCGCTATCCGATGCTTTGTGGGCCTATCGTACGCATTCAAGACACCGATCAATGTCTCCCTTCGTAATTGTCTACGGAAGGCATGTCATCTTCCGTCGAATTGGAGCATAAGGCATTCGGCGATCAAACGATTTAATTTCGATATGCAAGCGAGGTCGAATCGAAGGTTACTGATTGAGTGAATTAGAAGAGTTACGCTACGATGCGTATGAAAATTCAAAGATGTACAAGGAAAGGTACAAAAGTTGCACGATCAATTAATTTCTAAGGAGTTTCATGTTGGCCAAAAGTTTGGTTATTCAATTCCCGACTTAAGCTTCATCCTCGGGAAATTGAAATCTAGATGGAAGGCCCGTTTGTTGTTTCCATTAGTGAGCACTGCAATTGAAATTCAAAGCCTTCAGGACAATCGAGTTTTCAAAGTGGATGGGCAAAGACTCAAACCAATGTTTGAGCCGATGACCCAGTTTAAGATTGAGGCGATGCACCTTAGTGATCCAGATTCTTGATCAATGAAGAGGTCGAGTCAGTCGACACTTAAACTTCGGCGCTGGGAGGCAACCCAAAGGTGTTTTATTTAGGAGTTGGACAGAGGTTTAGTTTAGGATTTAGGATTTATTTCTCTTTCGTATGTTTAGTTCTAGAATATTAGTTTTAGTTTAGTTTAGGTTATTTTAATTTCCAAATTAGTGTAGCCACATTACCTTCAATCTATTTTGGTCATGTTCTAATTTGATGCCGATCTTTGTGTTGAGGTACTTTTCAACATGTTTGGGGGTACCTACTTATTTCAAACAATGAGGACATTGTCATTTTTAGGTTTGGGGGTATGTATGATTATCTATCTTTCATCACTTATTTTTGATTTTCTTTGAAAAAAAAAAAAAAAAAAAAAATTTTTTGGAACCATCATACATGATTTACTTTGCAATAGTTTTCAAACTTTAGTTGATGATGCATGTGAATTTAATTTTGAGAATATTGATGTCATATTTTGAATACTTGTATCTAGGATGATGAAGCTTAATGTGATAATTTGTGGATGACTCAAATTCATGCTTAGAATTTTTGCACTTATACCAAGCTAAGACTTAGAAATCGATGAACTATTTTGAACGCGAATCTTAGGTTCTTAGTGGAGACTAAACCCAGTAAGCTTTAGAGCTAATTTCCCGTCATTGATGAGTGAATATATAAACTCGGAGTTTTCTTTGAATACGAATTATTTTGCATAATCTCATACATTTTATTTTGGCTTGTGACTTTGCATGATATCAAATTCATATTATTGTGTTAACGCATCGTATATCTACTCAAGACAAATAGGCAAGGTTACCATCTTTTAAGGAAATGATTGAAGGCCATCTTTGGCTCGTTTGTCTTAAAATGCCCCACCTCATATAAATTTATCCTTCTAGTACCCCTTTGAGCCTATAGAAAAATTTATACATTCTTTGATAAGCCACGTTAACTTTAACCTTCACAATTTAAAATTTAGCTTTACCCTTCTTATTTAGAGAAATTAGGAACGAGGATGAAAATGGCGAAAAGAGAGTAAGTGGAGAGATAGAGTTATGGTGTTCTTGAGAGTGTATGGCAAATATAAAAAGAAAAAAAGGAGAGAAAAAAAAAAAAAAAAAAAGGAATGAAAATGAGGTGCTTGAAAAGGAAATTCAAAGAGAAGAAAGAATGAATGAAAAGAAAAATATTGAAAAAAAAAATGGTGAGAAATTAGAAAAGAAAAAAGAAAAGAAGAGAAATAAAAAAATAAAATAAAAAAATCGGTTAGTTCCTTTTCCAATTTCTCGAAATTTTGAATCACAATTCCTTTCTTTCTTACCCTTACAGGCCCCATTACAACCCTACAAAAGACCTTCATGATCCGATCTTGCATTAGTAATCGCTTTGTGGAGAGTCAATATATAATACTTATGACACTTGATATGACATGCTTAGGATATACAAGTGATCTCGTTCTTATGAGATTTATTTTGTTCATTGATTGCATCGTGTTTCATTTATCATGTGAGACCTTTTTATTTGCTTTGTATTGATCTCTCACATGTAAAACTTACCAATCATCGAGTGATTTTATTTTGAGAGTATACCTAAAGTGAGGATTGAGTCAAGACAACAGATCCGATGATTTCCGTTGGACTAGTTACGAGATGGATGAATCTTGGTTTTGGTATGCACACACTACACGCGTTTAAGCATGAATGGATGAGTTATCTAACGATTTGGAGCATTAGACTAATTTGAATGGATATTGGTATGATTAGTGTAACATTGTTATTTAAAATTGAGAATTTGCATGTTGAATTGATTATTGATTTTGAGCTTTGAAGTTAAATATATGTTATAAAAATCGATTTTGAAAACTCAATTTTACCGATGGTTTGAAATTTTTGGAAGTTTGTGGTAACTTCACTCAAACCCTCGGAGACACAACTCCTCCACTAGGGATCACCTAGGGGTTTAAAGGCTTGTTGCACATGCTAAGTGCAATCGTGTTCCCTCTAAAAGTGGCATTTAAATTTTAGGATGTTAGTTTGATTTGCTTTATATTTCTATCATTCTCTTTGCTGAGACAGAAAGTGTAGGTTTTGTGATGAGTAGTGAAATATGATGATATTTCACCCTAAATACCTATATTTAGTAGTCCGATGAAGGCTATCGATGAGATTTGCTAGATTTGAAGTGTTTCGGTAAATATGTCAAGTTTCTAAAACAAAGAATCCCGAAAATAATGTCAAAACACTGCTATTTTGGGTCATTGAGAACTTACTGCGACTTGCAGCCCAATTTGCACCTTCAAGAGGTCACATTCAGGAAATTGCTAAAACATAAAAGTTGTAGAGATCGTCGTAGGCTCTCCAATGCTCCAAGAACCAACTCAATCTGAGTTCGGTACAGAAAATTATGAGCAAAATACCGAGGCAGTACCTGCTGCAAATCTCGGCGGAATTCACGAAAATTACTCTTAGATGTCAATCGAGAGAGGTATTAGGGTTAGGCTATTATAAAAAGGAAGCCACGAGTTTCTTAGGGGATTATTATTTTGCAATTAGAATATTATTCATTCTTTCTTTTTAGTTTTAGGGCTCTTCACTTTGGGGAATATTTTCTTCATCTTTTCAAGTCTTCTTCTCTCCTTCTTCAGGGTTTATTCAGTAGATTGTACCTAGATTTGCATTATTTTCTCTCGAAAATTCATAGATTGTATTTAGGAAAAACAATTACAAATATCTTTTGGAAGAAATAAAAGAGGAATGACTTTGAAAGAAAAGGAGATCAAACACCAAAGATGAGCGCTAAATCAAGAGATCGGGAAGATCGATCCCAGAGATAAGTACCTATGTTTATGATTAATACCACAGTCTATTATTGTTATCATGGAATCGTTTTGCTCAAAGTTTGTGTGATTGAAAATATTTTAAATGCTTGCTAGATCTGACCGTATCGCAGTCGATCTAGGTCCGAGTAGAATTATGTACGATTGTCGTGATCTAAATATCATGAGATACGCTTATGCTTTTTACATGACTCATACCGCAATGTTAATGAGTCATTGTTTTTAGATAGGGTATGCCGGATTGATGATCATATTTTATTTCAAGTCATTTTTCTAGATGAATGATGGTGTGAATGATGATTTAATGAAACTGTGGGTTTTAATGATAGAAAAGGGGTACGAATCTGGGGTAGCATATTCCTTGATCTCATTTTAATATTGTTCGTAGATTTATCAGTAATTAATTGTTTAGATTAATTTATTTTTCTGCATTTAGGAAAAGTGCGTTAAGTTTTTGGTAAAATTGAATCTGCCCTTTGGTACTTCCTTAGGGACGTTTTTAAAATCTCTAAAAGAATTAATTAAAAATTCACGTTTCCCTGTGGGTTCGACACCCCTGTTCTTGCCATACTGCAATAGATCTTGTGCACTTGCAAGGGTTACATTCTAAATCGATCAAGTCACTTGGTCATATATTCTTACACTGCCCTTTCACTTGGGCTGGTTGGAGTTTGGTTCGATATCCCTTGGAAACCCAAGCCCGACCGGTGGAGGCGGATGCAGCTTCGATTTTGAGGGACACTGTTTGAAAAAATTTAGCATATCCTTGGAGTATCTGATCTGATAATGAAGCACAACTCTTAGCAGCCCTTCATGGAATAAATCTAGCTTCTTCTACCTCGGCTTGCAAGCAACCATATTTAACAAGGAGATTCAGAGGTGGTGATCAATTGGTTGGCTGGAAAATCTCCTTAACCTTGGAAATATCTTCATCTTTAGAAGGACATCAAAGCCAGTCTTAGGGTCATGCCTGTAATAGTTCCACATTGGATAGAGAAAAGTCATGATCCTGGGCTATATGTGATTGCGGATGTTATATGTTATGACGCGTTTTGGGTGAAGACTTAAGCTCATGCCAAAAACAAAGTTGGGGCGGGAACCTAAGCCCAAAATCGGATAATATTGTGACATGTGGGTTTGGGTCGTCACAATGTCTCACAGTGTTATATGCAGTGTTATACAGCAGGCAGGTTTTGTGCATGCAGGCGACTGACGTGGCGTGACGCAATTGGCTGTAAGTGCAATGGGGCGAGAGCAATGCTCGTCGGGGCAGCCAGTCATGCCAACATTAGGGTTGTCAATGGGCTGGGCCGGGCTTTTGCATTCCCTTCACCCTAACCCTAGGTGGGCCTTAATATGGTTGGCCCGGCCCTAGCCCTAGCCGTAGCGGGCTAGGGTCAAGCCTTGGGCTTTTGAAAGGGAGCCATTACTTGCACTGGGAAACAGGGCCCTTGCACCGAGTTTAAAACAAAGACTTACAAGTTTAGCGGCAACACTATCTAAATTGTTTAATTTGAAGTCTGTCATTTAAAGACATTAAGTGCAAAAGATTAGTATGAAATATAATCTTCATCATGTGGTTATATATAGTCAAAGACTATTATTTGATTCCACGATTGACAACAATAAATCATATGATAAATTACGTTTTCACATATCCCTAAAATACAAAGTCTTTTTTTACCTTCGGTGGAAGGGTCATATTTCCGAGCGCAATAAATGGTTCTCTTTCGAAATTATTGTTTTTATTTTTTTGTTGTTGTTCTTATTCTATATAAAATATATTTAATATTTATTATTAGATAATTTTAAGTATAAATTATTATATGAAAGTCGGATACCTTTAATTTTAAAATTATCAAATTAACTTTTGAATCTAGGCTATCTAGCTACCTATTAAGAATGATGTAAGGGTAAAACAAAAAGGGTACATTTCTTTTATGGGACCTACTTGTATGACAACTTAACATAGATAATGCCATGAGAAGCACCATGAGGGCCACGTATACGGCCACGTACACGTATATGATCATTAAAGTGTTTTATGTGAATATCAAGCTAGCCCGATTAATCTTTAATGATGACTTTGAAGAATTATGAATGAATCACCAGGGGATTGACACATTAGCAAGGACAACGCCTCAAGAAGAAGAGGTTTTAAGTTCTGATCCTACTCCTCATTGGTAACGATCACAAGGATTTTCCTCTACTGAACTCATACGTGTGGTGTGCGGGTGTTGTATACTTGGAAGTGAGTGAGCCCAAAATCATCCGAAAAACCAATATTAATCGGGTGCTCTACGAAGTTGAATACGCTATTATCGAAAAACCAAAAAACAAATTATAAGTGCTAAGTAGTGTTAGGAATTCTACTCACACTACGAATTCTTTATCGCAATGAATGTGGATAAATAAAAAGATTCAAGCAAAAATAATCAAACACAATACAAAGATTTATATGATTCACCCAATCGAGAACTACATCTACGGGAGTATATGCACTATTTTATGAACGTTTATAATGCACACATTCTCTTCTTTTTAGTGCACTCTCAATCAAGATCAAATACGATTTTACAAAACCAACACGCTATAAAAACAAGGACGCAGTCTTTCAATAACAAAGAAGAGATCTACCGGAATATATAACGATTCCAACACAAGAATGGCTTTAATCGGAATTCTTCAATACTTTTTTTTTTTTTTTTGTATCAAAATATTCTCACAAGCTTTCTCTCATGAAAACTTTCTCCAACAATGTATGGAACCCCTAGAGAAACCTTAGGCTCTAACACTTTTGGAAACTTGACCAAATAAATCTTTTAAACTTGTCAAATATTCAAAACACTTATCCTAATAAGCTTCAAATCACATTAGAAAATTTTTGGCTAAAACAATCTTCCAAAATAGTCAAATATTCAAGCGTGCGGATCTGAATGCGCCTAGAATCAATCGATTGATTTTTCAAACTCAATCGATTAATTTTCTCAAACTCAATCGATTGACACCTGTGGTTAAGATTAAACCTTATTTAACAAATAGTATTTGGTAAATCAATCAATTGATTTTCCCAAACTCAATCGATTGACACCTGTAGTTGGGATTAAACCTTATTCAACAAGTAGTATGCCCAAATAATAATTCAAAGTGAGTGCACTCAAAATTTGATAGGAAATAATATTTCGAAGTGAGTGAGAGGGTGAAAATTAGGCTCCTTAAATAGAATAGATAGCGAAGAGATGTTAAGACCAAGGTATCAAATATCGGCCAATACCGATATGTATAGGTTTTCGGCCAAACCGATACATATCGGTCCTGTATCGGCCGATATGTCTCGGTTTCAATCGAGTTTTTGGGTTTTTACAAAAATTTAAAAAAATTGGCTTATAGCCGATTCGTATCAGCCACGGGCAAACCGATACCCGATTTGACACCTTGGTTAAGACACCTCTATAGTCGAGGGCGGACATAAATAGAAATAGAGTTAAACTACAATTAGTGGATATGACATTCTATGCATTTGTGTGATTGCAGGACATGCAAGGACTTCCAATATATGAAATTTTGTGCACGTCATGCAGTCACACAGATGTGTAGATTGCTTTAATGCACATGATGGAGGACACCCATGTTGTAGACTAACTCATGAAAATAAGGTTCTTAGCTTATGTTGAAATAATGATAGTGTATGTTGTAGCATTATAGAGTTCAACGCGATGCACAAGTTGAGAGCCTATCTTCGCATTCCTGATCGAGCTATCGGGTGGTAGATAAATTGTCATTTGGATTGCTCACATCCCTAATATTGTCCATTTAAAATAATTTCGGGCATTCGCTCAAACTTTTTTTTTCATTTTTGATAATTTGGGTATTCGGGACTCTTAGAGCACTTGCCTAATCCCAGGGGCACATGCGCACCCTAAATTCAGCACATGTCGTGTCAACACAAGATATAAATCCCTAGAATGGCCTCAAGGGAGGGAGGAGATTCAAACTCAGGTCTCTTGCAAGTACCTGGCCAGCTCGCCTAACCCCTTGAGGTTCATTCGTTCAATTTAATACTTATGTGGATGATTGCTAATTATCCATTTCTTATCAATTAGTAAGTAATTGATCATAGGGTTAAAAATCACCTGATTAGTGTGGTTTTCAAGAGCTCAACAATCAAACAAACATTTTAGATGGCTATTACATTGCAACAAGAAAGTCAAATCGAAGCATAACATGGAATATAGCACTACAGGGTTTTATATTATCATTAGCCTATGTAATAGGCAAGACAGAAAAGGATCAATCAAGTTATTTTGAGGAGACAGTTGACTCCATGGGCTTTAAGAAAATCCTAGCTCTGCCCCTGGCTGTATGGACTTAAGACTACACGATCTTTAAGAACCCAGAAATTCGTATGCCTCAAACGCACACGTTAATATCAGGTGTTTCACCTGTGCACGGGGCATGCCCATAGTGGACCACATGAATCATAGTTCAAAATATCAGCCGACATTAACCTGTTTCGGGCTGGGCCGAAATGACAGTATGGTAGTGTTGGCCAAAATATAGAGTTTACAAATTATTGATCGATAATTTGCCGATATTTGACTAGAAACAAATTTACAATCCTGATTTCGGGCTTTGCCCAAAATTTTCTGTCAAATTATTGGTTTTCGGGAACACCTGATACCAATAATTAAGTCAAAATTCGATCCTTGATATGAACCTTAAGTCCGTCTGATTGCATCTCAAACGTCTATCGATTCAAAGGCCTCAAATGCCCGAATCAATTGCTTAATTGTACACTATCCGCCTAACACTCAGTTTTTAAAAAAAATTTTGGTTCAATATAAATTAGAAATATTTCCCCCCTCCTCCCATAAGAGAAAATCCTAGGAAAATCCTAGATACGCCATAAAAGAAAATCCTAGGAAAATCCTAGATACGCCATAAAAGAAAATCTTAGGTAAACTCTAAACCTGACTCCGAATCGAGCCAACCCGAATCCAAACTGAGCGAACCTGGTAACATCGCTATTGCTCATATGTTTAACATGTTTTTATGTTATGAGTCCAGCTGTTATTTTAGGCACAGGTGAGCAGGCCTCGAGCAGGAGCGTAGCCAGAATATTTTGCTGATGGGTGCTAGAGATGAAGAATAAATGTTACTAGTTATTTCACCGATTTGGGGTGCTTGAATACCATAGATTTGGGAGCTTATGTTGGGTATTTGTGACCCACACAATAACATTATCCTCCACGCAATTTAAGGAGTTGACTTCAACTTTATTGGTTTGTGATAAGCCAATCTCTATCTTCTAGTGATACACATCTTTCTTGAATCCTTGATGGGTTAGGATTCAAGGGCATACTATAAAAGAGGACAACGTCCCCTCTTCATCTCTACTCAATGCAATCGTGCCCATCATATAGAGAGAGATAGAAGCGAGGTAGAATTATCCTCAAGTTCTAGTGAGCGGCATATCGGAATCATCTATTGCGGATCATTCTCTCTGGCGGCAAGGTATGTTCTACCCTTGCATCATATTATTTTGATTGAAATAAACTGCTTAAGATATTTATTGCTCTAACAATGGGTATCAGAGCCCGATTAGGGCATATTTATTTTCAATAAAAAATAATAATAATAATTTGCACCCTTTTGGCCATCGGATCGAAAACTTGACCGGATGGCACACCGGACCGTCAGTCCGGTGACCAAAAAGGGCGGAGATTTGGAAGTTCACGCAACTTATATAATAAAAATAAAAAATTTGGCATCATGGCGATAGTTCCAAGACATTCGGCCATCGAATCGGTAATGCCGATGGCGCCGAGGTCGATCGACGCATACCGGACCGCTCCGCTTGCAAGCGGTGGTTAAGTCCCAAAGGGCTGCCGTTGTTGCTCAGCTGTATCTTTTGCTTCCTGCAACAATAAAAGTCAAAAAAAAAAAAAAAATTCTTTTTTTTAAGGAAGAAGAAGATGATGGGTTAGGGTTTTCCTGCACCGAGTCGGGTCTGTTGTCGGCCCACCTGACCCGAGTGACCCGGCCAACCTTGGACTGGCTGACCCAACCCGTGGACTGGCTGACCGTACCGTGAACCTGACCTGGGTGACCCGACCCACCTCGATCCGCTACCCGATCCCAATGTTCGGCCCAATGCCCCGATCCGCAGCTTGACCCATGCACCCTTTCGACCCATTGCCACTCCGGCCCACGGCTTGGCCCAATACTCGGCCCATTTGGCCCTGGCCTACTTCGGCCCATGACCTTACCGAACACGGATCCAAGACCGAACCCAAATCCTATTCAGATTTTGTCTGCAGCCATCATACTGCACTGCTTTCGCTGGCTACAAACAAAACTTTTAAACTAAGAACTTGTTTCCGCAACCAGACAGAACCCTTTTCGGGCTCAAACTTTAAAACGCGATATCTTGAGATATAAATCTCTATTTTGCACATATGACCTATCGATTTTAGTCTACTCGATGAGATCTACACTTTCGACCGATTTATGAGACAGTTTGACACTGTTTTAGACTTGAAAATTCCACTTAAAGGTCATAAATTTGTTTTATTTTTCAAATAAAATTTTAAACTCATTTTGAATATTCTGTATGAATACTCTGATACTATCATGTCATTGTTTGTAATTACTGCATGTGCATTTTCACTTTATGACTCTATTTTTCCTAAACTTGGTATATGAATATATTTAGGGTATGAAACATTGAACTAATGACATTATAGAATGCCTAAGAGCTTTAGTTCTATCTATAATAGGGTTTAGATAGAACGGTAAAGCAATCGTTTCGGGATGCGTAGCCAAGGTAGGTTTGAAGTCTGCCCAAAGGTGATCGATCTATGGAGGACACATTCTCCTTAAATTTTGAAATCCAATTTCATTAAGATTGCATGTGCATTCGTCTATGTGAACTACTATTTCTGGCCAAAGCTGATTTAGAAAATTCATGTAGATAGAATGGGTAGAATAGTTATGTGTGTTTAGGTGAGAGAGGAGCGACACTTCTGGCCTAAGCTGATGGATAGCTTCAATCAAATTGAAAATACATCTGACTAGGTTTATGAGTGTTCCTAAACACTACTTAGGGAGACTTACGATAAGTCAAAGGTTCTGCCCAAAGGTGATGCTAAGACAATGAGTGAAGTCTGTCCCTCAGAGTGAATGTTCCTTTGCACATGCTTATTTACACTCTGATTAATTCAACCTTGACTCCGAGTATGAATTTTTATTTTATAAAGTTTTAATTGAATAATGTGATGATAGTTATTCCTTTTCATATTAGCTATGGACGGATCAATTTTACATCAACAGATGACTAGTATTGAAAAACTTAATGGCACCAATTATAACACCTGGCGAATGGGTTTTGATTTGACCCTTGGATATATGGATTATGACTTTGTTATCTCAGAGGACAAACCAACTTTATCGTCCAACGCCACTGAAATTCAAAAGGCCCAATATGTTCGTTGGGATAAGGCAAATCGTATGACGATGATGATCATACGCGCTTCTATTATTAAACCCATTAGAGGTGATATTAAAACTACCGAAACAGTCAAAGAATTATTGTAGATCATCCAAGACTAATTCATTGGAACAGTAAAGTCCTTATAGTACGGCTACTTAGACCAATTGGTCAATATGCGATATGATGGAAACGGGAGTGTGCGATAATTTATTATTAAAATGTCCATGTTGGTTATGAAACTTAAAGAACAAGGAATTACAATCGAAGAAGATGTCGTAGTGCATCTAGCTGTTGCTTTTCTTCCTAAGCAATTTGATACCTTTAAAGTAAATTATAACGCTCAAAAGGATAAATGAGATTTAAATCAATTGATCTCGATGTGTGTGATTGAAGAAGAGAGGCTTCGAAGAAACTAAGTAGAGTCTATTAATTTTGGCTACAATCCGGCTTATAAGCCAGCTCATAAGAAGAATTTTAAGAAGGGTCAAAAGCAAAACTACCACAATGGTAAGAGAACAAATGAAGACTCCAATTTGAATGTTGTAAAGACTAACAATGATGATGGCTGCTACTTCTGCAAGAAGAAAGGTCATATCAAGAAAGATTGTTACTTATGGAAAAATATTATGAAGAAGAAGCAGTAAGGAGGGGCTAATCAGCAAAAGTAGCAAGGAGGGTCTAATCAGCAGGAGGAGCCCCAGATTGAATGAAAAGCTATTCTTTGGCAATGAGGAGAAATTCTAGACAAATTCTATTTATTGAGGATAAATTTTATTGCTAATCTTATATTTATTAGAGTTATTTATAGTTTTACTCCTCTATGTGATAGTTTGACTATTACTTTGAATTCTATTAGTCTTGAATATGGTTCTCTAGTAAATAATTACAATCGTTGAAATTAGTTATATCAATCTTCTTGAAGATGAGACATTTAGTGGGAGTTAAGAATAAAAGACAATATCAAATTCACTAATGATCAGTATATTCATTTAAATTGAGGTGACCAGATTGAGAATATTATAGTCTTTTGAGGACTTTATTTGAGTGGGAGCTTCTGTTTCCACAATATTTTATCTTATTTTATAATATATTTATTGCATATATTATGCTTCATTTTATTGATGCTTTCATTTTGGTACAATTATTATTATTATTATTTGTGCATATGCAATGTTATTGTCTGGGAGCATAAGTGCTCAAATAAGGTTGCTTGAGCTATCATAATTAGGTACCACGGTTTGTATATCTTTTGTCCTGATAGGTGGGTGATGATTTTTACATGGCGTTTGCCGTAATATATCAAGACAACATACCTTAGGGTATGAAGCAGGACAAATGAGCGGATATACACAAGAAGTTACATTAAAGTGTATATTTCCTAGTATCACTAAAACCACAATGAGCTCTCCAATTTATTGATGATATTAATGTCTTGACCATGAAACTGTCATAATGAGATTTGAAGAAATGATACATTATTGGCATTCATGATCCGACATTAAGATTGTTATTGAACTTGGGAGAATGTGTGTTACATCGAAATCTTGAAAGTTAATGTTTTTACAAAACTTTAAAGGATGGCCATCCGTTTTGAACTAAGTCAATCATGACGTTTTTCATTGTTTTTCTTTTGTTTTATCAAATATATATATATATATATATATATATATATATATATATTATTAAAGTTATTGTGTGGTTCAAGTGGGAGATTGTTGGGTATTTATGACCCACACAATAACATTACCCTTTTCCTATTTTAATTAAAACATGATTGACTAAAAACTTTGAGATTTCCTTATTACGTGATTCCACTCCACGCAACTTAAGGAGTTGGTTTCAACTTTATTGGTTTGTGGTAAGCCAATCTCTATCTTCTAGTGATACACCTCTCCCTTGAATCCTTGATGGGTTAGGATTCAAGGACATGCTATAAAAGAGGACAACGTCCCCTCTTCATCTCTACTCAATGCAATCGTGCCCATCATATATAGAGAGATAGAAGCGAGGTAAAATTGTCCTCAAGTTCAAGCGAGCGGCATATCGGAATCATCTATTGCGGATCATGCTCTCCGGCGGCAAGGTATGTTTTACCCTTGCATCATATTATTTTGATTGAAATAAATTGCCTAAGATATTTATTGCTCTAACAGCTTATACCCAAATAAGGCCGTATAAGAAGCATATTTTGTTATAAAAAAAAAGTATATCTTGTTATAAAAAAAAAAAAAAAAAAAAAAAGAAGCATATCTTAATGGGCCCCCCATACTTGTACGTGGCTCAGCAGCTGCCAACGAGGATTGAGGCAAGTTGTATGTGACACGAACTTAACCATAGTTACCAAAACCTCCAATTTCTTTTTAAAACAGGTTTTTTCATGAATGGTCGAGAACACATTTAAAACGTTTATTTAAAAAAAAGGGAATTTAGGGAGTCATTACTTGCACACGTTTTAAAATGATTACACTAAATTAATCAAAATTTGTCCATACACATGCTTGATGTGGTTGCACAAAAAAACCAAAAATTACACTTTCAATCTACGCCCAAGTCTCTCTCTTCCTTTCTCTATTCAAAGTTCTCCTTTTTCACCTCACTTTCTCTGTACCAGTTCTCTCTCTACATGCTTTTATCCCCATCTCCCTTTCTCCACCATTTCGCTCCCTACATCCTTCTCTCTCTCCATCTCTTTCTCCATCATTTCTCTCTCTACTATTCTCTCTATGTCCACCGTTCTCTCTCCACTGTTCCCTCTACCAATCTCTCTCCACCTCTTTTTCTCCATCATTTCTCTTTGTCCACCATTACCTCTCTCCATCGCTCTCTTTCTCCACCTCTCTCTCTCTACACCTTTCCCTATTTACATCCCTCTCTTTCTCCACTGTTTCTTACTCGCCGCAATTCTTGTTAGAAATAGTTTCACCTCAATTGTGTTCTTGGGTTATATATAACTTGGGCAAACCTCACTTTACAAATCGATTTTGTAAGGTTGAGTTAGACCCATTGGAATTTTATTATGATATCAAAGCCATATTTTTCTTCACTTCACGCCACCCAATTCAATTGTCCACATGATTTGGTTAGTCCAGCTCCACGTGATTTGGTTACTAATATGAGGTAATCACTTGAAAAGCGTGTGCAAGTAATGGCTTCCTAAAAAAAATACCCATATTATTTTTTAAAAGTGATGATTTTTACATTTTAAACGCATATTTTGTGAATTATTCCGAAAGTTTCCTCAATTTTGTCAAAAAAATTATTTATTTTAAAAATATTTCAATTACTTTTTCTCACTTGCTTGCCAATTTTTTCCGACCTGGTAACTATGCACTAAAGGAAGCCTGTGACGGCTGCCGACCATCTTCTTCACCTTCCAAACATTTGAATTGGAGGCTTTGTAGCGCGACGACCTAAGATGGGAATGAAAGCTGGCGAAAGGGGTTACACTTAGTCTGACTTTGCACACCTCATCACTGGAAAGTAAATGTCTCTATTTTCTAAAAGGAAGCCACGAGATTTGTTTTAGGATAATTTGATTTGCTTAAGGAATTAGGATCATGTGGAACGAGTATTTTCACTGATGGTGGAGATTTTTTTCACCCCAACCTTTCCACACGTGGGTGGACCGGTGGACCATCAGGCTGTCACACTTTGGTACCCCATCACACATATCCCAAAAAAGTGGCCCTAAAATCATGTGGCACACGTCACACTAATTTAGGGCCACGCCACGTGATATTAAAAAGTGATCGTCTCATAATATACCCATGGTCTCAAGATCCATCGTGTGAAAGATTGTGGTGAAAAATGATCTCCACCATCCGATTCAAAGATGTCAATGGCTTCTAAGTTTGTGGCTGTCTAATCATGTTGGTGCACATAGAGGTACCCAAAATCTAATGGACCCGACTCTCCTAACTATCATTTAATATTTATTTTTTTTTGATAACCTGGGTATTCGGGCCTCTTAGAGCACCCGCCTAATTCCAGAGGCATATGTGCACCCCAAATTTAGCACATGATATAAATTTCTAGGATGGCCTCAAGGGGGGAGGCGATTCAAACTCAGGTCTCCCACTTTTGGAAGCAAGTACTTGAACAGCTCGCCTAACCCCTTGAGGTTCATTTAAATGATATTATACCATCAACGATTTAAAATATGGGTGATTTGTATCGTGAAAGTGATAAATCATAGACTAGGAATGAATTAGATATTCCCATCCCGCCCGAACGAACAACCCTAATAGGTACGGAAGAGCCACCACTCGGGTACCTCCTTTATATCTTGCCCACGCCGGGAATGCCCTAACCTCTTTTGTGGATCGATCACCCGATACGGAATCCCTTTTTCCGTCCGAATAAGAGTCTCCAAAATACGTCCCAGCGGCAATCACTAATGAGCAGCAAGAGACACATTTAGAAGCTTCGTATGACGAATGACCGACCCGTTGATGAGAGATATGAGCAAGAGGCTTCGAGAAAACTAGTGTTTCCGAAATGATATGAAGCTAGTAAGCAAACAGCAAATCCATGACTATTTGAACCCACAAGTTTCGGGTTTAATACCGATATTTTAGCAACAAATCCAATAAATCTAAGTGTAGTACTTGGTGTATTGATTTTTTTGGAAAAAAGCAGAATAAGTGCAACAAGTCAAAAAACATTATTTAAGAGAGATTTAAATAATCCTTTCTATCGACTATAATATCAATTGTTGTTTTTTGTTTTAGTAGCTAATATTAAACTTTATAAATCAATGGTTCACAGTCACTTATAGCCATGTTTTTTTGGACCGAAATATGAGATTTAAATAATCCTTTCTATTGACTATAATGTTAACTGTTGATTTTTGTTTTAGTAGCTAATATTAAACCTCATAAATCAATGAATCACATCCACTTATAACCATGTTTCGACCAAGATATGAGATTTAAATAATCCTTTCTATTGACTATAATATTAATCGTTGTTATTTGTTTTAGTAGCTAATATTAAACCTCATAAATCAATAATTCACATTCACTTATAACTATGATTCTTTGGACCTAGATATGTTCTAATGATTGAATCCATTTGAACAATTTAGATTGATCACAAACTTGAGTCACATGGCATAATGATAAAACTCACTTTATTGCTGTGATATAAAAAGTGTAGCTTTAATGGTATAATATCACTTAAATACCATTTTTGTATTTAAAATTTAAGTATCTCTCGAGGGCAATGCTTCCAAATTTAATTCCCCATTAATTGGGGTGCACCTAGTAAAAGTTAGTGTCCTTTAAAGAAATGTTATGAAGTAAGGCGCGCAAATATAGTTTGTATGTCGGCGATAGCAGCCGTGTAAGTTTAAAAAAGTCAAATTTCTAGTTGTTTATGTGGCTAAAACGAGTACGTTGGTTTGACTCTTGGACTACCTCATATCCCTAATAGAAGAAAATGATAGTTAGGAAGGGAGAAGCATAACACGTTTGTCAATATCACATAGTGGATAAATGCCAAGCCACGTGGTCAACCCATCATTCTCTAATTTTTTGATTTTAGATTGTAATGCTCGGCGGCCTTTTGAGCTTGGGACCGATTCTTGATCGTGTTTAAACACGAAATGATATTTAAGCAATCTTACACCAGTTATTAAGAGAGATCTTAAAAATTCATACTGCTAAGATGATATATCCTCAATTGAAGGACTATAGATCAAAAAATACACTTTCGGAGAGATTTGAACCATCCATTATGCGCACTCTAATGCGAACGATTGCTCTTAATTTTGATGGCTAATGCTAAAGTTTGCTGATCAAATAGTTTACATCCACCTATAAGCATGGTATTTTAGTTAACACATGTTCCAATGATAGATCGTCATTTAAGCAATTTAGAATGATTAAATATATCACATAATAAAATAATAAATCACACTTAAGGAGCCGTTGACAATGGGCCAAATGCCCTCATTGTCCACTTCGTTCTCCCTCAAAACAAGGGAACTAACTGTCACTTCCTTATCAGGTAGGCCGTGGGCGTCACCACAAGTACATGACCCAGGCACTGCCAGCCGGAAAGTGAAAACTCAGAGCACAAAAATTTGAGTTTTCTTAGTAAAAAGCTCAGAAAATTCAAAAAATTAGCATACAAGAAAAGCTAAGAATTCAAAGCTTTTCCAAAAACTCAGAATCACCGGAACGCAGCCAGAGCTAGTGGAGCTCGACGACTAACAAGGGTAGAGCGTGGGGATTGCTAAAAGGGAAAATAACACATTTGCGTAATGTGCTATGTTATGTGCGCTACCAAATACACACTCTTTTTTAGTCAGAGGCAGGAGATGAGGCCTTAACAGCATTCAAACGTGCCCAAACGTGCCCAAAGAGTTGATAGGTGCCGGGCCCATGTACCATGTAGCTGCTCTTTAAGCCTGTGCCCGTTTGTGCATCCCATGTGGCGGTGCACGGGTGTGGCAACTATTACCAGCTCTTCCCCAGAACTATTACAACGCCGCCCAGAAGAAAACTAATCAAATAGATCTGATCTCGCTCTCCTTCTAGAGAAGGAACCAATACATAATTTTAAAATGACATCCTCTTACTATTCACACTTACAACAACGACCGTTTACCATATCTTCGTACCTACCTTTAGGCAAAATCACTCAGATTACCTACATCTCCATGTCTTTTTTGAAAATGACATGCTTACATCTATGGGCTGAGCCTAATGGCCCTCGACCACGGTCTCAGGTTTGTCGTCGCTCTAACAAAAAAACACTGCTGTTTTTCTAATTTTCTGTGTTAATTTCTGACTCTGACCCGGATTCAGACAACACCATTGCCAATGTTGGCGTAAGGCAAGAAAATGGAGGCGGCGGCAAGTCGACAGTCAATGTGCCATCCAAAACCTTTGCCACCTCCCCCATTGAAGGCCTCAGCCGTTCATCGACCTGTACACACCAAAAGGCAAGTCTCAATGCACGCTCCACCTCTTCTGGATCCACTCCTCCACAGTCGTGGATCCTCGGATCCACCACCCTCTCTCCCTGTTTCTTCGACCACTCCCCATAAGCCCACCTACAAACCTCTCCTTTACATCGCCCGCTCACTGCCTTCACCACCATCTCACCGAACATTGCCACATCACCTTCGGCAGTTCCACCACCTCCACCGACAACTCTCCCCAACCCAAACTCGGTCACCTTGGGCTCCATCTCTTCATCGAAGACCACATTCTCCCATTTCAAACTCCCGTGGCTTATAAACTCCCTACAATCCGTATGCATGTAGGCCATTGCCCTTGCCACCCCTACGCAGATGTCCATTCTCTTTCTCCATGCAAGCTTCTTGCTCAACTTATCTTCATCCAGCCACCTATGGACTGAGCCGTTCCTAGCGAACTCGTAGACCACAAACCTATGGTTCGACTCACAACAATAACCCTCCATCTTTACCAGATTCTTATGGTGCATGCTGCCTAACATGGAAACTGCACACCTGAACTGCTTCTCCTCCATAACTACTCCCCTTTCTATAGCTTTGACATCTTTGATTGCAACTGCTTGATTGTTCACTAGCATGCCCTTATAAAACTTTGGCCCGAGTCGGTTCTTGAAATCCTTGGTCATATCCTTGATTTCCGAGTAGGATAACTGGACCAAGCCTCTCGAATTCAGATCCATGTTGGATAACTTCACTGATTTCTCAGTGCATTTTCTTTTTCTGAAGAAGCAGAGACCAATTCCAATCTGGATTGCAATGAAGGCGACCAACGTCCCAGTTGCCGCACCAACGAGGCAGGGTACGCAAAACCTGCGAGACTGGTTCAGTCTTAAAGGAGGAGGAGGGGGCTGTGAGGGCAATTCGGCAGCAACGGGATCCGAACAGACCTTTATGAAGGATGTCGAGGCAAGAGAAGGGTGTTGATAACCAGTGATGAACTGGGTCTGTTTGGTTCGACACTGAGCTCGACCATCATTGGTTACGGTCACAGACGTGCAAAGTGGGTCTTGTAAACAAGATTCGCTACACTCTTTCAAACTGGTTTGGGAGATCGAATCATTCGGCGGGTACATTCCATATAAGAAAGTGTGCTCAAGCTCAACCATGGTGGAACCCGAATTGCAATTCTCTTTGTAAGGAGCCAAACATTCTGAATTGGAATCGATGGTGGATCCAAATGGGCACTTGCAGACAGCAGCCCCTGCTGAATTGAAGACACAGACCCCACAGAGACCACAAGTAGCAAAGACATCACACTGATTCGCAACGGCTTGCCACACTGATCTCCATACTTTTGATTTTTCCACCCATGAATACATTCGGAGATTCCCATCTACATCTAGTCTGAGAAACCGGAAACCCACTAAAGAATCATTGTGATCTTCTCCGAAACTTGCCCAGACTGGCCTATTTCTTTCATCAAGAAGTTGCAGAGCCCCACGATCTGAGAATATAGCTCTAGTAACGGGGAGAGAAGACAAAGCTATAGTCTTCCAATATGGAACTTCGGTTTCCCAGCTCAGTTTCAATTGGCCCAAGATATCAATGTTCAGACTGTAATAACTCGAAACCGAATTTCTACTCGCAGCTCGGAGGGTTTGGGAAGCAGATAAGTTCTGACCTGGGAGAAGTGTATCAGTTGGAGTGAGAAAGCTCTGCCAAACGACAACTTGGTCTCGGTTTAGGAGGACGAGGTTTCCACTGTCGAGAAGATTGGCTGAGGAAACAGAGAATTGGCTGGTATTGGTGGTCCACACAGGAACACCTTTGGAAGAATCAAACAGAACCAAGTCCCCTTCCTCGGTAAGATGGAGATAGGAATCATAGCTGCCGGAAACGTCGGCTCCGGCAACCCAAACCACAATTTGTTCATGAATTGGGATCGAGTTCGAATTGAAACGGACACCGACGCTGTAACGGTTTGGTTGGTCTGATCGGTTAAAGAACCCCATTGCGAAATTCTGATTGGAGGAGACCCACGAGTCGTTTCTCGAAGCAAAGAGCTTAGAGCCTTGAGGAATTTGTGACGCGGCAATGGAGAAGAAAATCTCGAGGAAGATACAGATGTAAAGAGGCAAACAATGCAGAAAGTGCTTCTGTTGAAGCATATCTGGAGATGGTTAGAGATGTGGAAAGTGAAACTGTTTAACAGTTTTAAAGTAGAAACCTATGGGGGTCATCAGTTCTGTAGAAAACCAATTTGGCTTCTTAGACAGAAGAGAAAAGAAAAGGCTTTTGCAGGTGTAATGGTTTTTTGGTTTGAGTTCAAGAAACCAAACAATTCAACAAAGAAGGCAAACATTTAGGCAGATGTTGAGTTTAGTAAACAAAGAGGGTCAAAACCAACGAAGTTGAAGGACGGCAACTAAGAAAAACGGGTACTGAAGCAATGCCTTTTTCATTGATGATTTTGACTAATAACTGAAAAATAACATAATCTCAATACCTAAACCGTTGAATTTTTTTATTTTTTTTTCCAAGATTCCGAAAAAATGGTTGGGAAATTCAGATCTGAAGCATTAATTTTAAAAAATTAGTCCAAATGGGACCCAATTTCTATCATGAAGATTATATTTTTTCAAGCTGAAATTAAGAAAGTAAACCACAGATTTACAGAAGCATATGCTTTTACAGATTAAAAAAAGAGTTAAATGGATCAAAAAAATTGTGATATAATGATGGATCCTAAATGGAATCTGAAGCTTGATAATAAAAATTCCAAATTTATATAATAATAATAATTAAAAAAAAACCGTCTCAGTAGTTGAAGAGCTAAAAACGAAGCTCCAACCGGAAAAAGATACCGAAATGCTGCATTTCCCAAAACAAAGCCTTTAATTAAGAAGAAATGGTACTAGTGCTAAAAAACCAAGAAAAAAAAAAGTTAAAAACCAAAAAAGCTCCCCAGAGTAGAAATTCAAAGTCAGTAGAGTAAAAAACCTCAACGATCTACGAACCTAAATCCAAGAAACGCTAACAAACATTATAAAAAAAAAAAAAAAAATCTATTTCTCGAACTAAATATACAAAAAAACAGATGAAAAATTGGACACCAAAAGCACTCGGAACACAGACCTACGAAACTGACCTCGATTTCTACCAAAAATAGTTTCTTTTCAACGGCTCCAGATCTGAAGACTACGAAAATCTCGAAACCAAAAGGATCGAAAAGACGTCTTCGAGGTTCGAGTGTGCCGGAAAACGGAGAGGGATGAACCGCTTAACGAGCGACCTTCTTGTTTACAACGGCAATGGCGCCGGAAATCGACGTCATGACGCCGCCGGAAAAAGTTGCAGTGGCGAAAGCGACGTATTATTTCGATTTCGGGAAAAGATTCCCCGCGTTTAATTCTTATTTTTATTTTTTATTTTTATATAGTGTTCGCCTCTTCGATTCTTCGTTCGCAGAAAGCAGATAGGCTCCACAATCTATAGACAGCAGAGTAGTGCAGTGTCAGCATAAACAGATGCCACTTGATGTTGTTAGAATTACGAAAGTACCACGACAAGGATATGCAAATGCAAATAAGAAGGTGCAATCATTTCTTTACCAACGCCCAAGGGCAAGGGCTCATTGCAGACAGTGAGATAGTGTTGCCAGCTGTACAAGTTGAGCTTGAGGCATCACAGATTTTAAAGAGCCTGAGCTCTGTGTAGGTCTTAATGATCTAATAAATGCACGGTTCAAAAGACATTATCTAATCGTCCAATGATGAATCTAAAATTAGATTAAATGGCTCAAGCAAATGGATACCTCTACTGGCGCCTACCTTGAAATTTTTTTGAAAATTTTAGAGTCATTTTTGAGGATTTGTGAGATGTGGAATCAAATAGTCACCGTCTATCGTCTGATAGGTGAGACATGATCTTAAAACCCTAAACCCTAAACCCTAAAAGATCGGGATAAAATATTATCTCCATCATTTGATCCGAAGCAATCAATGATTTTAAAGGAATGATACATCCTTTTCACTAAAGGCCATCAAGCAGCATGAAAATGCAAGTTCGAGTTCGATCACTTTTAAGCATAGTTTCCTCCCCCCCCCCCCAAATTGTAATGAACACACATGTATTTTTCAATAAAATTTATATTTTTTTAGAAAAAATAAATAAAAATAATCACAAGTTTTACCTTTGTTATTTATTTATTTTTTTCTTATAGTTGTTAAAAAATTATCATTTAATATTTTTTAATATTTTCATTACTTTTTTAAAATGTTATCCAATTTTTTCTTGAAATTTACTGATTTGTTCTATTCATCATTTTTATTTTTTTCTTTGCCCTTTTTTTTTTATAATTTCGAACTTGGTAAGAAGGCAAGTTTAGTTCAAGTCAGAAGGTTTGGTTTGTCTCTCGTCTACTCCTCTCATTATCTCATAATTAAGGGAGCAACGCAAGATAACAACGTTTTCATCAGCATATGCGGGCTGTGCATTTTTTGGACCCTACCAACTAAACCGAACCAAATTATCGGATTTAGTTCGATTTGAACGAGTACTAGTTTGGGTTTGATTTGGATAAAAAGAAAACCGAAAAGTTTGGTTTGATTTTGATTCCAAGTCTCTCAAGCCGAAACTAAATCGGAACCGAATGTAGTTTATATATATATATGCGGGGATTAAAGGGCAGTTACGTAAAATGCATATTTTTATATAAAATCCTACCCTTGTCTTTAGTCTATTCCTAAATACTAAAGCGGTAAAGTAAAATTTTTAGGAAAATCGGTTGCGAAGTTGAGAAAATTTTGATGTGGGCAAGTAGAACTTATAGGAAAATCGAAACCGACCGATTCAAACCGAACCAAATTGAATCGGGTTGGTTTAGTTTAAGAGTTGGACGATTTGATTTGGTTTGTAAATTTAAAAATTGATTAAGACCGATTTGATTTATGATTTTAGTCCAAAACTAACCAAACCGAATCAAATACACCCCTAAGCATATATTTGAATCAAACAATTTGTGCATGATTCTTTCGAGCAGCATTGTAAATGAGAGATAGGTATTGGCCAACGAACCCATCTCATATTTTTTATTTGGATAGGTAAGCTGGGGTCTTTCCTATGACCTTAAGCTTTTGTAAATCAGAGATTACAGGTTTATTGGACCGAATCGCACCGAAACTCGACACAAACTGAATTGAACCCAAATTCAGTTCTGTTTTGATTTGGGTGGCTTGAAATCGAAAACTAAGGAGATAGGTTGAGTAAACTGAAAAAAAAAATACCCTAACAAAGATAGAAAAGTAGGTATTATACCTACACCGAACCGAGCCGAATCGATTTCGGTTTCAAAAAAAAAAATTGAACCAAACCTAACCGAACCAAATTAATTTCGGTTAGAGGTGTACCGAACCGAACGCCGAAAAATTCAGATTTGATTCAATTCAGTACGCCAAACTTTCATCCCTAGGTTTACCATTTTAGCATGGAAAATTATAACTGAGAGTTAAACATATCGGTTACCGTATGCCAACTCACAAGTTATTACGCGTTTGGTTCTAGTTCTCTATTGTTGGCATAATTAGCGTTAAAGGTATATTATAACGTATGCTTCTTACTATAAATGGGTTAAAAGGCTATTATAGGCTTCAATATTATTACGATTGTTTAAGCTGATCTATAACCTTCAAAAGCTGACATGACCAGATTTCAAGGACCCTAACACCCAAAACTGGCAGGTTCGGCAATAGGAGTCTTTCAATGTGCATAATGAGAGGTTGACCTCCGTGAGGAAATAAAAAAGTGGTTTTAGATGGTTCGGGTATGACCATCAAAGACCTTAAAGAGTCCATTGATGTGATACACCTTAGTTCAAAATTTCAGTCGATAATTCAAATTATCGGTCGAATTATATTGGTTACGGTCATCACCGAAATGATAACACTAAGTTATTGCTTTTGAAAGAAGTTATTTAGAAACATATAGAACTCTTTCTACTCCAGAGACTGTTTCGGACTGATGGTCGGACCAAAATATTGGAAATTCAAATCACTATAAAAAATAAGACTATTAGCGGTAGCTAAAACTGCCGCTATTAACAAAAAAACTGTTATTAATACCCTCGTCGTTAATAGTCTTCACAATTTTTTTTGTTAATAGCAACAGATTTTTGCCAACGCAAATAGTCTTATTTTTTATATTGAAGTATCCGCCGATAATTTTAAGACCATTCTTTTAAATAAAATATAAAAAAATTTGACACTGAAAATTTCGATCAAATTTTCGATTTCAGTCATGCCTGAAACCACTAATGAAATCGATATTTTGACCCTTAAATGCAAGACAAACATATGAAAGTTCGAGTAATATAAGCATATGAAAATAGATGTGAGAAAAGATTTTGGAATGATTCAGCGTTTAGCGACCACCAAAATAATACTTATATGATGGGATATGGTTGAAGATCTTCGCTACTTAAACGAAAGTAAAGATTCTACCTTACATTTTATTATTAATTAATCTTTCTTTTTGTGAAAGTGATGATTTCTCCTTACTTTTCATTAGTCACTATTCATCCTTTTCATTATTCATCTTTTTCTTCCAACGGCCCACTAGGTTATTAATTTAAGTCTATATTCTAAATATTTTCTAAATATTCTAAATATTTTATAGTAAATTTACCCTATTTCCTCTGAAAAATTGAATAGATGGTAGTACTTAGTAAGTTCGCTTAGGGAGACCAACTAAATCACCAGTGCATGGCATGTGAGCTGAATACATATGGCCAAAGTGCATGGAGTTATCCAAAGGTACTTAATTAATAATGGATTTGATGGAAAATTTTCTGGTAAAATAAATTAAAAAATAAAAATAAAGTATACATAGAACTATGATTCTTAATTTCTTCTCAAGTGGACCCGTGGATGCCAAATAGTCAAAATTTGATGATTTCAATGAAACTGTATCTTTACTGTGTGATTAAGAATAGTCAAATGCTAGAAAAATGAATGATTATTTCTATAAAAAAAAATATGGAGCCATTACTTGCACTCCGAAGGAAAGTTGGTCTTTGCACCGAATTTAAAAGACTTGTATATTTGGTGACCTCTGCTATGTGAAAACACTATCTACGTCATTTGATCTGACTGTCATGATTTAAAGATACTATGTGCAAAAGATTAGTATAAACTATAATTTGCATCATGGGCTTAAATATGGTCAATGACTATTATCTGATTCAATAGTTTTTCTTTAATCTTATGCAAGGGCTAATTTCTGAGTGCAAGTAATGGCTCCCAAAAAATAAGCCCTTCATTTTTTTGGTGACATTTTATCATTCTTGATCACATGACAGAGATCATCTAATGTCATCTTACATCCGCTGATCTACTAGGTAACCGACCTTCCTAGAACCTAGATTCTGCACAAATAGGATTTTAGATACGCTCTTAATCTTTTTGAAAGGTTACCTAGTATACAAGCCATAAAAAAATATGACTTATCAAGGCAGCTCCCTTATTTAATCATCTTACTCGGACCAGTTCTTAATCTTTTGAAACTTAAATATACTAACTATAGAATAGAAATCTAAAAAATCTTTGATTATTACAATCTTGGAATAATATAATAGTTCAGAGACCCGAATGCCAGCTAGCCTGTAAACTACTATGACCTAAAAATTATTTGCAATTTAATTTTCGACAAGGGCAATCAGGGTTTTCCACTGCAAGAGCCGTTGACTGCCTTGATTAAATGATGGAGATCATTTCTCTCCCCAATCTTCCACCACAATGGATCTTGAGATTGCGTCTATCCGATCAGTTGTCCAAATGTCTATTCCACATAACATACATCTCAAAAGTGACCTGAGAACCTTTCTCATGATACGCCATGATCACAATCACTTTTAGGGATGTGGGCCACATGGAATCAACATTTGACTATCTAGTAAGTAGTCCATGATCTCAAGATCTAGTGTATGGAAGATTGAAATAAAAAATGATTCCCATCGTCTCCAAGGTAGTCAACGGCTCTCACGATGGAAAACCTTGGTCGCCTTACTTAATATTTGGTTGCAGATACTGGTACCCTAAACAGAATCCCATTGGCAACCACATCAAGTCAGAGATTTAAAATTTAATAGTTTTCTGACTTGGATACTAACCTACATAAAACCTCAAACCCAATGTGATGCACGAGATAGCCAAAATGGCAAAGATGGTTGACTAATTCATTGTATATATTTCAACATATGGCCGTTTGAGGCTATGAATAATTAGTCTTCCTGATCAATCTTTTCTTTCATATGAGGCATGGCCACCATATTACAAATTGGGCATGGACTATCCTAATTACAGGCAAAGTGGTACATCTTCTTAGCAATCTAATTCAAAGAATTGGTAGCTCCTACTAGAAGCTACCGTCAGTTAAAAGATTACACTCAGAAGAATAACCCTCCAATCTATACATTTTTAGATAGATAAAATATGCCGAACTTAGATGATTGATATTGAAGGACACTAATCAGATGGTTCTCAAGCTCTTACGGGTATGATTCTTTGTCTGAGACGTGTTAGAGACAAGTGTTAATGATGGACGTGTAGTTAGATAAATTAGATTGACGAAAAGGGTGCACCACATGCCATAAAAATGGCTATCATAAAGGAATCAACCTAGCTTACCCTCAAATAAACTTGTAAAAATTAAAAGTAGGCCCTAATCTGCATACATGACTTTAGCAGAGTCAGTATCTCTGGCGGGATTTAAAAATCAATCCATATCAACCTAGTCAATCTGTATCAGATATACATCAGCCAAATCGGCTGATATTAAAGTATTTTTCCTAAAAATATATAATAATTTTAAATAATAAATATTTGTCCAAAGGAAATATTTGGTATTCTGTTCGATTCATATCAGCTAATATGATCCGATACTTGACTAATTTGATATGATATTTGACCTCATATCGAATCGAGGCATAATATCATATTGAGTGGTGGCTAACCTAATAAGTATTAGCATTGTTCCTATATATATATATATATATATATATATATATATATATATATATATATAGGGAGCCGGTTAGGTCCTCCATTGGAGGACGGTCACCGTCCTCCAAAATCCACATGGAGCTCCACGCGGCATCCAAAACAGTGTTTGGGTGTCACGTGGAGCACAAGTGGACGGTATAGATCAATATTAAAAAAAAAAAATCGAAAAAAACTTTTTAAACCCACAAGTCAAAGTTTGACGGGTTTCATTGGTTCACATTTCACGGTTCAAAAAATAGACGGTGGAGATGAGTTTTCAATTTATTTATTTTTCAAAGATGATCTAAGCAATGCACCCGATGTCCACGTGGCATCGAAACAATATTTTGGGTGCCACGTGGAGCTCCACGTGGAAGCTTGGAGGACGGTCACTGTCCTCTAACCTTTCACGTGGAGCTCCACGTGACACTCAAAATATTGTTTCGATGCCACATGTACCTTAGGTGCATTGTTTAGATCATTTTGGAGGAAAAAAAAAAAAAAAACTCATCTCCACCGTATATATTTTGAATCATGAAATGTGGACCAATAAAAATCGTCAAACTTTGACTTATAAGTTTTAAAAAAAAAATTCAATTTTTTTAAAAAAATTATTAATCTAAACTGTCCACCTGCATTTCACATGGCACCCAAAAAGTATTTTGAGTGCCACATAAAGCTCTACGTAAATCTTGGAGGATCTAACTGACTCTCTCTCTATATATATATATGAATCCGATACACACTATATTTAAAACCATGCTCCCTCTCCTGTCGCTCTCTCTCATTTCTGATGGTAAGCTGGAATTCAACGTAAGGAACTCAACCTTGCAATATTATCAACCTCTTAGTTGTGCTACAAGCCCAACTCTCAGTCTCTGTGCCTATCGTCTAGTGGTCCATGTGTTTTATATACATACTGTCAGGTGATACGTATGGATTTTTCGGTAAATCAATATATATTGGCGCCGATATTTATTGAGTTAGATATCGATATTGGTCGATACATATTGAGTGTTGGCTGATGCCTATATATTTTTTTAAAATGTATCAATCGGTATTGATATCGGTCGATTCGTATCAGTCTTTTAAGAATCCATATCCGATATCGATACCAATTTTATTATTTTAGTCTATAGCCACCATCATCTTTTGTAATATCTAGAAGTCCCTTATTATCATAACTCAAAAGTGAAGAAATATGTTTCGCATATGCAATATCAAGTATACTTTTAATGGTATACGATCATTTAAACGCTCTTTTTGTTGTTAAATGTCAGTGGAACCATTTTATCCCAAATATAAAATGCCTTATGTTGGCTCTTCATACAGCTGGACGGTGGCGCGTGGCAATAATCTAAACCACGTTTCCAACGAAAGGTCGATTTCATCGCCGCGTGCCGCAAGAGCATCTTGATGATTGGATAACCTTTAGTTCCACTATCTAATGTTGTGACAGAAGGAGACATAAAAATAGTTCAAATAAAAAATAAATTCAATAATATAACTCATACTCGAACATTATATATATATTGAAATGAAGAACATTAAAAATATTATAATAATGGATACCTCGTGAAAAATATATTAAATTTAATATTTCAAAAAATATTATATAAAAGTTTAAAAGAGTTTATTAATTACAGCAAATAATGAAAATTTTTCATCCTATTTTGATGAATTTCATAGAAAGTTGTCGCTATGCTATAGATTAGTTGTGGGCGCGCCTACATTGAGAAATATTGATAAAGTTGAATCTCACATGGAGATCGGTTTTCCTCCTAATCGTCTACACAACAATGGTTCATAGCATCGTCGCGTATAATCAGACGGTCAATGGTTATTTTCACATGTCCCAGATCTCAAAAAATAATTTTAAAATATGCTTGAGCATGGTATTTACCATATGATTTTAGGATAATTCTTTTGAGATCCACGCCACGTTAGATCAAGTACCGACAATTTGATGGTATGCATATAGTGTCAAGATCCATGGCATGGAAGACTAGGAGTAAGACTGAGCTCCATCTACAGATTCAAGACGATCAACACTTCCTAGCATAGGCGCCCACCAGTAATCAGGCCATAATTATATTATGGGATTTTTCCAAATACCCCCCTATGTTATACTAAAATTGCATAAAACCTCTTGAGTTATGCCTATTTATAATGCACCCCCTACTTTTATGTTTCCTTTACAAATACCCCTGTCGTTAATTGACAATTCACTAGGCGTCATTTCTTTAATTAAATAACGTATTTGCCATTAATATTATATACAAAATGATCATTATATTTTTTCTAACTTTTACAGCATTTTAAACGGCAGATAAACATCGGATCCTGCCCAAATTTTTTGGGTGGAACATGATTGATCTTCTCTAAGTTGTCATGTTATCCGATTTTTGATTTGGGTGTCCATGATACTCAGTTGGTTCATAACGATCGTAGGGTTGGGATGGTACCAACGAGGATAACATTTTAACGCTAGTCACGAGTCAAGCGAGCATCATGACCACCCAAATAAAAAATCAGATAACACAGCAACTTATAGGAGATCAATTATGCTCCATCCAAAAAATTTAGACAAGATCCGATACTTATCCACCATTTAAAATGTGATCAAAGTTAGGAAAATTATAATGACCATTTTATATATAATCTTAAGTAAGGGCAAACATGTCATTTAATTAAAGAAATGACGCCAAATTAACTATCATTTAATTGCAGGGGTATTTATAAAAGAAAAAATAGGGTGCAATATAAATAGGCATAACTCAAAGGATTTTATACAATTTCAACCTAGCATAGGGGGTATTTGCAAAAAAACCCTTATATTATTTTAGGTGTGCGCATTGTGCAAGTGGTGCCTTATGCTATTCCAATTGGTATGATACCGTATCCAACGATTGGAATCAGCATTTTACATTTTACCTCTGCTACATAAAACGGTAAGTAACTATTATTCCATCCAAAAATATCAAAAAGCCCTCCTGTTTGTTCATTTAATAATTATGGATATCATATCTTTCCAGTTCAAAAAGGAAATGAAGGAAAAAACTACGAATCTGCTTCCATGACTAAGGCCTTGGTTGACAAAACTTATCGAAAAGGTTTTTCATTTTTATTTTTTCAACTTTACATGAGATTGTACATAGAAGAATTGCAAAGTTTTATTTGAAAAATTTACAATAGTTTGATTTTTTTTTTCAGCTGTTTGGCAATAGTGTGAATAATTATTTTCCTAAGGTACCATTATTCACACCATGCAAACCTGTAACCTCACCGCATTTCCTTAGGCCAAAATACATTAATCGCTCCGAATTAGAATATGAAAATTATTTTTTGTCCCAACCTTTTACAAGATAAGTCTTGAGATCATGGGCATACCCTCAAATAGTTTTTTTTATTCTGTGTGTTACATATCTCAAACAATAACTCTAAACTCGTGAGACATATATCAAGCTCAAATACAAATCACGGGTCATTTTTTGGAATGGGTGTCACATGAAAAAAAAAAATCGTCAGATGATATACCCATGATCTCAAGATACATAATGTGGAAGATTGGGATAAAAAATAATCTCCTTTGTCAGATTCCACGCGATCAATGAATGTTGGTCGAAGGAGATGGGGCGAAGTTACAATTTTTACAATGCAAATAAATAGTATGATTATGAGGTCAGGTTACATCTAAGCCATCTGATATAAATGCCATGATCTATAAATCTACGACGCAAAAGAGTGGTGCAAACCTCAAACTCTATCATATGATTCGATACAATCAATTGTTAAATTGGATAATGATTGTGGAGTGCATTGAGTCATATGATAAAGATTATGCTTAGTGCTAATCTATTCACTTATGATCTTTAGATTATAGCCTTCAAATTAAGTGGCTTAGATGGTTAGATTACATTTAAATCGTATGATTTAAAGGTCATGATCTAAATATTTACAACACAAAAGAGTGACACAAAACTCAATCGCTATAGTGTGATTCAACACAATCAAATGTTAAATTAAATAATGGTTTTTGAGTGTATTGAATAATATAATGAAAATAATGTTTATCGTCAATCTTTTTCACCTAAGATTTTAAATCATGAGCTTCAAATCAAATGATTTAGATGGAGTCATGAGATGACATAAGTTTCACATGCCAATTCTTTCTTTAAAACCACGTGCAAGGAGGGCCAACTTCACATATGCAACTAGTAATTGTCGGCACATGTTACACCATGCTCACTGTCATTTTTTGGGATGTGTGTCACGTGGAATCCATATGTGACCGTCTGATAGGTGGGCCATGATCTCTAGATTTATTGCGCTGAAAAAGGGACGAAAAATTATCCACATCATCTATATCAAAACAATTAACGCTTAACGCTTTTAATGATGCAAATCTCAATCTGCATAAACCAATTTTTCAATTGGTACAAGAAAGAAGTGTAAAGGTTTTTTCCCACAACATGGGCTAAAAAAAAAAAATTGAAATTTTTTTCCTAAAACTTCTATATGTAAAATATAATTTTTTTATGAGTTTTCTAGCAAAACTCGTGTTACCAAACAAGGCCTAAGAATGCCTTCCTTTTCTAGCTCCATTTGTTGACCGCTCGGCCATACGAGCAGCTGAACACAATTGCCTGTCAACTCGACCAAGTGGGCAGCCTAATATATATACATATATATATATATATAGGGAGCCGGTTAAGTCCTCCAATGGAGGATGGTGACCGTCCTCCAAAATCCACGTGGAGCATTGGTGAACAGTTTAAATCAATAATATTAGGAAAATTTACCTGACCGACCTTGTCAGATGTACCTTTTATTGCAGAGACCCTATAGTTTCACCTTAACCCAAATCGACCAGCTGGAAGCCTAGCCAACCCTAAGAACAACAAAAAGTCCAAATTACCCCCTTTCTTTAACGCACAAAAACATCATCTTCTTCCTTATTTTAATCTGCTACAGTTTCTAAAAATCAGAGATGACGACGCCTTCTCCTCAATCCAATCTATTCCAATTTGCTATTTGGATCGACCCAGATACACCTTTGTAAGGCGATATCGCCTCTTAAAAAAATATATATATAATTAAACAGTCGATGCCGACTCTTAAAATAGTCGATGACGACTCTTAACACAGTCGGTGCCGACTGTTTACACAATTGATGGCAACTGTATACACAATCGCCATTGATTGTGTAAACAGTTCTGTAAAAAAAAAAAATAAAATTATACAGACGATGGTGACTGTATACACAGTCGCCATCGACTGTTTACACAATTGATGGCGACTGTGTATACAGTTACCATCGACTGTATAATTATTTTTTTTTTACAGTTGACATCGACTGTTAAAACAGTCTGCACCGACTGTATTAAGAGTCGCCATCGACTATTTTAAGAGTCGGTATCGACTGTGTTAAGAGTCGGCATCATCGTATATGCTGCCATCATCGAGTATAATTTTTTTTTTTTTACAGCGCCATCAATTGCAATTGCATAAATGACACCGACTGTATTAAGAGTCGCCATCGACTATTTTAAGAGTCGGCATCGATTGTGTTAAGAGTCGGCATCGACTGTATAAATTTTTTTTTTTTTTTTTTTTAACAGTCGCGCCATCGATTGTGTAAACAGTCGATGTCGACTGTTAAAACAGTCGGTACTGACTATTAAAAGTCGCCATCGACTATTTTAAGAGTCGACATCGACTGTGTTAAGAGTCGGTATCGACTGTTTAAATTTTTTTTTTTAAGAGGCGACATCGCCTTACAAAGGTGTATTTGGATCGATCCAAATAACATATTAGAATAGATTGGATTGAGGAGAAGGCGTTGTCACCTCTAATTTTTAGAAACTGTAGCAGATTAAAATGAGAAAGAAAATGATGTTTTTGTGCGTTAAAGAAAGGGGGTAATTTGAACTTTTTGCTATTCTTAAGGTCGGCTAAGCTTCCAGCTGATCAATTTGGGTAAAGGTGAAACTATAGGGTCTCTGCAGTAAAAGGTACATCTGATAGGGTCGGTCAGGTAAATTTCTCTCAATATTAAGAAAAAAAAATTTTGAAACCTTTTTTTTAAACTCACAAGTCAAAGTTTAACGATTTTCATTAATCCACATTTCACGATTCAAAATATACACATTGAAGATGAGCTTTTAATTTATTTTAAAAAAAAAATGATCTAAGCAATACACCCAAAGTCCATGTGACACCCAAAAAGTGTTTTGAGTATCACATAAAAGGTTAGAATACAGTAACCGTACTCTCATAAAAGAGAAAGGCCTTTTCCATATATATATATATATATATATATATATGAGATAAAGAGTCAACTAAGAGGTCAAAGTGGTTAAATAACAATTAATATCTACATATTTGACATGAATCGGACATAATACTAAAAATGCCCTTTTAAATAATTACTTTTATGTATTCGAAAATATAAAAAGGACTTCAATATCTGCCAATTTAACAATACGAGTCTGATATATCTGATACATGTTGGCTTGGAAACCAGCCAATATGTCGATATGTATAAGTTATTAAATCCTTAATCAACACGTTTCACGAGGCGTGGCAAGAATCTTTGAACCACACGTTTCAAATTTAAATAATTAATTTTAAATTCTGGTGATACATGGAAATCCTTGCACATATATGGCAGTCAAGATGGCTGACACGGATCTCCATGCTCTTTCCGTCTGCGAGCATCTTAAGGTCCGACTACCAATTGGGGTACTGAATACCTTCTCTAAAAAAAAAAAAAAAAAAAAATGGAGTTGGCATAGAGTAATCGACTTATCGACCCCTTTAGGCTTAACTGGTCAAACACATAACTGTCACTGATTTCCATGGTCTCATAAATTGCTATGCACTTCCCAAAGCTTGACCATGGTAGCATGAAATTGATCCAAGCTCGTTATTAAAAAAAGAAAAAAATAAAAATAAATGATCGTTGACAATGTAAGGACTTATATTTCTGAAAAATAGATGGTGTTACATGCACGTACCGGAGTGCGCTGGTCAATCCCACATCCCGAAATTTAACACCGTCTCCCACTTGAACCTGGATAAAAACGATTATGGTAGTTCAACCATGACGATTTAATCCTCACCGGGAGATCCCATTGTTCGATCATTGCGAATCAAATTATCGATGAAAGCCAGCCCACGGTTGCTTGATCACAAACTCTGAGTCACAACCGTTTATTTATTGCCTTTCCACCATGGGTCCTCAATAATAACCAATTGATCATAGCTTTTGGATCATGATGAAGTGATCATGGTTGCCCACATAATCATTACTGTTCAACCACGACGGCTCAATAATGAACATTTAATCATGGCTACCTAATCACAACTGTCCAATCATGGCCACTCTGATTGTTGCCGCACAGATAACCACAGAATTATAAATACCGGATCACAATTGCTCGATGGCGGCTGGCTGCGTTAGTCGATTTTGACAATAACGTTGACCCAGTATGCAGTTTCCGAGGAACCTAGTGCCTGAATAGACACCCAATTTTTCACCCACCAAACCTACAAATTGAGCTCCCATAGAAAGCATATATACTGCCCCACAGACACTGACACTACGCTAGTTTTTCTCAATCTCTTAGAAACTTTGGTAATTTCTTCTTCTTTTATTTCTATTGTTCATCTGCTTGCATAATCTCAACATTTGTTACTCCATAGTTAAGCAGTCACATTTCTTAAAGAAATGCATTCTTTGTCAATTTAGATGTGGTTTACTAGCCATTTTGATTTGTTATTTAGCAGTTAACCTGTTTAAATCTAAGAAATATCCACAACAACTAAGTCCACCTCTCAATGCAAGAATCTTCGTGATTCTGTCTTCCGCTACTATTGAATCTATATAAGGCCCCATGAGAGAGAGAGAGAGAGATTTCACCAACTTATATATTCCTCAAATAAAGGCATTGATACAGGAGCAAGTGGAGGTACTACCAAGGCATGGTGAAGCATGGGCATCGATACAGGAGCAAGCAGCATCTGGATGAGACCAGAGTGGCCAGTTGATAGTCGCCTCCATCAAGTAATGTTTGGTTGGGTTATTGATACAGAAGCCCAAAACATGTGTGTTGAGAATGCAACCTATCAACCTACTAGCAATGGAGGAGAAAACATAGCATATTGCAACAAAAGCTTGATTCGAGGCGTCGGAAACAAGAAGAGGGTCACAATGATGATCATTTGTTCGCTTCGCCCTGCATCGATGAGTTTGCTCCTAATCACGGAGCTAATGCCATTTGTTCGAAAAACAGAAGCCCCTTAGCGCTCAGAGATGGCAGTGGGGGATGGCCCTACATGCAGGCGGAGTTGTATGCTGCGTTGGGAAGGATGGATTACCCGTGAAAAGGAATCTATTGAATATTGATTCTCTCCCAATTGGTTGGATCGTAGATGCGATAATGTACTTCATGGGCAACGTCTTTGCTTCAAGTCTAGGAAGGCCTAGCTGCTCCAGGAAAAAGAATATAAGAAGCATCTAACTCCTTCATGCATGCTGCACTTGACTTTACTATTTGAGTCCTGGTCTCCAATTGATCCTTCCCTCACTCCCCACTCCTCTGTTCATCGTGCTAAAAGATGTTTGCTTCCCTTCATCAAATTTGGCAGCATGGGGCAGGCGGCAGCAGCTTGTTCGATCTGGAAGGTGAGTTTTGTTGATCAAGCCGAAGATGGTTCTACCTCGCCTGGTTTTGATCTGCTCGATTTTATCCGCTTTCCTTGCTTAAACAATCAGAAGGGGTTCCTATGCTTATTTTGAGCCCCGACACAGCTTTCAGTCGTTGCTTGCTTACTACTTACAAGTAGATGGAATAGAAGCAAAATAGCATCTTTCTATCCTGCATATCCCAAGAACTCAATCTTATTTGTCATCATCTATCTATTAGCAACTGAATGAGAAATTTGAGTAAGAGGCGTCCGTTCCTCCTACTTTACATGGCGGCATAAGTTGGTGGTAACTGATGTCAGGGTTCTTTTGTGCTCTCCTTTTTTTTCTCTCTTTCACGGTTATCTGCATCATCTTCTTCTTCTTGACCTCCTTAATCGTTTTCACTAGCAAAAATCTTGTTCCGTTGATCTTAATCAATCCAACTACTTTGTCTGGAAATCCCTCCATTCTTCCCTATTTTCCAAAGTTTTCCAATGTGTTCGGTCATGTCGATAGTTCATCTCCCTGTCCACTCTTGTTATTAAAAATTAATAAAGAAAAGAATCTCCTAATCCTAGTTTATATACCTCACGGATCCTAAAAAGATACCAAAATTCTTTTATGGGTTAATGTAACCCTTATATTTGATCACCTTCAAACCATTATATCTATTATGGACCGCGATTCATATATTCATATTAAAGTGATTGGATTTGATGGTATGGATTCTCCAATAGAAATAATTTCTGGGTTGAACAAAGGTCATCAGATTCTGCCACGTGGAGAACTTGAACTAAGGCTTGGAGTGAAAGGTCATAAGATTGTTCTAACAACATATGAAAATCACCTATCCTAAAGGGATTTTTTTTTGGGCTGAACAGAGGTCATAGAATGTTTTGCCCTGAACAATATGAAAAGGGCATTTTTTGTCAATTTTTACTATATTATATTATATGGTCTATATTTTTACTACTAATTAAATAATCCGGGTTGGAACCAGTACCAAGTTAACTATAATCAGATGACCTCAAGTCGAGTCGAATTTCCGTGTTTTGAAACCGTGGTTGATATTATTCAGTCTCCTCTATTTCAGGCAAACAAACCACCAAATTTTTGGGTGGAAGCCTTAAATATGGTGGTCACAATCACAAACAAATTAGTATAAAAAACCTTGAATTCTCAAAGCTCTTTTCAACTTTTATATTGGAAGTCACGCAAAATTTTAAAATAAAGGATTTTTGGTTGCGTTTTATATAAAATTTATCTTGAGCTAGCCATAAACTATCCCACACAGCCTCCCTTGGTTGACCACAATCAAATTTCAAATCTACGTTTACCACCTCCGCCCGTCTGCTCTCGGTTGGCCACATTCAAATTCAAGTGTTCCAAATTTGACTCCTAAAACCTCCTCAATCCACCACATCACAACCCCACCAAATAGATCGAATCTGACATTTAAACTTGGTTGACCCAATTAAAAATTCAAATCCACTTATCCCTACTTTACCTCCATAAAACTCTCTTCTACCACCACGCGGCCACGCCATAAAGACAACAAATCAACCAAATCAAAATTTATATTCCATTCCTCAAAACACTCTTGCCACCTAGCCTAATTTCTCTCCTCAATAATCTAAAGTAACTCATACGGCCCCTTCTACTGCTCATAGTCAAATCTCCGAACAAATGATGAATTGGGATCCCAAAGACCTACTTCAAATGACCTACGTCAAATGCAACTCCCAGTGTTCCACGCTATAACATGGATAGAACCTAAAAAATTAAGGTACTTCCATCTCTCTCGACCACTATCATAACGATAATTTACAAATGGAACCAAAGACATTTACTCAAGCTTTCAAAAGACCTGACTTGGCGAAATGCTATGGCATATGAAAACAACGCCCTTCTGCAAACAATACATGAGAGCTTGTTCCTCTGCCATCAACCCAAAACATTCTAGGCTGTAAATGGGTTTACGAAGGTAAAGTCTGTGCTGATGGCCAACTTACGCATCGCAAAGTTAGACTTGCCACCCAAGGCTTCAAACAATAACCCGGGGATCGATTTCAACGACTCTCTTTCTCTCCCTCTCCCTCTCTCTCCCCCTCTCCCTCTCTCAGGCTTCAAACAATAACACTGAGGAAGTTTTCATGCATCAACCGCCAGGTTTTATTCATCATGATCGACCCGATTATGTTTGCCATTTTCAGCGTGCTCTTTATGGGCTGAAATAAGCACTCTGTGCTTGGTTTCAAAGAAGCATAGGTTTTCTCTACAAAAACGGACTTTATTGCAGCGTGGCAAATCCATCAATACTCATTTATTCCTCCAACAGAGAGATGGTTTTCCTTCACATATATGTCGATGGCATTCTTCTTTTGGACGGTTCCTCCGTGATATGGTGTTGAAACTAATCATGTTCCTCGACGCATCTTTTCTCTCTAGCGAACTATGCCCATGAAATTCTTGAGTGAAGGCATATGCAATCCTCTAAATCAGCCATCAACGTGAACTATTAGTTATCTATGATGGCGATCTAGTGGATTATCCTACAAGTTTTTTTTATCCGTGGTGAATGATCCTACAATGTATCGTAAAATTTTTGGTGCCTACCAATATCTCACATTCATGAGACCTGAAATAGTAACCTATTGTTTCCTGATCCAGTGCCAACTCAAAAGATTGTTCACTGGCCTATGCAGTTACCGATACTAGATGGATTCATCAGTTGCTCCGAGATCTTCAAATCTTTCTTTCTGAACCAGTCACCATAAACTTCAAAAATGTTAGTGCCACTTATCTTACTGCGAATCCAATATTTCGTGCACATAGAAATTAATTTTCATTTCGTTTGTGAAAGAGTGGCCATTGGAGATTTCCTAATCCAGTATATTCGTAAAAATCAACAGCTGGGGAATATCTTTACAAAAGCACTTCTGCCAAGATTCACTTAATCAGGAAAATTTGCATGTTTTTTCCAATACCGCTCAGATTGTGGGCGGATGTTAGCATTTAGGTAACTATATTATTATGTTGAGGTCCAAGGTTGTCAAAGTGTGTATCGTAATCAGGAATTCTTGTATTGTGTATCGTATCATCTCGAGTATTGTAAGCTACACTTAGGTCTTTATAAATATATACAAAAAATATATAATTTTAAATAATATATATCATTGTTGTCGATCTCATATGATATACGATGTGTATCGTATCGAGACGAAAACGATACAAATCGTATGATCGTACCGTTTTTGCCCTATATCATGCGATACAATCATTGTATCGTACGATACGATATGTATAGTACGATTCAGTCAATACGGTCAATAATGTTTCACAATTTAAAAATATATATTTTTTAAAAATATTTTAAAGAAAAAGATTTGTTTTGCCCATCTATATTAATCCCAAAACTTTATGCAAGGGCCTTTTTGTCATTTATGGGCTTATAATATTTAAAAAAAAAAAAACCAGAGCTAAAGAAGAAGAAGAAAGAAGTAAAAGGATATTGTTTCACATTCCTTTTGAATGACGCAAATTGAGAAGTTTATGGAATTTTTGTCTATGATTCTATGAATTTTTGCAATTTTGCGTATACTTTATGAATCTATTATCCATCTAATGAATTGGCTTATTTCTTTTTTCAATTTATTGAAACTAGATAGATTATAACTTCCCATGTGTAAGTCATTATGCTGTTCTGGAATAGAATCAATAGATGTCTTGACTTGTTATATTTTAAATGAACATAAATTGTTATGTATTATATTTTTTAGCTTTTCTAGATATATTTTTTATTTTTCTGAATTATATGTAAAGATTTGAGTGTATCTTACGATACATGATACGATACGATACGTGATACATAATTTCCAAAAAAACGATACCCGAATTGACAACCTTGATATATATAACAATCTATGATCATTTTTGGAACACTAAGTGTCAAAGTCACTCATTTCATCATCTGCCACATTAAGAGTTAAAATTTTGATCAAAGAAATTGAACAAAACATTTCATTAGATTGATTTATAAAATAAAAATCCAATCACATAAAATCAATGACTTTTCAATTTTCACCATATATATAGGAACTCTATAGCTGCACAAGTATAAGTGTGGTGTGAGTGTGTATTGTATACTTGTATTATACATATTTGTATGATGTGTCTTTGGAGTCCCAAATTCTACTTAAAGAAAATTCTAAACTTGTTTCTTTATATTACCAGTTTATAATCCCATTTAAAAAAAAAAAAAAACTGTAAAAAAATAAAAAATTTCAAGCCTTCATTCTTCATCTTTATCCCCAATATCAACACCACCATCCATGGATCAAAATCTCGGTTTTTCGATATGTATCGTCCAGCCCCAAAACCGATACGTATCAGACAATAAGTAATCGGTTCCGGACGATACTTTCCAGTCTTTTCCCAAAAAAAAAAAAACACTAAACAAAAAAAAAAACATCAAAACCGCTAATTTGAAATTATCGGACGATAATTTGAAATTATCATCCGATACGAACGATACATTGTACGATAATTTGACTATATTTTAAGGGGGGCGATAAAAACCCAATGTATCGTATCGTTCAAGTCCATAACCAATACGTATCGTCCGATAAGTATCGGTATCGGACAATATTTTGATCCATGCCTCCATCTTCTTTAGCAGTTAAATTATCATTTTTTTTTAAATCTCTTTCTTCCCATAGACATCTTCCTCTTCTTTCTTTATTCTTGTCATTTTTTTAATAAATTGGTTTTTATATTACAGTTAGGATAAATAACTGATATTTTTTTCAACAAAAAGTTGCTATAATCGAAATCACAAGTATCGTTCGTATCGTGTATTGCAACGTATCGTATTTTATTCCTCTATATATCGTAAGATATAGTTAAAATAAGAGACACATGATAGATACATATCATTTTCTATAGTATTGTGTATCGTCATAAGAGATTGACAACCATGTTGAGGGCATCTATGTATTTCTATTGTATTCCTCTATATAAATACGCGTCCGACCCTAAGTGAGGGGCATCAGTTTCTCATAATTTACAGAATCTAGCAGAAACCGGAAGTTGGAATTCCAAATTTCTTCTACCTCATTAGTATTACTTGGGGTAGGGGTGAAAGAGGGAATCAATAATTTTTAAAAACTCTAGAACAATGCCTCTCCATGTCGTGTACTACTCAAAGTCAGTGCGCGGGTGAACAGGTCATACGCAATAGTCAAACTCAAACCCAAAATCTATCATCATTACACAATCTGCCACTCTATCCAATGGGTAATCCAAGTTGCATTTACATGAATCTCTTTTGCCAATAAATCAATCCTCCTTACCAACACCTCGCTCTCATCTCAAGTCCCTCTCTCCCTAGATCTAACTTCTCGTGTATTTACACATCCCTCTCATGGGCTCTTCCTCTTGTACTAGATCTATGCTTTGGGATTGAAAATACCAACATAGCCTACGTCTTTCTTTATGTTATATTTAGTAAATTTTTGTGCATTCTCAATTTACCTCACATGCTTCTGTGTTTTATACTTAGTTTTTCCTTATACAAAGTGGCTGTCTCTTCATTCGGTATCTCATCTACTCCAGTTGTGTGTCATAGTATTAAAAAAGAAGAGGGGAGGCACACAAGTCACTTTCCTTATACAAAGTGACTTGTGTGCCTAGAAGCCTTATATTTAATCTGACACCCAAAATAATCTTGTTAATTCTATTTGTTTGTTGCTCACGTTTCTCTCTTTTCGAAAAAGTGTGTCATAGTATTAAAAAAGATACAAAAATAACTCAAATGAGAAGTTTTTGGTCCTGATGATGCAAAAAATTTGAAGTTTCAAAGGGTACAGAGCCCTATTTCAATGATGAAAAATGAAACTAATAATTAAAAGAGGTTAAGATGCACAATCATTATCAATTAAATTTATTTAATAAATTATTCATTGGGTAAAAGAAGAGGGGAGATATGTTTTGCTCCTTTAGCTAAGTATTGACCCAAACTGCTGCTTGCATTGACAACCCAAAATCAATAACATAAAGTAGAACTAACAAGAGATGGTTTACTCTAACAACTAAAGTTCTTTTTTCTCAACAATTTCACTCTTGTTGGTTGAAGTTTTCCCATATGATGAGATAAAAGTTAAGAAATCTTCACAACAATTGATGAGGACCGTTCAACTTTATTGATCTCATCGAAAGTAGATGGACTCATCATGCACTAATTTCATAGAAGAATCAAGCAATGTTCATCCTCAAATTCGACCATGAAGAAAGAAGCTTCAAGGGAATGCAAGTCTCCTCATGGCTTGCAGTTTTTTTTTTTTTTTTTTTTATGTACTGAATTTTCTCTGGAGCATCATGTTGGTGAACAGGGTGATTGTTGACTTCTATTCTCAAGAATTTCACTATATACCCTAAGCACATGTAAGTTCGTCTAGCCATTCCAATCCATTGAGGGTTCGATTAGTATTTAATAGTAGAAGTTCTCCTCTATGACATCGCAATTCGCAGCTCCGACCTCTCTCTCCCCAAGGATAGAACTTGCTCTCATACAAATTGGCACAAAGTCAGAAACACTGGCCTGATCAGATTACCCACGATCAATAAAGTTGAACATGAGAAATAGCCGACGAAAAACTAGATAAATAATAGAGAACACACTGCCCACTTGGCGACATGTATTTCTCTGTCCCTGACCCATGACCATCTCCCCAAAATTCATTGGAAAATCTTTCAATTACCTTACTGTAGATTGAGACTCCAATGCAAGTTAAACCATCATTCAATCTGACAAATCTTATTGATGGAAAGCGTCTCCAAATCCCATGCGAACAAGGAAATAATCAACATGCTTGGAAAGAAGTGTGCTTGAATGTGGCTAGCATCCTAGTCACAAAGTCGGGAGTCAAAATCGCCAAGGGGGTCTAAGTTGGGAAAATTCGGCAAAAAATCGTCAAAGTCGGAAAAATCGGGCAGAATAAAAAAATTAAAGAAGTATATCATAATGTATTTCAAACTAAAAATATATATCATAATGTATTTCAAACTAAAAATAATGGTTTTAATGATCAATATAGGAAAAAAAGAGAACAACGGTGAGCTCAGAGACGGGAAAGTAGTAGAGAGGGCCACAGGCCTAAAGTTTTTTTTCACTTTAAGTATAATTAGAAAAAGAAAAGAAAAGAAGACAACATCACAAAATCGCCGATCAATCAGCCGAGTCGCCTATTTTTTAAAGCATTAGAAGAGGATATAAAACGAGAAGGTTTGTCGAGGCTTGGCATTGCTTAGGTTGGAACCCTTGCGTCATTTTCGTGAGTCATGAACCATTTTCAATTTGATCCTTTCCTAGATCCTCCCATTCTTGATATGGAATTCATGAGGTGACTCATATTTGAATAAGGTTGACATGTTGTGTGACACATGATCGCACTACGGAAGGATTGCCTATTTTTTAGGTGTCTACATGCTATCAAGCATTGATTTACCATAGCCATTGAGAGCAAGAGGGGTGATGCTCGTCTTCTTTGTTCGGTCTTTCTTCTCCTCCCTTGTTTTTTTATTTTTTTTATTTCAAGAAGAGAGATGTCGATTCATTTTGACGATTTTCCCGCCTTTGGTAAACTTTATGACAAAAATGCCCAAATAATCATTTCAGGTAAAAATTCAGTTCCCTTTTATATATGGGGTATATTCGACCTTAAATTAACTAAAAGCCAAAAAGCAAATGGACGCATCAAAAACTGGGAGTGGATATGTCAACAGCTCTTTTAAATTCCAAGGACAAAACTCCCACTTTCTTCCAAATGAAAAAATCCCTCTTTCCCATTTTTTATTTTTAAGAAAGCCCCTTTCAATTTCTAAATGACAAAAATGTCCACAAACCTTTTAACTAATAAAAATTTGCAATATATACGTTTCTAAGGACATATCATTTCTAAATATCGGAAGTTCATAGTTTCTGACACCCATACCTTCAACTAAAAATATTTAAAGAAAAACATGAATCAAGGAGTGTAGAATCGGGGCGTGGATCCAAATGATGCGTGAACAAATGATGAATTATATCAAATATGCTTTTAAAGGCATACTTGGTAAGTTTAAAGGAAAGAGGGATACATATCATGTGGTTGTGAGATGGAGATGTAGATCAGGTTGGAGATGCAAGAGAGGAAGAGAAAGGAAAATTAGAGACCTTAACTAGGTAGGGTGCATTAAGGATGAAGATAAAAGAGTTTTCATGAAAGATGAGATAAGAAGATATCGAAGAAATATTTAGAAGACTTGATAAATATGAATATGTGGGGGTGCCAATAGAAGGTTTGGATTGTGTTGAAGGAGAGACGATTTTTTTGGATAACTAATTTGTTCGTCAAGATATTAAGAACAAAAAAAATGCCTAAAGAAGGGAGAAAGAAAAATATGGTCTTCTTTAATAAGAATGAAGGGGATATCCAAAATTCTACTACCTATCAAGGTATTCAATCCATGAGTCATTATACTGCAGAACTCTGGGAGAGAGTTGTGAAGCAAAGTCTAAGACAAGAATCCAATATTTATTAGAAATAGTCTGAATTTATTGCAAGAAAATTAACAACTAAAGTCATTTCTTGTTGAGGCAACTTATGATAAAGTTCAAAGAAAAGAGGGAAATTTTAAGTCAGATTTTCATGGATTTGGAGAAAACATTTGATAGACAGGTAATCTGGTAGAAGTTGAGGAAATGTATTCTGAATGAATATATTGAGACTATCCAAGACATAAATGAAGGATTAATTTTTTATTTTTTTTAATGGATTACATGAAGGATTAATAACTACATGTAAAGAAACAGTTGAGCTCCCTGTCAGGGTTGGTTTGCATCAAGGGCCCGCTTTAAATCCTTATTTGTTTGCATTGCTTCTAAAAGAATTGGTAGTAAAGATACAAGATGATATCCGTGGTGTGTGTGAAGGATGTGGTGCTAATTGGCTCAACAAAGAAACAAGCAAATGCTAAGTTGACCAAATCATCCTCCACTCCAGGCTCTAGTGTTTGCTAAACTTGCACTCTATGGATTTTACCTTTGTTGTGCTAATTTTTAAACCCCTTGGTTCTACGTAATAACTGCCACGATGCCGTCGATTTTAATATTTGGGCTCCATGATACAACCTAATGGTGGGTTCGAGGACATCTCAAACACAACTAAATTTTATATTGTTGTTTGATGTTCTTGGATAATTATGTAACTTGTTAAATAAAAAACGAAAAATAGCTTGCAAAAATATCTTGAGGTTGGATGGTCAATGGTCAATCAGAGCTAATCTGAACAATATAACTTAAGATAAAATAAAATAGAAGCTAGTAAGGACAACATGGCTTGCATTATTCATATACACATTTACTGCAACTCTATAAGAATATTAGCATCGCATTGTGACACATGCATTTTAGGACACAAATAATGGTATCTATTTATTTTAAATACTTAAAATAGGGATGTTAATATAAAAACCAATTCATACAAATTACTGAGAAAATAATACTACACAGATTAAACATTCCAAATCAAGTAACTTTGAACTCTAAAATGTGTCATCGTATTTTCTAAAACGCCCCTTATTGTTGGGCTTAAAACCCTCTTCTTGTATAGCAGCGAAAAATGCACAAGACTAGTACGAGTTCTCTTTTTGTCATCTGTAATTGCATCTCATATAATAGAATTCAAAGTAGTGGCCAAACCAGTAGAGTAAAAATGTTTTCAGCGTTGTTAATTAAACTAGAATTGGGTATAGGAGATGCAATAAAGCTCTTAATAGCCAATGTATTATGTGAACATTCAAATAAATAAAAAGACATAAAGTTATAAAAGAATATGGGAATATACAAAAAGAGAAAATGACAGCATTATAAAAGAAAATTTCAATTTAAACAAGTACTTGAGAATAGAATCAAAACTAAAAGTGCATAAGATTCCCTCTCAATGTGTCATCTTTAATTGTGAAAATCTCTTCAAAGGTCATAGCCTAGATGTATTTCATTAACATTCATGCAAAGTCAAGTTTTAACTAGACCTAAATAAAACTAGAGACCAAAAAAAAAAAGAAAAAAAGTCCGCCATTAGAAAGTTTGAGATCGTACATTAAGAAGATCAAAGCCAAAACAGACCATAGTAACCCGCAACAAAATACCTCATCGTGCTCTTGAAACTGCCTCATCCATCTCCTGAACCGATGAAGGAAATAATTCTATATAACGACTCCCAAGTGTCATTCTATCCTTCACCATCGCAGCCTTTGAATCCTCCGCACTCGCAAACTCGACAAAAGCTTCCCCAGTCAATCTCCCATCCGCATTAATCACAACATGAACACAGTCCTCTGAGAGCTCGAAATCCTTGAAAAAATCTATCACGTCATCCTTCCCGGCAGAAAAAGGTAATCCCCTCAACCGCAAAACCCCTGTATGTTCCGTCACTTCCTTTCCATCATCATATGATCTCGCCCTAGGAATGCTCTGACGCGGAGAACCACCACCCTTCGTGTCTGAAACTTCACTTGCTACGGCACCGTAATATTCTTGCCTCTTACTCCTAAACACCTCGATATATCGCCTACCCATGTTCTGCCTATTCCTTTGGAGTGCGTAATCTACTTGAAGAGGGTAGCCAAAAACGCAAAATGCTTCCCCATTGAACCGGCCCTTTTTGTGGACAAATAGCACATCAATCACATCAAGATCATGGAAGAATTCAGCAACATCCGTTTCTGAGCAATCGAAGGGAAGGCCACGCACTCTGACAACTGGGAATGGAGGGGGTTGACTCATATAACCATAAGTAGATGTGTTGTACATGAAACTTGATCCTGGAGAACCCTCATAAAAGGATGGATTCAGATCGATTAATCGCTGCCTTTTCGAACCCATTTCACGTCCATCACCACCACCATCCATGTACTTCCTTCAGTACCCAAAAACCCAGAAAAAACAAAAAAAAAAAAAAAACAAGAGGCACGGAAACCTGCCCGGTTAATACTACTTGCAGACTACTACTACCCACCCACCCATCTAAATGCATATAGAGTTTTTTTTTTCTTTGGATAAACAAATGGCATGGATAATTTGTTTGAAGTTTCAGGTTTTTTATGTCTATTTAACATCTTCGAAAATAATAAAAGAAAAAAACCAAACAGTAGATGCAATAAAAGGGTTCTAGAGATTGCAGTTTAATTCGAAAAGTACAGTTTTGCATAGCGGGTGCTGAGAGTATAATCTTTGAGTACTAGTTTTCCATTGCCTTAAAATAAATAAATAACCCAGATAGTAGAATAGAGAAAATGGTTTTCTGTATTGTAAATCAACTATTAATCTTCAGTTTTTTGTGTATTAATATTAAAACTAACATCAAGAAAAGGGTTCTAATATTGCAATTTAACTAGTAATTTATAGTTATTCCACAGGATTTAGTGTTCCTTATTGTTATACATTATTCAATAGAAGATTAATAACAAAATTAAAGAAAACCCAGAAATCAGAATCAAGAAAATGGTTGTCTGGTTTGAAATTTATCTGTCTTTTGCATAAATCAGCCTGACTAATTCATATAAAAAATAAACAACCAAACAGTAAAAAACAAGAACACCGCCTTATCCAAAACTAGAAGGAAAACAGAAGAAAAAATGATATTGTTGATTGAACCTCAGCTGTAAGTTTGCAGTATTTGAATATATGGTAATTAGAAATGAATCTTAATTTAAACAAACAGATTTATCAAGCAATTTGACAGGGAAAAAAATTAAATAAATAAAACCCAAAATAGATGAAAAAAACAGAAGTGAATCAATTGAATGAAGAGACCCCCTTACCCTCTTGAGAACATTTTTTTTCTCTGAACAGCCCGAACCTTAAGTGCCCTTTTTAGCCCTTTCGTCCCTCCACAAATCGAATCAACGAAGCGAACCACGAGTTCAATAGATATATTTCACCGTGATCAACTGGCACGCACACAAGTCTATTGGTTAGGGTTGTTAACGGGGTCAGATCGAGTTGGCCCACATTTTAGGCTGTCTGACGGGAAATTGGCATATGGTCGACTGACCCGACCCATTAGTGTACCGGTGTGGCCTGACCCGACTGCTTAAGGGTGTATACCCGACCCGACATGACAGCTGACCCAAAAACCCGACCAGACCCACTTAGCAACTACTTATTTTTCCTTGATTTTATATATAAAATATCTGAGCGATGTGTTAGGTCCGCTAAAACGGGTTGACCAAGCTAAGGTGGCAATGTGTTAAGCAGCTTGCTCACTCGTTAAGCCAAGCAAGGCTTGGGTTTGAGCATAAAGCTCATGTACTGGCTTGGGCTAGTGATAGCGGTTTAATTATACCAAATTTATCACCTTGCAAGTGCACAAAGAATTGTAGCAAATGTAAAAATATCGATCCTCAGGGAAATATTTTACTTTGGAACTCTGTTTATAGGTCTTAAGAAACAAATTGAGTTTAGGCTTTTAAAACTAAAGTGCTTGAAAGTAAATTTTCCCTTTTTGAGAACTAATTAAATTAAAGTTGGAGATTAATGTAAAAACTAATTATAAAGTAAACAAGTCTATTTGTAATCATAATTAATTATCACTAATTTACCTGAATTCAATAATTATCTTAAGGCAACAACGGCAACATAAGAAGAATGTAAGATCGATTTAAGATAACAATGACAACATAAACGTCTCTAGCAGGAATATCATTGATGAAACTAATTAACACAACAACAACAACATAATTGGGTGATAGAAATCTAGCAATCTCAAACCTAAGACGACAACAACAATATTAAGATTGAAATCATAAAAATCATGGAATCCTCTTAAAACTTATAGACAAGCTATAAAACTCATATTCATTAACATTTACAATGTGAATTTAGAAAAATAAAAAAACTAATTATTCATACTACTCCTTGATATATCAAGTTCTCAGACTTTGAAAAATTAGCTACTCATAATTTTTATTGAATTATAGGAAATTATAGAAGGCATAATTAAAAACTAAAATTAAACTAAACTTAAGAATTCGAAACTAAAATTAAGACTCAATGAAAAACTAATAAATTTCGAGCTCTTAGATTTTGCGTAGGTCCTCTAATTTATAGATGCACACGAGTCATGTTACATGTAAAATTGGAAATAACTAATTTCCTATTACTATTCTAACAAAACTTAGAACTTTACTGAATTAAAACTTCCTAACTATGCCCTTCTTCTAGAACTGTACTTCTAGCATCATGGATTGCTTTGAAGATGAGACAGGATGGCATCATGAGTTGCGATCGTTCACAGCTTTGCTTACTCACGATCAATCGTGAGTTCTTTTTCGTGGGATTGTGGGCTACGATTCTATGTGTTGTCTTCTCTGGATTGATGGACTTGTCTGTTATGATTGATCGTAACTCCTTAATTCACTCGCGATTCCATCATAGTTCACTTCTCTTCTATCGTGGTTGTTTTCTTGAGGTCTCGATCGATTGTGACCTTTTTTCGTGCTTCTCACGATCGTTAATTCTTCACTCTTGAGAATGTTTCTTCTGAGTCACGATCAATCATGACTCTGTGCTTTAGGGATCGTTCAGCCTTGTAATCAATCGCAATGATATTTTCTTGGGATCGCAGCTTTGCAGATTATGATTGTTAGGTTGTTCGTCTTTGTGCTGATCTTCTTCACTCACGATCAATCATAGGCTTAATTATGACATTGTGGCCTTCATCATTCCTCATGGATTGCTGGGTCTTCTTTGCACAAATTCTTCTTTAGTTGTCTTTTCTCCTGTTAAACTTAACATCAACTTAAAAGGTGTCATTAGTACTTAGTTGTGAACTAACAATTGTTTAGGGTATCAACATGATATATTATGTGAATGATCATTTAGCACCTTAGGCCTAAAATATGACCTGACTAACCTACTAGGCTCATCAGGTTCTCATATATGATAGATTTATTGGATTTCACTTGCCGTAATCTACTACTATACTACTACTTATAAAAGTACGAAAGCCAGTTTGTTTTCACACTTTTTCAATAGCCAGTTTGTTTTCACACTTTTTCAATGCTAAAAATATTCTGATTCAATAAAATGACACCTATTTACCCCTATTTGATAACTTAATATTTTCTTGGGATGTGACATGTGGAATCAAAAAATGACCGTATGATAGGTGCGCCATGATCTCAAGATCTCTTGGGTGGAAGATCGGAGGGAAAAACGATCTCTATCATTTGATTAAAAGCAATCAATTGTTTTAGGCATAGGTACCCTTCAAGATTTTGTGGGTACCTTTAAAGCTACCCTATTTTCTCTCGAATTTTTCTCCCACCAAAATACTATTGACGCCTCTTAACTTCATAAAGAGTTTCCAATATCGTCATGTACCTTTTAAATGAGATTCCAATATTTTCATGCACCCTTAAAGGAGATTCTCAATCTTATTCTAACATGTTCTTCAATTAAAATACAAATAAAGATTCATTCTAATTTCAGCAAATACTAAATAATGATTCTCTTATGGTCTGTTTGGATATGGGGAAATAGAGGAATACTTAGACTCAGATTTTATTTTCTGTGATTTTCCGTTTGGAAGCGACTTCACCTCAAAGACAAACTCTAAAGCTCTCAACCATTAGGCTAATCTATAACTTAAAAAACTGTTAACAAACAAATATATATATATATATATATATATATATATATATATATATATATATATATATATATATATATATATATATATATATATATATATATATATATCTTCATGGAAATGAAAATAACAAAAAAAAATATTCCACTTAAACAATATTGGAAAAGTCTGGAGTTATTAAGCTGTTAGATGCTGGGATCATATATCCAATCTCCGATAGCACATGGGTGAGCCCGACACAAGTGGTACCCAAAAAGTCTGGAGTGACTGTGGTGAAAAACGAGGAGAATGAGCTGGTACCAACTAAGGTTCAAACTAGCTGAAGAGTGTGTATCGATTACAGGAAGTTGAATTCAATGACCCGAAAAGATCACTTTCCTCTCCCGTTCATTGATCAGATGCTAGAGAGATTATCCGGACATCAATATTATTGTTTTCTTGACGGCTATTCTGGGTATAATCAGATAGTCATTGCGCCGGAAGATCAGGAAAAGATAACATTCACATGTCCCTTTGGAACGTTTTCTTACCGTCGAATGTCATTCGGACTCTGCAACGCTCCAGCTACATTCCAAAGATGTATGCTGAGTATATTCTCTGATATGGTGGAAAGGTTCCTGGAAGTCTTCATGGATGATTTTTCTATTTATGGAGACAACTTCGGTGATTGTTTGTATCATCTATCTCTTGTTCTTGCAAGATGTGAAGAGAAAAATCTTGTTCTGAATTGGGAAAAATATCATTTCATGGTGAAAAGTGGTATCGTCCTAGGACATATCATATCATCCCGAGGTATTGAGGTGGACAAAGCTAAGGTAGAATTAATTTCAAACCTTCCACCACCAAGAACAGTCAAAGAAGTTAGGCCATTCCTTGGACACGCCGGTTTTTATCGACGTTTCATAAAGAATTTTAGCAAAGTTGCAAAACCATTGTGCAACCTACTGGCTAAAGATGCCCCATTCATCTTTGATGAAATGTGTATAAATGACTTTGAAAGTATTAAGGCAGAATTGGTCAGCGCCCCTATTATCCAACCGCCAGATTGAAAACTCCCATTCGAGATCATGTGTGACGCATCAGATTATGCAATCGGAGCCATTCTTGGACAAAGGGTAGAGAAAGTACCGCATGTCATCTACTATGCAAGTCGTACTCTCAACGATGCACAATTGAATTATTCTACCACAGAAAAAGAACTCCTAGCAGTCATCTTTGCCTTGGATAAGTTCTGATCCTATTGGTTGGGATCAAAAGTGGTAGTGTTTACTGACCATGCAGCTCTTCGCTACCTCTTTTCAAAGAAAGATGTAAAAGCTCGATTAATCCGTTGGATTCTACTCTTACAAGAATTTGATCTGGATATCAAAGACAAAAAGGAATAAAAAAATGTAGTTGCTAACCATTTGTCTCGAATTGTTGTTGAAAAATATGAGGATCTGATTCCAATTTTGGAAAGTTTTCCTGATGAACAATTGCTCGCTATTGAATATCTACCATGGTATGCAGATCTGATTAACTATTTGGTGACAAATCAGATACCTGAGCAGTGGAATAAAAACAAAAAAGTTGTCTTTCTAGCACGAACCAAACATTATTTCTTTGAGGACCCGCACCTGTTCAAATATTGTGTTGATCAGATCATCAGAAGGTGCATTCCAGAACAGAAGCAGTCAAAAATCATCTCATTTTGTCATGAGCTATCCTGTGGAGGACATTTTAGCTCAAGGAAGATTGCAACGAAAATTCTACAATGTGGATTTTATTGGCCGACAATTTTTAAAGACTGTCATCAGCATTGCATTTCATGCAGTAATTGTCAAATGCTAGGCAGAATTTCAAAAAGAAATATGATGCCTTTAAATCCAATCCTAGAAGTTGAACTATTTGACGTATGGGGAATAGACTTCATGGGTCCATTCCCCAATTCTTTTGGGAATTTATACGTCTTGGTTGCAGTGGATTATGTCTCAAAGTGGGTGGAAGCACTGGCCTATAAAACCAATGACCATAGAGTAGTGGCTAAATTTCTTAAAAATGAGTTATTTCCACGATTTGGTACTCCACGTGCTATTATTAGTGACAGCGGAAAGCACTTTTGTAATAAAGTTTTCGCTCAGCTAATGAAGAAATATGGGATCACTCACAGGGTGGCTACACCATACCACCCTCAAACTAGTGGACAAGTTGAAGTTTTAAATCATGAAATCAAACGTATTCTAGAGAAAACGATAAGGCCCAATCGGAAGGATTGGTCGTTGAAATTAAACGACGCACTCTGGGCCTATCGGACAGCATTCAAGGCTCCCATAGGAGTGTCTCCCTATCAAATGGTTTTTGGCAAAGGTTGTCATTTACCTGTTGAATTGAAACATCGGGCCTATTGGGCTATTAAGTCTTTAAACTTCGATTTACAGAAAGCTGGGGATAAGCAAAAATTGGAAATTATAGAATTAGAAGAGGTGAGAGCTGATGCTTATGAGTGTGCCAGATCCTACAAGGACCGCATGAAGCGTGTTCATGATCCACCTATTTTGAGAAAATCATTCACTGTGGGACAGAAGGTGTTGTTGTATAACTAAAGACTGCATCTGTTCCCTGAGAAACTCAAAACCCGTTGGAGCGGTCCTTTCCTGGTCAATCGAGTATTTCCAAACGGGGCAGTTGAGCTGTGCAACTTGCGAAATGAAAGTACGTTTCGAGTCAACGGGCAATGGGTAAAACCGTTTCTGGAGAATTTTATTGAGAAGATTGATGAAATTGTGTTGAGAAATCCCGATCAATCGGGATGAAACTGAAAATTCTGAAATGTCGGGCTAGCGACGTTAAACTTAGTACTTCTTGGGAGGCAACCCATGTTGTTTTTGTTTTTTTTTTTAAATTAAAAAAATAAATAAATAATTTTGAATTCGGTCGATCGATCGACCTAAACAGTCGATCGATCGCCAATAAGACAAGGGTTGATCGATCGACTTAAACAGTCGATCGATCGCCTATTCATTGTGGGGATTAAATCACTACACTGAATTTTTACATTTGTCTTTATGAGTCGATCGATCGCTGTTCAAAGTCGATCGATCGATTGTTCACATTGAAATTTAAATTCAATGTCGTGTCAGTCTACCTTTTGCATGCGCCGACATCGATCGATAGACCTGTAAAGTCGATCAATCGACCATTTCAAAAATTCATAATGCGCACTGTTCCAACGCCTGGGGAATTGATTAATGTCAGGGTCGATCAATCGACATTTATTAGGAATCGCGCTTTGATTGCGCCCCTTTTCAACGTCTCCGTCGATCGATCCCCTTCCACATTCGAAGTTCTCTGCAAAGGTCTCTGACATTCTTTGTGATGGCGTCATCCTCTTCTGTCAGACTTCCGCAGCGCCCTGATGGCGTTTTTCGCGAGCGACCAAAAGGTCGTTTTGCCACCAAGGAGATGTCCTCTGAATACACTTATGATCTACTGGCATTTCAAGCAATGCCCGAGTGCGCCATCTCTCTTGCGTACATCACTGCGCTCAATCTTCATTTCTTGATGAATCCACCTGATATCAACGTCTCGGAGCGGGTCGTCCGCTTGTTTTATCAAAACATGGTTTGGGTGGCTGCCTCAACCATAACCAATGAGGAGGCCCATTTCACCGTTTCCATCGATGGTTGGAAGCGGAAAATCTATCCGCGCACGATCGCGGATGTATTTGGAATCATTGATGAGCGACCAATGGATCACCCACTTGGTGAAGAACTCGATGTTGAGCAAGGCCCAATGATCGTTGATATGTGCAATGGTGTGTATGCTGGCCGAGGAATTGCGACTAAACGATCGGCTCTTCCACGCGACATCCTATTATGGGACATTGTCGTGTTGTGTAGTCTTTGCCCACGGGAACATACCTCTGAAAGAACTGGACCTCGGGTGAATGCCCTATACGGTGGCTACAAACGCTCGTGATTGAACATCCCATGGTTTTTGCACGATTCAATGTGGCGATGTCACGATGAAATGTTAACCCTCCTGCTGGTGACGCTGCCCTCATCTACTTCCCTCATCTAGTGATGCAACTTCTGCATCACCTTGGTTTCCCTTTTTATCTTGATGATAACATTGGGAACTTGACATTCTATCGCTATGGGCCGTCACAGTGGAATCGAAGCATGCATATGTTGGGCAATGTAGATGCACAACCTGCCCCCCTTGCCCTTCAACGTCGTCGAGTGCGCCAGGAGGACGCCGCTGAGCCAGAGCCGGCGCCAGAGCCGGAGCAAGCACCTGAGCCACCCCGCAATGAGGGAGTTTCCCTCGAATTAATGCAGGCTCAGATCAATTCCTTGATCGATGAGTAACAGCGGCAATATCATCACAATCTCCATCGTAGCTGATATGATCGTTCATTTATGCATCAGTTGGGTCAACATTTGTGGCCCGATGGCTATGATGAGATGAGGGCTCGCTCGCGGCAAGCAAAAGAAGAAGACGATGATTAGGATTAGGATTTCTTTTTGCGCTATTTGTGTTGATTTTTATTTTAGATTTCTTAGTATCGTAGATTTTCTTTTTCGTCTTTGAATTAGAAAATTGTAAAAAAAAAAAAAAAATGCAAAATCAATCGAAAAAAAAATATAAGAGTTTTCTGTTTACTGTTGTGCACTGATAACAGTCGATCAATCGACCATGACTGGTCGATCGATTGACTTTGCAAAAAAAAAAAATAATAATAAATTTTTTTTTACTGCTCTGTGTGTATTCCAGTCGCTTGATCGACCTGCACTATCGATCACGCGACAGTATATAAAGTCAACGCTTGTTGACTGGGTTAGTCGATCAATCGACCCTTTATGGTCGATCGACCGATCAGGTTCGAAAAAAAATAATATATATATATATATATACAGAGAACAGTCGATCAATCTACCATTCATGGTCGATCAATCGACTCTGCTGAGTCCATAATAATAGTCGATCAATCGACCATTCATGGTCGATCGATCGACTCTGGGAATATCTTTTAAAGTCAACTTTCGTTGACTGGATTAGTCGATCAATCAACCCTTCTTGGTCGATCAATCGACCGATCGACTTTCGAAAAAAAAAACGGATAAAAGAAGAGTCCAAAAGTTTTAAATAGTTTAGTATTGTAGGATTCTTTGCTTTCCTTTGTAGACATCTTTCTTCCAATCTCAAACACTCATTTTCTATTTATACTAAACTCCCTAGATCCTTGCTTCCATCATTTTTCATCCACCCCCTCCTTCTCATATTTCATCAATGGCTGACAGAACTTATTTTACAAGGTCCACCCTCAGGAAGATGGAAGAACCAGCAAGGAAACAAGAACGGATTTTGGGAACACACCCTTCGTTGGATCTCACCAACGTTAATGTGGTCAATCTGGACCCCACCCCTGTTCAATTGTGGGAAGAGCCAGAACGTAAAAGAGTGAACCGTTCCGTCAAATCCACCCCATCCTTCTCCACTGATATCGAGATGATTGATTTGGTTGCGATCCCATCACCGCCCCTTTTCCCACATTCACCATCACCCATTCCTTCCACTTCATCTCTACCACCACCGCCGGATGTGATTCCTGATTCCTTAAATCCGAGGAGGATCACAACTGCAATGTGGAATTTCACGTTTCCCAAGCCGAAGCCAAGATCAGGGACCGATGCGGATGCTTGAGTGTCGAAATCAAAGAGTTTTTAGGATGTTCTACGAAGTTTAGGATATTTTAGGAAATTTACGATTAAATTTTTTGATGATTATTTTCTGTTCTTAGGTAGCTTTAGGATTTCCCATTTTCTGGATTGAATAAGTGTAATTTTCAGGAATTTTCTTCAATAAATTAGTTTTACTAATGCGTGCCACTTTCTCTGCCTTTTTCGTCTATGAGTATTTTGATTGCAGGTTTGGGGGTGCCCCATTAATTTTGGTCCAGTGAGGACATTGAACGATTTAGGTTTGGGGGTAGTCTGTCTGTTTTGTTTTACATAAAAAAAAAACTAAAAAAAATTGAAAAGAGGATTTAGTCGATCAATCGACCCAATTGGTCGATCGATCGACTGAGCAAAGCAAAGATCCATCCAAAAAAAAAAAAATTCCTTGTGGAGCCATCATACATGTTATTTTGCGATTGTTTTCAAACTCTGGTTGATGATGCATGTGAATTTAATTTTGAAAATATCAATGTCATATTTTAATTACTTGTATCTAGGACAAAGAAATTTAATGTGATAATTTGAGGATAGTCATGAAATTCATGTCTATACATTTTGTGCACGTATGCCATACTTAAGATCTAGAAATTGAGGAACTATTTTGAACTTTGAATCCTAGGTTCTTAGTGGAAACTAAACCCGGTGAGCTTTAGAGCTAATTTCCCGTCGTTGATGAGTGAATACATAAACTCGGAGTTTTCTTTGAATACAAATTATTTTGCATAATCTCATACATTTTATTTTGACTTGTGACTTTGCATGACATTAAATTCATATTATCGTGTCAGAACGTATCATATGTTTGCTCAAGACAAATAGGCAAAGTTACCATCTTTTGAGGACGTGATTGAAGGCCATCTTTGGCTCGTTTGTGCTTAAAATACCCTTCCTTATATAAATTTATCATTCTAGTATCCCTTTGAGCTTATTAAAAATATTTGCCTTTGTATATTCTTTGATAAGCCACGTTAACCTTTACCCCTTCACCATTTCTGAAAACTCAACCTTACCCTTTTTATTTATGAGAAATTAGGAACGAAGGATGAGAGTGAGCGAAAAGAGAGTACGTGGAGAGATACCAAGTTGTGATGTTTACTGAGAGTGTATGACAAAAATTTTAAAAAAAAGGGGGGAGAAAAAGAAAAAGAAAATTTTGAAAAGAATGAAAAATATGAGGTGTTTGAAGAAGATGAAATTCAAAAGAAGAAGAAAGAGTGAAAAAAAAAATAATAGTGAGAGATTAGAAAAGAAAAATAAAAAGGGAGAAATAGAAAAATCAGAAGTTTATTTCTTTTTCAATTTCTCAGAAATTTTGAATCCAAATTCCCTTTCTTTCTTACCCTTACCTGAGCCCCATTACAACCCTACAAAAGACCTTCATGATCCAATCTTGCATTGGTAACTGCCTTGTGGAGAGTTAATATATGATACCTATGACACTTGATACGACATGCTTAGGATATACAAGTATCTATTCTTATGAGATTTATTTTTGTTCATTGATTGCATCGTGTTTCATTTATCAAGTGAGACATTTTTGTTTGTTTTGTATTGATCTCACATGTGAGCGAAAATGAACCCATCATCGGAGCGATCCTATTTCGAGAGTATACCTAAAGTGAGGATTGAGTCGAGACATGCGATCTGATGATTTACTGTTTAAATTGGTTTCGAGATGGATGAATCTTGGTTTTGGTATGCACACACACACTTCACGTTTAGGCATGAATGGATGAGTTATCTAACGATTTGAGCATTAGACTAATTTGAATGGATATTAGTATGATTAGTATAGCATTGTTATTTGAAATTGATAATTTACATGTTGAATTGATTAGTGATTTTGTGTTTTGAAGTTAAAGATATATGAAAACCTTGTTTTGAAAACTTTATTTTATCGATGGTTTCAAAAATGTTTTGAAGTTTGTGGGTAACTTCACAGAAAACTCTCAGGAGACAAAACTCCTCCACTAGGGATCACCTAGCGGTTTAAAGGTTTGTTACATACGCTAAATGCAATCGTGCTCCCTACGAAAGTGGCAATGTTTATTTTCTTAGGGTGTTAGTTTACTATTCAGTTTTGTTTATCATTTTTCTTTGCTCAAGGACTAGCAAAGTGTAGGTTTAGGGGTATGATGTGCAGTGAAATATGAAGATATTTCACCCCTAAATACCTACATTTAGCTGTCCGATGAAGGCTATCTGATGTGAATTACGAGATTTGAAGTGTTTCAGGCAAATACACTCCAAGGGCATGAAACAGGCCAAGAATTCCAAAAATAATATCAAAACACTGCAACCTTGGATCATTCAGAACTTATCCCGGCTTGGTGCTCAATTTGGACCTTCAAGACGTCAGATTTAAGAAATTGTCAAAACACAAAAGTTGTAGATCTCGTCATCAGCTTTCTAACAGCGCAAGAATCACCTCAATCCGATTTCAGGATAGAAGGTTATAGCCAAAATACCGAGACAATGTCTGATGTAAAGTGTAGCGGGAGTTCACAAAAATCTGGGAGGTCGATTGATCGACCCTTTTTGGTCGATCGATCGACCTAATCTGGAAGATTTGGAGTTTCAAAAATAGAATATGACTTGGTCGATCGATCGACCATCTTTAGTCGATCAATCGACCAAGTTTGAATTTGAGTTCGAAGGTTTGTTTGGCCGCGAAAATCTCGGTACTCATTTGAAGGAATAAAATCTTGAATTCAAGGAGGAAAAAGCGGCTTCTGTTTACGCAATTAGGGGAAAATATATTCTGGGAGATATATTCATTCGGGGAGTCCTTCGGAGATTTATTCTTTTTTTTTCTTCTGGATTCTTCTATTTTTTTGGGAGACTGCGGTTTTAGAGAGTTTTGATTTTTCTGCATTCTTCTGTTTTAGTTTCTCTGCGTTTCAAAGTGTAAGGGCATTGAGTCCCAGTTTCTTGAACTATCTTTTTAATATTCATTTTTGTGAAGAAGATAAGTCTTAGTTTTCTGATTTGGATCCACTTTCAAGAAGGAGGTGTACGTACTTTGGATTAAAGCTTTCGTGGATTTTTATGGATAATTCTTTACGGTATTTTAATGGCATTTTCAACTTCTGCATTTATTTTATTACTTATTTCAGTTATGTGTGGCTAGTTTCATTAAGGATGAGGATCTAATGAACCCCATCCGAGGTATTCATTTATATTAATATAAATATGTGTGATTGGGATCTCAGATACTTTTTAAGACCCTAATATTCATTGAAAATGATGAAATCACTATTTCAGTCTGAGATCTAGGAGCTAATCATGCCCTATGATCTCAGATCTGCAATAATGATTTTATCCTAATTATTACCCATCTCGGGGTAAAGTTTTACTGCCATCTGAGGTGTGAGTGTTAATCATACACTCATGGGTTGTTAATCATACATCTCCTTGATCTCGGATTGATAGTATGACTTTATCCCAGTGGTGAGTTCCAATCACGATCTGAGGTGTGTGTGTTAATAATACACCCATGGGGTGTTAATCATACATCTCCTTGATTTCAGATTGTCCTTTGAAAATTACCCTAGAGATTAGGTTCTAAATGATGTCCGAGGTATGAGTGTTAATCATACACTCATGGGATGTTAATCATACATCTCCGTGATCTCATATCTATATTTTAGAACTCACGTGTGTATGGGGCAATGCTTCTTTTGAGAAATCAGTTAAAGATCTCACATCTCAATCCACAGATTGGTATTCTGTAAATGATAAACCTACGATGGGAGGATTTAGCATTCCAATCCTTATCTTTCATTAATTGTTTAATTCTTAAATTCAGTTAGTAATTATCTGTTAGCATTTATCTCATTTATCAGAAGTTCTCAAAATTCTAGGTTGTTGGTTACTGTGATAGATCTGTGAAAATTCTTTTAGTTAATTGCTATTTTTGATTTTAAATTTTCTAACCAATCATCGTGGGAACGATCTCGTACTTTGCACCCACTGACTACATCACGATTCGTGCACTTACGAGTACAACTTAATTTACACATCAACGAGATTGGTACCGTGACACATGATTAAAAAGAGTGTCACATTAAACACCATCTAAGCCGTCTGATGTGAAGAACATGACGTACGAGAAAAAAAAGTTGGCACGAAACATGATCTCTATCATCTAATTTGTGGGGGTCAACAATTAAATCAAATGATAACCTTTGACAGTATTGAATAAGATGATAGAAATCACATTTTGGGCCAATTTTTTTACCTCAATGATCTTTATATCATGGTCTTCAAAATCAGATCGCTTAGATGGTGTTCCATGTGGCCCATAGCCTAAAATATGAAATTCTCTCTTTTTAATCATGTGCGACGTTACAAATCTTGTGTACATATTGTAGCTCCCAACAATAAATGGGACAACTTGAGCTTTCATCCTCTTTAAGATAAAATAAACTGAATGTAAAAGTGCCCTTAAGAGTCTAGGGATTTGGTATTGGGTATCAATATTTACAATCAAAGATTCAGTCTCTCTAATGTTGACTTCCTTGAATCAGACGATGGAGATTATTTTTATCCAAACCTTTCATAAAATAAATCTTCAGATCATGTGTCACGATCCGAAATTCTACCCTATCCCGAGGGCTTAGAATTTCGAGTTATGACCCGCACATATCCCGAATATGCTAAGCGGACATACACCTAATCAGAGTTATTGTGCAAATCTGGTTCCACGAAATTCATAAAAGCCAACAATTAAAAGTGGAATATAAAGTGGTCATAAATAACGAAATAAAAGCAATAAATTCAAATAATCCACCAATAAAATAATAATGGAAGTCGGAGATAAATCCGATAAAATGAAATCATATAGTCATCAACAATAATATAAATGAAACCCAATACCGAGTCTAGAAATGTTAATAGCTGGCACTCGGGTCAAGGTCAACACCAAGGTCCTCCTGGTACTCAACTGCGTCGCCCTCCCAAGGCTCCTAGTACTCAACGCCTGCGGGATCAACGAAATCGGTGTCGACAAGATCTAGATGACCGATGTCTACTCCACCAGCGTAATCACCTGCAGCTGCTAGATTGTCATGTGATTAGTTTACTCAATCACATAAACTCAATGGATATACCACTCATCTACCCATACTACTCAGGTGCATTATGGGTGAATTAAGTGAGTGATGCACATAATAGCTTAATAAAATCAGAAAGAGCATGACAAAATCAAGTACATATTATAAAACTCGTATTATGACATAAATATAAATGTTGGACCATAATCTAAACACGCATATCTTAATGTATCTTATCATAACTCGTAACATATCACATTTTATCATTATTCTCGCACATATGTCTGTACATCGCATGAACGTAACTAACATACCCATAAAATTCTAAACGACCTGTGCAAGAGTCGCTGCTCGAGGTACTATATGAGGGTCACCGTAATATCATACCACCATATCATAGCACCTTTGTGTCATACTCATACTCCTCCATCCAGCCAATGGGAAAATATAATGGCCAAAGTAACTCATAAACATACTCATACTCATAATCTTTTCCAGAGATCCGTCTTGGCTGAAAGACGTTGTTGCCCTTATGGTGGCTACGCAAGGAATGACACATACAGAGATTTAAGTTCTTAATCTTATGTTGGCCTACACAGCAGTGTCTTATTATTGTACTCATATCATAACTTATCTTATCTCATACTCATAACATACTCTTACACTTAATTCTAAGATAAACTATAGTGGGGTAACTTTCTTAAATTACGCTTCTCAAGGAAAAAATTTCGTAGTAACCTAGATGTACTTCGTGTGGCAGCCCATACTACCACAGAGGATTGCATCCGTACATGGAAGCCAATATCTTGAGTTTCACGTGACCATAAAAGAGATCTCACCACAGCTAAAACTTATGGTCGAACCTCATAACTTAACTCATAACTTGTATTATCATATTTGAACTCGGGGTGATCGGGTTACCGTATATGCCACTATATATGAGGTTACACTAAATTTGTACTCACACGACTCGTCATGGGTCCCATTCCATCATGAGTTGTAAGGCATGTGAATATAGTGTATTCCTCACTTTGATAACATCTCAGCGAATATCCATGTCCAGGCATAAGCATGATCTCATACAATCTGATACATATGTCCTAGCTTACTCATAACTCATATAACGTGATCAAGAGAGAAAATACAAAAGTATTATGGTGCAGAAATTTTTACACCATATTTTATTAGGTTTATACATATAATTTATTTACACCTCATCTTAATGCAATATAGAATAGGGTGATTATAAGTGTATTTTCGATAACGTGAAGGTCAAAGTTCAATTTTCTCGAGGTATTGAATTTCTAACACTTCGGGTTATTAAAATAGTCCCGTTGAAGTGATAAAACTGACATATATAGGTTATTATAATTAAGTTTTTAATTAGAGATGATACAAATTAAAGTAAAGTGCATCACAACCATCGATCGAAATATCGAGTAATTAAAGTGCATTGAGTTTTGGTCGTATGACTTGAGTTATAAGGTAAAACGATAATAATAATAAAAGTTGTTTGTTCAGACAAAGTTCGATCGATCAGTCGGAAATATGATATATAATTATTTAATTCAAACACCGATTGATCGAGCGATTTTAGGGTTGATAAATCGAGTCTAAAGTTGGATTCTACCATATCTGTGTATTATAATGTAATTTTGTATTAATAAAGTAAATTAGTACTCAAGTATAGTAATAATACTTTTATAATAATAGTTACTTAATGAAACAGGTTAAAAGAGTTGACAATACTTTAATATATAACATTGTAAAATTGATAACCTTTATTTTATTACATTAATATAGCAATTGCTTTAATGAGAATGCAATATTGTCTAATATAAGCTACTTGGAATTTATAAGCTACTTGACATTTATTATAAGCTAAAAGGAGTCCCAAGAATATAATATAATATAGTAGTCTAACAATTTATATAATTTAAAATAGTAAAAGTAATCATTGCCACTGCACTTAGCATTTGTTGTGATGTGCTCTCAGTTGTCTACAAGCCTTTCAAGGAAAGGTAGTAGACGGTCAATGGGTTGTCGGCTACAAGTAGGAAGTTTGTGGTTATAAAGATAACATATATTTTACAGAGATGTATAGAAAACACAAGTGATCAGTATTTGAAGATATGACTAAAGCATAAAAGATGAGCACGAGGGTATTTTAGGAAATTGAGGGAACATATGAAAGCTATGCCTCGTTTGAGTTTTGGATATCGCAGCTTATTCAAGACATTGGGATTTGTGTTAGAGTTGAAGGGGAGCAAAATGGAAGGAAGAAGAGACGTTTCTCTGCACAGAGTAACCCCCTCCTAATTCGGCCTCGATTTTGATGAAGGCTTTGATTAAAATAATAAGAGTAAAAAAAACAAGACTAAAAATGTAGGAAAAATTACACGAACCGATTAAGATTGATTTAGTATAAAGGGACTTTATATTTAATCTATCGATGCGATCGATTGGTTTTCTCAACAGGTAGGGTTTCGAATAATATAATATTTTAAAATAATAATAATAATGAGATTATAATTAAAAATAAATCAGAATCAAATTTAGCCATTTATTTAATCCTAAAGCAAGATTATCTAGAAATAAAATGAGGGTTTATTTTATGGCCCGTTTATACGCGATCGAATCGTAGCTTACGCGACGCCAATCTTAGAAGGACAAAATAGATGGATGGGTAATCACCTCACAAAATCGTGGATGGGACATCGGCGTCCACCCAATGTCCCGTCCACGATTTCGCCACCTTCTTCCTCGATCTTGATGGCGAAGATAACCCACAGTGTTCTTTATGGAAAAAAATACCAAGGATTTATGAAAGAGATTAAAGGATTTTTAGAAAAGGAGTGGGTGGAGGAGTTGTGACGGCTAGAATTTTTTAGAAGGAGAAAAGAAAGAGACGGCTAAGGTTTCTTTTAAGAAGAATTATAAAAGACGTTGTGCGTTTCATATTCTTAAATAAAATTTTCTCAAATGTGGTAGGTTCCAATGTGGAGCTCTACCACTAAGTTTAGTGCAACCACACATCTAAAACCCTGAAAATAGAAGAAGATGATCTGGTGTGAGGCGCTAACACCGTACATGGTGCGAAACAAATTTAACACCATAAATTTATTTTAAAAAAATCAAGGTCGTTACATTCTCTCCCCCTTATAATATTTTCGTCCTCGAAAATTTCATACCAATACTGATGAGCTCTGGGTACTTCTCTAAAGTCTCGGTTTCTTATTCCCAAGTGGCTTCTTTGGTGAGTGATACTGTCACTGTACCTTGACGAAGCGCACAAATTTACCCTTGACGAGCTGTTCCTTCCGATCTACGATACGAACCAACTTCTTTATGATGGTAAGATCATCCTTGACTTCAGTCGGCTCGATATCAAGAACATGAGATGGATCGAGCAAGTATTTTGGCAACATGGAGATATGAAGCACATTATGTATTCCAACGAAGTGTTTTGGAAGTGCAATTCAGTAGGCCATCTCGTCGATGCGATCTATGATAACGAAAGGTCACACGTATCTTAGACTTAGTTTTTCCCTCATTCCAAAACACATGATTCCTTTAATCAGTGACACTCAGATGAAAACCAAATCACCAACCTCAAACTCTATCAGGCGTCTTCTACTGTCAGCATAAGCTTTCTGATGGTCCTGAGCTTCTTTCAATCGCTGACAAATAATTTTAACCTTCTCGATTGTAGTTTGTATTAGTTTTGGCCCAAACATTTTCCTTTCGCCAACTTCATCCCAGCAAAGTGAGTCCTACAGCTTTGGCCATAAAGAGCTTCAAAAGGTGACATTCCGATGCTGGCTTGGTAACTATTATTATAAGAAAGCTCAATTAGAGGGAGGTGGTCATCCCAATTACCTCGAAAGTCTAACATGCAGGTTCCAATGATTAGAAGTAAACTTCATGTCTCTATCTAACATAATGCTCATAGGAACCCTGTGATGCTTGACTATTTCCTTCAGATACTTCTCAGCCAATTTATCCCCACTATCAATAATTTTAAAAGGTAGGAAGTGCGCCGACTTGGTCAAGCAGTCCACAATAACCTATATGGCGTTGTGCTTCCTTTAAGTTCTCGGGAGTCCAACTATGAAATCCATAGAGATGTTCTCCCGCTTTCACTCGGGAATCGATAAGGGCTGTAAAAGATTGGCTTGCTTCTGATGCTCAACTTTCACCTGCTGGCATACCAAATACCTAGAGATGTATTCGACAATCTCTCTCTTCATATTCAACCACCAAAAATAGTTTTAAATATTTTGGTACATTTTCGTGCTTCCTGGGTACACAGAATATCCAGACTTGTGTGCCGCCTCGAGAATCTTGTTCTACAAGGTTGCAACATCAGGAACATACAATCTATCTCGAAAAAGGATGGTCTCATCAAAAAGTATAGAAAAGTCTGGTTTAGGGCCCTCGATTAACTGTCCCTTAATCTTTGAAACTTCGAGATCTAAGGGCTGCCCATTTCTGATACAGCCAACAAAGGAAGGCTTGACCATCATACTGGCTAGGTATACTCCATCACTAATTTTGTCAAGTCGCACATCCAACTGAGCAATCTCATTGAGTGGCTTCTAAGCTTTTAAACGTGATAGCAGTCCTGAAAATTTTCGACTTAGAGCGTCAGCTACCACATTTGCTTTACCCGGATGGTAATTAATGGAACAATCGTAGTCCTTCATATATTTCATCCAACGTCTTTGTCTCAAGTTAAGATCTTTCTGAAAAAATAAATACTTGAGGCTCTTGTGGTCTATATAAATCTTGAAAGTCTCCCCAGACAGATAGTGTCATCAGATCTTAAGTGCAAAGATGACTACTGCTAACTCAAGATCATGAACATAGTAGTTCTTCCCATGCGGCTTCAACTGTTTCGAGCCGTAGGCAATGGCTCTCTTACGCTGCTCTAACAGACATCCGAGTTCCTGACGTGAGGCATTTGTATAAATTTCATAATCACTAGGTCCAGAAGGTAACATGAGAATAGGAGTTGTCGTGAGCTTATGCTTTAATAAATTAAAGTTCTACTCACACTGATCGGTCAACATAAATTTGTTGTTCTTACAGGTAAGTGTAGTGAGCGAGAGTGCCAAACGAGAGAATCATTTCACAAATTTACGGTAATATCCGCCTAAGTCAAGAAAACATCTCACTTTGGTGACATTCTTTGGTGTTTGCCAATTCACAACAGCTTCAACTTTTGATGGATCCACAAAAATCCCTGCGACAAAAATCACGTGACCTAAGAAAGCTACCTTCTCGAGCCAAAACTCACACTTGCTCAATTTTGCTTAAAACTTGTGCTCACGGAGAGTCTGAAGCACAATACGAAGGTGGTCTTTGTAAGCTTCTTTTGTGCGAAAATAAATATGAACATTTTTTATAAATACCACTACGAACTTGTCAAGAAACTCTCTGAATACGCGGTTCATCAGATCCATAAACACAACAAGTGCATTCGTGACTCCAAATGGTATAACAAGGAACTCGTAGTGTCTATGCCTTGTTCCAAAAGCAGTCTTCAGAATATCTTCTACTCTAATTTTCAACTGATGATAACTAGACCCGAGATCTATCTTCGAAAAGTAAGTAGCACCTGTAGCTGATCAAATAGGTCGTCAATACGAGGAAGAGGGTATCAATTTTTCACGGTAACATTATTCAGCTGTCGGTAGTCAATACAATCTCATCGAGCCATCTTTTTTCTTAACGAATAATACCAGTGCTCTCCATGGTGACTCACTACAGTGGATAAATCCCTTATCAGATAATTCTCGCAACTGAATCTCTAATTCCTTCAGTTCTACTGGTGCCATTCGGTACGTAACTTTCACAATCGGCAAGGTACCAGGTGAGAGATCAATCTTGAACTCTACTTTTCGATCAGGTAGAAGTTCAGGCGAATCTTCCGAAAAAATATCAACGAATTTCCCAATGATAGGAATAACTGAGGGGTCCACTTTCTCATCACGTTCATCGTCGAGTGTAGCAAGTAGGGCTGCTCCTCCCCTTTTAATACCACGAAATTTGAATGAGGGGCTCCCAATTGGTCTCAAGATAACTACTTTAGAGAAGCAATCAACCAAGGTGTAATAAGCCGTCAACCAATGTATGCCAAGGATTATATCAAAATCTTAGATTCCGAGCGCCACAAGATCTGCGAGTAACTCATGTGTTCCAACTAGTAAGGTCATAGCTATGTAAACTTTAGATGACACCATCACTTATCCTGACGGTGTATAAATCGCAAGTGTACAATCCAGTGGTATGAGCTTAGCTATGATTTCAGAAATAAAACTTGGTGTAATCAAAGAGTAGGTCGATCCAGAGTCGATCAAGACCCAAACCTGACAATTAGACAAATTGATAGGTCTAGAAACTTTCATAGTTTCTGAATTACACAAGGGCTCATATGTAGTCTAAGTTATACACGCTATAGCATTCCCAAGAAAATAATAAAATAAACTCATACACAAAACAAGTCATAAAAGCAATCGTAAGGAAGTAAAGCTTAAGAAAAATTAAACAAGATAAAACTCGTACCCTGGACGACCTCATTGGTAGCCAAAGCGTCTTGTTGAGACCATAGTGGCAAATTTCATTTTCGACAACATTTTGGTTCATTTCGGATGAATTTCGAGAAAAAATTGAAAAGTTTCGAGAAAATCTCAGGGAGTACAAAAAATATTAAATATAAATATAAATTATATTTAAAATTCATAAAATTTTTATTTATTATTTAAAAAATGATAAATTAGAAAAGATTTATTAATTTCGATGAAATTTCGTTAATTTTGTTGAAATTAATGAAATTTCATCAATTTCGAAGAAATCATTGAAAGTTTCGTTCGACCTCTGTTTCGGTAAAATTTGAAGAAATTTCAGAGAAATTTGTCATTATGGTTTAGACATGGCGAAAACTCGGCCTTGCACTCGAGGCTGTTGGGACTGCTGCTGTTGACCTCTCAAATAAATTTCTACGACAGGGTCTCGCTCTGGGCAGTCACGAAAAAAGTGTCTTGACTTCTTACATCGGAAACACATGCTTGAGTAAAGCAAACATGCACTCGGTTTATGCTTCTTGTCGCACTTGATGCAAGGTTCATACGGAACAAAGTAAGGTTTTTACTGGGTATTAGCTGAGGCATTCTTGGGATATGTCGCAGATACAACACCTCTATGAGAAGGTTGGACTATAGTTATCCCTGGATGAGTATATCTAGAAGATGGTGCAAATCTCTGATAACCGGAAGCGGGAGCGGCTCTCTAAACTGGGCGAGTCTGAGGGTACGACACAAAATGCTACTGTTGTTGTGTCGGCGCAAGTCGGGAAGGAGGTGCTCTCGGAGAAAAGGACGAAAAACCTTCTCGAATCAGTTTACCCCTCTGAGCTATCTGACGGGCTATATGCTAAGCGCGCAATTTTTCATTTTTCTGCTCTTGAATATGAGCCCGTTTCACAAGCTCTCCATAGGTTGAAATTTTTATCGTAACGATCTTGCTCCCGATAATGGGGTTGAGCCACTTTTGAAAATAGTAACACTTCTCAGCTTCATCAGCTATCAACATAGTAGCGAATCGAGAGAGTCGATCGAACTTAGCCTCGTACTCAGTCACGGACAGGTTTCCTTCTTGTAATGCCAAGAACTCGCTCTTTTTTTGAGTCTTCATGGCATCGGTGAAATACTTGTTATAAAATACTTCTCTGAACTGCTATAAGTCCAGTGTTCTTCTCTTGCCTTTCCGCCAACCTTTTCCTTGACGTCCACCAATTCTTTGCATTACCTTGCAGACACATCACCGCACAAGGCACTTTTTCATTTTTAGCAGGAGTAGAGACTTTGAAAATCTTCTCTATCTGTGTGATCCAATCATCAGCATTATCATGATCCAACTGTCCGAGGAAGTGCGTAGCTCGGGCCCTGGAAAATATCACATAACCGTTATAATAATTGTTCTCAAACCGAGGTGTTGGTGGAGGTATAACCGGACCTCGATTGGCAGGATAGTTCAATTATTGGGCAATTAGGTCCTAGTAAGTTTTAGCCTGATGTTCCAGCTGCTGATTGAACCCTTGGATCAGTCTGACAGTCTCTTGCTGATGGGCCTCGTTCAACTGGGCCACATGCTACTGTTGTGTTGTCGTCAACTCGCGTATCATACATGCTATCTCACTTTTATCTCCATGGAATGAAGATCCCTCACCATTACTTCTCGGTGCCATCATAATCCTGTTTCAAAATTTCATAGACTCAGAACTCATAATAACTTAAACCCCAAAGTCCACATAAAGTAAAGCCTGATCCTCTTATACTACTCTGTCACAACCTGAAATTCTATCATATCCTGTGGGCCTAGAATTTTGAGTTATGACCCGCACATATCCCAGATATGCTAAGCTGACATACACCTAATCAGAGTTCATGCGTAAATTTGATTCCACAAAATCTGTAAAAGCCAACAATTAAATTAAAAGTGAAATATAAAATAGTTATAAATAACGGAATAAAAGTAATGAATCCAAATAATCCACCAATAAAATAATAATAGAAGTCAAAGACAAATTCGATAAAATGAAATCATATAGTCATCAACAATAATATAAACGAAACTCAATACCGAGTCTACAAATGTCAATAGCCGGCACTCGGGTCAAGGTCAACACCAAGGTCCTCCTGGTACTCAGCTGCGTCGCCCTCCCAAGACTCCTGGTACTCAATGCCTGTGGGATCAATGAAATCGGCGTCGGCAGGATCTAGATGGCGGACGTCTACTCCACCAACGTAATCACCTGCAGCTATTAGATTGTCGTGTGATGAGTTTACTCAATCACGTAAACTCAATGGATACACCACCCATCCACCCATACTACTCAGGTGTATTGTGAGTACATCAAGTGAGTGATGCACATAATATCTTAATGAAATCAGAAAGTGCATGACAAATTTAAGTACATATCATAAAACTCGTATTATGACATAAATGAAAATGCTGGATCATGATCTAAACACTCATATCCTAATGTACCTCACCATAACTTATAACATATCACATCTTATCATTATTCTCGCACATACGTCTGTACATCGCATGAGCGTAACTAACATACCCATAAAATCTTAAATGACCTGTACAAGAGTCGCTGCTCCAGGTATTATATGAGGGTCACCATAGTATCATACCACAATATCATAATGCCCTCGTGTCATACTCATACTCCTCCATCCAGCCAATAGAGAGACATAATGGCCAAATTAACTCCTAAATATACTTATACTCATAACCTCTTCTAGAGATCCGTCTTGGCTGAAAGACTTGTTGCTCTTATGATGACTACGTAAAGAACGACACACACAGAGATTTAAGTTCTCAATCTTATGTTGGCCTACACAGCGGTGTCTTATTATCATACTCATATCATAACTTATCTTATCTCATACTCATAACATACTCTTACACTTAATTTTAAGACGAACTATAGTAGGATAACTTTCTTAAATCACGCTTCTCAAGAAAAATATTTCGTAGTAATCTAGATGTACTTCATGTGATAGCCCATACTACAACAGAGGGTTGTATCCGTATATGGAAGTCAATATCTCAAGTTTTACGTGACCATAAAAGAGACATCACCACAGCTAAAGCCTATGGTCGAACCTCATAACTTAACTCATAACTTATACTATCATATTTGAATTCGGGGCGATCGAGTCACTGTATATGCCACTATATATGAGGTTACATTGAATTCATACTCACCCGACTCGTCATAGGTCCCATTTCACCATGAGTTGTAAAGCATGTGAGTATAATGTATTCCTCGCTTCGATATCATCTCAGTGAATCATCACGCCCAAATATAGGCATGATCTCATACACTCTCGTACATATACTCTAGCTTACTCATAACTCATATAACGTGATTGAGAGAGAAAATATAATAGTATCATGGTGCAGAAATTTTTACACCAAATTTTATTAGGTTTATCATATTTTAATTCAATATAGAATATGGTGGTTATAAGTGTATTTTTGATAACGTGAAAGTTAGATTTTGATTTTCTCGAGATAACGAATTTCTAATACTTCAGGTTATTGAAGTGGTTGCGTTGAAGTGATAAAAATGTCATCGATCGAAACATCGAGTAGTTAAAGCGCATTGAGTTTTGGTCGTGTGAGTTGATTTATAAGGTAAAACGATAATAAAAATAAAAGTTGTCTGTTCGGACAAAGTTTGATCGATCGGTCGAAAATATGATATATAATTATTTAATTCGAATATCAATCAATCGAGCAATTTTAGGATTGATGGATCGAGTCTAAAGTTGGGTTCTACCATATCTGTATATTAAAATATAATTTTATATTAATAAAGTAAATTAGTACTCAAGTATAGTAATAATACTTTTATAATAATAGTTACTTAATGAAACAGGTTAAAAGAGTTGGCAATACTTTAATATATAACATTGTAAAATCGATAACCTTTATTTTATTACATTAATATAGCAATTGCTTTTATGAGAAAACAATACTATTGTCTAATATTAGCTACTTGGCATTTATAAGTTACTTGACATTTATTATAAACTAAAAGGAGTCCCAAGAATATAATATAATATAATTATAGTCTAATAATTTATATAATTTAAAATAGTAAAAGTAATCATTGCCACTGCACTTAGCATTTAATGTGATGTGCTCTCAGTTGTCTATAAGCCTTTCAAGGAAAGGTAGTGGATGGTCAATGGGTTGTCGACTGTAAGTAAAATCACCATTTGATTTAAAGAAATATAACCAGTGGTTTTTGTTGATTAGATACAGCTTGGAATGAGCTATGCCTTATGTGGATGCGCCTTTTTCAAATGGGTTCTAACAAGAAAGAGGGTGGTGAGAAGTTTGTGGTTATAAGGATAACATATATATATGTTACAGAGATATATAGAAGACACAAGTGATCAATACTCGAAGATATGACTCATAAAAGATGAGCACGAGGGTATTTTAGGAAATCGAGGGAACATATGAAAGTTATGCCCTGTTTGAGTTTTGGATATCAAAGCTTATTCAAGACATTGGGATTTGTATTAGAGTTGAAAGGAGCAAAAGCGAAGGAAGAAGAGACGTTTCTCTACATAGAGCAACCCCCTCCTAATTCGGCCTCGATATTGATGCAGGCTCTGATTAAAATAATAAGAGTAAAAAAACAAGGCTGAAAATGTAAGGAAAATATTATACGGACCGATTAAAATTGATTTAGTATAAAGGGACTTTATATTTAATCCATCGATGTGATTGACAACAGGTAGGGTTTCGAATAATATAATATTTTAAAATAAAAATAATAATGAGATTATAATTAAAAATAACTCAGAATCAAATTTAGCCATTTATTTAATCCTAAAGCAAGATTATCTAGAAATAAAATTTAGGTTCATTTTATGGCTTGTCGATACACGATTGAATCGTACCTTACGCGACGAAATTTGAGGACGAAATGGATGGATGGGTACCCACCTCTTGAAGCGTGATGGGCAGAACAATGGCGATTAGGGCGATAGAGATCAGCATCCACCCGATGGCCTGTCCACGATTTTACCTTCTTCTTTCTCGATCTTGATGGAGGAGATAACCCACGGTGTTTTTTGTGGAAGAAAACACCAAATATTTATGAAGGAAATTAAAGGGTTTTTAGAAAACGGGTGGGTGGAGGAGTTGTGACGGCTAGAGTTTTTGAGAAGGAGAAAAGAAAGAAACAGCTAAGGTTTCTTTTAAGACAAATTATGAAAAGGGTTGTGCGTACCTTATTTTTAAATAAAGTTTTCTCAAATGGGATAGGTTCTAGTGTCAAGCGCTACCACCAAGTTTAGTGTAACCACATATCTAACACCCTTAAAATAGAATAAGAAAATCCGGTGTGAGACGCTAACACCGTACATGGTGCGAAATAAATCTAAAACCACAAATTTATTTTTAAAAAATCAGGGTCGCTACATCATGTAATAGCCCGAAAAATCACGCTAAACTATGACCTCGGGATCCGTGCCCGATTGGTCACAAGTTTGACCAATCAGGAGATCAAGAGTTAGCATAGAATGTGATGAACGGACGAGATGTGATGGGTTGAATGCCTATGAGGTGTGTGTTGTGAATGTGAAGTCGCATACACCTACCGCGGTGTATGTGCTCAACACACAAGTGAGGAAAGGGATAAAAGGGTTTAATAGCCCTAAAAGCAAGAGTTTGATGGTTGTTGAAGGAGAGTAAAGAAGAGAGAGAGAGAGAGAGAGAGAGAGAGAGAAGTAAAGAGAGGAGTAAATGCTAGTTGAGGAAGGGAGATTCGAGCAATAAACGTCGGATTCGACGGGAGGGATCCGCTAGAAGCAAAGCTGGAACCCTAGCCTTCCAACCACTGGATTGAAATCAACTTGAGATTGATTCAAGGTAAATTTTTGTGAATAAAATGCATAGATCGTAGAGTCTAAATTGTAGTTGAAAATGGTTTAAATCATAGGATAATGGTTTAGAAAAATAGAGGAAAAAGTGTGGAAAAAGATGGGGAAGAACAGCTCGAAAAGGGTTGAATCTGACAATTTCGATTAATCGAAATTGGCCAGGAAGTTGAAAAGTCAGTGAACCCCGATTTCGATTAATCGACCTTGGATTTCGATTAATCGATTTGGGTATCGATTAATCGACTGAGAACCTCCAGTGGACCCCTGGGGGCTGGAGGAAAAGACTTGGGAAAATCGACTAATCGAAATGGGATTTCGATTAATCGATTTGGGATCGATTAATCGATTTTAGGAACTCGATTACTCGAATTGAGAATCGACTTGGCTGAACAGAGAATTTCGATTAATCGAATTAAGATTCGATTAATCGAATGAGAATCTCGATTAATCGATTTGAGAATCGATTAATTGATATTGACTTTCGATTAATCGATTTTGGAGTTCGATTAATCGACTGAGATAAGTTATGTTGACTTTTGAGTTTGACTTTAAGATTCTTGGAGGGTCTTAGACCTTCTTTATTTCATCCTTTGTGATGTGTTTCACCTGTTATGTGGTACCATAGGTGGTACGTGTGGACTAGTGCACAAGGAGCCACGTGGGACCTTAATGCATTGATCAAATGAAGACTTGAGGTAGGGAACACCTTGAACATGTACCTTATTTTACAAGAGCATGTATGTAGTGATATAGATTTCAATTCAATGGTTAATTGCTTAAGAATTGTGAAAAGTGTGTGTGCGTATGACATCCATAAGAGTAATTCTAATAAGCCATCCCCAGGGGATGAAGAAGTAAAGAGATGAGAGCATCAGGTGTGATGCAAGTGAATGGATACATCCCAGGGATGTATCCAAGATTGAATCATGTTTGATAGGGCCTAACTGATATAAGATAGCACACTTACACGGTGAATAACTATATGTAAGGCACCGATATTTTTGTTATTTGAGGTTTGATAGGTTACCCCACCGACGTGGCGGGATATCCACGACTGACACGGCAGGATATCCGTGACCGATACGGCGGCGAAATCGTATGCCAGTGCGGAGGCTTATCCGTACATAGTAAGCACACCCCAGGGGTGTTGGATTGAGACAACTGAAACCCCGCCGCCAATCCCCAGGGGAAAGGGGCTTGGGTACTATATGGTATTCCTAGGGAATACGTTAAAACTGTCTATATAGATGACGATGAAGGGTATCTCATCGGGGCTCGATGCTATATTGCTCGGGAACTACTTAAGTTGAAAGTTTAAGTTTTGCTTTAGGCCTTTTCAGCATCATTTATGAATAAATGAAAACATAAGTAATGAACAGTAAAATGAAATGCTTTTTAACTGTTTTCATCAATAACTGCATAGACACATCATGCATGGCATATCATAAAATATATGTGAGTTATAATTTATATGTTCAACTGTGTTTGTTCTCTATTGAGCTAGGATGTAGCTCACCCTATAGACTATACGTCGCAGGTCCACTACTAGCAGCTGCCGCGGCTTCAGGAGACGCTGACCCCGGTGAGTCGGACCTTGCGGCCGGCGAAGAGTTGGAGCCACCTCCTGAGGACTTCTTCTAGAGGACTCCGTTGTGCCACTTTGAGGGCTTTTTGAGAGAGTTTTGTACGGCTTGGTATGTCAAACTTTGATTTTGTTCAAACCATGTATATAAGGAGTTGGGATTATTCTTTTGGGACGAACCATCCGTGGTGATTGCTATCATCGATGGTTCGGATCGGTTCTCCATTCATGCAGAGGCATGAGGGTAGAACTTTCTTTTGGGGAGTTGCTTAGTATAGATTTAAATTTCGAAATTTCGCTTATTATTCTATTGCATGCTTGATATACCAGTGTTCCGTGCTTAGCAAAGGGCACGGTCAAGATGATCGTGTTGATGGCACGGGTTTCGGGGTGCCGACATCCGGGCTGTCACACATCATGTCTCACCTATCGAACATTCATATCCTAATTACACTCGCACATTCCACATTTGACCGTAATCATGACATACCATGAGAAGGGTTCTTGTGTCATGTGTGGAGATGGGTTCCAAGTAGAATTAACACTTGATGGTCTGAAAGGTAATCCATGATCTCAAGATCTATTTTGTAAAAAAGTTTGATGGAAAAAGATCTTCATTGTCTAATTTGAAGCAATCAATGCCTTTAACGATTGGTTACGGAAACCAAATTTTCGGTTATAAATACCATACCTAATAATATTTGGGAGCCATTATTTGCACATGTAAACATGACCCTTCGACATAGTTAAAACAAATACTTGGTATTGTAGGGACTCGTGTCATGTGAAATACCATATGGCCGCTTGATTTGAAAGCTATGATCTAGAGATCTTTGGTGTAAAATATTGTCAGGATTCAAACAGTTTACGATAAGATTCAATGCAATCAAATCAAATAGTTTACGATAAGGCTCAATACAATCAAATTCCATTATCAAATTCAGTAATTGACTGGATTGAATCATATGATATAGATCTTTTTGCACTAAATATTTTTGATTAAATAAAAAATATGAAACCATACGCTCAAAAGAGTAAATTGCACATAATATGAAACCATGCGCTCAACACAATCGATCGACGTCATCGACTATGCAGGTATATATATATAATTATGATAATTGAGCCGCTCCTATTTATGACACTCGATCATGAGATTGGATACCTCGCGATTGAAAATTAGTGCGTGCTCGAGTAAGTTACTTGGTCCATGATACCAGGCTACCTTTACAAATAAAAATCATGGAAAAAACGGGGTTTTTATTGGATCGGACTTAAGATGATTTTATGAAAAGTTTGAGATGTTCCCATCAACAAATTTTTTTAAGATACTTTTATTTGCACCCGCCAAATCTTTTAGAATTTAAAATTGGTTCTGGTAGATTTAAGAAAGATTTAACTAAAAAAAAACAACACGTGAATGGCATGTGCACTTTTACTAGTCTTTGAAAGAACTCCCTAGAAGTTAGGAATTTGCTATTTTCAAACTCTAGTCATGAGATAGATTTTTATTTTTTAAAATAAAGAACTATTTGCAATATATAATTTTTATTTTTATTTCTATCGATGTAGAGTTTAAATTTTAAACTTATAATAGGTTATGAATAAACCGGCGGAGCGGAGCATTGGCTTCAGCTTTGAAAATTTGTTGTGAATTGAGCTAGGTTAAAAATATTAAGGCCCCCAGGGGTTTGAGTCGAGCGGGTCATATCCAAGCTCAAGCCCAAGCCCAAGCCCAACCCATTTCTGCCCATAGACTTGACCCATTGACATCCCACCCCAATTAAGGAAGGCATGCCATCTATAATTGTGTGCAAAGAACACACTTTGTGCCTGCAAGAAATGTTGCCCTTTATACAATAACAGCCATTATTGGCACACACAAAAAGTAGGCCCTTACACACAATTTGAAAGTGAGACTTATTAGTATTTTTATGCATGGTTCAAAATTTCAGCCGAAATATTCCCCGAAATGTTTCGGTTTCAGTCCCCACCGGAACGAAATCAAAAACCCCAAAACTTTGGTTCAAACTGCATGTATTTGAAGTTTTAGGCCGAAATTTCGGTTTCGGTCCAGCCTGAAACCCAAACGAAATCCAAAAATTTGATCATTAAATTTCATGTATTCTATAAACCCTAGTTTACTGTTTCTTTAATGGAAAATGGGCCGAGTTTCCTTCAAGGACCTGATTATGTCAACCTCAACCCGACAGAACCCTTCTTGGCCCAATTAGCGAAACATGGGTTAGGTCAGATTTGGTTGGGCAAGGTTGTGTTAGGATATAACGTATGGAGTTGGGTCAAATTGGGTCGGGTCAGGTACATGTAAAGAACCGGTGACCCAAACCCACCTCATTTAATGAATGGGTTGGGATTTCCAACCTAACCCGTCGAGATTTTGGACCCGAACCGAGCCAGTGGCAGGTTAGGTAGTCAGCCCAACCCAATTGGAGCCCTAGGTGAAAATTTGATAATGGGAAATTTACCTGATCGACCCTGTCAAATACACCTTTTTCGTCAGAGACCCTATAATTTCACCTTTACCTAAACCGACTAGCTTTTAGCCAAGCCATTTCCAGCTAGCACAAAAAGTTTCAAATACCCCTTCTTATCACTTTTTATCGTTTTACATCATTTAAAAATTTTAAAATTTACACTTTTTTATATTTACGAGATGTGAAGCTGCATCTATGCCGTCTGATTTTAAGGCCATAATATAAAGATCGATGGTGCCAAAGGTTGACACAAAAAAAGGCAATATCACATCTTTAAAAAAAAATTGGCTATTTACGTAATGTGAAGCAACATCTATATTGTCTGATTTGAAAGTCATAATATAAAAATAATTGACATGAAAAAAAGAAGATAATATTATCTCTTTAAAATAAAATAAAAAAATAAATAAAAATTAATTATTTAATAAATCGATATCAACTCAATAAAGAGTTGATATCACCTATTTAAACAAGCAATATCGACTGTTTAATGAGTCATTAGCGCTTGTTTAATGAGTTGATAATGACTCATTAAACAATTGATATCGCCTATTTAAGGGTCGTTATTGGCTCTTAAAAAAAAAAAAAAAAAAAAAAGCCTCAAAAGTGCCTAGAATCATTGATACGCAAAATCAGTCTCCCGGGAACATTCAAACGCCTAGAAACATTGACACGCAAAAGCTTGCCAAATCAGTCTCCCACGTACTGTTAAGTCTGCGCCAATTTAGCCTCAGACGCCTTACCTCATTTAATCTTTAAGTGTGCGGTTCGGATAGCCGGCCCAAACGTCTCCTTGAAAAGCCAAACATAACATAAAAGCCTCAATCACCTTATTTAAGGCTGCGTGTCATAAAGCCCAAGAAGCATTTAATTTATCATCTTGCCTTTGTTTTCTCTCCCTTGCAGCCAATATGCACTTCTTAATTTAGGCTCCTTTTTTTTATCTTTATAGAGTCAGACATATAGTGACAAATTTGGTTTTCGAAAATTTTTTAGTGGGGATCCTTTCGGTACATTTCGGATTAATTTTGATACTTTTCGTAAAAATTTTGGAAAAGTTTCGGAGATAAAAAATATATATTTAATATTTTTTAAAAATTTATCGAAATATATTGAAAAATACCGAAAAGTACCGAAAAGTACCGAAAAATACCGAAAACCAAAATTTTCTTGAAATTTTCGTTTGACCCTCATTTCGCGAAATTTCGCCGAATTTCGACGAAATTTGGCACTATGGTCAGACATAGACTGTTTAATGAATAAATAACAACTCGTTAATCAGTCCATATCGACTCGCTATTGAATTAATAACGACTCATTAATTAGTCGATATCGACTCATTAAACAATTGATTTTTATTGTATTTTATTATTATTATTTTTTTTAAAGATGTGCTATCACCTCTTTTTTTGTCAATCTTTAATACCATTGACCTTTATATTACAACCTTTAAATCAGACAACATAGATATTGTCGCCTTTTTCACCATCAATCAATATTTTTTTAAAAGAGGCGATGTCGCCTTTTTTTTGTGCCAATCTTTGTCACCATCAATCTTTATATTATGACATTCAAATCAGACGGCATAAATACAACTTCATATCGCGTAAATATAAAAAAGTACAAATTTCCCACTTTTTTTGTTGAGAAATTTCTCATGTTTTTCCAACAAAAAAACATGGGATATTTACGCGATGTGAAATCGGATCTATGCTGTCTAATTTGAAGGCCATATAATAAAATAGATGGCACCAAAGATAGAAACGAAAAAAAGCGATATTGCCTCTTAAAAAAATTTAAACAATCGATGGCGACTCTTAAAACAATCGATGACGACTATTAAAACAATCGATGGTGACTCTTAACACAGTCGGTATCAACTATTTAAAGAGTCACCAATGACTGTATAAAAAACAAAAATTCATAGTCGATGGCGACATTGTACACAGTCGCCATCGACTCTATACAGAGTTGCCATAATTTTTTTTTTCGATGGACGGCTCTAGCATTGTTGTGACTCTTAAAAATGGTCGTACCGATTGTATGTAGCAATATCAATATCAATCGTACAGAGTCGATATCGTCTTTTTTCATATATATCTTTGGCACTATCAATTTTATATTGTGACCTTCAAATCAGACGGCATAGATCTCGTTTCACATTGCGTAAATATAAAAAAATGTAAATATTTAAAGTTTTAAATTGTATAAGTGTATCCATCTTCTTCCTCATTTTAATCTCCTATAGTCTGACGAAAAAGGTGTATCTGGGTCGATCCAAATAGCAGATCGGAGTAAATTAGACTGAGGAGAAGACGCCGTCACCTTCGCCACTTCTGATATTTTAGAAACTCTAGCATATTAAAATGAGAAAGAAGATGATGCTTTTGTGCCTTAAAGAAAGGGGGTAATTTGGACTTTTTGCTATCCTTAGGGTCGGCTAGGTTCCCAGCTGGTCGGTTTGGGTAAAGGTGAAAATATAGGGCCTCTGACAGTGTCGATTGGGGAAATTTCCCATTGATAGTCTGTCTCCAATGAACTGATGGTTCTTTATGGACAGTAGCCTTAACTTTTTGACACCTGTGCAACGAGTGCACCTTGAGATGTTCACTAATCTACAAGAGCATAGAAATTTGTGTCCCTCTCAAAGTAAAAAAAAAGGAAAATTTACCTGATCGACCTTGTCAGATACACCTTTTACGTCAGAGACCCTATATTTTCACCTTTACCCAAATCGACCAGCTTTTACCCAAGTCATTTTCAGCTAGCACAAAAAGTTAGAAATACCCCTTCTTACACTTCTTGTCATTCTACATATTTTAAAACTTTAATATTTACATTTTTTTATATTTACGCGATGTGAAACAGGATTTATGTCGTCTGATTTAAAAGCCACAATATAGAATCGATGGTGTCAAAGATAAATACGAAAAAAGGCAATATCACCTCTTAAATTTTTTTTTTTTTTTTTAAAATAGTCGACATCAACTATTTACACAATTGATGGTGACTGTACATAGTCGCCATCGACTGCATTAAAAAAATATATTTTTTTTATTTTTACAGTCAACATCGACTGTATAATTTTATTATTATTATTTATTTTTTTTACAGTCGACATCGACTATTTACACAATCGATGGCAACTGTATAAAAAAAAATTTTATACAGTCGCCATCGACTGTATAAAAAAAAATAAAAAAAAATTATTTTACTGTCGACATTAACCGTTAAACAGTTGGCACCGATTGTGTTAAGAGTCGGCACCGACTATGTTAAGAGTCGCCATCGACTATTTTAAGAGTCGACATCGATTGTGTTAAGAGTCGGCATCGACTGTTTAATTTAATATTTTTTTTTAAGAGGCGATATCGCCTTTTTTTCGTGTCTATCTTTGACATCATCGATTTTATATTGTGGCCTTCAAATCAGACGGTATAGATCATGTTTCACATCGTATAAATGTAGAAAAATATAGATATTTAAAATTTGGAACTACATAGAACGAAAAAAGTGTAAGAAGGGGGTATTTCTAACTTTTTGTACTAGTTGTAAATGGCTTGACTAAAAGCTGATCGATTTGAGTAAAGGTGAAAATACAGGGCCTCTGACGTAAAAGATGTATCTGACAAGGTCGATCAGATAAATTTCCCAAAAAAAAATTGCACAGTTGACAAGGCATCAACTTATTGTCTAACATAAGTCTACATGCCTAGTGACAAATTTCGATGTTTGCTAGAAGGGGTTCTAACGAAAATTTTGGTATATTTTAGTAATTTTTGGCGAAATTTCAAAAGTTTTGGTAATTTTTTTTTAATATTTTAAACATGTTAGTAATTTAGTCTATATTTTAGTAATTTTTTTAAAAGATATTAAAAAAATTTTTATATATTTTTAATCCCCAATTTTTTTTCTAAATTTTTTCTGAATGGTATCGAAATTAATCCAAATAATATAGAAAGGAACCTCACCATGGAAAAATTATCCAAAACGAAATTGTCATTATGTCTATATACAGGGTTGGCTATTTGTACATAGATTGTCTAATTTTAATGGTCATTGAGAAGCTTAATTTGCATAAGTTTTAAGTGCTGAACTTTTATTTCATATTAACTCTTAGTCTTAGGCCAAATCTATTAAGGGCAAATATAAATCATGTTTTATATGCAACAAAATGACAAACAAATAAGTAAATTAATTTAACCAAGTACTTCAGATTGACTCTGGACTACTGGATTAACAGATGAAATTATAACGACTCGAAATTTTTACTTCAAACACGTGAAAATTTTCGGATCGCTAGATCATAATTCATAATCTAATTATACAAATTCTTTGATATCGATTTGAGAGCAAACTCTTATAAATAAATCGAATGCATAATATTCATAACTAAATCAATTTGCATTAATGTCTATAACGAAAGTGCAAAATTAAAAGTAAAACTATCGGTGACGGCCGTTCATCACACAAACGGTAGCGCATAACCTCCAAAAATAATCTTAATTATCTCAAAAAATTAATCTAAATCTATACCAAGTCCAAGTCTCCAAAAGAATCTAAGGATAAAACACTTCAGGTGGAATATTTGTTTCGTCTTCCGGTACAAAGTTGAGATCTTTGTCTAATTTGGGATCCGAAACTACTTTTGTACCTATGACATATAGTATTGGGGTGAGCTAACAGTTTAAGCTCAGTAGAGAAAGTTCAAGGCCAAATTATATTTTATCCAATCAATACATAGTTCAATGACAAAATTCAAAAGCAATTAAATGGCAAAAAAAGATTTCGAAAATATCATGGGTTAAAAGGCACATATTTTGAGTTCTAGTTCCATATGAGATTCGATAGCATCATTTCCTAGGTTTCGTATGAATATTCATTAAATCGTTTCATTATCAAATTTCAGATATAATCTTCTTAATTCATAATGACTTAAAAAATATAACTTAAATATAACTTAAATATCACTAGTACAATTATAGCACTAGAGTATCAAATAATCGATGAGAATCCCTTTCAAACTATCGTCGTTTAATAAACAATTTTCTAAGTGCTCAAGACCTTACGCTGTGAGGGATACTTGTGCGGTAAAAAGTGCCGAAGCACAGGATTCATTCAAATGAATCTCTTCAAATCACATACAAAGTTCGAATACCTAGGTACAATATTCATGATTTATAAAATAATTCTCATTCTAATTTATATTCAAAATTCAAAGGATTCGATGTTCAAAAATTCTATGATTTAAAGTTCAAAAGGTTTCTATTATTCATATGCAATAAGATTTAGGTAATTTTCAAAGTTTCAAATGGTTCAATATTCAGAATATTCAAATAGTGTCATTGATCGGTACTGAAATATGACCATATTTTATATCCTAATACAAATATTTGACTATCTGATGAAGACATTCTGATGACTATTATGCAGTTTTAGTAATTTCAGGTGTTCGTGATCGTTTGATCTGACAAGAGCATAAAAGTATATAATTAAGGCTACATGAGAGCATTGGACTAAAGGGCCAATAGAAACACCGAAATCCGTAAAAAGAATTGATTGGCTCAACCACAAGCAAGAGAATGGATATGTCACATGTCAGTCTCAATCGATTGAAATTTAGAAATCAATCGATTGAGTTGGATGACAACTGTTTCCCTCATAAATTCGAATTTGAACTCAATCGATTGAGATTTAGATTTCAATCGATTGAGATTTAAATTCAAATAAGTCCGCCACAATTTAAAATTTGAATTCAATTAATTGAATCTTGGAATTCAATTAATTGACCTATACATGAAAACTTTTTCACCCGAGCCCTATATAAACAGAGCATTGTTAAGGGTTTGGGCATGCTTCTTTTAGTGGCCTTGTTAGTCAACTTTCTTAATCTTTTTCTTAGATTTTTTTTTTTATTGTTTTTAGTGCTTAATTTTAATTTATAATAATTAATTTATAATTAGGAACCAAAGCTTTGTAAGATTTTGGATCTTTTCCTAAAAGATCCGAACATTTGATAAATTATAAAATGTGTTTGATGATTTTAGATTTATGCCTTGCATGTGGATCGAAGATGAACGATTAAAATCGTTCATTCAAGGAGGAAGCGATCCCTAGATAAGTAGTTAATTTATTTTCATTAAATCATTTTTTTTTACAAATATTGAATCGTACGACTTTCAGGCCGTACTATTGGATTTTAACGTTGTGATTTCGAATTTTGAGATACGCTATGCTTTTTACATGATTCATACCGCAATGATAGACTGAGTCATAGTTTTTAGATAGAGTATGTTGGATCAATAATCACATTCTTTTTGAATCATTTTGCTTGTAGTAAAATGAGAGTTAATATTTATATTCATTATCATAATTATTGAATCGTACGGCTTTCAGGCCTTACGATTAGATCTTAATGTTATGGTTTCGAATTTAGAGATACGCTATGCTTTTTACATGATTCATACCGCAATGATAGGCTGAGTCATAGTTTTTAGATAGGATATGTCGGATCAATAATCACATTCTTTACGATTCATTTTTTTTCTTGATAAATGATGGTATATAATTTGACATGGAAATATGTGATTGATTGTTAGTAGAAAAATTACAAATTTAGGGTTAGCGGACTCCTTGATCATCTTTTCATCATTGTTTGATTTTTCATTATTTTTCTTAAGCTTTATTTAGATATTTTTATTTTTATGTTTGCGTAATTGTTAATTTTTATCGTGACAAAGATCTCGCATTTAATACTTCCTTAGGTTCATTTAATGCTTCGAAAAATTGATTAAATTTTACGCTTCCTTGTGGATTCGACACCCTTGATTTCACCGTGCTACGATAGATCTTGTGCACTTGCAATAGTATAATTTAAAACCGATCAGTCATATATTTAATGCACCAAGATTCAATAAGTTCAAAATTAACTGCAATGTTCATAGATTCGATTCAAATTCATCATTAAAGTCTATGATTCAAAGTTTAAAATATAATTGTGTCTTGAAAATTCCCTATCTCGGATCCTAACGTCGCAAGTATGATTAAGACATACATGCGTGAATGATCGACGATCGCAGTAATGTGAGTCGTTCTAAGATTTCACGAATATGTGCCCAATTTCATTTTCTCTAATACACGAACAAGAGATATGTCATAAAGAAAGAAATTTGTGTATTGATCGAGAAATCAATATGTAAAAACATTGGATAATTTACTTTTTGAATTCAAAAAAATCCATGAAGTGCGATTAATCACTTACCGTTGTTGCTCCAAATAAGAGAGAGAGGGAGAGAGAGACGGCCGTTGTGAGTTGAGCTTCACTAGGAAAGTAACAGAGCAGAGATGGAGAACAAAGTCAAAGGACGATGATTGTTTTTACCGAGTAATTGTGGTTGGTGTTAGGGTTTAATGAGAGGCCATAATGGTTGACGGTTGTGATTGTTGTGGTTGCAACGAGGCTATCCTAGAGAGATCGGTTATTAGATGTTCCCCACATTGCATCTCCATATCTCAAGTAATCCCAAGCATACGACCTAGCTAGGTGTTCGGGTGAGTAGCTGCCATGTGACAGCCCGGATTTCGGCACCCCGAAACCTGTGCCATCAGCACGATCATCTTGACCGTGCCCTTTAGCTAAGCACGGAACACCGGTATATCAAGCATTGCAATAAAATAATTAACGAAATTGCGGAATCTGAATCTATATTAATTAACTCTCCAAAAGACAGTTCTACCCTCATGCTTCTACATGAATGGAGAACCGATCCGAACCATCGATGATAGCAATCATCACGGATGGTTCGCCCCAAAAGAATAATCCCATCTATATATATACATGGTTTAAACAGAATCAAGGCTTGACATACCAAGCCGTACAAAAACTCTCTCCAAAATCCCTCAAAGTGGCACAACGGAGTCCTCTAGAAGAAGTCCTCTGGAGGTGGCTCCAACTCTTCACCGGCCGCAAGGTCCGACTCGCCGGGATCAGCGTCTCCTGAAGCCTCGGCAGCTGCTAGTAGTGGACCTGCGACGTATAGTCTATAGGGTGAGCTACATCTTAGCTCAATAGGGAACAAACACGGTTGAACATATAAATTATGACTCACATATATTCCATGATATGTCATGCATGATGTATCTATGCAGTTGTTAATGAAACAGTTAAAAAGCATTTCGTTTTACTGTTGATTACTTATATTTTCATTTACTCATGAATGATGCTGAAAGGCTTAAAGCAAAACTTAAACTTTCAACTTAAGTAATCCCCGAGCAATATAGCATCGAGCCCCGATGAGATACCCATCATCGTCATCTATATAGACAGTTTTAACCGTATTCCCTGGGAATACAAATAGTACCCAAGCCCCTTTCCCCTGGGGATTGGTGGCGGGGTTTCACTTGTCTCAATCAACACCCCTGGGGTGTGCTTACTATGTATGGATAAGCCTCCGCACTGGCCTACGGTTTCGCCGCCGTATCGGTCACGGATATCCTGCCGTGTCAGTCGTGGATATCCCGCCACGTCGGTGGGGTACCCTATCAAACCTCAAATAACAAAAATATCGGTGCCTTACATATAGTTATTCACCGTGTAAATGTGCTATCTTATATCAGTTAGGCCCTATCAAATATGATTCAATCCTTGGATACATCCCTGGGATGTATCCACTTACTTGCATCACACTTGATGCCCTTATCTCTTTACTTTTTCATCCCCTGGGGATGGCTCATCATGATTACTCTTATGGATGTCACACACACACACTTTTCACAAATTCTTAAGAAATAAACATTTGAATTGAATTCTATATCACTACATACATGCTCTTGTAAAATAAAGTACATGTTCAAGGTGTTCCCTACCTCAAGTCTTCATTTGATCATTGCATCAAGGTCTCACGTGGCTCCTTGTGCACTAGTCCACACGTACCACCTATGGTACCACATAACAGGTGAAACACATCACAAAGGATGCAATAAAGAAGGTATAAGATCCTCCAAGAATCTTAAAGTCAAACTCAAGAGTCAACATAATCTATCTCAGTCGATTAATCGAATTCCAAAATCGATTAATCGAGGGTCAATATCGATTAATCGAAGTAATTTCGATTAATCGAAATTCTCCTTTTCGCAAAGTCGATCCTCGATTGAATGAGCTTTCATTCGATTCAATCCAATTTCGATTAATCGAATTCTTCTTTTCGCAGTAGACTCTCACAGCTCAATGAAGTTTTCATTCGATTAATCGAATCCAATTTCGATTAATCGAAATTCTTCTTTTTGCAAAGTCGACTCTCAGTTCGAACAGTCAAGTTTCACAAGTTAATTAATCGATTTCAAATCGATTAATCGAAAACTAAAATCGATTAATCGAAATCCCATTTCGATTAGTCGATTTTTCCTTAAGTCATTTCCTCCAACCCCTGGGGTCCACTGGAGGTTCCCAGTCGATTAATCGATTCCCAAATCGATTAATCGAAATTCAAAGTCGATTAATCGAAATCGGGGTCCTCTGACCTTTCAACTTCCTGGCCAATTTCGATTAATCGAAATTGTCAGATTTAGCCCCTTTCGAGCTGTTCTTCCCAATCTTTTTTCATACTTTTTCCTCTATTTTTCTAAGCCATTATCCTATGATTTTAACCCACATTTAACCACAACTTAACCCCTATAATCTATGTATTTTATTTACAAAAATCTTACCTTGAATAGATCTCAAGTTGATTTCAATCCAATAGTTGGAAGGCTAGGGTTTCCAGCTTTGGCTCTAACAGATCCAAATCGCGTTGAATCCGGCTTTTATCTCTTGAATCCCCCCTCCAATTAGTTGCAATAACTCCTCTCTTACTTTTCTCTCTCTCTCTCTCTCTCTCTTCTTTACTCTCCTTCAACAACCAAAATACACCTCTAGGGTTATTAAACCCTTTTATCCTCTTTTCTCGCTTGTGTGTTGAGCACATATACCGCGGTAGGTATATGCGACTTCACATTTACAACACACACCACATCGACATTAAGTTTATCACATCTCATCCGTTCATCACACCTCATACTAACTATTGAACTTCCGTTTGGTCAAACCTATGACCGATCGGGCACGAATCCCGAGGTCATAGTTTTAGCGTGATTTTTTTCGGGCTATTACATGCCACCATATCTAAGAGTCCATGAATTAAGGGCTTCATGCAAGGATACTTACTAGTCTATGATGTTGTGAGACCAACGAGCGGCATAAGAGAAATTATGGCAAGTAAACGTTGCATGTTTAAATGGGTACGAGTTATACATAGACTCTCATCATAAGTACACATTCTTGATTAGGTGTACTTACCAAGTAGAGAGAATATGGTCGGTTGAGAGAAAGGGTCCCACTAGTCACTATATTAATAATGTAGTTGACCGTTAATACCATCAAGGACTTTACATGTGCACATGGCTTATAGGTGGGCATAGATTGGAAAGTTTTATATAAGGAAAGATAGTAGTTGAGAAAGTTAGGGTGTTTTACATGACCAAAAAATTACTAGTACACCCATACTTTACTATATATAATTATACAATATGTACATACATTTTTACACACATTATAATTAGCATTTTGAATTTCCTTTTATATATAAAAATAATAGGAAAATTTGCATTTTCGGCCTTACAAATTTTCTTATTTGCAAAAACAGTCCTATAGTTTGAAATTGTGCAGAATAGGTCAGCCCCAAGCCAAGTCGTTTCCACTTCAGCATCCACCTATTTTTTCATTATATATATATGTTTATTTTTTATTTTTTTTTTATTGTCCATTTTTTCAGTTCTGACTACAGTAGCGCTCGCTCTCTTATAATTGCGGGTCGTGGTATCCGATATTTTAAGATAGTATGCGCTATTTTACGATAGCGGATGATATTTTATGATAGCGCTCGCTAACATATGATAGATTTTAGGGTACGAAAGATTACTATGTTTATTAGTTAGTGATCTGTCAAAAACATAAGAACATAAGGCATAAGTAACCAAAAGGAAAAAAAAAATTAAAAAAATCTGTTAACATATTGTTATCTAAAGATAGAGACTGTCATCTTAAGATAGATAGCGTTCGCTATCATAAAATGGTGATTTTGGATATAAAGAAAAAGAGAATTTACTGTGTTATCCAATATAAGTATTATTAGTTAGTGATCTGCAAAAAATATAAGAACGGAAGACATAAAAAAAAATATATATATAAAATTAAAAATTCACTACCATACCGTTATCTTAAGATAGCGATCGCTAACATACCGCTATCTTAAAATGGTGACCGCTATCTTAAAATGAAGGTCGTATTTTATTTATTTATTTATTATTATTATTATTATTTTTTAAGATAGTGGTATATTAGCGATCGTTATCTTAAGATAGCGATATGTTAGCGAATTTTTGTTATTATTATTATTATTATTATTATTTTAAAGATAGCGGTATGTTAGCGGTATGATAGCTGTATATTAGTGGTATGTTAGCGGATTTTTATTTTTTTATTTTATTATTATTAATTTTTTTAAGATAGCGGTATGTTAGCGGTCGCTATTTTAAGATAGCGTTATGTTATCAATTTTTTTTTTTTTTTTTTATTTTACAGTAATTTCATATAATGTACACAATTAAAATAGATTACCATCTAATGATGTCTTTAGATAGCGACCGTTAACTTAAGATAGCGGTATGTTAGGATTTTTTTTTTTTTTTTTTTACAGTGATTTCATATCGTGTACACAATTAAAATAGATTACCATCTAATGTCGTCTTTAGATAGCGATCGCCAACTTAAAAAAAGAGACGACAAAAAAAAATACAAAATAAGCATATATATATGAAAAAATAGGCACGTGCCACGTGCCAAAACAACTCGACTAATGCATGCACTTAATTAGAACCAAATCGACCACATGGGAAATGAACATTTGGGCTGGTGCATCTAATATGGTTCACCAAACTGACCATAAAAATAAAAAATAAGACTATTAGCAGCAATTTTTTGTTAATAACGACAATTTTGACTACCGCTAATAGTCTTATTTTTTGTAGTACCCCAACATGGTGGAGCAAGGTTAGTTGAAGAACCCATAAATATGGGATCCAATGCTTCAAGCCAGTTGGTAACCTCCCTCCATTGTGAGAGAGGAGGTCATGGGTTCAAACTGGTACTCCACGCTGTTTCCCACTCTTGTCTTTACAAGGTGAGGGTTGGGTTCTATTAGTTAACCCTCACCACTGTAGTTTGTGCTCTCTCACGCTACTCCCCAACTATCATATGTGTATGCGTGCCTGCTCCTCGGTTCCTGAGGCTGTCTTGGCTTAAAATGACCGTATCAAAAAAATATATATATACTAAACTCTAGCATGCATTTTATTTTTATTTTTATGAATACCATTAGACGTTAGCATATATATATATCTTTTCTCTCTCGTATAGTAGCATAGCATCTTCTTTCTCTATGTATAAGGATCCTGTTGTAGCAAGCATTGGATCGACAACCTCTCTCTCTCTCTAGATGCAAACGGGTCGGGTCAACTCACCCAACCGGAAATGGGTTGTGTTTTTGAGTTCAGAGTTTAAATCTGTTAAGTTGATAGCATCAAAAATCCGGCGTGACCTGCTAACTAAATGGGTCACGTCGAGCTAAGGTTGAGAGTTTAAGTAAAGAGGCTAACCTTGACCCATACCTGATCTGACTCATTTGCAACCATACACACACACTCTCTCTCTCTCTCTCTGTCTCTCTCTCTCTCTAGATCTCTCTTTTTGTGCATATGGAATGTAAGCCATTAACCACAATTATAAAATTTGAAGAGTCATTGAGTATCTCAGTTGGGTTACGCGAGTCTCAAGATTTCGAGTCGTCGAGATTTTGCTAGGATGATACAACCAATATCATATATATATATTAGTTCTTTGGGAAAAGTTTTAGAATTGATATCTTTCTAAAAGTATAAACTCATTTTACAAACATATCTTTGTATCTTTATTCTTGTAGGATTATTTTTTCTTTTTTAAAAATACTAGTAAACATGGACGTGCTTTGCACGTGTTGCTCTATAAATTTATAAAAAAAATAATAAATTCATAAAATGAAAAAAATCTATGGATTCTAATGTATGGATGAACCTATGCATTCAAACCTCAAATCATATGTCATGTGACACCTGATTCCTAAGATATGTGTCTTTTTTGGGATCGTGTGCAATCTCGAATGTCATCTATTAAAAAAAATTAAATTTTTTTTGTGGTCTAAACTTCAACCAAAGTTTTGATAAAACCTCTCACATCATAGCGCATTAAATTTTTTATCGTTTGACCACATTTTGCACTATAGATGTCGACTCATTTTCAACAATTTTTATTCACTGAATGTAGCGGCTGTAACATAAAGTAGTGTGCCGATAACACCAACCAAAGTATTATCAGGCTGATTTGAATTCATTGATTGACTCAATTTAATCTTGGGTTTTATATGATATTGATGTTGGTGCAATTTGACAAGTTTAAACCGTTGATGATGAAGATTAACTCCCCACTAATAACATTATATGAACCTCTTGAATGATTATCCGTGGGATCCATTACTTGCACTCAGAAACTTAGCCTTTGCACCGAAGTTAAAGAAATACTTTCTAAATTATAGTAAATTTTAAAAAATAAATAAAGAGTGACTATTTATTAAAAAAAATATATTAATTCTCGAATTAATAGTGAATACCACATATTAATTCTAAAATACAGGAATTTTGATTTTTATTTCTATTTACAAAAGAGTTATATATAGATTACTTATATACTGTAATTAGACTTCTATTAGGAGTCTAATCAATTTTTATTGGGATAAAGAGGTATTAGACTTCAATTACGAGTCTAATCAATATTTTTTGGGATAAAGAAGTAATCCGAGAGAGGAGAAAATATAGGTGGTCAAGAGTTTTAGTTTCTAGGCTAGTTAGGGGCAATTTGGTTTTAGTACATGTGAAAACAAATTTGACCGAAACTAATTTTACTTTTATACAGTAGTAAGGATGGTAAGGATTTATGAAATTAAAGTGAGGGTGAGTCAACTTCATTAAGTCTTTGAGTTGACTTAATCAGGTGGCTTTCGCACCCAGACCTCGGCCCATATGCCTAGTGGCATAGGTATATAACCCAAAACAACACCCTTTTTGGGTTGCCATTAACACTTGGTTTAAAAGAACTCAAACTTTTTGACATTTTTTGCCTTGATTTCATGGGTCAAAGATAAGATACCCAAACAACTTGATGCATTGAATTTGAACATCTCTAACGACATTTTCAATGGTAGAATATTGCCAAAAAGAATTATATGGCCCTTATTTAATCGATCTTGCCCAAGTTTTCGTGGCTCCAAATCTGTGAGATGGGTGGTGCTCATCAGCTGGACTGAGTTATATATATATATATATATATATATATATATATATTAGTTAAACAGGTCATCCATGTTGGTTCAAAGAGGGAGTCGAGGCCATCAGTTGAGATGTCCAAGTGGGCAGACCAACATGTATATGATCTGGGCCCCGAATTTGTTCTTCTTGGAGGTTTGTAAGCATTCAATCAATTCACTTTTATTTTTTTCTCAATATAGATGATTGGCTATATACGTACTGTCTATTTGAAGGCCGTTGATTTTTCTCAAGCAGAAATTCTTCAACGACATAATTATTGGGCGATATGATACCCAATCTAAAGATTGCCACAAATAATGCCCGACATAATTTATAAAGAAAGAGTGCAAATGTCATACAGATTTAAGACGTGCACTAAATAGCTACTCACATTTGTTTCAACTAAATTGTGTATGAAATTAATCCATTGTGCAATGAGAACCCATTTGAATGATTGCCTGTTACTCAAGTCCAAGAGAGCAAATTCGGACTTGGTATCGGTGATCGCCATAATATATATAGTCCTAGGTAGCAAATTCGGACTTGGTATCGGTCCATGGAGGAGGATTGATTGCCATAATATATATATATATATATATATACCATCCATTTCTATGCTCTCAATTTCTAAATTCAAGAAAGGAAAAATTATAAATGGTAGAAAATTTTTGATAGACAACTTTGCAGGTAGCTTATGTGATTGGCTATAGTGCTTGAGCCCTACTATGTGTGCAACTAGTCACGTTGCACTACATAAGCTGCCTGCAAAATTATCTATAAAAAATTGTCTACTGTATAACACTATCCATCAAGGAAAAGTTATGCCCACATTTGTTAAACTAGGTAAGTGTTATACAATGGACAATTTTACAAGCAGCTTATGTGACGCGATATATGACTGACCCCACACAGTGGGGACCAAGCATAATAGCCAGTGACGATGAGCCACATAAGTTGTCTATAACATTGTCTATCAAAACCTGTCCACCTTTTATAAATTTCCCTTAAACTATAACTTTAACAACCAATTAACAGGGAAAGAGTATAGAGAGTACTTCCCAATTCTCTTTTCTTAGGGCAACCCAAAAAAAAAGAAAGAAGAATTGGCGTCACCAATGCAACAATAACGTAAAGAGAGGTTCTACTCCCCTACTAAGTTGATTCTTCTACCATCGGAATAAGTGAAAAGTAAGAGCAAACCTCTTTTATTTTTTTCGCCTTTTTTTTTTTTCTTTTTCTTTTTGCCTTTCCATAGGAGTTAGAAGAGAAATATGAGAAAGAGATGTCGGATGGTTTTAGACTTTTAGGTGCAGAGTCATTTTCGCTTAATAAGTGGTACCAATTTTCCTCAACACTGGCCACATAGTACGCAAAGGCACTATTTCTATGTTGAAAGCTTGCTATTTCCTACAACCATTTGATTTTTGAGCCTTGATCGAATGGCCAGCTGCTCAGGTCATTATCATTTTGATAGCTATCCTAGCGATGGCCTGCCACCTTGATGTCCCGAATTTGCAGAGGTATATATATATGTAGATACTGTTGATGACCCGTCATTATCACAGCTTTATCCCATCTATTTCAGGTCTGAGTTTGTGCATATTAATGATTATTAGGGCTTCTAACAAAAATTCCAATAAATTATATAATGATAAAAGTTCTAGCCAATTCGGTGTATCTGTTGAAGAATCTGAGTCATGAAAGTGGTAGATCCAATCGAAGAGCTACCTTGAGTCCAAAAATCACACTCAATAGAGGATTCAAGATGATTAAAAACAAAAATACATAGAATACAAGGCTAAGTAAAAAATTTAGAGTTAGTCTATAATGGGTATCCATCCATCATAGGTGGGTACAACAGTCCACACGTCTGTGTGACTGCATGAGATGCACATACTTACAATACATGAAAGTCTGTGCACAACATGCAACCACACAAATGTGTAGACTATTTTACCCTTCATGATGGGTAGACACTCATTGTAGAGTGACTCAAAATTAATTATGGGCCAAAAGATAGGAAATTAATCTCTCACCCCTGAATACAAACCTAAGCCCCGCTGATCGGTACAAATTTATAATTGTGATGAAAATGAGGTAAAATCTCTCACTTGGACCCAATGGATTAATTAAACTCATTGGATGTGGAGCTAACTGCTTTTAACTAAGTAGAGTAGTAATCGTGACTTCGGGTTCAGGCGTGGTACCAGTTGTATTGAGCGCTAATTATTCCTTGCCTCAGGACAAAATAAGTTATTGGGTAGTAAAACTTGTAACACGCGTACCTGAAGCTATTCAGGTAAGGGCAATGGTCCAATTTGAATCGAATTTCAAGTTCAACCACATTTGTTGCCTTTAGAAATAGGAGAATCTTGACTGCATCTCATCCTATAAATAGTGAAAATCATGAAAGTCAAGATTCTCTCATAATCAAGGGTTGCAGATTTGGTTGAACTCGAAATCAAGTTCAACCTGACCATTGCCCTAAGTGTAATTGGATTGCCATTAGTATAGTTATTACGTGGAAGTGCTAATGTGGATCAATCCACTTTGACCCGTTTGACCCATAAATTGCAGGCATAATATTTGGGCGCAGGCTCCATTTGAAATGGTATACACAGGTAGGCTGATAGATTAGACACAGGCCTCATGTAGAAATGTTAAAAACATTGAGGTGGACTCCTTTACCAGCCTTCACGACTCAATCCTAGTAGTTCATGAAATTAGCACCCTATCATTAACACATGTCGTAACGAAAAATCATGCTTATAAGAGGACTCTAACTAGCTAATTGATACTTTAGTTTCAATTGTTAAAAAATATGAACAACTATTCAATTTAAAATGCATATATCAAATAGTTTAGAGCCGAGAGCTGTTTCAGGGTTCACTATAGTTTAATATATAAACTCGCAGACTTATGATCAAGCCCAAGGTCGGTCTATTATAAATTTTCAACGCTCAATCCCAGCTCGGCCAAGGCTATTATTTGGGTGTGGACCCAACTATTTAAATTAATGCACCATTTGGGCCTATGCTGACAACCCTACAGAGCACCCAAGTGTAGGGTTATGAACTTCCACTAGCTTTGACTTTTGGGTTGTGGTCCTCTTGGAAGTGGATAGCTGACCGGACGATCTACATTGGCTCGTATATGAGCCAAAAGGTGGGATTTTGACATGTTTCCAAAGGCTCCAAACTTTATCGCTTACAAATATAAACTATTAAACAACCCAAATTATATAAGATACTGTTATTTGTAACCACATATTTGGTACTAACAAACAACTTTTTCGGCCCTGAAAATTATTGACTGCCTTAAATTAGATGATGGACTTCGGTTTTTTGTTCCAATCTTTCACTTTAACAGATCTTTAGATCCTTCATCATTGTACACCTATAAGACGGTCTAATGTCGATTCCCATTGGACACACTTCCCAAAAATTGGCTGTGATTATGAGCATACTATAATGAGGGTCCTCATATCACTTTAAGGGATATGTGCCACTTAGAATCAACATCCGATCCTCTATAGGTGCGCCATGCTCTCTAGATATATCACATCGAAGATTGTGCTGAAAAAATCTCCATTGTTTGATTCAAAGCAGTCAAAGGGTGGTTTTATGTGCGAAAAGACTAGTTGTAGATGCAAAATATCAGGTTGCAAATAATGGTTCTCCAATTATACATTCAACTTTTATTGATGTTAGGACAAAAATAAAATACTTCCATGATTAATTGAGCCAGAACTCACCTTTTTATGTAACTGTAGGGGCATTTTTGTCCTAATTCAATTTTAAAAAGACAAAACAAAGAGTTGATGCATCTATAATAAGGAGTAAATTTATCAATTGCCCATCTTAAAAAATTAAATGTAAGTTCGCATACATAATTTCAAAACTTAGCACACATATATGCAAAAACATTGGATAGAAGATTGGTTATTGAAAGTGATTCTCCTCTTTAATTAAGTGGTTGTTGGGTGGTCAATATCCTTGGAACCTCTTTCCCTCTATTGCGATCATTACGAAACATCTGAACGATCTTGAATGGGAGGCACATCACTGTGTTAGGGAGATGAATAAAGTCACAGATAAACTTGCGAAAATGATTATCACTAATTCTCATAGCATCACTTTTCCATATGCAAATGATCTTTCGCAGAGTGCTTTTGATCTCATCCAATTGAATAAGCAGGGCGTAGTCTATTTGAGATCCAAATGAGCTTAGATTCTTTGTATTTGTTTTCTTTTTATTTTTAATAAAGTTTAGTTTACTTAGCAAAAAAAATATAAAACATGGTGCTGTGGAGCCTTATCCTTGAGAAAATAGAAAAACTGGCCGCACCACTCGGGAGGTATGTTGGTCGGATTTTGGTGGTGGTGGGGCTGCATGTCGGCATCAATATCATATAATGCTGCTATAGCACATAAATCATTGTTTCTCATATATATATATATATATATATATATATATATATATATATATATATTCAGGGATCAAGTGTGCTATTCATTGGAAAAAAAAAACAGAGAGATCACATTTGCTTGTTGTACACTGCAAATCCTGGATATTGCCTTAAGTGGTATTTTTAGCTCAGTTTTAACCACGCACCACTGTTGAACTTGTTCTTTGGTGATGGATTGCAAGTAATATAATGCCATCATCATCATCTCATCTGTTTGATTTCTTTACTTATTTAGTCAAGTTGGTATTATTTATAGAGGGCCGCCAGGATGCTACCTATGCGCGGGTAGCATTTTTGTGCTCCCTACGAGCTAGTTGGAAGTCTTGTGGCACTTAAATCAAGGATCAAGTGGCAGTGTAATTTAAAGAAAAATTGATTAGGTCTCACACAAAAAATTTGGCCAGGATCTGTTGCTAATCCGCCCTTAAAAATGTGGTCAAAATTAAAAAAAAAATTAATGCATGTTGTAGGTGGGCTGTGGGCATTACCCCATGTTAGACTCATGATTTGAAAGGCAAATAAGCCATAAAAATAAATATATTTTTTTATAAATCCTATGCGCAATGGATGTAGTATCCACTATAAAAAACGGATTGTTTTTGCTAATTGCATGCCACATGGCATGTGATCTAGCCCTTAGGGGTAGCGCTTGGGCGCTACCTACCATCCCTTTTCCCTTATTTATATTCAAGTTGGTATTATGTGCCAAGCCCATGCACATCAGTGCACAAGATGTACAATATGCTTTTGCACAACTCATAGGGAAATTCTCTATGTCGTTTCTCACTATTTCTCTCCAAGTCTTTTTCTTTTAAGGTTGGTGTTATACTGTCGGACCAATTTATGCTATATCCACCTCACGTAAGCAACATGTAAATCCTCTAGTTTAAATCAGATGATAGAGATCATTTTTTGTCTCAATCTTCCACACAGTAGATCTTCAGATCATGAGCCTAACATCAGACGGTCAAATGCTGATTTCATGGGACAAACATCCCAAAAAGTGAATGTGAACCTTGTTTGTGATATGCCATGATCACATTCACTTTTTTAGATGTGTGTCTCGTGTAATCAACATTTGACCATTTGATGGTTGGCTCATGATTTCAAGATCTATTATGTGGAAAATTGGGACGAAAAATAATATCTTCTCTACTTCAAAAAGCATTCAACGTTTTGTACTTCGACTAGTGAGGTGGTTGTAACATAATGTGGTATGGTAGTAGCACCAACCTCTATTTTTAGTGCCATCTCAATGTCCTCTTGCAATTTTTTTCAAGGTATCTCTATAATGACCTATCTAGCCCTACCTTGTAAACGGTTAGTGGAAGCGTTTAGAGTTATGGTAGGTGCAAATAGAGTCACCCTTTGAAAATTGGATTGCTTCATCTCCAATGAAAACCATTGCAAACGACATGGAATGCATGATATAAAGGTATATCCTGAGTTCTTATTTCTTAACCCTTTGTTTTTAGGTACGAACAGAACACCGTACCATTGCTCAGACATAGATGATAGATTCTCTTATAGTGCGATTTATTTACATTGCTTTCTGTCAACGGGCCCACCTGGTGTTCAGGCCCGGCCAGCTGCAGGCCCGAAGGTCCGTGCTGGGCCCCATTCTTACGAGCTTCGAAACCCAAAGTCTACGGGCTGGGCCCAGCACAAGTGCTAAGTGTTTGTATTCCGTAAGTAGCATGAGCGCCAACTAACTTGGTACTCTAGTCGCTCTTTAGCGTAAAAGATTGGGAAGGGCACCAATCTCGATCATTCGATTCAAAGTAATCAAATATCATCTAAAATTAGTGTTTATCATATAAATTCAATATACCATTAATTTTAACTTGCATTTTATTGTATTAAAGTAGACTGTGAAGATTGTTTTCGTTCTAATCTTTTACAAAATAAATTACAAGATCACGGCCTTAAATGATTGACTCACCCCACCCGCATTATAAGATCATCTTACATGAATAATATTTTAGCCAACCTTCACATGTTTTGAGGTCTTGATATCAAGGTGTCAAAATCAGTATCAAACTCAGGTATTAGTCCATGGAGGATCGAAACGACTCGGCCTATACGTATCAGCCTATTTGAAAAAATATAAAAATAGAGGTATCAGCCGAAATCGATACCAAGTTGAGATGCCGAAACTGATATATACCGGTGTGGGTCGATTTTGATACCATACTTAATATACGTGATTTTGATACCATACATTGATATACGTGGAAGTTGGCTTTTGACAAAATTGAGGGGAAGCTATCACATGATCACCCTGGTGCTTCGGTCATCCAATCTAAACAGGAGATGAAATTTCCACCATTATATTAGTCAATTTTTCAGTCACTTTTTGGACTAAAACCCCCTTTATTGCTAAAGGCTAAAAATATATCTATTGTCCAAATATGAGGATATTCCTCTGAATTTATAACATTACTATATTATAATATTACTTATATGCTGTATTAAAAAATATAAAATAATAATTATATACATAAAATATATTTCAGAATATGCAGGTGTCGTCACATACAAAGTTTCAAGATTTAAAGAAGAATATATTGGCATATCGACCGGGTCCCAGGTCTTTCCGTAGCGCATACGTATAGTATGCGGCCAAATCTGCCGATATTAAACTACAACTTTTATCTTTAAAATATTAAAAAGTTTCAAAAAGGCATTTTTCCTATTTTGTCTAATTCATATGAGGATATGCTTGATGATATGAGTTGATATAAGGCAATGTTTGACCTGATTTGAACCCCATATCGAACGGGAGTGTATATCATATCAGATGGGGCCTGGCCCGATACCTATCAGATATGACCGATATTTAACACCTAACACCCTAAAAAAGACTTCAAATGAATTTATAAAGACAAATGTGCAATGAATCACATTTACGCAAGGATCAAAATTTTGGGCTAAATTTTGGTTTTGGGCAAGACCGAAACCGAAATCGAAATCGAAATCGAAATCGAAATTCAAAATTTTGGTAGTTTTGGCCGTAATTTTGAACCTTGCTTTTAGGTACCACGATCTCGGTATTCAGATGATAAACCTCTAAGAAGCATGAAATTTAATTTGGGTCCATAAATTTGTTGTTGTTGGTTTATCTAAAGGTTCGTTCGGTACAGAAAATCACTAACTCAATTTCTGCTCAGAAACTAGTTTTATGAGGAAAGTGATTTTCCTTGAGAACGTTCTTGAGTTACTCAGAGACCATTTTCCCCCCATTTATGATATTTTCTTGTGTTCTACTACACTTCCCAAGAAAATATCAGAAAGTACATTGTGTTCTTCCGCACATTATAATCGCACGTATTTAGGAGCTTCATCTAAGCGATTATATTGATCGGATGATCGTTAAAATTTATAGGCATCTAATTGACAATGTGTGGAAGACATTTGTTGAGCAGATTATGAGAAAACTACTTCAAATGTGAATTCTTTGATGTAATTGTTACTATGTTATGTGTATGTTAGAAACGAGTTCGGAATAATATAAACTATCATTATTTAGAAAGTCTCCCATCGGCTTCAAGGTGACTACAATGGGGAATTACCAATGACACACTGCTAAATGCCATTGGTGGGTGCATGAAGTAAATGTCATATTTACTCTTCATTTAAACTGCAACCCTTATATTTAAAAGTTGTGTTTAAATGACAGTTAACTATACATTTAATTATCAATTAATTGGGACGTAGGTTGGAGAAGAAAAGATTCAGTGAGCCTCCCTACATTTATTGTAGTAGTCAAAGCTCAGAAACTGAGCTTTCCTGAGCAAAATTCTCCGAAAACAAAACGTCGATTTCTTAGAAAAATGTAATGATAACACGCTGCTTAATAAAAACTCCCGAATGCAGGAAAACCTCAAAAAGTGCCAAGAAATGACATTTTCTATAGAAATGACTGATACGTATGAATAATATTTCACCCCTCCCACATTATAAGATCATCAAACATATGAATAATATTTTAGCCAACCTTCACATATTTTGAGGTCTTGATATCAAGGTGTCAAAATCAGTATCGGACTTGGGTATTGGTCCATAGAGGATCGATACGACTCGATTAATACATATCAGCCTATCTAAAAAAATATAAAAATAGAGGTATCGGCGATTAGATGAAACCGATACTGTATCGGCCGATACAGAAACCAATATTAAGTTGAGATACCGATACATATTGATTTACCGAAAAACCGATATATATCACCATACATATCGGTATCGATCGATTTTGATGCCATGCTTGATAATCGTGGAAGTTGGCTTTTGACATAACTGAGGGGAAGCTATCACATGATCACTGTGATGCCTCAGTCATCCAATCTAAAGAGGAGATAAACTTTCCACCATTATATTTCTACTCATTCCCACATTATTTTATTTTAGTTAATTTTTGGACTAAAACTCCCTTTATTGCTGAAAGCTAAAAATATATCTCTTGTCTAAATATGATGATATTTTCCTCTGAATTTATAACATTACTATATTATAAATTTATAATATTACTTATATATGGTATCATATATATATATATATATATATATAATATTTCAGAATACGTAGGTTTCACAAACAAATATACAATCCATGGTTTCAAACTTATAAATTAAAAAAGGATTTAAAGACGAATATATTGGCATGTCGACCGGGTCCCAGCCCTATCCATAGCACATATGTATCGGATGCGGCCAGACGGGATGATATTAAGCTACAATTTTTTTAATTATTAAAATATTAAAAAATTTTAAAAAGATATTTTTCATATTTTGTCTAATTCATATTGAGTAAATATTGGACGTTATAAGTTGACATAGGTTAATGTTTGACCCAATTTAAACCCCTATAGAATGGCGGTGTATATCATCATATTAGATGGGGTCTATTCCAATACATATCGGATATGGCTGAGATTTAACACCTAACACCCTAAAAAATCCTTCAAATGAACTTATAAAGACAAACGTGCAACGAATCACATTTGGGTACCAAGATCTCAGTGTTCAGATGATTAGAAACATCTAAGAAGCATGAAATTTAATTTGGGTTCATCAATCTGTTGTTGCCGGTTTATAGCTTGTTCGACAATTTCTAAGCTTTTTTTGAAAAAGTTCAGAAAATCACTACCTCGGTTTCTGCACAGAAATTGGCTTTATGAGAAAAGTGACTTTCCTTGAGAACATTCTTAAGTTATTTAAAAACTCATTTTCCTCTCATTTCGGGTATTTTCTTGTGTTTTATACTCTCAAGAAAATGTTAGAAAGTACATTGTGTTCTTCTACACACTATAATCGCATGTATTTATGATTTTCATCTAAGCGGTTATATTAATCGGATGATCGTCACAATTTATAAACATTTAATCGATAATGTGTTAAAGATTTCTATCAAGCAAATTATGAGAAAACAACTTCAAATATGGGTTCTCTTATTTATGTGCATGTTAGAAATGAGCTCGGAGTAATATAAATCATTATTGTTTGAAAAGTTTCCCATCGACTTCAAGGTAGCTGTAACGGAGAATTACCAACGATGCTTCTAAATGCCATCGGTGGGTGCATGAAGTAAATATCAAATTTACTCATTTAAATCGCCAACCTCTATATTTAAAAGTGGTGTTTAAATGACAATGAAGTGTACTTTTCACCCCTACATTTAAAAGTTATATTTAAATGACATACATTTCATTGACAATTAATTAGGATGTTGGTTGGCAAAGAAAAGATACAGTATGACTCTTTATGTGTACTATAGTATACTAAGTTTATAAATTTAGCTTTCCTAAATAAAATCGTCCGAAAAGAAAATGTCCACTTGTCAAAAACAAATGTAATAAAAACATGCAATCCAATAAAAACTCCTGAACGCATTATGTTAGAAAGTGTCAGGATATGACATTTTTTACCCAAAAAAAAAAAAAACTCAAAAAACCGACACTTACTTAACTATTGAACGAGACCTAAGCATGCCATATGTACAAAATATGACCACCACCAGTTCGTCAATCTCCCAGCCCGCAAAAATGATATGACAGCTTATTGATTTCGCATTCAAACGATCCCAACTAGTTCACATTCAAACGACGATCCCAGCTAGAATAATGGTGTGGGCCATCCAATTTTTCATGTCCGTTTCACACACAATCTATCTTTCTTATTAAAACCAGAAGGATCAGTACTAGGGCTTTCAATGAGGCGGGTTCAGCCCATTGCCCGACCCGCTTCATCTGGTTTTCAAATCAGGTCAGGAGCATAAACTTGACCTATTGAGATAGGTGACGCATGAAGAATCCAACCTGATGGTCGGGTCACCTTCATATTTTATATAGGGGTGCCACTGTGCCAGATTCGGTTAATCGGACCAAAACCGAAATTTCGGTTTTTGGTTCGGTTTCTATAAAACCGAACCCTAACAGAAATATTTCAGTTAACCAAATTTTTCAACCCCTCAAACCGAAGCAGAACTGAACCGATTTGATTTCATTTTTGGCTGATTTGGTTTTTCTTGATATGTTTTGGGTTTTTTTTTTCCGGTTTTCTCACCCTACCTGACCGGTTTTCGGTTTTTAGGCACCAAAACTGAAACCAAAATGGGCCGAATCATTTCAATTCGATGTTGGCCTTCAATCGGTTGCAGTCCGATTTGGCAGGAGCGATTTTCGATTTAAATTTTTAATCATAATTTCATGTGACTACCTATAAATCATCCCCCCACCCCTTTCAGTTCACCCACGCTGAAACACATTGACTGTATAAAATAAGATAATAGAGATTATTTATTGTCCCAATCTTTCACAAGATGGATCTTGAGATCATGGGTGTATCATTATACGGTCGGATTTTTATTTCACGTGGTACACACTCAAAAAAGTGACCTTAAAAATCAATTTTAAGCGTGCATGTGATGTTAAGGTCACTTTTCTAATATACGTGCCATATGAAATTAAACACTAATCGTCTAATGGTACGCCCATGATCTCAAGATTCATTGTGCGAAAGATTGGGAGGATAAACGATCTCCATCATCATATTCAACGCAGTCAAGGTGTTTCAGCGTGGGTGGATTCAAAGATTTGGTAGGTGGATTTAAAGGTACTCATTTGAACCAATTCATTTGGGACGGGTTGGGTTGGCCCGTCAGGTTGGCATGGGTCAGGCATGTGCTGTTTACCCATCAGCTAGCCAAAATTTTGGCATGGCCCGACCGGACCCGACCCGATTAGTTGGTTAGATCACCGACATCTGATTAAAGTGTTTCATGTAGGGTTGTGCATTTTTTAGACAGAACTGACCAAACCGAATCGAATCGTTGGGTTTAGTCCGGTTTGGACGGGTACTGGTGTGGGTTTGGTTTGGAAAAAAAGAAAATCGAAAAGTTTGGTTTGGTTTCGGTTCCAAGCCTCCCCAAGCCGAAACCAAACCGAAACGAACCGAATATAGTTTGTAAGTATATATATATATATATATATATATAGGCAGGGAATTTGATTAATTTTAAAGGGCATTTAAGTAAAATGCATATAAAACCCTACCATTGTCTTTAGCCTATTCCTAAATCCCAAAGCGATAAAGTAGAACTTATAGGAAAACCGATCGAGAAGTTGAGAAAATTTTGATGTGCAAGTAGAACTTATAGGAAAATCGAAACCGATCGAACCAAACCGAACAGAATGGAGTCGGTTTAGTTTGGTTTAAGAGTTGGACAGTCACTACAAAAAATAAGACTATTAGCGGCGGCCAAAAACTGCCGCTATTAACAAAATTTCTGCCGCTAATACCCTTGCTGCTAATAGTTTTAATAGTTTTTTTGTTAATAGCGGCAGTTTTTTGCTACTGCTACTAATGATGTTATTTTTTGTAGTGGGTTTGGATTGGTTTGAAAATCTAAAAACCAATTAGGACTGGTTTGTAGCAAAAAACTGCCGCTAATGATGTTATTTTTTGTAGTGGGTTTGAATTGGTTTGAAAATCTAAAAATCGATTATGACTGGTTTGGTTTTTGGTCGTGGTCTATAATTGACCAAATCAAACCGAATACACCCCTAGTTTCATGCGTTAAACAATTGACGAAGTCGTTTAGGTTTAGACTTACAACTGTGCATGAACTGTGGTGAACCGGCTTCCAAGTTTTATCTAATATCAACTCATTTTAAGGACCTGATTCTCTGTTTAAATGATCTTGCACTATCAATGGTTTATGATGTGGGTGATCCATACTGTCAAAGTAATAGATGATAGATTGAAGTGCAACATGCCCAAAAATAATATTTTAGAAAGATTTAAACCAACCGATCTGTGGACTATAATTTCAACTGTTGTTTTTAGTTTTAATGGTTGATATTAAAGTTCATCTACCTATCGGATGGTTCACATCTACCTATAGGTGTGTTTCTTTGGGCTGAACTATATTCTAAATATAGATTGCTAGTTGGACAATTTAGAAAGATTATAGACGTGCACTATTTCAGGATCACTATTTGGGATCGTGTGAAAGATTGGGATGAAAATCGATCTCCATCGTCCAATTCAACACAGCGGACAAGTTTACACTGTAGGGGCCATCACTAATTGGGTAGGGACGAACATAGATTCGCTAGTTTGTTGGCACATGAGTGGCTGTACACCTGGGGTCTGGGGAGACTTGACTTTTTGGGCTGGTGGGCCTATCTGGACATGCTCGGGTGGTGCACCTACCTGATATCAATTCTTGTCATAGTGAGTTGGTTTTAGCCACTAGGTGTACCCGCCTCAATCTCTTTATGTCAAACTGGTCTAGGGCTGTCAATGGGTAAGGATGGCCCAAAAATTTTGGTTGCCCAATGAGTCACGAGTATATTCTGGACCCAATCAATTGAGCTGACCCAACTAAAAATTTGGGTTGGGTCAAACTGCCCTGACTCAAATTTTGCCTAACTTGACATGTTGACCCTTGACCCAACCAAACAGGTCAAATTTATGCCCCCAACCCAAAAAATTACTGGGGTTGGGTGGGACGGAACCAGGCTGCCCCTACTGGTTGACAGTTCAAAATTGGTCTACCCTAAGAGGTGCATGATCAAGGTCTACCCTAAGAGGTGCATAATCAATTATGAGTAGAAAAGCTAGTAGAAGTCAGCTTTTAACCCTTCACTAATTTGGCACTAAAAATTTTGAGAGTGTCTTCAAAGATTTGGAGAAGTAAATTGACCCAAACTATTGAAACTCTAAAAATTAGATTTTGATAATAATTTTTCTATATTTCATTGATCATGAGAAGCCTTTTTAAAGAAAAGTGAATACAATCAGTTAATATCTCCAATAGATATTTAAATTTAAAATATTTTTTATAATATTTATATAAATATTTATAAATCCGAATTAATATAATTTTGCCTAAAACATAAGATGCACATCATAGATTTGTATCTTTCTTTCAATTATAATTATTCTTTATTACCCTCCCGCAATCACGTGTTCTTTTGAGGAAGGATCGCGTGATTGGTTACATAGAATTTTAGCCCTTTATCTTGTAACGGGAATTGAATAGCCTGTAATATCCTATCGTGCTTGTTAGTGGTCATTACCTGTTTGTGAGATTCATCACTGTCGTGTCCCGCTCTTATTGAGTCTGTCGAAGTCGGTGGCTCACTAAATCAGGTCCGTCATAATCTTTCCTAGAAGCTTACGATGCAGGATCATACGATTTGAAGAAAACCCTAATTAAAGAGGTCTTAGATATATTAAAATAATGTGATCATATGACATGAATATATGTACCAACGAGCTTGTAGAGATAAATAAAATTGACAAATTTATCAAATTTTTTCTTTAAGAAAATTGATAAATGACTAAGGGCGCATCACTCAGGCCCATGGCCATCCTCATCACGAGATTGGAGCTGGCAATGACTATGATACCATATTTAAACTCTAAAAAATAAATTTTGATAATAATTTTTTTGTATTTCATTGATAAAGAAAAGTTATAAAGAGGTTAATACAAGTAGTTAAGATCTCTTAGAAGTTAGAAGTCTTTAAATTCAAAATACTTCTTCCAAAGTTTATCTAAATGTTTCCAATTACAAACACCACGGGCAGCGTTGAGGAGAGGCACCTAATCCCAGCTCTATCATAGCAAATTAACAAGTATGTATAAAATATGATATAGGTATATTTTCCATTTACAATTACAAGTGATGAAGTGATCCACTCCTTCCGTACACACAAGAAGCTGCCCGCAATGAAAAGAAAGCTGACCGAGAATTAAAATTCTGACCGTCATGAGCGAGAAAATAGCCTGAGGCGGCGCTGACGGTTACCTTTGTTACGCGTTTTTACTCGTCCATGGGCAGCCGACATAGCTGCCCGCGCTCTCTCTCTCTCTCTCTCTCTCAACCGTCTATAAACCATCCTTCCCCGAGAGAGAGAGAGAGAGAGGAACCTTTCTGCGATCTCGTTTTATAGGAATAAATGGAAGTTCAGCTTCTCCTCTTTCTTAAATCTCCTTCTCTTTTAGGCCACCTTTGTTTTACTTGATCTCTTAGAAATATAGAGTGGGCTTCTACATTTGACAGGTTTAGTGGTTTTAGCAGGAGCTTTTGGCTTTTTTAAGTTCAGAAGACGTTTTAGTATAGGTTTTTTCACTTAAATTGTTGGTTGCCTTTAGCTGATCTTAGGCTCTTAGCTAACTTTAGCGGAGGATTTAGGAGAAGTATTTCCATGTTCTTAAATGGGCCTGTTTGTTGAGGAAGCTAAGTAGTTTTAGTGGAGTTTTAGTCAAAGTTAGAGCATTGGCTTAGGATCTAAGAAAAAGCTTTTGAGGCTCTTAAAAGTGGGCATATTTCTTAAGACACGTTTACTTGCATTTTAAATAGTGGTTCAGCTAAAGTTATCAAAGGTTTTAGGAGAAGTTCATCAAGTTCTCTAAAATGGCTTCAACTGGTAGAGAAAGAAGAAGAAGAAGAAGAAGAAGAAGAAGAAGAAGAACAACAACAACAACAACAAAAACCCACTACAAAAGAGGCCTTATTACGTCAAATGAAGAAGAAGACACCAAAGTAGCTAAACAAGACGCCGAAGACTACAACAATGGCTGCTCCACACCCAAAGCTCAGAGATTTCGGATACCAGAGCTCTTGTCGTGCCCCCCGGCTCCGAAAAAGCGCAGAGTAGCGGTGCACCGCTCCACACAGAAACCTTCCATTCCCTTCTTCTCTCCTCCAGATTTAGAGCTCTTCTTCTTCTTTGCTTTGCGTGGTATATCAATTTGAAATGGGCCTGCTACTTTTTTGGGGCGTTTTAGCAACTGGGTGGTTTGAATTTGTAGAATATACTAATCTGTAATTGCTATAGCTGGCTTTAGTTGTGAACTTCTGATTGTTTGCTTGTTTTTTGGTTTACATTTGGTGATTTGAGGTATAGTGTGAGAGTTTGAGCTTCTGTTTACTAAATGTAGCATGGATTTCATCTCTAGGTTTTACTAATCAGCTAAATTTAGCTGGGTTTACCAACTTTTAGCCCAGATTATAATTTTTATTTTATTTTTAAACATTTGAGGATTGAATGTAATACGTAGAAGATGTGTTGTTTTGAGAGTAATTAATTAATATAACTAATATTACTAGCAGCTTTTATTTTCTCTGCTGAAGTCAACCTCTTCTGCTTCTTCTACTTCTTTCTTCTTCTTTTTTCTTCTTTTTTTGATTTGACAGGGTTGTTTAATTGTTTCTCATGATGAGCGCAGCATTATTATCTTTTCATCATTTTCTTTTGCTTTTTGAATATTTTTTAGAATAAAAAAATAATGTTTGATTTCTATATATTTTTATTTAAGGGTGAGATCATGGTGTCAGGTGTGGGTGTTTGTGTGTCTGGGTTAAGCAAACATGAAGATGGGAATCCAATGAAGGAGGTCGTGCGGGTGGGTAGTCATCATTGTTTCGAGCTTTTTACACCCAATTTCTCCTTCTCGCGGTAATAAGTTATTTTATTTCAGAATCTACTGTCATTTAGATAAAGTCAGAATCTCTTCTACACCATCTTGGAACCATGATTCAATATATAAGGATAATGGCTCCTCAAATAGTGTTTAAATGATCTTTCACTATTGAAACTTGACCTTTTATCTCTCACTGTGGAAGTGTGATTTATCATTATGAAATATGACACACATCTCTATGATGAATCTAAACAGCTGAAGCTAGTGCCAATCTATCATTAGAATATGTCCTCAATGGAACATACAGATAAGTGGATGTAAACCACCAAATTTATGAACTTTAATATCAGCCTTTAAAATTATAAACAATGATTGGATGGTTTAAATTTCTCTAATACATTATTTTTGAGCATGTTTCACTTCAACGTATGGTATATCACTTGGATGGTTTGAATCAGCCACAGCTTAACCATCGATATCGTAACACTACAAAAAATAAGATTATTAGCAACTATTTTTTTAATAAAAATAATTATTGCTATTAGTCGTGTCGCTATAAAAAATTATCGTTCGTAGTATAAGATTAGTATGTAAAAGCCGGTCACTTCAACACATTGTCCATAACTCTATGTTTTATAGTTTGCAATTCTCTCAGCCCATTGGATGTTAGGTTTGGTTGATCCCAAATAGATGAAAGAAGGATATATTGATAAACTGCAAATCGGTTTGCAGTATGCAGGCGTGCAACATGGGGGGTGACCTTGATTTTGGTATTTGCATTTTGCAGGAGAGTCCCATAGCTTGCAACTCGAGATTTTATCTTCGCAACCAATGTTCTTTCTTCGTAACCAAAGTTTGCACATGCAAATATCATTGAGTGCTATGAATCACACAAAGATTATTTTTCGTCACAAATTACCACACAATAGATATTGAGATCATGGGCTTGCTATTGGTCGATCAAATGTTGATTTCACATGCACATTCGAAAAAGTGATCCGTGAGATGGTATGCGTCTGATCATATCTACTTTTTTGGCATGGAAGATTTTGTGTGTATGAAAGATTTTTCTATGTGATCTCATGATCCATCCTGTGGAAGATTGAGACTACAAATGAACTACTTAAAAAAAGAGAGCCTAAAAATATCTCCATTATTTAATTTGAAGAAGTAAATGACTTTTGCACCTTCAAACTCTAAAGAATCTCGGGTTGAAAATAAGGGAACCCAAGGACAATGATATGTGCATGGCAGAATGCAAACAGTAGACCATTCAATGGACAACTTACGTGGCGCAATGCTAGCATAGTGGGTCCCAATAATGCAAATCGGGCCAATCACTTGTATCGCATCACCTAAACAGTCCGTTGTTGGTTTGCTGTTTAAGGTTACCCAATTAGTAGATATAAGGTTTCATGAACTTAAGTGGACTCTTTGAGAATCTAATACCATACAAATAAATTGACCTTTCACGGTTTTGCAGCATGTATTTTAACTTATTATTGATTTGTCGTTTATAAATAGCTTCTAAAATATGAATTTTAACAAAATATGTTATCTACATTTACCTCATAATTATGAATCGCTTTAAAATTTTATAAGGATACCATTATTTGCAGCCCATAAAAATGTCTTCTCACAACATCACCTTCGCAGAAATGCTCTGAATGCATTGAGGCGGATGCTAGATTCCATTTTTGGTCCCAATTTTCTATATAATTGATCTTGAGATCACGAGTGTAACTATCATCGGGTGAGTTTTTATTCCACTTGGCACACATTCAAAAAAGTAGCCCAAAAATTATGTACCATACATTATGATCAAATGTGATTTTAGGGTCTTTTTGAAATTTTGTGCAAAGTGAAATAAAATTATGACCATTTGATGGTATGCCCGTTATCTCAAAATGCATGGTGTGGAACATTGGGATCATAAATGATCTCTATCATCTCGTTTAAAGCAATCAATGCATTTTAGCTGGGAAGTGAGGTTATCATTCATCAAAAAACATATATCTTGAGAAGAGAGATACATGTTCGCACAAAAAGTTGCACCCATTTTCTAAGTAGCATTAAATAAAGGGTTTAGCTTTTTCTTTTTCTTTTTTTTTTTCTTTTTTTTTCTTTTTTTCTTCTTTAAATCGAAGAGTAAATATTACTTGTTCCCCTCACTAAAATGCCAAAAAAACTTGACAGATTATTGTGAAAAAATCAATAGTCTTTGTGATCATCTTTTGCAAATTAAACCATTTACGCATCTAGGATTTCGAAAGGGAGGCGAAAAGCCCTCTAAGCTAATTTACCATTTTTTAAGGACATTTTCACTGAAAAGTAAAATATTTTAAAACACTAATCATATATTCACAGCTCCTTCAACAAATAGTGATCGACCAAGTCCGATAAAATCAGCCTGATAAAAAATTTGGAGAATTTTGGCTTGGGAGAATAAAGGGTAAAAATTCCGGAAACAGAAAAGTTAAATTCTTTTATTATTCATGAAATTTAAAAAATCGCCTTTTAAATAGGATTTAATCATCAAATAACACAATTTTTTTTTTTTTTTTTTTTAAGTTGGAGTATTTGGTCAAACTATTTCAAAATGGGTAGCAGTTTTTGAAACCAATGACTCTTGTGATGCAAGTGATGGTTACAGCGCTCACACCATTGACTGTCTTAAATTAGATCATAGAGGCCGTGTTTCGTCTCTTTCACTCATTAGACCTAAGATCATGTTCCACATATAAGACGGTCAGATATGGATTAAACGTGAAAAACATCTCTAAAGTGACCGTGATCATGGCATATACCATGGTGCATTGTGATCATGGATTTGAGCTACATGAAATCAACATCCGACAATCTCATATATGAGTCGTGATCTCAAGATCTAATATGTGAAAAATAGAAAGAAAAACTACCTCTAGCATATGATTCAAGGCCGTCAACAGTTTGACAAGTGCACCACAAGGATCTAAGATTAGGAAGAAAAACTACCACTAGCTTGTGATTCAAGGCCGTCAACAGTTTGACAAGTGGAACAATAGTTTAACAATTGCACCATAATAATATTTGGTTGCAAAAATTGCTATCCTTTCAAAACATTCTAACAAATATTTTAATGGTTTAAAAAAAAAGTTTACGTACGAGTACTCAATTATGTGGTTTGACCACTCGCGTGTTAGCTTTGTTCAACCCATCTAATAAATAAAAAAAGAAAAAAATAGGTGGTATTACTACCATATCACTTTATTTTACAATCCTTCCACTTAAAAAAAGGGAAAAATCGTTGACTCCTTTTAAATCAGATGATAGAAAATGTTTTTATCCCATTCTTTGACCCAATAGATCTTGATATCATGGGCCTACTATCATACAGTAAGATGGCGATTACAAGTTGCACACATACAAAAAACTGAATGTGCACCACATTTAATGGTATGCGATGATATGTTCAATGTTTTGGATGTTGTGCAATGTGGAATCAATATCTGACCGTCGGATGCTAGGTCTATGATCTCGAGATCTATTTAAGAAAGATTGAGATAAAAAATGATCTCCATCTTAATATCCAAAACAGGCAACACTATTTTCCTTTCTTTAAGGAAGGTGACTGTAAGTCTGTAACATAAAGTGGTGTTATAGAAACACAGCCAAAAAGGAGCCGAGCTTGTTTTTAGTCGCTAAATAAAGATGAAAATATCACCAAAATCTCGTCATTAATGTGCCTAATTAAAGTATATTCGTTCATTAAATTAATTTAATAAATTAACTTATTGAAGTTATCCTGCTTACAAGATGAAGCGCTGTGGACCCCTATCTTTTCTCATAACTGTGGGGCAGTTTTGTTGGTTATGGTCATCATGGCCATAATACCAAAATCTCGCCGACTTCCCTACCAGTGCCACACCTAGGGATGTTTAAAATGTTAACCTCAAAAGTGACCGAAAATCGAGCCTTCCAAACTGGCCCGAAACTGATTGGAAACTGAAAACCGGTTGGGTACGGTGATAAAATAGACCAAAAATCGATGAAAAAAATTGAAAAATATGAAGAAAAACCAAAAACCGAATCGAACCAACTAAAACAGAAACCGGATCTGTCCGGTTCCGTTTCAGTTTGGGAAGGTGAAAAGTTCAATTGACTAAAACCGAAACAGAAAGGTTTCGATTAGGGTTCAGTTTTGCAGAAACCAACCTGAAAACTGATATTTCGATTTCGGTTGACCGAATCTGCACCGCTAGCCCTGCCACACATTTTATACAAGAGATCTCAAGGGGTCGGAAAATTTTGCCTCTCAGATGCCCGACCTAACCAAACCGATTGTGTACCCAGCCTGACCCAACCGAACCGAACAGGTGAAGGGAATATGCCTGACCTAACCTGATTTTTGCTAAATCGGACCGGACCACTTATTTCACCTGCCCTGAAAATAGGGAGGTATGCCTCATGCTCACTCCGACCCTATGGGTCAACTTTATGTGTCCGATCGGGTAAAATATTCGAGCTGGGCTGATCAGGTTTCAAGTCGACCTGACCCGTAGACAACCTTTGACCGAACGCCCTTACCAAATTTTTAGGATCCCGCATTAGCGCATGTGCTCTCCACTGGCACCATATGCACGCCAAGCATCGCATGGAGTTTAATAGTACAAAGCAACCTGTGCATCTTGAGATTCCAGTGTCCAAGGTGCACATCACATACATCCATGGATGGGCGGGTCTGACCAAGGTATCAAATATCGGCCCATACAAATACGTATCGGTATCGGCCATGCAGCCCGTATCGGCCAATATTGATACGTATCAGCTTATTTTCTATATATATATATATATATATATATATATATATATATATATATATATATATATCGGCCGATTCGTATCGGTCCTCCAAAGACTGATATCGGATACCCATTTTAATTTTGTTACCTTGGGACACCTAATGACCTAACCCATTGTTTTAATTAAAAACTAGATTGGAGGCAAAACCGGCGAAGGCACCGGTTCAGTCTGATTAAAATAATTTTTATAGGTATAATATAGCTTAAATTATTGAAAAACTTGGTAACTAGATAAGATATATAATTAGCTGATTATTTTACTAGGCCATATATTGACTCTTAGTCTCCATTTTTTTTTGCTGAATAATGATAATAATTATTATAATTTTGCAAATATTTATACAGAGGTTCGATCTGTAGTGGATTGGATGAACTGGCCAGATCCCTAGAAAATCAAGCAGATGAGTAGTCATGCCAAAAAATATTAATTCTTTTAGTTTTCAATCAAACCGAATTGGCTCCTATTTTGAGCGAACCGGACTAATGGAAATGCCGGTCCGGTGCTGTGTTTAAGGCTGCGTATGGCATAGCTCTTTGGAAGTCACTGCCACAATAGAGTTTATGTGCTTTAGTTGATTCTCATTCTCTTTTCTAATTCCTTCTAAAAGAGGATTTACCTACTCTAACAACAACTTCCCTGCTCTCTATTAGCTCAATACCAGAGTAAATAAAATCTGCTCTGACAAAGAGTGAGTAAAGAGGAGGGTAGAACTGCTGAACATGTAAATTTTGCATAAAATCTTGCTATGCAAGGAGTTATCAAGGAGAAGGGATACCTGCTAAAGCAGGTAGCAGGATGTTAGTAAAGAGGATGGAAACCTATTACAGCAGGTGAACTCTGCTATGGCAAGGGCTAGTAGAGAGCTTTGCCATTTACGACCCAAATTATTGATATTAGCTATTGGCGGCGGATGTACACTATGTGCCACATAAACCTTGAGATAAGTGTCGACCCCAACACTAGGGATGGTGTTCGGTTCACAATAGCAAGTTTCAGCAAAATTCTTTGAAAGTTTCTTGAAATTGATTGAAATAGCTAGGGGTCAAACAAATTTTCTTTAATTTTGACAAAATTAACAAAATTTTCTCAAACCAACCAAATCCTTTTTAATTTTGACTATGTTTTAAGAATAAATTATATATATACATATATATATATATATATATATATATATATATATATATATATATATATATATATGGAGCCGGTTAGGTCCTCCAATGGAGGACAGTGACCGTCCTCCAAGATGCACGTGGAGCTCCACGTGACACTCGAAACACTTTTTGGGTGCCGCGTGGAGCACAGGTGGATAGTTTAGATCAATATTAAAAAAAAAAAAAAGTCGAAAAATAAATTTTAAATCTACAAGTCAAAGTTTGATGATTTTCATTGGTCCATATTTCACGGTTCAAAAAATATACGGTAGAGATGAGTTTTAAATTTTATTTTTTCAAAGATGATCTAAGCAATGCACCCAAGGTCCACGTGGCATCGAAACAATATTTTGGGCACCGCGTGGAGCTCTATGTGGAAGGTTGGAGGATGGATCCCTTTTTCATATATATATATAATTTGTTGCTTTCACGATTTTCTGAAGTTTCAAAATCCATACAAACACATTTTTCTAAAACGTTTGAAGTCGGGTCTTTTTTGTTAAAAAATTTGTTTTTGAGGCATGTTTCTCTAATTATCCTATATATATATATATATATTTTTTTTGAATTCCACAAAATTTCTTAATTTTGTTTCAAATTTTCAAAATAAATCGAAACGGCCCTTACCAAAATATTGTCAAAAACAAAATGTGTCACTAATTCACTATGATGGCTCCATACCATGCATGTTGTATTAGGGGAATGTATTCTCATTGTGGAGAATAAACCCCAAAATGTCTAGTATGACATGGACGTACATTTGTTCTCTTTATTATGAGTGTGTTGAAAAGAGTACATTAAAAAATATCTGTTGAGATAGTTAAGCATGTCTATGAGAGACCTTAAATGGCTTTTACATGAGGGAGGGATTGAAAGGATAGAGACACAAAGGAGAGAAAATTAAGTAATTCCTAATAGAGAGTTGGAGAGAGTAGCCTCATGCTATTATGAAAAAATTATAATTATAGAGTAATAGAGAATTTAGCCCTCAACAGACCCCAAATGAATGGAGATAAGGTAATGATGATTATGTGTGAATATGTGGGATGACTGAGAGAGAGATGTCTTTATCTAGAGAGAGTAGGGGGTCTTTATCTAGAGAGAGGTCTTTATCTATAGAGAGAGAGAAAGGGGGGTCTCTATCTAGGGTCTACATAGATGGTAGAGCCTTCTTTTTTTGTACGTATGGATGGATGAAGCTTTATGAGGATCTTGAATGAAGATTGCAGAGTTTGTTTTTCATTTTCACTTTCTGCATGGGACTTTAGACCCATATCTTATGTTTAAGTGGAGTTTCTTTTGCCCTTTAAATGGTAAAAGTGATCATTTGATGTTTTGGAAGGCTTGAAGATTTCTCATTAGTCATTACCCTTTGATTTTGATATTGAATTGATATTTAAGTATAATCTTACATTCCATCACTTTCTAGAATCCGAGGTTGCCACCACCACTCCTCTTTCCTAAAGCATTTCTTCTTTATCTTTTTTGGGGTCAAACGACTCAAACCCCACTCTGTCATCTCACCCCCCCACTAGTCCACTACATTGAATATTTTTGTTATTTTTAACATGGTGTATGGGTCAGAGAGGCCATAGATCATCTACTTAAACCTACTTGTGGACCCCTCATTTAACAAAAGAAAACCCTTTCTCTCACCTCACCCCAAGTCCGATGCGGGTGTGGTGCGACTGTTAGACTAGTCCCACATCGGCTGTGGGCTTGGAGGTCTTGGGCTATATATAAGCTGGGGACTCCTCACCTTATAAGTTGATTTTGTGAGGTTGAGTTAGGCCCTTAAACTTCTCTACACTGGATGAAATTTGGTACACCAGGCCATGGTGAGGTTGGCTGGTTGGCCCCAATCCGACCAGGCCCGAAACTTATTTAGGTCAGGTTTGGGCTTAGATAAAAAGCCCGAGCCAGTTTTGTGAGGTTGAATTAGGCCCATAGACTTCTCTACACCGGGTGAAATTTGGGCTTGAATAAAATGTTTGAGCCTGAATGTACACCAGGCCGATTTTGTATCCGGGCTCTGTTCAGGCTTCATTTTTTAAAAATAATCAAGCCGCTTAAATCCCAACCTAAACTCAGCATGACATTCCCAATTATTTTAAGGGAAAGCTGGTTGGCCCCAATCCGACCAGGCCCGAAACTTATTTAGGTCAGATTTGGGCTTAAATAAAATGCCCGAGCCTGAAATTACTTGGGCTGAGCTTGATTGTTTTTGTCTCTGGTCTGGGTTTTATTTTTGGAGTTGAAAATCCTAGGTCCGATCAAAAGCTTGGCTTGGCTTGTTGACAGCCCTAAATTGTGTAATTTAGCATTTTAGTTAGTTTTTCTATCACCTCTTGTACGCAGATAGGGCCATAACAACACGTGGCATTAAGGATCAATATATCGATTTCGGGCATAACCGAAACTGAAAATTTGACCGAAATATTTAGGACTGGGCAGATATTTCAGTGCCAATTTGTTTTTTTTTTTGTTTTTTTTTTAAAGACTCTAAAAATGGTCTTGAAATTATCAGCCGATAATTTGAACTTCCAATATTTTGACCCAACAGAAATGATAATTCGAATTATCGTTTCACTGCGATAGAAGCTGATATATATAATTCAGCCGATAATTTAAATTATTGGCCGAAATTTTAAACATCTTTAACCAATCCAACTAGTTTACCTACTTGCCTTATACTAGCACACCTACACCAAGTAATCAGACCTATGAGAGGATTAAAATCATATTATGGGTGTACTAGTTTAATATTGATCATTAGACATATCTCAATCGTCCTATTAGAATGCATAGACAAGACGGATCAAATTAGTCAATGAGCATGATTTTCGGGCTCACTTGAGTTCCAAATATCAGCTGCCCACATTGATGACATATGATGGCTTTATATCTAAAAATGCTACAATAACCTATTTATATGTAATCAAAGCAGTCAATGGGAATATGTCAAAATCGGTCCATGGAAGACTGATATGACTCGGCCGATAACAATACGTATCAGTCATATGACTCGGCCGATACCAATACGTATCAGTCTTATTTTTTAAAAAAAGAAAAGAAAATAAAGGTATCGGCCGATAACCGATACGTATCGACCGTTACCAATACCGAATTAAGATACCGATACGTATCGACTTATTATTATTTTATTTTTTAAAAGAAAAAGAAAATAGAGGTATTGGCCGATACCCGATACGTATTGGCCGATACCGTTACCGAGTTGAGATACTGATACGTATCGGGGCCAACACATATCGGTTTGCCAAAAAACCGATACGTATTGCCGATTTTTGAGACCATAGTCAACGGTTTAAGCATATGAAACCGGGTTGAGAAGCAGGTAGAATCTTTTGGGGTTTGCATATGAATTTAGGTCCTAGCTATAAGTAGCCTATTCATGGTTCAAAATTTCCGCCGAAATGTTTTGATTTCGGTCCCCACCGAAATCGAAACGAAATCTCAAAATTTTAGGCTATTTAGTATGTGCATCAAAATTTCGGATTTTGATTTCGGTTTCGGTTTCGGTCCCCACCAAAACCGAAGCGAAATCCTACATTTTGATCCTTGAGCCTATTACATTAAAATTTAAAGTTATGTGGGGAGATGCAGCCTCAATATCTAAACCTGGTTACACTCTTATTAGGTTTTGCTCTCTCGAGATCAATGGTGGACTCCCTGAAGGTTGGAGACCAGCAGGAAGAGAGGGAGCTGGCCGTAGATACAATACCGTCCATTGGCATTCTTTACATCGGGAGATCAGATCATGGTATCAAAAATTGGCCGATACCGATACGTATCAGTTTTTCGGCAAACCAATATTATCGTTTGCGATACGTATTGGCTCCGATCGGTCCTACAACTTGATATCGGCCAATACGTATCAGTTTGAGTTGGTTTTTTTTTTTTTTTTTTTTTTTTTAAGGGGCCAATAGGTATCGGCCAATTCATATCGGTTCTCCATGGACCGATACCGATACCGAGTTTGACACCTTGGATTAGATGAAACACCATAGTCACCAACCAAGTGTTTTTGGCACTACAAAAAACATAGCTTTCGCCAATGGCTGCTTATTATGGGTAGCCGTCGGCGTAGGATAAAGGATATATCTTCGCCCCACCGACCCGCATATTTGTATAATAGTTGTATGTTTGCCTATGGTCAGGTAGGAGCTGCTAGAACTTTTGATGGTTCATGGTTGTAAAGAGAGTTTAGAATATTTTCTGAGTCTTTGGGTGATTTCTTGCAGACGGGTAGTGGGAAAACATATACTATGATGGGCGAGATATTTGAAATAAATAGCAAGCTAGTGAAGATTGTGGGATGGCATCTCGTATTTTTGAATATTTTATTTGCAAGAATTAAGTTGGTAAGAAACTAACAATCTATAGTTGTTTGCAAACTTAATATTTCCTAAGTTTTACATTTTATGTTTTATTATGTTGTGGATTCAGTGTTGGCTGTGTCCCTGTGTTGTGCATGGTTGTACCTGTAACAACCCAGATTTTTAGATTTTACTTTAACGGTGTTAGATGATGCACCACACTATGTACTATGCTAACGCTCCACATCAGAATCGAAACCCACCTTTTAAAATAGAAAATTTCTAATTTTTTCCATATCAAAATTAGACTCATTGCGAAGTGCTCGTCGATACGATTCCAACGATATATAATTTGACGACTTCTCACAAGAATATAAAAAGTTATGCCCATTTTAACTGATCAAGCAAGTCAAAGGGTATAATTGTAATTTCGGGAGAGAAACACCAATTGGTTTGGTGCTTATGCAAAACGCTGGAAGGAAACCTTTTCTCAAGCTATCCAAGTTACGTATGAATTCTTATTCCGTGTAAAAATCTCCTATTCTATTAAATCTCTCACGAAAAATGTTAATTAGAGTCAAAATTTTTTATAAATAAAACTTTAAAAGCTCTCTCTCTATAATAAGAAATTATTCTCTCGAGACTTAGACGATGCCTTGAATCGACCTTTTCAACCCGAAATCGCCTGATCTTCCGCTCACGCTTCAAGAGGTGGGTACCCATCAATCCATCTTGTTCTTCTCGTATCCGTCACGCGTGGGATGCGTTCGATCACATCGACGAGTTTAAAATCTTATTTAAACCAAAATATCTCATAAATTAATAGATCTAAATATTTAATATATGTTTTCCCTTGAAAGTTATATATTTTATAAATTGGGTTTATATGTTATTTCTCTTTTCTTTCCAAAAATTCCTTTTGTTTGAGCCATTAATATTCTACCTTATATTAGGTCTGTATATTTAATATGTTTACTTCCTCTTTTATGTCTGTAAAATTAATTAAATTTTAATACTTATAAATTTGATAGATTGACTTAATTGGCATAATATCATATTGATATTATTTATTTTTAAATCTATATAGTATAAATTTATCCTTCTACTAAGACTATAATAATATATATTATTGTTGCAAGTTTATATTATTATTTATTTAAAATTAATTAAGCCCAAAAATTAAATTATATATTTATTTTATTTAAATAAATAATAGATTGTACCAACTTAAAGTTTCGGGTCCGAACTTGCGGCTACGAACCCGAATTCACGTCCATGAACCCGACCTCGCGACCATTGATACACCTGTCTCGGTATTTTGGTCATAACTTTTTACTCGGACCTCGGATTAATACGATTCTTCAGGCATTGGAAAGAAGACAGCGAGCTTTACAACTTTGTGTGAAATAGCCATTTAACGAATGTGACTTTTTAGAGGTCAAAATAGAGCAACAAGTCGGGTTCAATTTTGAATGAATCAAGGCTATTCGAATTTAATATTATTTTCTAAATATCATGACCAAAGTTTTTATGTATATTATATTGTAAAGTCTTTCGATCGATGGTCATGATAAATTATAACTTAATAAGTATAAATATTATTTAATTTAATTATCTAATTATTATATATATATATATATCAATTTTATCGCTTCAACGCGACCTTTTCGATAAAATAAAGTGTTAGAACTTCGACGTCTTTATGAAATCGAACTCTGACTTTTACGATTATCGAAATCACACTTATAACTCTATTTTATAATTATATTGGTATGGTATGTAAATAAATATAAATATAAGAATAATCAAAATCTAAGTATAAACCGTTCTGTATGTGTGATACTTTTGTATTTATAACTTAATCGATTTATACGAGTTAAGAATATGTTAGATCATGAGTACGAGAGTGTATGACATCATGCCTACGCTTGGGCGTGGTGATTCGCCGAGATGGTATCGAAGCGAGGAATACACCGTATTCACATGCCTTATAACTCATGGTGGAATGGGACCCATGACGAGTCGGGTGAGTGTGAATTCAGTGTAACTTCGTACATAGTGGCATATACAGTGATCCTATCACCTCGAGTTTTAATACGAGAGAATAAGATATGAGATATGATACGAGAATCGGGCTTTAGGCCTTAGCTGTGGTGAGGTTTCTTTTACGATCACGTAAAACTCATAATATTGGCGTATATGTACGGATGCAACACCTCTATGGTAGTATAAACTATCACACGAAGTACATCCAGGTTACTACAGAACCTTTTTCTTGGAAAGCGTGAATTAGGAAGGTTGCCTCACTATAGTTTGTCATAGGATTAAGTATAAGAGTATGATAAGATATGAGTATAAGATAAGATAAGTTGTAATCTGATACGATAATAAGACATTGTGTGTAGGCTGAAAAGATAAAGAACTTAAGTCTCTTATGCGTCTGCGTTCCTTGCGTAGCCATAGTAAAGAACAACAACGTCTTCGGCCAAAGGCGGATCTGGGAGAGATTATGAGTATGAGTGCGTTATGAGTGAGTTTGGCCATTATGTCTCCCCATTGGTGGGTGGTGGAGTATAGGTATGACCACGAGGCGTTATAATATGGTGGTATGATACTATGTTGACCCTCCATAGTAGCTCGGCGTGACTGTACAGCGCAGTCGTTTAAGTTTCACTAGTATGTTAATTCGCTCATCGATGTCTGGACGTATGTGCGAGAATGATAATAAGATATGATATAATATGTTATGAGATATGGTAAGGTACGTTAGGATACGAGTGTCTAGATCATGGTCTTGCATTTATGATATGAGTTTTACGATATGCACGTGATTTTGTCTTCCTTTTGTTATCTGCTTTGAGATATTATGTTTATCACTCACCAGATGCACCCACAATGCACCTGAGTAGTATGGGGTGGATTGGTGGTGTATCCCACTGAGTTTACGTGACTGAGTAAACTCATCCCACGATAATATAACAGTTGCAGGTGATTACGCTGGTAGAGTAGACGCCGACCATCTAGATCTCGCCGACGCTGATTTCATTGATTCCGTGGGCGTTGAGTACCAGGAACCTTTGGAGGGCGATGCTGCCGGTTATCAGGAGGACTACGGTGTCGATCTTGATTCGAGTGCCGATTACTGATTATTGTGGACTTGGTATTAAGTTCTATTGATACTAGTATTGTTGATTTTATGATTTCATTTTATCGGATTTGTCTCCGATTTGACTTACCTGTTAGTTGTGGATTGATAGCATTCTATCGCATTTTATCAGACTTATTCAGTATTTATGATTACATTCATATTCCACCATATTTGTTAGATCTCACGGATTTTGTGGAACCATTATTGCGCGAGAACTCTGATTAGGTGTATGTCCGCTTAGCATATCCGGGATATGTGCGGGTCATAACTCAGAATTTTAGGCCCTCGGGATGGGATAGAATTTCGGGTCGTGACAGAGTGGTATCAGAGCAACAGGCTTTACTTTCTGTGGACTCTGGGATTTAAGTTAGTATGAGTTCTAAATCCTTGAAATTTTGAAACAGGATTACAATGGCACCGCGAAGAAATGGTGAGGGATCTTCATCCCAAGGAGATGAAAGTGAAATAGCGCGTATGTTACGTGAGTTGACAATGCTTAGCAAGATGTGGCCCGATTGAATGAGGCCATCAAAAGATCGCCAGATTGATCCAAGGGTTCAACCAGCGGTGGAGCAATGAGACCAAAACTTATCGGACACGATTGCCCGACAATGAACAATCACGCCAACCGAACTATTATAACGGATATGTGACTTTCTCGTGGCTCGACCTCGCACTTCCACAGACGGTTGGATCCGTCATCACGATTGGATTACACAAATAGAAAATTTTCAAAGTCTCTACTCCAAAGCAGAAAATGAGAAAGTGCTTAAGTGATGTGCTTGCAAGGCGATGCACAAAATAGGTGGACATCAGCGAAAAGATTAGCAGAAAGGGAAGAAGAAGAACACTGGACTTGACAGCAGTTCAGAGAAGTATATTATAGCAAGTACTTCATCGATGCCACAAAGACTCAGAAAAGAGTGAGTTTTTAGCATTACGACAAGGAAATCTATCCGTGGTCGATGCGGCGAAGTTCGATCGACTCTCGATTCGCTCCATGTTGGTAGCAGATGAAGTCTGAAAAGTGTTACCATTTTCGTAAGGGCTCAATCCGTTATCGAGAGCAAAATTTGAAAATTTCAACCTATGGAGAGCTTGTAGAAACGAGCTCATATCCAAGAGCAGAAAATGGAGAACTACGGCGCTCGACATGTATCCCGTCTAACAACTCAGAGGGGTAAACCAAATCATGAAGGCTCTTCGTCCCTTACTCCGAGAGCACCTCATTCTAGATTTGCAGAATGCAGAGCAATGACGCCGCATGCCGTACCCTCGGACTCGTCGATTCGAGTCGCTCCCGCATCCGGTTACCAGAGAGTCGCACCATCGTCAGGTTACACCCACCCTGGGGCGACTACAACCCCAGCTGATCAGAGAGGTGTTATATCTACGGCACACCCCAAGAATGCTCCAGCTAACACCCAGCAGAAACCTTACTTTGTTCCGTACCAACCTTGTACCAAGTGCGGCAAGAAGCATAAACCGGGTGAGTGTTTATACTCAAGTGTGTGTTTCCGATGTAAGAAGCCAGGACACTTTATTCGTGACTGCCCAGAGCGAGACCCAGCCGCAGATATTTATTTTAGAGGTCAGCAACAACAACCGCAACAACCTCGAGCGCAGGGTCGAGTTTTCGCCATGTCTCAGCAGGACGCTTTAGCTACCGATGAGGTCGTTCAGGGTATGAATTTTTCCTTGTCTAATTTTCTTTAAGCTTTACTCCCTCATGATTGCTTTTATAACTTATTCTGTGTATGAGTTTAATCTATTATTTTCTTGAGAATGTTATGCCATGTATAGCTTAGATCACATATAAACCCTTGTGTAATTCAGGAACTATAAAAGTTTTTAGACCTGTCGATTTGTCCAGTTGTCATGCTTGGGTCTTGATCGACTCTGGATCGACCTACTCTTTGATTACACCGAGTTTTGTTTCTGAAATCGGAGCTAAGCCTGTATCGATGGATAGTACACTTGCGATTTCTACGTCGTCAGGGGAAGTGATGATGGCATCTAAAGTTTGTAAAGCTACGGTCCTAGTAGTTGGAACACATGAGTTACTCGCAGATCTTATGGTACTCGGATTCCAAGACTTCGATATAATCCTCGGCATGGATTGGTTGGCGGCTTATCACGCCTCAGTTGATTGCTTTTCTAAAGTAGTCACCTTCCGACCGATTGGGAGCCCTTCGTTCAAATTTCGCGGTATTAAAAAGGGAGGAGCAGCCCTACTTGCTACACTTGACGGTGAACGTGATGAGAAAGCGGACCCCTCAGATATTCCTATAGTTGGGGAGTTCGTCGATGTCTTTCCGGAAGATTTACCTGGACTTCCACCTGACCGAGAAGTAGAGTTCAAGATTGATCTCGCGCCCGGTACCTTGCCGATTGCGAAAGTCCCGTACCGAATGGCACCAGCAGAACTGAAGGAGTTAGAGATTCAGTTGCGTGAGCTATCTGATAAGGGATTTATCCGCCGTAGTGAATCACCATGGAGAGCACCGGTCTTATTCGTAAAGAAGAAAGATGGTTCGATGAGACTTTGTATCGACTACCGACAGCTGAATAATGTTACCGTGAAGAATCGATACCCTCTTCCTCGTATCGATGACCTATTTGATCAGCTACAGGGCGCTACTTACTTTTCAAAGATAGATCTCAGGTCCGGTTATCATCAGTTGAAAGTTAGAGCAGAAGATATTCCCAAGACTGCTTTTGGAACAAGGCATGGACACTACGAGTTCCTCGTTATGCCTTTTGGGCTCACAAACGCGCCTGCCGTGTTTATGGACCTAATGAACCGCGTATTCAGAGAATTTCTTGACAAGTTCGTCGTGGTATTTATCGACGATGTTCTCATTTATTCTCGCACGAAAGAAGCTCACAATGACCACCTTCATATTGTGCTATAGACTCTCCAGCATGCATTATATGCGAAATTGAGCAAGTGTAAATTTTGAGAAAGTATCTTTCTTGGGTCACGGATATCCGTGAGAGGATTTCGTGGATCCATCAAAGATTGAAGCGGTTGCAAATTGGCAAACACCAAAGAATGTCACCGAAGTGAGAAGTTTTCTCGGTTTAGCCGGATATTATCGTAAATTTGTGGAAGGATTCTCTCGTTTGGCACTCCCGCTCACAGTGCTAACCCGCAAGAACAACAAATTTGTGTGGACTGATCAGTGTGAGCAAAACTTTAATCTATTGAAGCAGAAACTCACGACAGCTCCCATTCTCACGTTACTTTCTGGACCCGGTGATTATGAAGTCTACACAGATGCTTCGCGCCAGGGACTTGGATGTTTGTTAGAGCAGCGTAAGAGAGCCATTGCCTACGGCTCAAGACAGTTGAAGCCGCATGAGAAGAATTATCCGGTTCATGACCTTGAGTTGGCCGCAGTCATCTTTGCACTTAAGATTTGGCGGCATTATCTATACGGTGAGACTTTCAAAATTTTTACGGACCACAAGAGTCTCAAATACTTATTTTCTCAGAAAGATATTAATTTGAGACAGAGACGTTGGATGGAATACATGAAAGACTATGATTGTTCCATTAATTACCATCCGGATAAAGCAAATGTAGTTGCTGATGCTCTAAGTCGAAAATCTTCAGGACTGCTAGCACGTCTAAAGGCTTGGAAGCCGCTCGATGAGATTGCTCAGTTGGATCTGCGACTTGACAAAATTGGTGAGGGAGTATACCTAGCCAGTATGATGATCAAGCCTTCCTTTGTTGGTCGTATCAGAAATGGCCAACCCTTAGATCCCGAAATTTTGAAGATTAAGGGACAGTTAGCCGAGGGCCCTAAACCAGATTTCTCTATACGATTTGACGGGACCCTCCTTTTCCGAGATAGATTGTATGTCCCCGATGTTGAAATATTGCGGAACGAAATTCTCGAGGAGGCACACAAATCTGGATATTCGGTGCACCCAGGAAGCACAAAAATGTACCGGAATATTCGAAACTATTATTGGTGGCCAAATATGAAGAGAGAAATTGCCGAATACGTCTCCAGGTGTTTAGTATGCCAACAGGTGAAAGTTGAGCATCAGAAGCAAGCCGGTCTTTTGCAGCCCTTACCGATTCCCGAGTGGAAGTGGGAAAACATCTCTATGGATTTCATAGTCGGACTCCCTAGAACTTCAAGGAAGCACAACGCCATCTGGGTTATTGTGGACCGATTGACTAAGTCGGCGCACTTCCTACCTTTTAAGATTACAGATAGTGGAGACAAACTGACCGAGACGTATCTGAAGGAAATAGTCAAGCTTCACGGGGTTCCTGTGAGTATCATGTCGATGAGACACAAAATTCACTTCTGATCATTGGAAGAAATTTCAGGAAGCAATGGGCACGAGACTCGACTTCAGTACAGCCTTCCATCCAGAGACCGACGGTCAAACTGAAAGAGTTAATCAGATCGTAGAAGACATGCTTCGAGCCTGCATGTTAGACTTCCGAGGTAATTGGGATGATCACCTCCCTTTGATTGAGTTTTCTTATAACAATAGCTTTCAGGCAAGCATCGGGATGTCACCTTTTGAAGCTCTTTATGGCCGAAGTTGTAGGACGCCTCTTTGTTGGGACGAGGTTGGTGAAAGAAAGATGCTTGGGCCGGAACTCATAGAAACCACAACCGAGAAGATTAGAGTTATCCGTCAGATATTGAAAGAAGCTCAAGACCGTCAGAAAGCCTACGCCGACAGTAGAAGACGCTTGATAGAATTTGAGGTTGGTGATTTGGTTTTCATCAGGGTGTCACCAACTAAGGGAATCATGCGTTTTGGAATGCGGGGAAAACTAAGTCCGAGATACATAGGACCTTTCATTATCACAGATCGCATTGGTGAGGTAGCATACCGAATTTCACTTCCGAGACACTTTGCCGGTATCCACAATGTGTTTCATGTGTCTATGTTGCGCAAATACTTGCCCGATCCTTCTCACGTCCTTGATATCGAGCCGATCGTCGAGATGATCGACCATCATAGAAGCCGGTTGGTATCGTAGATCGGAAGGAGCAGCTCATCAAGGGTAAATCTATTCGCTTCGTCAAAGTGCAGTGGCAACATCATTCACCGAATGAAGCTACTTGGGAACGAGAAGCCGAGACTTTGGAGAAGTACCCCGACCTCATCGCTTCATGTACGTAATTTTCGAGGACGAAAATATTATAAGGGGGAGAGAATGTAACAACCAGATTTTAGATTTTATTTTAACGGTGTTAGATGATGCACCACACTATGTACTGTGCTAACGCACCACATCAGAATCGAAACCCACCTTTTAAAATAGAAAATTTCTAATTTTTCCCATATCAAAATTAGACTCATTGCGAAGTGCTCGTCGATACGATTCCAACGATATATAATTTGACGACTTCTGACAAGAATATAAAAAGTTATGCCCATTTTAACTGATCAAGCAAGTCAAAGGGTATAATTGTAATTTCGGGAGAGAAACACCAATTGGTTTGGTGCTTATGCAAAACGCTGGAACGAAACCTTTCTCAAGCTATCCAAGTTACGTATGAATTCTTATTCGTGTAAAAATCTCCTATTCTATTAAATCTCTCACGAAAAGTGTTAATTAGAGTCGACGCAAATTTTATACCATTATAAATAAAACTTTAAAAGCTCTCTCTCTCTATAATAAGAAATTATTTTCTCTCGAGACTTAGGCAGTGATGCCTTGGGAATCGACCTTTTCCCGAATAATCGTTGATCTTCCGTTCACGCTTCAAGAGGTGGGTACCCATCAATCCATCTTGTTCTTCTGAGATCCATAGGATCGTTCGATCAGCTGTCTGAGGTTTAAAAATCTTATTTAAACCAAAATATCTCATAAATTAATAGATCTAAATATTTAATATATGTTTTCCCTTAAAAGTTATATATTTTGTAAATTGGGTTTATATGTTATTTCTCTTTTCTTTTCAAAAATTCCTTTTGTTTGAGCCATTAATATTCTACCTTATATTAGGTCTGTATATTTAATATGTTTACTCTCTTTATGTCATAAAATTAATTAAATTTTAATACTTATAAATTTGATAGATTGACTTAATTGGCATAATATCATATTGATATTATTTATTTCTAAATCTATATAGTATAAATTTATCCTTCTACTAAGACTATAATAATATATATTATTGTTACAAGTTTATATTATTATTTATTTAAAATTAATTAAGCCCAAAAGTTAAATTATATTTTTATTTTATTTAAATAAATAATAGATTGTACCAACTTAAAGTTTCGGGTCCGAACTTGCGGCTACGAACCCGAATTCACGTCCATGAACCCGACCTCGCGACCATTGATACACCTGTCTCGGTATTTTGGTCATAACATTTTACTCGGACCTCGGATTAATGCAATTCTTGAGGCATTGGAAAGAAGACAGCGAGCTTTACAACTTTATCTGAAATAGTCATTTCACGAATGTGACTTTTTAGGGGTTAAAATAGAGCAACAAGTCGGGTTCAATTTTGAATGAATCAAGGCTATTCGAATTTAATATTATTTTCTAAATATCATGACCAAAGTTCTTATGTATATTATATTGTAAAGTCTTTTGATCGATGATCATGATAAATCATAACTTAATAAGTATAAATATTATTTAATTTAATTATCTAATTATTATATATATATATATATATCAATTTTATCGCTTCAACGCGACCTCTTCGATAATACAAAGTGTTAGAGCTTCGACGTCTTTATGAAATCGAACTCTGACTTTTACGATTATCGAAATCACACTTATAACTCTATTTTATAATTATATTGGTGTGGTATGTAAATAAATATAAATATAAGAATAATCAAAATCTAAGTATAAACCGTTCTGTATGTGTGATACTTTTGTATTTACAACTTAATCGATTTATACGAATTAAGAATATGTTAGATCATGAGTACGAGAGTGTATGACATCATGCCTACGCTTGGGCGTGGTGATTCGCCGAGATGGTATCGAAGCAAGGAATACACCGTATTCACATGCCTTATAACTCATGGTGGAATGGGACCCATGACGAGTCGGGTGAGTGTGAATTCAGTGTAACCCATTACGCTGGCATATCTGATGATCCTATCACCCCAGTTTTAATACGAGAGAATAAGATATGAGATATGACAGCTTTAGGCCTTAGCTGTGGTGAGGTTTCTTTTACGGTCATGTGAAACTCAGAATATTGGCATCCATGTACGGATGCAACACCTCTATGGTAGTATAAACTATCACACAAAGTACATCCAGGTTACTACAGAACCTTTTTCTTGGGAAGCGTGAATTAGGAAGGTTGCCTCACTATAGTTTGTCATAGGATTAAGTATAAGAGTATGATAAGATATGAGTATAAGATAAGATAAGTTATGATACTGAAATACGATAATAAGACATCATTGTTGTGTAGGCCAAAGAAAAGATAAAGAACTTAAGTTTCAGACGCGTGCTTCCTTGCGTAGCCACCGTAAGAGGCAACAACGTCTTCACCAAGACGGATCTGGGAGAGATTATGAGTATGAGTGCGTTATGAGTGAGTTTGGCCATTATGTCTTCCCATTGGTGGGTGGTGGAGTATGAGTATGACAGAGGCGTTATAATATGGTGGTATGATACTATGTTGACCTCCCATAGTAGCTCGGCGACTCAGCACGCAGTGTCGTTTAGGATTTCACTAATATGTTAGTTACGCTCATGCGATGTACAGACGTATATGCGAGAATGATAATAAGACATGATATAATATGTTATGAGATATGGTAAGGTACGTTAGGATACGAGTGTCTAGATCATGGTCTTGCATTTATGATATGAGTTTTACGATATGCACGTGATTTTGTCTTCCTTTTGTTATCTGCTTTGAGATAATATGTTTATCACTCACCAGATGCACCCACAATGCACCTGAGTAGTATGGGGTGGATTGGTGGTGTATCCCACTGAGTTTACGTGACTGAGTAAACTCATCCCACGATAATCTAACAGTTGCAGGTGATTACGCTGGTGGAGTAGACGCCGACCATCTAGATCTCGTCGACGCTGATTTCATTGATTCCGTGGGCGTTGAGTACCAGGAACCTTTGGAGGGCGATGCTGCCGGTTATCAGGAGGACTACGGTGCCGATCTTGATTCGAGTGCCGATTACTGATTATTGTGGACTTGGTATTAAGTTCTATTGATACTAGTATAGTTGATTTTATGATTTCATTTTATCGGATTTATCTCCGATTTGACTTACCTGTTAGTTGTGGATTGACAGCATTCTATCGCATTTTATCAGACTTATTCAGTATTTATGATTACATTCATATTCCACCATATTTGTTAGATCTCACGGATTTTGTGGAACCATTATTGCGCGAGAACTCTGATTAGGTGTATGTCCGCTTAGCATATCCGGGATATGTGCGGTCATAACTCGGAATTCTAGGCCCTCGGGATGGGGTAGAATTTCGGGTCGTGACAGTACCTCTATGTCATTGAGTTTGAATCTCTTGGTTCAGAGTCTCAGTTATTTAAGATGTGATTTAGTGTTTTACATTGTGCCCAACAAAGTACATATCAAGGAGTAATAATTATTTGTTTTCCTCTTAAGTTACTAGTAGTTACTTGTCCTGTATTGCTAGCCAAAAATAGATAATCTTTTGGGATTGTGGTTTTGTAACTTTGCCCATGCCAACTCAAAGAAGAGTCTTTTGTTGATGCAGCCCAGACAGTGTTGTCGTCAAGTATGCCCATGAGTTGTGTAGCTAGTGAAAAATCATTGGTCACCGTTGCTCTATCTTGAACAGTTTTGAGTCATTTTGACTCCATCCTACATTTTAATTTTTAATAGAATATATTCATGGAAAAAGAATACCCAAATGATATTAACTTCCAAACCTAGTTGTGTAGCTAATGCAACAATGACAAAATGAAAGAAAAGCAAAACTACACCATACATTGTTATGTTTGACAGTGTAATGAAGAAAAAAATGAAGTTACTTAAAATAGGTAAAATACCCAAATATAGCTGCTTGAAAAAATGGGTGGAATATAGAGATATAGGTGCTGGAAGCACAATTAAGAACCTTGGGTACATGTGCTTGAAGCACAATTAAGCACAATTAAGAACCTTGGGTACATGTGCTTGAAGCACAATTAAGAACCTTGGGTATATGTGCTTGAAACCATCATAAAAAACAGAGACAATATGAAGACTGCAATCGGTTCACATTTGACAGGATCCTTCGTAGGATCTATCCCCGATGGGGGCTTGGGCTGCTCAAATACCTAATCCAATGCTGTTGGGGTTCAAATTTGGCTACACTATTGACTAGACCAGCCATTTGCTTGCCAATTTGGTGTTGGTCCATACATTACTTATTTATTAAGCCTTTCAATGTTTAATGATCTCAACATGTTTATTCTCTTCGGTGGAATGCCACTAACACAAGGACACTTTGTTCTTTTTGAAGGTCAAAATATGTATTGAGCAAAAGCACAAGTTAAACTGTGGAAAAATTCACTAACCCATTTCTTAGTCATGAGAAGTATTTTTAAGGCAGCAAGTTCTGATACCAAGGTATGATATTTTGTAATTTCTAGATTAATGTCTTAGTCCCTATACTGTGATCTTAAACTTTGATTGGGTTTATATGATTTTGAGTCACTTTTTCTTGATTGAGATTATATGATTTATGCGATGATATTTGTAGCCCCAAATTAGTGAAAGGTTAAAAGTGAGTTATCCTTGCTTTGTGCGCTCATAAATGTATGCGAATCTCCTGCGGTTTGGCCAGATTGGTGGAGGGAGATTGACCCATGTACCACCTCCTTGTTGCGTAGGTCAGTCATGTAATACCAACTATATGATTAATATTGTAATTTATGAAAAAATGTAGCTTTAATCAACATCAAATTACAGGGTATTTGTATTGATTTTTTACAAAAATAAACATAAAAGACTAATATTTTCTTTCCCTGAAATCCTACCTTTGCATGAGGACATAGAATTAGATGGTATTGGGCATGTTTCGGGGCACCTGATCCCCCAATTAGGTACAACGAGGCGCCCAACTGATTCAAATGCATGTATATATATATATATATATATATATATATATATATATATATATATGAAATGATTTTCTCATGGGATTGGGTCTCTCTCTAACAAGACTTTGGATCAAATTGACAGGCTTTTGATAGGAACACAAGTTTACGTACCAAGGTGTTACAGAACTTTGACATCTACCCGGAAAACTTTTGGTTTTGAATTGGGAGCACAATGCTTCTCGGCTTCACCATCCTCTTTAATGTCGTCTTTACCCTTTCCCTTGTTTATCTTAATGATAAGCAATCATTCTTAACAAATTCTTAACATTTGTGTTATCTTTTTTTCTTATATTAATTGTCTCTTAAGTTTATTTACTAGGAGTTGTTTATTAATTAACTAACTAACTAATTCATTGTCATTTTTATAAGCTTTGGGGGAACCACAAGCTTTTATATCTAAAGAAGCAGGCAATGAAATGGAAGACGACCAAGAAGGAACACCAAGGTTCATAACAACTGGATCAAAAAGAGAATCGGTTCCACGGTCATTGTCAGCAGCAGATGGAAATAATACTAGTACGATAAGAGAAACCCAGAACGATTTTTTTGTCAGTTTTCGTATGAATTTTGATAGAATTATTCCTTATTAGCTACTACTAGTCACTAATCACTAGTCATTAAGCTTGAAATTTGAAACATCAAGTCTGCTTTTTATTAAAAAAACAAATAGTTTGGCATCTTTGACTGAGTTGTATTATATTATAATTTCAGGAGAAATGGCGTTAAGGTGAATGAGCTGCCCCACTAGCATCGGGCTTAGTCGCAATGCCGATTCGACTCTTGAGGCAGCTGCAGGGATAGCTCCTAAGAGAGGAATGGTTCTCCCCTTTACACCTCTAGCCATGTCCTTTGATGAATTAGTAATTCATGGATCTGTGATAAAAAAATCTGTAACAACTAACAAAAACATATAAGTATTTTGTTACAATTTATATTGAATAATAGGATTATTAGCTATTCGTCAATCCTATGATAAATAGGATTATTATCTTTTGCTGTGCCACCATCAGGGTATGTTTTTCAATTAATGGTGAATATGTATCAGATTATGCCTAAATTTTTTGGATGGCACCAAATCGATTTTGTCCAAGTTGCTGTGACGTTTGATCCTCGTGATGGGTGTGCCACATGGTGCCAAGTACTGCACTCAGTAACTGCATCCAAATTGATATGTTCAGAATATGGCAGGCCAACATTCAGATTTTACAGCCCAAAACTCAAATCTGTGGGTCAAAGTAGACCATTGCCCATATCATGTATACCTGCCCATTTTAATGGCTATAGATGGTGTAGGCTCTTGATCAGAGACAATAGCAGTTACTCAACGGCGTAATTGTTTATAGGTTTTCTCAATGTCTGAACATCTTGTCATCAAATGCACACTTTTTGTAGAGTTAGTCTGCAATGAGTGGACACGGCAGTCCACACAGCTGTGTTCTTTTTGCTCGAAAATAGAAAAAAAAATTTATGTTACCTTGAAAATTTTCTTTATGTGTCGATTGAAGCTTAACAAAACTGAGATGTGGTTTGATGAAGGCTGGAGGGTGAACTTTTTTGACTATTTTGTTGGCATTGGCTGTCTCTGTGTGAGGAACTGATAAGGTCATGTATGTGTGTGTGTGTGTGTGTGTGTGTGTTTGTGTGTGTGTGTGTATATATATATATACAAAGCAATGTATTCAATTCATTTTCATAAATAATCATACAAGAGTTTATTTCAATCAAAAACCAAAAAAAAAGGGTGCTAATAAATCTGTGACCCTCCTAAAAGGAAAAGGGAAAAAAAAAAAAAAAAAAGGCCTACGCCAACGGCTGCAGCCGTTGCCGTAGGGTGATTTATTTAAAATTTTAAAAAAAATTAAATACCCTACGCCGACGGCGGAAGCTGTCGGCGTAGATTCTTGAATTACGCCGACAGCTGCAAACCGTCGGTGTTTAGATTCCCCGACTAGAATATCGCCGACGGCTTGCAGTCGTCGGCGTAGCATTTACAGCCGTCGGCGATTAGTTTTGCCGACGGTTGTTGTAGTCTACGCCGATGGGTGCCAGCCGTCGGCGTAGGTGACTGTTTTTGTAGTGTGGGGAAAGAGATACGTTTTTTTTTTTCAAAAAAATAAAAATAAAAATAACTCCCAAAAAAATGTATTCTCTAAAAATTCCCCTTTTGTTGGAAAAAAATGCATTTTAAACCCGTCTTCTTCGAAAAATATGTTTTAAACCCATTTTTTTCCGTTTAATTTTTGGTATATATATTTTTTATTTTTTTAAATTATTAATTTTTTTGCAATTTTCCAGCTTTTTTTTCCAAAATTACAAAAATTTACCTCATTTTCCGTATATTTCCGAAGTTGTTTTATTCCCGTTCCTATACTTGGTCACTATGAACACAACGAACAAACTTGGCTACTGAGGAACCAAATGTCAACGTTCCATTTTGTATTTAGGATCCTGAGTAACCGTTGATGGAAGATCCTACCCTCTTGATCGAGCTACCATTCCATCATTCTGACCATAATCAATTGGTGATGGAAGAGGCACAACTCAATAATTTTAAGGTGTGGGGAGAGCGTTTCGATTGCATCTCCTACTTGGGCCCACAAAGGTTGTACAACGACCCAAGAATATCCCCCTCACTAGTACCACTCGAGCGAAACTCGAACCCCTAACCTAACTCTGATATCACTTATAGGATCGTATACCCCATTCCGATCAAAACTAATTAGTGAAGAAAGATGCACAACTTAATCTTTTTAAGGTGTTGGCTGGGAGAGCGTTTTGAGCGCTACCCCAACTCTGGCCCATGAGGTTGTACACGCACCCAACAGATACGGGCCCATATTCGTATGCATTCTTCATACACATGTTGGACCTAATAAAAAAAAGTCCAATTTTTTCTTTTTTTTTAAAAATGGAAATTTATTGGCAAGGCTAACATTATATGTGTTCATTTAAATTAATCAGTGCCCTACATGAGTGCCCGTTTGAAGTAGAGGGGGCACTCTTTCGAAAGAAAAAACGGCATTTAATTTTTTTTTTTGATTAAAAATACACGGGGCTGTTTTGTATAAAGCCCTAATAATTTATGGTATTGTGGTTGGTCTTTCTAGTTATATCTGTTATCTGTTATTAAGGAGTAAGGAATTTGAGTTGGTATTAGGTGCATTGGTGACTAGCTAAAAAATTATATTTGATGCATATGTCATCAACCTTACACACACGGCATACAGCTTTATAAACATTAGTCAGCCAAGCAGATGGGCCACCCTGTGGGATTGCTTCAAGTCTCTCAAGTTGTTTCTTTGTTTCTCGTAGTAGCCAGAAATATAACGGGATTGAAGTGGATGGGCTAAATAATAGGGAGATAGATCCTCACAAACCCCATATAGGTACAATTTTTTTAATTTTATATTTTTATCTTTACGATACCATACTAGCACCTACCGATTCTTTAAGAGCACTCATGCAAAAAATCATTGACTGCATTAAATTAAGTGATAGAGATCATTTTTCATCAATGGGTTTTCAAAATATCATTGAGTGCTTTAAATTAGGTGATAGAGATCATTTTTTGACGTAGTCTTCAGACAATGAGTCTTCAAATCATGGACGTACAATCAGACGGTATTTTTTTTTACCACATGACACACATCACAACAAGTGACTTGATAGTCAAGTTTGTGATGATGTATGTGGTATGCCATGGTTTGTTATCACTTTTTTTAAATGTCTGCCACATAAAATAAAGAATTACTTGTTTAATGGTACACCCACAATCTCAAGATCTACTATGTGGAAGATTCGGACGAAGAACAATCTCCATCATCTAATTCAAAGCACTCAAAGGTTCGTGGCATGTGGTAAAAATATTCATTTGGTGCAAATGAAGGTATCTTTCTTACTTTATCGGTTTAGTTTCTGATTTTTTCCGCACTATAAAAAATAAGACTATTAGCTGCTATTAGCCGTGTCGTTTCCAAAAATTGCCGCTATTAGTCTTGCCGCTACCAAAAACTGCCTTAATAGCCAGTGCCGCTGAAACACCTTATTTTTGTAGTGACATCAAAACTAAAATCGAACCGATAACCCGATAAGCCACTCGTCTAAAATCGAATCCGAACCGATATGCCCTAAAATTGAAACCGAACTTAAATTTCGGTCGGTTTCAATCGATCGGGTCGGGTCGGTTGGTTTTCTACAGAGCCCTAGCAATTTCCAACTTTCTTTCCCCATTGTTCATTCCCCCTTAAGGAAAATTGCGAACTGCGGATAGATTTTGCACAAGCTGCTGACGTGACATGACGTGACTAGCTGCTCCAACCTACATTGCTTGGGTCCAACTATATTGGCAGCCAATTGCGTCGCAACACTTCAGCTACCTACACTTTTCCTACACAAAACCTGTGTGTCGTATAACAATGTCCGACAATAAGTCTATTACAGATGAGGAAGAGGCCATATAAGACGATTCTATAAAGGAAAATTATAAATGAAGGACAGATTTATTGAGGACAAAGTGCACGTGGCTGATGTGGCACGACATGATTGGCTGCACTGACTTGCATTAATTGAGTCTCACCGTACTTACAAGCAATTGCGTCACGCCACATCAGCCACTTGCACTTTGTGTGCATAAAATTTGTCTTTCATTTAACACTGTCCTTTTAGAAAAGACGAGTTGTGGGCCAAATTCCACACACGAGCACAGGGGTAAAATGGTAATTTCACCCTCCTAATTTTTTATGGGGAAAATAACGGCCGGCCAAAATTAATGTTAAACAACAATCTGAAATTAATGATGAGAAATCTAAGTAGAAATCTCAAATGAAAAATTACAAACCTCAGGTAGGTTTTGTATAGGCAAAGTACAGGCAGCTGATGTGAGTGGTTGTCCCTACCTGCATTACTTGTGTCCCCATACACTCGTAGCCAATCGTGTTGCGAGTTGCAACACGTCAGCCACCTATAGAAACCTGCCTTCCATATATACTTTCGGGATTCTCCCAATGAAGGAAGAAATGGCTCGTAGTTTCCTCTTCGTTTTAATAGAAAATGCATCTGTTAGCAAAGTTTTAATTGTTTCTTTGCAAGTTTTCCACAGTTAATTTAGTGACGGCTTGGAAAAAATTTGGAGAAATCTGGCAAAATTAGCCAAATCTGCAGAAAATAGTGTCAATTTAGCTGGCCACCTCTAAATTTGTTTAAATTCCGCTAACTAATAACGGATAAAAAACTCGGTAAAAGAAAGATGTGTATTTTGGGGACTTGTGTCATTTGAAAACATCATCTAAGCTCAATGCACGAGATGGCATTTTGTACCAATCTTTCACATCCCTTTAGATCATAATCGTGAAATCAAACGGCTTAGATGATTTTTTGACATGAAATAGGTCTCCAATATACCAATTCTTTTTTTTTTAATCTATATGCAAGGGCTAACTTCTGGTGTGCAAGCAATGACTCTATATTTTGTGTGAAACCTTTTATCGGTCACAAAAGAGTCCCTTTGTTCACGCTTACCTAATTACTGAGGGCTCCTACATTATAAACACGTTGAATGTGTTGAGTCGGACGATACAGATTGAGTTTAATCCCAATCTTTCATAGGATTGACCTTGACACTATGGGCGGACTGTCAAATCGCTTGTTTTGCATTCCACATTGCATAGAGCCCAAAAAGTGATCTTAAAATCACGTTTGAGTGTGATGTATTTAACATGATTTTTGAGCTACTTTTGGAGGATATATACCACATGAAATACAAAATTGATAGGCTGATGGTACCCCCAGAGTGTCCAGATCAAATTTATAGAAGAATAGGATGAAAATCAATCTCTATGATGATCTGATTCAACACAGTCAATGATGGGTTTCTAGTGTAGGCACCCTCAATAAATGGGTAGGCACGAAACAGAGCTACCCATCACAAAAATAGATGGATTGAATATGTATCAGGGTGAGATATGGTGTAGGCGCTGGGTACTGGGCTTTTTAGGGACCCGAGCACAGGCAGCGGGGGCTCCCGGGTGGGGTATCTAATGCTGACTCAATAGGGATATATGAGGTGTTAAGGGCTATAAGTGTCTTAATACTAATTCCCACCATAATTGTATATATATGTACGATTATTTTATCCATAAGAGGATATGAAGTGTCCTTAAGTTTCAACTTTCAAACCTTAAAAAAAGAAAGAAAAACGATGATGTAGATGAGCAGCCGTTAAGCGATTGACTGGTTATCTAGAATGCTACACATGGACGACGATAGACCACATAAGCGGTCCACGCCAAGGGTAATGCAAAATTGATTGATAAATAGGGTTTCAGGATCCGCATCTACCAGCAATGTGTAGGTTGATCATTACCTACTAAGTTATTTCTGAAGCTGCTAGGTGCAAGGTGATTTGAGAGTGTTGAGAAGTTCCGGCCCTGCCCCTATACCGATATTGATACCGATACGATACACATCATCCGATACATTCTAGCCAATGTACAAGACTTCATATTCGATCTCGAAACACGGTACATCTCGTCCTTTACCTAGTGTTTTAGGTGAAAGTTTAAATCATGCGTTCAAACACCTAAGCTCGCCTTCTTGTTGTTGTGATTTGCTAATATGTGATGATCCTGACCGGACCCGATATGATAATATTTGGTTATGGGTTTAAGTCCCCGCCCCAATTTTCTTTTTGGCGTGAGTGTTACGCTTCGCCATACACACCCAAAACGCATCATATCTGGAGAGCCTCTCACATTATAGAAGAGCCGTCTTCGGCTCTGATACCATCTGTACCAACCCTGCCCCTTTCTGATATGATATTGTTCGATTATGTGTTTAAGTTCTTACCCCGGTTTTATTTCTCGCATGGGCGTAACGTTTTGCCGTCTTCACACAAAACGCATTATATTAGAAAAGGAAAGGTAATCACTTATAGCCCAGGCTTTGAACATTCCCCTATATAGCATGGGACTATTATAGCTATCTAATCATCTTTGTCTCCTTTGCCTTAAATCTCATCATTTTAGGTTGGTTTATGCGAATTCGTTAATATAACTGAATTTTTTTTTATTAATAGAGGGTTTTACAGCCAGAGTTATCCACTTAATGCTAATTGTACGCTATTTTCATTTGCGTTTAAGACCAACATGAGCAAAGTGATGAACTGTGGGAGATTTGCAAAGATTATTTAGTGGATTATATGTTGGGGCTATTAGTGCGATCAGACCGTTGGTGGAATTGGCCCATTGTAGGCCCATTGCAGGAGCCACCCATAGCCATCATACTCTTGAAAGGCAAGCCAGTACAAAAGAGGTTAGGTGATGGTAAAAAATTGAACTAATGGGTTGCACAACTAATTACGGTTGTCTTATTGTTCTTAGAAATTAGGGCTGTATATGGCATAGCTCTCTGCTGGAACAGAGTTCACCTGCTTTAACAGGTTTTTAGAAACTAGGGCTGTATATGGCATAGCTCTATGCTATAACAAAGTTCTCCTGCTTTAGCAGGTTCCCATCCTATTTGCTAACCTCATGCTACCTGCTTTAGCAAGTAAATCCTACTCATTCCTTGTCAGAGCAGATTTTATTTGCTTTGATAGGGAGTTAATAGAGAGAAGTGAGATTGCTGCTAGAGTAAGTCAATCCTCCTTTGCAGAGATTTAGAAAAGAGATTGAGAACCGACTAAAACAGGTGAACTCCGCTGTGGAGGGGCTAACAAAGAGCTATGTCATACGCTGCCTAGGTTTCTAAAGCTTTGTGGTAAGGGTGACCTGTTCACATGAAACATAGGAGTATGGGACAGGCTTGAGACTGGTCCAGCCGGACACAGGCTCCAACAACTCACGTATGGGCTAGTTCCAAAAGTTAAATTAAAAATTGGCTCAGTTAAGCTCGCTTCGAAACCAACCCAAATCGATTAAATGAGATCTTTATATAGAAATTGTCAAGCCAACATACAGCCTACCCCGGCCCACTACGGGATGGCTCAAGCTGACCTGACTTCGCTATGGGCTGGCCCAGCCTGGCCCTATCACTATTTGGGCCAGCTAGCTCCAAGAGGCCCGATTATAATTGGCTCTAATGCCACACGGCTTTTTATTCACACCCTTTTGATATATGGTGCGCGGGGAGGGGATGACTCGTCGGGAGGACTCAGGAGCATGTTTCGTGTGTGCTTGAAGTATTATGTTGTTCTTTTCTAGTAGGGTTGTCAACGGGTCAAGTCGACCCGATACTCGACATGCCCAACCCGAGTTTTTTATCATGTCGGATACATAAAATTAACTAGTCGAGTCAGATTAGGGATTGAAGCCTTTGACGTAACCTTCGTGTTGAGTTGAGTCAACCCGGAAGTTAAGAAAAATAGGTGATTTTGAATTTGGTTGGGTTGGATATTCGGGTCAGACTTGCCTTTGACCCATCGGGTTAGTTTTGGAGAGGGCATATGTCCTTTAACCGTTGCCCGATCTGACCCAATCCGATTTGACCCATTGACAACCTTCTTTACTAAGATGCATCCTGCATGGTCGGGCGTGATCCTAACCCAATTTTGGTTTGAACCAAGCAGGCCTATATTTTTTAATTTTTTTCCGGGAAAGCTCCAAACCGACCTCTTAGTTGACCCATTGAGTAAGATTGAAATTCTTTTTGGCTTGGCCAAGTCATCATCATTGTTACTTACAATTTTATCCTATTTATTTGGGGATAGTTTTTCAAGTCATATTTTTTCACTAATCCTTCTATCAGCACTAAGCTTTCTTTTAACTTTCGAGTCTTTCATATCCCTTTTTCCTTATAAGTCTTCCATTGTCTCTCTTATTTCAGTTCCGCGTACTTGTAACGTCTCAATTATTACTTTTGAATGGGTGAACATATTAAAACCACATCAAGCTATATTCTACATCATTTTGGCCCAGTCTACTACGACCCAATATCTTAAATATAAGTTTTGGAGTTCAGGGAATTTTGAAATGGGTCAATCTGACCCAGCTCGAACTCATTTTTCGGTTTTGGTGGGGCATATAGCGTTGATCCCATTGGGTTGGGTCAGGTCGGGTCAAATGGGCTAACTTATGGGACACCGTCGGATATATTGAATCCCATGATAGCTAGCCCAACTCTTTGACCTGCGCACTAAGCTTGGATTATATAGACGGATCATCTTTGTGACTAATAATACGTTGAGGACCGTCCGATCAGCAAGAGGTTCCCATCAGATGATGGTCCAAAACACTGATACGGAGTCACGTGTACGATAGAGAAGGTGGAGATGGCCCACTAAACATCTATACCCAATAGTATTAGGTTAAACCGTGTTTATATATAATAATAATAAATATTAGTCAGTCCCACTTAACAAATACCGCGTAAACGTGTCCGGTGTCCCTAATTAGCCTTGGTGGCCTTGCCACGTGTCTCATAGGCCATCACATCCCGCACTCTGCATTATTACATCAGTAGATAGGTCACTACCACCTGTCAAAGCATACTTTTCAGTCTAACCGGGGTAATTAAACAATTATAAAGCAATATTCTAAGCATCTAATTAATGGACAACGGCAATCTGGTTCTATCTACTAAGTAAGTTATCTAGTCCGTCGTACATCAGCTGGCTGCCACTGTAATATGAAGGAGCGGCCTAATATTATAGTTATTGAAAAAAATATTTTAAAAAACAATTAATTATAATGGAGCTAAAGGTGTTAATTGCACTGAAAATGAATGGTTGAATTCAAATATAATTTAATCGTTTATTTTCTAAATGGTCCACACAACTGCTCGTACAAATACACATGGGCGTTTAAGGAAAAAAACTTTTAACAGTCGTCAGTCTTCTCATCCATGTGGCACTTTATTTGATGCCACGTGACAGCCAGGAGCATGAGACTAGATAATTTACTTAATCCGTGATTAATATAAATTATCAAGTGAAACACGTAGAGTAATTTATATCATAAAATGAGGTGCTGAGTCACGAGTGCTTTCCTCCTCCAAACGTCACTAGCATTGGCAAGAATCCAACCCTGGACCCACCATCGAATGGCAGATCGACATGTGTATCACATCGTACATATCTCGCATCATCATGCACCACGTGTCCAAATGAGTCCAAGAACCTTCTGGCCGACAGAAACTAATGAAGAGATTGAGGACCCGTTCGAATCCCACCTACATATTTTTCCTTAGATTTGTTATTTCGTATGGGAGATGCTAGGCGCACACCACTTTTTTCTTCCCACATACCAAAAAATCGAAGGATGTTCACATAAAAAAGTTGGTGGATACGTGAATTTTTGTTTTTTTTCAAGTAACGAAAAGATATGCTAAATGAAAAAAAGTTCATGCGTGCCCAAACGCTATTATGAAGATGTTTTTTATAATTGATAATTGATGCATGTTTTGGATAATTGGTTGTTTGTTTTTTTTCATTCATTGGTGTGCGGATAGTGAAAGTGGTGTACACATAGCAATCCTGTTAGAAAAGGAACGGGTACATTGAATGAGATGTGTGTGGCTGAAAGTGTAGAAAAGGTTGCTCAGATCAAATTACTTTGCTACATGCTTAGATTATGACTCTCATCTTTTGTACTACTCTTGAGGCCCTTTTCCCCTTATTATTTTTGGTAACTTTTAGAGCTCTAGCCTTGGTCATACATTAGGCCTTTTTTGACATGTTGAATGATCAAACAGCAAGTAGGAGGGAAGAAGAAAATGATGATAATGAAATCAGAGACATCCATGCCCTGATTCCACCTCAACCCCCGACTGCGGGCCGAGCCCCGAGGAGAGAGGCTTGGGAAACTGGTAGCCATGGGTCCTCTCTTTCCATAGCTAGTGACAATTTGAGTGAGAATTTTACGACGATGAGTAGAGAATTCAATGCACTTGTGATCGCTGGATCTTCGATCGAGCATGGAGAAAATGATGGAGCCAACCTAGGTCGAATTGGGGAGGACGAAGTTGAAGAAATGAACCCGTTAGCTATTGTACCAGATAACCACCCTTTAGACCCTGTCCCTTCTCCTAGGCGGGGCGCAGTAGGGTCTTCTTCGATGGAGAATCGCGTGGAGGATGTGTCGTTGCAAAGGGTGAAGAAAGAGGAAACCGAATCGAAGATCATTGCTTGGCAGACGGCCAAGATCGCGAAGGTTAATAATCGGTTCAAGAGAGAAGATGCCATCATTAACGGGTGGGAGGGGGAGCAGGTCCAAAAGGCTAACACTTGGATGAAGAAAGTAGAGGTACGTCAACTAACTGATCATTGACCGCGCACTAATTTATTCGTAATCTCTTAATTTCTATTGTTTGATCAGACATATCAAAAGGGTTGATCATAATCTATAACTAGGCCTTAATTTCGATGTGATTTTATTGTTTTCTTGCTGGGTAATCTATAAAAATCTTGTGTTTCTGTAGAGGAAACTCGAGGAGAAAAGAGCGAGGGCCATGGAGAAGATGCAGAATGATATAGCAAAAGCCCACAGAAAAGCAGAAGAGAGGAGAGCATCTGAAGAGGCAAAGAGGGGAATAAAGGTGGCTAGGGTTCTAGAGTTGGCAAATTTGATGAAGGCTGTGGGCAGAACTCCATCCAAACGTTCATTCTTCTAGCCATGGCCTCTCCTTTTACAAATACTACAGAAGCGTTTTTTTAAAGCTTTATTAGATTTTGAAATTTCATGGGTTTCTTATATGAGATTGGTACTGGATATTTGTGACCAAAAACAATAGAGGCATATATAGAACGCCTTAGTAAATATGGATTTGCTAGTGTGGTATTGTTGATGGATTGAAGTTTGAAAAGTGGTTGTTTTGATGAATCTATAGTGTAGACGACACTGTTATACTTAATCTATATATATCCTCGTTGTTGGGTAGCTTAAATTACCCTCTCAAGCCTCAGACAATATTTTTAGAGGTGCTACTATTTTGTTCTCTACCTTATAGAAAAAATGATTTTGTTGTAGATAGCAATTGCAAAGACTACAGTAAATTTTATATATATATATATATATATATATATATATATATATATATATATATATATATATATAGTCCCACATCACCTCTGAACTGGAAGCCTTGGGCTATCTAGCTATCACTTGGGCAATCCTCACCTTACAATGTGAGCGAAAGAGTCACTACCTATAAGGTATGGCTTTGGTGAAGTCTAACTTGTTGAATAGTAAATGAGGTTCAACCAATGTTGAGAACCTCATTTAGAGTTCAACGAATTGGACGTTAACAAAGCCTATGAAGGTAGTATTTTCATGCTACCTTTACAGTCATGTGGTATGTGATTTTACAAAGAAAAAAATAATTTGAAAGACTTTTGCCTTCAAATCATAGGGCAAATATAGGAAGACGTCCAAAGGGTGACGCCCACCTCCGATGCATTAACTTTTTTTAACTTTGATCAGATTTTCATGAGTGGATAAGCACCCTATTTATTTAAATTTTTTCTTTTCACATGGAACCTGATCAAGCTTGCGTAAGTTGTTGTGACACCCGGTCATCGGGTTGGGTGTCACATGGTGCTCAACTGACTCGCAGGTAGAGCCAAAATGCTACTCCCGTGGGTAACATCCAGGCCCTCATATATATAGGCTCGAGATATGCATTCAAATGCATGGTTGAGCATGCATTCAAACCAGTCGGGCCATGCGGCATCTTGAGGATTGGTTACCACGGTAACATACTCAAGGTCGATTAGGTACATCTTAAGAAAAATAGTTTAAAAGGGTAATTTTCCTCCATTCAATTTTGGATCAACGGTGCAAAATCCTTAGCTGACAAGGCAAATGCTTTCATGACTGAATTGTATCCCGATCACCCTCAAGCTAAGTAAGGTTAAGGACCATAAAATTTGACTAGTGATTTAAAGGGCAAAAGGGTCAATTTTTATTTTGAAACCTAGGGGACTAGTTGAACCCTTAGAGGTGCGGTATAACTCAAGATCACGTGACACATGTTCTAGCATTCGAATGCACGATTCATGATGGGGGTACAAAAGAGCCGAGTTCGGGATGGGTTTAGGGTCATTACATTATCTTATAACACTACAAAAAATAAGACTACTAGTGGCAGTTTTTTAATGTAAAATACTGCCGCTATTAACGAAAAAACTATTAAAGGCTATTAAGCCTATTGGCGGCAATTTTTTTATTAATAGTGGCAGTTTTTGGCTGCCGCTAATAGTCTTATTTTTTGTAGTGTAGACAATGTAATGGTACAAAAGAGCCGACTTGAAAATGGTATTGAAAATGGCTTTAAGGCACGTAGTTCATTACATTGTCTTATAGACAATATATACCCCCACTTCGTCAACGATGATGCAAATGGGTTCCCGACAAATCTGCCTTAGGATACAACAAAGCCTGATCTCTGTCAAAACTATACGTTCTCTTCAAGATTGCACTTTCTAGAAAAGGGAACCCCCACACCATTTTTATACACGAACCCTTTTAAAAAAGAAATATAAGAGCGTAAGAGAGAGAGAGAGAGAGAGAGAGAGTGAGATTATAATTTTGTTGTTTTTTCTTCGAGATTTGATCTTTATTTATTAAAAAAATTTCGTACCATTACGATCTTTCAAATGACAGTTTAAGGGACAAGCTCTCATTTGAAACACTCTTTCGGACTCAAAAAATCATTGCTGGGAGGCACTCCTTCGGCTTAAGAGCCATTGGAGGCACCCGTTGGGCCTAAGACCCATTGGAAGTAGTCCATTCATTGGGCTTTGAAACGTTGACCCTTTTTGCCCTGTGATTCTTGCACTCCTCTCTCTCTCATATATATTAAATATTTTAATTTCCCTTTATAACTTCTATGACCATTAGAAGCTCTCAAGTGATTAGAAACTCGTTTGAGAAGCATGGAGGTGAAGTTTTATTTATAGAGTTTATTTATAGGTCAATCATGTGAAAGTGAGAGCAACAATAAGACCACTCCACTACACAAATGTGTAAATAAAAATCATCAATCTACTTTCCACATCATCAATCCAAGTAAGAAAGCAAATTAACCAATAGAAAAATAGCAAAAAGGTTTTTAGTTTAGTTCAAGGTATTTGCACATAATTAAAGGCTTTTATAAGTTTTTATTTACATTAATATTAACTTCTTTTGAAACAATAATATATATATTACTACACTATTATTTAACACATTAACCTCTAAACTTGACCTAGACCTGAATATGACCTTTAAAAATAAGAGGTAAACGTTAGTGAATATAACTTGGGTAGCTTGATTAGCACCGTTGAATCTTGGTGGGCATCTGCGCCAAAAATCATTGATTGCTTTGAACAAGACAATGGAGATCGCTTTCGCCCTATTTTTCCATGTAAGGGATCTTGAGATCATGATATCATACCATAAGAAGATCCATTTTTTATTTCACATTACATAAATCCCAAAAAAGTAGCCTTAAACTCACATGGTATACATCATGCTCAGAGGACTGACCATATGATGGTACACCCATGATCCAAGTTCCCTTGTTTGGAAGATTGTTCCTTCGTTTGATCCAAAGCAAACAATGATTTCATTGTCTTTTACCTCATTTTGTAGAGTCATCCTTTGTTATTATGTAGTTATAATTTTGTTCTTGTTTGTTGACGATGTTGAATCTCATCTTAAATCAAGAGTTTTTATAAAACATAAAAAAAAGGGAAAATTCATTTTCATTGATGGATCTTTTTATGTTTGCACTATCCTTGATTTGTATGATTTTATACAAGTTTCTGATATGTAAGGGTTTCAATTGGGTTTTTATTTTTTTAATTATCAAAATAAAATTGGGTATTTATTTTCTTCCTTGATGAAGTGGGATTTTTGTCTCCTTGGATTTAAATACGCTGTTGAAATTATAATGTCTCTACAAATTCGGTATGTTATAGTTTAATTTTTTTTTTTATAAGATATGTTACAGTTCAAGGGAAATGGTCAAGTTCAACACAGTTGAATTGGATTTTGAGTCCAACCACATGTGTAACCTTGGATATGGAAGAATCTTGACTTTCATGATTTTCACTTTTATAGGATGACGTGCAGTCAAGATTCTCCTATTTTCAATGACTGCAGAAGTGGTTGAACTCAAATTCTGATTCAACTTGGTTGGGCGTGACCATTGCCCTATAGTCGAAAATGAGGTTTGTCTTTTTGATAAAAAAACTTTCAATCAAATTTAAAATCACCCAAACCATGATAATAGTTAGAGACTGCACACTCCTTTATGGACCATGGCTTACATTTGAGACCAATCTAAAGTTTCCAAGTGATACCATGTCATTAGAACATGTCTCGGTCCAAAGAAACATGCCCATAAGTGGATGTGAATCATCCGATTGAACTTTAATACCAGGCTTTAAAACTAAAAATAATGGTTGATACTATAATCCATTTTAAAAAGAATAGTTGATATTATAGTCCACTGATTGGATGGTTTAAATCTCCCTATAATACTACTTTTGGGCTTGTTGAAATTCAACTTTCAATCTATAACTTTGACGGTATGGATCACCCACATCTTAAACCAATGATGGTGTAAGATCATTTAAACACCATTTTGATGTATAACTGACGGTCGGGGTCCATTGGACAATCAGATTGTTACAATGTAGATTGTTTTTTGTCCCTCCATTTCATACAATAGATTTTGAGCTTATGGGCTACCATCATATAGTCAGATGTTGATTCCATATGACACTCATCGTAAAAAGTGAAAAAGATCATGGAAGTATATCAAACATGATTCTCATATTACTTTTCGAGATGTGTTTCAAACAGAGTTAACGATTAACTTCACCTATTGACTTTTTTGAATCAAATGATAGAAATCATTTTTTCGTCTTGTCTTTCACACAGGAGATCTTAAGACGTGAGTTTATTTATCATTAGACGGAGAGATGCTGATTTAACATGGCACCCATCTCAAAATGTTAATGTGAATAATGTTTGATGGTATATTGGGAACATGTTCATTTTTTGCTATGTGCGCGACATGGAATCAATATCTTCCCGTCAGATGGTAGCCCATGATCTCATAATTTATTGTGTGGAAGAAGATTGGGACTAAAATTGAACTTCCATTGTCTCATTCAAAGTAGTCACCAATTTTTCCTTTGCTTAAGTGATGTGATTGTTAACAAAAAAAAAATTCGGCAGTAACAGTTCTCTTATATTAACTTATTAAATCAAATGGTACCTCTATTAGTGCCTACGCAGTCTCTGAAAGCGCCCATGTGTGCAACCCCTTCCAAACCATTGATTGCTTCAGAGCAGATGATCGAGATCGTGTTTCACTCCGATCATCCACACAATAGATCTTGAGGTCATGCCACGCCTATCAGACGGTCAGGTTTTGATTCCACATGTCACAAATCCCAAAAAATGCCCCTTGAATCCTATGACATATACCACACTCAAATGTGATTTTAGGGAATTTTTTTGGGATCAGGGACATGTGGAATACAAAATTGACCATCTGGTTAGTGAGAAGTGATCTCAAGATCCATTGTGTGGATGATCGGCTTGAAACACGATTTCCATCATCTTATTCAAAGCAATCAATGATTTTGAAAGGGTTGCACATGTGGGCGCTTTCAAAGATTGCATGGGTGCTAATAGTGGTACCCAAATCAATTAGGGGATGCTATTAACCCCCAACTAAATACTTAATATCTCTCATTAATTACAGTTGAAAACTGCTGACTACTTTGAATTAGACCATGGAGACCATATTTCATCCCAATCTTCCAGAAAATGGATCTTGAGGATAACAAACCTACCATCAAACGGTCATATTTTAATTATTTGTAGCATACATTTCAAATAATGAACATAATCATGTCATACAGTAAACATAATTCTCGAGTCACTTTTTGGGATGTGTGCAACAAGGGAATTAAAATATGTCCGTTTGATGGTACTCCCATGAACTGAAGAGCTATTTTATGAAAGATTGGAAAGAAAAATGATCTTTATCATCTCATTCAAAGCACTCAATATTTTTAGCTGTAATTAGTGAAGATTATTTAGTATTGAGATGATATCTCCTAACCCACATTCAAACACCAAGCACACCATCAATATTTTTATCTCACACCATTTAAGTATTATTTATTTCCTATCGCACTTCAACTTATGTACTATCAGTTAGACCATATGGATCACATGCATCTTAAATTATTGATGGTGTAAAATCATTTAGGGACCATTTTGGTATTTGACTAATGGCCATGAGAGTTATGATGTGTTTAGATTAGCTCTTATAAGAGCAGAAGCAGCTCTCTGCTAAAACACATAAAATCTTTTATGAGAGCAATTTTATCTCTTAAAATAGTTCTTCCTCGGAAGAAATGAGGTGGGGAGCTATAATGATACCTAATGTAAAAGCAGTGCAGAGATGTTAGAGCTAAAAAGTCAAAAGAGCAAACGGAAACGCTTAGTGGGAGTCAGTAGCATCCCCCCATTCGGCATTTGCAATGCTTAGATCACAGAAGCGTCAACATGATTTCCCTAAGTGTTGGGCTTAAGACAGTTCATGATCTTACAATCTGTGACCCTTACCCTTACCTAAAAGTAGTGGCAGAAGTGCATGATGATTTTTCTTACTTTGGAATGAATGGTGGATCATGCATTCCAATCAGGTGGGGTCCATGTGGAAACTATGACACGATCAGGTGAGACGGTAACTTGTCCTAACAAGATCAGAGACTACGCACAAAATTTGAGTATGATGCGATGAATGTCTACCGTCCAAAATGTAGTGATAAGGGAAAATGCACCAAAATATGTGGGCTGGTATTTAAACTTTGACCATGATTTTGACCATTGTAAAACATTTTTTTCAATATCATATAAAAGATGGCATATGATTCAAAAATTGGCGTTGATTTGGGATCACCTACCACGTGGCACTTATCTAGGATTGGAATCAACGAGTGCTAATCCATATACCCTTTGGCCTTTTTCTTAATACACTGTATCCTTTTTGGTGGGTGAAGCACCAGCTTTTGGTGCTTCCCCGTCTTACTATATGTGCGCTCCTCGAGAGCGAGCATAATTTTTACGGTCATAATCTGAATTGCAGAAACTATAAATCGCAAAACGATGTCTGCTCAAAGTGGGCGTCCAACAGTCCGATCTGTGGTATCCGAGCAGTGTTAGACTCTTAGGTACCGTCCAATTAGACTACAGAGAGAGAGAGAGAGAGAGAGAGAGAGAGAGAGATGACGAAATCTGGAGCTGAGAAAAAGAGGGTTCGACGATCTGGGATTCAAAATGGCAGTAGAGATGTAAACGAGATCACGCCAAAGGTTCCCTTCTTTAACTACTTCTTCCGTTGAAGAATTTTTTTTTTTTGGTGAATAAATTGGTTTAGGGTTTCTTTAAGTTTGATTTTCTTTTTTTTGTATATATATTTATTGATTTCGTTAATTTTTCCATCTTAGTTGGAGCTTTTTATGGTGATGTTTTATATTGGTTGTTCGTAATAGTTCACTCGTTAATCTTCATTTTAGCATCCGGAAGTTCAATTACAAATTAGGGTTTCCGTGTTTAAGCTTCGTGTTTAGTTACTGGTTTTGATAGTTTGCATTCATTTAATACAAATTTGGTGTTTCTAAGTACTATTGTAACAGCCATTGATGAGTAGTTTTGTTTTGCCAGGAGTCCTTGACTACGTTGTTGGCGATGTATAGTGTAATCCGTATCTTCTGTACTTATCCCCAATCAAAATCACTTTTTTTTTGTAGCAATGATCTTTGAAAGCTATTGGTTGAAAAATAGGAAGCGAGTATTGAGTTTTCATAAAGAAGAAGAGATGAGCTTTTAGCTGGACCGTATATTGCATTTTAATTCTGCTAGAATGTGTTATAATCGTTCACTCCTAAACCCTGCAGAAAAGCAACTATATGTTCCCATACAACATTACTCTAATACCCTGAAGACTTGAGGAAGGCTTAAATTAGTCTTCTAAGGTGGTTGAACTAAGGTATATCCCACCAAAATTCCTTTGCTAGTGAGCTCGCAAGAACACCTAATAGGGATAATTAGAGAAGCATGCCTCAAAAACAAACTTTTTAGCAAAAAAGACCCGACTTCAAACGCTTTTATAATCTTCAATTAAAACCAATTTCGAATCAATCTGGTGTTGTTTGATTTTTGAAAATAGGGCACTATATAATGACGGGATTGAAAGTTGAGTACTCCATAACCGCCTGATCAACTATTTTTCATGATTAAACTATAGATGTTATTTTCTTTCAATTTTTGTTTTGTTTTAGTTTATCTTCTTCTTCATGTTCTCTGATCTCTATGTTGGACTTCATAGTAGATTAAAATTCTAGACTATATAATTTTCCCCCTCTTGAGAAAAGTTCAACTGAAACTCTTTTGATGATCTATGTCTTCTCCAAATAATCATAGGCTCAAACCTTCTCTATGAAAGATCGTTATGCTCAGACCAATAGAAGGGTGATGATGATAATTTTAAACTCTTCGTTATCTTCATAAACGTCACATATGGGATATCCTTATAACATGCTTCATGCGTCACTCCTTCTATCTCGTTGTGTTGATCATTGCAACTTCGATTTGATCGGAGGTTGTCGCCAAGGTAGTTAAGGCGGTGTGGCGAGGTCACGGTGAAGAGGCTCGCTATGCTATGACAGACTATTTATGAATTTATTAATTTTTTTTAATTCATTATTCATTAATCATTAATATATATATATATATATATATATATATATATATATATATATATATTTTAAGAAGCTCGCTATGCTATGACGAGGCTATTTATGGATTTATTATTTTTTTTTTTAATTTTTTAATTTTATTTATTAATCATTAATATATTTTTTTTAATAGAGAAAAAAACAACTACTTAGGCATCCTTCTTTGATTACAATATTGAGGATTTTATATTCTAGGCATACAATTATCAATATATTCAAATCAAACACTAATTATCAAATATGGAATATCAACAAATTTGCGACATGGGCAAATATAAATATATATGAAATATTAATAAATATGGAACAATAAAAAATTTGCAACATGGACAAGTATATATATATATATATATATATATATATATATATATATATATATTAAAAAAATATAAAACATCAAGTACACACACTAGAGCGTCGTCAACCGGTAGCCCGTTGAGGTGTCATCGATGCTGGTGTTGGCAACTGTCGTGACGAGAGAGAGAGAAAAAGAGAGAGAGAGAGAGAGAGAGAGAGAGAGAGAGAGAGAGTTTTGCAACTTATAAGTTAAGTCATAAGGTTATAAGCTTTAACAATGCTAGGGTTTTGCAACTTATAATTTAAGTCATAAGCTTATAAGTTATAACATACTCATAAGTTATACTGATGCTATACTTATAAGTTATCTATTTTTAAGTATTGTAAGTTATAAATAAAAAAAAACCAAATAGTGTGCATTACGACGCCCCCAAAGCTATTCCGCTATGGCGTCACTATTTAGCCATCCTCTCTTTTGTTGTATATGACGTTTTCCATCGCCATAATGAGGCTATATCGTCGCCTTGACCACTATGGTTGTCGCTTTGGATCAAACATGCTCTAATACCACGGTATTCACTTAGAGAAAGTAGCTGTTTTGACACAACACTGGCAAAACCTGTAAAAATGCTGAAATTAGTCTTCGAGGTGGTTAAAGTGAAGAATATCTTACCAAAATTCCTCTGCCTGTGTATCTGTGGGAACACTTAATTCTAACGACAACTACTATGTCTTTCTAAAGCTCTAAGTAAGATATTTCAGTCAACTCTAAATTAAATTCCAGCACTATTGACCAGTGAGCGGTAGCTCATTTGGTATGCTCCCCGTCTATGGGGTTAGTGGTTATGCGTTCAATTCTCCACGGTGGTTCCCTCTCTTTGTCCTCACAAGGTGAGAGGTTTGTTTGTGTGGTATTTGTCACCACAAATGTTGGTGCTTCCTCACCACAAAAATGTTGGTGTTGCTCCTAAACTGTCACATATGCAAGTGCACTCCTCTGTCTTGAGGCTGTCTAGGCCATATGGCCTTATCTCAAAAAAAAAAAAAAAAATTCGAGCACTTTTGGCTTTTAAGTAGGCTTTTACGATGCATAAGATTAGGAATCCTAGTCTAGCTTTAATTCTTAATTTAAATAAAGAAATGTCCTAGTTTTCCTAAAATAATAAAATCAAGTTCTAAATGATAAGGACTCTAAACATATTTCTAATAAAAATCAAATCCTATTTGTTAAAATGAAATGAAAAAAAAATTCCTAATTCAACTAGAAGTCTTTAAATTCATTACCTTATGTACAACCTCTGAAAATTGAGCATAAATTTTTCAATACTTGTTGAAGTTGCGCATTTCGTGACTTGTTCGAAAGCTATTTCGATAAACTATCAAATAAGATCAATTTCACATCAATCTGTCGTTTGATGCTTGAAAATAGGTAAAACATAAACGTGACGAGATTTAAAGTTGCGGACTCCCTGGCCGTTCGATCAATGACTTTTCATGAATAAATCATAGATTTCCTTTTCTCCCGTTCCCTAGTTTTTCTTCTTTTCATGTTCTCTATAATCTTCTTTGTCGGGTTTCCCAGTAGATTAAAATTCTGGAGTACATCACTCTTCATGGGCTTGATTTCTATAGTGATTATAGCCCAGAGTCTTTGGGTCTCCTTCACTTTTGAAGAGGTCGTGCTTATGTATTCAACACTTGGAACCAGTGGGCTAAGCTGTCTACATGTTAGACACCATGAGATGTAAAATGCATTGAAGTACACACACAGCCTCCCTGTCTCATTGTATTTTTTTGAGAAAAAAAAAATGCACAAAGACACAACTTTACCTGATCACTTTTAAGTCCATAGTCTTTGATGGGGTCACTAGCTGTAGCTATCAACTGGCACTTGACAAGCTTCCACCTAGATATTTCCTAAAATGATTAATACATTGTTGTCACAAGCAGTCGCCTAGGCCGTGGGCTAGTGAATCCTTGGGCGCCAAATGGACTCCCAGTCACCTACCATTCCCGATGACCAAAAGACTCCCCGGGTATTTTAACTCATCCCCTTCATAAATGGAAAATGAGTTTAGGGTATAATATGAAAATAAGGTTTTGTTGCTAATCGAAAAAAAAGAAGAAGCTTTTGTCTATGGAGAAAAACTGTTTTCATGAAGTTGGAAGCGTCTAGATGGGTAATCTGCAGTCTTTAATTATGGGGAGTGTTTTTTACGTTGAAGGAAGCTGATATCAGGATTTTTCTTAATTATAAAAAAAAAGGATTTTCCGTGCTCTTTTTTACATTGAAGGAAGCTGATATCAGGATTTTTCTTAATTATTAAAAAAAAGGATTTTTCGTGCTCTTTTGTTTTGTTTTGCTTAGTTACAAGTTGTCTTTCAAATGCCAACATATACTTCATGTGCTGTCAGCTATGAATAAACTGAACTAGACGAATTTTGGGGACATCTTTATCGAGTTGGAAGTGTCTACATGCATATTCTGCCTATTTGTAGTGTCAGTCTCAACTACTATCGAGAATGATGTATATATATATATATATATATATATATATATATATATAGAGAGAGAGAGAGAGAGAGAGAGAGAGAGATGCATTAGAATGCAGTGTCTGGCCGTGCTTTCGAGTGCTAGATTGCATGCCATGTGGGTTTTAATTTTATTTTTTGTCGCGACAAGGGTTCACCGGTCCCTCTTGGGTTTTAATTTTATTTTTTTAACGTTTTTTCCCCTTCATGTCACTGGTCAAAGATAGAGGTTTATATATATATATATATATATGGCAAAGGGGAAAATGTTCCCAGGCGTAGAGATTTCTCTGAGCCCGGCCAATGGGATGTGTACACGTGGAAAGTGCTTTTGCACTAACCAATGGGCTAGCCACAACAGAGATATCTTTGAGAGATCTTGCTGACATGGGTAGGTAGCGCAAGCGGACTCAAGTCAAGCTTATGAAGCGAGATGGCAAATTTTTGAATTCATTTACCGCCCTATCTGACTTGACATTCCTTTTGCCTGGAAGGCGCTACCTACCTCTGTCAAGTGTAGCCGCTTACGCTACCTACCTCTCTACCTACCCCTGTCAGCAAGATCTCTCAGAGATATCTCTATTGTGGCTAACTAGGGTTAGTGTAAAAGCACTTTCCAAGTGTCCGCTTCTCATTGGCCAAGCTCAGAGAAATCTCTACGCCCAGGCTCAGTGTAAAAGCACTTTCTATATATGTACACACGAAGAGAGAGAGAGAGAGAGAGAGAGAGAGAGAGAGAGAGTAAAGGTTTCCTACAGTTAAGTTCAGCTAACCTTGGCTGATCTTAAGTCGTGTCTGTCATGTGGAACCCAATCACATGGTAGGATGACATGTGACAGAGCGCATCTTGAATCTGTAACATTGGAAAAAAATGAATAAGAAAGAATCAAAGCCATGAAAATGAATGGTGATTCCTTTTTTGTATTTCACCATTCATTTTTTATCCTTTTTTTTTTTACATTTTTTTTTTCAATGATTCAAATTCAACGTTCGGTCCTTTACGTAGCACCCAACCATGTGATCAGATGCCTCGTGGGATCCAAACGACTTAAGTCTAGTGTGTATGTGGGATTGGCATTAGGGATAAAGCTTAATGCTTGCATATGAATTTTTTCTTATTACTAATTAAACATTTCTCATTTGTCTGCATATACCCTCTGCTATGGATGGTGGTTAGTTTTATATTATTAGACACTGAATGAAGTTGGCATTGGGGACAAAGCTTAATGCTCATGCATATGAATTTTTTCTTATTACTATTTAAGCATTTCTCATTTTTTCTGATGACTACAATTGCAGAAGCAAGCTACAGGGAAGGATGTGTTTCAGTTGTTTGCTGAGAAGGTGAGAGACCATAAGGAGCTAGAATCTAGGTGGGCTGTTTTGCAAGAGACACGTGTCGAGTATTTTAGAGGAAAGGACATTGTTAGCTTTTTGAAGAACCGTCCAGAGGTCCAGGATGTACTTGGATCGGATAAAAGTTTAGAAGTAGAAGATATTGTCAATATTCTCTTAAGGAAGAACCTTTTAGTCCGGTGTGACCGTGTGGTAAAAACTGTTCGGCCTGGGAAGAAGAAGTTGTCTACCTGGCCAGCACATTTGGAGATCTTTCCTGTAAGTAGTTTTTTCCCCTTGGAAGTAAGATGCCATCCTTTTAATTTCACCGGTTTCACTAAATTATTCTTTCACCAGAGAGATACTTGAAGCCTTTCATAGATTCTGATTTCTACTTCATCAATTTAGTCCTTTGAATGCTTACAGGATTTTTCCATGTAACAACAGAGTAGTATTTGTATTCAAGAACTACACACTTCTAGTTGTGTCCTGCCTCAACCATAGCCATGGTTTTAAATATAGGCTGATATGTATCGGGTTAGGCCCTATCCGATACGGATATACACTCCGATTCTATATTGGGTCAAATATCGGGTCAAACAGGTCAAATATTGAACCATATCTAGTCATATCGAGTCATATCGACCGATATATATAGGATATGACTGACAAAATACCAAAAATGCCCTTTTTAGAAAATTTTTATTTATATTTTTACATATGTTTTGTTCTTTTAAAAATAAAAAAAGGTGCTTAAATATCGGCTAGTTTGGCAGGTGCATGCCCGATATATCGGATATGTATCAGCCTGGGACCCAGCCAATATGCCGATATATATCGGACTTTGAATTGCTGATCATAGGTTATCTATTGGAAAGGAGCATTCATTCAATGCCCTTATATTTGCCCCTGCTCATGGAAAATTAGCTGTAATCGTGCAAACGTAGAGGGATTAGACCTTTGCCCCAGTGGTGATGCCCTCAAGCGTGTAACACTGAGGTCACGGGTTCAAATATCATGCTTACCTACCAAAAAAAGAATTTGTGCCGGAATAGGCAGCTGTGTTCAGTCACGTTGTCATATCAGAAGTTCGATAACTTGATTTTTTTTCTTGTGCCGACAAACCATTTGATGAACTGTATGGCTTGATTTATTCAAAAAAATTAAACTATTACAGACCTCCGTTTACAAGATATATGTTTCCAAATTTATTTAAAGTGGCCCTTGAATTTTTTAATTGGTCTTGTTTAAGGTCTTTTCTGCTAGAAATGTAGAATAATATATATTTGACAAGAATGTTGACTGGTTTTGTAACTATTACTTGACAGTTGGTGCCTTTTAAGTTATGTAAATGTTGACTAGTTTTCTTACACTAGAGATCTTCCTTTTTAATTCACTTGTTATTATTTAGTATAATCAATTACATGCTTCTTCCCATGTTTCTATGTACTTTTTTGTTATCTTTCAGCTTTTTGGAGCAAATAAAAAGTTTTGTAATGTAAATATAAATTACTTTTTGACTTGTGATTTTCTCTTTTACCATGTTATGCAGGATCAAGTGTTTTCTGAAAATGATGCTTTTTTTGCTTGGACATTTGTAAAACAACGGCCCTTATGGCAGACATTACTTTCCTTCCTTTGGCCTGTGGTGACACTTGCGATTTGCTTGTTTCCGGTATTCCCGTATCAGTTTAAGTTGATAGTACTCTACTCCTGTGCTGGAATTCTTCTGCTTATATTCACCCTGCTTTTCTGTAAGTTTTCAAGGAGCTTAGACCAAATTCGTTTATTACATTTCATTCCAAGTAGTCTTTTGTTAAACTTGTAGACCAATTTGTTTATTACATTTCCTTCTGTATAATGTTTTATTTAGATCAGGGAATTTGGAACTCATCGCATAATCGCATATGCCCATGGCATAAATTTTAAAAATAAAAAATAAAAAAATTATCTGCATTATATGCCAGATATATACTGAGTTCATTTACAGCCTAGCTTCAAGCCTTGCACACTTGATAATTTCCCTATATTTCTGAAAAAGAATCCTAACATTGGGAGCTCAGAGTAAATTAAATAAATCAATTTTATCAATTCTAGTAGGAAGCGACATGCATGCTATTTGTTTGAAAATATTTTGCATGCATCTTTTGTATTTGATTCCAAGAATTTGTGTGGTGGCTGATGCTCTGTTAAGCGTCAATAATCTGAAATGTTGAATTCTATTCCAAGGATTTAGGGAAAGACACCAAATCATCTTGATTTTGTGTATCCTTTTGCTCTCTGTATGACCTGAAGAGCCCCGATTGCATTTTCCCATTTCTGATTGATCTGCTTGGAAGTAGGCTGCCACTTACTTTCTGGCCTTAAATTTTTTAATTGCTGTTAAGTCGCAGTTGACAAGTTCCACCCATAGTGTCCATCTTTCCTTGGCGAGTGCCAATGAATTGTGGTTCACGGGTTTCTAAATGGACAACAAATATAGCCACCACCCAGGTTTTCACAATATATACCTAATAATGTCAACATTTTTAAAAGTTACTAGCTTTGTGACTTGTCAGATTTAAAGGCTTCAAGATGCCCATGACTTGGCATGTCTGGTCTATTGTCTGGCTTCTACCACTTCGGCATCTCTAAAATTTTCTATTAGGATATAGGCTATGTGCATTTGACCTAGTCTTTTAATCGGCCCCCAGGCCGAGTCCCTTATATTTGTGACTGGTATCAGGAAATACAGAAATCGAGTCTTCTGTGAGGAGAATTTTAGAGGGGGAAGCAAGGTAGTTAAGGCGTTGTGGCGAAGATGCTCTCCATGCCATAGCGATGCCATTTATAATTTTTTTTTTTAAATATTAATAATTTTATTTTTATTTATCAATCATTAATATTATTATTTTTAATTTTTTTTACTATTTTTTAAGGCACCTGTGGGTTACACACACACACACACACACACACACAACACCTATGGCTAATATAAAGTGGAAAAAATTTTAAAAATCAAATTTTAAGGCACCTGTGGGTTAAAGTTTGGTTTTTTTTTTCACTTTATATATATATATATATATATATATATATATATATATATATATATATATATATATATATATATATATATATATATATATATTATAAGGTAGCTGTGGCAAAAAAAAAAAACAGATTTCAGGGCTAATTTTAGGGCATCTGTGGGTAATAAAGTAGGAAAAAAAAACACACAAATTTTAGGGCAAAGAAAACAGATTTGAGGGCTTCTTCTTCTCCTCCTCCTCCTCCTCCTCTTCTTCTTCTTCTTCGTCTTCTTCTTCTTCTTCTTATATAAATGGGTAAAATGGCCCATTTTACGAATATGCCCCTCATGTATTATAACATAATAACTTATAAGTTATAATTAAAAGTTATCTCTCAAAAAAAAAATAAAAAAATTATAGCCATACTGCCATGGCATCGCCATTTGCTAACCTCTCGCCATTGGGGCATATATAGCGAGCCACGGCGCCATACCGCTATGGCGTCACCTTGACAACACTAGGGGGAAGGGCTCGACTTTCTCCAGTCTTCCACAGAACTTGAGTCTTCCATGATAGTTGGAGAATTGCCAACCCTTTGAGAAAGAATTGGTATTAGGTATCTGACTAGAGCACTGCCGGTGGTGCTCGGGTCAATCTCCTCCTGCCAAAATAAGATCACCTCGGGAGTTCAGGTATTTATGAGCACGCTTATCAGTGAAAGTACACTTATGACCTATCACTTATTCAGCGCTCAAAATATTCGTGCATTTCCCAAGGTTGGTGGAGGGAGACAGTGCTCAAGTTGAGTACCTAATACCAATTCTTTGAGCAAATCAATTAAAATAGACTTTCTATTAGGTTCAACAGGCTGTGTGCCACCAGTGGTACACAGACCAATCTTGGTCCGTCTGCAGAATAAACCTTGGACTTTTGCAGATTTCTAACATTTGACAATCCAGGCGGAGTAAGGTTTGTTTGTATATCACCTCTCGTACCTATCACAAACTCACTAAAATTTCATTATATAGACCTTTGCATTTTCCTGTTATATAGAAACTTGAACGTGCTCTGTTATACCTTAATACATGGCTTCTTTCTCTTGCCTCGCCTCCATTCGGAGAATTAATCAGAAAAAAATTCAGTAGACCACCTACTCGGAGAATGTTTTCAAAAAATTTGATTAATACAGACAATTTTGTGAAGGAGCCATACAGTAATGCAGGTCTGTGGATGGTATTTATATAAATATTTGCAAATATTTGCAGGTGATTTCTAGAAATCATGATACAAGAAATTAGCATGTTTTTTCCAAAAACCGTGCTTCTATTATGGAGAAATGTATTCCTCAAAAGAAAGAAAGAAAGAGCATATACTTGTATTATGGTTAAATGCATTCCTCTCTTTTTTTGTGTTCTTTTATATTCTCTGTACTTTCATCTGGCATGCAAGAGTTAGATAAGGTTTAAGCTCGGCTATATTATTAAAAATCATGAACCCATGCCTTAAGTTCTTCTCTGTGCCTAAGAATCATTCTTCAATTTTCAGTGAGATGTGCAATTTTTGGTGCTATATGGATCCTTCTTGGAAAGCGTGTTTGGTTTCTTCCCAATATCCTGGCAGAGGAAGCAACATTGTCAGAGTTGTTCCGATTTTGGCCCAAGAAAGATGAAGAGGAACGACCCAAGTGGACGTCGAGGCTTACATATGCAATACTGGCTGTGCTGGTTATATTACTGCTTAGGCACCACGCACCCGATGAGGCTGCTAGAGCGAGGTCAGTCTTTAAATTATGTTTAGCTTAATGAGGATATTTTTCAAAAGTATTAAAATTCAGAATTGGTGTTTGTAATGGCCACCTCTCAAATCGATAAGTATCGGTATCAATGAGAATTTGTATGATGGCACACTTTTTATTCCTACAGTCAATATAGTGAGGTTATTTAATAGGTAAAATTTATTGAACAATTGAGTGTAGAATATAGAGTATATTTATTGCACAATGCATGCAGGTATTATGCATCAATATAAATAAAATTTTGAACTGTGATTGATTGGTAATGAATTGATGTGTCATTAATATGATTAATGTGTGTGTGTGTGTGTGTGTGTGTGTGTATAACTGATTACTTCCAACTTTATGACTAAAGTATATTTGTAGATGTGAAAAATAAGGCTACATGTCTCAAGTTAATCCCTCACAAAGATGATGAAACTCTGCCTGAGAGCCCCAAGAATTCAAAAATCTCTTTTTAAAGTCAAATTTGCATGAATTCTCTTCCAAACATGTTTGATGGAATTTTATATTAAAAATCTAAATTATTAACTTTCACCATCAACACCTGCTCCTATCAATATGTCCCGATTTATGAGTTTTGTTTCTCCAAAAATCGGCATCACACTAATCCTATGCAATTTTTATAGTGGGGTGGTTACCCTTAGTTAAATCATCTCTGTACCATGCATTTCTGCTATATATCAGCTGATAAATATCATTTTGCCTGAGTTTTTAATTCATTATTTTCTTGAAGCAAACCTAAATTTGGTTAGGTTTGATTTTTTGGCAAGAGCACAGTACACACCTACTCGAGCTTTGCACCTAAACTTAACATGTAACATTCGTTAGCCTAGTGGTCATATTGTCATGCTTTTTAGCAGTCCTGGGTTCCAGACTTCCAGCTACACAGTCTTGGATGCAAACTGGCTTGAGACAAATGTTTTGATGATTTGGCTTCTCTTATCCTTACACCAAAACAACTGACCAAAACAAATAAAATATAATAGATAACTGACCACACACGCACACGGACACACACACACACACATATATAGGGTTAGACTAACCCCAAGCACTTCATTGGGAAGTTAGCAACGTCCTTAGACTATCTTACGCTTGGATAGGGACATTAGTGTAAATAAAATAGAGGGAAAATATGCTTTGAATGTCATTGTCATTCTTGTTTTTTTAGAAGTGCAGTCGTGAACTTATAAATAAAATAGAGGGAAAATATGCTTTGAATGTCATTGTCATTCTTGTTTTTTTAGAAGCGCAGTCGTGAACTTATAAATAAAATAGAGGAAAAATATGCTTTGAATGTCATTGTCATTCTTGTTTTTTTAGAAGTGCAGTCGTGAACTTATAAATAAGTGAACTAAAGTTTACTTATTTACAAAATTTGCCGCCAAACATCTGTAAAAGCTCTATTTTGGCTTTATTGTTGCTTACAACAATGCCCTTTCCCAGAGGTAGCGTAGTCTAGAGACGTTTGCTAACCTCAATGAAGGTGAGGTTAGCATATCCTGCTTAATTGAGCAGGGAATAGCATCCATCTTTTGACTTAAAAAAGGGTGGCTGCTGAGCTTGGTTAATCTTTACTCAAGTAGATCACATCACTCAAGTAAAAGTACTATATATATATAGGAAGCGGGCCCCATGCGATGCATTCATAGGGTTGAAGACCAGCTGGGTGCCATGTGGGACCCAACCCTTGGATCAGGTGTCACAGTAACTACTCAAGATTGATCAGATACCATCTAAAACAAGTTTAAAAATTGATGTTTTTTCACTGTTGAATATCAGGCCAAAGTTGGAAACATTCAATGCACCATGTTTGTTCTATGCCCCATAATATTTGACCTGTGATTTAAAGGGCCAAAAAGGTCCTTTCTGAACTTTTTTTTCCCTAAAATCTAGGGGACTGCTGGCGGGTGAAACCTTTTGGGAATGGGTGGCAATTTTGGGACAACGGGACCGCTAACTGCTCAAGTCGCCACGTCGCATGGTTCAAATCCTATATATATATATATAAGGAAAAGGGCCTATGGGTTGAAATGCATGGATAAATCCGTGCATTCCAATCCCGAATCAGGTGCCACATGATTGGTTGGCCCAAAACAACACCCGTTTTCGGATCATGTGCCATCTGCCTTGTGATCTAGAAAAAAAGAGTTGTGCTAGCAGTCAAAATCGTGATCAAAGTTTGGGTACCGCCCCACATATTTTGGTCCCTTGAATTTTTTCCCCTTTGACCAGACGGTGGATATGCATAAGATCATATCCATATTTTTTTAGTGATCTTTGATCATGTATGAACAAGTTACCGTCTCACCCGATCCCCTTGATAGTTTCCACATGGACCCACCTGATTGGAATGTATGGATCTACCATGCATTCCAACCCATATCCCCGGGCCTCATATATATAAATATATAGGAAAAGGGTTCCGTCCTCTGAGACCCTATATGGAGCTCCATGTGGCACTCGTAACACTATTTTGGCACCACATGGAGCACAGGTTCATTGCTTAGCTCATCTTTGAAAAAAAAATCTTGAAAACTCATCTTTACCATGTATTTCTTTAGCAATAAAATTTGGACCGATGAAACTAGTCTAAGTTTGACTTGGGCTTTAAAAATCTTTTTTTGAATTTTTTTTTTAAAAATTGATCTAAACAACGCACCCATACTCCACGTGGCACCAAAAATGTGTTTTGAAAGCTACGCGGAGCTCCACGTGTATCTTGGAGGGCGGTCACTGTCCTCCATTGGAGGACTTAACCGGCTCCCATATATATATATATATATATATATATATATATATATATATATATATATATATATATATATATATATATATATATAATTTGTTTGAACTGACGGATGTTATCATGGGTTCAACCCCTAGATCATGTGTCAAGTGGCATGTGTTCTTGTGTGGCTTACAACTTTAGGGGTTCAGCCCATCCTAGAGCGTTTTTTTTTTTTTTAAATAGTTTTTTTTTACTTTTTTCCCTTCAAATCACAGGTCAATTTCTTGATTCACCGCCCAAACATGGTCATTGAAAATTTTCACCTTTGACCCAAAATTCAAAGGTGGAAAATCAACTCGTTTTTATTTTTATGTTATTTTTAGATGGTGGTTGATCAACCTTTGTTCACATGGCACTGAGTCCTCTGGTTGGGTGCCACACGCCTCTTTCTCTAACTCACCCCACACTCTCTCTATAGATAAGCACAGAGAGAGAGAGAGAGAGAGAGAGAGAGAGAGAGAGAGAGAGAGATGGGAATATGAGTTTGTACACACAGCGTGAACCATGCGTTCCACAACTGTAGATCGCGTGCCACGTGGCATATGAGTGCGAGTTGCAGCCATCCTCTAATGGTTCACCCAGCCCCTTTGGGTCTTAGATTTTTATTTATTTATTTAAGTTTTTTCAGACTTTTTAACCCTTCAAACACATGTCAAATTTTACCATTCTCCGCCTGAACCTAGTGCAGTGAAATTTTGCACCTTTGACCAACATTTGAATGGTGAATAAATATCCTCTTTAATTTTTTTTTTCTTTGATGGACTGCTCGACCTTGCATAAGTTGCTGAGGCACCTGATACTAGGTTAGGGTGCCACATGGGACCCACCTGGTTTGAGCGCATATCCCCTGGCCCTTATATATATATCATGATGTTAAATCGTTTGGCATGATGCAACAATAATTATGCAATTGATTGTCTTTGTACAGGTACCAAAAGCGTGTTTCAAACATTATCGATGATGTTCTCGAGTGGTCTCCGAGATTAGCATTGTCGGGTATGATGGAAAAGCAGCAAACTGTGGTTAATGCAACACAGACCAACCATTCTGCTGATGGTACTACAGCAGCCACAGAAGAAGCGGTGGTCGCATCAGATGAAGCGAATCCAGATATCGGTTCAGATGGACATGAGTATGAAGATATTGGAGAGGAAGGATCTGATCATACATAAGCGAAAGGCAACAGAAGGAAGTTGCAAGGAAACAAACAATGTTTTCATTATCTTTTTTATTTTCTCCTTTACATTTTCTTTGTTGAGTGTAGAATCTTAATCAAGTCCCGAGCATCTGGAGATCAAATTGTGTTTTTTTTTTCCTTATATCCCTAATAAAACATTTGATTTTGATTGCCTTTCCGATATTATATTAGTGGAAATTGATAGAAGAAATTGGGCACAGGTTAGCTGTTTCCGCATAAATGATATTCCTCCCTTACTGCTCTTGTTTATGTCTCCATATACCTTTTCTATCTATTGATTTTGGTTCCTACATAAGTGACGGGTTTGTTATTCAGATCCTCCAAGTTGGAGAATTTGCAACCCAGGGGCTGTGGCTTTATGAGTCTTCCATGCAAATCAAGCAGTTCAGACAGAAAGGTAAACCTCTTATAAATGAATTTCTGACTTTTTTTACGGAAACTGTTCTTTTGAATAGTTGATTATGCTAGGAAGAGAACTTGCAATGATTGAACTAGGTAGGCACGTTTAATGTAGTAAATTAGATTGATGAATTGGATGATTCTGATCAAACAGTGGAAGGAAATTTAGATGTGAATGGAGCCTCAAAACTAAATTATATACTTTATGCCAACAACTCTACACCACAAACCCACTAACTAACGCACGCACATGGCTCGGGCGTAATAGTTGCTCGGAAATTTAGTTCAGTAAGAGGTCCTCAAAATGAACTTTTCTAAATTGTAAGTTGAGACGCTCATGCACACATACCCTCACACCCGCACTCACACAGGTACACACGCTCACTTTCACAATCATGCACACATTGATCGCTCAGATGGACAATATAGGTGACGCGGGACAACGACCCTAAAACACGCGAAGATACAAATTTACTGAAATCAAATTAATGAATTGAACAATAAAGCCCAAATTAAAGCGATTCCTTAGCGTTTCATGAATTTCCACTTGGGTAAACCATGTTTGGTTCAGTTAGGGTCCGATCTGGCGTGCGAAATCCGTTAGAATTTTTGGAATGTGCAATACTATAGATAGAACTCTGGCATCCTCTAGGTCAGGGCGCTCGCTCGTTGTTCGATGTGGATTCTCATATTTCTTTGCTAGGGCTCTGAAAGGAACGATTGATCGACATAATTGGAGTGATCTCGAGCCCAACAACAATTGTGCTTCGATGGGTACCGAAGAGAATCAACTCACAATGATGGACACCAAGATAACTCAAGATTTAGGGTTTTGGAGGTTTAAAACATTCAAGTAGATGAAAACATAAGCAAGAAGATAGGAAGCAAAATAGGAGCAAGAAGTAAGGAGAAGATCAAGAACATAGATGGGCATCTCACCCTTGGCCTCTCACCAAACCCACATGGGGAAAGAAGAGTCACTCTTCAAAGCTCATCTCAAGCTCCATGCAAGGCATTTTCATTCATGCATAAGTAATCCCAAATTTGGCTTACATAAGGACATTATATACTAGGTGCAAAAAGAAACTAACCTAAAATAGCAAAGTGCTAAGTTGTCCTTAAATGGGATATTACATTTAAACCCACAAGGCAAGAAAAGAATAAAGAAAAATGGACAAAAAGGAAAACATCCGTCATTGAACTCGCTCGAGCGGGTTTGGTTCTCGTTGAAGCGAGAATCTTAAAGGAGATCGTTTGAGCGACAGCTTTCTGATGCATGCTCGCTCGAGCGAGCATAGGCAGTGAGCCTATTTGTCGCTCTTCAAGGCCTCTCTTCCCGGTTCCTCCGTCGCTTCTTCTTTCGGTGGTACACCTTGTGTGGCCCGAAGCCTAGGTTTATGGTGTCGGCGTCCCCGCCAATAGGTCTGCCAATAACTCTTGAATTTAGTCAATCCAACAGTCCATGTAAGAGGCCCTACTTCGGATTCACTCAGTCATCGTGGCATTACTCCATTGAATACTAACAGTATGCATGAGATGTTTTACCTCGAATTCTTCATGTGAGCCATTTCTTTCACACTAGAAGTTGGACCTATACCATGTGAAAATATCATCTAAGCCGTCTGATTTTAAGGCAATGATCTAAAGATCTATGGTGCAAAAGATTGACACAAAAGACAACCCCTATCATATGATTCAATACAGTCAAAGGCCATTATTTTTTATTCAAAAGTCGACTACATTGAATCATATGACAGAGATCTTCCCATAGATTTCATGTCGGTATTTGAATGCCCCAAAACGGTGGTGAAAAGATTGGAAAAGCAGTCTTTCCTATGGAGTGTTGGAAACCAGAAAGAAAAAATTCACGTCATAAATTGGGATGTAATTACTTGTCCTTGGGATACTGGTGGAGCGTTGCTAGGAGGCTATGGAGATTGTGTAAAGAGGATGATTCTTGGTGGGCTAGGGGAATAATAACTAAGAATGGGAAAGAAACTGCCAGGGTGTGGTTGGGGTGGTGGGAGAGGTCCTAGAGATCTGTTAGGTTCTGGGTGGTGGAAAAGTGTTCATAAGTTTAGACTGAGTTGCGAAGAGGTGTTTGTTTTTTGCCTGGAGTAGTTGATGTGGTGAGGTTTTGGAAAGATAGATGGGTGGGTGAGGTTGTTCTCATGAGGAGATTTCCCCTCATTTATAACCTTTGCAAGAAATAAAAATGCTTCACTAATGGAGGTGAGCTGGATCATTGGAATAACCTTCTTCGAAGGAATGTAGAGGATGAAGAGAGGGAGTTACTTGAACTATTTGAGTTAATCGATGGGGTTAGGCTGGTTGGCTCCGGGCATTGATAAAAGAGTGTGGAGGTGGGACAATTGTGAAAAATTCACTGTCAAATCATGTTATAATTTTCTCGCTAGCAGTCCAAAGCCTGATCTCCCGTGGGTGTCTTTGTGGGAAACAGAAGCCCCACTCAAATTCAACTTTTTCTCTTGGGAATTGGACTGAGGGAGAATTCTGCATGGGCTCAATTATGTAAGAGGGGTAAGGCTATATCCAAGGCATGCGTACTCTGTGGAGAGGGTGAAGAAACAGTTACATACCTACTATTAGAATGTCCTTTTGGTCAACAAATTTGGACAAATTTCCTTAATGGTTTTGGAGTAATCATAGGAAGGATTGGGTGCCTCAGCGTCCTCTCATCCTCTGTCCTTGCAGAGTGGTCTAATTTTCCTTGCAGGGATAACATAGCTATTGTGTGGAAAATGCTACCATTGGCAATCTTTTGGGAAATCTGGAAAGAACAGAACAGGAGAGTCTTTGACATTAAATTTGGAGCATGCATCGCGGTGACTGATCTGGTGTTTGATGATCTCCTTGAATGGCGCCTGGCTTGCCCGAATTTGTTCGGTCTCCTCGATGGAGGAGTTACTGAGAGAGTGGCATCTTCTTAGGCCATCGTGAGATGACTTTGTACTTATGGTGGCTTGATGGTTGTATCTTCTTTTGTACAGTTTTTTTTTTCCTTTTCTTCCTCTGGTGGAGCTTCTTGCTCGGCTGCGTTAACCTGCCCTAAGTTTTGTTATTATTAATAAAATTATAGCGTTTTTACCGATAAAAAAAATAAATATATGGTATATATCATGTTTTGTGCCAATCTTTTGCACCAAGGATTTTTAGATCATGGCCTTCAAATCAAACAGCTTAGAGCATCTCCAGCAGATTCTCTATAAGCCAAAAAAACACCAAAATCGCTATTTTGGCCGTTGAAAACCCTTAGAAGCTACTCCAGCAGATTCTCTTTGAGGCCCGCCATCTTTGGCGATTCCCACTTCCCTCGCTATATTTGGTGAATCCTCATCCATTCACTATTAATAAAATTCTATTAAACCTCTCTCTATTTCTGTCTCTCCACTTGCCATATATTTTAAATATATATTAAAATAGAAACAAAAAATATTATTTTAAAGGAGGAGTAGCTAAAATAGCTATCCTTGCTGGAAACCTTTTTAAAAGGCAATAGCTAAAATAGAGAGTGAGCTCAAAAGGGTGGTTTAGCTATTCAAATTTAGCTATCCTTGCTGGAGATGCTATTAGATGATGTTTTCACAGGTCCCCAAAATATCAACCTTTCTTTTAAACTATGTCCAAGAGATAACTTCTGGTGTGCAAGTAATGGCTCCCATTCTCCATATCCTCAAATTATTGCTCATCAAATGAATTTTAATAACCCAAATAAAGCAGTCTTGCAAATTAAATGCGGACCATTTCCCATATTTATGACAACACTCGACATTTAATCTGCAAAATTCATTGGTTTGGACTATTAGAATCACTGATCAGATTGAATTTTGAGTTTTGTCTATCCACATTGTAGCTTCTTTTATGGACTGTCTGGATTGGATAAGCAGGGATTTAAACACACACACACACACACACACACACACACACACATATATATATATATATATATATATATATATATATATATATATATATATATATATATCAGCATATCAGGTGGGTCCCCGGCAGATACGTATAGGATATTATCAGATACATGTCGGCCAATTGGTCAATATTTAAGCACCATTTTCTTATTTAAAAAAATATGTAACTTTTTGCAGAAAGGGCATTTTTGGTATTTTGTCGGGTTCATATCCAATACATATTGTTTTGGTATGGGACAATATATGACCCCCCATACAGAATCGAGGGTGTATATCGTATGGGGCCTAACCCAATACATATTGGCTGAAATGTATCAAATGTGGCCGATATTTAAAACCATGGTTATAAACCTGTTAAAGCAGTTTCAGTGCTGCCTTGGAGTACTCCATACACTGCGTGTAAACTCCTTGTGCATTTGAATTTTGGAAGGATTGCTTCAAATTACTTTCTTGATCTGGTGTGCAATGATGCAGATTCCTATATGCTTGTTGCAGGCATATATGTTGGAGGTGGATTGTTGGAGGAGTCGAGGAGGTGATAGTTATGTTGAATGATAGGAAAAATGAGTAAATAGCGGATTGTAGCGTTAATAAGTCGGGAACCAGGTTCTTCAAGTTTTATTGTTAAAAAGATCACCTAGAGATAATCAGATCATCTTTTGTAGTAGGATGAGTGATCAGATGATAGATAAGGGGTGCATTCTTATAATTGATCTTTGTTACAGGATGCAAAAAGATCATGAATAAGACTAAACAACTTCATGTTGGCACTCTAAAGACCAACCATGGCATGATTGGTGCGACTTCTTTCTGCACAGGCCTCTTTTATCTCCTCAAAGAACTGCTATCCTAAGCTTTTTTATAACGAGAGCATGCCCAGGTTACTAAAAATCCGATGGGTATCTTCAAGACCATCAAATTTGGATACATGGTAACTAGTCAACAACTCAAATATGCAGGCATTCCCCATTGGAGCTTGAACAGCGGAAAAACTACAGAGCAGACATAGAGGTAACATACTCTTATTCCCGTTAATTTTAGTTTATTAAGAAAAACTGGCATTGCTGTCAGTCGCTATATTGAGCTAGGATTGCATTAAAGAAGTAGATTTTATTTTTGTTTTTATTTTTATTTGAGACCATTAGATGCCAATTTTGCAGACTTGAGTATCAGTTGAAGCAGCCCCTTAAACTCTTGCATGATAACCAAGCTTTTTTGAATGCCATGAATCTATTATATGCCCATGTCTTCTCACACTCTGATCAACCCTCAATCAGATTTGCCAAACAGCAGGAATCAATAGAGAGAGAGAGACAGAGAGAGAGAGAGAGAGAGAGTTACTATTCAATATAAAATCATCCCGCCCACTGCAAACTGTGTTCTCTCAGCATTGGCGAACCCGAATTCGGAGTGAGCGAACCGGCGACCCAGGTAACATTGGCTGTAACTGTACAATATCAGGACAGAGCCTTCTGATTGTGTTCTAATTCAATCTTGTGTCTCTGCAGCACATGTTAAGAGGAAGCCTTGAAATTGTGCAGGCGTCTAGGTTCTTATTTCTCCAAAGACCAAACTGATCCAAGGAGCCTGACGAAGTGTGATCCTGGTTTTTATCCTTGTGCCTCCCAAGCCCCAGAGTAAACTTGCTTAGGCATAGTCTCTACCCACACCATGAAAGTTTGCACCAATTGATTGTTTCTAATTGTCCGATCAAATTGCCTTTTTCCGGTTGTGGCTATGGGCAACAGTGCAAAAAGGACATCGATCAGCTGGTCAGGATTATCCAATCGGTAAGATTTTTGTGCTATAGCCCAGCCAAGAAAGTTCTCACTAATGGAAAATGTGCAACTATGGTATGGCATCTTCTATCTGAGAGTCTTTATGTCGCGTAAGCCAAACGTTGGAAGACTAATGGCACAAGACCACTGTTAAACAGATTATTACCCATTGATTGGGGCATATGGCAGATGACTTGAGCAATCCAACTCATCAGTATGATAATTCATATATTGAACTAATGTGGACCCAAAAAATACTCACCGGAAGATATGACCCATCCCATCTATGCATTCTTAAATGAGTGGTTATTCATATTTGTTTAATGGTTAAAATTAAAGTACACCAATCGTATGGTTAGAAACCTCTAATTGGGGTGATTTTTGGGCAAGGACATGTCAATGATAGACTGCTATCAAATCATATGGCTGAGATGATGGTTTAGAATACCTGACAAAAGAGTGTTTAGTACTCTCATAAGGATCAAGGAAATAGGTACTTAAGATATATTAAAAAGTTGTGAAGGACGAAACTGCAACTTTGTTTATTTTTATAACTTATTAAGTTATAGAGGCCGGGGACTATGCGCTCGTCACCCAGTGTCAATTGGCCATCATGAGGATAGGGTTCCATTACAACTTAGGCAAAGTTGATGAGGTCCAATTCAACAAGAGCAATATTATTTTTATGACTTTTCCACCATTAAAAATGTGATCAAAGTTGAGGAAAGTTAATGCACCAAAGTTTTTTTTTTTTTTTTTTATTAAAAATCACGTCCTGGCTGATCAACTCAAAATGGGAGTTATTTTGTATTGATCATGGCATGTGATTGGGCACATGGGTCATCCTACAAGCTCAGGACTCATGTGTAAGGAATTTTATAAGGGTACCTCTATTCGTGCCCACCCAAAATTCTCTGAACGCACCCATGGTGGCCCTTTCAATGTGTGCTCACTAAATTAGGTGGGCCCAAATAGTAATAAGTACACATTGAATGCAAGTGCCTCACCTAGGAAACTGAAAATTATAAGCCGAGGACAAAGTGCAGGCAGCTGACTGCTGCGGTGACTGGCTGCATTGATTGAGACCCACTTCACGTGCAGCCAATTACATTGCACCAACTCAGCTGCCTGCACTTTATCTGCATTAAATTTGTCTACCATATAACACTGCCCTTACGGAAACAAGTACACGTTGAATGGTAAGAGGATTACATCATATAGCATTAGCTTCTGACAGTGGTACATTCTTCAAATAAATAAGTAATCAATAAAAAACTTTTAGAACATTTAACTAGGTTGTAGCATATCTGAGCCATAGATCCTGATATGTGGAAAAATCAAGGATCACATGCTAGGTGTTTCATTTTGTTTTTTCAATAAAACATAGGACGAAAAACCACATGCTAGGTGTTTCATCATATAGTGGCTGCTCGAAAAGTCCCAAAAATAAATCAGAATATATATATATATATATAAAACTGATGCCAATGAGCTTTCAATCCTCGGAATCAGCAATTTTCCACCGGAGATTTTCCAAAAGATGATTCCGCAGGGACCTCTGAAAAGCCCTGAATCAGAGAAGACCCCACAATGCTAAACGAACAGCTGAAATTTCTTAAACTCCAATTCAGGTTCGATTTCGAGGGGAAAGCCCGGAAGCAGAAGCCTGAAATAAACAGCAGCAGGCCACACTGAAAATATTTCAATTTTTGAAAAGTGGGCGGTGGTTATGACCTGAAATTTGTTCTCACAGTGGGTTCCTGCCGTACGGAAATTTTGACTCGTGAATCCTGATAAAGTAACTTGACTTCAGGTTGATCAAAAATCTAAATTGAGAAATAAGAATCTAAATTTATATAGATCCCACAATTAGGGTCATGGGGCACAACCTTGATTCCCATACCTGTAACCTCATATAGGATTCAACTGGGGACCTACATACTCTTGAATCTTCCCTCCAAGTCCAACTATAGCTACCATGTAAAAATTCGGAAAAAAATTGGCAAGGCACAAAAAAACGAAAAAGAAATGGGGAATGCACCAAAATTTGGACAAAAATCAAGAAACATTTGGGAAATGCAATGAAAATATTTAAGAATATAAAAAATATACATCTTGGACAAAAATAAGGAAAAAAACATAAAAATCGCATTTAGAATGCAAAAAATTCTTTTTTTTCATTTATAACTTGGGTTTGAACTGCAAATTTTTAATTAAAAAAAAAGCGTTGTAAACATGTTCTAAATGTTTTATGCAAAAAATGTGTTTAAAACAAGTTTTTCCCAAAGAAACAAAATTAAGAAACCACCTATTTTGATAACTATGCTATCAACAAACTACAGCTGTTGTGCATCTAAGTTTCATATGCATAATCTCTTAACAGCATGAACTAAAGAAAACAGAGTCACCTCCATAGTCAAACATAAGTTTTTTTTTTTTTCTTTTACATACCTGGATGATGTCGATTGCTGGAATTCCAAAACAAAGAAAATAAAAGGGTGTTGATTCTTCTTACAATTACTTCAAAACTCTACTGCACCACTTTCTTTTTACAAGAGAAAAAGGGGGGAAATGGCAGAGGAAACAAAGACAAGCCTTCATTTCTCTCCCTTCTCTCTTCATAAACAAACATTAAAACCAACCAAGCCAAGAATGAATTGCCTTTGAAACACCATGTAACCAAGAGGTTCCCCTCTTTGGTTAACCGGGTCCCACGTGCCTTCAGCGCAGCTGCCTGCCCTACGATGTTTGGACAAAAAGGTCTACCACGTGTGGGGAAAACCCATTTCTCAAACAAGCCCAGGACAAAAGAGAGCAAGCTGTAAACACCAATAGGCCCGGGACAAATGCAGTTCACTGAATAGTGAGGACCCTGTGTGGGACTCGGTTCCCCAAGATACCACCTCGCAGCTGCCCTGAGTGATTCTGATAGCAGCCATTGCCGTTGGAGTATGAGTGTGGCTCACACGCATCATGCATCGTGGGCCCTTCTACTTGTCGAGTGATGGTGGAATCTGGGTTGCCTGTGCTATCGGGCACAATGGGATCAGAGCCTGATGAGCTTGCAGATTGTGTAGTGGGAACTACCCTTGAGCCTGTGTCCTTCTCTTGTGTGGGGGCACTACCGTCATGCTTCTTTGTGTTGAGAAAACGACCTCCACAACCCCTCGCTCTTCTCATAGCGTGCTGGTGACGGGATTCGTGGAGATACGGCTGTTAATGATGGAAAGACTATCCAAGTATCATACACCTGCGGCTCATATACTTAAAATCCAGAGGTCACTAGTTTTTTTCTGTATTACTTTTCTTAAGATATGGTTTACAAACTACATTGGCTGAGATTGGGTCATCATCTTAGCTTTTGAACTTACAACCATGGTGATAAAAAACGCATTTTTTGAAAAAAAAAAAAAAAAAAAAAACTTTATTTCCAAAAATTTTCCGTTTTTTCCAAAAAAAATGCATTTTAAATTTTTCGAAAAAATTATTTCTTTCCCTTTAAAACCTGTTTGGTCACAACATATATATATATATATATATATATATATATATATATATATATATATATAGTTAATAATTTTTGAAAATTTTCTGTTTCTTTCCCTAAATTTACCCCTTTTTCCGTATACTTCCGGAACTGTTTTATTCCTGTACCTAATTATTTCTTTCCCTTTAAAACCTTTTTGGTCACAACATATATATATATATATATATATATATATATATATATATATATATATATATATATATATAATAATTTATAGTTTATGATTTTTGAAAATTTTCTGTTTCTTTCCCGAAATTTACCCCTTTTTCCGTATACTTCCAGAACCGTTTTATTCCTATACCTAAACTTGGTCACTATGCTTACAACTACATTATAACGGCCAGTGCTATCGATCAATGTTGCTATGGAGGTTCTCATCAACATCTCAGAGATAAGTTTGAATCCATCTTCAGGAAAAATTAAGGGAGGAATCATGTGTGGATGGAATGCAGGTAAGGTAAACTTTGGTGTCGGGCCTTTAGAATAAATCCAGGTGATTTAGAGTGATAAGCGAAAACACTACAAATAAAGATTGCCTAAGCCAGAACCTCCTAAATGAGAACCTAATCCTCATTACAACATGCAAAGGAGATTCATAGATTAGTAGTGATAACTTCTGTTGGGGGGGAAAAAAGAGCTTACATATGATGAAGATAAAAACAAGCATGAAAAACGAAATATATACCCCAGAGTGTTATTATGAATTTCTTTCTAATATTTGGAGATATTCCCAAAATGAGACTAAGGGGAAAAAATTACGTGATAATATTTTAAAGGGTACCTCTGTTAGCGCCTACGTGATTTCTGAGGGCACCTACGTTCGAAACCCACTGAAACCAGTTGACCGCTTGCAATCAGATGATGGAGATCGTTTTTCACCCCAATCTTTCACACGATGGATCTTGAGACCATAAAGGCACCAACAGACGATCAGTTTTTTTATTCCACATGGCACAGATCCCCAAAAAATGGCATTCAAAAAATTATTTCGGTGACTGGGTGTGTGGTGGCGGGGCGGTGGGGTGGGTGGGTGGGGCGAGTTCAAAAAAAACCCCACAAAATAGTTGACCTTCGGTGGGTGGGTGTGTGGTTGAGGTGGGGGTGCGGTGGGGTGGGTGGGTGGGTCAGGGGGAGTCCAAAAAAAACCCTGTCAACAAAGATCAAACCACCCCTAGCAGAAAAAAAAAATGATTCTTTTAACCAAACCTAGCTTCTAGAGATAAAACTTCAAACAAATGTTGCAATTATCATGATACCAACAAATACCAGGCAACTGGCTGCAGTTGCTACACATGAAAATTGGTCTAAATAGATAAGCACATCAGTTGTAGTCGAAACCACAAATAGTTGATATGTATCAGCCATATAAGGGGTTTGGTATCCTTATTGTATCAACCAATAACTATCTCAATCAACCATGGTTTTAAAATGCGAAAACTCGATCAAGTTAACTCGAAGACTCGGATAAACTTGACTCACTCCGATTCGGTAATTTAGTATATATTTTGAAATATATATATCATACAAAATATAAAAAATTATGTTACACGGAACAAGATGGAAAGAAATGTTGATAAAATGGGTAGTTTAATACTTTTTAAAAGATAGGGTTTCTAAAACCTTACCTCATGAAAATGCTATGTAGGGGTAGTTCATGAACAATGATTGCATCATCCTAGCGAAATCTCAACTGGACTCGGACTCAACTTGAAATCCCGGCGGGTCGAGTACCTCGGCCGAGTTAACTCATTGACGCGCTGAGTTTTAGAACTACGGTATCAATAATACATACGGCATGGAGGGTAGCCAATAGGTTCTCGGTTTTACTGAATTCCTAAACCTTGGCCATGTCAACAAAATAAATCTGGAAAACATAGGAGGAATTACTGCAAACTAAATCTAGAAGACACGAGAACAAGTCAAAAAACAAAACGACAACAAGTCAGCAGCCATTGTTCAAAGTATTGTCCGGAACTGATACATATATATTGTAATGTGGTATGTATCCTCCAAAGCCAATACATATCAGTTTTGGAGCTGGCTGATACGTACCGGGAAACCGAGATTTTGAACCTTGACAACAAACTTGGTTCATCATAGTAGTCATTGTTATCATCAACCAATTCTAGGTGTTGTGAAGACAAGCAATCAAATGGCTTATTAATACCAAATTCATAATTCGGCTCAAGTGCAGATTTTTACCTTTCTAACTTTTATCAACTTCTTTTCCAGTTCAGCCTTGGCACGCGACTGTCTTCTCCTCAGAATTCCATGGTATTGCTTTGCATTCACATAGACAGGTTCCTCTGCCATTTCAAGTGGCAAAGGCATACGGGCATGGTGCATTCCAAGTAAATGCGGATGCACCTGAGTCACCTCACAAAATGGCGAATAAGTGTTAACGATGATCCAATCATATTTTAGTATAAATTTGGTGAACAAAATTCAAAATACATCCCACAGTAGCATCCATGAATAAGTCTACAATGTGCGGACAGCTCATTGCAGGCAATGAGCTCAGCTTGTCACAGACAGAATTGAAAGAGGGAAATCTCTCATGGTCTGCATGACTGCACAGCTGACAAGCCTTCAGATCATCACCTAGGAATAGTCTGCAATGAGCCGTCCACTCATTGTAGATATATTCAACATTTATTGTAGAAACCACAACACATATACCAGCATATTATACTTTATCATAATCTTCACTAAACACGCACAGAATAGAGCTGTCAACAGGTCGGGTCAGGCCAGGACGGGTCGGGTGCACTAAAGCTGACCCGACCCGAAAACCCTACCCGACCAGTCGGTAAAAAAAACCCCCTATTTTTGTACATTTTACATATAGAATATCGGGTCGGGTTTGGTCGACCCGACAGATTAAGTTTATGTACGCGACTCGGTAAAATATCGGCTCGGGTCGGGTATGCGGCCGACCCAATCCGTTGACAGCCCCAGTACAGAAGTCTCATAGTCAAAACTTACAGAAACCTATGATTTGTGTTTGTATATAATACTGATATAGCAAATTAAATTAGTAGACTATAAATCAGAAATAAATGAACTCTCGGCCAAAGTTTCACATAATCTCACATTTAATTCAATACAATAAAAGTATATAAATGAAAGAAGCACCAAGAGAAAAGCTGAAGTTTGAATCTAGTAACAGTGCTTTCAAAAAACAAAAAAAAACATTGCATGAATAATGCCACTGATGAATCTGGCCAAAAAAACCAATCACAATAAATACTATCTTTTTAATGACATGCACACAGGATACATACCAAAGTCTGAGATCCATAAGTAGTCATCATCCCACCATAATAAGGATCAGAATACGCATACGGTGCGCAGGCCTGTAAAAAAACAAAAATTAAACTCAGAAATAATCTTTCATTTATAGGTGTAGCGTTTGAACACTACACTAGTGCCAAGCTCACGTACCACATGGCATGTAATCCCGAAACAAACACCCGTTTTGGGATCATTAGCCATGTGGCATGTGATCTGAAATATATATAAGGAAAAGGTGTCCGTCCTCCAAGGTTCCACGCGAAGCTCCACGTGGCACCCGAAAAATTGTTTCGATGCCACGTGGAGCTCAGGTGCATTGCTTAGATCATCTTTAAAAAAAAATTGAAAACTTTCTCCACCGTGCAATTTTTGAACTGTGAAATGTGGACCATTGACTCCTATCAAACTTTAACTTCTGGTTTTAAAAGTTTTTATTTATTTATTTTTAATTGATCTAAACCATCCACACGTGCTCCACCCAAAAAGTGTTTTTGAGTGTCACGTGGACCTTGGAGGACGGTGACCGTCCTCCCATGGAGGACGGAATTGGCTCCCCTATATATATATATATTATTTTTTATTTTTCTTGCGACAGTTTTGCCCCTAAAAATGTGGTCAAAGTTTGACCTCCATCCCACTTAACCTGGTGCATTGAAAGTTTCCAACTTTGACCACGTTTGGACAATGGATAAGATGTATTTTTTATTCTTTCTTATTAGAAAGAACCTTATTGACCTTGCACACATTGCCTTGGCGCCTAATCTTCAGATTTTGTGCCACTTGGCACCCAAAGAGTACTAGGGCAGCGTTGAACGCTACATGGCTAATGTAGCGCCCCGCTGTCCTCTCTCTCTCTCTCTCTCTCTATATATATATATATATATATATATAGAGAGAGAGAGAGAGAGAGAGAGAAAGAGAGAGAGAGCTCACAACGGAGTGACCAAGTTCCAGCTGGGTATGCGGTACAAGATATTCTGGCATCAGAGGAGGTATTGCAGATGTCACATTCTGTAGATGCTGGTGTTCATGTCCATAGCTTCCATCTGATCCTGAAAGGAAGGTCTCTTTTAGTATCAAACTTAGCCATTTATTGTCACTCCATACATGGATCAAAATTTTGGCCGAAACATTTCGATTTCGGTAATAAATGATTTCGGAACCGAAATTCAACCAAATTTTGATCCTTGCTCCAGTAGGTAATTAAAATTTTTCTCTAGCTGCATCCAAGAAATGCTCCACAATGTAGAGTAAGGACTAATATTTACATTATATTGCTAACTTGTGCAGAGTAAACTCAATTGATACCACTCAAAGCATGATATAAAATACTTGATACATAAAATAAAAGTACCACTAACATGAATGTTGAATTTTGTCTTTCAACATATGCAATTCACCTATTAGTATATGCACATTAAAATACACTTTGTTTATTCAGGTTTTCATGATGCACTTTTGTCACATCAAGCAATGCACTTTGTTTACCAGTTTCAAACGAGACTTTGAACCATGGTCCCAACCAACCGTGGATCAAAATTTCGGTTTTCCGATACGTATCATCCGCCATCAATAAGGAAATGATACATATCAGTGTCGCCAATCCATTCAATGTATCGGCCATACAATGAAAAAAATGACATATAATGGGTATGTCGATGTTCTTAAAGTCGTTAGGCGAGTTCGGGCGGTCAACATAGTGACAAATTTCGTTTTCGGCAAAATTTCGATAGGGGGTCATTTCGGATAAATTTTGAGAAAAATTCGAAAAGTTTCGGCGAGTACAAAAAATATTAAATATAAATTATATTTAAACTTCATAAAAAAATTATTTATTATTTAAAAATTGATAAAAATTAGAAAAGATTTATTAATTTCGGTGAAATTTCGTTAATTTCACCGAAATTAATGAAATTTCAGCGATTTTGGAGAAATCATCGAAATTTCGCCGAAAGTTTCACCTGACCGCTGTTTCGATAAATTTCGAAAAAATTTGTCACTATGGCAGTCAGGTGGATGTTCGGGCGGAAGTCATTGGGCGGCGCCTAAGCGGGAGCCCTATGATCGGGGCGGCCTCGGATTTTATATATATATATATATATATATATATATATATACACACACACACACACACACACAAACACATAATGATATACATACTTTATTTCAATATAAATGTATATAATTTAATATATGCATTCAGATCCACTTATAGGCATGTTTCTTTGGGCTAAGACGTGTTTCAATGATAGATTGCCACTTGGACAATTTAGATTGATCACAGATGTTCACCACATGGCATAATGATAATCGCACTTCAACGGTGTGAGATTAAGTCTTTAACTTAAGTGATATAAGATTTTAAACACCATTCTGGTATTTAAATGTCGGCAGGAGCCATTATCCCTAGGCAATAAGGGCTTTGAAGTTTAAGGGTTGTCGACAGGTCGGGTTGAGCGGGGTCCAATAAAAAATGGCTTATGCCCAACCCTTTGATTACGCAACTCGGTCCGGAAAAAACCTGTTAATTTATAAATCAACCTGCCCCGCCCCGACTTTAAAACGTCTAGAAGGGCACCCAAGCCGTCCAGGTGGGCGCCCCAGACCCGATCCGCCCAGGCGGCCTCCTCGAACCCCTTTAAGAACACTGGGGTATGTATCACCGTTACACCCAATGTATCATGTACCGCTGGCCAGCGACACCGGTAAGTATCAGACAAGTCCGAGATTTTGATCCATGCAACAAGCCAATGGAAACATGACAATGATGACGGATAGGAAAATCTAGCAAGGCATGCAAAATACTGATTTTCCTACATACCTTGCACTACTGGTCTTCGGTTCATTAGAATATAGTGCAAACTGCAAGTATAGCTAGTGGCAAAAATTGCAAACCACACTAACACCAAAGAAACATGCCACCATAATGCATTGGGTATTCTGAACCAAGTATACTTAAACACATCATACATGATGCAGACTAATAGCAAGGGCCAACACAAATCTTGATGAGTTGATTAAAATGCAGGTCAGAAATTTTCCACTCCATAAGGTCACACCATGAAACCAAGCCGCAAAGAAACTGAGATAAACAAATAATGATATTTCAAATAAAGAAGACAATGCTTTTATTCAGCTGAACTCATAGAGAATTCATGCATGATGGTGCTTAAAACCTTTGGGGTCTGAAGGGTGTTCCTCCGGACGTGTGCGGAGTTAATGGCAATGTGGAACTCTGGTATGTTGCTAGTGTATGAAGGGTGATTTCTGCAGAGCTTCATGGGGGTGTTTTGGGCTACCTGGTTGCAAATAAATGGTAGGATTTTCCATAAGATGCGAAAGTCATCGACTATGATCATGAGAAATGAGAGGATGAATTCTTGGCTGGGTTATCTTGGGTAAGGATGGGGCTGCGGGTGGCAGGTTGGAGCTTCAGGAGGGTTGGGATGTGGTTTTCAATTCTCCAGGTTGATAGCAGACTTCCTGCCTGCTTTGGGTTGCCCCTTGGGGATTATTATGGATGGGGGATTTTGTCCAGTTCCCTCTTGGAAATTCTCTCTTTGCTTTTTCCTTGTACTTTTTTCCTTTATTTTTGGTTTTTCCTTAAATAAACCTTTGAGGAAGATTTTTCCAAAAGAACAGTAAGTCAGAATCAAGTTTGGATGATCATATGAGATAATTGGAGTGTAGATCTCATTCCTTAGCCCAAATCAATTCAAATTCAGAATTGTATGATTCAGCTCAGGTGTTCCGTACATCAAACTTTCACTCCGTGCCATCTAGAAGTCATCTGCCAATACTTTAACCCTCCTCCCAATATGATGCAAAAGTAAATACCAAAGAGAGAATATATGGGTCCTGTTTTCCAGTAAATAGTTATATTATATACTCGAGCAGCAAGGAAAATAAGGAGACGGCTCCTCGGTTCTAGAATATAAAAAGATATCACCATTAACATTCTCTGACCTAAAACTAATAATTTTCGCTGATCGAAAGGCCATACACCGTGCACAATATAATTATTTTAATAAAACCTTTGAAAACAGCACAAACAGAATAAAATTTTAAGCAAAAGAACCTGATTGTGTCTCCATAGTATTGGTTTCCTTGCTAACATCAGCCCCTTCATGCAGGCAATTGTCGGCTTGTGGCAGGGTACCTTTGGCACCCACACCACGATCAGCAAATTCAACCAGAGGTGATTTTGATACACTCTCTGATAACACGGATGGAGAGATGATATTATATCCAACGCCACGCCACCAAGGCTGTGAACAGACACCAAGTGCGTTGTGTTCTATTGAGTTCGAGCTTTCGGGTTTTGATTGCATGCTTCCAAACTTTATTCAGGATAGTGGCAATCCTCAACCCAACTATGTCAAATACAAGATTCCCAATCAATACAACACAAATTATTCCCAAAAAAGAAAAAAGAAAAAGAAAAAGAGAACAAAAGAGTGTTATGTTACTAAGGTCATCAGATGAACGAAAAACCTTGAATTCAACAAAAGCTACGGGGAACAAAAAAATTACATGAAAAACAAACTAAGTGTGGGATTAATTTAAATCATAGAACGCATAATATCGTTATAACCAAAAATTCTGGTGGGTTTCATGACTCCCCAGAATCAGTGGCTATGATCACTGTTTATATATTTCAATCTATATCTATACTATACTCAAATAAAACGTCCTCCAAACCGAATTGTTTTCAATGAGTTACACCACACCAAAACAAATCAAATAAAAAATTTCAAATAAACAGGTCGAAACATAAGATTTCCCAAAAAACGAGAAGTAAACAGTGGGAAACAAACCCAGATAATTAGATGATCAGTAATCCGTTACATAAAAGGCTAGATAAACCTTGATTTTCTTCAGTAATCTATTACTTATCCAACAAAAACAGACATCGAATTTCTAAATAAACACAACAAAGTAAAACATCAGAAAAGCTTTTTTTTTTTTTTTTTTAAAAGCTACTCTGAGAAAGAACGATAAACCATGTTTCTATGTCGAATATGCCAGACGGTCGTAAACAACATAGCACAGCAAAATAATCGGCCAAAGTGATAAACCAGGGAAATAATTCTTAGATCAACATATGAACAGCAAACCCTAGAAGCCAACATTATTCTCAATAATCAAAGCTTCAAAAAAAAAAAGTTCAATTTCATGAAAAAATATCGACACAAAGATCAAAACCCTAATTCCCATCCCAAAAACAGATCATTAAAGGAATAATAAAAGTCTCATACATAAACAGCATCTACTTCCACACTCTAATCAAACACTAGTTCACATAAAATTCAAAATCAAATTCCAAAACAAGAAGAAAATGAACAAAAAATTTAAGTGAGAAAATCAAATAAACACTCTCATCAGCTAATCTATCAATAAAAATTCTTCAAACTACGGAGCACCAAATCAAATCAGTGACACCGAATAAGGAACCATTTATCGAACGAATTAAATATCTAATCCTAAAAATAAAACTCAATCATCAATTATAAAACGATAAGTAAACTGCCAAAAACTTGTAAGAATACTTACTCACTGATTTGAACAGAGAAAAAAACCCTAGGATTCTCCTCTTTTATAAGATTACAAGCCAGTGATTTGTCGGCAGATCCATTTTTCTGCAAAAGTATGAACAAAAAGAAAAGAAAAAATAGGAAAAAAATATCTGAAAAATCGTTTTTTTTTTAACTCTCTACGCAAAGTTTTCTCCCTCGTTGCTAAGAAGCCTAAAATAAACTCTTTATTTTTCCCACTAACCTCTAAGATATTTATTTAATTTTTTTTTAGATGAAGATATTTATTTAATTTAAATTAAGAGAAAGTCCGGATAAAGTCAGACGTAACGTTGTCTTTTTCGAAATGACCTTAACACCCCATCCTTTTCTAATTATGACGGATATGTCCCCCTGGAAACGAGATTCCATTTAGACAATAGGAATGATCGAATGTATATCATATACATTAGTAAATTATATTTGCATCTGCAATGAGATGTTACTGATTGGAAGCACTCCATGATCAAGCACCTCATCAACCACGAAATTGTGAGATCAAATGTCTACTAAGTTAGACCAATGTAAAATTCATTTTCTTGATTTTGTTTTATTTTAAATGACACTGATATTTGTAATTGAATATTCGATATCTACTACGAGGGTTTTTCAAAGTGACAGCCGTTGATTGGCTTGAATCAGATGATGGATTCTTTTTTTTTTCTCCCAACCTTCAACACAATAAGTCTTGAGATCATCGCCTACCTATCAAACATCAAACAATGATTTCATGTTGGTGATGTGCACCACATAAACAACAATCTGACCATCTGGTAGGTGCATCATAATCTCAAAATCAACTGTGTGGAAGATTGGGATGCAAAATGATCTCCATCGTCTGATTCAAAGAAAGAGACTAATATTTTCTGTGAAAACTTGCATGCAGAAGACCTACTACTTTCACAACAGATGAGGATACCAATTGAGTTATTGCTCAACCATTAGAAGGAGACTAATATTAATTAAATAACAACAATCATATCTCTTTTTTTAAATATGAAAGGAATTATATATAATATGGTACAATGTATCGGTCTAAATGGATATGGTACAATTTAAGGTGGTGAATAATCGGCGTGACTAATAAGGCCCTAAAATCTTAAGGCTAAAGCACAAAAATAAGGTAAGAGAGGGAAGGGCTAGAGCTTTAAAACCAAAAGTTATTGTTGCTTAGGTTGGGTAAGGGCTTAACTAGTTAAAGAACATGTAAGCCCATTTAACCCACCTATCACTCTTAATTATATATATTTAATATATTAATATAGGTACATAGTATATATATATATATATATATATATATATATATATATATATATATATATATATATATATATATATATATTATAATCAAATTACAAAAATAACTGTTAATGGTATGAATTTTTTATACATGTAAGCGGGGCTAGAACCTAACCTGTGACCTTGAGATTTCAACATTGTCCATTACGAAACGATTGAATTATTTGTCTCCATCTTTATTCTCTGAACTCTTATGCCAACAGTTATATACCGAGGTCAATCTACCAACGCCCCTATTAGAGAATGTGCATATATTGTTGAGCACCATATCAATAAAAAATTAATAGTCTAATAGGATTCTAATCTCGAATTAGAATTTGTCTTTCGCACACAAAAAAAATTCTATCCCCTCCTTGTTTTCCTCTTTGGTAAATATTTTTTCCGGAAATGCAAGGGTGGGTTGTACAATTTTTATATTGTGCTATAAAGGATCATATCTATGAAATTTGTGAGCTGTTATATCCTGGGGTTAGGGATGACACATCGGCGATCCTAATGTACCATTGCTTGATGGCTAGTGGGACATGACGTCTTAAAGAGAGCAACTTAATCTATGTCTCAACTCACAAATTTGTCTTTCATATTTTAAAATCGCAAATTAGTATTAATATGATAGTTAAAATAATTATTATTTTATTAGTGAGAAACTTAATTTTATCATTTTAAAGGTTCAATTGATTTCCTCATAAAATAATTTGGTGTATGGAAATTACTTAATTTCTTTTTCATCTCCTTATAATGCTATCAAAACCCATGTATAAATTGAATTTCTTTTCACCAATAATTACATTTTCAAGTTATGAAACATGACTTTAGATTACTTTACTTACAAAATACTTTTGTTATATTTCATGAATACAACTCTCTACAATTATATAGCTTCAGATAGCATCAGACTCAGTCCTGCTAAAACTCACCGAATCATATTAGTTTTCAAAACAAACATTTGCAAAAGATATGAATTAAATTTTAAAAAGATTTTATCAAAACAATAGTAAATCATGTCAAATGAATTCAAAGAATAGTTATCAATTATCATGTCAAAAAGATTAATTCAAGAGGCTTGTACCTGAGTGAGTTTCCAACTACATATTTACCTGATAGGGTCCAATGTTTCACTTATTAGCTAATAGGGTCTCAGACCCTCAATTTTTTCAATTTTTTAAACCTAAAGGATCCAAATATTTGACATATGCCGAATTCAATTTAGGTGAAAAGAATAGGTTAGATGGAAATTCCCTTAAGTCGATATGAGACTGATCAGTCGATCTAATGTAGGACCAATCGGTCTCACGTGAGACTGATCGGACCTATATCCTGATCAATCCATTGTAAGTCCTATGATAGATCGGGCCGATATGAGACTGACTAATCAATCTCGTAATCGATTGATCAATCTCATATGAGACCAATTGATTGCTCTCATATGGAATCTTACAGTTTTGTCTAACCTATTTTTCACTTAAACTAAAATTTGGCATATGTCAAATATTTTAACCCTGTTTGCTTAGTTTTAAAAAAAATGAAAAAATTAAAGAGCCTGGAACCCTATTAGGTAATAAGCGATATGTTGGACCTTGTCAAGTAAAAGGTAAAAAGAGTTGTGAACTCTCTTAGGTAATTTGCCCTTATTTTTTTTTTTTGAAAGGGTACTCTGCCCTTAATTCAACAAGACTGCCATATTATGTGCCAAAAGAAATAATCCAATGGCGAGAATAAATCAATTGAAGAATTATAAAAAAGAATGGCTAATCAATCAATATATATTAACTTTTAAGGCCACCAAGCCAAGCAATAATTGGCGGTTATACCAATTGAAACATATTTACACATGGCACTTTACTATATGTGTAGAAATTAGAAGACAAAAGTGAAAAAAGATAAGTGATTTTGAGAGCCGGTGTGGGGAAAAGACGATTTATGGGAGGGGGTGAGAATGGGGGATTTAATCCCTTTTCATCTACTTTTCTTCATGCTTTCAATAAATCGATCCTTTGGGGGTCGTCTTTTGCTTTGAGGCTTCGGCGCTCCATTGTTCTCTCATTATTTTTCTTTACTTTAGGGTTAGAATATAGGAGTTTTATCCTCTTCTTGGTGAAAGTTTTCTTTTTCGAGGAGATCGCCTCTATGAAGACTTTTTTGCAGTTCATACTTGTTTTTGAAACGATTTTAATCACGGGTTTTACCAACATATTGGTGGCTTTGTTGTTGCGTAAACACATGCACTATATCTACGACATGAGGCATTATTTAAAAGCTTCGGTTGAAGCGATGTGTAAAACTTTTGGTCGGTTGTTACCCCCGTTTCCAACGTAGTGGGGGTTTTTGTGGATCATGAGTTTACCGATAGTGGTGACGTCTCTTCGGGTGGATCTTCGGTGTCGGTTACCGGCGGATGTTCAGGATGGTAATGGATTATCAAATTTTTACCTTACTTGAAAGGTCCCTGAATTTTGTGTCGTTGTTAGATGGATCTTGGATGTCATTCAATTTATTTTAATGTTAGTGATTGTAAGTACCACTTATTGGATTGTGGTCCTCTACTCTGTAACCGTCCATTTGAGATTACTTATTTTACAGTTTGTAACCGTTCTCCATTTCTAATGAAAATGATAAAAGTTTTATCTAAAAGAAGATAAAATACACATTTTAAATATTTCTCAAAGAAAAAAAATCACACATTTTAAATGTTAATAAAACACATTTGTTATGTCTATATGAGTCGCACTTTATCTTCGGCATGGTGGGCAAGTTACGCTATCTGTTAACTCCTTTAGGTATCAATCGAATAAATGTGGCTGAGACAGCAAGTCTCAAATGGCAAAATAGGCTCAACATCTAAGAAAGACATCATTCCACTTCACAAGACTATGTTCCAAGGTTACCTAATTCGTGCATCTGAGCTGCCAACAATAGGATGGCTTTTTTTAAAGTGAGATGCAATTTCATTGAATAAATAAAATCATATAAATAAAAAAAATGAACGGCCATCGATCGATCGACACACCAATTAAGGCCAAAAAAAATTTAAACTAATAACTAAAACAAGACAAGAAGAGAGAGGAAATCGACCCAGGAAAGAGGGTCTAGAAGTCACAATACATGCGGGGGCATGGGATGCCGACAAGGAGAAGGGAGGGAGGACGAAACACGTGAGGGGGGTAGGCATTTGGACTGAAGCGACGATAAATGACTACAAAATTTTGAGAAACGCTAAGAAGCCGTAGAAATCGGGACATTTTGCAAGATCCCTCATCCAAAACACGAGTTCCGTCATTAACTATCCAAAATCACAAGATCCCTATCTAACTTCGAAAACGGCCTTTAATGACTCAATTTACTAAAAAAAGTAGTCGCAATACCCTGCAGTGAAATATTGCATCAACCTTAAACAACACATTTTTAAGCTAATTTTTTTTTAGGTAAGCATGGAATTTAAACCCCTGACCTGAATGTTATACGCTTGAGGGCATCACCACTTGTACAAAGGCCAATAACGTTTTTAAGTTATTGAGACACCAAAAGAGCATTGGAGCATTTAAAAGTCACAAATTAGATTGTTTCAATAGTTTTTAGAACCTTTTTAAGAAATCAAATTTGGTCCAAAATATGGCTCGCTTGGGCTATAGATGCCTGTTTTTGAAAATCAAATTCACATTGTAAGTTGTCCCACATTGACCAAAATATGGCTCGCTAGGCTAGAACAACCAAGCAAGCTGACGGGCCAGTCCGGCCCTGTTCACAGTCTTACGTGCAGAGGTTGTTTGTCAACCACCACTAAATATGACTGCTACTATTTCTGTGCTACACCCTGCTAGATAGAACCTTTCCCACAGAACCAGGCGGGTGACATGTTGGCACTTGACATACTGCACCTACCCAGTTGGCTGATCGTGCTACGATCGGGTGTCGAGTCAGGACATAGCCACGAGACCCTACGATCGAGTGTCGAGTCAGGACACCGCAAAGTCTCGTAAGGGTGGAGGACCCCACTCCCAACTTCATCATGCCCATGTGGGTCCCACCCCCTCCTGATCCCCACTGCCCATATCCCCTGATTCGGTCCATTGCTTCGCGGAGACTACCGGTTTATAGTTCAATTCAAGCTAATCAACAAACCAGATCCCCACTCCATTTAATCAATGTTTGCTTTTTTCTTTTTAAATATGAAAATGTTGATTAAAGATTTGAAAGAGTCATTTTTCAAAGATAGAAAAAAAAAACTCATAAAAGATTTAAATTAGAGAAGACCAACAAAAACCTCAAGAGAAATAATTAAGAAATGTTACTATGGATCAAGATCAAAATTTCGGGTTGAATTTCGGTTTTAGGCATGACCGAAACCGAAATATTTCGGCCGAAATTTTGATCCATGCCATGAACTCCACGAGTACCAAAAATATATTACATGGGGATTTTAGTCTCAAAATAAAATTGATTTAAGAAATGAGACTAGCGAAGCCAGCTCTAAATTGGTGATGATGGGATAGCTAGTTAACTCTAGGGTTGCAGCTAGTTAACTTTGGGGAATAACATTTATGTTGGAGAAGAAATATGCTTGGCATTTCCAAACAACAGTTACCCATTAAAGATAGGGTTGTCAATGAGCCAGATTAGGGTAAGACCTGTCACGACCCAAAATCCTTACCCGATCTTGAGGGCCTAGAATTCCGTGTTATGACACCGCACGCAGGTTAAGGCGATAAGCGGGAATACACATAATCTAATCTCTGTCACGACCCAGAATCCTTACCTGATCTCGAGGGCTTAGAATTCCGTATTATGACACCGCACGCTGGTTAAGGCGATAAGCGAGAATACACATAATCTAACATTTGACTTAGCATATTGATCTAGACATTTAAGATAATATTAAAAGATAAAATAGTCATAAATTAGCAGCGAAAACAGTAGACAACATTAATAAAGTACTTGATCATAATCATGCATCTAGGATATCAAATCAAAACCAGTTTCACTTAGGGTAAAAATGGTCTCAAACGTAAACTCACACAATGTATCAAAGGCTAAAATAAGTCTCTCAAGAAATAAAGGAAAAACTAGAGTAAAAGGGCTCTCAATGCTGGTAAAAGTCCGTCGGGTCTACGTTCTCATCAAGGTGGTAGCCGACCTCCTCGTTTATATGAGCCGTCTCCGGATCAGCAGCTTCCGTGTCATTAAGGACGGGATATGGAGAGTCTCCACCTGAAATTGTTAGATTTTGGGAGTGGGGTGAGTTTACTCAGTCGCGTAAACTCAGTGGGTTGCACAATCGATCCACTATAACTTACCCAGGTGATCGTGTGTGCAATCGCTTGAGTTGCAGTGTATTTTAAAAATAAAATTAATATTTTAATAAAAATGACATAAACTATCCATAACTCATAGCGTATCATAATTAAAGTTGAAAGACATAATTTAAAATAAAGAGTACATGATGTTTCTATTTTCTTATCTCTTTTCCTATGTGTCTCATCAACTTATCATACGTGACATATCGTAAGTCTTATTATTACTCAATACGCCTACACAACGTACTTCATATCTTACTTATCTTGCTTAAACGATCTGTGTCAGGATCGCTGCTCAAGCCTATCATGCGAGGTCCACGTATAGATAACCACCTAACCTCCATGTCATAACATAATCACCATCCAGCCAGATGAAGTTGCCGGCATAATAACCACAATGTCCCCTTAGTTTGAGACAAAGCTATAATGTCCTTAAGACCCGTCTCGGCTGTAGACGTTGGATCCTTATGATGGCTTGTAAGGTAAGACACGTGTAGAACTTAATTCATGTTTAGCTGGCCTTCACAGCGTATCTTAACATATTATATCATTTTTCGGTTCTGGGCTTAAGTTCCCACCCCGATTTTTTATTTACGTGGGCTTAAATCCTCACTTTCTTAATATACATGTATCTTAACACATTCATTTCTCATTTTTTCTTAAAACTTAGTTAGAATGGGCCATAGTGCGATAGGCTTCACAAATCACGTTTTTCAAGAGATAGGTTCCGTAGTAACCTGAATGTACTTCGTGTGGTATCCCATACTACCATAGAGGGGTTGCATCCGTACATGAATGCTTACATTCCAAGTTCCACGTGACCGTGAAAGAAATCTCACCGTAACGAAGGCTTATATTATGTGTCATATCTTATTCTTAACTTATATGCGTATGCCCTATCGTGATTTTCCACATGATGAATGTCATATGACAATGGTGAATATATATAAGAAGGAAACTATCATGCACCCTAAACATTGCATATTCATAAATAAAATTGACATGAAGACCAGAGAATAAAGTTTTTGTAAAGAAATGATACCGTTTTAAATACAAATTAAAAGCAGAGTAAAAAGAGGAACGATTTCACGTTTGACTATATTAAAAAGAGATAATAAGATTTTATATAATATAACCAGATATAAGCTAAGTGTTTTCCCTTCATCTGTTATATTTTTCTACGAGAAGCGTGTAGAGTCAATTCATGAGTTTATAACTATCATGACTCAAATGGCCAATGAGAGTATCAGTTACAATCACTATTAAGATAATTATATAGGTGACTATATGCACAGGGCTGCAATGGGTCAACTCGGCTAAACTGGTTACTAATCAGGTTGGGTTAGATTCGGATCAAGAGCCCAAGATTCAAGCATGTCTCGTTTATTAAATGGGGTGTGATTCCTGACCCAAACTGATAAATCATAAATTTGGACTGAATACATATCGTGGTGGGTCCGATTCTAAAATTTTAATCCGTTGGATTAAAAGTTTGGGCGATTTTAAAGGGTTCCATCGCTAAGACTTTTTCCAAATAGGGCCCATAAGGCTTTCTAATATCCTACAACTGTTAGTGCCGACTATTAGTGCAACCTACAACTGTTCTAATATCCTGTGCCAAAACTCATTAGAAAGGCCGACTCCTGAAATGGTTGGTTGGGACGGTCGTTGATTGATTACATCTGACGGTAATAAGTCGCCGGAGAAATCACATATATATATATATATATATATATATTTAAAACCAGAAGAGGAGGAAGCTCTTGCGAGCTCTCTCTCTAAATTTCTCCTATCCTATCTTTCTCTCTCTCTCTAAATTTCTGAGTTAGAGGTTGGGTCTTCACTTTCTCTCTCTAAAATTAGGTATTAGAGGTTGGGTCTTCACTTTCTCTCTCTAAATTTCTGAGTTAGAGGTTAGGTCTTCACTTTCTCTCTCTAAATTTTTGAGTTTGAAGTTGGGTCTTCACTTTCTCTCTCTAAATTTCTGAGTTAGAAGTTGGGTCTTCACTTTCTCTCTCTAAATTTCTGAGTTAGAGGTTAGGTCTTCACTTTCTGTCTCTAAAATTAGGTGTTAGAGGTTGGGTCTTCACTTTTTCTCTCTAAATTTCTAAGTTAGAGGTTGGGTCTTCACTTTCTCTCTCTAAAATTTTGAGTTAGAGGTTGTGTTTTCACTTTCTCTCTCTAAATTTTTGAGTTAGAGGTTGAGTCTTCACTTTCTCTCTCAAAATTTTTGAGTTAGAGGTTGGGTCTTCACTTTCTCTCTCTAAATTTTGGTGTTAGAGATTGGGTCTTTACTTTCTCTAAAGATGTATATTGTATAATTACCTATGTGTATATTTATTATTTGTGATTTGCTGTGAACCAGTGGAGCAGACGAACCAGTCACTGGTGGTGGTTCCATTATGTGCCAATGCACACAAATCCGACTATATAAATATAAATATATACATAAAATTGTATATATAAACAACATATACCTATATATATATATATATATATATATATATATATATATATATATATATATATATTGGCAAATCTCTGCTACAGAGATTGTATGGAATTAAAGGTATCTATATATGAGCAAATCTCTGCTACAGAGATCGTATGGATTAATGGTGTATATATATATTGGCAAATTTCAGCTAGAAAGGTCGTGTGCATTAATAGGAGGTGAAGAAGGGGGAGGGGGGGTCTGTTTCGTTGCCAAGCACACGTACATGAGTATCTATATATATATATATATATATATATATATATATATATATATATATATATATATATATATATATATATATATATATATATATCTGCAAGTGAAACAATGGAGAATAATTGTAGAAGAAGAAGGTTGGGAGGTTGGGGCTTGACTCACATGTCACACCCATACACAAATAATCTATCTATATATATATATGTATCTGTTTACCATGATAGAAATATATGTATTTATATGTATATATAATATTATTAAAAATCTATCAATTTTTATAACAGAAATCAGTGATCTCTGTTGTTGCAGAAGTAGAGGGGGTTTGAGAAAAACAGACGATGAGTTATTTGGCTCCGTTGTGTGCCATCTTACGTAAAAAAAAAAACAAACAAATATATATATATATATATATATGTATGTAATATTTATAAAGATATTTTGTTCTTCTTCCTCAACTACAAGGGAGCTCCATTAATGGAGTTTTGAAAATGATATTTTATATATATTTAATTTATTTTTATTATTTCTTTATTTCTTTATTTATTTTTCAAAATAACTGGATAACTTATAATAGATTCAGGGGCACCCACTGGTTGGAGCGTGCACGAGGGAGTTGATTTCAAGCGCTAGATCGGCGATGCGGTTCCTACGCATCGATTCGGCAATGTGCTTTCGGCAGTGGATCGACAGTTTCACACTGATGCAAATCAGACCTGACGCATCGCCTTGGCTCGGATTCAGAGTGGTTCAAATTCCGGAGATTAAAATCTGAATTCGCCGAATTGGATTGACGATGATTTCTTCAAGTCAGATGTGGTACTTGTCGCACCACTATATGGGCTGGTTGGGCAAGGAGGCTGCTAGGCGTTTTGGAAAAAGGACGTGGCTGTTGGTTCGATTTAAAAATTAGAGAGACATAAGGGAACGGTTGTTTGGATTATTGAGTTAACAAGGAGGGAGAATATATGTATATTTATATATAGAGAGAGAAAGAGAGAGAGAGAGAGGGTATTAGTGGTGAGAGAGACGGGATGGGTTGCTTAGGTTTTCAAGTGTAGGTGTTTATATATAAATAGAGAGAGGGAGACAAGAGAGAGGGACGGTTTCCATTTAAAAGCCTAAGGCCCATAATATAAAGAGAGAGAAAGGGGAGGACGTGGGTGATTCAATTGGCAAGTTTCAAATCCTAGAAGGGGCAAGAGCCCTAAGGGAGTAGGAGTCCTTTTTTGGACCCTCCTTACTTGGTAAAAAAATATTTTAGTTTCCCTTTAAAGTATAACAGTAATATAATAGAATTTTCTAATTTTAGAACTTGTGTGGGTCAGGATAGAGTGTGTGTACACGTTCCCCTCTTGGTGCTTCCTAGATCCATAACTATTCATTTGAGCCCACGATACCCAGGTCATAACAAGACCTCCCTTAAAATTAACTTACGAGCCAAGGCTAGGCCTTAGCTCGGCGCCTAACTTAGGCAGGCTTTGATATGCCTAACCATAGCCCTAACATAGGTGGGGAGGGGTAGCCTCGGTTAGGGTTTCGGAATTTATTGGTTATTGATATTTTTATTTTTTAAGCTTGTGTAATTTTTTTCGTTAAAGATTAGAGAAAGATATTTTAAATGAGGAAACAAATCCAAAAACCTCTCTTTATAAATATTTAAACTACCAAAATATCATTATAACTATCCGTTTGATAAATCTAACAATAATGGTGAGTGCTATTTTGAAATTTTGATTGTAAATACTATATATATATATATATATATATATATATATATATATATATATATATATATATATATATATATATATATATATATATATTACCAATACTAATATATGAGGCTTGGTGATATGCATTTGAACATATGGTTTATCATGTGTTCAAACTAGCTGGGTGCCACAGAAATTTGCTCAAGGTGGATCCGGTCCATTTGAAAAAAAAATATTAAAGAGTATTTATTTACTATCAAATGTTTGTCAAAAGTACAAAATTTCAATACACCAAGTTTCGGCTATGTGGCATGAAAATTGTCATCGATATGTCCAAGATATTTTGTAGAGTAGCAATATTTTGTTTCATATTTTATAAAGCGAACTATGGAAATCTGTAGCACTGTTTCCCATCTATAGATAGTCTATGTTTGATTCCTCACTTATCATTAGCATAAAATTGAAATTTTGAGTATTTTTTATAAGTCAATGTGTTTTATCAGATGTATATATCATGATCGTATATTTTTTCTGCCCTCATTCTTGATTCATAGGTTTAATTGCATTTTCAGTTTTGGACCCCGACCTGTTATCCACTTTTGAACCTGACCTGTATCTATTAAAAAAATAATATACATATATATTGTATAGCAAACAGGTACCAAGTTGGGTTTGGATTAGGTTTGAGCTAACTTGAATACATCCTATTTATATAACAGGTCAATATTTCCAATCGGCCTATTAGATGGGGATTCCTTAGATGGAAGTCATCAATATCTCAGTTTGATAATGTTCTCCTTTTGATTTCAGGCGAAGCTTTTCGATTTGAAGTTCACCTCAAACGGATCACTAAAGGTCGCGGACACTTGGCAGGAGAGGCGAAGCAAATTTAATTATTTTTTTTCTTTTGATTTGAAAATGGGCCATGGGGTCCATAGATTAACTCTCTTTCTTTTTTTCTTCTTTTTGTTTGAATAAAAGGATTGTGCATGTAGAGTTTAAAATATTTGACTGATTTGAAAGGTTGGATCATAGGGCTGAAGGCCAGGGATAATAACACCAAATTCTTCCACACAATGGCTAAGGTCAAATCCAACAAAAAGTTACTAACCAGAATTGTGTCCAATGGGGAAAAGTTTTCAAACCCTAACCAGATCAAACTTCAAATCGTCGAATTCTATCAAAAGTTGTACCAAGATGAAGGGTGGGCCATACCACATCTTGATGGCCTTTCTTTTCCTACCATCAGCCCGAGTCACTGCTCATCCTTGGAGAAGCCGTTCTCCGAATTTGAAATCTGGTTTGCCATTAGGTCTTGTGGAAAAAATAAGTCCCCAGGCCCAGACGGTTTCAATATGAAGTTTTATGTTAGCTTTTGGGCCACTATTAAATCAGAAATCCTTGAGTTCTTTAAAGAATTTCGCACTCAGGTGGCTGTAAGCAAAACTCTCAATTCGACTTTCCTTGCTATTATCCCCAAGAAAAAAGGTGCGACTGATTTACATGGTTTTCGTCCATCGGCCTAATCAATTGCCTCTACAAAATTTCGCCTAATGTGTTCATTAACCGTCTCAAACTTATAGTGGGATCTATCACTTTGGAAACTCAAAGAGCATTTATTCAAAGTCATCAACTCATATATATAACAGTCATTGCTCATGAGGTTGTGCATTTTGCCTACAGTAGTCATTTGTTTGTCTTCGTTTGGAAGGTGGATATGGAAAAGGCATACAACCGAGTTAATTGAGACTTTTTGGATTATATGTTGATTCGGTTCAATTTTGGTGAAATATGGAGGAAATGGATGAAAGCCTATATCTCCACCCCCTAGTTCTCTGTGATCATCAATGAAACCCTGACGGGGTACTTTAAAAGCCCTCGTTGGCTTAGATAGGGCGACCCCCTCTCTCTGTTGCTTTTCAACCTAGTCGACGAGGCTTTGGGAGCTCTCATCTCAAAATCTCGAGAATTAAATCGAATCTCAGGTATGTCGGTGGGCACTGATGGTGGCGCCATCACACATCTCCAATAAGTTGACAATACTATTCTTTTCGGCAAAGTCAACCAAGGTGAGCTGTCAGCTTTTGCTAACATTCTCGTGATCTATAAAGTCGTTCATGATGTGCATTCAAAATCATTTTATACTCTCCATATATATATATATATATATATATATATATATATATATATATATATATATATATATATATATATAGCCTGGCCAAGTGTACGAGCTTTAATTTGTTAAGCCCTTACGTAGCCTGAAAGACAACGGACTTTTGGTTTCAAGGCCCTAACCTTGCCATCTTACTCTATTTTTTAGCCCTCACCCTAATTTCTTAAGGGCGAGCTAAGTAGGCTTCCGAGCCCGCATGTCCTATCGACAACCTTAGATGGCTTAACTTAGAGTTGGAATTAACTTTTCCCTTCATAGAAATAAATGAAGTGGTCTTTATCAACATTCTGATAACTCGCCGACTCCATATTCCCTATGGACTGCCTTGAGGGAGATTATTTTTCCTTCCAATTTTTCACACTATGGACCTTCAAATGATCGGAGTTATCAGAATGTCATTCTTTTATTCCACTTGGCTCACACATTCCAACAAATTGATCAGAAAACTATGTGGCACACATCACACTCAAATGTGATTCTGAGGTTAATTTTTTGGAACGGATGCCTTCTTGAATGAAAAATTGGTCATCCTTTGTGTTAGAGGTTGGGACAAAAATTGATCTTCATCATCTAATTCAAAGCCATCAATGGGTTTTGGCATAGATGTTTTCTTTGTTTTTCCCATACAATTATAGCAGTCGAGCTCCTGTAAAGAGAAGTTTTCCCTTGTCGCGTGCAATCGGACTCCTCATTAAGGAACTCAAAATTTTGATATGTGCAAAGAAAGGTACGTACTATTTTTATGGTTTATTTGGATAGGAGGAAAATAAAAGATATCATTGGAAATGAAAGGAAATATGTTAATTTCCCAGTTTGACAATAAAGTTGTCTCACCTAAAATAATAGGAAAAGTTAAAATTTTCTTTTCTATTGAAAAATGACAAATCCTTCTAAAATATGACGATTTCATAAGAAATCTTTAGCCGCTCCCTCCCCTCCCCTCTTTTTATTGCGTGAGAACACACTCTCTATCTCTATCACCGAACCTCTCTCATATATCTCTCATACCTCTCTCTCTCTCTCTCTCTTATCCCCTCTCTCTCTCTCTAACCGATCTCTCTCTCTCATTGATCTCTCTGTCCCTGTCTCTCTCTCTCCCCTATCTCTCTCTCTCTCATCGAATATCTCTCTCTTACCAGTCTCTCTCTCTCTCTTACCTTTGTCACTGATCTTTCTCTCTCCCACACCGAATCGCTCTCTTTCTCCCTTACCGCTCTCCTATCTCTATATCTCTATATCTCTTATCTCTCTCTCTCTCCTAATTTCTCTTTTTTTTTCTCCTAATTTTTCTCGTACCGAATCTCCCTCACAATAGAAAGTTGGATTTATTGGATGTGTAAGATGTACGCCATCGATAGTGCTCTTTTTTTATTTTCACAGTATAATTATTCAATCCAAACACCGGAAAGTAAGGAATTCTTATGAATTCCTAAAGAGTTGAAATCCATTGAATCTATAAATCTATTTCCTATGTTTTCCAAAAAATTGTCAAATAAACCTTTTATTAAACGGTGTGCATAATTAATTTTTGTGCAGTTACTAATTAGTAATTGGGTACCTCTAAACGCGTTGCATGGATTTTGGACCTCTAAGAGCATCTCCAACAGAGACGCTATTCCACTCGATAAAGCCATTTTGGCTATCCAAATGATAAAAAAAGTGCTCCAGCAGAGAAGCTATCTCACCCTTCAAAATAGAAGGTTGCTATTAAATATTACTGTAGCAATAGCTAAATATTAAAATAATATATTTTTTTAAGGATAATTCTCTTTCTCTCTCCTCTCTCTCTTTCTTATTTAGTAGTAAACTAATAAAATAAGAATAAATCGAAACCACACCGAAACCCGAGGGTCCCGAATCGGACCAAACCGCACCGAAACCCAACACAAATCCAAAAAAATACCCTAAATTTTTTTTTTTTTTTTAAATACCCTAAAAAAAAGAGTAGGTATTTTACCTACACCGAATCGCACTGAAACCCGACACAAACTGAACAGAACCGAACCCCAATTCGGTTCGGTTTGGGTGGCTTGAAAGCGAAAAAAGCCCCAAAAAAATACCCTAAAAAAATAAAAAAAAAGTAGGTATTTTACCTACACCGAACCAAATCGATTTCGGTTTCAGAAAAAAAAAATTAAACTGAACAGAAACCCAACACAAATCGAATCGAACTGAACCCCAATTCAATTCGGTATCAGTTTAGGTAGCTTGAAGCCGAAAAAATCTTGAAAAAAACGAAAAGATACCATAAAGAAATAAAAAAGTAGTTATTTTACCTACACCGAAACGAACCAAATCGGTCTCAATTTTAGGAAAAAAAAAAAAAAGAACCGAACCAAATGAGTTTCGATTCGGTTTCGAACCGAACACCGAAAATTTTGGGTTTGGTTCGGTTCGGTATACCGAACTTGCATTCCTAAGTGTGGGTAATAAAATATAATAAAACAAGAATAAAAACTAATATTTTAAATAAATGAGTAGCTAAAATAGAGTGTTGGTGAAGTGATTTTTACTGTAGTAGTAGCTAAAGTGGTGTTTAACTACCCAAATTTAACTCTTCTTGTTGGAGATGCTTTAGAGATGTGAGTAAATCTCCAAGTTTGACCATACGGATGGATTGAGAATGGTCCATGTATTCCGGTAGAACACGGACCACGTGGCAAACCAGAACCAGTTATTACGACATAAGAACGTACCATCCTCCAAATTGTGGCTAAACATATTGCATTCTCCCCACTTGCAAACCATCCCACTTGTTTTAATGACGTCAGCCAATTAATGTCTCCCAGAAGCCATTTCACAAACAAATTGGGGACATTTTGGTCATTTAATTGGCAGCCATCACGCCGGCTGCCCTATCAAATTCCCGTTTCCCTAGCCAATAGCCTAACTTTACCCCGTTGTTAACTAACCAGGGGTGAGTTACGCGTCACCCACTAAATGCAAACGCTGATGGCGACTTGAAGCCATAACGTGTCGAACGGTGGGCCAACCTACCCTAGAATTACGACACGTGGAAGTAGTGGGTGAGTCATAACGGCGAGCTGACGGCGATTCGCCGTCAGGTCGCCCTCCTGTCTTGGCCTGGGGTAGCAACCTGGATCCCTACCCGGATGTAGGAAGACAGGCACGGATCTCATGACGAAGACCGCCATAAGGACACGCGTCCTAAGGATGCATATGCCGAACCGCATATTCAACCATTCTCTTTGAGCCACGTGGCATGTTAGGGCTTCGGACAGCTCACGCTGGGAAAAGTAGAGTGGAAAACGACAAAACAACGTGTGAGATTTTATATGGCCTGAATACTATATTTGGGTGTTATTTTGTCGTTTATTAACTTTTTGATTTTTCGTCGAGGTTAGGGATTGGATTTCAAGGCGGTTTTCTAAGGGTGTTTGGACATATAAGGGAAGGAAACTAACAGGTTTATTGGAGGCACCGTAGCCTATGAGGTGGCATTTTTTTGGCACTGGTTTTAGTCAAAGACTCAAAGTGGTTGACAATAAATGAGAAACTGTTTTGGTGCATACAAAACCGTATAACTCAAAGAATGGCATCAGATGAGATTATCAAGCCCGAATTAGACTTTTAGCTATGAAATGTTGTAATAATTTGACTGTTAGAGAGTTTATAGGGCTCATTAGATATGGAAGTCAGATTTAGATGAGATTTAGTAATCAAGAGGCAATTCAGAATTTTGGAAAACATGTCATGATATAAGGTGTACAGATTTTATGAAGATAAAGTACAAGCGAAAGATGTGGCATGATGTATTGGTTGCAAGTGTAGTGAGGCTCAATTAATGCAGGTCAAAGTAGCCACATCAGCCACCTATATTTTGTCCCCAACAAATCTGTACTACATTTATAATTTTGCAGTAAAAAGCTTGAGTTGGGAAGCATGAAGCTGCCATTTCGAGTAGCAAGGTATCGTAATGACCTTTTTTTCATAAACTTGAAAACCTTGTGACCCTGCATGTTTTAAGCTTTGGAATGATTCATTGGTTCCTTCCCTAATCTATGGTCATTTATGAGCCTTTATTTTTTAAACGGTAAGCCATGATTGGCTCGCTACAAAAAATAAGACTATTAGAAGCAATTTTTTGCACCCAAAAATTGTCATTACTAACAAAAAAACTAGTTGTTTAATAGTGACAGGACTAGTAGCGATAGTATTTTTTTGTTAATAGCGGCAGTTTTTGACTGCCTCTGAAACAACTTATTTTTATAGTGGATATGCAAACTCAAGATTTCAAGGTTGCAATCATCGTGCATCTTTAGTTCTAGTTAAGCCATAAATTGGTTTTAAAGATAAAATGTTCGAAAAATAATTTGTTTCCTAAAATCATAAAGGGTTTGGTGAACCCTAACCCTATGTGCCACTTGACACACGATCAAACATTCAAACCTTACAGTTGAATGGAACTCTCTCTCTCTCTCTCTCTCTCTCTCTCTCTCTCTCTCTATATATATATATATATATATATATATATATATATATATATATATATACACACACACACACACACTGACATAGCCACATAGAAGGGTGTCGGAGTTATATATATATATATATATATATATATATATATATATATATATATATATATATATATATATATACAGACATAGCCATATAGAAGGGTGTTGGAGTTCAAGCCTCCATTTAACTCTAGAGTTTTTATTAAGTATAGTTCTTATACAACCTTTCTTTGTATATAAGCCTCCAAATCTATGATGTAGAAGCCTCCAGCTCAAGCTCTCATTTAACTCTAGAGATTTTATTAAGTATGGTTCTTATATCACCTTTGTTTGTATATAAGCCTTTAAATTGATGCTAAAATAACTACTAACATATATTATATTCATCATTTGTAGCCTCCACCAACAAAATTTTTTGGTTATAACCCTGTCTATATATATATATATATATATATATATATTTTTTTTTTTTTTTTTTTTTTTTTTTTTTTTTCATTTCTTTGAAATGCAAGTTGGTCAATGACCATTCAATGTCTTGTCCACCTTCAACATGGATAAGAGTTTCAATTAAGGTAATTAGATATTTCCAAATATTTAGTAGTCGTCTTTCTTATTCGTGGTTGCCAATAATTTTACCATATTTCAAACTGCAAACAAACCATGGAATGGTTAGAAGGCTAATCATAGATCGAAAGACTGATATATACATATCGTTCGGGTCCCAGTACAATGCGTATTTGATATACATCGGCCATTACCTTTTTTATTTTTTAAATATTTAAAATAAATAAAATAATTAAAAAAACTTGCTCAAGTGTCATTTTTGGTATTATTTTGGATTCATATTAGATACATATCATCTGAAATGACCCAATTTGGGTCGATATTTGACCTATTTAATAAAATGTTTGACCGCATATTAAATCGAGGTTGTATGTCATATCGGATGTGGCCTAATTAACTTTATACATATCGGCCGATATCCATCAAACATGGCCGATATTTGGACAATAAACTCCTTGATTTTTCAAAAGGCCGCCACTGATGTGAACCAAACAAAACTCGAGTAATGGGTGTACTTTAGACCTCCACTCTCCATTACTAAAGTGAGGAGATCATTATACATAAATACATATTATGTATAAATTTATATATTTAAAAAACAGTAAGAAAATAGATTAGAAAAAATTAGAAATTGCAGCTTAATATTTTGGTTCTATTGTTATTATTACTCTTGAAAGTGAAAACCCACTTCAGAGCTTATATTAAATGAACTGCAGCTGGTACAATTCTTATCACCTTTTCAAACAAACAAATGGATAACTTCTTGTACGTATTCTATGACATTCCATAGTTAGATTCATCGTTAGATTCAACTCAAAGCTTGTGCAATTAAACAATTTCTTTCATCTGATCAAGGATTATTAAATGATTGATAAATAGCATTTGTGGTGCAAGAATCCACAATGAAACCCACAAAGCAATCAGACGGTTGGAACAGACAAAATCTAAAATTTAGCTGCCATCGAGACTTTCAAACTGAAATTAAATGTGCTAATCTATACTAAATAGATGGCACATACACCACATAAGGTAAATTCTGTAATGCAAATGCTTGCATCAAATCATTTGAATTTGTAGGTTTAACTAGCTTGAGCACAGCGGAAAAATTGGCCTATGAAAGAGCCGGGCCTATGAACAGCGGACCCAAAATCCCTGCCTGGCCCAACTTAAATGTTAGGGCTAAGGCCAAATTTTGAGGGCCGTACCACCATTCATTTGGGCAGCTCAAACCTGCTCTAGTAGAGAGCTCTCAGAGACTTGAGGGGGCACAAGCAAGGTATCAAAAATCAGCCGATACTGATACGTATCGGTTTTTCGGCAAACCGATATGTATCGATCCCCCAAATAGGTATCGGTATCAGCCGATACGGGCCCCTATCGGCCAATACGTATCGGGTTTCGCCGATACGTATCAGTTTGAGCCCGAGAAATTTATTTATTTTATTTATTTTTATTTTTATTTTAAATTACCGAGTTATATCAGTATCAGCCAATACGTATCAGCCAGTCGTATCGGTCCTCCATGGACCGATACCGTGTTTGACACCTTGGGCGCAAGCATAGTAACCAAGTTGGGATTCGATAATAAATCAGCTTGAAAAAAGTTCGGAAAATCCGACAAAATTTGTCAAATTCAGGAAAAGAATTTTTTTTATTCGGAAAAAAAAGAGGAAAAAATTATAAAAATATGTTAGTGAAAAACATTAAAAAAAAATAAAAAAGATCGAAATAAATAAAAAATTTGAACAAATTGGAGAAAGTAAGAAAATTCGCAAATAATTCTTGAATTCACAATTTTTTGAAAAAGTCGCAAAGAATTATAATTTTATTCATTTTTTAAAAAAATCGCAAATAATGTCGTAACTTTTTCAAAAAGTCTAAGAAGCTGGTCACTATCGGTGCACAATAATGCTCCCACTTGAAAGCGTTGCCAAAGACAATTGCAGACTGCTACATTTGAGAGAATCAAGTGCTTGGAGTGTTAGAAGTTTCTATTTTGGTGGCCATCACTATGGTCAAATCTTTGACCGATTGAATGGTGTAAGATCAGTCTTGAGATGTACAGTTGCTATTCCGGTGAGTTTGAAGAGAATAGGCAACTAATTAGTGAGTCTTTTAGTTAAGGTATGATTATGATTCCTAATCACAATATAATTAGTATTTTCAGTCCTTAATGAGATAGGACTCTTTGGCTATAAATATAAGGGGTGCCTGGTCCTAACGATTGCTCGACACAATTCAATCCTCCCTATTAGCGAAAGCATCCCCATTGTGCTAGGAGATTTTGAAGGCGAGAAGATCGTTGAAGATCGGAAACCGACCATTAATGGCTCACACTCAAGGTGCGCATATTTATATAATTTATGGATTGTATGTTTATTGGTATTGATTGATCATGCGCCTAGATCCTACGGCTTAATTTGGATGGACGGATCGATGGATCCATATCACGTTTCCATCAATTGGTATTAGAGCCAAATCGGTGCATAGTTGATTGAACCATGGATGCTTGCATTTGATTTTTTTTTGGAAAGCAAAAAAGCGAGAGCACCGGACGGCGCACCAAGGGATCGGCTCTAGTGCCACAGAGGGGCTTGGGGCTGCCTGTTGCAATTCTTGCAATCATAATAAAATAAAATAAAATTTTCAGTCGCTCCGGCTCTACCGATTAAACCTGAGATCGACGGCCGCACTAGATCGACCGGACGCGTACGGCCGCTGGGTGCAGTCACCGATGAGGACGGGAGGCTCGCTCAAGTCAAACCAAAAAAAAAAAAAAAAAAAATTCTTCACTGTTTGCCGATGGTATGGCGCCGGTGGGGATTGTGTCCATCGAATCGAACCGACCGAGGCGCCGGGTCACCGCCGTGCACAGACCTTCGGCACCGATCATCGGTAAGTGTATGCCCTCAAGGGTAGGTGGTATTGCATCTATCTGTTTCAAAAAAAAAAGAAAAAATCGATGAAGAAGAAAGGGAGTTAGGGCGGGTCCGCTGCAGGCCCACTGCCCAACCCGCCTGGCCTATTTGGCCCACCCGGTCCACTGGCTGAGGCCTATTTGGCCCACCCAACCCGATGGGCCTATTTGGCCCACCCAACCCAATGGGCCTATTTGGCCCACCCGACCCGCCTGGCCTATTTGGACCACCCTGCCCAATAGCTGAGGCCCACTCAACCCACATGGCCCATACCTCACTCGGGCACTAAGGCCCATGGCCCGACAAAGATACCCGGCCCATGATGCCCATTAAATTTCTCATTCTTTTCGAGCCTTTTCTAGGCTATTTATAGGTCTAATTTTCGGACATTATATATGAATTTTAACTTTTTCGAGTATTACGGATCTATTTTTTAGGTCTATTTTTACCAATAAGCTCTCTGTTGTAAAATATTCATGACCTGATGTTATTTTTTCACTTTTTCATTGGGTAATCATTAATTTTTTGAGTACCATTAATTGGAATTGGGTAGTGGAGGTTGTGCTCCACCACCATGGCTGTTATTTACACATTATAATACTTGATCATTGTCAATTTTGACGCTTACTCATAACACGGTTTGGACTTGCCTTATTTTTTTTAAATATCACTTTCGTGATCATCTAAAAATATTATCAAACCTAATTTGACAGTATAACTTGAAAAGATTCTTCTGCCCAACGGTGATGATCCTTTCTAGTGTCGTGATTTTCATAGTGAGGTTTAATTTTGTCCAAGACCGTGTTACCAACTCAGTGAAAGTGTGTAGTGAACGTTGACGTCCCAACATAAGCGGTTCTTCTGCCCAACGGTGATGAATCACTTAATGTTGTATAATGGTTGTGTTTCACTATTCATCATTTTTGTATGTGGGTATTACTAGCGTGTTGTGACTCGACCCAACGGAGGGTCATAACGACGCAATTAGTACCATAATCATTAATAGAGATTGAGGAAGCGGCCAGTGTGTTATGACTCAACCCAACGGAGGGTTATAATGACACAAATTGTTTCTCAATAAAATCACATTGGTTTTATTCCTTGACATATTTTAACTCTTGCGTCACCTACTATCATTATAACCTTATGGAATTACTAGTTACTTCAATTGTATGTGGACATAATAAACTCCTTAATTATTGTGCAGCATTGAACTCGTCTTCTATAACTAATATGATTTGTGAGATTGAACTTCTGAGTGGCTCAAATTATGGCAAATGGAATGAACAAGTTGCTATTGTTCTAGGCTGTATGGATATTGACTATGCTATACGATCTAATAAATCCAAAATGCTCACCGCTGATGCCTCAGCTGAGGATCGGCAGTGAACAATACGGATTTGAAGAAATGGGAGAGATCAAATCGTATGAGCCTCATGATCATAAAGAGTTCAATTATTGATGTGATTCGGGAAGGTATTCCCGACTCGCACAATGCAAAGGAATACATGGAAGCCATTAAGGAACAATTTCAAGGGACTTCTAAAGCACTTGCCAGTAGTCTAATTATTTAAATAGGAACCATAAAATATGATGGTCATAGCGGCGTACGGGAGCACATTATGAAAATGAGTGGCATGACAGCTCAATTGAAAGAACTGGACATAAGTTTTTTTTAGGGTTATCTTTCACTTCATTATGACTTCACAATTTGGCCCGTTCGAGATTAATTATAACACGCAGAAAGAGAAGTGGAAGATGAACGAGCTAATCATTTACTGTGTCCAAGAAAAAGAAAGACTTCGGGCTGAAAAACCTGAAAGTGCTCATTACGCCGCTCTTGAACCATCGAAAGAAACTTTCAAGCGAAGGAAGGGCCAATATAAAGGAAAGAACGTGAAAGCTCCTCCACCGAAAATCAAATAAGGAGAAGCTAGCAGATCTACTTCTGACATCAAGTGTCACTTCTGTAAAAAGAAGGGACACATTAAGAAGAATTGTCAGAAATACAGAGATTGACTAGTTAAAAAAGGTAATGAGCTAGCTTTTGTGTGTTTTGAATCACTTTATGTTAATGCTCCACACAATACTTGGTGGATAGATTCTGGTACAACTATTCACATAAGTAATTCAATACAGGGATTTCGATCCAGCAGGAAGCTAAGTAAAGGCAAACGTACCATCAAACTCGGAAATGGAGTAGAAGCAGACGTGGAGGCCATTGGGACTCCGTCTCATTTTAGATAGTGGTTTCATTTTGAATTTAGTTGATATTATTTATGTTTCAAGTATCACTAGAAACCTTATCTCAATTTCTAAATTGGATTCATTGGGTTTTGAATTTAAATTTGGACATAATATGTTTACTCAATTATTTAATTTGGACATAATCTTCTTAGTCCATAAATTATCTACAAAAATATTTGATACTAAATATGGCACTCCAAAAGATTTAACTCTCGCCATTATCCAGTTTATAAATATGACTTAGGCAAATGCTTGGGGGTCTCGATTGTTGTGGAAGTCAGCTTCTGACGCGAATTAGAAATATAAGGCTTCTTCTTATATTAGAAATGATAAATAATAAATCGAGGACAGATTTATTGAGGACAAAGTGCCTGCAGGTGGCTGATGGGACATGACGTTGCTGGCTCAAGGTGTCATAATCATTATCGGACTTGGGTATCGGTTCATGGAGGATAGATACGACTGGGCCGATACTGATACGTATCGGCTTATTTTATAAAAATAAATAAAATAGAAATATCGACCGATACCGATATCAAGTTGAGATACCGATACATATCAGTTTGCCGAGAAACCGATAGGTATTGGTATTGGCCGATTTTTTATAACATAGACTAGCTGCACCAAACTGTACTAAATGAGTCTCACCACTCTTGCAACCAATTATGTCGCGCCACATCAGCGGCCTACACTTAGTGTCTCGATGAAATTTATCCTCCACATAACTCTATCTATTGGAAATCTTATGAGAACCCAAAGCAACCTCCTTACTGCATTTTGGGATCCGAAGACCTCATCTTTTGACCGGATTTATTATGTAAGGAAAAAAGATCTATTGGTTACATGTTTAATAAATATGGTACGTCGTATTTAGGTTCACTTTTTACGTCGTAACTAGGTTCACTTTTTGACGTGTATGCTGGATTCAACATCTGATTTAATAATGATAAGCTCATGATTTGAACATTCATTGTATGAAAGATTAGAATAAAATAATGATCTCTACAATCCGATTCAAAGCAGTCATTAAATTTTTTTTATGATTTAATTAAGGTGGCTGCAACATAAAGTAGTGTGGTAGTAATACCAGCCTAAGTAAAAGGCGCTTCTCAGCATCATCTTCTGTTGTTTTTTTGTTATTTTTGTTCTGTTGATGGGGTAGAAAATGGCTTCCAAAAAATATCTTCATTTATTAATTTTTAGTTAACTTTGTTCTTGTTTAATAACCTCTGCATTTCCCGAATTGAATGAGTAATTCGGAGTCGCTGGTAATTTAAAAAAAAAATAATGGAGTCGCTGTCATCTTAAACTAAGAGCTTACTATTTCACTATCAATGCTGCCAAAAGCTGTCTCTGTCGTCTACAAATGAAAATCTCTAAAGGCTGTGATTGATAATTATGAATTCAGACTTCGACTTCCTCTGAAAATAACACTTCTAACTGTTTAATTAGGCAATTTATATATGACTCTTCTATTTCATTAGTAGGTCTAAAATATAACTTCACTAGAACTCGAATGGAGGCTTGAAAAAACGTTTTAGGCTATTAGGATAGAAAAAAGAAAGGTTTTTAAGTAAAAGAGATTTCACAAAAATTAAGAGTTCAAAATATATGTAAAAGAGGTTTGAAAAGGTTCTTAATAAATTATATCACTACCTCTCTTTCTTAGCAAATTACATCACTACCCTCTTGCTTAACAAATTACCTCACTACTTATCTTTCTTAGCAAACTACATTAATATTTTTTTACTTAACAAATTACATCACTACTCTTATTTCTTAGCAAATTACATCACTATCTCTCAATGGGCGATGGGCGATGGGCGATAGGCGTTGGAGGTATTGGGTGACGGGCGATAGGTCGCCCATCGGCCATTGCCCAACACCTATTGAGAGTTAGTGATGTAATTTACTAAGAAAAAGGGATAATGATATAATTTGTTAAGCAAAATGATAGTGATGTAATTTGTTATGAAAGAGGGATAGAGATGTAATTTGCTAAGAAATAAGGGTATTGATGTAATTTATTAAGCAAGAGGGTAGTAATGTAATTTGAGAAGAATATTTTCAAACCCCACATATGCCAATATTGAGATTTCTCATATCTCCAAACTCATTTTTTCTAACCTAATAACATATAACGTTTCTAAAGTAAGCATGTTTTCTAATTTTCCTAACTGGATAAGAGTATTTTTGACTCAATTGAATAATTAAAAAATAAAGAACGGTAAGAATGGCCCTCTTTATTTTAATTCCTCAAGTTGGAGATATGAAATGACAAAATTATCTCATGAAATTTTCATTTCAAAAGTCTAATGAGTGAAATTACAATGAATAGGTGAGCGGAAGTGAGTTCAACAAGTGTGCTCCATTGATTTCAATTCCACATTTTAAAAATGCAATCTAATAAAAAATTTGAAATTGGCAAATCAATTTCATCTTCAATTTCCAACTTTCACATTATCAAACACAACCTAAAATATAGAAAACTCATTTTTTTGTATACTTTGATGATTAAGAGATTATTTATGAGTTTAGTTATTATGTGCAATCTTTGAGGATAATTAAACCCTTTCCAAAATGAAACCCTGGTTAAGAAATTGAAACCCTCGAATCATAAGATTATAAGCTTATAAAGTGCCAATCGAATTTTTTTTCTTTCCTTTATTTTTTATAGATTTCCAGGCTCCTAAAATTTTATGACATCGACCTTCTCCCTATGATTGTTGTTTGTAACGTGCTTCACATGCCTGATGACCTTAAGATGATTCTTTTATGTTGGAATTTGCAGCTCTTTGCGCAAATTTGTAGAGAAGACTCATACTTTAGACAGTAAGCCAATGTCTGGTCAATAGTGCATTTTTTTTTTACTTTAAGACGGGCATTTTATGAACTCCAAAGTCTATGGGTGTCTCAAGGTCCACCCACTAGACAATCATAGTGACCAAATTCTTCGAATTTTTTAAAAAGTTTCAAATAATTCACGGTTTCAGAAATCATATAATTATTCACGACTTTTAAGAATTATTTGAATATTACACAAATTATTCACGTATTTCCCAAAAAATTTCAAAATAATTTCCTTTATTTTTCACATTTTATTTTCAATTTTCTTTAATTTTTATAGTTATTGAAATAATAATTTTTTATAATTCTTCTTTTAATTTTTTTAATTTTTGACATTTCCCGAATTTGACAACTTTTGTCGGATTTTTTCCAAGGCGATTTATTCCCGAGCAACGACTTGGTCACTATGTCTGCAATGAGCCAGTAATTCATTGTAATCAACTTCTTCGCAGTTGTAAACTAAAGGGTGGGCGCAATGGTCAGGAATATGCCTCACAAAGCGGAGGTTCTGACTTCGAAACCCACCTCTTGTACTCATAGAAATTTATCCCAATTGACTGGTACGTGTAATGTGCGGGTGTTATACATACAGGGGCACTCAGTCGGGTGCCGTTATTAAACAATAAAAATAAACATTGTTCGCAAGTGATGTGCATCTAGGTAATTAATACTGACGTTGCTAGTAGATGCATATATTTTGAGCTTGATATTTTTGTTAGGTACGTGGCCCCATGTACCTACAAAGATCAACCACCACTCGTAATCTGGTCAAACATGGACTTTCAAGAATTTAGAGGCTCTAAGTCTTAGCTCCTCCGAAGACTTTATTGATTTGGCTGTACAGATGGATCAAATTTTTTATTTCAATCATGCCCGAAACCGAAAATGAAACCACTGTTTTGATCCTTACAGCTGACCATGAAGCTTGTCCAAGTCCCCCTAGTATCAGATATCGGTACCGAATTTATATCATATACAGTAGGTGTACTGTGATATGGTTAGTGCCCCTAAATCTGGCATTAAAAATCATTATATCATGACCTTTAAATCAGACGGCTTAAATGTTGTTCCCAGTCACACAGGTCCAAAAAAACCAAGTCTTTATTTCTAAATCATGTGGCAAGACACAAATCTCGTGTTTAAGCAGCATCTATAAGTTAGCGTACGTGCATGTAAAAGCCGTACAGGTGGTGACCGATCCAGTCACTCGTGCACGAGGTGTGCCTTGTGGACCTTAAAATGCAATAGACTTTTAAGCACGTTACGTAGTTCACTCCAATTGGTACCGAACCTCGAACTGGCTCAGGTTTCGGTTCACTGTAAATAAGAGAATCAGATTATATTTCTTGTTTAAAAAAGATAAACGATCAGATAAAAAAAGGGGAGCCATTACTTGCACACGTTTTTCAAGTGATTGCACTCAATTTAACGAAAGACCCTAGTATTTTACGAACATGTGATATGTAAAAATGCAATTTGAGGCATCTAATTTGAATTGAAATTCATGATCAATAAATCTTTGGTACATAAAATTGGAGCAAAACACAATACCTGTCATATGATCTATTGTAGTCAACTATTGAACTATATAATAGCCTTTGACTCTATTTAATCAAATGATTAAAATTATATTTTGTTCTAATATTTTGCAATTGATATCTTTAAATCATGGCCTTCACATCAAACGGCTTAGATGGTGTTTTCACATAGTAGAGGTCGCCAAACTTGCAAGTCTTTCTTTTAAATTTGGTACAATCCACTACAATCACTTGAAAAATGTGTGCAAGTAATGGCTCCCTAAAAAAATTAAAGAAGAACGGAAGTCGCAAACAACAAACTTGAATCTGAACTAGCGAATTAGGTAACATAGCTTTTTAAGGGGACGGAGATCCCCACACATCTCACATTTTGAGATTATGGTAATTAAATCACATCTAATAAAAGATGGTTGGGCAACGATCAAGTCCAACCAAATTGAATCGGACATCTGCAACCCTTAAAAATAGGATAATTTTGACTGCAAGTCATTCGGTAAAAAGTGAAAACCAATGATGTTTTATATGACACACATTCCAAAAAGCGACCGAAGAAGCAACAAAACATCTACACTTTTAGCCATGAAAAATCTATATCAATTTATCTAAATCCAATGGTTGGGAAGGTTGACAATTGGATTATTAAGAAAAGGTGAAAATTCCACTCTTTTAAAATTTTTATTTTAAAAATGGCCCCACAAACTATAACAACTCGGATTTTGTTAAATCTTTTTAATGGTGTTAGATGATATTTTTCACCGTACTTGGTGTTAGTGCTCTGCACCGGAACTAACCCATTCTAGAAAACCTATTTAAAATCATAGTAACAAATTTCTCCGAAATTTCTTCGAAATTTACCGAAACAGGGGTCGGGCGAAACTTTCAGCGAAATTTCGATGATTTCTCCGAAATCGCTGAAATTTCATTAATTTCGACGAAACTAACGAAATTTCACCGAAATTAATAAATTTTTTCTAATTTTCTTCATTTTTAAAATAATAAATAAATTTTTTATGAAGTTTAAATATAATTTATATTTAATATTTTTTGTACTCCCCCCGAAATTTTTCCGAAACTTTTTGAATTTTTCTCGAAATTTATCCGAAAGGAATCAAAATGACCCTATCTCGAAATGTTGCCGAAAACGAAATTTGTCACTATGTTTAAAACTAATAACTCTCTATTTTAATCTTAAAAATCCTAGCCATCTTTTATTCTCTTATTTTTATTCTAAGAAAGCCTTAACCGTCATAACTTCCTTTTCTTCTCAATCAATCTTTCTCCAAAACTCCCTATAATCTTCTCAAAACTTTTGTGTATTCTTCCACAATAAATATCACAATAACTATCACGACTAGTTTCTTATGACAAGATCGATAAACAAGGATGGAGAAAATGAAAGCTTGGACGAAACGCAGGTTGGGGCATCGATCTTTTCAATCTAACCACTGTAGATCTGTCATTCGTATTTCAAAAGGTGGGTACCTTTCAATCAACTTTGTACTTTTCAGATTTTGTCGCATAAGATGCGTTCAATCACACATCGACGGGTTTAAAAATATTATTTAAACCTTAATATCTCATAAATTAATAAATCTATACATGGGTCAAAATATCGGGTTACCAATACATATCGTCCGATCTCCAAAACGATGCGTATCGGTACCGATTGGTATCGGACAATACATTGAATGTATCATTCGATACATTCAATACAGTTGAATGTATCGTTCGATACCAATACCAATACGTATCGGTATCGACCAAAATTTTGATCTATGGATCTACATATTTAATACTTATATTTTCCCTTGAAAGTTGCATATTTCGTAGATCTAAACATTGTATACTTATTTTTCAATCGTTAATTTTAGTAATTTGATTTGCTATGAAAATCTGCCCCTTATGACCATCCTTTATATTTTTATTTCAATTTACATAAGAAAATGACTTTAGAAAAAAAGTATATAGCTAACCCTAATTAGGGTCATATTTTAATTAATCTCCTTATTTAATTTATGACCTTAATTTAATTAATTCTCTTTTTTTTGTTTTAATCCGAAACCCTAACTTCTTCCAAAATTTTTGAGACCGATCGATCGAACCTTATTTACGATCAATCAATCCTGGAACAAAAAAAAATGGAATGTTCACATAATAAAACCAATCGATCAAGTATATAATTTTGACCAATCGAGTTTAGACCAAATCGAAATATCATATTTATTTTAAATTCGATCAATCAATTCCAAAAACTGATTGATCAAATCTGAACATAACCAAATTACCATCTTTTCATTATGATTGATCGATTCACACCCGAACACATATACCGATTATTTTAATTTGCGATCAATATTTCAACATTTTTAATGCTAATACCCCTTGTAGTTTATAATCCGGTGTAGATCTTTCTTGTGATCTTTTGTACACCCGAATTGAGACTCAACCTTAGACTCGAATTTCAGACCCGATTTTGATATTTAGTATTCCGAAACACGATTATCTTTTGAAAAAGTATCAAGTACTCTACCACTGACTATTATAACCAAAGTTCCTGATACATAGGCCTTGCAATCAATGGTCATGATAGATCTAAACTTTTAACTTTCATAACTTTTTATTTATAGATTTTGAAATATTATATTATATTATATATCATTTATCATTATCTCGACATAATCTACACAATGACGAAGAGACTCTAGGATTTCGACGCCATTTTGAGAAGTCAAATCTAAACCCTTCATGTCCTCGTTCACCCTCGCATTGGAATTGCGCTATTATATATTGTATTGGCGTGCGATATATATATATATATATATATATATATATATATATATATATATATATATATATATTATAAATTCAAATTCAATTTATTTGTTAAGTAAAATAAGGGGATAAATTATATATATACGAGTTATGAATAGATTAGGTCATATACGCGAGTGTATGAGATCATGTCTACGCTTGGGCGTGGTGATTTGCTGAGATGGTATCGAAGTGAAGAATACATCGCATTCACATGCCTCACAACTCATGGTGGTATGAAACATCATGACGTATGTGGTGAGTGCGGATTCAGTGCAACATCTTATACAATGGCATATGTGGTGACCTGTCACCCCGAGTTTTAAATATAATAGGATAAGTTATGGAATAAGATACAAGATTTAAACCTTTATGCCTTAGTCATTGTAGGGTTCCTTTCTCGGTCACGCAGAACTTAGAATATAGACATTCATATGCAGATGCAACACCTTTATGATAGTATGGGTTGTCATACGAAATACATTCAAGGTACTACGGAATCCCTCCCTTGAAAAACGTGATTAGTGAAGGCTACCGCTCTATGACTCACTATAAATTCGGGTTTTAAGAATATGTTAAGATATGAGTTGTAAGATAAGATAAGTTATGAGTATGATAATAAGATACCACTGTATAGGGTAAAATAAGATTAAGAATTTAAGTCTATACGTGCTCTTCCTTATGTAGCCACCGTAAGAGCCACAACGTTTACAGTCAAAACGGATCTTTAGGAAGATAGTATGAGTATGTTATGAGTTACGATTGACCAAGTCTCCTCATAAACTGAATGGGATGTATGAGTATGTTATGTTATGGAGGGGATTATGTTATATTAGTAAGTTACTTTGGTGACCCTCACATGATAGGCTCGAGCAGCGACTCTGACACATATCGTATTAGGATTTACGAGTATATAGGTATGCCTATACTACGTAGAGACGCATGTAAAGATGAAAAAAGATATATTATAAGGTATGGTGACATACGATAGGACTGGAGTGCGTCTAGATCATGATCTTATATTTATGGTATGATATGAACCCTATTATACGTAGGAATTTATTGTTTCTTTCTTTCAGTTACATTTCTATATTATTATTATTATGCCTCACAAGTTGCATCCACAATGCACCTGAGTAGTGTAGGGTGGATTGGTGGTGGATCCACTGAATTACGTGTTGTTTAATAACTCAACCCTCGTGACATTTATTATTTTAGGTGACTTTATTGACGGAGTGGGAGCTGACTATTCTGATTCTATTAGCGCTGACTTCATTGACCAACTGACACAAAATACCAAGATCCTTGGGAGGGCGACATCGTTGAGTACAAGGACTTTGGTGCTGATTTTAACCCGAGTGCTGACTATTGACAGTTGTAATTTCGGTAATGAGATTCGTTCCGTACGATTATTTTTTATTTATAGACTCGTGTAGCGGATTTTTTTTTTATTTCCATTTCCTTTTTATTATAAGATATTTCATGGATTTTTATCATAGTTATCCCTTATTTATGATTGTCTTTATATCTCATCCTTATTAATTGGATTCATAAATTTCGTGAAACGATATTGCGTAAGAACTCTGATTATGTATATGTCCGTTTAATGTTTCTGGGATGCGTGAGGTCATAACTCGGGATTCTAGGCCCTCGGGATAAGGTAAAATTTTGGGTCGTGACAAAGTGGTGTCATAACCTAGGTTTTACTTCCTGTTAGATTTTAGGGACTTAAATCATTATGAGCTCTAAGTCTCCTTTTTTAAAACAAGATTATTATGCTTCCGTGAAGGAATGGTGAGGAATCTTTCTCTCAAGGGAAAGAAAGTCAGATCGTGCATATGTTACGTGAATTGGTGGCTACACAACAACAACATGTGGCCAAGTTGAATGAGACTCACCACCAGGAGACTACCAGACTAACTCAAGGATTCAACCAATAACTGGAGCAACAGGCAAGGACTTCCTAGGACCTTATTGCCTAACAATTGAACAATCATGCTCATTGTTGCCCGACTGCACCATCACCTCAATTTGAGAACAATAATCATAATAGGTACGTGACCTTTATCAGGTCCCGACCTCCACACTTCCTCCGACAGTTGGATCCTGACACCGCCGATGATTGAATCATCCAAATAGAGAAAACTTTCAAGGTCTCTACGCTTGCAGAAAATGAGAAAATACCTTGGGCAGTGATGTGCCTGAAAGGTGATGCACATAGTTGGTAGACTTCAGCCAAAAGGTTGGCGAGTAGGTAAGAAGAAAAACACTACACTTTGCAGCAATTCAGGAAAGTGTTCTACAACAAATACTTCTCGGATGCCACGAAAATACAGAAGAAGAGTGAGTTCTTGGCTTTACAACAAGGAATCATGTCCATGACTGAATATGAGGCAAAATTATATCGACTATCTCGATTCGCCTCTATGTTGGTAGCCGAATAAGCTAAGAAGTGCTACCACTTTCATAAGGGGCTCAACTTCAATATCAGGAGCAGAATCGCAACAATGAAAATTTTAACTTATGGAGAGCTTGCATAACGGACTCATATGTATGTTCAACATATAACCCACCAGGCAGCTCAGAGGGAAAAACTGATTCGGGAAGGTCCTTTATCCTTCACTCCGAGAACATCTCCTTCTCGATATGCACCGACATAGAGACAATAGCATTTCACGTCATACCCTCAGACTCGCCCATTCAAAGAGCCACTCTCGTCTCCGATTACCAGAGATTTGTGCCTTCGTCAGGGTACTCCTATCCAGGGATGACTTTAGCTCAACCTATTCAGAGAAGTGTTGTAGCTATGGCATATCCCAGAAATGTCATGCCCCAGCTCCCCAATACCAGAAGACCGCAGCCTCTAGTAACACCCAACAACACCCTTATATTTCATATGAATCATGTGCCAAGTGCAGCAAGAGGCACAAGCCGGGTGAATATTTACATTACATCAGTATGTGTTTCCAATGTAAGAAGTCAAGACACTTTATTCGAGATGGGATAGAATTTCAGGTTATGACACAAACTTTTAATACGAGAATAATCCAACATTGTCGGTGTTGTCGACTACATGTAATATTTTTGGAAGACTCTGTTGATCCATTATGCCTTAGTTGTATTGTAGCATATGTAGAGGCATGTTTAAAGTGCTTGTTTCATACATAAAGGTTGAAGGATAAGGACTAATGTTTTAATTTAGCAAATAACACGTAGGAGAACTGTGGTGGTCTCACCAGCTTTCATGGTATTGCCACTTAAATATTATGACATTTTAAGGGTTTTTTTGTATTTACCTCCATAACATGTTTTATTTGTTAGAATAGTCTCACATTGCCGGTAGACTTGGAGGTCTTGGGCTATATATAATATGGGCACTCCTCACCTTACAAGCCGGTTTTGTAAGGTTGAGTTAAGCCCATGAAATTCTATCATGATATTAGAGCAGATATCTCTCCACTCTACGTCACCCAATTCAATTGACCATGTGATTTGGCTTGGCTAATCCCGCCAACACGTGCGGGAGGCTTGCAATGTGAGCTTGGAGGTGTTGGGCTATATATAATCTAAGCACTCTTCACCTTGCAACTGGTTTTGTGAGATTAAGTTAAGCCTATGAAATTCTATCATTATTAGCACTTTACCCCAAGTGTTTGATTTATATACACTATGTGGGGGCGTGCAATGTGGGCTTGGAGGTCATAGGCTATATATAATCTAGGCACTTTTCACCTTAAAAGTTATTTTTGTGAGATTGAGTGAGGCCCATAAAATTCTATCATTATTTACAGTTCACCCCAAGTATTTCATTTATGTACACTATAACCCCTACTTTTGTCTATTCTTGTTGTCTCCTGCAGTGACTTTTGACTGTAGGGCTTGAGGGCATAGGTCTTCCTCTTTATGTTTACTTTCTCTTTTGAAATGTGAAATTTATTCATCCAGTGTTGCCCTTGAAAAGTTTGTCTATGAAATATAGTATTATAAAAAACTAATAATAATAATAATTAAGAGTAAAATAAGAAAATTAAAAAATATAATTAATAGGAGTTTCTACATAAACTAACAAGGAGAAACATTTTGATAATTTACTTTTAGTAATTAATATTATTACCATTATTATGATTACTATTATACACAAAAGAAGAGAACAAAACTAGTATTAAAATATTAATAATAATTATTAAATAAGGGCGGCTAAATTGTTCTCGGGGCCGACAAAATTCCACCTGGTCCCTACCCAAACAAGAAGGATTGTATAAGGATAATTGTAAAGGGTGGACAGTATATGGTAGATAATGTTCAAGACGCCACATAAGCTGTCTACAATATTGTCTAACATAAATTGTCTATAGTATAATAATATCCAAATCTAAATGATGTCATTTGTTGGGATCGTCTCCAATCGATGGGCCACCTCTCTGATTATTCACATTTCGAAAATTGCGTAGATAAAGACCTGACTGATCAGTGGCCCAAATCTTTAATGACCTCAAAATTATAAAGGGACTTGTAATCAAACATCTAATAAATGGGCCCAAAAAAACAAAAATAAATAGAAAGTCTTTCCCCACACATATCAACTTATTTTCAAGGGCCCTGATATCTGTACATTCTGCCTTTTTTACGATTGATTGGGTAGATGTCTCTTCATAAAATCAGTATTCCAATGATACACAAGGCTCTCATCCCATCCACACATTAAAATCTAATACAACAACAGATCCATATCACAAGGAACAAGTTGAGAGTAGGGAAAATGAAAGCTCAAGTGTCCTTTTGGACCATAGTAACCAAATCGGGTTTGACAATAATTCGGACTAATTTAAAATTCAGAAAAATCCAGCAAATTTAGAAAGTTCAGGGAAACATTGGAACGAACAATCGGTGAGAAAATTTTAAAATAAAAAAAAATATATTTAAGACTAAATTTTTTAAAAGAATATTAAAATTTTAAGTAAGTCACAATATTTTTTAAAAAAATCAGGAATTATTCAAAAATAATTCGCGATTTTTTGTGATCACGCGAATTTTCAAAAAATCACGAATAATTTGAGATTAGTTCAGAGGACTTTAAATTTGCGAATTTAAAAAAAAATGAGCGATTTTTGTGACTATACATCCGAAATTGTAATATATATTTATTTATTTGATTAAGGAGTAGTACCTCCTCAGATCCTTCAACTTCACCATTGATGAAGTACAAGTGGTCCATCTGTAACACCAGCTCCTCTTCTGCCATATTCACCAGACTCATTTGGGGGATCCAAATAAATGCTAGGGTACATACTGCACCACTGGTACAATGCATCTCTGCCAGCAATTAGTGCACATGTGCTCATTGATCTAGATCATCCATTTCCTTGCCACATGAAGTAATGGGCTATGCTATAGATTAGATTCAAAAGAATAGACATCTAAAACGATATCTCAGAGAATGACTGCTTTTAAGTTCTTTAATCACAAGGTTGATATCCTTTTTTGAAATAAACAAATTCATATTTTTTTAAATAATTTATACGATACTCTTTTTTTTAAACCAATCACAGATTAGTAATGGAGGTTATCCCGTTACTAGGGGATTGAAACATATGTACCAGCTCTCTGCGGCGACACTACATAGATAAGATAACGAGAGCCCAAATTTCCACTTTGGCCCGTACTTTTTTTACCAATTCAACACATCTAATTTGTGCACTTCAATATGGCTTATTAGAAGAAATTATATCTAATCGTTTAAATTAAATTGCATAGATGGATTTAAATATAATTATCACTTTAATGACTTGGATCCCTCAAAAGATTTGCACTCGGTAAAAAAGAGAGTAAAATTTTCATCTTTTCTAATTGAAAATATAATATAATATAATATATTTAGGATGGTGTTACTGCCACACCATTTTATGTTAATATCACCTCACTTAGTCAAAGTAAAAAGGAAACATGTTGATTACTTTGAATCAGACAATGAAAAAAATAATTCATACCAATCTTCCACATTATAGATCTTGAGTATATGGGCCAATCATCAAACGATCAGATGTTGATTACATAACGCACAAACATGGTTCATATTCACTTTTTCGGATGTGTGCCATATGGAACGACATCTGACTGTCCTAAGCTCAAGATCTATTGTATGAAAAATTAGGACAAAAACTGATCTCCATCATCTAATTGGAAGCAGTCAACAAATGTGTGTGTGTTTTTTTTTTTTTTTTTTTTTTGTGTGTGTGTGTGTGTGCGCGCGCAAGTAAGGTAGCTGTAACATAAAGTGGTGTGGGAGTAGTAACACATTTACATAGGAATTTGGATTTCATGATCTTAGGATGGGCCACTTGGAGCAGACTCTGTTGACTGTTCCATCCGCCAGCTCTGGCTATGCTTAACCCTGTCATGAAATGCTGCGTACTCCTGCAAAATACCAATCAAAACAAATCATTCCGCACTATCTACCAGCTTTGTTTGCCATTCAATCCAATAATTGAGCAACCAAGCCATCTCTCTCTCTCTCTCTCTCTCTCTCTCTCTCTCTCTCTCTCTCTCTCTCTCTCTCTCTCTATATATATATATATATATACCTCCATTTTCCTCAACAGCTCTTCAGCTGTTTCTGCTGAAACTACAATGTGTCTAGCAGAATTTTGAATGAACCCTTCCTCCACTCCTTTATCAAAAAGTGCAAGCAAGTTATTATAGTATCCATCAACGTTCAATACTCCCACCTGAGCCAATATTCAACCATGAAAACTCATTTTCTTTAATTAAAAATTAAAAGTAAATAAAAAATAAAACGATAATTTAAGCACCAACTTACAGGTTTGTCATGAATTCTTAGTTGTGACCATGTTATCATCTCTAAAAGTTCTTCCATAGTTCCATAACCACCTAAATATTATATAAATCAGGATATCTAAATAAAATATTATTATAAAATTGGATTCACCACTCACCAGGGAGGGCAATGAAGGCATCTGCATTTTTAGCCATTTCTGACTTCCTCTCGTGCATATCTGCAACTGTTTTCACTTCTCCAATTGTTTCTCCTGAAATCTGAATTAATTTTACAGCTAAATTTTGCATCTACAAATGAAGTTTCACTAGAAAAGAGAACAATACATGGAAAAGAGAAATAGAACTTTACCTCATGAGGCAAGAGGGCTATAGGAATTACTCTGATATTTTTTTTGCAGAAAAAAAAAAGGTGTTAATTTTAGAGACACCACGAATTCTCTTCACTCATAAATAAACCCACATATAGATGAAAAATAAGCCTAATAAAACAATGAATTAAATAGTACTATTACCCAAGAACATGGCAGCCACCATTATAAACTGTTTGAGAGACCAAACCCATCAGACCTACACTTCCACCACCATAAACCAAATTTATTTTTTTCTCAACCTGTGAAAAACAAAATATAAATAGAAACAGATTAAAATTTACCCAAAAAAAAAGTTAAAGGGGAAAATAAATAAGTAACAAAAAAATTATCATTCTTCTTCAACTTGGTTACCATAATTTTTTTTTTTTTTCGTTAAATGGGTACTTAATATATCATTTTTACCAGCTGTTTCCCGAGCTCAAGAGCTGCATCACCGAATGTAGGGTTGTTTCCTGATCTACTTCCACAGAAAACACAAATCCTCTTAAATCTTCCTCTCTTTCCACTTACCACAGATCTATTTTCATCTCCTTCCATTCAGAAAAAAGGAGATAAAGGAAAAAGAGAAAGAAGAAGAGAAATAATACCCACCAAAAAGGAAGGAAAAGAATTCAAAACCCTAGGTAGAAGTAGAACAGATGCTGACACTTTTGCTTTATAATCTGTAACCCTTTATACTCAACAGCACCCACTTTTTGGTCTTCTTATACAACAAGACCAAGTACGTGGTGTTGGAGAAGAACCCTACAAGAATCAAAATCCATCTACCCATTTATCTTTACTTTCCATCATCTCTCTCACCCTTAAGAATCTCCATGGGGATCTCCTAAATTTCAGAGGAAGCTGATGCCCACCTCAACCTAACCTTTTATGCTCAGCCAATAAATCTTTAGCGGTTACAAAAGTCTCTACTTTTTCTCTCTCTTAATCAATCTTGGTATCCACGTGTGGAGAGAGATTTTCCTAAAGATGCAGTATTTTAAGTATGGTTGTGGGCGGGTCAGGTTGGGTCGACCCAACACCCTATCTCACATGACCTGATTTTTACGAGTCGGGCAGATAAACTGACTTGTCGGGTCGGGTCAGGTGGACAAAAAGTTCGAGTCAGGTCGACCCCACCCAATAGTGTAAAAAGTATAAAAATAGGGGTATTTAAATTTTGGGATAATGGCTCCTTAATCCTTATTGACATTTAAGATCAATTAAACACTATTTTCAGTTTAACACTGAGTCCGAACCTTAAATTTTTTATGGAAATATAGAAGGTGATGTTTCTCTAAGCATTATTGTAGTTGCTTTTTATAGAAATATAGTTGTGATGTTTCTCTAAGAATTATTGTAGTTGCTCTTAGCTTAATGAAAATGAGCTAAATTGTTTGACTCATAAATTTGTGAAAATATGATAGGGTTAAAGTATGTATGCTTAATGCATGAAAATGCATGCAAATCATCATACGATATTCGATGAGGATTTTTGGTGAATCTAAGGTCGTGACCACACAACCATGGTTCAAATTTCGGCTGATAATTTCGATAATTTAAATTATCGGCTGAAATTTATCGATTTTTGTCCACACGGAAACAAAATCAAAGTCCAAAATTTCAGTCAAAATAAGGTATAGAAGGAAAATTTTTGGCCGAAAATTTCGGTCAAATTTTCGATTTTGGTCATGTCCGAAATTGAAAATGAAATTTTGATCCTTACCTACAGCACCCTGTTCATGGGTGTAGTTGTTGGATATTTAAAAGTTTTTGACACTTGTCTTTTTTAAAGAGGTGTCTTTTCAAAGTTATATGTTTTTTCAAAATAAGTGTCTTTTCAAAGTGGTGTATTTTTTTAAAAGAAATATCTTTCCAAAGTAGTGTGCCTTTTCGAAGGGATGCCTATTGCACGGGTCAACATTTCACAATTTTTCCAATATTTTTAAACTAATAATTTGCCTCTTACCATGTTTTGATGATGAAAATGGAGAAAGTCTAGACCAGAAACGAGAGGCAATCAGATGATCGATTTCGGATATTCGTTTGGAAATGGAAGTCATTTAAGTTGGTCTACTTGCCCCTCATGATGGTCAACGTCATTTGATCCACAAAGACATCTACGTTCGATCTAGTTTATGAAGGAGTAAAATAAGTGATTAAATAAGAGTAAGGAATGAGGAATCAGATGTTACTCAACCTTCTGATCTAGAGCACGATGTACTACCATCGCGCCACCAATCCAAAGTCTGCATTTAATTTTAATAAGAGTAGGTGAAGGAGCCTTCAAGATTTGAGGCATGGAGTCCTTCTCTTTATATGACATCAATCCAATATACCCTTGGGAATTAGTGGGGAACACATTAAGACAAAGCTAGGAGTCATTTTCTAGGATTATAGAGATCAACAATGATGGAAAGGTGTATCAATATGTAGGGGCAACGGTTGAGGGGTTAGTGTCGAATGAAATTGGGGTTAGTGTCGAATGAAATTGGTGTCGTTTGAAAATACGATATAAAAAGAAGTATGTTTATCTTTTATTTTAAAAGTATAGATATAATAAATTAAAACTATACTAATGAGTTCGTTTAATGGCATAGACGGGCAACTTTACCATTTTCTTTTTTATGTTGAAAAAGTGAAAACAAGGAATTGGATTCTTTTAGATGCATATTTTTAATGGGTTATGTTTGGATTTGGCAAGAGTCACTAGATACGGTAATTCGAGATGGGTTCTTATCACCACTCATTGTGAAACATGACCGTATGACTCATGAACTCTAAAATGGATGGTTGGTCAATTTTTTGTTGTTTTGATTAAAATTTAAAGTGCTCCAAGTGATTTCTTGACTAAAAACTATCATGATGGGATGCTAGTTGGTCTATTTTTATCATACATATTTTTACATGTTATTTTGGAAGGGATTGTTTTGGGTCATGAGCGAGAAGCACTGAACATGATTCTTGCCTACTTTATTTCGATTTTTGGGTGTCTCTTTGGAGAGCTTTATTGAGAAGGTTTTCGATACCTATAAGAACTCGTAAGATCATAAGTACATATGATCTACGACGATGGTCTCTTGATCATTGTTCATTAGTAATTTTGATCGAATGGTTGTGATTGAGTATTCATATGATAGAACTCATGACCACTTGATTTTGGTTTATTCGTAAGAATTGAATAACCATGATCAATTAAACACAATCATATATTGATTGGATGGTCATGATTAAGTGTGCTTGATCAAATCACTCTAAAATTATTATGATATTTAAGTTGCTAGTAATAGATTTTTAAGATCAACTTACCATTGTTACGTTATGATTGTTTCGCTATAATAGAACAATAGCAATTGAGTAGTCACTTAATGGGCTTAGTAGTGATGTCCATGATTGATTGGTCGAATTTAATCTTTTGACAACATCAAGTTGTAAAAGATTGGTAGGATTATTTCGAGATGGTGAAATGATTCCAGTTGAATTATCTTAAAAAGATAATGGATTTAGATTTGAAAATCTAAATCAGAGTCGTGATCTCACAAAAGATGTTAAAGAGCACCTATGAATCTCATTGAGTGTGTTGTTTGAATGAAAATAGGTAAAGAAATAAAGTAGCTTATGGCTTTATTGGTAGACGTATCGATAAGTAGTAAGTCATAACTTCTAAATTATCTATCAAACTTATTTCCTTGTCAATGAACAAGAAAATAAATAATATGTGATTTCAAACAGAAATGTCTGACAAAACACTTTATAAGTTGATAGTGGGTCAGTCAAACTAATTGACTACCTGGGACTCCTAGGGAAGAGTCTGCAATCCTAGAAGTCTAGAAGGCAGCTCAACCCCTTTCGTTGGAAGCCCTAGAGAGAATCTTGAATTTTCTAAAAGAGAGAAACTTTAGAAAGAGAAAAAAAACTAGTGAATGGGTGGATTTGACAGCTAGGTAGAGGGTCTATTTATAGGTACCGAGTTAATTACACGGATAGGGGAACATGCGTAATTGATCGATTACATGCATGACATCAGGTGCTTAATTGAATTGCGCGCAAGGGTACCCACGCTTAGTTACTGAGAAGTCGATCACTGACTAGGGAATGACCGGCTAACTGGCTCAATCGAGAATTCGAGTTCTAATCCAGCTGGGCTAATTATGCGCATGGATCCATGTGCGTAATCGAATTACGACCATGGATACATGCGTGTAACTTGGAACTTCAAGTTGTCCTAGGTATCAGAGTCCTGATCCAACTCTAGTTCAATTGCGCGCATGTCAGTACGCCCGCAATCGAATTAAGCGCAATGATGTCATGCGCATAATTCGGGATCAATTGCGCGCAGGTCAGCAAGCGCGCAATCAAATTACGTGCATGATGCCATGCACATAATTTAATCTGTGAACTGAGACTTCAGAGATTTCAGGATAGACAGGCATATATATATATATATATATATATATATATATATATATATATATATATATATATATGTAATATTATTTAAGTAAATGTCATAACTCTTTCTTTCCATTTACTTAAGATATTACATGTAAATAATGAAATAACCCCCCTTTGAATTCAATAAAAATAGCCTCGAATCAAAATCTCAAAGAATAAAAAGTTCACTTTCCAGTTCAAGAACAAAATATGATTTTTACAATTTGGTCAAATTTCTAACTTTCAAATGGCAAACCTTTTTGCGAAACTTTAAAGCCCATAAATTCTATCATATCAAAATATTATTAGAATACCAAAGTTCGATAAAAAAAGTTCACATCTCAGCTTTCAAATGGAGAATATATTGTCAGGGTTCTGGCTCAACTTTTGACCTTCGGTCAATAATGCCTGAGGCTTAACTATACACTATTGTTATGGTGCATAAGTCCTTAATTGTGAAGTTTTTATAGTTTTAAGACTCTTAGAGAGGGTTGGTATCTTTCCAAAAGTTATGGGCAAGGTCAAGGGTTGACTGAACATATTTGTATACCCCAAGAGGGGGAAAATTGGGTGTCTACAGATGCCCCTCTTCGGTGCATTCTTGTGGAGCAAGAATGCATCGAAGAAATAGACACTTCCTTTTCAGGATGTCTTCTCATTTCTTTGAGAGATCACAAGTGTGAATCAAGGAGCTGACATGAAATATTTGACTTTCTTATTTTTCGGAGCAAGCTAAAGAGAGGCATTGGCGAGCCAGATTATAGTTGCCGAGAGGTGTATCCTCAATCACGGATGCATCTCACATCCCGTCACATATCGCGAACTGCTGTATATCGTAGTCAAACAGAGGAAAATTGACACAAACGAGATACTAGTGGCGTCATACTAGTGTCCAGAAATATGGTCAAGTGACCAAATAATATGATGTAATATGATGGCGAAGGCTTTCGCATATTATGTCAGATTAGACGCTTCATTGCTCACACCAACAACCCATCAGGGGTCCCTTTTCAGTAAACATTTATGATTTCTCAAAGTTGAGTATACTCGTTGTTCGATTTTCCCAAGGGATAGAACGGATTTTGGTGATAAGAGATAGAAAGTTTGATAGATAAGGGTCTTGAAAGGTTGAGTTTTTACTTAAGACCAATTCGGTAAAGTTTTTGAAAAACGTGGCTTTCGAGACGTCATTGAGCAGATCCATCGGTACGAAATTTGGGGACCCAACCTTGGTTTGGTTGTCATGACAACGCTCAATATGTCAGAAATATACTTTCTAACCTTCTCACGAATATTAATGATTGTCTCTTATAGGAGGACTACAGTAGTTTGGGTATCAGGAGAGTCGAGTTTGAAAATATTTGACTTAATATTATCTATATTTGTTTTAATGAGAATATCGAGTAAGGAGAGATAATTCTTATCTGAATGAGTGCAAAGACTTATGTGTGGAGGTGAATCTTTGTTCGGAATAGAATGACGAACATTTTTTTAAGGGGGTTGATATCAACTCTTGTCTTCCTTATCTTGAAGCGCAAACGGTTGATTCATCTAGAAATCGGTTGTGGCGATCGAGGGGCTTTTACCGCTGTCGTGGGTGTATGTCGCAACCGTATGAGAGACTATACCGTAGTTGGGGCACAGGTGGTGCCACCAAAGTGATAATAAGATAAATTTAAGATAAAAGGTGTCGAAAGGTGTTAAGCGATATCAGCAAATAATGTATTGGAATGCAGCTCAAAAAAAAGTGTATTCAGTTATTCTTGGAGAAAAAATTCTTTACATTGTTGTTCAGGAGTGATTCGACAGTGTCATGTCTGGTAAGGTGGGTTGTATAGATGTGACAAAGAGAGAGATAGGGTGATGAGAAGGGATAGTAAAGAGATTCTGAGGAAAATTTTGATTGTTTGTTTTGTAGAGATTTGAGGGTGAAAGAGATTAAGAGAATTTTCTTCTTTTTTTTGCGCGATGGGACTGTAAAAAGATTTTTTTTTTTGTGGTCACGCGATGAAACTTTGAAATATATTTTATTATTATTATTATATATATATATATATATATATATTGGTTTGACGGCGGGATTTAAGGTAATTTTTTTTTATTTATACGGTGGGACAATGGAAGGATGGAGTAAAAAAATATTTTTGTTTTGTTCGTGATGAGACTTTTAGAGTAGAGTATTTTTTTTTTTCGCGGTGGGACTTTGAAAAATAAATATATTTTATTTTATTTTTTTATTTTTTTTGGGTCGCACGATGGGAGTAAGGAAAATATTTTATTATTATTATATTTTTGGTTCCACGATGGGACATTGGGGGTGAAAATAGGAAATAAAATAAAATTTAAAAAAAAAATTTCAGTTTCAAGTGTTGGTCTCGTGACCCGATTATCATTGCCAAGGTGCTAGTATTTTTAAAAAAATGCCCCAGTGTCAAGTGATGGTGGAACTTTTTTCGGCCTCACAGATATCCTGAAATGTGTTCATAATGATCTCTTGTTGGAAAGTAATTCGAAAGTTTTTAATTTTATTCTGAAAGAGATTTTGAAAATCATTTGACTCATTGCTCGAAAAGAAAATAGAAGAAGTGGAGAGGAGGTAAGGTTTATTGATCTAGGGATTGCTTCTTATTCAACAACTTTATGAATAGTAGTCAACTACTTTCTTCTCGGGTAGATAATGCGGTGTCATAAGTGGGCTCTCCGTCATGTTTCGATACCATTAAAGTCTCAAATTCTATGGTTAACAGGAGTTTATCTTCCTCCCACCACCATACGACGATATCTAGTAGTGTAAAGATACCAGGGATGCCCTCGTAGTTTGCTTGTACTATCCTAATGGGAATACCAGGAATGCCCTCACAATTTGTTTATACTTCCTTGGACTCATTGACTAGTTCACACGTCGCAAGCTCTGTCTCGATAGTGCTTTTTTTTTAAGCATGTATATTTAAAAAAAAAAATAACCTGCTAACATAAGAATTATGAGATTTGATGGAACCTTGTATTTTCATTTTTTATGCTTTAACTTTAACTCCAATGGTGGAAGAGGTGTATGAGAATTTAAAGTTTTCTATATTTCAAAAATAGAGTTTTATGATCTACTAGTTCTTTCGATCAACTTGCCGGAATAGAAAGGTGGTCAATGAGTCAGATGATTTCCAAAATAATTTAAAAAATAATGATCTATGATTGGCGAATGCCTTGTGATGGCTGCTGAGATGATAAACATATAAGTGCGCTTGCTTAGACTATGAGACATGATGATCATTGATTTATAGATAGCATTTTTAGGGTTAGGAAGTCCTTCCCTTGTAGTTATTTTTTGGGCATGCTACCAAGATAATATAAGTACTTCCCACATGAGTTTTTTTATTTTCCTCCAGGCGAGGTGGTTGCCCGAGCATTATTTCCTTAGTACTAGCTCCCCCCAACTTCGAGTTTTCGGTCGGGTAGAAAAAATAAGTTGGGAAAATTTGGGCATGAAATATGGGTTGGAGACACTGCTGGGTAAAAGAATTTTTTTTTGTTCTGTTTTTTTAGTATATATATATATATATATATATATATATATATATATATATATATATATATATATTTTATTTATTTATTTTTTTTTTCTTTTTTTCTTCTTCTTTTTTAAAGGTTTTTAAGTGTTTATATGTTTTTTTTTTTGTTATTACTATTTTTTTTTGTTATGGTACAACATCATTTCCTTAAGTATAGACTGATTCAGAAAGTTTGATTAGTGGGTTTTGTTGAATGGCCAAAGTGACCGTTAGATGATCTATTTCGGGGTCCTCTATCACCCTCGAACTGATTGATCAGGGATAAGAGAGAAATAATGTTTAGGTTCATGATTTGAGTAACACAAGATTTATTGAATAAGGTGTGGAGTCATTTGATTTCTTCTTTTGAAAAATCTTTTATGATTGGGGCCTCTTTGTCGGGAGGGACCCTCTTTAATCTCTCAATGGAGTGAGGCATCTTGTAAAGTGGGAGCATGAGACAGAGTCTTTCTCATGAGATTTTGTGTGTTATCATTTTTAGTTAGTAGTTATTCAAGAATATTTCTGAGTTGTATTATTTTGATTTTATGGAAGGAGTCAATTGGAGGGTGATGTGGTGCCAATTTCGTAGGGAGAGCGATAAGATGAGACAAAGGCAAAACGAGAAAAGAAGGTAGGGAGGTGTGAACCATGGTGGGCCCTTCCTTGGTATTGGGAGGTTTAGTTTTTGTAATATCCCGAAAAATTGAGTGTTTAACTTTGACCTCGGAACTCGTGCCCGATTGGTCGTAGGATTGACCAAGTGATGGTCAAACAATGAACTCATGAAATGATGAACTGATGCGATACATATGTGACTTAAGCATAGTGAATGTTATTGGTTTAGAGATATATACACTTATCTCTGGTGTATGTGTTTAACACACAAGCAGGAGAGAAGATATAAGGGTTTAATAACCCTAAAAGTTCTTTTGTTGGTTGTTGAAGAGAGAGTTAAGAAGAGAGAGAGAGAGAGAGAGAGTAAAGAGGAGTTATTGTGGTTGGATTGAGAGAAGATTGAGCATTGATTGTCGGATTAAACGCGTTTGGGGCCGTTGAAGCTAAAGCTGGAGCCCTAGCCATTCCAACTTAGACATCGATCAATTTGAGATAAATTGAAGGTGAGTTTTGATTTAAATTAATGCATAGATCGTTGATGAGTTAAGTTCAGTCTAGCATAGTTAATATGATAGATTAAAGACTTAGAAAAAGAGGGAAAAAGAAAAGAAATGGGTTTTGAAAGAACAGTCCGAAAAGGGGTTGAATCGGGCCAAATCGATTAATCGAAATTGGGATTCGATTAATCGATTTTGGCCTGAAAGTTGAAAAGTCAAGGATGCCCGATTTCGATTAATCGAATTGGATTTCGATTAATCGATTTTGAAGATCGATTAATCGATTTGGAAATCGACTAATCGACTGGGTACCTCCAGTGGTTGGAGAAACATGACCTGGGGAAATTGACTAATCGATTTAGGATTTTCGACCACTCAATTTGAGAATCGACCTCACTATGTTAGAGATGTCGATTAATCAATTTGGGATCGATTAATCGAATTTGAATCTCGATTAATCGATTTGAGTTTCGATTAATCGATTTGGGTTTCGATTAATCGATTTTGGGAATCGATTAATCGACTTTGGCAGTTTTACTTAACTTTCTAGTTTTGCTTTAAGAATCATGGAGGGTCTAGGACCTTCTTTATTACATCTTTAGTGATGTATTGCATATGTTGTAATATACCATAGCTGGTACGTGTGAAAGCGAGCACAAGGAGCCGTGTGGGACCATGATGCTTGGACCTTCTGAGACTTGAGGTAGGGAACACCTTGAACATGTACTTTAATTACAAGAGCATGTATATAGTGATATGTTTATCAAAATTGAAAATATTTTAACTATGAAAAGCTTTATAAAAATGGGAGTGTGTGTGACACCAAGAATATGATAAAGGCATCTGTGTGAGGCGAGTAACTGAGATCAAGTAATCTAATGAGAATGAGACATCCTCAGGGGATGAGAAAGTAATAAAAGCATCAGTGTAATGCAAGTACGTTATACATCCCAGGGATGTATATATAATTGAATAATTATTATTGAGGCCTAACTGATATAAGATAGTACTTTACACAGTGAATAACTATATGTAAAGCATATATTATTTTTGTTATTTGAGGTTTGTTTAGAATACCCCACCGACGTGGCGGGATACCCACGACTGACGCGGCAGGATATCCATGACCGGTACGGCGGCCAATCCGTACACCAGTGCGGAGGTCTATCCGTACACAGTAAGCACATCCCAGGGATGTTGAGTTGAGATTTAACCCCGCCGCCTAGTGAGAAAGGGTCTTGGGTAGTATTCCCAGGGAATACATATATAACAATTGTCTATTTAGGCGACGATGGTGGGTATTTGATCAGTGTCAAAATGTGATTACATTTAGCACCTTAATCCCTACACTTAGCTGTCTGATGAAAGCTTCTGATAGTTGTTGTGAGATTTTAATGATTACAGGTGTTTCTGACCGTTGGATTATAGAAGAGCAAAAAAGAGGGTAATTAAAGGATACACAAGAACTATGGATAAAAAGGTCAAAAGAAGCATCGAAATCTATGAAGTAGCTCAACACTCACCAAGAGAGGGAGAATCTACCCCTGGATGTCAATCGATTGACATAATGTTATCAATCGATTGAGAAGAGAAGAGAAGTCCAACTCAACTTACTCTGAATCAAAACTCAATCGATTGAGATTTGATACTCAATCGATTGAGGGTATTAGGGATAGGGTTTGCTCAACCCTATATAAAGAAAGCCACGAATCATTGAGGGGGGCGGCTAAGGGATCTTCTAGCCCTTCTTTAACTATTTTTTTTTAGATATCATTCAGGGTTCTTCTTGGTTCTTTCTTATTTTTCTCAGTAGATTGTATAGGGATTATTTTTAATTCTCGTTGATAATCGTGAGAACAAGAGCATTGTAAGGAGATTTTTGAGAAATAAAAGAGCATTGTTAATATGATATCTTCATATCTCCAACGGGTTTGTATACTGAGGATGAGCGGCTAAAGTAATTTATTTAAGGGGGAAGCGAACCGGAGATAAGTAACTATTTTATTATTGTCTCTATAATTTCATGATTTTGTCACTGAATCATTCTGTTATAAGTGTGTGCTTGATTGAATATTTTCAAGTCTTCGTTTACAGTCATTGATCGTGGTTATCAACGACCGTAAAAGAAGCACTCCATCTACATCTGTTCCTGCAGGCCGATCTAGGCTGCGGAATGATTGATTTATCATTGTAGTGACTTAGGAATTTGAGATATGCTATTCTTTTCACATGACTCATACTGCAATGATAGGCTGAGTCATAGTGTTTAGATAGGGTATGCCGAATCCATAGTTGCGTTCTTCTCGATTCATTTATTTTCCTAATAAATGATGGTGTTTTGATTTAAATTGAATTTGTGAGATTGAATGGTAGAAAAGTTACGAATCGATGGTTAGCTAACTCCTTGATTAATTCATAAACTGTTAATTTTCTCCTTTATCATAATTTGTTCCATCCTAGTTTACTTAGTTTTCTTTTATTGCATTGAAAATTGTTGGTATTTGTGCGATAAATTGAATTTCTCCCTTGGTAATTCCTTGGGTGTGTTAAAGTCTCTGAAAGAAATAGATAAATTTTATATTTTCCTGTGGGTTTGACACCCCTGTTCTTGCCGTTCTACAATAGATCTTGTGCACTTGCAATGGTTAAAATTAAAATATACCAGTATTCCATCGGGGCTCGATGCTATATTGCTCGGGGATTACTTAAGTTGAAGGTTTAAGTTTTGCTTTAGGTCTGTTCAGTGTCATTCATGATAAATCAACAGTAAAGTAAGACATGCAAATTACCAGTAAACTTGAATGTAAATCATCATCTTTTAAATTATTTTCTAGCAAATACATAGACACATCATGCTTAGAATATCATGGAATATATGTGAGATTTTAATTTATATGTTCATTGTGATTTGTTCCCTATTGAGCTAGGATGTAACTCACCCCTTTAGACTATACGTCGCAGGTCCTTTGTTAGCAACAGCTGAGGCTTCGGGAGACGTAGATCCGGGTGATTCGGATTACGTGCCTGGAGACGAGTTGGAGCCTCCTCCCGAGGACTTCTTCTAGGAGACTCTACTGTGTACTTTGACAGAGAGTAGTTTTTGAGAGCTAATTGTACGGCTTGATATGTCAAGCCTTTATTTTGACAAACAATGTAATTAAATTGAATCATTCTTTTGGCGAACCATCTGGGGTGATCTGTTTATCACCGATGGTTCGAGTCGGTTCTCTGTTCATGCAGTGACATGAAAGTAGAACTGTCTTTTGAATGTGTCAGTTGGGCATATTAACTTTTTTCGCTTTATGAAATTATTTGCTTTATCTCTTTGTTATTGCTTGTTATACCAATATTCCGTGCATAGTGATCAGTATCGAAATGTGACTATATTTCGTACCTTAATCCCTACACGTAGCTGTCCAATGAAAGCATCTGATGATTGTTGTGAGGTTTTAATGATTACAGGTATTTCTGACCGTTGGATCGTAGAAGAGCATAAAAGAGGGTAATTAAAGAATACACAAGGACTACAGACTAAAAGGTTAAAAGAAGCATAGAAATCCGTGACGCAGCCTAACATCCGCCAAAAGAGGAGAATCTAACCCTAGATGTCAATCGATTGAGAGATAAGTGTCAATCAATTGACAAGAGAAGAGAAGTCCAACTGCACTTCTTCCGAATCAAAACTCAATCGATTGAGAACTGACTCTCAATCGATTAAGGCCATTAGAGATAGGGTTTGCTCGACCCTATATAAAGGAAGCTACGAATCATTAGTGGGGAGCTCTCTTTGTGATTATTTTTGAATATATATTATTGAGGGTTCTTCTTGGTTTTTTTTCTCAGTAGATTGTATTAGGATTATTTTTAATTCTCGTTGATAATTGTGAGAACAAGAGTATTGTAAGGAGATTTTTGAGAAATAAAAGAATATTGCTAACATGATATCTTTGGATCTACAAAGGGTTTATATACCGAGGATGAGTGGCTAAAGTAATTTGTTCAAGGGGGGAGCGAACCGGAGATAAGTAACTATTTTATCATTATTTCTATAATTTCATAGTTTGTCATTGAATCATTCTGTTATAAGTGTGTGCGTGATTGAATATTATCGAGTCTTCATTTACAGTCATTGATCGTGGTTATCAACAACTGTGAAAGAAGTACTCCATCTAGATCTGTTCCTGCAGGCTGATCTAGGCTGCGGAATGATTGATTATCATTGTTGTGATTTAGGGCTTTGAGATATGCTATTTTTTTCACATGACTCATACCGCAATGATAGGCTGAGTCATAGTGTTTAGATAGGGTATGCCAGATCCATAGTTGCGTTCTTATCAATTCATTTGTTTTCCTAATAAATGATGGTGTTTTGACTAAAATTGAATTTGTGAGACTGAATGGTAGAAAAGTTACGAATCGATGGTTAGCTAGCTCCTTGATCAATTCATAAACTGTTAATTTTCTCCTTATCATAATTTGTTTCGTCCTAGTTTAATTAGTTTTCTTTTATTGCATTGAGAATTATTGGTATTTGTGTGGTAAAATTGAATTTCTCCCTTGGTAATTCCTTGGGTGTGTTAAAGTCTCTGAAAGAATTAGATAAAATTCACGTTTTCCCTGTGGGTTCGACACCTCTGTTCTTTCCATTCTACAATAGATCTTGTGCCCTTGCAAGGGTTTAAATTAAAATACACCACATAGCTTTGGGGCACGGTCTGGAGGATCGTGCTGATGGCACGGGTTTGGGGTGCCAAAATCCGTGCTGTCACAGTTTTAGTTGATCTTGTTCATTTCATTTGATGCGTACATTAGACCTATTGGGAGGTTGTTTTAAAGTTTTATTATAATTTTTCGAGGAGGTTCGGTGTTGAGAGTTTAATGTAATAGTTTTGTTGGTTGGGGTTCTATGAAGGTTTTGATTGTGAGGTCTATGAAAATTTGAATTTGGGGGGGTTAGAAATGGTCATAGTTATGAAGTTGACTTTATGTTGTGGGGTTTGAGGATCAGGTGATATGTTGGTTTGGATGTTGATCGTAGTTGTTGTGAAAATTAAGTTGTACACGCAAGTGCAGGAATCGTGATGTAGTCAGTGGGTGCAGAGTACGAGATCGTTCCCACGAGGATTGATTAGAGAATTTAAAATCAGAAATAGCAATTAACCAAAAGAATTACCACAGATCTATCACAGTATCTTTTAAATTAAAAACGTAAGAATTTGAAAGATGAGATAAATACTAATCACTAATTGAAATTTAACATATTATAAAAGATAAGGATTGAGATACTAAATTCTCCCATTGTGGGTTTATCATTTGTGTAATACAAATCTGTGGATTGAGATGTGAGATCTTTAACAGATATCTAAAAAGAAGCACTGCCCCAAATACACGTGAGTTCTAAAATATAGATCTGAGATCATAGAGATGTATGATTAACATCTCATGAGTGTAAGATTAACACTTACACCTCGGACAATACTTAGAATCCAATCTCTAGGTAATTTCTAAAGTACGATCTAAGATCAAGGAGATGTATGATTAACACCCGATGAGTGTGTGATCAATACCCACACCTCAGATAGTGATTGGAACTCACCACTGGGATAAAGTCACACTATCAATCCGAGATCAAGGAGATGTATGATTAACACCCCATGAGTGTGTGATTAACACTCACACCTCAGATAACAGTAAAACTTCACCCCGAGATAGGTAATAATTAGGATAAAATTATTATTACAGATCTAAAATCATAGGGCATGATTAGCTCCTAGATCTCAGATTGAAATCAGATTTCACCATTTTCAATAACAATATTAGGGCCTTTAAAAGCATCTGACATCTCAATCACAGATTTATATTAATATAAATGACTCCCTCCGATAGGGTTCATTAGATCCGCATCCTTAATGAAACTAGCCACACATAATTGAAATAAATAATAAAATAAAAACTGAAATTAAAAATGGCATTAAAATACCGTAAAGAATGATCCACAAGAATCTATAAAAGCTTTAATCCAATGCGTACAATCCTTTCTTGAATGCAGAAATTAACGTAATCTAGGACCTAAAACTAGAAAAAAGAAAGAACAATACTAAGAAAAATAAAAGGCTCCCCAAAGGGAGATATTTTTCTAACCCTAATTCTAATTCTCCCTTATATAGGGTCTAATTTCAAAACCCTCCTTTTCCTCTCAATTTTGAGCTTTAAAAACATAAAGATTCGGTTCAAAGTCGATTGATCGAGGGTTTAGGTCGATCGATCGACCTTCCCAGATTTTCGTGAAACTCGACCTAACTCTTCAACAGATACAGCCTCAGTATTTTAGTCATAACTTTTTATCCCAAAGTTGGATTGAAGCGATTCATGTAGCGTTGGAAAGAAGACGATGAGCTCTACAACTTTAGTGTTTTAACCATTTCATGAATCTGACGTATTAAAAGTCTAAATTGAGCTGCAAGTCGTAATAAGTTCTCGATGGCCCAAGGTTGTAGTGTTTGATGTTATTTTTGAAATTCTTGGGCTGTTTTATACACTTGGATTGTATTTATCTGAAATACTTCAAATCTAGTAATTCTCATCAGATAGCCTTCATCGGAAGGCTAAATCTAGGTATTTAGGGGTGAAATATCATCATATTTCACTACTCATCAGTAGTCATAAGATTTAAGTTTGGTTTAGTTTTGAGAGTGGGAGGAATGAGAGTTTTGTTGGTTAGTTTATCGTTAGATTTAATTATCAGTTTTGGGTTGAGTGATGTTGTGGGGATAAATTCAACAATGAGTTCAGATTTGATGGTGGGTTCAGGTTTGATAATAGGTTCAGATCTAATGATAGGTTTAGTTTTGACGACAGGCTCGAGTCCAATTATGGGTTTGGGTATGACGGTAGGTTCGGGTTCGATGACTAGTTCAAGTTCGATGATAGTTTTAGGTTTGATGATGAGTTTAGGTTTGAAGATAGGTTCATTTTTAATGATAGGTTTAGGTTTGGTGACAATGTCGGGTCTGATGATAGGTTTAGGTTTGATGATAGGTTTGGGTTCAATGATAGGTTTAGTTTTGATAATAGGTTTGAGTTTAGGGCTCAGTTTTGTGGTTGGTGAGGTGACAAGTTTAAGAGTCGATTTTGAAGTTGGTGGAGCTATACGTTCGATGGTGGCTTTGTCTTCGGAGGCGTGTTATGGGGTGAGTGAAACAATAGATTTAGAGATAAGTTCGGGTTTGGAAGTTGGTGTCGAAGTGGGCGTGATGATTGGTTCAAGAGCTGGTTCTAAGGTTAGTGGGACAATGTGTTCGGTAATGGATTCACGTTTTGGAGTAGGTGTAGAGATTAATTCAAGTGTCGGTTCTGAGATTGGTGGAGCGAGGTGTTCGATCGGGTGTTTGATAAGGCGTTCGAATTTTGACGTTGGTTCATATGTGAGGAGGCTGATGGTTTTAGGAATGGGCTTGGTTATAGGTTTAGGTTCAACATTTAGTTTTAGAATTTGTGGAATGATTGGTTTAGGCATGGGTGGTGTTACAATATGTTGATAGGCTGGTTCGGGAATTGCTTCCGGGATAGGTGAGGGAGTTTGTTTAGGGATCGATTGTATTGTTGGCACTATAAAAAAATAAATTATTAGTGGCAGTTTTTTGGAGCAAAAAACTGCCGCTATTAACAAAAAACTATTAAAGACTATTAGCGGCAAGGGTATTAGCGGCAGTTTTTTACTGCCGCTAATAGTCTTATTTTTTGTAGTGTGGATTAGGTGTTGGTTGAGGGAGCGTGTGGATTCATTCATTGGTGGGTAAGTTATCGAGTTCGAAGGTAGGTCGAGTTGGTTCGGGGGTAGGTTTATCGATTTTAAGGATCGGTTGAGTTGGTTTGGGATTGTGTTTGATGATCCTAGTGGTAGGTTGAGGTATTTTAGGAATATGTTTGATGATTTTGATAGTAGGTTAGGTCGGTTCAGAAGTGGATTCGATGATTTTGGCGATAGGTTTGGTTTTAAAGATTTCAGTACTTGGCTCAGCGTGATAAGTGACTTTGGGTTTTATGTTGTGAGGGATGAGATTGGTTGGTTGTCAATGGGTAGTACGGATGTGGTCTGAGAGAGGTTCAATACTACGGACCAGGCTAGCAAGATGAACTGGGGCAAAGGTGAATGAGTCTACGGTATCATATGCGAGTTGAGGGCTTGATGGAGTTTGCTCAAATAACGGGTTGTAGAAGGTGATGCTAGTTTGCATGACATTGGGGTGCTAGTCTTGATTCTGGTTAGGATATGGTTGTTGGTTATAATTATAGTATAGAGATTAGTTATAGTCAGGTTATAGGTTCGTGTATTGATCTTGAGTTTAGTTATATGGATGGAAGTTCATTTGGTTTTAATCTTGGTTCGTGTTAATTTGTTTGGGGCTTAAAGTTTTATTTTAGGGTAATTGGAAGAGAGTTCGTTGGATGTTAGTGTAGAGAGATTAAGGTCCCCATTTTTATGCGGCGCTAGATGTGCGAAGCATGTTGACAGAGGCTAGTGAAATCAAGGTAGTCGCTTAGTATGAGAGCACTTCGGAGGGGCTCTTGGGTATTATTGATTACAATGTCTATGGTGTAGCTTTCTTTTATTTGATACCCTGTTTGGGCGGCAAGTGATCACTACTTATATATGTATCTAATTAAGTCTTAACCTATTGGAAGCGCATAACAGAAATTGTAGAGATAGTATAGGATCGTTCCCACGAAGACAGATTTATCTATATTAACTTAATTTGCTGAAAACTTATATTTATCTTTTAAGTTCCTAATCTACTAGAGAAATATGAATAAAAGAATTGTTTCTTAATCTAAATTACAAAAAATAAATCCAAAATCCTCCTTTGGATTATACTCATCAATCACAATCTTTAGCTATCGGATATTTATGTAATTAAACACTACCATTACACTATATATCAAGTTTCCTAGCATTGGTCATCAATTAATACTAAAATCCTATCAATACAGATTTAATCTAATCAATAATATCCTGAAGCTTGGGCGTCAATCAAACTCTAGAAAATTGAAGATGGAAAAGTAAAACCGTTACACTAATCTACAAACTTCAACCTGAGTCGTCAATTCAAATTAAAATTCAAAGATTTTACAAAGCAAGGAATTGTAATAAAATAAATCTAAACTATAAAGCAATAAAATTATATCTTTCACCCCGTAGTCGCAATCGTCAATTGTTTCTGAGAAACTACAGATATCTACACTAATCTTCAGCTCCCAATTACAGTTGGCAATTGCTCTTGAGAAACCTTGGATATCTAATCTACAAAGCAATAAAAATCTACTCTAAGTTGATTGAAAGAAAACCCAACTTCAGTCATCAATTGATGCTGAGAATTCCTTCGATGGTTATTCCTATGTGTCGAGCCTCTTATTTATAGATCATAAAGGTCAGTTTACAAAACTTCTAATTCTAATAAAAGAAATTACTAAAATAAAGTCATCCTAATATAACTCTACTTCTAATTTTTATCTTTCCTTGTTTTTTATCGTTGTTGTACTTCTGGATCTTCTCCTTTATTTCAGCAGTAGAGTTCCTTAAGAGTCTTCTTCCTTTAGATCCGTGATTCACTGGACTTCTTTAAGAGATCTTCTAATAGCAGTGTTCTTTCTTACGTGATCAGCAACTTTGGAAGGTATCTTCCCTGAAAAATCGTAAATCACGATTTTCTATTTTTATTGAAACTTCCTCTGGAAAATCATAAATCACAATTTTCTAACACAACTTCCTACTGAAAGATTCTTCATTTGCTTACGATTCATCGCTTCTCTTTTGAACGATTTTCTCTTGTAGAATCGTAAATTACGATTTCTATTCTTCTAGTACTTTATTCCGCCAAATCATAAAGCACGATTTTTATCTTTTCAATCGGCGATGATTCATCTTGTGGTTCAATTATCTTTTTATTATTTTTGGTTCTCTTTTATTGTTTTTCTTTAATATCTACACATCATTAACTTATTAGTAGCAAACTAAGTTCTAGCATCACTAAGTTAAGAGTAGTAAAATGGTATATTATGTGACTGATCAGCAAGCCTCCTCTAACGACTAGCGAAGGTCGTGAAGTCTTCGTTGCTTTCTTGTTTTGTGGCCATCAAGTCATGGAGGCTAATTTTCTAGTGAATAAGGTGTTGGTATTGGTTTAAAAATCTGTTGGATAGGTCTTCGAAAGTTTTGATTTTGGCTAATGGTAAGGCAGCGAATCAGTCGAGGGCTTCTCCTTCCAGAGATCTCTGAAAGTAATGGGTCAAGAGCGCATGATTGGTGCTAATCGGTTGACAGTCATTGCAAAACAGTGTCATGTGATGGTTTGGATGCTTGTGCCGTTATATTTGTTGAATTTTGATAGTTTAAAATCGGCGGGTACGGTGAATTCTAAGTCTCGACAGGTACGGTGAATTTTGGTAGTTGTTAAGGAATTGAGGGAGATCGTCTATGTTTATATTGGCATCTTTTTTAGATGTCTCAGGGTAGGATTGTCTTCGATGGTTGTCGTTGAATGAATCGTGAAAGATATGTCTGTTAGGTGTTGGGGGAGTCGGGGAATGTGGAGGAGTAGGCGTTCTCTCCCCCTGTCTGCTTTTCAGGGTGGCTTGTTTTTCATTTATCAATCCTTGGGCTACCGCGCCTTTGTATAAGTTGGCGAAGGATTTTCGTAGGGTCACGGCTTCTTTCCCTCCTTTTGAAAGGGTGTTGGCAGTGAGGTCTATGACTTGATTGGTGGTGTAGCTTTACTCGATATCATCTCCGTTGTTGTTACTGTGATTAGTATTTTTTTTAGCAAAGGGGTATTTTTCGCCTTCACCGACCATATTTATCTGACGACGACGTTTTGCTAACTGTTGAGATGGCCTAACGTTATACTCGAGGTTGTTATGGCAGCCCAATGAGTGTGAGTCATTATCATTAGAGTTCAATTTGTAGATTCCTGACATTCTAGTTTTGAAAGAGTCGAGTATGCGGTGTGTGTGTGTGTGTGTGAAAAAGTGAAAAATAAAGAAGAACTAAATAAAATCCAAACTAATTAAATCGGGGCAACCTTAGCAAAAACAGTCTTATCGCGATCGCCAGTCTATTGGTAAGTACTTTTTCTAGGTCCCTTTTGAGTCTCGGAATAAGTGGCCCAATTTGGTTCGAGTGGACTCTGTTTGCGAGGGTTGGCGATAGGCGATAGAATAATAAAAGGGATATTTTTATATGCACCTGCAGAGATATATATATATATGTTAATAATACGCAAATTTTAAATGAAGAATATATGGGTTGTTGCGATCGTCAGTTGCAGATATATATCAACGTTGTAACATGTCCCTGATCACGCTCTACGGGATACAGGTTGGCTTCTTTACTGAACGTCGGCCGGCCAACTTCAGTAGCTACGGGTTGCCTAAAATTTAAATAGTTTGGTCTTCTTACTCTTACTGGACCTATCTAAAAAGGGGGTTGTGACCCGCTATGCTTAGGAGGATCGATCCCGTTCCTGGGTATCCTTCATAAGCTCCCTTGAGCAAATTAGGGTGGTTATGGCTGATTTGTAAATATTGAGAAAGGTTAGGAATCTAATCGGCTCTAGGCTAAAAATTTTGGGCAGGGGTTTTCTAAGGGATGACTCTAAGATTAAGCGTTTCTCCCTTTATACTCCTTCGAGAGTTAAGGCTAGTGGAACAGTTCAACTAGTTGACTACCCGGGACTCCTAGGGAAGAGTCTGCAATCCTAAAAGTATAGAAGGCAACTCAACCCCTTTCGTTGGAAGCCCCAGAGAGAACCTCAAATTTTTTAAAAGAGAAAATTTTCATAAAGAGAGAAAAAACTAGTGAATGGGTGACTTTGGTCGCTGGATAGGGGGTCTATTTATAGGTACTGGATTAATTACGTGCATAGGGGAACATGCGCAATTGATCAATTGCGTGTATGGCATCAGGTGATTAATTGAATTGCGTGCAAGGATACCCACGCTTAATTTCCTGGAAGTCGGTCACTAACTAGGGAATGACCGACTGACTGACTCGGCCGGGAATTCGAGTTCTAGTCCAACTGGGCTAATTAGCCCCATGCGCGTAATCCGAAACTTCAGGCGATCCTAGGTATCGGAGTCCTGGTCCAACTCTGGGTCAATTGCGTGCAATCAAATTAAACTCATGATGTCATGCACATAATTCGGGATCAATTGCGCGCAGGTCAGCGAGTGCGCAATCAAATTACGCGTATGATGTCATATGCATAATTCAGTTTGTGAACTAAAACTTTAGAAATTTCAGGATAGACAGGCCGGTCAGGACAGACAAGCATACATATTTACATGTAATATCATTTAAGTAAATGTCATAATTTTTTCCTTTCCATTTACTTAAAATATTACATGTAAATAATGAAATACCCCCCATTTGAATTCAATAAAAATAGTCTTGAATCAAAAATCTTAGAGAATAAAAAGTCAACTTTCCAGTTCAAGAATAAAATCCATTTTTTTACAATTTAGTCAAATTTCTAATTTTCAAATGTTAAGCCTTTTTGCGAAATTTTAAAGCTCATAAATATTATCATATCAAAATATTGCTAAAATATCAAAGTCCGATGTCAAGGTTTTGGCTTGACCTTTGACCTTCGGTCAACAGGGCCTGGAGCTTGATTATACACTATTATTATGGTGCATAATTCCTGGATTGTGAGGTTTTTAGGGTTTTAGGACTCTTAGAGAGGGTTGGTCCCTTTCCAAAAGTCATGGGCAAAGTGAAGGGTTGATCGAATAGGTTTCTATACTCTGAGAGGGCGAAAATGGGGTGTCCATAGTGGCAGCAAATATTAGTTTAAAGACATCGATATTTCTTATGCCTCGAACCGATTTCCTGTATTATTTCTGGTCAACATCTCATAATTTTTTCAACAGTAGTCAGATGTTGATTCCACATGGCACACATCCTAAAAAGTGACCTCAATCACTGCTGATGGTACACCCATGTCAAAGTGTACCGACCCGAGATCTCACAACCTCTTAATTGTAAGATCTTAGACCGTACCTTCATATCATGAACCATAGAAACATAATAAGGGGATAAAAGCACCTTAAACAGTGGAAGATAAAATTTCTTTAAAACATTAATTAATCTAAATAAAACCCATGATAATGTTCTTATTCCAATAATAAGGCCAACATGATTAAAGCTTAAACAGTTTTGATAAAATACTAACTGATCAATGTCTCATTTATTTAAAATTACTAATAACTAGAAAGGAAAATAACTAATTAGGCCACGAAGCCATCATCGTCATTCAGTCCAGTTTCCTGAGCACCACATGCCGTCTTATCGCCATAGACCCATACATTATCCTTGACAATACCTGTCTCATCTGGTCACCCACATCAACAAGGGGTGTAAGTTTACACTTGTATGAACCAGACATGCAATCCATTGAAGCATAAAAATATCAATCATAGTCATATAAACATTTCGATATATTTCATGTATGTGTGCATGTGGCATGTATAATCTCACTAAGCTGAAATGAACTGAACATAAACATATATCGATATTACATGAATGCATCATATCTTTTAATTTCATCTTTCTTATCATTTAATGCACGTTAGGCTCCATCCCGCTCAAGACGTTGGGTCTTAATCATGCTTATCACTTGTTTAGTTAGACTCCATTATGCTCAAGACGTTGGGTCTAATGAATCATATTATTTATTACATGTCAAACTTCGTCCCGCTCAAGACGTTGGACTGAATCATGCTCATCATACTGTTGTTCAGTTAGACTCCATCTTACACAAGATGTTGGGTTTAATACCTTCTTAGACTCCATCATGTACAAGATGTTGGGTCAATACTCTTTAATCCTGTTTAGTTAGACTCCATCAAGTACCAAATGTTGGGCCTAATACCTTCTTAGACTCCATCGGGTACAAGATGTTGGGTCTAATGCTCATTGATCATGGCTTGACATTTTATCGTATTTTATGTGTCTTAATTGTGTATTATATAGATCATCATGGAACATACAAAGTGCATGAGAGTGATATCATACTATATAAGCATTTAAGTGTATTTAATCATGGTACATAAATATCAAAGTGTACACAATCATGGTGCATAAATATTACAGTACATATCATACGATCATGGTGCGTAAACATTGACATTTTAATCACATTGTTAAGAGAAGAATTGATTATAGAACTTAACTACGCAAACACCATCCATTGATTTCAAGTCAAGCTCAATCGATTGACATACAATCGTCAATCGATTGACATAATTCTGCGCATATCATAATACATACAGTTCAATTGATTGACTCCTCTGAATCAATCGATTGAGATAATACTGTGCCTTTTCCCCAAAACAGCATTATTTATCAGTATCCGTTTATGCTCAATCGATCGATTTCTTAGAATCAATCGATTGAATCAAATCCATACAGTTTCTAAAAAGAGTGTCCTTTATCAGGGTCTGTCAGGCTCAATCGATTAACTCCTCTGAATCAATCGATTGATTCCAATTTATGTATTTTCTCGAAATAATATCATTCATCAGTTTCTTATTCAAGCTCAATCGAATGACATACAATCGTCAATTGATTGACATACTTCTGTATATTTTTCTAAAATGATATCATTTAACCCTCAATCGATTGACATCCAATTGTCAATCAATTGACATGCTTCTGTGAGCACTCATCAAAATGTATCAAATCATATGGTGGGATTTCAACCATCTTCTTCTTAATTAAAATTATCAACATTAAAGATCATCAATCATAGCATGCATTAATTTAATCATCTATTCATTAGTCATGAAATAGATTCACTAATTTACATAAAAATCAATATTTTAAGTTCAATGGAAAGCATGATTTCTCCATACCTAGATCGATCGTACCACCACTATTAGATTAAGATCTCAACAATGATGATGATTCTAGAAGGAGGAGAAGGCCGCTTGAGAATATACGCCAACGTCGTCGCACTTTCAAAAGAAGGGTTCTAGGAAGATAGATCTAGAATTTCTTCTCTAAGGTCTCTAGAGTCTCTGATGGCTCTATTCTTAAGAAGAACTCTAAATGAGCTTATAATTTAGGGTTCTAAGCCAACACAACAAGGAAGAGTATATAGGCTTTTATCTCAAAGTCTAAAATAGAGGTTTAGAGCACACATAGCAAGGTTTAATCCCTAGACCTCTTATCTAAAACTTAAAGTCTTTAACCAGTAGGTTATTACACAACTTATGTTCATTAAGGAAGAAATAAATATAAGAGCTTGAAAAACTAAAACATGCATTTTTAGATAAAACGTTTTGAAAAGTCAAGACATGCGGGGAATACGATATTGAACACATACACATATTTTAGGTGTATCAAAGACATAAAATTCATATCATGACACAAAGTCACTTTTGGGATGTGTGTCATGTTGAAATAATATATTACCATATGATGATACCCTCATGATCGTAAGATCTATTATGAGGAATATTGGGATAGAAAATTATCTCCATCATCTAATTCAAATGAGTTTTGCATGTGAAAATCTTGGTGGCAATGTAAGATTCTCTGGTTGCAAAAACTATGTATCACCAACGCACACAAGCCATGAGCTGCTTTAAACCTGGCCACACGTAAAATAGTACGGTCAGCTCACATATAAGCGTCCACCTTGTGCTATCAAAAAAAAAAAGTCCGACTTGCGCACATCTCTCAAGCATAGTCACCATTTCAGGGTTCGGTAATAAGTCGTGCGGTAAAATTCAACAAGCTCGGAAAATATTTGGAGGAAAAATCGAAGAGAAAATAAATAATAAAAATTAAAACTATAAAAAATTAAAAAATCACATTGTGTTTTAAAATTCAGGAATTATTTGCGAATTTTTCTTAACACACAATTTTTAATTGTGAATAATTCAGAATTAATTCGTAAAACCTTAAATTCATGAATTTCTCAAAATTTTGATGGCACTATACTCGCATGCTGTAATCTAATGATTTGGTGCAACTCTAATGGGCTCCTCAATTCATACCTACCGAATAGCTAAATCCCCTACCTTCTAGCTTGGATTGCATATTGGATTTTTGTGGTCAACACCTTAACCCATCTTTGGGTTTCCATTAAAAACTAGGTTAGACCTTTGACCACACATTTTTCGAGGCGATAGGAAGCAAGTAGTTTCCTAATATAAGTGATATGTCTCCACTATTTTTCCTTGATGGGTTAGAAAAGAGAAGTGACTATATAAGGAGACCATCGTCCCATCTTCTTCTAACCCTAACACATTCCCATTTAGAGGCTAAACTTAGAGAAGATGAGAGGTAACGTGACTCGAATTCTCTGGAAGAGATCATCATTTTCATTGCGGAGATCACTAGGGCATCGACTCGAAAATAAATATAAGGTACGCATGTTCTTATAAAGATGTATATTTGATCGTGTGGTTTGAACTTAGATCATAAGATAAGTCTAACAATTGGTATCATAGCGGTTGGCTTAATCCCATGATCAATCTTTATGAAAAATTCTTTCGTAAAGAAGTTTTTTCTTATTTAAACATAAATAAATAAATATTATTTATTTTGATGCGGGTTCGACCGATTTGGTCATCAGCTGGCCTAATTTGACGACTCTCGTTGATTGTTTGGTGATGATCACCGTCGGCACCCGACAACCAGAGATAGTACACGGGTTGGTCGTCGAAGTTATGCGGACGACTCTGTGAAGAGGGTTTTTATTTAATGAAGCGTGAAGCACCGGGCTACGGTCATTTTACTTCTCTTTTACTTTAATGATTTTTTACCTCACTAGTTTGGTATTCTACGTCTCTAGGAGAGATTGTTTGTTGTAAGAAAAGTAAAAGAAGAAATTGCTTGGTATAAGATAAGAAAAAGACAAAACACTTTTTTGAGTAATTTTATGGGGCATAAAGAAACATTAAACTTGATATTTTCCTATTTATTTTGTGGCTGCAAATAAAAGAGGCTCAAGTTGTGTTTTAGAAGAAGATGTCTACGCAAATTTTTTTTTTTGTTTCCTCTTTTAGAAAAAGACAACTACACTAGCTTTAGTTGCATGTGTAGTTGGGGCATCAAAGTTGGTGCTTCCCAACTCTATATGACTTGATGACCCAACCCGAGTTGACCCAGACTGACCCGACCCGGTCCATGGATCTACAAACGCTCATAACCCAACCCAGTCTGTGACCTGGCTCGGTTTGTGACCCGACCCAGCCCATGATTTATTACCCGACTTGTGACCCGACCCGGTTTGTGACCCGGCCCGAACTGTGATCCGACCCATGATTTATTACCCGATTCAGCTCGTTAGACACAATCTGTTTGCCTTTAAGGCCCATTTTGACTCATATTATTTCTTATTCTTTTCGGGTCATTTATGGGCTATTTATAAGTCCAATTTGTGGACATTATATATAAATTTTGACTTTTTCGGACATTCCAAATCTATTTTTGAGGTATATTTTTGAAAATGAGCACTTTATTATAAGTTTTTCATGATCTAATGTCCTTTTGATAATTTTTAATAGGATAATTATTATATATTTGAGTGTCTTTAATTAAAGTTGGGTTTGTGAGGAGATATAGGATTGGGTTTTAAAGGTTGTACTCTAGCACCAACGCTAGTACTTATATAATATTACCCATGATTATTATTAATGTTTGGCACACGAGTTAAATTTGGCTACTTGCATCTCTTATTTATGTTATTTTATTTTATTGTTTAATTACTTTTGTGACCATCTAAAATATTATAAAATCTAAATAGAAAAGATGACTTAGAAGGATTCTTCTGTCCAACGGTGATGATATTTTTTAGTGTCGTAATTTTCATAAATGAGGTTTAATTTTATTTGATTGTTTTCAATATATCATATCCGATTCAAGGTAAATATCATGTGTGCTCTTAATGCTCTATTGTCGATGTTGACTAGATGTGACATGCATGCCCACATAATCATAGCTTGATGATTATAGATAATTTATTCACTTAATACATATGTATCTGATAACGGTTTGATTTTGATTAATTTGTTGTGTGACATTAATTTATCTTTCAAAAGTAGATTAATTAATAAGATGTGCATATATCTGGAATGAGTTTTGAAACCTTGAATCAAACTTGATATAGTTGTATGATATTTAGGCCGTACCTTAGGGATCAAGGTAGACCAGTAAAACGATCGTTCGAGGGTACGTAGCTGAAATAGGTCGAGGTCTTCCCAAAGGTGACCACTTATGTAGGTTGCGTGACTTTTGAATATTGATACGTGTGTCTCATTAAGATCGTGTTAGCACATACTTCTATGAGGTTTCTAACTTCTCGACAAAACTGATTTAAAAATTTTATGCAAGTAGGGTGAATAGAATAGTCATAAGTGTTTAAGGGAGAGAAGGATAATCTTTCTGGCCAAAGCTGATGGAGAGTCTGGATCAATCATACAACACTAGCGATTAGGTCTATGCGTGTTTTCTCAAACACGATCTTGGAAAGCAAACTGCGTGTCGAAGTTTTTGCCCAAAGGTGATGTTGAGACGATGCGACCAGGTTGTCCCATTAAGTGAATGTTTGCTTATGACTTACGCTCTAACAAATTCGAATTTGACCCTAAGTTCAAGTTAAATCCTTGGAGGTTAGTTAGTGATATATGGTCATAATACATGATGAATTTTTAGTGATATATGGTCATGCTGTAATTCTCAAGGACGATCCATAACATATGATTATAGATTCATCTAACATATGATCATGACGTATTTCACAGAAAATAGTCAATAATATATGATCAAAATATTTGATAAATTGTAGAAGTATAGTGACATATTTTTTAGTGTTATCTAGTGGTATATGATCACTGTTAGTACAGTTATAATTGTGTCTATCGTTTTTAAATTTTTTAATGGTGTTAAGCATAAAAAAGATTTTAACTTTTGACTTAGCGTGTGGCTAGTGATTTTATAATACGATAAATAAAAAAGTTAAAGGATGACGATGATGATTCATGCATCGATAAGTGAGACACAAATTGAATAACTATAAATGTGATGAAAATGTAACACTCAAAAACATATTTTGAGAATATTAATGTTTTCAATTTAGAAATGATTTTGTGATTTATCTCATGATTTGTTTGTTTTTGTCATTATATTAATTTATTTGCGGTGAATAATACTATAATAACATTTAGAGCAACAAACATTGCAGTTGATATAGGTAAAAGTTGGAATACCAAAATTGAGAATCAAGCCTTGTTATTGTAATTAAATTTTCAGAGAAATTTAATAATTTTTAGTTGATATCAATTTTTATGGGCATGATACTTTTAAAATTTATGGATAGTTAATACAATTACGATTAAACTGTTCTTGTCGGAAACTTTCTGATTTTAAAGAATAGTTAAATCAGTGAGAGCTTGTAGTTGTTGATAGTTATTACGAGTCTTAGGACTGTGATGTTCATATCGAATTAGTTTTGACTGCATAATTTTAGTGGGAGTTGCATCTCTGATATTGGTTAGTTTATTTTGTTATTAATGCATCAAATATGTTATTTTTTGTGCCCGTGTTATTGAGAGTATATGCAATTATACTCTATCTATTCGCATGAGAATTTTATCACATAGCAAAGTGGTAAGGTTGTATCTCATTATGCCTGAATTTTACTTTGGCTAAATGTGATTAGGCACCATATAAGTAAGCCTTCTTTCTATTAGATTGGTAACGTGAGTCACAGGCGAGCTGCCAGTAAGATATCAGAAAGACATCCTGAGGTATGAAATTGGATAAATATAGGTACGACATATGTGTGCGTTGCCTGATATCACTAAGTAAAGACTTAAATCTATTAATGATGCTAGTTTTGTGACCATGGATTGCCTAGTGTCAATTCGTATGATGGAATACTCTGTGCGTCATGATCTTTTACTGATATTGCTATTAAATTTGGGTGGTTGTTAATAACCATCGAGGTAGTGGGGGTCAATGATTTTTCAAAATATAAAATGGATGACCATCCGCTTTCAAAGTTTGTCAGCCCAGAGAGTCGTTTTCAAAATTATGTGTAGATGAGTTAAGGTGTAGAGCAAGTGGAAGAATGCTACATTTTTGTGGTCAACACCTTAACCCATCTTTGGGTTTCCATTAAAAATTGGGTTGGACCTTTGATCACACTTATCTCGAGGCGATAGGAAACAAGTAGTTTCCTAATATAAGTGATATGCCTCCACTCTTTTTTCTTGATGGATTAGGAAAGAGAAGTTACTATATAAGGAGACCACCGCCCCCTCTTCCTCTAACCCTAGCGCATTCTCATTTAGAGGCTAAACTTAGAGAATATGAGAGGTAACGTGGACTCGGAGTCTCTGACAGAGATTATCGTTTTCATTGCGGAGATCACTAGGGCATCGACTCGAAAATAAATACAAGGTACGCATGTTCTTATAAAGATGTATATTTGATCGTGTGTTTGAACTTAGATCCTAAGATAAGTCTAACATTTCATGCTAAGATTGCATCAAAAAATCATCTTTATTATGTGATTAAGGGCCCAAAATCAATGGTGGCTATCAATTACACAACCTGATATCTATTTTAATTTTTCGCTTAAAAATAGAGATATTTCAAATAAAGGAAAATAAAACCTAAAAGAAAACCTTCACCTCTCCTTATGGATATTCAATTAATCAAAAATTATCCTTACAAGTTACAACTATCAATCCTATGAAATATTACTATATTAGTGAGGGTTATTTATATATATATATATATATATATATATATATATATATATATATATATATATATATATATATATATATAATACATGTGACCAATTAAGATAACTTTTTATTCACAAAAATCTTCTTGAATGAAAGATATATTAGTGATATTAGTGAGTTTATGGGAGGACTACAAGTAAACCTCCATGAATGAAAGAAATATCAATATATTGCCAAAGATTTTCAAAGGTGCGGACTGCAACTATTGGAAAAACGAAACCAAAGAAGTTGTGGGTTTCATTGGATCGGCAAAAGAGCTGCAAGGAAGGGGAGGAGATGAAGAAGAAGAAATTGTTAGATGAAAGAAGATGATAGAGAATAAGAGGAGTTTTGGAAACAAAGTCTAGTTTAAGTCTAGTTGAAGTATAAGGTATGAGTTAGGAAGAACTCTCGTTTTGGGGTTTTCGGGATTTGCAGCAATGAGATATGAGTTAGGGGCATTTTAGATATGAAAATATGACATAAACTACTTTTACTTTTATATAGTAGTAAGGATAATTAAAAGAGATCTACGGATCTGGTCGGGCTTACGGGCTTCAACTTGTTAATTAAGCCTTTATCCGGCTCAAGCTATCACTCGTTTCTTATTTTCAGGCCCTAGCTCGGCCCTCTTACCGTTTTTTGAGCCCTAGACCTACATGGAACCCACCTACCAGACAGTATTTTTCCCTAATAAAAAAATATGGAATGATATGGTCATATCATGCGTGCATGACGATTAGGAGCCGCCTGATTGGTTGGAAAACAGTGGGTCCATCACTGTCAAACCCGTTTCCACCAATCAGGTGGGCCTGATGGCTTAGCACGCCTGATGCCATCATTTTCCTAAAGAAAATTAAGCCACTAATTTTTAATAATAATCTGTGATCTCCTTTAAATGGGACTGGCACCAACCTCTTTATTTTTTAACCATGTTCTATTGATGGGCACCAGCTTAATATAATGGCCTTTCCCATCTCTCATGAAAACTTGACTTTCACATTTTTCTAAGGGTTTCAAATCTATGAACTAAGCTTTAACATGAAGTATCTTTGTAATCACTTGAAATAAAATGAGTTGTGACTTATGAGTGCCCTTTCAGCCCCTGTCAAAAGTTGACTTTCATATACTCGTAATGGGGGTGTCGAATGGGCGGGGATCGGGCCGGACTTTTGATCGTCCCCCGATTATTTCTGACCCTAAAAATTAGGGCAAAACCTGGCTTAGATACACAATTGAGTCGGGTTCAGCTTGAGTCCTTTCGGGCTCGAGCATTTTATTAAAACCCAAATTTGACCCACCATTATAATCTATCATTATCATCATCATCATCATCATAACAATCTTATCTCATCTGTACGTAATGTTATAGTCCAATAAGGTTGAACCGGATTTTGAGTTCAACCACAGCTGCACTCCTTAGATATGGGAGAATCTTAACTTTCATGATTTTCACTTTACATAAGATGATGTGCAGTCAAGATTCTCTTATTTTCAAGGGCAGTAGGTATGGTTGAACTCGAAATCCGATTCAACCTACTTGGGCCTGATCATTGCCTCTCATATATTTTGATTAGTTATTTTTTATTAGCTCTCAAGTTCACTAACTTTATGATCCTCAATAGCTCTTCTCGAATGCCTAAACCTTGACGTTTTCAAAGATCTTTTGCTTGTTATAATTTCTTAATATGTAGGATCATACTTTAAGGGACATGGTTGAGGCTTAGAGAAAAGCATGCTAAACCTTTTTAAAGGAAATGAAAGAAGGGTGGGCATGGGTGCCTATTAAATAAGTTGTGTGTCGTACTTGATGCCCTTAATATTTAGACTTTTGCATTTGATGGATGCCTTTGTTGAGTTTGACTGCCCAATGAAATTGATTGCAGTGAGGCTCAATTAATGCGGGACAGTGTAGTCAATCACGCCAGCTTCCTGCACTTTGTCCTCAACAAATGTATCCTACGTTTTTAACTTTCCCCAAAGAAATAAGCAAGTGAACACGAAATTTGTGTTGTTGCACATACTTCAAAGAGTTGGACTGAATATTTTTGGGTCATTTGCCACGTGAAACATTATCTAAAGCCATTTGAATTGAAGATCATGATATAAAGATCTATGATATCAAAGATTGGCATGAACCATGATCGGTATCATATGATTCAACCCAATTAACCATTGAATCAAATGATAGACTTTCACTATATTAAATCAAAAGATAGAAATTATATTTCGCACGAAAGAATCTTTACATCATGACCTCTAAATTAGACACAACTTAGATGGTGTTCCAAGTGGCACAAGTCTTAAAAATACCAAATTTTTGGTCATAAGCCGACACGACAAGAATGGAGGGCATCTGGCATATTATAAAAAATCATGTGGCAGATACGCTTGTCTACTCTTGATGTGATCGGAAACACCATCTGATCTTGGATGATTTTGCTATATCTTAATTGAAGATGCTTAGATTGTGGTTGTGATTTCCTTGTCTGAGGGGTTCCCACTTCCCACGCAGATCTTCTTGGCCCCTTCTTGGTCTTGTGAGGTTCCAATAGTAGTTTTTGATCTACTTTGTAACAACAAATCCTATCGTATTGCCCTTTTGGTTAGATCATGGTGGGGTTTATCTAACCCAAATCTTACACTATTATAATCATGATTCTAAAAAATTGAGAAGCTACTCACCTTTTGCATCCATTATCTTTCATAGCAGTTACTTTTTATACAAAGTTGAATACTGTGATAGTCAAACTTTGATAAATATTTCACCAACTTCATCATGTCATCGTTTGGTTCCATGGCAAAGTCACATTAGATGGGCCGTGTATTTGCCACATGGTAATTATCAAGGGGACCGAATTTAAAGAAAGAGTTGGTATTTTAGGGACATGTGACATAAAAATATAATTTGGGTCTGGTTTTAAGTTTATGATTTATAGATCTCTAGTGCATAAAATGGGAGCAAAAAACGTTGAAATCAGATATTACCCTTTGACTGCATTTAATTATATAATGGAGATTATGAATCGTTTTAATCTTTTACAATTAATATCTTTAAATCATGGTCTTAAAATCAAATGGCTTAGATGATATTTTTACATAGCAAAAGTCATCAAACTTGTAAGTCTTTCTTTTAAGATCGGTGCAAGAGCCAACTTTTCGAGTGCAAGTAATGGCTCGCTTATCATCCTAATGTGGTAATTTTATATGAAAAGTTGATGGGAGCCATTACTTGCACTTGGAAATTTGGCCTTGCACCGAAGTTAAAGAAAGACTTTAATTTTTAGGGACATGTAACATGTGACACGTGAAAATGTAATTTGGGCCGTCGGATTTAAAGTTCATGTTCTATATATACTTAGTGGATAAGATGGGAACAAAACACAATATTTATCATATGATCTATTGTAGTCAACCGTTGAATCAAATAATAACCTTTGACTATTTTTAATCACATGATGAAGATTATATTTCAAGCTAATCTTTTGCACTTAATATCTTTAAATGACGTACTCCAAATCAAATAGTTTAGATGATATTTTCATATAGGAGAGGTGGCCAAACTTACAAGTCTTTTTAAATTCGGTGCAAAAACCAAGTTCCTGAGTGTAAGTAATGGCTCCCAAAGTTGAATTATTATGTGCAATAAGTCCGTTTTTTTGAGTGTTTTGGCTTAATGCCATCCCGTAAATGAAATGGAACCGTTATACACCATTTTTTCCCTTATGAAGTCGCCCTGTAATATTTAAAAAATACAAGTAATGTTTCTAACTTTTGAAAAAATACATTCTTTATTTGCTCTCCTGAAAGTTGCATCATTTAAAAGTGAATAGTAATGTATGAAATGAATTTACGTAAAATGAATAATGATGCATAACGTAAATTTTACGACGCCCAAATTGAACACTCATTTTATATCAGTATATTTTACTATTTTACAAGTAAAACAAGGAAGTAAACTATTACATATAAAGTAGTAGCATTAATTTAAAAATCATAGTTTTCATCCCTAATAGAACCTTCTATGGGTTGGTAAGCCCTTGGGAGCGCGAAATCAACATTCTTTCATTGAGTTGCGTGCTCATAGATAATAATCATTTGATAAGGTGATTGACCCAAGTGTCCAATACCTAAAAACTAATAAGTAATACCAACTCTACTATCATGGGGATATAAGAAGTGCAAATATTAGCTTTCTTGCTAAATGCCTAAACCGAATATAGAAACGTGCAATTAGAGCTGTCAATTTTGGGTTGGGTCAAAATTTTAGCTGTCTAATGGGTGAAGAGTATATACCCAAGGCGACCCAATGGTGCACTCCGATATGCCTGACCCAACACAAAAAATCAGCACGACTCTAAAAGACAATCCGACCCGCGTTAAATCCCTATAATTCGTTGATATTGTATATAAAATAACGGATTGGGTCAAGTGGAACCGAGCTTTACTATATCTGACCCAACCGGACCTTTGAGTCAATCAGACCCGACCCAGCCCAATGATGCTTCATGCCTGACCTGACCTAACAAGTCAAGCTTATATGCCCGACCTAATAAAAAACTAGGTTCGAGCCGATTCAGTTTCAAGCTGACCAGACACCTTGACAACCAATATGTTTTGCAAGTAGAGGCCTAAACAAGTCAAAGTAATTGTAGACTGACATTATATTTAAAACTCATCAACAACTTAATGAAATGGGTTTTACTAACAATGGATCGAAATGAGATGTAACATAAAGCTAGTACAAACATCATCCACCCATCTCAAGATGGATGGTATTAGATTTGATGATACATAGAACGTATATTCATATATTTCCTAGGACACCAATTAATTCTGCAGAGTAGGCATAGGTTAAGAGGAGGGGCTGACCCACCCCCCCTTGAGCAGGGGCACGTGCTCCTCTTAAATCAAATAAATAAATAAAAATAAAATGCTTGGTTCGAGTGTGGTTGGACAAGAGTACTTGCTTTAGTGCTCTCCTCCCCATTTTATAGATATATATAACTATAGTTAAGATTAAAGTGGTTTGATCTGAAGGATATATATAAATGGCTCAACATGCATTGTATACAAAAAAATATTTTTTATATACATTTATGTTTTGCCCTCCTCTTAGAAGAAAATCCAAAGTCTACCACCGGTTAATAGAACAGTTCATAGAAATGTTAATAGAACAGTTCATAGAAATATCAAATCACTGGGACGTGCACAGCTCTTTCTAACCAAGAAAATCAGTGAAAGTAAAGGTTTGACCATTTAACCTAACGAGAGGTTAGTTTGTTCACTCATTGTCCGCTGATCATTTACCCCAATGTGGACCTTGGCACTCGGGTCGGGTATAGAACAATAACTCGAACTACTAAGCCATTTATGGTGATCCTAGCCGCAGAATCCACAGCAAAATTTAGGGACATGATGATGAATTTATCAAGGAAATAGAACGATTTAGTATAATGTTGTCGTCAAAGAGTAGGTAAGAAAGAGAACTTTTTGTAGTGAATTTAGCTGCTCATTTTTAAGGCATTTGACCCCTTCGAATCACACAATCGAGATGGCTTTTTTTATTTTTTTTTGGCATTTTGGGAATCGATCTTATTCTTCTAAATTAGCTCCCTTTGAAGAAAGGATCCTGTCACTGCTACCCCCTTTGTGAGGAGCACCCCTTCTCCCGAAGTTAGGGGCTATTTTGCTAGAGTTCCTTAGAGAGTTGTCTGCACCTCGCAAGCTTAGACCCCAGCACACGGCACACTTCACCGCCGGATTGGTTACACTGTTACAGTATACAAAATGGTACCCAGTAGAAATAAAAATAAAAATAAATTAAAAAATGCTACCCAGTAGTTGTCATCCTCAATTGTATACAAGCATAGAGGTATTTAGCCAGTTCTGAGGAGGAAAAAAAGCTGTCTGTTACTTTTGCAAGTAGGAAAGCGTAAACAGTTTGGAATAAAAAGTAACGAATTCATTCCATTATATATGTACAGCATCCTTCTAGCTTGGATTCAACCCAAAAATTGAGCCATCGAAGAATTTCTAGGAAGTTTCTAAAGAGCCTTGACAGGAACAGCTAAAAAACATATACACAGCTATCCACATTGAGGCACAAAAAGTGCTTTGATCAGATGGTTAGAGACCTTCAACAACATAAAGTTTTGGAATGAGTGCCATCTACATTTTGGCTTGCCACTTGGATCTCAATTGATAATTAGAACTGTCTATCAGCTATAGAAAATCCATCTAAGAAAAGTTTTCATATAAGGCTTGAGAATGGTTCCTGGTTGGAGATTGTTATGTAAGGATCTTGTAATTCTTCACCTTCCAATCTGACAGGCACATTTTCCACAATAAGATCTCCCAAAATCAGAAACCGGTCATCTACCATGGCATCTTTTGGCTCTTGTGTGACATCATCACAGTCGCTCGCATCGGCAGTAGTTTCCGTCTCTGTGATCAGAACGTTGTCGCTCAGAAGGGCTTCAAGGGGGGAGCAAGTTTTCTTACCTGTCTGTGAAACAAACTTGACATCTAAGATCGGAAGTTCAAAATCCACGGCAGAATTAAAACTCTCTTTAATCTTGTTTATTGACCCAACTTCCTCATAACCCTCATTTATAACCGCACTTTTGGTTTCTTTGGCAATGGCCACTGAGCTTTCGTTGCAGTTCTGATCTCCGTAAAGGTGGTTTCCAGTGAAATCTATTTCCACAGCATCCATGTCAGTTTCATTGGTGCATTCTGTAAGAAGTCGGATTTCAGAGATAGTTTCATCATAACATGAATTCATGCTTTTATCATGTGGGATAATTTCTTCTACAGTTGCCTCTGTAGAACTGTCATTAGGCCATTCTGTAAAATGCTCCACCTCTACTTCACCACCTTGAGAAGGGATGCAAAAAGTTAATCCAGAACCCTTTATATTGTCTGTTTCATTGGATTCAACCAAATTGATGGCGGGGTTTTCAACACCACTGCATGGACTATGATTAGAAGGGAAAATCAATTCGCCATCGCTACCATCCTCATCATCTTCAATCGAGAAATCAGGAGCCTTAAATATTGAAGTCCGACTAAGTTCAGGAGGCTGTACAGAAGTTGATATTAAGAATCCAGCAAGTGCCGAAGCCAATGCATCATCAATGGAAAAAGCTGGCTTGTCTACAGGGCAACCTTTCTCCTCTGGCTCTGAAGCATCATTGTAGTTTTTATCATGCTCATCGTCAACTTTTGAAAATTCTATAGCCATAACCCCCAAATCTGGAAACAATTCAGGAGAAAGTTCTGTATCAGAGCCATCATCACAGCATGGAGATGATATTTTATTAAAAGAGGTATCATCCTTCTTCCTTGATTCTGACGCTTCGTAGCACTTAGTAATATCAGTACTGGATTCGGATTCATCGTTTGTGAATTCAGGGGCTGCAAACCTAGAACATGCATTCGATTTGGAAGGCCCAGAAACCACGGTAAGCCCATCTAGTTTCTGATTGAGTTGATGAAGCTTTGTTGCCATGCAAGCTAGAGGATTCAACATATTTTCTTCAAACTTCAAAAATAAAGTTTCTAATCTTCCCATTCGAAAAACCAGCTCATCCAATACTCTCTCGACACGACTGTGCGACAAATTGTTTTCAGTAGTGATTGATTCCGGTACTATCGGTGAGTGTTCTTGTGTTTTTCCTTCCATTTTACTCCACATTTCAGGGCTCGTCAACTCAGTTGCATCTGACCCGCCATCTTGATACTTTGGTTCTTCCCTAATTTCAGGAACTCGCCTGTCTTGTTTACTGTTACGCCCTGCTCGAGATAGTTGCAGAAGAGTGGGAACAAGCATGGTCAGTAAAGAACTTCCAGCCGAGTTATCCATAGGATTTATATGGTGATCTGAATCAGTGGATTCAACTGGAACAGCATATATGTAAATCTCCTCAATGTGAACATGTTCCTTTGTTTGAAGTGAAAGCAAGCGAAGGGTAAGGGAGATGCAAGGACTTGCATCAGAGATCTCTGCTGTTGCCTCGTAGCAAACCTGAACATTTTCTCTAATGAGCAATAGATCATGAAAAACCAAACTAATAATAAATGAAGGGCGCTCCATTAATTGAACCTATGTTACTTAATTCGCAATTCGCGCGATTCGAATTCGGAAGTCGCAATTCGATACTTCTATGCGAACCCAATTCGCCACGGGTAGGATGAGTTTCTATATTTTGTTTTTAATGTGGCAGGTGAACAGTAAATATATATGATTGAACTATGATATATTATACAACAAGAATTGTTTGGTTAAGCTACAAAGGAATTAGGCACTGGTTGATATTGGTTCAAGTCTTCCCACCGCCCAAAGTCTTCTTATATTTTAAATCGAATTCGTCGAATTCTCCAAATTCGCCCACTTACACCAAGTTAGACCAAATCGAATGGCGAACTGATTCGCTCCGAACCAATCCGCCATTCGCATGGTGTAGTAGTGATTTAAGTATCATAGACTTGAACAGATATCCAGCGAAAGAAGTTACACTAAATCATTGAAAATATAAGTTGGTGGATCTAACTAAGTCCAATTTTGGATTAGACATGTAGGTTCCTAGGGGAACAGCCTGTCCCCTTCATCCAACACCATCTGATAAAAAATTGGTGGGTTTAGACTCATTGCTATCTAGCTTCGACATCAGTCTTTTTCATAGCATATGGAACTAGAGTATAGAGGAATACCTGAATGTTTCCCCCAGTATTTCTATCAATTTTCTTTGACAAGGAATTGTTTGTGCCATCCTGCAGAGGAGAATCAGGGACTTTGACAACTTCTACCCAGCCATCTTCATCACTGGCAGGGCAGTTACTACTAATTTCATCCAACCCTCTAGGTAATTTTGTAGTTTCTGTAGATCCCTCTCGGTTTTCAGTAATGGCTTCCTCTCCAGTGTCATATGCATGAAGCATCTCATCTTCTTTTGCAGCAGCACTGCAACGTACAGTGCATAGATATTCATTACCACTCTGCTCCTTGGATGCATAGTATATTTCATAAACTCGAGCTGTACTCCTCACATAGACCCTGCGGATTTCATGATTTTGCCCAAAACTGACTGCAATGCAAGAAAAATTTTGATCACTAGTTCATGAACAAGAAAAAGCTAATAAAAGATTTGTCATTATTTGTAGCATCATTTTGTTTTCTGTTAATTCCTACCCATGAGGAATTGCTATTTTGCCTCGTAAAAATCAATTGGAAAAACTGAAATGATGTGTTCTTGTCTTTAATGCCTACTTACACGGAAGGATTTAGGGTGAAATAAGAATTTGAGTTTGATAGTACTCTGCAATCTATTTCATTTACTCAATCAGAATCAACATAAATGAAAAGATGACCCAAGTATATGATACAGCTGTAGTATAAGAGGGCACTAAGTATTGGTCGCCACATAAATCATAGATTCTCCAGTGAAAAGTTTAAGGTGATAGTATACATCTCAGAGTCATTACAGACAACGTTCTTAAAAGCCTTAAGCGAGCATAGGCGATGGAGGAGTCACCTCCCTCCCTCCCTCGCAGAGATCCTGCATTAGCAATGTACGGTACAACCCTGCACTCAATCCATTTGGATGCCAAGTGGCCAAGTGGGACCTAATCCGAGGATCAAGTGCCAAGGCAACATGCACAAGATCGATCAGCCGGTTAGGTGGTATCCGACGTGTTGAGTCAGGATTGTCTTCGCGCTTAGGCACGGGCTTGAATTCGGGTTTTGTTACAGGCATAAGGTAAATTAGTAGCAAATTAATTAACTATAATTTAAGCATCTAATTAAAACTCATCCTATCAATTTCCTGTTTTTTACCACTTAAAATAGTGATCCAAACCGTTCCTTATTTTAGGTGAACTAAAGTGAAACAATGAAACCGCCTCTTGGTTAGTGCTCGGTGGTCACCAAAGGTACCACCCCTTAATTAGGGTGCATTTGGCGCTTTCCATCAGTTGGGCTTCAATAGATACTTTCTCTTCAATTTTAAGACGCAGAAGTCCTTTGCAGTTCACTCCCTTTCTTAACCAAGTCTAATTCTCACATACGTATTCTTTTTCCAGCTTCTATTTTTGGGCAAAATATGGTGTGTCAGTAGGTAACTAACACCATATGTATTTGACAGACAGATGATCTACCAGATTACAGGAAACCAAGCCTAACTGAAAGTCTGAAATCTCATTTAAAGAGTTCAATAGTTCATGTCCAAACTCTGCAGATCTTCATTCATTTTCAGTGATGTAACGATTGTTTCTACATTAGACGGGTAAGCTACACAAAGGTAGTATCAGTGAGAGCGCTTATTTATGTAGTACTTTATCTTTGCATGACATCTGAAGGCTGCATTAACTCCACCGTCGCTTTCCACCGTACCAATCAGGCAATCAATAACTTTTACCAAGAGATTATGATTTTGGTAACTCTGAATTTAGTTTATCTCACAACTTCTCTCCCATCTCAAAATCTTTCCAAGCTAGCCTCAAGAAATATTGCTGTCACGTTCTAGTGGAGCTGATGGTGCTAGAAAAACGTGCCTTGTGGTTAGTGTCCATAATAGACTCAGTTAATACGTGTTTGTTGCTATCTGAGTGCTAGTCTTCCTGTTAATCAGTTATTGAAACATGTAGGTGTTATCTGCGAAGGTTGTATTGTGATTATTGAGACGTGTAAGTGTTGGGTGGGTAAGTTGTAGAAGATGTGTCTCTTACGTCAGTAGATTAATGATCTTGGTAAGCCAGTTAGGTGGTATCCGACATGTAGAAAATGGTGACCGTAGGTAGTTATTGAAACTGTAATTAATCATAAGGGAAACCGATGAATGAAAAAGGCAGCATGAGGTTTATTCCATTCCTTTCTTATTGGAGATCAAGATCCCTTGAAGAACCCATTCTCATTTCTGTAACCACTTAACGTGTTACATTTTGGGCCTCTCCCAATCATCTGAACCCGAGGGCCAAATGAAGGAGAGTAAAGAATCTCAACAGTGAATCCTTGATGAACTTGTGCAACAGAAGTGTCTTAGCTTCCAGTTATGACAGTTTGACTCGAACACATGAACCGAACCGCTAGAGATCACCAGGTAGATCGGTGAGTCGTCCAAGCAACAACTCTCAAGCCAGCGCCTTAAGAGGAATCCAAACAAGAGCACTTCGTTTGGAGTTTGGACTTTCCTAATTTCGACAAAATGATCCGACAAGGTGGCTCTGCCGAGCCAACCAATTCCAACGGTTGCTAATCGCCTCATTTCACATGGAAGGTGAGGCACTGACTTGGTATCAATGGATGGAGACTCTGTAGCGCTAACCAGCTGGGACGCCTTTGCAACATAACTTGGTTATTTTTCCGAGTTTCTTTGTGAAGGAGATTTGACCTGCTTAAAGGTCACTTGGTAGGAACTCACAATGGGTTTTAGATATGGTGGCAGTCGGGTTCAATAATGATGTTTAGCATATGGGCTTTTGTTTGGAGGCACATAATGACGGGCGTGTGAGAGATTGATTTCAAGCATATGAATATATGATTATCACTTGGCATTCGAACCTTGATTCAGCCCATCCACGTGTGACAACCCCATTGAGAGTCACTCACCAAACTCTATCAGGTGACCTAGAGAGGAGTACCAGACTCAATTTGAGATCACTGCTAACCACATAAAAGGGCTGACCGAACCTTTCGTGATCAATTGCTTCTTAAGTGGCCTTAAGGAGGACATTCGATTCAGTGTCAAGATGTTCAAGCCATCAACTAGAATCCAAGAAGAAAAGGTGAGCGCTCGATGCTGAAAAAATCATTCGGAGGGAAGTCGTTCCAGCATCCATCTTAGTTCTGGCGTTACAAGGTACGCCCTTGCCAGTCCTAGGAGTTAACAAGCAGAGATGAAGGAATGTCGTGATCCACGGTCGTGCTATAACTGCCACGACAAGTGGTCACCAGGCCACTAGTACAGAACGCATAAATTGCATTCCAGAATCCCTCTTAGTCAAGGTAGTTAAGGCGGTGTGGCGAGGCCATGGCGAAGAGGCTCGCTACGCCATGGCGAAGCTATTTATTAATTTTTAATTTCTTTATATTTTTTATATGGGAAGAAAAAATTTAAAAAAATTATAGGAATTCAACTACTAAAGCATCATACTTTGATTATGATATTGAGGATTTTATGTTCTAGGCATAAAGAAATATAAATAAATACAAATCAAATATGAAACATCAATAAATTTGCAACATGATAAGTATAAATAAATAAATAAATAACATAAACAAATATAGAATATTAAAAAATATTTGAATAACAAATACACATCGTAGTGTCGCCAACGCTGAGGTTTCGTCGACCGGTAACATGCTGAGGTTTCGTGATGAGAGAGAGAGAGAGTCCAGGATTTTGTAACTTATAAGTTGGGCTTTTGTAACTCGTAAGTTAAATTTTGTAACTTATATATTATAAAAATGTTATACAAAGTATTATAAGTTATATCAATGTCATACTTATAACTTTTCTATTTTATAAGTATTATACGTTATGATCCAAAAAAAATCAAATAGCGACGCCATATTGCTATTATGTCATGGCGTCACTATCTAGCCATCATGGCTATTTGGTTGTATATGACATTTCCCATCGTCATTTGCTATGGCGAGGCCATAGCGAGGCTACAACATTGCCTTGACTACCATGCTCTTAGTATTGGCATCACAAGGAAGACCCCCTTACCAGTTCAACGACTTAACACAAGCGGAGAGGAAGGAATGTCACAATCGCGGGTTGTGCTATAATTGCAATGACAAGTGGTCACCAGGCCACAAGTGCAGAACGCAAAAAATGTACCTTCTCGACGGGACTACATAAGTCTATGAAATGGAAGAGAATACCAAAGAAGACACAACAGGGGACGACCTTGTTCATTAGGTACATACGGATGAAACACCAACGATAATCACTTCGCGTGATAGATGGAGCTTCACACCTCAAACCATGCGACTTCAAGGGTACAGAAGGAACCAACTTCTAGTGGTTCTAGCGGACTCAGGAAGCACACATAACTTCCATGATCCCTCCATTACTAGTAAAGCCTGCTTACCAATTGCCTTCGGGGGTTGTTTTGAAGTGATGGTGGCGGATGGTGTAGTGAAGGACGTTGTGAAGGCGTTACCACATTTCTATAAGGGAACCCTGTCCAAACCGATTTCAATATTTTACCACTTTGTAGGTATGATGCTATATATGGAGCTCATTGGCTGCATACGCTAGGCCTATAGCGTTAGATTTCTTCAATTTCTCAACGAAGTTTACTCTCCATGGAAAGAAATTCCCGCTCAAAGGCAAGTGACCACAGATCTCTCTATAATAGATGAAGCACAACGCAAGAAGACTTAGAGGACTGATAGGAGAGGTGTACCCTTGCACTTCTCAATTTGAGCGCAACTCCAACACCATTTGAAGCAAACTGACGCGGGACGACAACCCTAAAATGCGGAATATGATTTTTTTATGCAATTTGGCCGAAATTAAATAAAATAATTCAAGTTTCATCGCAAAATTATCTTAAGATACCTTAGAGTTGCAGAATTTTGATGAATAGATCACACGGGATCCAGGTAGGGTCCAGTCCGATGCGCAAGTACTTCTAAATTTGAGGCGAGATCGGCTTAGAGATAGAACTCTAGCTTTTTCCAAGCTTGGGCATTCGTCTTCGATCCGACGTAGATTCGCAGGCTCTAACTAGGGCTTTGGAAATAGTTGTGTGGTTTTGTAATGAGCTTATGGTTTGATTTATGGCTTAGAAAAAGGTTTTGGGCTCTGTTTGATTTAAGATTCTGAAAGGGATTTATGGTTTTAGGGATCAAGAAATCAATAGGTTAAGATGTAGGAGAAACAAGCAGGGATCAATAAGGCAAAAGATTCAAAGAAGACAGTGATAGATAATAGAGAAAATAACAATGGCTTTTGGGAATCACTCCCTTGGCCTCACACCAAACCCATCTCAGGCAAAGAATATTCAAGCATAAAGCATTTAAAATATTCAATAACCAAATAAAGAGTCTTTACAAGCCTCAATATATAGGCCACCAATAATTAAACTCGAAATAAAGAGTTCTAATAGAAATAAAATACTAAAACGGAAAGTTTTCGCAACAAAAAACTCGAAATTAGAAGTCCCGTCACAACGTCCACGGACGTCCGTAGTGCCCCACGGACGTCCGTAACCTACGGACAGATAGGGGGCAAAATCACAAACGTCCGTCAGTGTTTCACAGACGTCCGTCACTGTTCATCACGGACGTCCGTCACTGTTCATCGTGAACAGAAAAAAAAAAAAAAAATATTTGACGTTCCCTGTCATTCTCCTCCACTCAAAATGTTTCATCACCGATGAAACACGCATGTTGTACTCGGACTCGGGCTCCCTCTCCTCTTCTTTCGACGCCGGTAGAAACGATGTGGTCCGAATCCAATGTCCATGTATGTGGCGTTCCCGTCAATTCCCTGGGACCAAAAAGGTTTCATCCCCGATGAAACGCGCTCGTGGTAGATGTCTAGCAAGTCAAGGTTCAAGCGACGAACTTCATTCTCATGGACCAAAGTGTTTTCGGACTCCGGTTTGCCGACCCATTTAATCAAGTACTTCTTGAATCCTCCGTCATGTGTAAAGACAGCATGATCGTTGATTATATCCTCTATCTCATCTGATCTCTGTCTGCTTGGGGAAGGAAGAGGTATAGGTTGCAAGGTTAGATTGGGGCTAGGGCTAGGAAGTGGCTGGAGTGGGTTTTCAGGAGGTGGGGTGAAGCCCAAATTAGGAACCAAGTCCTCCACATTGAACGTTGAACTAACCCCCGTGCCTGGAGGAAGCTTGAGCACATATGCATTAGGACCACTCTTAGACAAAATTCTAAAAGGCCCAGCGCCTCGGGGTTGGAGCTTCTTTGCGAATCCCGATGGGAACCGCTCAAGCCTAACCCGGACCATCACATAATCACCCACGTGAAATTCTTTATAACGCCTGTGAGCATCTGCAGATATTTTATATTGATTGTTGCTTGAATTAATTTTCTGTTTAATTTCGGCATGCAAGCTATGAATGTGTTGTGCAAATGCATCGGCAGACTCTGATACTCTATGGAATGCAGACATGGGGATCAAATCTAATGGGGTCCTAGGCCTATGACCATGCACTACCTCAAAAGGACTCATGCCTATGGACCTATTGACAGAATTATTATATGCAAACTCAGCTGTGGGTAAGATGATATCCCACGTCCTAACATGATCACCGACAAGGCTACGGAGGAGATTCCCAAGGCTCCTATTGGTGCTTTCGGTTTGGCCATCCGCTTGAAGGTGGTAAGCTATTGAGAATTGGAGCAATGTGCCCATCATGTGCCAAAGGGTCTTCCAAAAATAGCTAGTAAATTTAACATCCCTATCAGACACAATAGTTTTGGACAACCCATGAAGACACACTACCTCCGTGAAAAATAGTTTAGCAATATGAGATGCATCAGAGGTTTTGGAACAATGAATGAAGTGGGCCATTTTGGAAAATCAGTCCACTACGACATAGATGGAGTCGTGCTTCCTAGGGATCTTAGGAAGTCCAAGCACGAAATCCATAGAGAGGTCTTGCCACGGAGTGTGTGGCACGGGTAAAGGAGTGTACAAGCCAGTATTTTGTTTGGTCTGTTTTGACACTTGGCAGGTACGACAATGTTTGACAACCCGAGCGATATCTCTCATCAGGCTAGGCCAAAAGAACCTATCCTCTCTGGCGTAGCGGTTTTTTCGCGAAATGTCCTGCCATCCCTCCAGCATGTAACTCCCAAATGAGAAAGTCACACAATGAAGTGCGAGGGATGCAAAGGCGATTGCCTTTAAACAAGTACCCATCCTGGATGGTGTACACGGAGTGTGTGCTGGTCGGGTTATACTAAGGAGAGCAGTGTACTCAACCCCAAAATCTGGGCACTCAGGGTACTCATCCTTTAACTATTCGAACCCGACGACCTCGGTGCTTATTGTGCGCAAAGTCACCACTCGCTGACTAAGTGCATCAGCGGCCCTATTTTCAGCACCAGCCTTATGCTTTAACACGAATGTGAACCCCTGAAGGTACTCAACCCACTTCGCATGCCTTGGGTTCAACTTCTTCTGTGAAGCAAGAAAGCGTAAGGCTTTATGGTCAGAGAATAGCACAAATTCATGCGGTCTAAGGTAATGCTTCCAATACCAAAGAGATCGAACAACCGCATAGAACTCCTTGTCATAGGTGGAATATTTTTGCTTTGCCTCGTTAAGTTTTTCACTAAAATAGGCCACAGGGTGACCCTCTTGGCTAAGCACTCCTCCTATGCCTACACCCGATCCTTCACATGCGACTTCAAAGACTTTAGAAAAGTCCGGCAATCGCTTGACGAGTGCACTACTCATTCGATGTTTGATCTCAGCAAAGACTTTTATCGCCGCTTTGCCCCATTTAAAGTTCTCTTTTTTCATGCAATCTGTAATTAGGGCCATAATGGTACTAAAGCTTCTGATGAAGCGATGATAAAAAGTACCCAAACCATGGAAGCTACGGACATCGTGTATGTTCTTAGGCTCCGGCCACTCCACAATGGCTCTAGCCTTTTCGGGGTCCGCGACCATTCCATCGGCCGAGATAATAAATCCCAAGAAAACAACAGAATGTTGCATGAAGGTGCATTTCTTGAGATCTGCAAACAACTTCTCGCCCTTGAGGGTCTCACAAACCATCCTAAGGTGGTTCAAGTGTTGATCCTTGTTATGACTATAGATCAAAATGTCATCGAAATAAACAAGGAATTTGCCTAGAAACGGCCTCAACACTTGGGTCATGAGTCGCATGAAAGTACACTCGGGGCATTAGAAAGCCCAAATGGCATGACCATCCACTCATAAAGACCATCCTTAGTCTTAAAGGCGGTTTTCCACTGATCACCGGGGCGGATGCGGACTTAATGGTAGCCACTCTTAAGGTCTATCTTTGAAAAGATAGTGGCACCAACCATCATGTCAAGCATGTCATCGAGCCTTGGTATGGGAAACCGATACTTAACGGTAATCTTGTTGATTGCACGGCTATCCACACACATGCGTCATGTACCATCTTTCTTAGGAGTGAGTAGGGCAGGTACGGTACACGGGCTCAGACTCTCTTGGATGAACCCCTTTTGAAGGAGCTCATTGACTTGCTGAGTCAACTAGGCGTGCTCAACCGGATTCAACCTATAGTGGGGCAGGTTCGGTAAGGTAGATCCGGGAACCAAGACAATTGCGTGTTGGATATCACGCAGAGGAGGGAGTTCGTTTGGTAAGTATTCAGGGAAGACATCCATAAACTCTTTTAAAATCGGCTCAACCTCCTTGGGACACTCGCTCACCGACTCGGGAGCACTCTCTACGGTGACAACTACATGCACCACACTCTCTTCTATCGATGCTTTCTCGAACTCAGAAGGGCTCACAATATTAATGGATTTAGAAGACTCGCCCTTCTTTTCGACTGTGTTGGTCGATGGTGCTTTGGGAGGCAAAGGGTGTAAAGTGATCTTTTTGCCCTTATGCATGAACGTGCATATGTTTGTTCGACCAGAAAGAGTCACGTCCATGTCGTAAAGCCACGGCCTTTCCAAAATGATATGGCCCACATCCATCGGCACCACATCACACCATAAGGTATTCGAATAAGAACCTAACTGAATCGGTACACGACATATTTTCGACACGGGAATGGATGAAGAATTGACCCATGCGACCTTATAAGGTCTCGGGTGGGCTTCGGTTGTAAACCCTAAGCGGCGGACTGCATGAGTGGATATTACATTAGTACAACTATCGCTATCCACGATGACCCTACAATTCTTTTCACCAAATCTGGCGTAGGTGTGGAAGATGTTCTCCCTTCGCCAGTCATCCTTTTCATCCCGTTGAGGTTGTGCAAGGGCACACCTCACAACTAAAGCATGACCAATAGCATCACCCTCTTCATCACTGGGTGTGCTAACCGGTTCAAATATTTCCTCTTCAACCACTACCTCATCATCATCCTCCTCTCCCTCAATGAAGAGATTCCTCTGGGGTTCTTTCGTAGGGCATTGGGAGGCAAAGTGTCCCATCCTATGACATTCATAACACTTTACTTAAGAGTTAACCCTGGAGGAGTCTCCAACTACACTTTTTCCCTTTTCAAACCTCGAATTGGTAGGGGCGGGTTGTGTAGGTTTGGGAGGAGGATTGAATCGTCCCTCACTGGATCGTTGACTATTATAATATGGCTCGGTCCTCTTCACCACCGTAGTTTTCAAGTACCGTTCAAGATCTTGCACAACGGCATAGCATCTTTCAAGAGTTTCTACGGGGTGAGAAATCAATTCTTTTTGCAATTCAAGTCGCAATCCAGTGCGGAATCTAGACAAAGTGATTTCAGGGTCTTCCGATACTTTTGCCCTCATCATGAACTCTTCAAATTTGGCAATGTAATCGGTCACGGGCATACCACCTTGGCGTAAATTTTGCCACTGGTCGAGGAGGCGTTGGTGGTATGATAAAGGAACATACTTCTCAGTAAGTCGTTCCTTCATGTCGTCCCAATGAGTAATGGGAGGACAACCTGCATTCACCCTGATGCACTCGACATTGAGCCAGAAAAGTCGAGCTTGACCAACAAACTTCATCTTAGCGAATCTAACGCAACGGTCGTCATTCATGGCATACCAATCAAAGTGTTGGTCCATGTCAAAAAGCCAATCAGGGAAGACGGTAGGGTCCATTCTTCCATCGAAAGTCGGAATCTCAACTCAAACGTTCTTTAGGAGTTGAACTTCGTGGTCATAGTCATCTCTACGATGATCCCTACGATTCCAATTGTCTTAGCGACCATTACGTTCAAAGTGTGGGCATTCACGCTCTTGGTGTTGATTTTTCAGCCCACCCATCGCTTCCAGTTGGTTGATTCAATCACATAATCTATCATTACCAACTCCTAGGGATGTTTGGGCTTGCTCAATGGAATTCAGTCGTGCACTAATCGCACCCAACTCTTCTCGCATACCGTTAAGGGCATTGAGAATCGTACTCGAATCCATGGTGATCACAAGGTTTATTAGGGTTCTAAGATGGAATGCAATATGGACTCAAAACAATGCAATAAAATAAAGATGACAAGCAAAGATGCCCTAACCTAGAAAACCTAGGGCTTTGATATCAAAACTGACGCGGGATGACAACCCTAAAATGCGGAATATGATTTTTTTATGCAATTTGGCCGAAATTAAATAAAATAATTCAAGTTTAATCGCAAAATTATCTTAAGATACCTTAAGGTTGCAGAACTTTGATGAATAGATCACACGAGATCCAGGTAGGGTCCAGTCCGATGCGCAAGTACTTCTAGATTTGAGGCGAGATCGGCCTAGAGATAGAACTCTAGCTTTTTCCAGGCTTGGGCGTTCGTCTTCGATCCGACGTAGATTCGCAGGCTCTAACTAGGGCTTTGGAAATAGTTGTGTGGCTTTATAATGAGCTTATGGCTTGATTTATGGCTTAGAAAAAGGTTTTGGGCTCTGTTTGATTTAAGATTCTGAAAGGGATTTATGGTTTTTGGGATCAAGAAATCAATAGGTTAAGATGTAGGAGAAACAAGCAGGGATCAATAAGGCAAAAGATTCAAAGAAGACAGTGATAGATAATAGAGAAACTAACAATGGCTTTTGGGAATCACTCCCTTGGCCTCACACCAAACCCATCTCAGGTAAAGAATATTCAAGCCTAAAGTATTCAAAATATTCAATAACTAAATAAAGAGTCTTTACAAGCCTCAATATATAGGCCACCATAATTAAACTCGAAATAAAGAGTTCTAATAGAAATAAAACACTAAAAATGAAAATTTTCGCAACAAAAAACTCGAAATTAGAAGTCCCGTCACGACATTCACGGACGTCCGTAGTGCCCCACAGACGTTCGTGACCCACAGGCGTCCGTGACCTACGGACAGATAGGGGGCAAAATCACGGACGTCCGTCAGTGTTTCACGGACGTCCGTCACTGTTCATCACGGACGTCCATCACTGTTCATCGTGAACAGTAAATTTTTTTATTTTTTTTCTCTTGACGTTCCGCGTCATTCTCCTCCACTCAAAATGTTTCATCACCGATGAAACACGCATGTTGTACTCAGACTCGGGCTCCCTCTCCTCTTCTTTCGACGCCAATAGAAACAATGTGGTCCGAATCCAATGTCCATGTATGTGGTGTCCCCGTCACAAACCCATTGTCAACCAACTTCTAGTTGCATTTAGTGATGTGTTTGAAGAGCCCAAGGGGCTACCGCCACCTCATGCTCAAGATCATGGAATCCCTCTCAATGAGGGAGCAAGGTCTGTTTGTGTGCGACCCTATCGATATCCATATTATCAAAAAGGAGAAATTGAATGAATAGTGAAAGAGATGCTTCAATTTGGTATCATCTGGTCAAGCGAAAGCCCCTTCTCTTCTCCTGTTTTGATGGTCCATAAATCTGACAATAGTTGGCGCCTATGTGTTGATTACTGAACACTTAACTGTGAAACGGTGAAGGATAAATATCCTATCCCCGTATTAGATGAGGTACTTGATGAGTTGAGTTGTGCTACCATATTCTCTAAGTTGGATCTCAAATAAGGATATCATCACATATGAGTAAATCCTGAAGACATGTACAAGATTGTGTTTCGCACGGGTGTTTTGAATTCCTTGTCATGCCTTTTGGCCCTACAAAGTCCCCATCGACCTTTCAAGGCTTAATGTATGACATCTTCAGATCATATTTCTGTAAATTTATCCTTGTTTCTCTGATATTCTTATTTATAGCAAGAATTTCCATGATCATCTAAGGCACTTACGAGTGGCGCTTGAAGTTTTAAGGGCACATGAGTTCTTTGCCAAGAGTTTTAAGCCAAGAGTTCTAAGTGCAGGTTTGGCTGTCATGAAATTGAGTATCCTGACCACATCATATCAAGGGAAGGAGTGATGGCAGACCCATCAAAGATAATGTCTCCCACAACTCTCAAGCCATTAAGAGGTTTTCTGGGTCTCACTGATTATTATCGGAAGGTCATACATGACTATGGAAAGATTACAGCACCCTTAACAGCTATTTGAAAAGAGACTCTTTCCAATGGTGAAATTTTGACCTTACCGAACTTTTCAAAACAGTTTATAGAATGTGTTGCAACTGGTAATGGGATTGGGGCAATCTTGTTGCAAGGACTTTCAAAATATGCTCATTTCATCTCTCTCTCTCTCTCTCACCCTTATAATGCCACTATTGTAGCATGTATAGCATAGATTTCATAGATGGGCTTCCATTTTCCCAAGGCAAAGATGTGGTAATGGTGGTTGTTGATCGACTTTCAAAATATGCTCATTCTCTCTCTCTCTCTCTCTCTCTCTCTCTCTCTCTCTCTCTCTCTCTCTCTCTCTCTCTCTCTCCTCCCCCCCCTTATAATGCCACTATTGTAGCATGTCTATTCAATGGATCATATTTTAACTTGCATGGGATGCCCATATCAATAGTGACTGACTGGAACCCCACCATCACTAGTGCATTCTAGAAGGAACTTTTCACTCTCCAAGGGACTCAACTCACTCGCAATTCAGCTTCAGCCTACCATCCCCAAACAGGTGGGCAATCTGAAACTGTAAACTGGTGCCTTGAAACTTATCTTAGTTGTTTCATTGGAGCAAGACCTAAAGAGTGGTGAAAATGGTCAATCCTAGCTGAGTGGTGGTATACAGTGTTCTTAAAATAGTCGAGTTTGGGTGGTCGAGGGGATGTTCAAGCGGAAATCGCTGGGTGGCGCCCGGACAAGCGCCCCAAGATTCTGGTTGCCATTATATATATATATATATATATATATATATATATATATATATATATATATATATATATTGTGTGTGTGTGTGTTGTCAGCCTGTCACTGCAGGAAAGAGGAAAAAAAAAAGTTGCAACCAATCCATGCAGGGAGAAAAAGATGCAAGATAAGAAGAAAAAGATGCAAAAAAAAAATAACCCAGAAAGGGAAGGGAGAAAAACCAGGAAAAAAAAAATACTTGTTGCTACTGCTGCCGTTGTCGCCTTGTCGGAGATTCGAAGAAGATGAAGAAAAAGAAAAGAAGACGGCTACAAAAAAAATTAAAAAATAAAAAATAATACAGAGGCGCCACAGAGAACCGGAGAAGAAGAAGAAAAATTACCTGTTGATTGTTGTTGTTGCTGCGGTGTTGCCGGATTGTTGCCGCAAGGTGCCGCTGCCGCCTTGCCGGGGATTCAAAGATGGAGAAAAGAAGATGGCTGCAAAAATTAAAAAAAATTAATACATAGGCGCCACACAGGACCGGAGAAAAAGAAGAAAAAAAAAAAATATATATATATATATATATATATATATATCGGAGCCGGAGGTTTGATAGGCGCCGACGGGAGGATCACTGGATCCCTGTGTATCGAAAAAGAAGAACAAATTATGCATAAAAAATAAAAAAATAAATAATAAATAACTTATCGGAGAGTCGCCGATAGTCGCCGGTGAGGGGTTGTGCCGCTGTGGAAGAGAGGAAGAGAAGGAAGAAGATAAAAGCCCTAACCTCTAAAGCCCTAAGTCCCCCCCCTTCGATTTGCAATGAAATGGCAAAAAAAAAAAAAACAATATATATATATATATATATATATATATAGATCCGGCCCAACACGCCCCAACCTGCCCCGATTTGATTTTGGGCCCGCCCGGGCGGGCTAGGCGGGCGCCCAAGGCCCAACCCGCCTCACTAACCGCCCCAAAGTAAATCGAATCGGCTGGGGACCCAATCCACCCGGGCGACTGCCCTAGCCGATTTTTGAAACACTGGTGGTACACCACCAACACTCATTCCTCCGCCAAGATAACTCCCTATGAAGTTGTCGATGTTGTGCCGCCTTTACGCCTCATATCTTACATGCTTGGCATTACACAAGTACAAGCCGTAGAAGACGAGCTGAAGAGGCATTGGCCAAATCATCAAAATCTTTAAGGAGGAGAACATCTAGCAGGTAGAAGAAAGAATGAAGAAATTTGTCGATCATCATATCGGGTGTGAATTCAATGTTGGAGATTGGGTATTCCTGTGCCTTCAACCATACTGACAACATGTTGTTGTTGTAAGAAGAACTAGTAAGCTCTCTCCTAAGTTCTTTGGACTGTACCGGATCATCTATCGTGTGGGACCAATCACCTATAAGCTCGACCTTTGACTTGAAGTGCATATCCACCTTGCATTACATGTTTCCTACCTCAAAAAGAAGCCAGGAGCGAGTACCATAATACTGCCACCAGTTACTAAAGAAAGTATTCTTTGACCACAACCTAAAGCAATACTCTAGAGGCAAATGATAAAACGAGAGAATCAAGAAGATGGCAAGGTACTTAAGTTGAAAATGCAATTTGGGATATTTACGGCAAATTGAAGTAGCAGCTTCCTAACTTTGAGGGCAACGTTAATTGAAGAGGGAAGAATGTCATGTTCTAGTTGAGGTGATGATAGAAGAATATGCCTTGTGGATAGAGTCAGCCAATATGTGTTTGTTGTTTTTTGAGTGCTAGTGTCCATGTTAGTCGGTTATTGAGACGTGTACGTGTTATGTGGGGAGGTCGTATTGTGGTTATTGAAACGTGCAAGTGATGTGTGGGTAAGTTGTAAAAGCAATGTATCTTATGTAAGTAGATTATTGGTCTTCGTCAGCCGGTTAGATGGTATCCTACATGTAGAAAGTGGTGAACGTAAGTAGTTATTGAAACTGTAATTGATTGTATTTAATGGGAAACTGGTGAATGAAAAAGGTAGCATGAGATTTATATCATTCCTTTCTTATTGGAGGTAAAGTTCCCTCGAAGAACCCGTTCTCTTTCTTTTACCACTTAATACATTACAATTGCTCAAAAGGAAAATTTAACATAGAGAAAAAAAATTCATAATCACTATATCTATATTACCATATTTCATATTCATAATTAATATTCTTTTATAAAAATTTTCATTATCACTATTACATCTTTTTAGCCAATATCACTCATATATGTATCTTTTTAAAATTATTTTTATTTTGTATATTTATTTAGCTTTAACCTAAATTTATCTCTCTTCAATTTTAAATATTCTTTTTATTATTTTTGAAAATTTCTCACCCTTGCTTCGCACCGGAATTTTGCTAGTTCCTTTCTTATAGGGGGCCCTCAAAAAACCCGTTCTCTTTTCTTTAACCACTTAATACGTGACAATCATGGTATAAAAACTCGGCCAATACCGATACCGATACCACCCTGATACAGGTATCGGGTTGGCATCGGTATCAGTATCAAACTGATACTGTCATGGGCCGATACTGACAGAGACAAAAAAAAGTTTATATTTTTTTTTACTTTTTTCCCATATATATATATATATATACCAACACGATATCGACAATACTGTATCGGCCATTACGTATCGGTCCAAGATGGACTGATAACCGATACCCACATTGACACCTTGGTTACAATTGCACATAAAGAAAATTGCACATCGAGAAAATTACAACTACAAGCAATCTGTGATCAAAACCCTAACTTTAAACCCAGAATCTGCACTTCGTTTAACTATTAGTATGTTTTATAAAACCCTAGGCTTTATCCCTTAGTAAAATACTTAGATCTGCTTCACATATATGTCAACAGACAAACATCGACAAACCGCGCTCAATCCTAAAAAATAGTAACTAGAAAGTAAGGAAAATGAAGATTCTTAGTTGAAAATTAGAAACCCTAGAAAAAAATAAAAATTTAATTGATCACTTACCAGTGATTTCGCAAGGGCCCGAATCCGCTGAAAGGGACTTCAACAGCAGATGATCTTTGGAGATCGAATCGCTATCTTCTTCGATGGGCGAAATCGGCGTTTCAAAAGAGATGGTGTTTTGAAGAGCTCCATGGGCGACGAACCAGATGGTTGCAGAGCTCCAAGAACAGCTCTCATCTTCTTCTTCCATTGCTGCCTTCACTGAATGTAATGTCGTCTTGCCTTTTCAATCGAGCTACGTCGGTGCGTGCAGACTGCGGAGTTTGAAGGGCCAATGGGAGTCGGCCAGCTTCGTAGTATAATCTCGCTTACCTTTCATAGCCTTATTATCGGCTGTTGTTAGTTGTTACAACTCCACCACTTTATGGGATAGTGTTATATGGCGGTCAGCTTTGTTCAGGCAAAGTGCAGGCGCCTAATGTGGCACGATGCAATTGGCTGACAGTGCAGTGGGTCCAAGCAATTCAGATCCAGGTAGCCAGTCACGTAACCCCACATCAACCTCATGCACTTTACCTGTATAAAACCTGACTGCCATTTGTAATTTTCCTTATAAGGTACAACCACATGAAGTGGTTGTAACATGAAGTGGTGTGGAAGTAACAACAGCCCTATTAGATATCAAAATTTCGACTGATAACCAAAACGTTTCGGTTTCGATCCCTATTGAAACAAAACTTTGAACTGAAATTTCGGTCCAAAAAGGATTGGGAGGAAATTTTGATTCAAATTTTCAATTTCGATCATGCTAAAACTGAAAATAAAACTGCTATTTCGATCCTTGGCTCATTGTGTTCACTTCGATGCACGCGTCGAGAGATGGATGTCTCGTGCACGTGCGTGGAAAAACTAGAGTGAGAAAACCTTAAGGTAGAGAGTTTTTCTTTTCCATCGGTAGATAGAGAGATTAAGTAGATAAATTTTAGGCTGTACTTGGGTTGGCTCTTTTGGGCTAAAGAGGCTTTCGCTGTTAGGGAGAACTAGTCACTCTTTGGCTCTTGAGGGGAACTACCTTTACGTTGGTAACACAGCTCCTCGATCCTTTTACATCGGTGGAGAGTTTTCGTAAGTGATAAAACTGTTTTCTTCCTTCTCTATAGTAGATGTTACATGGTCTGACTGAGAGCATGCAAAAAGCTCGCCTATTCGGATAAGTGAGAGATTTGAGTTATCTTCCTATTTCCTTTTCTTTATTTTAAAATTAATAATTAAAAGATTTTTATGTGTTTTTTATGTCCTTTCTTATGATAAAAAAATTAATGTTATATTTTTTTAGGTTAATAATAAGGTCCAATTGGTTGCACCTAGTTTCATGTTCAAACGATTTTAGAACCTTAGATAGAATGGATTTTCGACTTCACGGTTCACGGTATCTTATGAGAATGAAAAATGTGGAATTCATGATTCTATCCAGTGGTTCTAAAATCGGTTGACTAGTATATCTTGTTCAATCGGTTTGGCCTGACCATTGCCTCTTTTCTGAATATTGTTATATCCGTCTTGATAGTAAAAGGATAAACGTTTTTTAACATCTTTAAACAAAATTTGATAATATGATAATGATCACGTACTCGAGTCACGCTCAAGCAGGCAACTGTCAGATCACATCGCGATCAATGTTTGACTATGATCTGACGATCAGCAGCTCGAGTCATGCATGACTCGAGCATGACTTGAGTCAAATGATCATTACCTTTGATATTATTATCATATTATAATCATAAAAACTTTAACTCTAGTCAATTGTTTATATATGATAATTCATTCACGGCCACATTAACAGTAGCCATATATCACTAGATAGCATGATTTATACTTCTAGAAGTTGTCAAATAATTTGACCATATATCACTAATTGTTTCGTATAAAATACATCATGATCATATTTTTGATAGATATGCAATCATATGCTACTAACCATCCATAAGAGATGCATCATAATTGTATGTCATAGAGCATTCTCGAAGATATGTCGCAACCCTATGTCACTAAAATTTCATCATCACCTATGACTTGTCACTAACTATCCTCTGGAAGTTTAATTTGAACTTAGAAAATGATTTATAAATCCACTAGATTCTAGGTTTTTGGCAATTTATTGTTTTCCGGTGTTTTGATTGAGTAATTACATATAAAAAATAGAAATGAGCACAATCGATAGTGTACATCTCATACACCCAATAAATCAAACTTTCTAATTTGAGGGAGATTCTATGAGAGAGAAAAATTAAGAAAGAGAAAGAGAGAGCTTGAGAGAGAGAGAGATTTGGGGAGAAAAAGAATTAAAAGAGAGATTCGGAGAGATAAAGAGCTATCTAAAATAGAGAAATCATGAGAGAAAGATTCAGATAGAGAGATTAAGAAAGAGAAAGTGGAGCTCCAACTTTGGAATATACAACACACCAAATAAAAATTTAGAGAGAAAGAGATAATGGAGAAGAGAGAGATTAGGAGAATGGTAAGAGAGAGCTAGGACATAGAGATAGATTCAATGGGAGAGAGAGGTTCGGTGTGAGGGAGAGAGATTTAAAGAGAGAGAGAGAGAGAGCAATCGGAAAGATAAAGATTTTTTTAAATATATTTATATTTATTTATTTATTTTTATTTTTTTGCCAATTGATTTTATTTCAATTTATTTGTGGAGAGAGAGAGAGAAATTGTATATAGAGAGAAAGAGTTTTCACGCAACAAAAAGGGGGCAAGGGAGGGAGGCAAAAGATTTTCGATGAAATCCTTCTATTTTAGAGGAATTTGTCTTTTTTCAATGGAAAAGAAAATTTTGAATTTTCTTATTATTTCCACTGGCACAACCAAGGATCAAAATTTCGGCCGAAATGACCGAAATTTCGGTCTAAATTATCAGTTTCGATTCTCACTGAAACGATAATTTGGATCGAAATTTCGGTCAAAATTTTGTATGGGATTGATATTATTGGCCGAAATTCAAATTTTTGATCAAAATTTCGACCGATATTTTTGGTTTTAGTCCCCTCCGAAACTAAAATGAAACCCAAAATTTTGAGGCACAACTTTGTTACCAAACATAGAAAATTAATATATTTACTTTTATTTCTCATAATTTATTTTCCTTTCCCCATATCCAAACAAACTCTTAGGTTAGATGTAAATTAATTGAAGCGTCACCCATGTGCAAACCTTCAAAATTTAGTACATTTAGGACACATCGTCTCAGCATTACAGAAACTTTGACATGTAGTTTGCCTCCCAAGTTCCTGTTTGAGAAAGCACGCATACACCTAATCTCCATTAATGTACATTTGATCCAAACTCTCCATTATCTCTTGTGCTTCTTCCTTATAGAGAGGCAAACCTTTGAGTCTCTTATAAAAACGATGCTCTATTTTCGTATCAGTCAAGAAGCCCCCCCCCCCCTATGAATCATGTAGATGCCCAATGGCCTCAATGGTTGTCCGGATGTGCTATAATCGCCTGATGATAAGACTAGTGCAAGATCATGAATTGATAGTGTCCTGAAGTGCCATCATTCGTCAAATTTTGTTTCAAACAATTACATGAAGAAATTTAATGACTTGCAGAGAAGACGGGAGCAGGCGTGGAGATTTAAACTCATGAGTTGTTGCTTCCACAAAGGAAAAATATACCAGTTGAGCTATTGCCCAACCGATTTTGTAATCCAATTTATTTGTACATGAGACACCCCATAAGAAAGTTTCATCCACCTATGCCTTAACTATCCCAAAAACAGTTTCGGGTGCCATGAAAAATTTCCCCACATAGGAACTGTTTGACAGTGTTGGCATTAGGTGCATGGTCCATGCAGCAAAAGGGGTACACGAGTCATTCTGGCATCGCCAAAGTGGTCAAAACTCTTGAGATGGGCAGGATTTCCAGACGTCAAGTCAACGAAAGTATCATCTTGACAAAATGAGATTGACCCACTCAGTGTTCGGGACGTGCACCTAATACCAGCTCCCCATCCACACACAAAAGGTTACGAACTTACGGTACCTATGCGAGGATAAAATAATACAAAAGAGCCTCTCTAACTCTACGCTGATTACAGCCTCACTTGCCAAATCCTCTCTCTCTCTCTCTCTCTCTCCTCCTCACAATGGAAATGGCAATTGGCTTCTGCAGCACTCCTAAACCCTCTTCCACTCTCAACCAAAATCGCATAAATCCTAACCATAACAAAACTCCTACTTCTCTCAATCTCAGAAAACAAATATTCGGCCGCAGCTTCTCGCCATCTCCAGTCATTAGAATCCCATGGAGTTCCATCAGTCGGTCGAAATCTTCGGATCGTGTGGCTGTCAAGTGTTCCGTTTCAGCAGCGACGGGGACGGCTACTGGTAATACACAAGTCTTAATATCTTTCCGGTCCTCCTAATTTTTATCGTTTTTATTATTAATAATTTTATCGACTTTACATATTTTCAAAACTAAATAAGCAAATGGAATTTCATGTATGCCGAAAGTTTTCATTTTTATTTGAAATTTGAAATATGATATTATAATTATCACTAGACGACCAGAAAAACATCAATTTGTGTTGGCTAATTATTGATTATTAACAATTTTCTGTTTTTCAATTTTTTTGAAAGATCGAAACTACGGAATTTTTTTATATGAATTGTAGGGAAGTGTTAAAGGAAGCATGTAGAATCACTAGAATGGATTAGACCGCAAATTATTATTACTATGATAGCACTGGGTAACAACTTTATATTCACTAAACATGGCCAATTATATGCTGGAATAGGATTTGAATTTTCAAATAATGCTTAGGAGGTGATATTTACAAATCCACTTTTTTACGATACAAACATGGATTTCTAAATTCCGGTGGATTGCCAAATCCGAATCCAAACAAAAGGTGGAACCAAACGGTGGATTTGGATTTAGGAGATCCAAATCCAAATCCCCAAATCCAAATCCACGTTCCCAAACGCAGCCTAATGGATTTCATTATCATGTGCACCGGGCCCCTCCTTCTGAAAATGCTCTCATTTTCTCTCCAACCAGATAGCCCACATGGCTGCGAAAACCACAATATTCTATGTCTATCTACCTAATGCATGTCAGTATGTCATGTTGTCAGTACTTCACCCTAGTCAGCCGAGGAAGTGAGAAAATTTCATAGGAATAATGGGTACTGTTATTCTCACATGTTTTGGGAGTAAGGACCACACAGTTTTTCGTTGACGAAACCCAATCTTCCCCACGATAGATCATGGTGTGCCTATCAGACGGCCACATGTTGATTCCACATGGCACACGTCCCTAAAAGTGAAGGTCACCCCCTTTTTCCCATATTCTAGGTCACTTTTGGGGATGTGTGCCATGTGGAATCAACATCTGACTGTCTGATAGGTGTGCCATGATCTTAAGATCTATCGTGGGAAGATTGAGACGAAAAGAAATCTCCATCGTCTGATTCAAATCAATCAATGGTTTTTGCCCATGAAAAACTGTGGTCCTTACTCCGTAAATGAGTGAGAAGAGCCGTACCCTCGTGGGATATGAGAAGCATTTCTACCTATTTTCCATGAGAAGTATCCATTTTAGGCCCACCTGGCACATCTTTCTAATAATCCAAGTCATCGAAGTTGTAGCTCATATTGGGAGCTTTTGTGGCCCTAAAATCACACTTGACTTGCACATTCTATTATTGACGAGTTTGCACTTTTTTCTAGTGGTTGACATTAGAATGCTCTAATTGGATGGTTTCAATGCTCCAATATGCATGATTTGTTGGTTAAGTGTCGTACAAGTGATGGTCATTGCATGGAACATTAAAAATAATCAATGATGTATGGCATGTAGCGTAAATGGGTGCTTCTCGGTCCAATATCTGTGTAAAGCCATCATAGAAGTACGTCTTAATTTCATATGGTGCAATCTTTAGTCAATATTTATCACTTGTAGCAATGAAGGCCCAAAGCTTTTGTCTGTCCTGTGCCTAACCACCAAAGGAGGATCACTACATGAAATAAAATGAGAAAAAGATCAAGAGTGGTCAACTCACAAGTTTGAAAAATCCTTGAAATGGTTCTCAAGACAATCAATTTAGATTAGTTCATTCCATATTTACGGAATGCACAAACATTACAAAGCAATGGATTGGTTAAAAAACTACAGACTTTATTTTCTCAATAGAAAAGCTGGGGGAAAAACTATGGACTAATATACGTAGATATGCAAAAATGATTTTGCCTAGAGTGTAGTGGAATTGCTTTACAATAAGACATAAGTTCATATAAAATGGTAAAAAATTGACCAAATGACATGAAAAAATGGCATAAAAGTAACACTAAGAGAGACACATTTCGAATCCTTCATTCATTAGTACCATTGACATCCTCCTCATGGGTGGGACATAGCACACTGTCTATTTGTATGAAAATGCCTGATATTTTTTATATATTTAATATTCCATTTATTTCGGTGATGAAGGTGTGTCAATTTCACACTTGTTCATTGTCCACTAGCACATCATCTCTACCTTTTCCCAAGTGTAGTTTCTTTAAATAGAAATTTCCTTTTCCACAAGTCAAAGAATTACTTATTATCTATTGATCTCAATTAAATTATTTAAGGTGCAGCTGATAGTCTTTGCAGAAGTCATGAAAAAATTAATAATGAACAATTTCATCTTCCACATTGTGGCATATCGGCTTCCTTTACACTTGAATATCATGGACAGTAGGTATATATATTATGTACTTGAGTATCAAAGGTCTTTCCAAATTTTCTGAAAAGGGAAAAAGTGAAAGTGTGATCCTATTGTGGGCAATTCAGACCAACTGAGAAAAATTACTTAGTGGCAGAATATTTTCTTTTATAGCAAACACGAATGGTGCCCAACAGTTCTAGACTGTTGTGTATTGTGGCCAAACATTTTAATCTCTAAATTGATTCTAGAAATATGTCCAGTTTTATGGAAGACAAATTTGTTAACAACACAAAATTATAAATGACATGTTGGCAGATTCTTCCCTGTTAATATTTTTTACTGTTGAAACTTGAAAAAGTACTTGGAAAATATCATTCTCTCCTAGATAGCTCACTTCTCAACAGCTACAGTTGAAGCAGTCATTCACCTCAGTACGAACACTGACGTTACTCTAACAATTTGCTTAGTAAAGCAGAGGTTGTTCCCCAATGGAAGCTCCATTTCATGAACTCTGTATGGATTATTAGTTGCATCATCGAGAATTTTAAATGGGCAAGATTGGAGGGAGAAATAATTATTTGTCTTGTTGAGAAAGAATTGCTTTACGATTTAATGACTTTTACCAGTAATTTAAATCCGTGCCATAGAGAAATTCTACAAACTATTGGAAGACAAGTTGTCTAAATATTCACAACAAATAAAGAGAAATTCCACGAACTATTGGAAGACAAGTTGTCTACTATTCACAACAGATTACTGTTATAGAGAAAATTATTACTTGAAGGTATAGAAATGAAGTACTAGTGGACAACATGCAAACGAGAAAACAACAAACCACCACTAGTGAGTTGATACCTTTTCATATGCTTCACATTTAGCCTTATAACTTTCTTGGTTTTCCTTTTTGTCTGCTTTTATGATTTAAGATCTTCCATATTTCATAATTTTTGCCGTTCCTTGAAGTACGTTTTCTTTTCATTAATAGACTTTTGTAACTCCGTGTCCTACCGCTACAGTTTCTTTTGTGTAGTAATCTTTCTTTTGCACGACTCAAGTAACCTCATTAGTGGCTTGTTTAATACAATCCATCATTTGTACCCACAATTCCAAATCCATGCGCCAATTCCTCATTCTTTTGTTCAATACGTTTTCTTTCATCATCATCATCACCACCACCTTTATTCTTGGACAGTCTTTTGCTTAATTTCTAGTCATTTGACTCCTGTTAAGGACATAAAAAATCACTTACCAATGTTGTGTTGTAAGACTCGATCCTGGGATGACCCTAGAATCCTTGTATACTTCCTACACTCTTCAGCTTAACAAAAAAATATTTTATTTGTAGCCTATTTGAGTCACTATTGAATGTTAGAAGATGTTATTCTCTCTTCTTGAAGTATTTTTTTGTTATTGCAAGATTGGAACCCATTGCAAAAGTAAGGGTAACTTCCCCCATCTCATTTTCCGATAAGTGGTCGACTCCTATGTCCACATTTAAACAGATTGTGACATGTCCATCCACTTTCATGCCACGTGGCACATGTGTTTTATAAATCCAAGTAGTTCAACTAGCAGCCCATTATTGGCACTTGTCTAAGGGAAAAAATACCTTATTCGAAGATTCTAACCATCTGATTAGTGCATTTTAATTTCGACTGTTAAACAATATGATTAACCGTTCATTTTAGAATGCATAGATTAAATGGTTCAGATCCTTTAATGAGTGTATTTTTGGGCCCACTTTAGTTTAAAATATGAACTGCTATCTTGATCACTTGGATTGCTCAAAGTCACATGCCACGTAGCTTAATCACTAGACGGTCATGGCATAATCTGTACAGAGGCAGTCATGTGGCATTATCTGTACAGAGGCAGTCATGTGGCATTATTTCTCCAATAAATATTTGGTTATAATTTGTGGTTCATTTCAACTTAAAACCAATATGACCTACGACCATTATGCATTTTATCTTTATATTATAGTTTTCATTGAACGTTTTATTTTATAACAAAAGTTGATTGACAATGCAACACATTAACTGATACAAATGATTCATATCATATTGGCTGAGATGTATAGCTTAATTTCGGTTGAATTGGGTTCCGATACTAAGTATTTAGACCCTGCCCATGTTCATGATTCAGGGAGGTGGACTTTTCAAGGCCATATGATAATTGGATGAATGGTTTTACACTACCGATAGGTCTTTTGAGTATTTGATGTCGTCCTCATTTTGAAACCCATACAATTAAACTTTGATGGTATTGAGGGTCAACCAGATCCGACCATTTCAGGTGGGCTTTTTTCACCAAAAACATGGGCTTTGTGTGACTGCTTGGATTGGCGGATAAAGTCCTTGTTGAGGTTGATGCCTTAATGGGGCCTATGATGTTTCCATTTACTGCTTCCCATATAGCTATTGTCAATATTGACATTCAATATCCTTCTTGAGCACTTCTAATATCTTCCAGAAAATAACGTAGTTCTGACTACCTAAGTTGAGAGTCAAGTCAAACATGTTAAGTCTCATTTAGTTGAGATTTTGTTACGTAATGTGATTTCTTTTCCAGCCTTATATTTTTAGCTCGTATTTCTATTAATGAGGGTTTTCTTCCCATAGATAAAAATCACTGGGTTGTTTGGCGTATCTATAAAAACAATCCATCCATGCATATTAGACTCTTGTTGAAATACATAATTCTTCCATGTTAATCTACATATGGTAAAAGTTTGTGTTCGACAAATAGTCTTATATGAACTTAGCTTTTTTTCTTTATATGGAAGCTTATTTCACTTGCCCATGTTATGTTAACATTTCATCATATCTCTTATTGCAACTTTTGGTTGTAATATCACCGTTTAGAAAGGCACCTTATTTTTATATTTATTTTTTATGTACCGATAATGAAAGTAATTTTATGAGTTTATCACACATAAATAAATTAGAAACTTTGATCTTCCATCCAAATCATAAGAAATGATATCACCATAGTTTTAATGCTTTTGCTGGCAATGTGGCATGTATGTGTTGACTGTCAAAGATTAAGTTTTTTGAACTACTGAGACATTTCTGTCCATTTCTATGCATGTGTCGTTATGGTAGTCCGTACTCTGTATTATTTATGCTTTACAGATTATTGCTTATTGTTGTTTAACCCTTGTTCAGATGATATCTCTTCGGCTTTTTCAACTTTTTTTTTTTTGGTTGTAATTTGTGATTTTTACAAGAGTTGCACCATTCATTAACATCTTTTACATGCATGTTGATTTTGTACCAACAATTGATATGTTTGGTACTTCGGTAACTTTCTTTGTAAGGTTTGTAATTGTAAAATTTGTCAACTGCAGCAGGGAAAAAGAGTCAGTTAATGACGAGAAGAGATGTGAGAAATATAGCAATTGTTGCTCATGTAGATCATGGAAAAACTACTTTGGTGGATGCAATGTTAAAACAGTCAAAGGTAGCAGTTGCATCAGAACAGGAATTAATATGGCTCCCATGTCGATTATTTTTTGAGAAATTGATGACTGATTTAAGTTGACCTTGATTGATTTTGAGAAACTGGAATGAGGATTCTCTACTGTACTTATCCTCACTAATAAATACAAATTTAAAAAAATTGAACAGTAAATCCTGTAGGTTCTACTTCAAACGTTGAAAACTTGCTATGCATTTCTTTTCAGATCATTATGCTCTATAATTGCAAATGGTGTCACTGCTTTCTTTCTGACTTGGAGGCATATTTTCTCACCAATTTAGGGTTGGATCAACTTTGCACTTAGCTTCTGCTTTGACTGTCATCAGAGTGAAACAAGACCTGCATATTAGTTATTGTTACCTAATCTATCCTTGCGTTCATAAGACAAAGCAAAATATGAACTATAAAAACAGATTTTTTTTGCAAATATACCCTTCCAAAGTTCCTTATTTATAAGAAAACCCTGAACTTTGTGTAATGATAAAAGCTCCAGATTTTATAGTTTTCTGTTTAAAAACCCCTACTGTCACACCATGTTGATTGCGAGCATGGTTAATGGTAATTTAATTGTTTAATATATGCGAAAAGATAAAACTACTCCCATCAACAATTAAATCCCCCCACCCCCACTCCCCATCTGGGTCTCCTTTCGTATACACCTCCTCAATCCTTATTTTGGGAAAGGACAAAACTACCCCTCCACTACTAAATATTTTACATATTTGCAATCAAACAAAAAAATCCTAAAATAATGAAATAAGTTTGAGAAAATCTGTTTGCAATAAGGGCAAACTGTCTTAAAACAATAGACAGAAGTTTTGGAAAACCAATCTTCGATAAGGGAAAAATCATCTTAAAATAATATAAAGTAATTTGACAAAATCCACTTGCAATATGGGTAGAATCATCTTAAAATCATGGATATAAGCTTAAGAAAGCCCATTTGCAATAAGGGTAAAATCATCTTAAAATTATTGCCAAAGGCTTGGGAAATTCTAATTGTAATAACGATAAAGCCGTCTTAAAAGTTCCAGAATGCACCATTTAAAGCGATTTCTGACGGCACCTAGCTCTAGGGGGTTTTTAGGCTCAAATGTACTAACATGGGTTTTTCTATAAGTACTCAAAGTTGAGGGAGTTTTTTTAAGTAAGGTGAAGTCGGGCTTTTGCAAAAGACCCAAAAAAGAATATTGTGCACCCATGCTCCAAGGATTTGATGCCATTGCTTCACAGAACTTGAAAACTTCTAATGTTACTCACGAAGAAAGACTAACTAAACTCTTTACATATTCTCTTTTGGTGAGAATCTGAACATTAGTTACTTTCAATTTTGTAGCTCTTTTCAGGTCATGGTACAACTAACTGAGCTAAGACAGACTATAGCTGCATACTTCATCTGAACTTACACTCATTAGTACATCTCCAGTACTTCATATATTAATCATATAATGTCGAGGTCAGGGGCTTTCCCCATATTTTATATGAGACATTTACGTAAAAGCATATCATAGGAGGTTAAACTTCCCACTTGTTAGAAAAAACATTTCAATGAAGAATTACTGGAGTTCTACATATGCTCGCCACTCATAAATCATCCTGGTCGACTTAGCATCTCCTCTTGGATCCACCTCTTATTTTCAAGACTAATAATTTCAAAATATTCTTGCACCAGCCAGATTCGAATCCTCATATATTTCTTTAGTGGAAATGACTTCCAAAATTGCCAAAGAAATCGTGTTGTGTGTAATTATGCAAGTATTTTGGCCCGACGACCTTGCTTATGCCTTATTATAATATCAAGTACAATTATAAATCTGCCATATTAGAGATCCTGAATTGATTTCTGAAAATGTTAGATGTTACTCAAGTTGATTTCTGGGTTTATCTCTAGCCTGATAGTTTCATAATTTTCCTGCATCATCCAAATTCAAAACATCATCTCACTTTAGAGAAAGAAGTTAGAGAATTTAGAGGGTTTAGGCGGGTAAGTTATGTAAGAGAGAGTGGATTAGGGTTAGGCTTTGGAGGAAGAAGAATAGAGAGAGGGGAAGAAGTAGAGAGAATTTGGGAGACAGCTTTGCATTAGTGCATATTTCTTCAATTATAATTAATGAACGTTTGCATGACCGTAATGCCTCTTCTACTTGGAATACAAACATTACTCTATAACAAGAGATTGTGCTAGCCACATGTGCATATAGAACTAGCACTCCCCCTCATGTTGGAGCAAATATACAATTGGGCCCAACTTGCCCTAACTATATGAATCTCACAACTTCACAAAGGCTTGGTAAGAATATCTCCTAGTTGCATAGGAGCCTTGAAGAAGGGAGTACAATCTGAGTAGACATGATTTTCTCTCTGATAAACTGGCAATCAAATGCGACAAAAAAAGTGGCAATCAACCTTAATATGCTTACCCTTTCATGAAAGATAGAATTGACTACTATATGAATAATTGCCGGATTGTCACAAAACATCTTCATTGTCATAGATACAATCAATGTTGTTAAATCGCATATGCATTGCTATACGATGGCATAGTGTTATCGCATATGCGATTGCGCGATGGCATAATTTTTTATTTTTTATTTCAAAAAAATTAAAAAAAAACCCCCCAAAATTTCCAAAAGTGTATAATATATGTTTCAACCTCGAAGTCTTATCCATCCATTCCATGATCTCGTTTTGAATCTCCGGCGAGACATTTGAACATGCCTTCGCATTTGATCCGGGTTGCCAAGAAAGATGTTGTAACGTCCATATTTCCAACCCAGATCATTCGAATTTGCCGGCCTAAGAGCGTCGTTCGAGGACGTAGACATAATGACAACGTAATTTAAAGAAGTGGGCGGAAACCACACTAAAAAAAGGAAAAAAATGAAAGAAATGAGGTGTAATAAGGAGGAAAAACAATCAAACAAAATTTAATAGGAATTATAAATTAATTTCAAACTCTTGAATTTCTTGAATCCTTGATTCTTGAAGTGATTTCTTCCCTCTTTGCTTGAAAAATGATGGAATGTCAATGAAGATTGAAGCTCCTTGCTTAGTTAATTACAAAATAGAGCAAAAAGAATTATCAATAAAGCGTTGAGAAAGAGAGAGAGAGAGAGAGAGAGAGAGAGAAAGAGAGAAAGAAAGCACTAAAAACTAAAAAAAAGGCCAAAGGGACACAAATCATACCTTCGATGGATGTGGTATGAATTAGGAAGAGGAACCCCCTATCTATAAGCTTTGGGGAGGCCTAAAAAGCCAATAAAAAATTCAAATAAGCTCCAACGGTCATATTTCTGACCATTGGAACAATATGTGATCGCATACACTGTATGCCGCATACTCTCAAAATTGCAGATGCCATCATGGCATATGCAATTTCTACTTTGAGGACCGCATATGCGATCTCATAATCGTATCGCTCTTGAGAACAATGGATACAATAAACCCATGATCAACCGTGCATTCTGTCAACCATATGATCTCGCATGCAACATAAACCATGACTGTGCATTCAGCTTCAACACTCAACTTGACTTTGCTCATCACTTTTTCTTACAAGTCTACTTTTTTTCACAAGTTTACCTTTTAAAGGATTAATTAGGGGTATGAAATAGTGGAGGATGATCTCTATTAGTACTTACTGACATAAAATTGTTATTTTGTTGATGAGAATGGAAGCGATCAGCGAGTGCTTAAACTTTAATTTGTATTAACCATTATTTTTTTAATTTGTATCAACCATTATGACATTTGCCCTTTTGCATGCATTCTAATTCCGAGCCCTTCTTTTTTCAATGGTAAATCATTGTGCACTTATACCTCTCATTGTCATTTGTGCCTTGTATATTAATCGGTTGATGATTAAAAACTTATCCTTTCTTATATATTTTTATTTTTTGTCATTATTTATTAATTTTTTTTATATCTTTAAATTTGTTATTTTTTAAAATTTAAAAATTTGTGAGGCTTATGCCTCACTCCTTGAGGTTTACACCTCAGTCCTTGAGGTTTACGCCTCACTCCTTGAGGCTTACACTTCACTCCTTGAGGCTTTTGCTTCGCCTCATGGGAGGGCTGACCTACGCCTTTGCCTTTAAAAACACTGGATGGACTTTTTCAACAAGCACATTTTTTCCATCTCCCCTGATGTGAAAAATGGGGAGGAAGCTGTATGGACACTGTTTCTCATACATCTCCATTTAGGAAAACATTCTTAACATCAAGCTGAAGGTCCTAGTTCATGTTAGCTGTGATGGATAATAGATGTCAGATGGACGTAGGATTCAAAGTGGGGGATGCAAATCTTTCTTTGAATTTGAAAGCTACCACTAATTACATATCCATACAAGGCTCAATCCAATCAATTCCATAGCGTCTACCAATTTCCCCATATCCCCTTTTAAGGCTGGGATCTTATTGTGATTCCATTCGATTTCATTTTAGCATTCAAAGTAAAAGTTCCATCATCATCGAAACCTTTTGTTTGAGTAAATCCCTTTTCCAAATCTTTCCCCGTGTCTATAAATGGGGCCATCGACCTTTGTCTTAATTTTATAAACCCATTTGCAACCAACTAGCTCCTTCAAGTGAGGTAATAACGTCACATGTCCTGTTTTGATGTAATGCAGTCATTTCTTCTTCTATTGCCTTCTTTCATTGTGGATAATCCAAGGCTTCCTTTACAAATGAAATAGTCTTGAAGGATGACAAAGGTCTTGTAGGAAGCATATAAATCTTGATAAAGAACAAAGTGTTCGATGGGATATGTGTAGGTGTTTTATTTGAACAATTGGAAGTTCAAGTTCAAAGATTGATGAAGAGTCTGAGGAGAGTTACCTTGAGTCAGGAGATGAGCCATGGTGGGTAGGGCTCTCAATGTGGATTGGGCTGGCCCATAATCCAGCTCTGAGCTCTCATTTTAAGCTTGTTTGAATATATAAGCTTGACCCAGTCCTTGGACCCGGCTAAGCATGTATTGACTTGACCTAAAAATGGCCGAGCATGATCTAGATTTCGAGTAAGCTGGTCTGGATGAAGTATTTGTACATACCTAATATAAATATATTATAACTATACCTATGAGTTATGGCATTTTCTAACTCAACTGTTTAACTCCAACGCACTTTAGCAAAATGCCACCTTTAAGGCGTATAAAAGGCACCAAATCATTGACCGAATCTCTCACGAATACCATCTCTTATATCTATTCTCTTGTTCTCTTTCTCTCTTAGTCTCTCTAATCTCAAACTTATACTTAAAACTCTTGTTTAGAAAAAATAGATTTAAAACTGTTAAAAGTTATTTTTCAAAAGACCTGTTATTAACAACCTTTTATACAAATTTTAAAACGTTATTAAAACATTTTGGCTTGGATCCACCCTTGCCCAACCCGGCCCTGCCTAGGGCCGGGTTGGGTTGAGTACATCTTGATCCAACCAAGGGCTGGCTAAGACTATCCACTTGGAAGGCCGGTCAAGGCCGGGCTGAGATTGACCCTAGCTCGGCCGTAACCTGGCCCCTTGAGAGCCCTAATGGTGAAGGCATAAACCGGGAAAGTGACTCTCCTCAAATCACGGGTGCCTTGTTTCTTCTTCATGTATGTTTGAACTATGATCCTGCACATCATTAGTTTTCAATGGCAAGGACTCAACTTGAATGGATGCCTCACTTTCAATCAGATTTCTCCCTTAGACACAGACCCATCACAGTTATACATGGGACTTGATTCCCAGAGGGTAACTTCTTTGAAAACCAAGGTGTGGCCTCAACGAGGACGGAAATAAATATAACCGTTCTAGTTAGCTGTATTACCCAAACGACACATTTAAGTGACCGACAAATTTCCCCAACATAGTCGATCGGTTCCCCATACCAACATACCCTGATTGGAGATTTATTGATCCAGCAGCCATTTTTGATGTCATGGATTTGGGACCAATGTCCCTTGACATTTTTTGGATTTGTCTTTTGTGGTGCTCAGATTGTCTTTACTCAAGTGGATTGATATTGTTTCGCAGTTTCTTCTCATCACAGTTGAATTATTTTCCGAAATCCATCATATTTTAGGTCTCAAACTGATCTCATTGATGCTCGATTTTCTGTTATTGTCATCTATAATCTCGTTTTTGGTACTGCAACATATTAGAGAAAAGGTTTGGGACTGTTCATTGGAGCTTGTCGATGTATCCAACTCCCAACAACTAGCAGATTTACTTACTAAGGTCATTGGGTCTTTTGCTTCTTCAGGACATTTCTGTCAAGCTGAGGTCATGCATGATTTATATATATAGGGGAATGTTGGTGTGTGTTAGATATGTATGGTTGTGTGCTTAGTAGTATATGAATGTAGTGTATGTTGGGGTATTTTTTGTAATTTGTCTACAGGTATTTAATATAAAGCTAGTGGGCGTCTCTAACCCAACTAAGCTCTTCTACTCATTGGCTCTCTTCCTATCTTCCTCTCTTTGTTCTTCTATAACCTTACTCGTAAACATTAATAGCTCTTAAGCAAACTACCTAACCCTCAACTATATCTTTGTTTTGATACGTAAGCTGGGATTGAACCCGCGACCTAGAGGTTGCAAGTCCGTAACTTTATCTAAAGCTCATTCCTCCCACCAATCCTCTTCCTCGTTCTGACATCCTGACATTCACAATAAGACTGGAAGATAATCCCACCACAATTCAGAGATTTGGTAAGACTGCTAACAGCCAACAAATTATCTCCAAATGTAAGATATATAACTTGGACGACAAGGAAGTCTCATGAGAAGTAGGGATTGTACTGTAACCTATAACTGATCGGAGACACCCATTGGCAAAGCGATCTGATGGCCTACATTGTAGGAACCAAATCTTGAGAAAAACGATGACTCACCAGTAATTTGATCTATAGTTCCGGTATCTATCATCCACGACGAGGAAGGAGGGGCCTGAAAAAACAGAAAAGCAAGCAACACCAGCAGTCAGGGTGACATCATCATGGTCACGTAACAATCGCTGAAAGCCTGAAACTGCTCCTCAGATAGCTGGATGTATCAGGATCGATTATAGTCAGGAACAGCGGAAATCTCATCAGCTCCAGAGAACGAAGAAATGATTCTGAAGGCTTGCCATGTAAGTCCCACCGAAAATCCTTAGTGTGTCTGGTCTTTCCACAATGATTAGGGGTGCCAGTGGGCCGTGCTTGGGCTTGGATTTTTTCCATTTGTGAATAAGGCTCGGCACGAGCCCGGCTCATTTCCACCCCTAACAATGATCACAGTTCCTAGAGGCATCTATGGAGACATTCCCACATATTAGGTTTGTGGGCCTGATATCTCTGGTTCAATGGTTGGTCGGGCGAAGCCCGTCTGTTCACCGGTGGTTGAGCTGACCGGTCAGCTCGTTGGGGGTTGCAATGAGAGTCGCCTTTGAAGAAAATTTTATATTTGGGTTCTTTGAAAATGACATTTCACTTGGCTCACATTATGTCTCGGGGGGCAAGTTTCATCTAACGGTTGCGGATGGTTCCAGCTTTAGGGTTTCACTATATATACACAGTTGTTTGTATTGAGTGGGGTGAGCGAGTGGCTGTAAAAACCCTAATTTTCTTTTTGCCTTTGAGCTAGTGGATTCTGTGTGCTACTGCTGTGGGTTTTCTTCCCCTTGAGGGTTTCCCACGTAAAATCTATGTATCTTGTTCGATTATCTTCTCCCTTTTTTTATTGTATTGGAGTGTTATTCCGTGGTTAAAATCCCTACACCACGACCTCTGCCATCAGAACCCCTGCCATGACACCAGCCTCTGCCTCCACCAGCTTGAGATCTCCTTAACTTAAATGCTGCTGGAACATAGGGAGAAGACATAGTAGTCATCGCCTTTTGATGTTCCTCTTCCTTTAGTAGAAAGGGTATTACAGCACTAGGACTATGATGCTCTCACGGAATAGCAATTGACTATTAATTATATCAAATTCAGGTTGCGGGTCAGTAAACTACCAGAACAATTAAAGTTATAGAAAGAAATTCTTCTTGAACGAGCCCCACAAGTGCAATCAGCGGAAGGTAGGAAGGTAAATAGGTTCGCTTCTCATCCTATAAGTATAAAGGCTTCAACTTGTTTTAGTAGCCAGAAACAGTCAAATGTCCTTGCTGTTGCCTCATTAACTCCATTTGCAGCTGGTAGATCTTCTCCAGGCTGCTACGGGAGTAAAGAGACGGTATATGATCCCATACTTGTTTGAAAAATGCCAGACAGTATACTGGAAGCAGTAACGGGCTCAAAGATTTGCAAAATCTGTGACATGATCAAGGAGTCATCTCCCTTCTATTCTATCATCTTCTTCACATTATTGACATAATGTCAGATGGTTTAGGGGCTGCCCCTTCCACATATGGCCACAAACGGCAACCTACCGTATAAAGCTGAAAAACTTTGACCAAAGGAGATAATTATCTCCATTTAATTTTTGAATGGAAATAGATGGAGAACCCTTGTTTGATCCAAAAAAGGGAGGATGAACCAATGGAAATGACTCGTTTCTAGAGCTAACCTCAGACATTTCTGACATAACAATACTTGCACTAATCAATAATGACCAAAAATAGAACAATTTAAATCAAAATTGAAATCCACATCCTGCACAGTAAACTTCCCTTAAAAATCAACACATAAGCAGTGTTCTCAAGTATTCTCAACACTTGATGGGGCTAAAACACTTGGAATCCTCAATGCATTGACCTTGCAGTTAAACACTAATCACAATACTGACCGACAGTGCATAGAACACAACGTCAATAACTCACCATTTTCTATTCCGGGCCATCCAATCGTTTCCAAAGCAACAACATTCGGACTAACCCTGGATGAGGCTTACCTTGATTGAAGATTTGCACAGCAAATAGAGTTCTGAAACCCAAGAATCTCATCTTTATGGTTGAAATATTCTCTTCAACAATAGCTGTGATAAGTGACCACGTTAAAATTGGAAAAATCTCCAAAAAACAGGAAAATTATATGCTCACTGAAAAGTACAATTTCCAAGTAGCTCGAGGTCAAAATGTTGATGCTGGCTGACATCAGCTTGACATCAGCACAAGAGAACATGGAGACACGGGTCCTGCTGTGATACCAATAAGTTTAAAAGGTTTGGAAATTTTAGGTAGATGAGCTTTGTAAGAGAAAGTAGATTATGGTTAGGGTTTGGAGCATGGTTTAAAGATACCGGTTTTCAGTACGTATTGTCCAGCTCCAAAACCGGTACGTATCGTTCGATATGTAGGTATGTATAACAAGATACTATGCTAACCACATATACATATACAACTAACAGATGTAACTTCCCAAAACATCAATGAGCGTGTGCTCTGTATGCTTATGCAATTATTTTGACCCAAAGACATGCTTAGTTGATTTCTGAAAGTCTTAAATTTTCAGTAACTTCTTAGAACAAAATGTTGACCGGCTTACTAGAAGAATGGTTCTTGTATTCAGCTGAAACATGTTCAAGAAACATGATTTTCTTGACTAGTTTAGTTTATCTTCTGAAAATTCAACGTATTATGATAAATTATTACCATTCTTAAAACTCGATCTATATTGATACACCACGGGTAGTAACTATTATTTATATTTTTTTTGCAGGTGTTTCGTGACAACCAATTTGTACAAGAGAGGATAATGGACTCGAATGATTTAGAGCGTGAAAGGGGAATTACTATACTTAGTAAAAACACGTCAATTTTCTATAAGGATACAAAGATTAATATCATAGATACTCCCGGTCACTCTGACTTTGGTGGTGAAGTGGAACGTGTCCTTAATATGGTGGAGGGAGTTCTTCTAGTGGTACTTTTCTGCCCAATTTTTTAAAGTTTATTTGAAACGTAATAAATTCGTCAATCCATAGAGAAGTTGTATTTATTACTGTCCATGATCAATTTACATGGATCTTTTTCTTCCCTCTTATTTAATATCAATTTACCTAAAATTGTATGTAAATTGATAGATGGGACAACGTGTTGAAGATAGTAATGATCTAGGGCCTAAGATCTCGGTTCCTGTACCAATATCAGGGCCATTCATGGTTGCTACTGGTACAAACTGTATGAACTGTGGTTATAATCCCAGTTTCATGGTTTTTTAGTGAATTTACTGTAGGAACGGTATAAGTGAAAATACTGTTTATACTGCCTGGTAAAAATGGTGCGTATTTGTGGAAAGTTAAGCGCTTGAGTACACATCATAATAACTTGTCTTGTTTATTGGGTCATAGGTTCTTTTCTTATTGATTAGTAGGGATGCAAATGGGTTGGCTTGAGTGACCAAACCCACCATGGGTTGGGTTGGGTCCAAAATCCCGACCATCGTATCAGGTCAGGTTGGAAATCTCAATCCGTTTATTAAATTGGTAAGGTTCGGGTCCCGGGTCTTGCCTTGAACCCAACATGGCCTGATTCGACTCCCTACCTTATATGCTAGCCTAACGTGTCCCAACCTGACCTGAGTTTTTGCTAATTGGGTTGGTCGGGTTCAGGTTGAGGCCTGGAATAAGCGGGTCGGGTTGACGTCAAACCTAATTGGGTTGACCCCAACCCAACCCTAACGCAATCAGTCCCAATGTTTGCAGCCATATTGATTATCCTTTGTGCAAAACAAGAGAATACTTTCAAGAATTTCAAACTACTTGAATTCTAAGGCCTTTCTGATATTGAAATAATTTTGAAAATCATCTTAAGTTACAAAAATTACGAAACGAATTATAAATATATATACCAAAAAGGTATCTCTATGAAGGAGTCGAACACATGTAGGACATGTGGCATTGGCCAGTGTTGCAAATGACCAATTCATCTCCAAACATGGATATCTTAGATGTTTGGATATGAATTGGTCATTTGCAACTCTGGCTGATGGCACATGTCCTGCATTTCTGTGTTAGAGATCATTTTTGGTAAATATTTTGAGAAAGCAATTATTTCAGTATTTTTTGGATACAATAATAATAATAATAATATTCGTATAATGGCCGAACCCTATATAGATGTGCGAAGTTGAAGAATAATGCACTCACACCCACATTAATATTCTTTGCTGCATGACTGGTACTTCTAAATATTTGCTGCTTTTTTTTTTTGAACTTCGCTAGATGTTTTTGTTGGCGTTCACTTATTATGGCCTCTTTAACTATTATTGTCTTGGTAGCCTTAATGATGGTTGTATTTATTAAGTCAAAATGGTGTTCTGTTTAAAAGGTAGATTCTGTTGAGGGTCCCATGCCACAAACAAGATTTGTTCTAAAGAAAGCTCTAGAATTTGGACTTGCCGTTGTAGTTGTTGTGAATAAGATTGACAGACCCTCAGCTCGTCCAGAATTTGTCATCAATTCCACTTTTGAACTCTTTATTGAACTCAATGCTACGGATGAACAGGTGATTATATTGTGTGTTCTCCTCACTTATTTTTTTCTGGTTTTAGTTTTAACTTAGAATATGCCCTAAGAAGTAGTTTGAGTTTATATTTCATGGTGTATGCAGTGTGATTTCCAAGCGATATATGCAAGTGCTATCAAGGGAAAGGCTGGACTATCTCCGGAAAATCTGGCAGATGATCTTGGACCACTTTTTGAGGCCATTATTAGATGCATACCGGAGCCATCTATTGATAAAGATGGTGCTTTGCAAATGCTTGTTAGTGGTTGTTCTTCACACACACACACACACACACACACACACACACACACATATATATATATATATATATATATATATATATATATATATATATATTTGTATCTTCTAGCTTTGATCTTATTTGGATAAAGCTTATCTTTAATCATAAACCTATTTTATTTTTTTGTTATTTGTTTGTTATATGTATCATGCAAACCTATTTTATTGTTTGTCCTTCAACGTGCATACTTTTATTAGCTTTCCTTTTTATATGTGTTCCAGAAAAGTCTTCTTATATATAGAATCCTGTTTTTGCTATTTGGCTCATCCTGATGTGCAAGCTACATTTTTCTTGCTCAAGTGCTCTTCACAGGCATTTATGCCATTCTAGAAAATTTTGTAATGTGATTGTCTTTGTGACATTCAACTTTCTCTCATTATAATAATACAGATAATTTTGGATGGTATAATGTTCTTGGCATGATCACTATCTAAGGGAACAAATTGTCACCAACACACAATTTTTGGCACATACCCCTGTGGTACTCAACAGACACCAATGTGCTATCAGGTCATATTATACGGGGGCTATTTACTTGTTGCACCACCCACAAACACTTGCACTGACCAAACTTATAACTGAAGGAGTGGCCAGTGAGTTTAACACTTGAATAAAAATAGGATAGCTAAATTGATATCAGCCCTCTTTTGACCGGCTATGCAAACTCCCAAAACTAAGTAAGGGAGTGTCAAGAAACAATCCCCTTTTTTTCCATAGATGAGTGTGTTAAGATAAATATACTTCTAATCTAACAAGGATAATAAACTAAAGAGAAATATAAGAAATACTCATTAAGGGTTTATTAGAGAAAGAGGAAGAAGGAGAGAGAGTAATAAACACAAAATACTACAGTGTTGCTATTGAGATATAAAATAAATTACAAGAGGTGGTCTCCTTTTATAGATGATGCGCTTACATTCACTAAGGACAACACACACATAACTAATGACACCCACTTACTTTTATGTGGATACTGCACTCCATACTTAACACTATTGCTTCCTACACACCATACATATATTACTATCTCCAACAAAGTGTACCTCAATGCTTCTTTTTCCTGCCTTGCTCTTCGTAATCCAATTTTGCCTATTGTGATGTAATCGATATTTCATCTTCTAATTATTTTTTTTCTCCTATGAAAGCAAGAGATTGAAAGTGTTGTTCTAAATTCAGCTTTCTCCCATGAGAACTACAAACACTTTTGTACCCTTCTCTTTGTCCATGTTTCCCTTGGACTCTTTTTTAAGGGGGAGAATGCCTTAGAAGTTGCCGCTCAATCGAAAGGATATAACACAGAGGAACCCTTAGCTTCACTGACTTTCTGAGGTATAACCTTCGTTATGACATTAGTGGCCTAGCTCTTTGCGCTTCCCACAAGAAGGAACATATAGAGAAATGCTGACTCTGTAATCAACATGTGGACTTACAGACCGGACTAGTGCCTTGCTGCGCTTATGGGCACAATGCCAGACTCCAACCTCTTGATTTCGGTCATGTGGGTTGTAAGAGGTTGCCTTTTCCGAATGGTGTTTAAATGGTCTTCCACTATTAAATTAGAAAGTTTGATCTCACACAATTGAAGTGCGGTTTACTATTATGACATGTGGCGCACATTTATGATCAATCTAAATTGCCCAGGTGGCAATCCATCATTAGAAAATGTTTTAGCCAAAGAATTATGCCCAAAAGTGGATGTGAACCATCCACTAAAACTAAGCACAATGGTTGGTAATCGAGTGCATAGATCGGATGGTTCAGAACTCTAAAAAAAATTTGATTTTGGCCCATTGCCTGTCAATCTATGATCTATCACTTCGACGGTGTGGATTACCCACATCTTTAACCATTGATGGTATACGATCATTTAAACACTATTATGGTGTTTAAATGGTGGTCAGGAGAGTCGGTCCCTAAGAAAAATTGTTTGATATATTTCAGTGGTACTACTCTTTTATTTTGTCTTCAGTCAATAACTTATATTCGTGACAAATTGATAATCTAGCCTTTAAGTAGTGATCATATTTCACAAAATTTTAGGATAGTACTGACCTTTGTATCTAGTCAACCTAAGACAAGGTTTATAAACTTTAAACTCTAGGCATCAATATCGTTCATCTCCGAAACTATATATATTGTCTTGGTATCACCAATACATACTTTTTGTCAGCGATACAGTTGGGAAATAATCTTCATATGGGTTTACACTTACTCCTAATGTGAATATCATGAAACACTGAGGTTCCGATCATGTAGTTTGAAATTCACTATTTATTCTTGTCCTTTTGGTTTTTAAGTGGATGCATCGTATTTTTTCTATCTTTGTGAGCCCCTCATTTTGTGTGATGTAATTAATGAATTAGTTTTCTCCAAAACTCAGGTAACAAATATTGAGTACGAAGAGCATAAAGGGCGAGTAGCAATTGGACGCTTGCATGCTGGCGTATTAAAAAGAGGCATGGAAGTGAAAGTGAGGATTCTGATTCTGAAATTATTTTAATTGCACAGAGCTATATTTTTGCATAGGAAATATGAGTATCTGATCCATTTTTAATTGAATTTTGCTTTTTTTATTTTTCATTCATTCATTCGTCATTCATTAATTACAAAATGAGCTTTAATGTGTTGACTGGGATTTAGTGAGTCAAACAAGTGTAATCTTGACATTAGAATAGCATTTCAGACCTTCTACTTCTCTTTCCATCTTTTTCTTTGCAGCCTCCTAAACCTTGCTAGAGTCAAAATATACTGTTCTTGATTTCGATCCATGTTCTGACAAGGGTTCAGTAATCCTTTTAAACAGAGAGCTGACATTAAGTCCTCTGGCCTGTACAGCATGATTGGTGCACAGGTCAGTTGTGCACTGCCAGACCAGTCAATCCTTTGGAGTTGGAGAGATTTAGCCTTCTCTAAATCTATGAAAGTCAGCTTTTGACTGGTTTGGTGGTGGATGATCGACCTGTGTGCCTTATACCAACCTTAAACAGAAGCAATTGTTAGAATTTTGCAACTCCTGTGAAATGTTGACATTTTTTAATTTTATTTTCAAGTCAAAAGTATCATTTTTGATCAATAAGGATGAATTTTCATTGAAAAAAAATAAAAAAATACAGGACCAGAGGTGAGCGAGGAGTTCAACAGGTCACAAAGAAAAAACAGAAAACGAAAAGAAAATGAAAAAAAAATTCAGTGGCCCACATCCGAGCACTACAGAACTAGCAGAAGATCCTGGAACGCACCATCCTCAGTTCAGACTCTCCATAGGACACTTAGCCCAGCTCGGTCCAGGAAGACACACACCTCCAGGTTGCTCTAGTCATCTCTTCCATAGGACTGGCACATCCCTTGAAAACTCTTTTGTTCCTCTCTCCAGATGGACCAAATGATAGCACACGGAGCAGTTTCCAAAATGACCAGGCATTGGGGGAAGTCACCATCAGGAATTAATCAACAAGGACGTCTTTACATGATCGTGGCTGGCACCCCACCAACCACAGAGCCTTTCTGCAGCAATTCCAAATGAACATAGCAGCCGGGCAATGAATAAGAACACGGTTAGCCATCTCGCCATTGGATCTACACAACATACGCCTGTTCGGAATAGGCAAACCTCTTCTAATCAGCGTATCCACCGTCTTTATCTGATTCCATGCTGCACACCAACCAAAAAATAATGCGCGCAGTGGGGTTTTAAAGTTTAATCTTCCTTAGACCAGTCCACGATTGAGAAATCAAGGGTCTCCTACCTATAGGCTAATAGAAGGTTTTGACAGAAAAGCCACCTTTGGGGACCAAACCTCCAAACACATCTTCTTTGAATTACACCAGGGTGCTCTATTAAGGCAGTCCAGAAATTCTAATTACTCGTTACTCCCACAGGTCCCTTCTATGCCCCCGTTATCGTAAGTCCTAACAAACACAGTCCTTAATGACCACGTCTTTTCACGCACTCAACTGGTAAAAACGAGGTTAAAATATATGCCTTGGAATCTCGGTGAACCACGGATCAGTCCAGAACTTAATCATGCCACCTCTTCCCAGCTTGTAGCACACACCACTTTTGAATGAAGGCAGCGTAGAGACAACTCCCTTCCATCACCCTGGCACCTTTTGAATCCCTTTAGGACTAACCTCCCAACCCTGCCTAGTAACCTTACGTTTCACAGCTACTGCTCTTGTGCACCAAGCTTCCCAATCCACAGCCACTTCCAAGCATTGCACTATTCATTTTTTCTATGTTTCTGACTCCCAAACCCACTTCCTTTTTGGAAAAGCATACAATCTCCCAATTAACCAAATGAATCTTCCTTCCTTCATCACCACCACTCCACAGAAAACGCCTTATCATCCCCTCAATCCTTCTACTAATACTTTTCGGGCATTGGAACAAGACCAAGAAATAAACTGGAATATTGGACAGCTCACTTTTGGTAAGGTTTAGTTTTCCTGAAAAGGATAGCAGCTTGCCTTTCCACACCGATCTTCTCCTCTCTTTCCAAATTATGTTTAGGGAAGCATAATTGATCTGAGAAAGATCATTTGCAAATGCAAAATGGGTTATATTTTTATTGAAAACTCATCCTAGCCCTAGCGAACCGGGATCGCTCGTAGTTGGCAAACCGAGAACCGCAAACCCGAATACAAAATGAACCAGTGAACCTGGTAATATTGGCGCCAAGGGTGTATTCTGGCATTAATGATTGCAATGCCATTAAAACTGTGTTTCTCAATTCTTTACCATAAGGACAAGTGAAATTCAATAATTTTCTAATTCTTGGAGTTCTTAAGTAATTAAATTCCAGATTGATATATTTATATTTTTATCTTTATTTCCAATCAATTAGTGACATCTATTTGGAGGAGTCCTTAGCCTTTGTTATCATTAGCTGGATGCATTTGTTGACCTGCAAGTGAACAAGCCAAAACATGGCATGCATGTTAATATGGTTTAAAATTTTAAATCAATTTTGAAAGTCAGTTGATTTCAGAGTCCACTCACCCCTTTTTTATGAGATCTTTGACAAATCACCGAGCTTTGGAAACACTTGGTGCTTAGTAACAACAAAACTGAGTGCTTGGCCAATAATTTTGGAGCAAGTATCGGATAGTTGGAGTATTAAACTTTACATTTTAATAATGTTTGACATTTTTGTTATCGTTATTGATATTTTATTGGTTAAATCACTTTGAAGAATGCATAACCTTGTTTAGTCATTGCTGGCTTACATCTACAAGCAAAAGATCAAGACATTACATGCTCATATCATTTGGCATTTTGTAGGTATGCACCTCTGATGATGCATGTAGATTTGCTAGAATTACCGAGCTTTTTGTGTATGAGAACTTCAGTAGGGTTCCAGTAGAGACTGTGGAGGCTGGTGATATTTGTGCTGTCTGTGGCATCAGTGATATTCTTGTAAGCTTCTTAACATATTTTTTTTGTTGGTATCATGGATCAAAAAATTGGATTTCCGATACGTATCGTCCTTACCTCTAGGACGATATGTATCGCGTATCGTCCGATACATTGAATGTATCGTTTTGATACATTTTTTTTTTCAAAAAAATCCCAAAAAATACTCTAAAAATCAGGCGACCAATTATCGGTCGATAATTTGAAATTATTGTCCGATATGGGCAATACAGATGATAATTTGATATTATTGGACGATAATTTCAAATTATGGGTCCATGTCAAACCACCAAATTATCGTCCGACACGGGCGATAATTTACCTGTATCGGACGATAATTTGACTGTTTCAGGGGGTACCCAATAAAAACCATTTTTATCGTAACGTCCCCCCTCCAAAACGATACGTGTCGGTATCGCCCGATATTTTGATCCACAGTTGGTATTAGTTACCAATGAGTTCTGCCATATTTTGATTTGGAATTATGCCCCTTTTTCTGAAAAATCGTAGGCTATTATTTATTTTCTTTCTTGCAGATTGGGGAGACAATAGCTGATAAAAATTCAGGGAAACCATTACCCAGCATTAAGGTGGAAGAGCCAACGGTGAAAATGGCTTTCTCTATCAACACTTCACCTTTCGTTGGCCGTGAGGTATGTTGAATTAATCAATGGTAAAGCCTCCAACATATGATATAATGTAAGGACAATGGTCATAGAGATAACTAACTCCTAATAGAAATCAACAAAACTACTCCTAACAGTTAATTTTGAAGTTGGTGATCAGATTAAGGTTTAGGAGGTGAAATTAGCGTTAGTTTGTAGTAGGGAGAAAAAGAGGAAGAAGACGAGGAGAAGAGACAAGGAAATTAGGGTAAGGAGATGGAGACCCGCGCTCTCCCTTTCGATGATATTTATATGCTATTGAATACACTATTATGAATGTGTCATTAATGAAATACAATGTGTAACACTAAGACATAAAGCTACACTCAATGCTAACAATATGAAATCTATACACATACAGAGTTATCCTCATCCAGTTTGTCATACAGGTAAGTTGTTGTCTGCCTGGTGTACATGGGGATCTATCTCATTTGCATTATGACTTAGTGAGTGAGGTGGTTTATCAGTAGTCCATAGTAGAGCAAAGGGCTAAATGTGCTTTCAGTTTATAGCACATGAGCAAGTTGAAATGCACCTCAGTTATTTTCTATTAGTGGAATTTATTTTGTATATTTTTTCCATGTTTGATTTTGGCTGAGATGCAGTTTGACAAGAAATGCGATTGCTATGTTATATCCAATGGAATCATTGATCAAACTTCCGGAGGTTGATTGAGGGCATTCCTCAAAGATTATGCGTTAGGGTAGTTGAGGAAGAATAACAGTAAAAGCATATTAACAGAGTTTTGTTATTTCTAGTTAGGTACGATAAGTTTTTTGGGTTGAGGCAGCATGACACAGACTTTGCAATTAAGGCATTCTCCACTGATATAGAATTTATTTATCACATTGAGTAACTGATACACCTTGAAGTTCTTATTTTAGTCGATTTATCACATTGAGTAACTGATGCACCTTGAAGTTCTCATTTTTAGGTTCTTTTGTTATTTACCTCTCTTGCAAGGTGTCAATGTTGGTATCGGGTATCGGTCCATCTTTGTCCGATGTGTATCGGATGATACGAATACGGTGTCACTGAAACTGTATTGGTCGATTCTTTTTATTTTATTTTATTGCAAAGAGTAAAGAAGAAAAATATAATAAACTTCTTGTATCAGTCAGTATCGGCCAATACAGAGACAGTAGCAGCCGATACTGACAAGTATCGGTCCGATACCAATACATATACCGATACCCCTTGAGATACCTGTATTGGGGTGGTGTCGGTATCAGTTCTCGACGAAACTGATTTGTACCAGTATCGGCTGAGTTTTGATACCTTGCTACCTTGGCTAAAATTGTTTCTTCTGCAGCTGTTGCATGCATATTTCATCTACATTCTTCTCATGTGAAGGGATTTATGTCATTCTCTTATTTCTGCTCATGCTATTTCCAATCCCTCAAGCTCAACATCTAGTTTACTTCATTTTGCTACCTTTTTTGGGAGGGGATACCATATATATGGATGCCTGTGTTATGTGAAGTAACAAACTCGGTGTATACTTTCAATGGTAGGTTGATATTACTATGGAGATTTGGAAAATATGAAGGTTCTAGACTGAGCTCACTTTAAGAGTTGGTCTGCATCAAGGGGAGGCTATGAGTTCTTATCTGTATGCGTTGGTTATTGATGAATTGACAGTACACCGTCCCATGGTGTATGTTGTTTGCAGATGATGTGGTGTTAATTGGCATAACAAAGAAACAAGTAAATGATAAGTTCGAACTTTGGAGAAAGACCCTAGAATTAATGGGTTTAAAAATTAGTAAAACATAAACGGAATACATGGAGGACAAGTTTAGTGAAAATGAGAGTGGGGGTCTGCTTTGGTCAAAGTAAAGATCCATTTAGTGGTACAATGTTATAGATTGTGATATTTGGGATTTAAGATGCAACCTGATGGTTGGTTCAATGATTACTTCTCAAATAGTATCAATGCAGGGTGGGTGAAGTGAAGACAGACAACTGATGTGTTCTGTGATCAATGAGTGTTTTATAGATGGTAACTTATTCATTATTATATAGTTCAATGAACAAGCCTGTAAGACAAAATTCATGTGCTTAAGATAAGAATGTATAGGAGGATGCATGGGGTAACAAGAAAGGACAATGACAGGAATGCTTACCTACAGGAAGTTAAGGAGTGGCCCCAATAAAAGAGAAAATTACAGAATGTCGTCTAATATGGTTTGGGCTTGTCCAATGAAGACCTGAAACAGATCCTGTACGAAAGACTAAAATGATAGAAGCACAAGGAAGGAGAAGTGGGAGTCCAATAAAGACTTACAGAGAAGCATGGTATCAAAACTCGGCCGATACCACCCCGATACAGGTATCAGGGTGGTATTGGTATTAGTATCGGCATGGGACCGATACTGGTTAGTATTGGCTGATACTGGTTAGTATTGGCTGATACTGTCTCGGTATCGACCGATACAACCAAGTTTTAATTTATATATATATATATATATATATATATATATATATATATATATATATATATATATATATATATATATATATTGGCTGATACTGTCTCGGTATCGACCGATACAACCAAGTTTTAATTTATATATATATATATATATATATATATATATATATATATATATATATATATATATATTGACTGATACAGTATCGGTGATAGTGCATTTGTGTTGGTCCATGATGGACTGATACCGATATTGACACCTTGCAGAGAAGTATTGAGAAATGATATGAAGGATTGTAGAGTAATAGAGATTTAGCCCTAAACAGAATTGAGTGGGGAAGTAACTCACCAAGCTGACCCCAGATTACACTAATTAATTGAGCGGGGAAATTAAACTAATTAATTGAGCAATTAAACCACAAATTAAAGCGATACCTTGGGGTTTCGCGGGATTCTGCTTAGGTGACCGTGCTCGGTTCACGTAGGGTTCCAATCCGACGCGCGAGATCCGTTAGGATGGCGGAAGAGGTGATCCGAGAGATAGAACTCTCACTTCGTCTAGGTCGGGGCGTTAGATCGTAGTTCTTCGTGGAATCGGTAGCTCCTCGCTAGGGCTTTGGAATCGAAACGGGTAACAGCTCAAATCGAGCAAGCTCGAGTACAACAACGATTATGGATCGACGGACTAGAATTGGATTCGATCCATAAGGATGGACATCAAGGTTACTCTAGATCTAGGGTTGGGAAATGGGAAAATCAATTAAAAGGGAAAGAATTGGATGTAGATGATTAAATGTGACAATAGGAAGAACAAACAAGGGTAAAGAGTAGAAGAAGATCAAAGATAAATGAACATCTCACCCTTGGCTTGACACCAAACCCCAAATGGGGAAGAAGACTCACTCTTCAAGCTCCTCGCAAGCCAAAATGCAATGCATTCTCATTCATTAATCATCTAGTGCCAAAAATGGCTTACAAATTGGGCTTTATAGCCATTACAAGGGAATAAACCTAAAAATAGAAAAGTACTATGTTACCCTTAGTAGTAACTTACATTGGACATCTTAAAAGAAAGCAAGAAAAGGGCTAAAAGGACAAATTATGTCACTAATAGGATAAAACGTGTCACTTAAGTCGCAGGGCGGATATCTCCACAGACGTCCGTTCTGGAACTCACAGACGTCCGTCATCAGCATCACGGAAGTTCGTGAGGTCCACGGATGTCGGTGCCCAAAAACCAGTATCACCCTCTATATCCGGACGTCCGTTCAAAACCTACGGACGTCTGTCGCTTGATGATGGTCTTTGCCTCATGGGCTGATCTCTAGTGCCTTTCCTCGGTGGTTCTTGACGCTCCTTGGCCCTTCCATCGCTTATTCCTCCGTCGGTACACCTTGTACGGCCTGAGCCCTAGGTCCTTGGTGTCGACGTTCCCCGACAACATGATAATTATGTTTTATGTTTCTTAGATGACTAGCTTCATGAAGTTAATTTAGCATCGAATATTTGCACAATTTTGTCTTGTTGTTAATCACATAGTTACAGATCCGTGTGTTCATGTAATTTTGAGTTCTCAGTTTGTAGACTATTTCCTCTCCCACTGACTGTCGCCTCGGATGCTCCTTCCACTGCTATAGATATACTATCTTCTTTCATCAGTGTAAAGTTAAGTGCTGGTATCAAGTACCCGAATCGTGCACCAAGAACGGTGCATGGGTCAATTTGCGAATATAAATTTTGGATGTGCCTATCAAATGCAAATTTCACAGATCGGAAGAGGAAACAGTGGAGCCCTTTTTTTGAGATTTGAGCATGTGACATAACTTTGAGATGTATTCACTGTATCTTTCGGGGTTAGTGGATGCTTCATAGACTAATGCGCCTTGGTTTTGGCTGGTTGGCTGGAGGTCCCAGTAGGAGATCTGGTTACTATTTGTAAGATGCTACCGGTAGCGCTTTCTTCGAAAATCTGGAAGCAAAGGTATAGACAGAGATTCAAAATAAAATTTCAAACTCGTAGGCATGTCCTTGAGACCATTAAGGAGGACCCCTTTTGGTGGTGTCTGACTTCCTCTTCCTTCTCGGCTGAATCAGTATCCAAGATCCCGTTGAAGTGGGACAGCTCTGCCCACCTCTGGGTGCATAGAGCTATCATTGGCTGCTTGATGGACGAATTTGTATAGTTCTATGTTTGCTTTTGTCTTTGAATTTTATTTGTTATTTACGTTTCTCCTTTTTTAGGCAAGTCATCTTGCTATGCTTGCTTTTGATTTGCTGTATTTTTGTTTTCATCAATGAAGCTGCAGCTGTAATTTTATTTAAGAAAAAGATGTAATATTTTCTTAGTTCTGGAAATTCCTTGCTATCAAGATAAGTGGAGTTATTGTAAGAACTTTACAGTTTCAATGTAATTATCCATAGCAATGGTTAATTTCTACATAAAGAGGAATTGGGATTAAAGGTAGGATGATGGGAGTAACGCTCATTTTCTTGATAAGGAAACCTCGGTTACTTGAATGGTGCAATTTAGATGAATTAGGTAGCCTTATCATGACTACCTGTCTTTGAGTCTTGGGAACATGTTGACGGAGGCTTTTCTTTTTGATGTAGCTGATTTCATCAAGACTGCCTGCATTTGAACCATGGCTATGCATCTGCCAAGGCTTCAATTTCTGTTGCTTTTCCCATTTATCAATTTCTCCTACTTTCTTTTGTCAAGTTATCATTTGTTGAAGGGTATTTGTTAGTTTTATTTCAGGAAAGTTAGAGAGAGATTAAGATACGTTTTAATCTCAAATGCATTTGCATGCATCCATGTGCAACTGTGCTATGAATCATAGTGACCAAATTGTAGTTTGGGAATAAATCGGTTTCGAAAAAATCAGGAAAAATTCGTCAAAATCTAGAAAAAAAGGTCAAAATTCAAAATAAAAGAAATTATAAAAATAGATCAATTAAAAACTTTAAAACTTAAAACATTAAGAAAAAAAAATTCTGGAAAAATTCAAGAAATTCGTGAATAATTCTTTAAATTCACGAATTATTGTTGCAATTCACAACTTTTTGAAAAAGTCACAAATAATTATAATTTTATTCCTTTTTTCAAAAAATCGTGAATTATTCGCGACTTTTTCAAAAAGTATTTGGTCACTGTGCTATGACTACACCTTCCTTCACAGAGATGCTCATTTGCTATGTTCTGTTTGGTTGCATGTTGATGCCTACTTCATACGTTGTCAGCAGATTATTTTTTTGTTCAGTTAATCTGCTTGCATGCAGTGGATGCTATACCATGCTAGCATGCTGATTGAACATATATTTTCCTTCGATATAAAAGAAAGTAAAAAAAAAAAAAAAAAAAAAGAACATATATTTTCCTTATATGAGTCATGGCATAAGCTGGCGACACTTTTTTTGTTTCTTATCCAGGGGAAGTATGTAACCAGTCGAAACCTTCGAGATCGGCTCTACCGTGAGCTTGAGAGGAATTTGGCAATGAAGGTTGAAGATGGTGAAACTGCAGACACATTCATTGTTAGTGGGAGGGGTACTCTCCATATCACCATATTGATTGAAAACATGTGAGCGAACAAGTCATTAAATTTTTTTTTTTGCTTTGCCTTTTATTTCTTTTGCATGCTTCTTCTCTAATCCTCATGTTGTTATTCCAGGAGAAGGGAAGGGTATGAGTTTATGGTTGGGCCACCTAAGGTTATAAACAAAAGGGTGAACGATAAGTTGCTGGAGCCTTTTGAGGTACTGTTTCTGGCAATTCTGTTTGTTATTGTTAAAAGACAGAAAAACAATGAATAAACTTTTCTTTGCTAATTGATACTAGAACAGTATAAAAACTCAGTATTTGGGACCCTTAACTAAGCCAAGTACTCGGTTTGTTGAGCTGATCGAGTTTTCCATGAAGGGTTTTGTGACTCATTTTCATTTTTGGGATTAATATCTACTTAAAATAGTGATTTGCTTCCTTGCTCAGCACTCGCTTGAATGGCTTTGTACATCATTGTTTTTCTTTCTGCATACTCATCATCGATAAAAAAAAGTAAGGAAATCAACACCATCATTTAATGATTCAAGAAAAAAAAAAAATTGGCCGTTTATTTGCAAAGTTCATCGAAAATTCATTTGAGTTGGCCGTGCTTTTGAAAACCATGGCTGAGTTGACTTGGAATCAAGCTGGCTGATTTCATGTTAAGCGCTCGTTTTAAACTTTCTATATTTGTAGGACACATGCAGTATGAAATGAAATAAATTTCCCTTCAACAATAATTGCAATGTCTTTACCAAAGCATTTACTGATTTCCAACAAAATATTGCCTAAACTATATATTGTTATCAATTTGATTGAAAAGGATCATCTCCTCTGGCCTTCTAATGTCGAAGTCCCCCATTATTTGAATTTGATCAGATTGCTAACGTTGAGGTACCTGAGGTATACATGGGACCTGTGGTTGAACTTCTAGGAAAGAGACGTGGGCAGATGATTGACATGCAAGGACTTGGGTTTGTAAACCTCTCTTTGCTTTCCTATGTTTTCCATAACAAAATTCTGTTTGAAATGCGAAAATGTTAAAATTTAGGTTCTGTTTGGATGTTTTCAAGGAAAAGGGTGGAAATAGATTTGAAGATCCCATGGATTTCAGCCCTTTTGGAATCAATAGAAATTTATTGTTTTTAAGAGTTCGGGTTGTCTATAACACAGAAAATACAAGGAGAGCACCATTCGATGGTGTACATAACACATACCAAACCAAAAATTTAGAATAAGTTGAGAGAGAGAGAGAGAGAGAGAGAGAGAGATTGTAGGAAATGAAAATCCTTTGATTTTAGGAGGATTTCGCAGTTTCCTAAAGCTAGGAAAACAATTTCATTTTCCTCCTATTTCTCACACGCGAGAATTTAGCACATTTCCTTTCCTTTTCATCAATTTCTTTTCATTTTCTCATATGCGAACAGACCCTTGGAGCATTTATAGAGTGATTGTTCAAGTAATTTTGTTTTTTATCTTTATTATCAAAGGCACACGTAAGCACCACCCTTGTGCATCGTCTGGGTCCTAACTGACACAGGCCTAGCTGCGCCTAGGTGTGTCCCTAGAGCCTAGGCTTGACACACTAAGGCACACCTAATTGTAGTAGGATTATGGATATTCTTCCGAATCTGCTTTTCCTATGCTTTGCTTTTGTGTTTTTTGTCCAGATCATCAATAGTCTTTCACTGTCAACTTGACTTCGAATAGCTAATCCTTGATTAGGACATTGTGAGTAGGGTTCTCAGCGCAATCTTTTTCTACTTCTACCATTATCCACGCTGCATCAATTGTTATCATCCTTCATGTGCTTTGATCGACCTTCATCAACATCCCATGTCTGGACCTACCGCCTGGAATGTTGTTTGTCTCCAACGTTTGTGCAACAGTCGCTCAATCTTGACCCATCTAAATATCATTGAGATCATATCTTCATAATTGCGACCCTCCCAGTTTTTGATTGTTAAATTATGATGGCAGATGATGAAGGAATCTTGTTTACATCCTTGCAATATGGATGATGATGAAGAAAACTTGTCCTTGGCAAAATCTTGGATAGACTTCCTCAACCCTCTTGGCCTTGTTTTTCGAAAAAGCTATAATACCAATGTTACAAGGTTCCCTGGTTTGCTCAGCTTAAATTTAGGTATGCAGTTTGCTATTGTCAAGCAAACTCAGCTCACTGGGGTAGGATGAGTTATATATGAAAGTAAAAATATTTTTTTATAATAATATTATAATCTATAAAGCAAATAATTGTTTTATAATTAGTTGATTAAGTCTTTACTGTTTAAAAATGAGGTTTGGGTTCAAATCTGCTTAGTAACCTTTTTATACATTTAAAAAAATTTAGTAAAAAATAAGACAACCCAGCAGAAATGCCTAGAAACCGATTCACTGCCACTGGTTTGTGATTTGCAACAATTTGAGCGAATTAGGTAACTCTGGTTTGAATTTCCCCACTTCACATCTTTGAATTCTTGCTAGGGAGGGGTCATATGAATTAGCCAGGAGATGGAAGATTCTCCGCAATTTTTTCACCTAGTGAACAAGGAGATTTCTTTAACAATGGAAGCCCACCGTTCATTCCTTTGATAGCCTCCATGAAATACATTATTTTCCGTTCAACATAAACATATCTCATGACATTTTCTTAGTGAGAGGATAACTCTACTCCTATCCTAGCAGAACTGTTGCAGCCCTTTATCAAGGATTCCCATTCTTCTGAGATTAGAGCTTGAGGGATTACCCTATAAAGTATCAACAATGTACTTATAAACAATGCACAAGAAAATGAGCTTATTAGGCTAAAGGGTACTGAGACTTGCAGTGCAATGAGTTGAAGAATGGAGCTTGTTGTCAGAGAAGGTTATACAATTGTCACGACCCGAAATTCTATTTCTACACAAGGGCATAGAATTTCGTGTTATGACCTTGCAGGCATCTCAATGCGCTTAGCAGACTTACACATCACTCTTAATCTTAACGTAAACGTGAGTACTTAAAAATTGTGAGCCATAAATTTATTTCTTTTCCCTAAAATAAATCACGTAATAGGCTTGTAATTTAAGCTTTAAATATTAAATGTTCATCATCAATATGCGCAATTGTTTACTTAAGAGTCCAATTACTCTAAATATCTTGAAACTATAGCTATGCAGTCTATAAAGCAAATAGATGACATATTTCATTTCTAAATACCCTTAACAATAGTGGTCGGGTGCATCCTCTGTTGCGCACTTGAGCCATGAGTTGGAAGTGCTTTGCCCCATATTATATTCTTTGACAAATCGGAAGCAATCTAAAAAGGTAATAGTACCACATAATAGCCATTGAAAACATCCTGGTGGGTATATGACCGATCCATCCCAAGTTAATGTAGGTGAATTGTGTGTGTTCCTCATGTGGTTTATAACATCTAATAAAGCACTATTTTAAAGTATCACTTAAACATGAAAAAAAAAAAGAATCCAAATCTCTCAACAATAAAACAAAATTATATTCATATATCGATGAATAATGCAACATATGCTCATCTCTGAATGCATACAATGCTCTTACTGACACCTCTAGACTTACTTATCTTATCATTAAGCTTATTTAATCTTATTTACAAATATCTTAAATGCTTCTATGTGTTTATACATCAATGTTCGCTTTTTCTATCCTACTTATTATGATCTGTGTCAGAGTTGTTGCTCGAGCCTAACACATGAAGGGTAATGTGTTAGATTACCACTATCACAAGAAGTGAGGACCATATTTAACCCATCCCTTGAAGCCTACTCCTCGATTTGCCCTATGGTGTTGCAATCATGCTTAGTTTTTAATTGGTCAAAACCTCCAATGTCCCCTTAGGTCGAGGCATGTCTTAATTATCATGTCCTTTTGGGACCTGCCTTGGTTGAAGTTTTTTTCTTTTTTGATGGATAAGTTTGCCTCGTACCTATGACCTTAAGGTTGCAATATTGTCAACCTTCCATTGTGCTACAGGCCCAATCCCATCCTTGGTTGAAGGTGTTGAGCCCTTACGGTGGCTGTGTTGCTAGCCTTTGCAAATATCTTTTCTTATCAATCTTATCAGTTCTTACTTTTACACTTATGCTTATAAATTCTCACCAAGTTTAAGGCCCAAGTGTTGGGAAACATCGTCAGTGCCATCTTGATCAAAACTATGTTGAATTTGCATTTACTTCACTTGTCATGACGTCTCATACTTCCATGGGTTGAGGCATGTAAATACAGCATTAGTGTCGTTTCGATGTCATTTCGTTGAGCTACCATACCAAGGCAAATGCATGCAATTTTTTACTCTTTACTTACTGGACTTATGATGCTTATGTCCTATGCATATCCCCCTACGTGATGCATAATGCAGAGCATGATGGAAGCATCTAATACACTGCATATGTTATTCTAAGCATGATCTTTGCAAGCAGTAGACATAGTGACATAGCATATCATGGAAATATATCTCATGGCAAAGCAGTGACATAGGACATATGAATCTTAGAGATTGGGTTGGAGATTGAGAGGTGCACATCCATCCTCTTCTTCTTATCTTCTTCCACTTCTAAATCTTCTTCGATTGTATCAAAATTAAAAGGCTGTGTGATTGTGCTTGGGGGCGATGTTTGTGCAGTCTTCTTCTTATTCCTCTTCTTCTTCTTCTTATAACCGAACAAAGAGAGAGGAAGATAGGGCAATGAGTTTTGCATGTTTGTGAAGTGAAGAGAATGAGAGGTGGAGCTGTGAGAGACTGCGTATTAAGTTTTGGAGTTAGCTTTAAACAAAAGAAGGAATAGGAGATGCTTTTAAGGAGTGCAACTTGAGAGGTTTGAGTGGCTTTTAATGTGAGTGATTTATTAGAAGAGGAGAAAAGTTCAGTTGTGTGATCTCTTGAGATTATAGGGTAAGAGAAAATAAGTAGCGAGAGATAGATTGTGTTGGTTGTCTGCAGTTTCTATCCAATAAAATCCATAAAAAACTTAAGAGAGGAAAGGGGTGCAATTTTTGAGGCTTGTGCGATTGGAATTCCCGTAATGTCAAGATAGAAAGGATAGGGAGGTTTGGTTGGGCTTTCTTGTGCTTAAGGGAATCTTAAAGAGAGACGATGCGAGAATTAGAGAGGGAGAACATAGGAGCTGTGCGCTCAATAAGATTTTAGAGTAGATTGGAGAATGCGCTGAAACACATCACAGAGAAAGAGATAATTCCGAGTGTGAGGGAACTTTTTTTAGATCAGTAACGATAAGATATCATTAGAAAAAGCAAGCGAGAAGCTGGAAAGGAAACAAGGGAACTACAATGCAGAAAAAGGGAAAAGGAGAGCGAGAGAGGGAACTTTTGGGCGCTCAAAGAAATCATATATATATAAAGAGAGAGAGAGAGAGAGAGAGAGAGAGGGGTTGGGGGAGGGAGGGAAAATTGGAGGAGATCGGTTGAGAGATATTTGGGGCCTTGCATTAACTTCAAGAGAGTAGAGATTTGATTTGATTAACTGATAAAAAATAATCTAATCTAAAGTACATTTGATTTTATTAAACATTTCCTTGAAAAGATTTCAAGATACCGATTTGCTCCAATTTCGCTTTGAATCTTTAAAAGATAGGAAAAATAGGGGTTTTAAGTGCTTGGCCTTTGCCAAAGTGGTGATGCTCTTAAGCGTGTAACATTGAAGTTACTAGTTTCAAATTCCACCTTCACCCACAAAAAAGAAGAGTTTTTAAGGGTTCATGGGTGATGCTTGATAATAGCTAGTCTTTTTTTAATTCCCGAAGGAAAACTAATTGTTTTATAAAGCTGCTCCAAGTGATCCTTTGATAAATAGTTGTTTAAGCTTGAGAGGGTCTCAAAGCCCTTGATGGGCTAGGGACACATCAGGGGTGCCCTAAAATTATGATTTTTGTATATTTTTTTCATCTTTTCATGAATTAGAGGTGAGGTAAGCTTATTTTCTCTCTATTTTTCTCTGTTCAACATGTCCCAAAGTGTCACTTTGACTCCCTATTTGAAGCATTTCAGGGCAATTTTTTGTAGATGTGTCTTTTCCAACATGTTTCCTTCGTGCCCTGGAGTGAAAAATGTGATTTGGGGGTTTAACTCACAACCAGAGGACCCGTCCGGGAGAGGAGACAAAAGGCCTCTTCCCTCTGATTTTTTTTTTTTTTTGAGGAGCGGGACCTGAATCGCCCATTAGATGGCAGCAGTATGGTAAGTGGGCACCTCAATTCCTAGTGCTCAAAAAATATGGGGAGGCCCCTGGACTGGACTCTTTGATGAGCTGGGACCAAGGTTCAAAATCTTGGCTTCCGTTCCGGTATGTATAGGCTAGATCCAAAACTGATATGTATCAGATGGTACAAATCGGTCTTGGATGATACATTCGTATATATCGGCCAATACATACCAATATGAAGGGGCCTCCCAAATATGACTTGGACAATACATATCGATTTTGTCCGGAATTTTGAGCCATTTTCTGGGACACCTTGCCTAAGGCCCAAAAAGTGTGAGATTTCGAGGATTTACAAGGAACACCTATCCCTTAATGTTTTAAATTTTACATGCTGCAAATGCATCTTAAGCAAGGTTGAACGAGCCACTTTTGGCCTTCTTTTAAAGTTGTTTATGAAGAGGAATCAATGCAACTCTTAAAATATGATCTTTATGTAACCTAGAGTGAAAAGACATTTATCAAAGCTAAAACATTTTGAAGATCTACAGAAAGGGGACAGAAGTCCTCATAAAAAAATTGATGCGGGGGAATGGTGCCCATTAAGTGGCCGCCCTACAGCCTGCAGCCTATTAATTGGCAGCAAGCTTTAAGGCGCTCAGTAATTGGGCACCTAAGTCCTTGTGTAAAAAAAGAGAGAGGGTCCTGGGGCCTTAAACAGGCTGGGACACCCTCAAAGTCTTGAAAAGCGTACTTTTTGAGATTTGCTGTCTTCGAACTATCTTGTTTAGTCATGAGGGTAATATGCCTCAGTGTAAGTGCCATACCCTCATAAAGATGCTAAACCATAATGGGTCTACATTGCATAAATTACAGATAAATCTACTTTAAATTTAAATTCTCAAAATTTTTTGCTCGACGTATATCTTTGAAAGCCTAGTTTTGAGAGAGTGTTGAGTAACTTCTTAGCAAGTTTCCAATCTCATTCAAATGGTTCTTCAATTTGCTTTAAACCACAGCATAAAGCAAATGCCCACTTACCAGAGAAAAAATTGATTGTCCTAAATAACTAAAGCTAGTCTTTGACTTCAAGAAAACTAGTCTATTAACATGCTGTCAAGGTGACAGCCCTATATCTTGGTTTAACCTAGTGGCATTTTGTAATCTGTAAAATGATATAAACTTGACATTACACAATGTAATAAACTGATCTCAAGCTGAGATCAGTTTGCTAGTTGGCATGTAGTCTGCTGTCAAGTTTCAGCTTAACTTGTCTTTCCCAAAATCTCCTGTGATGCTTGCAAGTTTTGACTTCGGAATTTGATTTCTTGCAAATTAGACAGTTCATGTTTTGATAACATTGGCCATGGCAATATTCATAGAAATTCTTAAAAAAAACATGAAAATTGATTGTTTTCAATATTGTCACTTCATCGTTAGCTTCATGTTTAATGCTTCTTCCCTTTTTTTTACATATACCTTATTTTTAATTTTAATTCATTGACATAAGCTCTTGTCCCTGCTCATGTCGTTAGAGATATAAATGATTTCAATCCTCCTTTTGGTTTCCGCTGCTGTAGTGGAGTTACTGGTCTTATAAATATGAATCCTTGGTCTGCACAGGTCGGAGGGCACATCATTAATTAAATATCGGATCCCCACTCGTGGCCTTCTTGGACTGCGAAATGTTATCTTAACTGCTTCCCGAGGCACAGCAATTCTCAACACAGTTTTTGATAGCTATGGACCTTGGGCCGGAGATATTAGCACCCGAGAACAGGGGTCCCTGGTACACCATTCTAAACTCCAAAGATTGGTTTTCACCATCCCTTTAAGACAACTGATTCTTAGCCTTTTATTAATTAAAATTATATTTCTTATTTGAATCAATTTGAGACAGTGAAACTGGGTGTGCAGGTTGCTTTTGAGGAAGGAGCTACTACTTCATATGCTCTTTTTAGTGCACAAGAAAGAGGTCAGATGTTTATCAGCCCTGGAATGGAAGTGTACAAGGGACAAATAGTAGGCATCCATCAGCGTACTGGTGACTTGTCCCTTAATGTGTGCAAGAAGAAGGCTGCAACAAATGTACGCTCCAACAAAGAACAAACAGGTGATAAATAGTTCTATAGCAGCTCGTATTCATACACAAAATAGTTCAAATATTACATCTAGCTTTGCATGAACGGAGTATTCAGCTTCACCACCCTGCAACAGGAGTGCACCATTTGATCACAATTTAGTGGCACGCCATGAACCCATCTAAGGGTGGTGAAGACTTGCATAGATATTCTGCATTCCATCATTTAATCACCTGAATTTTCACATTTTCATGTATGACTAATATATCTTGATCTTAAATGCTAAAAACATGCCCTGAAATTCTTTGAAAATGAACAAAAACTCCAATTCCTTCAGTATGAAAGCCTGTTGGTGGGTCCCCCCTTCAACTCCCATTGGTGGGAAAATCAACAAATCTAAACACTTTCCATTCAAGTAAATGCCTATTTGAACTCAGACTCCTTTCTCTAATGCATTACCAGATAAATGATGAAGCTATATAAGCAGATCCCATCATTTCTGTAGTTAAAACAGAATGCCAACTATGGTTGGTCGGATTGATTTAGCATTTTAACCTGGTGTGGCGGGTTCGAGCCTATCATAGGAGGTTCGACCCATTGGTGGGAAAATCAACAAATTTAAAAACTCTTTCCATTCAAGCAAATGCCAATTTGAACTCAGACTCCTTTCTCTAATGCATTACCATGATGGAGCTATATCAGCAGATCCCATCATTTCTGTAGTTAAACAGAATGCCAACTATGGTTGGTCGGATTGATTTGGCATTTTCACCTGGTGTGGTGGGTTCGAGCCTATCGTAGGAGGTTCGACCTAGCTTACCTATCAAAAAAAAGAAAAAAAACCTGGCGTGGTGTATTTAAGCTTGGTTCAAATCTTGGATATATATTCTCTGATATGTATTGATACCGAACCCTCCGGTGATGGTTCAAAATTTCGTCTGGAACTGATATGTATTGGTTCCGGAGGGCTCCAGTGCGATACATTGAGAATGTATCGGCCATATAAAAGAGTGCCCATATTATCGGGAGACAACCAAATTATCAGTTGTATCATCCGATAATTTAAAAGTTTGAAATTATCGTCCAATAATTTCAAGGTGCCAGATTTAGTGATTTTTCAAATTATTGAAAGTATCGGCCGATGGATTTCAAATTATCAGCCAGTACATTGACCAATGTTTCAACTATATATCGATCAATACATTCAATGTATCGCATGATATGTATCAGTCAGGGGGGCAGACCTATACGTACTGGAAAACTGAGATTTTGACCCATGCCCCCGATCCATGATATATTAGGTATGTATCGACAACACATACCCAATAAAAAAGGCCACTACCCTGTGCTGGTCCCATATGTACAGGGTGGTGGGATATAAACCTAAGCACTGGCTTTTTATGCACAAAGCGGCTGCTATCCAGGCTCAAATCCGCATTTTTCACGCTTGACAGCCCAATTCTTTTACCATCGCTCCAAGCAATGGCCCCTGATACATACCCAGTACATACCAATATATCAAGTGTACCGCCAATTCATTGAATGTATAGGCGATACCTGATACCTATCGTCTTGGTATTGATGGTGGACGATGTATATCGGAAAACCAAGATTCTGAACGATACATGTTAGGATATCAGGGTGTTGTTTTTTGTGCAGTATGGGGTGTATGCCACATTAATCATAGCTTGTTGCGGAGTGTGTATGAGATGTTGCTTGCAAATATCGTTGAGCCTTGTTGGTTTTCAGATTGGCATGAGAATGCCTAGGTTTGTTGTAGTTGCATTTTAGTCGTTACACCGGCCATTAAATCAGGGGCGTAGTCAGGAATTTTTGTTGGTGGGGGCTAAAAATGATAAATATACTATTAGTGATTATTTTACCATCAATTTAGGGGCATCTACATTGTAGATTTGGGGGCTTGTATACAAATAAAGACTATATAAAAAGCATGCTTAATAGAAACTTTGTAGTTAAATGGGGGCTTGAGCCCCCACACCCTTCTATGTGGCTACGCCAGTGCATTAAATCAGCCAGTGTCGATCACTAAACCACCGGTGATGAACAAAACCATTTTTGGTTTATTGTGTTAATCATTAACTCTTTTTCTGTGTTTATGCAGTTGTTCTCGATACAGCTTTAACTTATAGTCTGGACGACTGCATAGAGTACATCCAAGAAGACGAACTGGTAGAGGTCACTCCTTCAAGTATTCGAATGTGCAAAAATCCAAAGATGTCAAAGAAGTCAAAATAATTTGCACTAGATGGACCGTGCCCATCTGCCATTTTGTGCTGTTAAAACAAAAAAAACTCAAGTCGGTTAGTTTGATCCCGTCACCCCCTTCAGTTACCGCTGATGGAATATCTCAGACGAAGAATATATGAAATTTCGGTTTGCCTTTCTAACAGGTTATTCGCTGTGCCTGGAGATAGGAGTAAACAGCATTGAAAGGCGCTTCTCGAGGTGGCTTATTGAATCAGAACCAGTGAAAAAAATAACAGGTGTGGCTGATATACTGCCTTATTGAAGGTGTATATTATTCTATATCAGAAGGGCTCTCCATGGTTATTTACATTGGAGAATTAATTTATGACATTCAATATGGTCTTAAATAATTTTGATGCTACCATAGAAAGAAAAGAGAATTTTATAGCTTTATTTTCTATTCATCATCTTCTTTCTGTGTATTCAAATGATGTTATATTAATACCATGTATTAAACAATATTAAGGAAAAAGGCCGGTGAGCCATCTATGCACAAGTGGTGCGAATACCCATCAATCCACTTCGACTGTTAATTCATCTCGTAAAATGCATGCATTTAGAGCAGTGCACCACACAGAGGTCCGCTGTTGGGACGGTTTGGATCCTAAAGTTTAACTTGTTCTCTTGCCCACTAGAACAGTAAGGGAACTCCTGCTCATGGTGTACGGGCCTATTTACCATAGGATTATGCGCAAAAGTTTTCACGGATCTTGAGGTTGAATAATTTTTCATGTTCAGGTATCTTTTAGCAAATCTGTGGAAGCCAAATTTTCATGGGATTGGTGCTCACGTTTTTGAACAGGGTATGGCCTCAACGGCATAGTAAGAATAGCATTCTTTTTGGCGCTGAATCTTGTCAAAGGCTGACTTCCACAGTTTTTCAGGGGTTCTGATTTTATAGGAAGTCCATATTTGCTAGATGATCTCATTTTTGGGCTGAGTCCATCGACATAAGATGTTGGCCTGCTACCTGGACATTTTCAATTAAAGACTAGGCGTGTCACGGTGCACGAACGTAGGTGCCCAAGATATAATCAAATTTTGCTCATTTCAGTTATAAATTTGTTAAGATAAACATGCTCAGGTCAAAACAAAACCTACCTCTAAATAGAGATCAATCTCTAAACCATCTCCTGCTAATATGTCCCTATCCCAATTGGTTCTTTCTTTCCTTTCTTTATTTTCTTTATTTTTTTAATAATAATGCCATACGGCATAGAACAGCCTAGATGTAGTTCATGTGCAACTTGCACGCGTATAGGATCCGTGCACTTATGCAACACAGTGGGAGAATATTTTGGAGAATAAACCGCACACAATAAATCACTCACTTTTGTTAATATAAAAATGCTATCAATTACACTCTTTTCTCGGAAAGTGCATCCCACTAGTACAAACAACATGCGGATTGAATAGGATTTCAAGTTCAACTGCATCTGGGTTATAAGAGAATCTTGACTTTCATAATTTTCATTTTTTATACCATTAAATTAGACTTTTTTATCTTATACCAGTCAAGTGTGGTTTATTACTATGTCATGCGACGTACATTTGGGATTATTCTAAATTGTCTAAGTGGCAATTCATCATTGTAACATATGTTTATGGATACCCACTTAGTAGCATATTCCATGGATCAAAATTTTGGCCGAAATGCATCGATTTCGGATCCTATTGAAATAAAATCCTGAAATTTTTTATCAAAAATTACAGCTTTCAAATTATTGGCCAATAATTTTGGGTTAAAAAAAAATGGGCACCAAAATTTCGGCCGAAATTTGGTGAAAATCTGAATCTGTAATCATCCACTAAATCTAAGAACAACCGACGGTATGGATTACCCATATCTTTGGGCCCATTGCCCATCAATTTATGATCTATCACTTTGATTGAATGGCTGCAACGATTTTATAATGCCATTAATGCAATCAAATGTGTGGCAGATATGGCCTTAATAGACTATGATAACCACCCAATGGCCAATGCTACAAAACAAACAACCAAAAAAAAAAGATCACACCGTTTAGATTTGAAACCATCACATACAATTGTTAGATGTATGCAACTTACAAGTGATATTTCATAAGAAAGCGGGCGAAATAAAATGCTTTACTTCCGTTCTGCCACTTCTGCGGCTTTGGATTGCGTTGAGGCGATATGTTGATGCGTTCAGTCTCCTCTCAAGTTTCGGTAATCTCTCCCTTACACCTGAGTCGTAGGATCTTTGCATTTAACGGTGATGATGATAACGTCGGGCGCGCCAGATTTTACATATGTGCTGTCGACAAAGAATCTCAGCCGTTCGAGGTTGATCAAGCGAAGGCCAGGGATGCTCTGCAAAAGCTCGACGAGCAACTTCAAACCCTCTCTCAAAAACAAATCGTCCCCCCCAAGAAAAGGAAGTCTTCTTCTTCTTACTTGGGTATGCTCTCTCTCTCTACCCCTCTCTCAAAAACAAATCGTCGCCCCCAAGAAAAGTTATCCTGTAACTTATATGTTTCATTGATATAATCTGCTTTTGATGTATCAAAGTCATGGATTGTTAACATGCGCCGGGTGCGTTTTATGTTGTAGAATCTTAAACGGCATGTTACTACTACTTTGTGGCAGTCACAAAATCGGGTTCGGTAATAATTTGGCAAAGTTAAAATCCAGAAAAATTCGGCAAAGTTTGGGAAGTTCGGGAACAATTGGGGGAAAAAATAAAAATTATATATATATATATATATATATATATATATATATATATATATATATATATAATATAACTTTATGATTTAGATATTATTTAAAAATTTTTAATATACTTTTGAAAGTAAAATAATAAATTACTTAAAAATTAATTGAACAATAACAAAACCTACTAAACCAACCACAAAATATTAATATCATGATCCATAATTGCATCCCTACATTATAAAAAATGTATTAAAATCCATAAAGTCCATAGTACTAAACCAACACATTTAAAACTATTAGTCAAAGAAAAGATGTAATCATAAATCCAATTCGGGATTCATCAATTGATCAAAATCGTCTAATCCTAAATCAACATTTGCATCTTCATTCTCATTCTCCTCCTCCGACACTTCATAACCGAAATCATCATCTCCACCATCTTCATCTCCTCTTTCTACTTGCGTATCTTCCGGAAAAGTTAAGATGTGATAAAAGTAAATGGGCTTTGAATCAACTTGTTCTTTCTTTCCACGCATTTTCCTATAGTGCATGTTCATTCGAACGAACACCAAGTTATGTAATTTTTTTGGTTCCAATCTATTTCTTTTCTTGGTGTGGGCTGCCTCAAAAGCGCTTGAATTTCTTTCACATCCGGAAGCGCTACATGGTTGACTATGCAATTTAATCGCCATGCCCCCACATATCCCACAAAATTTCTGAACAAATACAAGCACATATATCGAAAATTTAATCTTTAAATTAAGTACATTGTAAATAAAAAATTATGAAACACAAATCAAAACTTACTCGGATGTGTAGTATGAAGAGCATGGATTGACATTTCCTCAAAGATAATTGGACCTTTTTGGTGATAAAGTGTAAGCTCTTTCAAAAGAGTATTCTTTTCCTCCTCGCTTAGCATCCTATTCAAAATTATATTCATTCCCATCTTTGCGTTTTTATCCAGTTTAACATTTTTCTCATACCGGAATAATGGATTTAAATATGTGGCAAAGGCATGTAAAGGATTGTAGATAAGGTTGTCTATTCTGTCATTAATGATCTTGATGTATGGTTCATACTTAGCAATTTCACCTTTAAACAATATCTTACTAGCTTCTTTTGCCATGTTCAAACTTTCGTGTAAATAGCTCATAGTAGAGCCATCCCCATCCGCCAACCTCAAAACTTTAAAGAGAGGGTCAACAATACGTAACACGTTTCTCCCTCATTCCCAAAATACATATCCTTAGATAGCATTCAGCACTTCTCTTCCTTCTAATGTTTTACTTTGAGGTAAAACTCTTCATCCAGATGAAGCCATCATAAAACGTAAACTCTCTACTTCTTTAAGAATAGATTGTAAACACAAAAAATTTGTTCCAAATCTGGTTGCTCTTGGGCGCTTTAATTCTCTCTTTTCAGTATGGACCCGCATCAAATCCAATACATGTTGGAATCTGTAGAAGAACTTCACCATTTGTTGAGCCATGTCTATGATGGGTTTGACATCAGCCAACTTGTCTATATCCTCTAACATGAGATCTATGCAGTGTGCCACACATGCTGTTTTGAAGATATTTGGATACCTATTTTCTACAATTGATCCCGCTATAACGTAATTTGAAGCATTATCTGATATGAATTGGATAACATTATGTGGTCCGATTTTCTCAATCCCCGACACGGTGAAATTAGCAATATAATTAGCATCCTTCTTATGCCCACAAGTGCATTCAGACTTTAAAAAAATTGTCTCTCTAGGAGAAGATGCCAATAGATTTATGTGTGACCGCTTTCGTGCATCAGTCCATGAATCCGACACACCCACTGATAGCTCAACTTTTCTTGATGCTTATAATGTAATCATTGGTTTCTTCTTTCAAGCAATCCCAAAGCTTAGTTCTTACCATTTCACTAGTAGGAGGAACATACCCTGGACCATGAGCTGAAACGGCTGCCATTGCCTCACGAAATTCTATAGTTCTAAACAAATTGAAGGGCAAGTTATTAGCAACCATCATTCTAGTTGGGAGTAAATATGCAAAATCTTTCTCCTTTATAAGAGTAGTGATCTTTTGTTGATGTGGTTGATTTTGTAATGATTTTAAATCAAAAGTTGCAACAGACCCAGAAGAACTACCTCCAACACCACTTGGCCCAATAGGACCAAGCCCAACCCCAGTCCCACTCCCACTTCCAGTGCCAGATGACCTCATATGATCGAACTTTGGTTTCTTTCTTGCTTCTAACGTCCTCACAGCATTTAATGTCATATCTTTAGCCAAATCATTTACTGAAGGGCATGGGCGCACATCCCTCTGAACTATTTTCGATAAATGATATTTCATTCTTATTATCGTCCCCACAAATGACTTATTACAAAATTTGCATTTGATTTGTTTGCCTTCTTCAATACAGAACTCCCAAATTGGATCCCTTGATTTTGGCATTCTATTACATTTCACAAAAGAGTAAATAATTAAAATCCCTTACAATTACAATTTATATATTAAAATCAATCTCCACAAACATACATAGACCATTGCCTTTGACTAATGCTTAAATGACAAATTAATAAAACCAATGCAATGCATGTACACTGTACACAAATAGACAAACTGACAAACATGCATAGCACTCAGCACTCAGTAGAAAAAGTGGGCGAAATAATTAGAGAAAAAACCTCAATGCAATTACAATTTGCTTTTTCTATTTATTTTATTTTTTATTTGAAAAAAGTGGCAAAACCAACAAAATGAATCAGAGAAAAAAAACCCCAAAATTGAAGAAATAATCAGAGAAAAATTCAACAAGTTAGAGGAAAAATAAGAGCAAATTGGGGGGAAAATACTCCTCAATGCAATTACAATTTGCTTTTTCTATTTATTTTATTTTTTATTTGAAAAAAGTGGCAAAAACAACAAAATGAATCAGAGAAAAAAACCCCAAATTGGAGAAATAATCGGAGAAAAATTCAACAAGTTAGAGGAAAAATAAGAGCAAATTGGGGGGAAAATACTCCAATAATCAAGGGAAAACATACTCTAATAATTAGAGCAAGTTGGGGAAGATGCCAGCCGGCGTCTTCAGACTCTCCACTCTCCACAGATCCAGCCGTCCAAACCAAACTCCAAACTCCAGGTTTAATCCCAAGAAGATGCCCTAAGAGGATGCAATAAAATTAATCGCAGCCAGAGATTCGCGATGGAGTGACCTGAAACTCTAAAAGCGACGAAGGGTATCTGGGGTTAGACAGATGAAGGGTTTGGGTTTGAGACTTGAGAGAGGAGAGCCAGAGAGAATGAGAGATAGAGTAAGGTAACAGGCTTTTTTTACTTTTAGGTTTTTTTAGTTTTAGATTTTAACTTTTAAATTTTTTAACTTTTTAACTTTGAGCTTTTTTGACTTTTTTAGCTTTTAGTTACTTTATAGTTTATATACAATAACAATAGTAGCGACAGCAGCGTGCAAAGTTACCGACTTCGGCGACTTTGGCGGTTTTTTCAAAAATTAGCGAATTATTCGCGTTTTGTTCATTTCCCACAAAAAATGCGAATTATTCGCGAATAATTCAATAGTTCGGCGATTTTTGTGACTATGCTTTATGGAGGGTTTTTTTACTTATCAGAGTGTCTTTAAGAAATCACAAAAAAAAACGTAAAAAATATGTTTATGATTTTAATTAAATAATTGTGATATGAATTATAGTAACCAAAGAGGCATTAGCCCCGTTGGTACGCTCCCTCCATTGTGAGGGAGTAGGTTGTGGGTTCGATACTCGTCCTCCACGCTGTTTCCCACCCTTGTGTTTACAAGGAGTGGGTTGGGTTCTGTTAGTTAACCCTCACGCTGCTTCACAATATGTATATGAGTGCCTGCTCCTTGTTTCTCGAGACTGTCTCGGCCGAATGGCCGTATCCAAAAAAAAAAAGGTTGGGATTTGGCAATCATTCTGTGTGGTGAAAGCTCAATTTCATTCGGATAAATTCAGGAAAGATTCCGGGAATTGACGAAATTCGGAGATTATAAAAAATAATAATGAAATTTTGAAACATACACAAATATAAGTTAAAATTGATGTCTTTGAATAATAAAATAATTGTATTTCATAATCCACATGCATTAACCATTTACAATCATAAAAAATATGAAGCATGATTAAGGCATGTATCACAATGATAAAATTTCAGTAAAATTTGAAAATTTTCAGAAAAGTTTGGAGAATGATGAACAAGTGAATATTGGGCGAAAAGTTCGGCAGACCACCTATTCGGACAATTTTTTCAAAATTTTGATTAATTCGAAGAATTATGGAACAGTGGATATGATCTTGTTGTGGTCCGCCCATTTTTCTCTAGCATGAGCGAGGGTCTGTTACCAAATTAGAAATTATTAAGACAAAATAAACCTTGGGTGCTAGATCAGTATGATCCACAAAATATGATGGCTATCACACGCCTAATAATTAATCGTGCAAGATCACATATTTTAGGGAAAGAAAAAAAAAACAAATTATAATTGTTAGAGATTGGGTGTTGAAATGACCTTATCAAGACGTGCTTTGTAACCCACTACACTAATAGTGACATGGATTTCGCCTCATCATCATCTTTTCGATAAATAGTGACGTGGGATTCAGAAACCAGTGGAGAAATAGGACTCGCAAAGCCAACCCCAAATAGATGGGATAAGGTTTGAGCTATTTGGGGTCGGCTTTACGAGTCCTATTTCTCCACTCGTTTTTTTATCATCTCTAAGCTCTCCGTAGCGTTACAATCTTTTATGTCCCTGCTTATTGCTTCCCTCCTGGCATTCTTTTGTGTCTCTTCTTCTACTTCCAGTTCCATATGCTTGTAGCGTCTCAATCCTCCTTACATGGAATGCTTCTGGCTTCCAATAGACACATCCAAACCACCTCAAGCGACATGCGTTTCATCTGTTTAGAAAAAAATGGATAATCACACCACTTTAAGAGTTGTCAATGTACATAAAAATTGCACTGCAAAAGAAACAATATTAAAGAAAAAACAAAACTTTAGGAATCAAATACACAAATGTTAGTAAAACACTGTTTTCTGATCCGAGGTGAGAGAAATACCATTATCTTCAAACCCAATATTTGCCTCCACCACAAATAAAAGTGATCATCAACAAGTTAGTGGAAAATTTGGTTCCAGATAGAACAAAGTGGAACTTCCCCTGTATCTGTGATCGATTTGCTCAAACACAACTGTGACCATAAAATCTTGGTAAAAAATATCAAGCATGGGAAATGATAGAGAAGTTTTAAGAGATTTCAACATTCTTTTCTCACTATCAATCGCCACAATTACTTTGTAAATCAAAAACTGAAGATCAAATCACTTTTGAAAACTATAAAGTAAGAGAAAATGATAAAGTGAGCTCAGAAGGATTTCAATGTCCTTTTCTTACCTCTCTCTTAGTCCAAAAACAGAAATTCCTTCAAATAAGGCATAATGAGCAATTGAGCATTCAAGTAAAAAAACTGATCGCCATGATAAAACCTTTCAAAAAGACAAGAATATGTGTAAGACATTTGAAAATCACAAATCTCATAACAAATTAACAATGCTTCACTAGAATTGGTAGTCATCCCTCCAATTGCATCCACGTCACTACTATTGGCGTCGATCTCAAATCACAATAAAAGGGGTTAAAAACTTTTTTATTTCAGAAACTCCAACAAGATCCATCATGTGATAATGCATTAAATGTACTGTATAATGGCCTTTGAAGAGCAAAGAAGGCACAGTATGATGTTGCTTAACACCATCATATAATTTTTTTTCATTCAAAGGTTACTTCAATATTTTTCTTTCTTTTATTTTTTATTTATTTTATGTTTTTGATTAGGAACTTAGGAGAAGGCAGTCCTTGTTAACGTTACCTAATCTTTAAGTAGTTGATGCCCTTCACTTGAAGGTAGTTTGCATATCTATCTTTGTTGTTTATAAAGATTTGAGACAACAAGCTTTAATTTCACATTGGATGCTCAGATTGGCTTCTTTTTTGTCCCTCCGTATAATCCCCCAATTGGTTGATTCTATTTGGTTATTGAATCTTGACTTCACAGTCAAAATATGATTAGAATATCTCACTTTAGGTTGTCTCTATTTGTTCTCAAAAGAAGGCAAGTTGTGATTCATTGCCAATTAAGCAGTAGAGGTTTCAATTTTTCGGTGCAGTGTTGTAAGAAGATGAAGTGGAATCACCACATTTTGTTGCTGAAAATTTTGTATAGGGCTAAGAGAATTCAGGAGTCTGTATATCTCATTATTAATCTACTTAAAAAAAAAAGAAAAAAAAAAAAGAAAACTGACCCTAATTTGAACTGCTAGGCAGTACTGCTTTTGACCACTTCCCAATTTCCTCACCTGAAGAAGTCCCTCTCCAAGTCTTCATTTTGTTTTCCTCTTGTTCTCCTTGCTTGTGCTTCTATAGTTTTAATCCTTCATACAGGGGCCTTTTCAAGTCTCCATTGGACATGCCCAACCCATCTCAAGCCACTTTCTTTAATTCTCTTTTAGTGGGGCCAGTTCTCTACTTCCTCTTAATTGCTTTAGAGCAATTTAAAAAAAAAAAAATTCCTTTACTGCTCTATTTATTTATGTATAAAAACATCTCGAGCTTGCTTTATTAAATTATCATGCTAATTTCAGCGAACCAGATTTAAAGATTGCATTATAGATCTTTAAATCTGGTTCGCTGAAATTAGCATGAACAGTATTTTGATTCACGTCTACTACTAAACATGTTTGTGACCCAATCATCCATACTCTGGTTCCTAGATACGTGTAAGAGATATTAATTCGGCAACATGCCACCCAACAGCCATTGGTTACATTAAAACTTCTAATGGATCTCCTTGGAATCACCTTTCTTCTGCTAAGGTCATTAGTCTTTCTAGTTCATTGGATTGGAGATTGGACTCCATGGCTGCTGTTTCAAATTCAAGGCATCTTTCAGTTAGTTTGATTATTGATTTAATATATAAATACAGTCAATATGTCTGTTGTTTCAACTTTCTAGATGAGTGACAAATTTAATCTAGTATATAAAATAGAAACACTCAATCTAGCTGTTCTCACAGCTGGTTTCACTGTTGAACAAGGGCAAACCTTTTTTGTGTCAAACCCATGATTTTTAGGATTGGTTGACCAAACCCAATGGGTGGTGGGTCTTGGGTCCATGGTTACCTGGTGTGTCATGTGATCTGGGTGCTAAACTTGGACCCAAATGCGAAATTGGATATGGGTTTGGATCCTCGACATGCAGTAAATGGACCCAATTCCAAATGAGCCTGGGCCTCCTAGAATTGGACCTGCCCCAACTTGGACGTGACCTGATTATATTAGGGAGCCATTACTTGCACTCTGAAAGTTGGCCCTTGCACTGAATTCAAAAGAAAGACTTGCAAGGTTGGCTATCTCTGCTATGTGAAAATATCATCTAAACCGTTTGATTTGATGGCCATGATTTAGAGATATTAAATGCAAAAGATTAGCACGAAACATAATCTTCATCGTGTGATTAAATGTAGTCAAAGGCTATTATCTGATTCAACAATCAACTAAAATAGATCATATGATAAATATCATGTTTTACTCCAATCTTATGGACTGAAGATCTGTAGATCATGAATTTCAAATCAGATGGCCCAACTTGCCTTTTCACATGTTACATGTCCCTAAAATTTCAAGTCTTTCTTTAAATTCGGTGCAAGGGCCAACCTTTTGAGTGCAAGTAATGGCTCCCTTATTATTATTACAATTATTATTTTCGTAGTAGTAGTAGTAGTATGCATGTAAGAGACGCTGATCTGAGCTGGACTTGGATCCAGTATTGAGGGGTTGGATCTGTCCTAGATGACCTGGACTATTTCCACAAGGATTTTTAGACCCGGCTGTCGACCGGACCTTAGTTACCGGAAGCGGTAGGAAACATGTAGTAGGTTGGGAGTGGGAGCTTCATCAAAAGCTTGAAATTACATTATTTTATGGTCGAAAGCGGGAGCGAGAATCCAAAGCGGGAGAATGAAGATTCCTGCAACTAGGGACCTGACGCTAACTTCTTTTTTTTCATCCAGGCTTGGGAGTAGCATTGACCGGGATGACCTGGACCCAACCCAATTAGTAATGGGTCCGGTTTGGCCTGTTTAGGACACCATAAACCACGCCCCCCACAACCCATTTGCACCCCTGGGACTTCCATTTAGCATATCATACCTAGGGTTCTTGCTAAATTCAAATATTAAATGAACTGTACATGTATCTGACTGAGTTAGTTTCAGAGTTCATCTTAAATTTGTTGGAATCATATCATTTCCATTTGAATCAACTATTGTTGTCTAAATTACTAGCAGCTTTATTATTAATACCCTATATATATATATATATATATATATATATATATGAGTTGAATAATGAAGTCAATTTGATTTTTTTTGAATTGATTTTAGAGCCAGAGGCACAGAAAGATCTAATGATTGGTCGAACGACCGGAGAATTGCCGGAATTTTCAGGATCAACTTTTGCATATTCTGCATCAGCACTCCTCATTTTCTCCATTTTTTACAACATAGTGTTCAACCTTGTTATAAAACCTGCCATTGATGGCCAATAGCCAGCTCCAGCTACTTCGAAAACTCTTTGAACAGTTTTGAATGAGAATGTGTAGTTAGTATTTAAAGTATCCCTTTTACACCATTTTACAGCCGCTTAAACTGCACAATTGCCGTCTGATCGTGATCTTATGCTTATGGGTGTATGGGACTACTCGGCCGTTGGTGATTGCCAAACTCATCACACTTGGCAGTTCAACCATATCAAATGGTTATGATTGTCTGACCATTTTTCAATGGGCCTGTTTCTCACCAGATTACACATTAGAATATCTGCAGGCAGGTATTATTAGGCGTACTTGTAGCAAATTAATTCGATAATGATGCTTGTTGCTATACACAAATCTTACACCATCAAGAACCATTTAAATTACCCACCAAGGGCTTTGAAAGCCAGAAGGTATTTTGAGGACATGTGCCAAGTTAGAACATCATCTGAACCGTCTGATTTGAAAGCCAGGCCTTTGGTGGAAAAGATTGGCATAACACAAATGATCTCCATTATAGGATTTAACTCAGTCAACCAGCAAATGAAATAATGGCCTTTGACTGCTTTCATGTATGAAAGCAGTCAAAGATCTTTTAATCATGGCCTTCAAATCAGACGGACAGCTTAGATGGATTTCCCACTTGGCACAAGTCTCCAAAATACAAAATTTTTCTTTTAAATAGTGTGCAAGCGCCAACTTTGTATGGCAGTCGGGTATTGCCCACGAATTTCAAGCACAAATATTTTCCTATATCACTCACACAAAAGCAGTATAATTGAAGGAAAAGAGATTAAGATTCACATATTATCTTATTTTTTTTTTTAGGGTAGCTCTGTTCGTCCCTACCTTATTATTGAAATGGTCTATAGATATCATGTTTCAGCCCAATCTTCCTCAGATCTCAAAAAAGGTGACTCAAAAATTACGTGGGCTACATCGTCCCCAAATGTCAATTTAGAATCATATTTTGTGATTTGTGTCCTATGGAATACAAAGGTGACGGTATGATGGCACGCCTATGGCGTTAATATAACTCATGCAAAAGATTGGAATGAAAATAGATCTCCATTCTTCAATTCAACGCAGTCAACGGTCTTGGTGCACTCAATAATTGAGTAGGTGCAAAGAGGAATTTTTTTTTTAATCCCTCTGCAAAGTCATTTTTATCATTGTTTGTACTTTGAAATTTAAATAAAGCATGAACTTGGAAGTTTAAATTTTAAAGGTCAAAAACAGAGTGACTAAGTCCATCACAGATACAATACTTTTTCAGACCAACCTCTTTCATGCCACTTGGCATGCATAGTCTATAATGGTTGATGCGCTGAGAGGAGCTCATTTATCTTCGTGAGTGGCTCTGCCTTTTAAAAACTAGAGCTCTCAAGGCTGGGCCAGCCCGAATTTTGGCCCGCAGTCAGCCCCGAAAACGAAAAGCCGAATTTTTGGTCTGAGATTGGGCTGCGTTAAGTAAGGTCTAAGCTGGGTTAACTTAGGCCAGGTTTGGACTGAATGCCGAAGACCTGGCCCAAATATTATTAGATAATCTAAAGTAAATTTTTTAAGCACTAATTAGGGCATTTTAGTAAAAGGTTATCTATATATTATAAAAAATGAGTTAGGGTACGTTCGCTTTATTGTAAAGGGGGATATTATATGGAAAGCTTGTAATATCATTCCAAAAGCTCTATTTTTTACACCAAAAGTTGTTCGTTTTATCATAATTTCTCATGAATTGTATCATAAAAATTACTTGTAATTTTTTTGACTTATAAGGATATGACTCGTAATATTGAAATATTGTTTGCAAAAAATATAACGGCTCTAATTTTTACAAAAAGTAAATTTTATGAGCTTATTTTTTGGTGAAATGAACATGTTTTTTATATGAGAAAAAAGAAATTTACTTGTAATTCAGTTAGTTATTACAATGAACCGAACGTACCTTTAGTCTACAATGAGTGTCCATCTATTATAAGTGGTTAGAGCAGTCCACACTTGTGCATGAACTGCATGACATGCACGGACTTTTAAAAGTTCGTGCACTTTATGTACTCAGACAGGCGTGTGGAATATATCTTGGCCCTAAAGAAAGGGCACGGTTGGGCTGAATATATCTTAGCCCGAATAGGAGCCAAGCGATAGTGGAAAATTTAGGTAGGGCCGGGCTATTTTTGGACCCTGGCCTGGCCCACGAAAGCCCTAGTGAAATTATCCTTTTTGTTTTTGCTGAATTGGAAGGCCGATAGCAACTGAGCAGCTAAAAGATGTAGATTGTGGGTTCCTTCATTCTCGGCGGTTTTGGTTGGAAAGACGAAATTACCCGCAACTAATTAAAAGATAAGCCTACATGTAAGCCTATTCGCCAATCCTTCTCTAAATCTAGTAGGGTAGTTTCGTCTTTTAGGGTGAGTTCAGAAAGCATGTCACCTTTCATTTAAGGTATCTACTATCAATCTCATGGAGATAGAGAATCATCTCGGTGAGATAATTGTAAAGACTATTTTGCCTTTATTTATTTTCAAAGTGAACGTCCTAGAACCTAGAACCTCCGTTTAATCCATCACTGGAGTAGACGTTCTAGAACCTCCTTAATATTTGTGAATTGACCGAAACGACCCTAAAATGCTTAACGAAAGATCTACAAAGACTTCGGTTATCCGACGCCACTACGTACGTCAAAACGAAAACTTCTTGCGTTGAATCATCTCTTAACCACGAAAACAACCCTTGGAAGCCTCTATGTGCTGCGCTGCACACATCAGCAATCTGTACACGTGAGTGATTCTTTGTCCACATATTTTTGCGGCTCATTTGAGTTCTTAACCAAAATGAACCAATAGGACACTAGGACTAGGTCAACCGCCAGCTACCATACATATATATATATATATATATATATATATATATATGGAAATTTATCAAATCGACCTCTGAGATACGCCTTTTCTGTCAAAGATCCTATATTTTCACTCGGATCAGCTCCAATCCTAGTGAGTTTCAACTATCATAAAAGTCTTAAATACCCTTTCTTACCCATTATATAGTTTTACATAATTTTAAATTTTAAAAATTTGTAGTTTTTTATAAAGTACCTTTAAATCCATCGACCGAATCTTTGAATTCACCCACGTTGAAATCAAAATCCATTGACTGCTTTGAATCCGACGACGCAAATCATTTTTCGTCCAAATCTTTCATATGATGCATCTTGAGATCTTGCTCTTATCATCTATCGTTAGTGTTTGATTTCACATGGTATCCATTCTAAAAAATGTGATCTTAACATTGTGTGAAACTAATCAAACTGAAATAAGGTCCCTTTTTGGAATGTTTACCATATAAAATCGAAAACTTATCGCTTGATGGCACGCCTATGATCTCAAAATCCATTATGTGAAAGATTGGAATGAAAAACGATTTAGACCATGGATTCAAATCAATCAATTGGTGTCAATGTGGGTGAACTCAAAGATTCAATGGAGAGATTTAAGGTACTCTTTTTTATATTTATGCGATGTGAAACAACATTTATGTTGTCTGATTTGAAGGCCATAATAAAAAGATTGCTGGTATTAAATATTGACACGAAAAAAAGTGTTATTACGGTATCGCCTCTTTAAACAGTTGGTATCGCCTTTTTACAAGGTCGGTATCGACTCTTTAAACAATCGGTATTATTTATTTGATAACTACCATATATCAGTTACCTCAACCAATTGAAATTATCTAAATCAATTTTAATCACTCTCTCTATTCTATCTTTTTATCTTTTAGAAAAAATGAACGAGAGAAGAAAAAAATAGAAAGAATAGACAAATTTCTACAAATTATATTGTTTACAATGCGTTACATTGTTTACAATGAGTTGCAATTCTCTAATAAGAAAGTGATCTAAACTAAGATAACTGATATGTGTGGTAATTATCAAATAAGGTACACTCTAATAGGTGATACCATTATCGCCTCTTTAAACAGTCGGTATTGATTCTTTAAATGTTATCGCCTCTTTAAACAGTCGTTATCGCCTTTTAGAGTGTACCTTATTTGATAACTAACACACATCATATATCTCGACCAATTGTAATTATCTAAACCAATTGTAACTGTATATGCTATCTTTTCTATCCTCTTCTATTGTTCATCTTCTTTAAAATTATAAAATAAAGAAAAAAAATAAGAAGAAGATGAACGAGAGAAGATAGAAAGATAGAAAGATAGAATAGATACATTTAAATTTAATACGACTGTATATTTTCATTGATTACAGTGGTAAATAAATAGAGGTCACAAGTAAAAGAATTCTATGATATAAGGATGTGTACAACATAAGGATAAAAGATTAGGTATGATTAGGGTTGTGCAAAAATCGACTTGAACCGACCAAATCGACCGAAACCGACTCGAATTTCGGTTTGATTTCGATTTTGGGACATATCGGTTCGATTTCGGTTTCGACAAATAGAAACCGATGGTTATCGGTTCGGTTTTGGTTTTAATGTTTAAAACCCGAGATCGAACTGATAAGAAACCGATAGTGGTGCTACCCGGCTGCATAAGTGCACAGTGCATATAAAACTTAGGTTGCAAACAAAGAAATTTATTTTTCCCTTTTGAAATCTTATATTCTCATGTGTTTTTCTGTTGGTGGAAGAACCATTTAAGTTATAGGCTTTCGGGAGTGGTAATGGGTTTAAAGGATGTATATTTATGAGGTTTTAAGACACCATTTTGTTTAATTGTGATTTCTGTAGTGTATTCGAATTTGTGATTTTGGATTTTCTTAGGACTCCTTTTATAGTTTGTATTTGTGTTGATTTGAGTTTTGGGGTTTTGCATTTGAGATTTTGGTTTCCTAAACTGTTCTCTAATGATATGTTTGTCATTTTTTATTTAAAATAAAATTATATAGAAAATATCCATCGATCTGGACTGTTCGATTGGTGCATTAATTTCTTGAAAATGTTCTTAGCCATCTAATTAATCACTTACTTTTGGATAGTTAATAGCGAATTAGCGATATAGGCAACAACCTATAGAGTCTTCAGTGATTTGACCCTTATGAATTGACAATGGCTTCCCTAATAAAAAAAAAAATAAAAAATTGAAGCTTAGAAACCGAAAATCGACCGAATCGATAACTATCGGTTCGATTTCGATTTTGAACCTTATCGGTTCGGTTTCGATTTCATAAAATAGAAACCGATAGTTATCGGTTCGGTTTCGATTTTGCCCCAAAACCGATCCGAACCGACCTGATAACACCTCTAGGTAGGATTATGAAATTGTAAAAGGGTTAAAAATAAAATTATAAGAGAATAAACCTTTTTACAAATTTATCTTATGCATGAATATATTTATTATACTATAAATTATTATATAGAATGAAAGATCAAATCCCATCTTAAAAATAAATTAAGATTTGCTATTTATAAATATATTATTCTTGATCATTTTTTGTGATATTGAATTAAACTGAACTCAAACACATGCACTCATTTAATCCAACTACTTTTTTTTTATATTTTAACTCTTTACAAATTAAAATGAATTGTTTTGCATAAATAAGATTACAAATATAATCGTGAGCAATTATAATTGGTTTAAATAACTACAATTGGTTGAGATAATTGATGTGTGATAGTTTTCAAATAAGGTACTAATAGGCGATACCGACTGTTTAAAAAATCGATACAGACTATTTAAAGAGGCGATAAGGACAGTTTAAATAGTCGATGCCGACTGTTTAAAGAATCGATACCGACTATTTAAAGAGGCAATTTTTTTTAAATTTTTTTTTAAAGAGGCCATATCGCATTTTCTTTCGTGTCAATCTTTGACACTATATCGATCTTTATATTGTGGCCTTCAAATCAGATGACATAGATGTTCCTTCACATTGCTTAAATATAAAAAAGTGTAAAAATGTTAAAATTTCACCCAATATGCCCTACTTAATTTAGGCACGCGTTTCTATCTCGTTTAATGAGTACGACATCGACTCATTAAACAATCTATATTGCTTGTTTAATGAGTAAATAGGCGATATCAACTGTTTAAATAGTCGATTTTTTTTTTAAAGAGGCGATATCGCCTTTTTTCGTGTCAATCTTTGGCACTATCGATCTTTATATTATGACCTTCAAATCAGACGGTATAGATGATGCTTTACATCGCGTAAATATAAAAAGTGTAAATTTTTAAAATTTTAAACTACGTAAAACGATAAAAAGTGTAAGAAGGGATACTGTGCTAGCTAGAACTAGCTCAGCTAAACACTGGCCGATTTGAGTAAAGGTAAAACTATAGGGCCTTTGACGGAAAAAGTGTATCTGACATAGTCGATTAGGGAAATTTCCCATATATATATATATATATAGGCTAGGGATTATATGTCCGGGCGTACCATCAAGTGGCATCCATCAAGAGGATCGGACGTCACGGCAACTTAGTCATATATGTGTGCGTGGGTGTATATTCCCCAGGACATCCTATAGCTTTGGGGAGTATACGCTTGGGCGCGCATGATGACCCATGCGTCCGGTAGCTAAATCACTTGCCACGTGACATGATTAATCCAAAACAAATCCCGTTTTAGGTTGATCAACCATGAGACATGCCTTTAAAAGAAAAAATTATTTTTTTTACTTTTTTGCCCTCCATTTGATCGGTCAAAGATAAGGTAATACTCCAAAACTTTGGTGCATTGATTTTCGCTAACTTTGACCAAAATTTTAACAATAAAAAAGTCATAAAATAATTTTGTTATTTTTTGAATGGGATATGATCGACCTCCCCTAAGGTGCCGTGGTGTCCGATCTTCATGATGGATGATGCCACATGATGGCCACCTGATGGTAGGCGTAAAGAAATCTCTATTCTCACCAATTTATTAATAAGCATCACACAATTTTTTCATAGACCAAAATCATTGACCGATTTAAATTGAATGATGGAGATTTTTTTTAATCCCAATCTTCCTCACGATATATCTTAAGATCATGACATGCCTACCAGACGTTCAAATATTGATTCCGCATGACACACGTCCCTCAAATTGAAGGTCAATTCCTTTGAGCTCTAACTCATGGTTTGAACCATTCAAACCTTACTTGGCCCATTGTCTAACTATATGTGCCATGCCATGTTTAATCAACATCTAACCATCTTACAGGCATGCCATAATCTTAAGATCTATCACGTGAGGAAGATTGGAGCAAAAAAATTTCCATCATCTGATTTGAAACAATCTGTAAGTCTTTGTCCTAAAAAAATTGTTTGGTACTTAATATTAAACCAATGAGAATAGCCATATATATATATTCCAATAATTTAATGTTGATGGATACATGATTGAATGATAAAGTGTACAGTGGAGATGAACCATTGCCTGTGGTGCTTAAGTTCATTCATGTAATTTAACTCTTTCTTAGCATAGTCACCGCTCACCAAGTTAATTATCTTTATTATTTTTTATAACTTAGGGAATCTCAAGCTTAAATTTGGAATAATCTCTAAGGAATGCCCTTCATTTTATTTTTATTATTTTTTATAATTTAAGGTATTCCAAGCTTAAGCTTCAACTAATCCCTAAAAAATGCCCTTCATTTTATCATATATTCATATGGAGTATTTTAAAGATTCCACACCTTACGGGGCATTTTGCACCCCTGCTATTACAGAAGAGGATTCACTGGTCAACCCGCAACTTTGGGGAGCATACCCCTTGATGGGTTCCTAGTTAATTTAATTATCCTGACAAACAAAGAGCCTAGTCACTAAGGGTTCACCAACAATCCAGTATGATGAAATTTTAAAAAGTCATCATTTATTGAAAAAGTCAGGCAATTATTTGTAAATTTTGTGAATTTTTAAAATATATAATTTTTTTAAAAAATTGGAGAATAACTTCTAAATTTTCACACAATTTCAAATGCACGAATTATAAATTTTTTTTTCTCCAAAAATTCGATCAATTTGGTAACTATTTTTTACTGGAAAGCAAGCGCACCTTCGTAAATTAGTTCAAAACAGGGGAGTTTTAAATAATTTTGAGCATTTCCGAGGAATAAAAGGAAAGTAGCAATAGTGGATTTAGTGTGGGAGAAGGGCTAACGGCTTGGCTTTTCTAGAAGGGCAAAAGGCATGCCTCGACACCAAAGTCACCTTAATCACTGGAAAAATTAATGGAACCCCCCAGCTTCCACCCGTAATGAAATAATGTTTTATGCAAGAAAAAGGACACTGTTCCCTCTAATAAAAAAGAAAAAAGAAAAAAAGGACAACATTATATGAGGGGCAGATTTTATACCAAATACTGTTATATGGTGGCAGATTTTATATGGGGGCTGACGTATGGTATTGCAATTGGTTGCAAGTGTAGTGGGATTCAATTAATGATGGTTGTATCGTGACGCAATTGGCTGCAAGTGTAGTGGGATTCAATTAATGATGGTCCAATAACGTCGCGCCATGTCAGCCGCCTGTACTTTGTCCTCAACAAATTAGTCCTCCGTTTATAATTTTTCCAATAAAAATAATTCGGAAGAAAGTTGTTTCAATACCAACGGATCAAGGGTATATGTTTGATCAACCTGAAAAACTGATCTGATACGCTCGATCCGAAATTCTGACTCGATCCAGTTAAACAAACCCTATTTTCTTTAATTTTATATGCAAAATATATGGGTTCCGACCCAACCCATTTTCGCCCCATTTGGCCCAAAGGTTTCATGCCTGAGTCGGTCCGATCAGTCAAGTTTATGTGCCCTACCTGATAAAAAATTGGGGTAGGTGGATTGGGTATCGGGTTGACCCAACCCATTAACAGCCCCAAATTGAAGTGAGTGAATAGGATTGGGCCCAACTTGTTAACTATTCAAGCCATTTGCAGCTGATGTACTTTTAGGTAAGAGCTTAATTGGTAGTTGCCATTGGTATTTGGGTCACTTTTGTGGATGTATATATGTCATGTCGAATCAATATGTGTGTTATCTCATGGGTGTGCTATGATCTAAAGATCTTTTATTTGAAAAAATTGGAATACAAAATTCTCTATCTGTCCAATACAAAACAGTCAAAGGCTATCTAAATTTTATGGTATATTGGATCTATATGATGACTCTTAATTTTAGATGACATTCGATTGTTTTAAATCAAAGATGATGGAAATCATTCTTCCTCCCTAATCTTTTAGGTCAACTCAAATCTTATAAATGGGTGGGCTTATATGAATATTTGGGTCCTTCCTTGCCCGAGTAGTTGGGTAAGTAATCACAGGTCCAATACCATGCCATGATCTCAAGATATATGGTGCAAAAGATTAGGTTGAAATTTTGTCTGGATCATAAATCTGATTTCAAGGAGTCAAAGACTATCTAAAATTAACGGAATGCTCGACTTATATAGTAGCCATTAATTGTAATTAGCGTTTGACAGTTTAACTTAAATAATAGAGATTATTTTTCATCCCAATCTTTTGCATTAAAGATCTTTAAATCATAATATACTTACCATGGTATAAAAAATCGGCTGATATTGATACGTATCAGTCGATGCAGTATCGGTTTCGGCCGTTACTTCTATTTAAAAAAAAATAAAAAAAAATAGGCTGACACATATCAGTATCGGCCGATACGTATCGATATCGATTGAGTCGTATCAGTTCTCCATGGACCAATACCGATTTGGACACCTCGGTACTTACTAAACCACACACATGATGATTTCATATGGCACACATACAAAAAGTGTCCCAATTATTAAATAACCTTATGCCAAGGCTGCTTATTTGATCTAACTCTACGAAAGAAAGTTGCGAAAGTCAAGAATTCTTTCTATTCAAGAGTTCTAAATTTGATTAAAATCACATTAGTCTAGATATTTTTGTACATATTTTTTATTTTTATTTTTTAAGTAAGGTTAAACCTGCGACCTTGAGGTTTCAATATTGTTAACTTATCAATCTATAAACTTTTGTTGAACCAGACAAGCCGGCCTCAGCACAGCCCTATAAGGAAAGAGTTGGCCAAACCTTGGAAGTACTCAACAATTAAATTAGTAGAGCATACCTTTGACCATTTTAGCATAAAAGATGAACCTGTTCAAACTATTTTCAAAACCTTTTATTTTTTTATTTTTTTGAGGATTACTATTTTCAAAACCTTAGATGCAATTCAGTGAAATAATTAAATGTTAAACCAATTTAGCATAAGGTTATTTTTTTGGGCTGCTACAAGCACATAATGTCTTCTTCATGCACACCTAATTTTACTATATGCACATTATTTAATGAAAAAAAAATAATAATAAATTTTGCTTTGCAATAGCTAATAAAGAACCTAAAACAGGTGCCAATTAGAAAAAGGTATATTCACAACATCTTTTTGGTGTACAAAAGGTTTTCCCAATTTGGTACTTCCTTCCAATAAGTAAAATGATATTTTCTAGGCATACACCGGCTTTTATTATTTGTATACTGCTTTATTTTTAGGTAGCCCTCTTGTGCTCGCCGAATTATTAAAACTTATTGACTGATTTGAATTAAATGATGAAAAAGTTTTATTTTTACCCTAATTTTTCTGATAATAAATCTTTCGACCATGAGTATATCATTCAACAATCAATTTTTTATATAACATGTGGAATAAATCCTAAAAAACGTAGCCCTAAAATCACCTTTTAGAATAGCCACACTCTTATTTTGTAAAATCAAATTAACCTGTTCACTGTTGAGAGTGAGCGGATGTCCCAATTACCCAATTCCAAAGTCTTCAATGTATGCTCGAAAAAGGTGTTCGGCGTACCTGTCTTCTAGAAAAGGGCCAGTGGGCCACGAACGTAGATGGCAATAATGAAGTATGTGAAAGTCGCAGGGGCATTTGCATAAAAGCAACCTCATTTGCATTTGTTTACGCGCATTGGAAAGTTGAAAATTTTAGCTCCCGTTTGGACAATACGGGAAGAAGACTTTGTCCATTGTCCAATGCACGAAGGAAGAGAGAGAAAGAGGAGGGAGAGAGAGGAGTCTGCGAAAGAGAGAGCTTTGACCCTCTCTCGTTCATGGCAGATGTACACATTAAATCCCTCTTTTTGTTTTCTTCTCCTTCCTAAACCCTTCCTTTTCTCCGTTAAAATCCCCCAGCACCAATCTGGGTTTCTGTCAAATCTCAGTCTTTCCTAGTTTTTTCTCGTCAGATGCATAGTTTCTCCTTCAGTCGTTCACCGGTTTCAATGGTTTCTCATTTCAATAGATTGTAAATTAGTATTTCTAATACTCTTCCCGGCAATTAATACATCTAAAACCTGTTAATTCATAGATTTATAGCTTGATCAGATACTCTGAGATCCCCCACCCTCTTTCTTTAGCCTTCTTAGCCATTAGAGAACCTTCCAATCTCTAAAACAATTTTTTTGCGTTTTTTTGAAGTTTTTTTTTGTTTTGTTTTTGTTCTGAAGCTCGAAAGATCACATTTTTAGTTGTTTTTTCAACCCTTGAAGAAACAATCAAATCTGTTGAACCTTTGATCCATGGGTAATTGCTGTTCAGCGGTGCCAGTTGATTCTTCTGAGAAGAGGAGGAAGAAAGGAAGAAAGCAAAATCCTTTTTCAATTGATTATGCCTCACATACCGGATCCAATGGCAGTGGAAAGCTCTCGGTTCTGAAAGATCCTACCGGGCACGACATTGGGACCCGGTACGATCTCGACCGCGAACTCGGGCGAGGTGAATTCGGTGTCACATATTTGTGCACCGATAAATCATCGGGCGAAGTGCTCGCTTGCAAATCGATATCGAAGAAGAAGCTTAGAACAGCCATTGATATCGAAGATGTGAGGAGAGAGGTGGATATTATGAGGCATTTCCCTCCGCACCCGAATATCGTCAGCTTGAAGGACACTTATGAGGACGAACACGCGGTGCATCTTGTTATGGAATTGTGCGAAGGAGGCGAATTGTTTGATCGAATCGTCGCGAGAGGGCACTACACCGAACGGGCGGCCGCAGTCGTTATGCGCACTATTGTGGAGGTCGTGCAGGTTAGATCTCTCAATTGTTTTGTTTTAATTTGTAGTATTTGTTCTTGTTTTGTTAGTAATTTGGGTATTCTTCATTGTAATTGAATTAATTTTGTTGATTTGATTTTGATGAACTAGTATATGTACTTTTTAGGAGACATATGGACTTTAATCCAAGATATTGATTTTGTTTTGGTTAAATTTTGATTGAAATTTTGTATATAGAATATTCAAATTATATTTTTTGGTGTTGATTATTGGAGCCATTATTATATCTTTTGGACAGCAATGTTTAGTAAAATCCAATCCCACCCATCCTTTTCAGTGGAGAATCCTTTGTGCACTTTCTCTATATGGAAATCTCTTTTTGGCTAAAATTAGGAAATCTCCATTACCTTTTGAGATTTTCGGGCAATCGCTATCATAAATTAATGGTCGTGGAATGTGGAAGAACGGAATATGTTTTTAGATAACACCACATACTTGTCCCAATCAGTAAAAGTACAGGATTTAATGTGCCAATGGAACTAAGACATGAAATTCTGGTTGCTCTTTTTTTTCCGGGTTGCAACATGGAAGAATTTTAGCTTTTTCTAACCAACTTGCGATGATTTCTGAAGTACTCCTCGATTCCATGCCTGGAATTTCCACTAGTATGTGGCCTTTATTTTTTCTCACCCACCTCTCTGAAACCAGTTAATTGTCCCCATTTCTCATCACAAATTTGCGGTTGCGGGACGTGGAAGAACATAATTTGTTTTGAAATACATCGCACATGATTTACTGTTCCATTGAATCTAAAACATGAAATTTTTGTTGCTCTTTTTTTTTCCCGGGTTGCAACTTGGAAGAATTTAAGCTTTTTCTAACCATATTGAGATGATTTCTGAAGTACCCCTCGATTCCATGCGGGAAATTTCCACTAGTATGTGGCTTTATCCCCCCCACCCCTCTCTGATACCCCTTCATTGTTTCTATTTCTTCATTCTGATTTTTCCTCATCAACTATTAATTTCTATAATCTTTCTTGCCATTTTGTTCAATTTATTCGTTTCTTTTCAGTAGGCAAATTGGGACTTAACCCAATGAAACGATAGCCTCAAACACCTAATTGCACTAGAGCCCCAACCCCCTTGTTCTTTCCATATGACAAACAATCGGAAAATTTTGAAAAAATATGACAAACAATCGGAAATTTCGCGAAAAGGTTGGAAAAAAAATTAAAGATATTAAAAAATTGAGATTATAAAGGTTGGGAAAAGGTTCGGTGAATAAGTTGCATTTTATTCGCCACCTTTTTAATAAGTCGCCGGTTTGGGTGACTATTGTTCTGTCTAACCCTAAAAGCTTCTTGATCAGTTCATGCCTTTGACACGGTAGATTCTTAGAATCACCATTATTTCTGTTCTGAATACTTTTAAATGATTTTCGAGACACGTTTTCTGGAGTTGCAACGTGTCAGGTTGTTTACTGCACGTGCTATCCTGCGCACCACCCTTTTTTCAGCTGGTAGAGTCCCCCTTCCTCAGGCTTCTGCCATTTATTTTCTACATAGTTCTTACTAACCCAGATTGGAGTTGAAAATAATTCTTTTATTTGATTTCTTCCTAGACAGTTTGGCTTGGCTTGTGTGCTAACATAGACTCCTTTGTTTGTCGCAGATGTGTCATAAGCATGGAGTGATGCATCGGGACCTTAAGCCTGAGAACTTTTTGTTTGCAAACAAAAAGGAGTCTTCTCCACTCAAGGCGATTGATTTTGGCCTGTCCATATTCTTTAAACCCGGTAAGGTATCAGAATTTATGCCTTCAATAATATTTCAATTTGATGTTTACCGAGTAATACAATGCTGCATATTGTTAATTATTTCAAGTTCTATACGAATGTACATGCTTTCCTCCAATGAATGCATGCTATCAAGGATTAAAATCTCATTACTGGTCTATCGGTCTGTGTCGATACTGAGACGTAACGTCTCGGCTCTTGCCGTTGCAATTTTTTTTAGTACCTTTAAATTCACCCACTGAATCTGAGGTTACCCGGGCTGAAAACCCATTGATTGCTTTAAAACAGATGATGGGGATTGTTTTTCATCCCAATCTTTTACAAGATGGATCTTGAGACCATGGGTGTACCATCAGATTGCCAGTTTTTTAAATTTCACATGGTACACATCCCAAAAAGTGACCGTAAAATCATGTTTGAGCGTGATAGTGCCACATGATGTTAAGGTTACTTTTTTGGCATATGGGCCACATGAAATAAAAGACTGAATTGTCTGATGGTATGCACATGATCTCAAGATCCATCATGTGAAAGATTGGGGCGAAAAATGATCTCTAGCGTCTGATTCAAAGCAGTCACAGCACGGGTGCCCTCAAAGATTTGGTGGGTGAATTTAAACGTACCCAAATTTTTTCTTCAATACAATAAAAATAAGACACTAGAAAGTACATATATATCGGGTGGGTGGCTTTGATACCGAGATGTATTGCCCGATAGATTGATACATCTCGGTTTCGTCCAAGATTTTATGATGCCCCGTTGCCCATGAGACGATGCTTGTGTTGTCTTCCTATCATCGTTCTACTGCATTTCTCATTCTATCTGTACACTTGCCTGAGAAATTTTCACTAGGCAGCTTGCTGCACTTGGATTGTTTATATTATTTTATTTCGACCCCACTAGTTCAATCAGATGGCACTTGGTATTGCCACCTTGAGGTTGTGATTTCTATCTGAGCATAGATGTCCAGAAAATTTTCTAACTTCTTGATTTTATACAGGTGAACGCTTTACTGAGATAGTGGGCAGTCCATATTACATGGCTCCTGAGGTGCTTAAGCGAAATTATGGTCCAGAGGTCGATGTCTGGAGTGCTGGGGTGATACTCTACATCTTACTTTGTGGTGTACCTCCTTTTTGGGCAGGTCAGTTTCTCACTTTCTCATCTGGTTCACTATTTTAGTAGGGTAGCGAATACACCTTTTTGGGCAGGTCAGTTTCGCAGTTTCTTATCTGGTTCACTATTTTAGTAGGGTACCTCTATTCGCGCCAATGTGATTTCTGAGGGCGCCTACGTTCGAAATCCACTGAAACCTGTTGAATGCTTGCAATCAGATGATGCAGATCATTTTTCACCCCAATCTTCCACCCAATGGATCTTGAGGTGAGACCATCAGCTTACCATCAGAGGGTCTGTTTTCGATTCCATGTGGCACACATCCCAAAAAATGGCCCTAAATCTCTTTTGAGCATGATGTGTGCCATTTGATTTTAGGGTCATTGTTATGGTGATCTGTGCCATGTGGAATAAAAAATTGACCGTCTGATGGAACATTTATGGTCTCAAGATCCATCGTGTGAAACATTGGGGTGAAAAACGATCTCCATCATTTTAGTCCAAGCAGTCCACGAGTTTCAGTGGGTTTCGAACGTAGGCGCCCTCAGAAATCGCATAGGCGCAAAGAGAGGTTTCCATTTTAGTATTATGTGTGGTATGTAGAGGGTCTGTTAAAGATTTTTCGGAAGTGAAAGGATTTCTATGAGTATGAATCGGCACCAGATCTGCTATTCTCTGATCCCCCTTTTGTATCGCTTAAGTCTCAGATCGAACTTTGTCGAATATTTATTTACTTTTATTTTATTTATTTTTATTTATGCAGGGATTTATTTTGTATACTTTCTCTAATGATATGCTGTTATCTGTACAGAAACTGAGCAGGGAGTTGCTGAAGCAATTATTCGCTCTGTTCCTGATTTTAAAAGAGACCCTTGGCCTAGAGTTTCTGAAAATGCAAAAGACCTTGTGAAACGGATGCTCAATCCAGATCCTAAGCGACGGTTGACTGCTCAACAAGTGCTTGGTAACGTTTAATTCTCTTTTCTGCTTGTTATTTCGAAGCTTCGTGACCAAACTTATATAGGTCTGTAAGCCAATGGAAGGTTGCAATATTACTGCCTCCAGGTCGCAGGTTCAATCCCAACTTACCTACCAAACATGGAGTATGCAAGATAGGTACACCAAGCTCACATGGCACGGAAAACACTGTTTTGGTGCCACGTGGAGCTCCGGCAGTTTGTATAGATCATTTCAAAAAAACTGATTTTAAAATTGGAAGTCAAATTTTGATTGTGATTGAACATTACAGGTTTTAAGCCTAAAAAATACACGTTGGAGATGTTGTTTTGATTTTTTTTTATTTGTAAAATGATCTAAATAATTCTGCCTTGTTCCATGTAGCACCCAAAACGTATTTTGAGTGCTACGTTTTGCTCCATATGGACCTAGGAGTACGCTCCTTGTGCTCCAAAATGTGGAGCTCAATGTGGCACCCAAAATAAGTTTTGGGTGCCACATGGAGGAAGAGCGCATTGCATAGATCATTGAAAAAAAATGTTTGATTAGATTTATTTTTATTGCTTTGAAATTGATCTATTCACTGTCGCCTTTGTCCATGTGGCACCAATGCACGATTTTGAGTGCCAGATGGCACCTTTTCTAGAGAGCTTGGAGAACGGTGAAGGTGCCAAATGGCATATGCGACCCTATGCAATGGCATAGGGCCATCGCATATGCGGGTCGCATATGCCATTATGCCATGGCATAATTTTTTTATTTTTTTTTTCAAAAAAATCCCCAAAGTTCCCCATATTGAAAAGTAATATGTTTGTGTTAATTTTGTGCTCTATTAATTTTGTAGTGTTTAGAATGAGAAATAAAAGTATATAATATAAGTATACAACCCATAAGTTAGAAGGGAAAATATAAAAAATAAGTTCAAATAGTACAAAAATTAAGTGGACCATACAAAAGAGAAGGAAAGAGACCCAAAACATACCTTTGAGAGTTGTGGTGTGCATTAGGAAGAGAAACCGCCTATTAATAGGGTTTGGGGAAGCCTAAAAGCCCAAAAAAAAAAAATCAATGTTGGAGAAGTATGCCATGGCATACACTATATGGCATACTATCGCTTACGCGATGGTATGCCATGGCATACAATTGTATGCGATGGCATACTTCCTAGATCGCATATGCCATCCAGCCCTATCTGATGGCATATGCGATCGCATATGACAACAGTGGAGCATAGTAACAAAGAACACCGTTTTTTTTTTTTCTGAAACAAATGTACAGAAAATGCGTTTATATGTTTTAAATGAAAAAGGGTTTGACTATATATATATGTATAAATTTTTAATGTACTCAGTTTTTATATTTTTCCTTTTTTTTCCCAGTACTTGCCATTTTTTGCCTTTGTCCTGAAGTTTTTCCTTGCCGTTTTATTCTCGTACTCTGTTGTGGTGACTATGCACTTGAGCAGTGTACCTTCCCCCCACCCACCCACACACGCGCACACACACACACACACACACACACACACACATATATATATATATATATAGAGAGAGAGAGAGAGAGAGAGAGAGAGAGAGAGAGAGAGAGAGAGAGAGAGAATCTGGGCCAAGGTGCAGTAGTGAGCAATGCTCCGTTGTTATAAAACTTATCTTAGGTGGGGACTAAAACATCTTCTTGATCTTCTATCTTCAGATCATCCCTGGTTGCAAAATGCTAAAAAGGCTCCGAACGTGCCACTTGGTGAAAATGTTAGAGCAAGGCTCAAACAATTTTCTGTAATGAACAAGTTCAAAAAGAGAGCATTGAGGGTAAGATTGAATTGCTTCTTTTGATATTGACTTCTGTTACGATAGAAAAAGATACTTGATTTGAGTTCCCATATTTCAAAGAAATGTATGTTGGATTTTGAGTGGTACTATCAGGAGCTATTTACTTCCCTGGTCTCTTGACACAAATGGTCTTGGTTGCAGAAGTATTTGCATACTTTACGCAAATCCCTGATAGCTGCCAATTTTTTTGAATTATACATTTCCAGGTAGTGGCTGAACATTTATCTGTCGAGGAGGTAGCGGATATTAAGGACATGTTTCGAATGATGGACACGACAAATAGTGGAAAGATTACTCTAGAGGAGCTGAAAGTGGGTTTGGTGAAGATTGGACAGCAGGTCTCAGATCCTGATGTTCAGATGATAATGGAAGCTGTAAGTATCTTGGACCCGAAAGTGACATTTCTCCATGCAAGAAGCTTGTATCCTTGCCTTGTTAAGCTTGTACCAAGATTTGGATTTTGGAATCAGAATCAGATGATTTTTCAAATAAGGGTCTTATATTGAATAAGCTAATTGCCAACTGATGCTATTATAACATCGTCAGCAATTGCTAATAGCAACTGATGCTAGAATAACTAGGGCTGTCAACGGTTTGGGTCAGGCAGAAATTTTGGCAGCCCAATGACAAAATGGGATATGCCCGACCCGACAGCCGACCTGAAAACTCTACCCGGTAAAGACCCTCTATTTTCCATGATTTATATATATAAAATATCGGGTTGGGTCGGGTTGACCTGACCGGTCCCAACCCGAAGGTTGGAGCCTTACATGCTCAATCTGCTCAACAATCCATGTATTCAGTAGGCCAGCCACATCTTGTTAGCACTATTGCGCATAAATGTCACTGATATGATTTTCCTAAGCATCGGATGAATTGCATGCTATTGGGCAGTCAATAACGTTATCACAAGGGTCTGTGAAAAAGTCCACTTGTCAAAGGGTTGCAATCATTCGATGAATTTTATTGTTAGGAAATGATCCATCAAAAGGTGGAACATCAATGCAACATACAAATTACAAGTCTAATGATGTAGCGCATTATGCTATTATTCTACCCATGTTTTCTTTTCTTTCCTACCTTTTCGCAGCTGCAGTAGCTGATAGAATGTGGACCTTTTAGCTTGGGTAGTTACATCATCTCTACTTACTATATCTCTGATACTTGATAAGGGTAAAATATAATTTCCTGAAATCTCAACCATGGGGTGGATATAGCTGAGGATTTATTTTTTATTTTTGTTTATTGGTTGATAAAATTAATTTGATAATGGTAAATTAGTCCCCTCATTCTGAGTAGTGTATGCATTAATTGGCATTATTTGTATTATCAACAATATGTTATGGACATTTACTCATTGTTTCTGCTACTATTTTCTATCCCTGCAAATAGGGCATCGTTCTATGCAATTTATAAGTTCTAACCCATGTGTCTTTTTTTGATAACTTGGGTGTCCAGGCCTCTTTAAGCACCCGACTATTTTCAGGGGCACGTGTGCAACCCAAGTTAGCAAGTGCCGGGTCAGCACGGGATATAAATCCATAGGGTGGCCTCAAGGGAGGGGGCAAGGGTGGGATTCAAACTCAGGTTTCCCGGGGGGGGGGGGGGGGGGGGGGGGGGGGTTTCGAACTCACCAACCCCTTGAGGTTTAGTGCTAACTGCTCTTATTGGGCGGTTCTTGCAAAACTAATTTTCCCAAGATCCAACACAATTTATTTCCAAGTGTATTGGTTCAGTCTTGAAACCTTCACTGGTTTTATTAACTTGGGAACGAAATGATGATATAACATTACAGCACGTGATTGATTACAAAAAGTGAAATGACATAAAATATAATTATTCAGTTTTTAGGTGGGTCCTGCTATTTTTTACCAATCAGATCATGTCTAATTTTCTAGAGTTGTAATGAACTTAGGCACTATATGACCAACCATTTGGTCCCTTATTAACTCTGTTTATAAGTGAATACTGAAGTTTTATTGAGACTATTGAACTGGTTTACCGTGTTCAAACAGGCCGATGTTGATGGAGATGGAACTCTGGATTACGGAGAATTTGTTGCAGTTTCAATTCACATAAGAAAGATGGGCAATGATGACCACCTGCACAAAGCTTTTACTTACTTCGATCGAAACAAAAGTGGGTTCATTGAGATTGATGAGCTCAGGGACTCCTTGGCCGATGATTTGGGTTCAAACTCTGAGGAAGTCATCAATGCTATCATCTGTGACGTAGACACTGACAAGGTTGGCTTTACGATATGCCATTTATTAACCTGTTCCAGACTTCCAATTTATGCCATCTGATTTTCATCTATGAATGATCTCACTTTCTTGTAACATAATGAGATCTAACGTGGCACTTTTTACAGGATGGCCGAATCAGCTACGATGAGTTTGCGACCATGATGAAAGCAGGTACAGATTGGAGGAAAGCATCGAGGCAGTATTCGCGAGAGCGGTTTAACAACCTGAGCTTGAAGTTGATGAAGGATGGATCTTTGCAGTTAGCCAATGAGGGTAGATGAGATAACCTAATTACACATTGTGAAAATGAAAATTGAAAATTCCTTTTTTTTTTGGGTTTACAAAATTCCTTTTTTTTGCACATGTGGAACCCTAATCCATTTTAACTTCTCTTATTTTGGTTAGTGTAGAGATGGGTGGGGAGGGCTATGTATCTGAATCCTACCTATATAGATATTCTGGTTATATAACTACACTAGATAAGCAGTGTATGGGAAAATGAGTTGTTAAAATCAGAGTTTATGTTGTAAATATGTCCATTGTCTTACTTTTTCAAAAATTATATCTGGCTACTGTAAAGTTGCCATTTGTCAGCTTATTTATAGCGAAATTAGTTTTATGCTTTCTGTAGTGTGCGTAGCGAACCTTGGAGAATTTGTTTGTTTGAAGCTTAGTTGCATTAAGATGGCTGTCGCCTGATGCCCACAAAGCTTGAACTGCGGATCACCTTTTTTCTACCTGTTGCAAGCTTTATATTTTTTATTTGTCCAAGAGTGTGGTGACGGCAGCAAATAACGGTGACGCAAATCACTATTGTTGGACCTACCAAAGTTATCATGGCACCCAATCCTCGTGTTGGGTGTAACGTGGTGCCCAACTGCCTCAGCTGGCTCGAGTGCAGTGCCCCGAGCTGCACACAAGTATATATAAATGGCTCGGGACGCTACCCACTATAATAGCGTTTTGGCACTAACTTCGACCCCTGTTACTCGCCACGTGACCTCAACCCAAGACCTAAGAATCGGGTGCCAGGACAACTTAGTCAAGGTCGATCAGGTATCATCTGAAAAATAAAAGCTGCTTTTTCCACTCTTGAATAATAGGTCAAAGTTGAAAAAAATCAATGGATCATATTTAGGCTGCAAACCATGATGTATGACCAATGATTGAAAGGGTAAAAAGTTCAAATAAGAATTTTTTTTTTTTTCTTAAACCTTAGGGACTTGAGTTCATAATTTAACCACTGGGTTTCTAAGTTGGTTCATTTTCCTGTGTTCTGTGGATCTGAGGAAGCTCTTGACATATGCAAAGCTTTCCTAATTTCGGTTTCTCATACTTACATAGAGAGGCAAAGTTAGTAAATTTTCTTGCTAAGGCCATGGAGTTGTTGAATTGATTGTAATCCCCGTTTTGCGATTATTTATATTTCAACTGCACCATTTGTAGCTTTTTGGGTTATTGAATAAAAATGACTATCACCAATATGAAGAAGAAGGATATGAAGCTATTGGTGTGCTTCAGTCTGCTCTCCTCCTCTCTGTATGCTCTCCGTCACAGTAAGTTTTATTTGCATGGGAGGAGAGCTCATTTTTTTACTTAAAATAGCTCCTCGCGAATGTGAATGGAGCTAGGAGCTGCTAAACGAGCTTCAGTGAAAAAAAATGGGGCTAGGAGCTGCTAAATGAGCTTAAGTTAAAACTGCTCCTCGCCAAAGCCAAAGGCTCGGTTCTTTTTTGAAAATGTCAAAGGCGCAAATGTTTATTGTGGTTGCATGCATGTTGTTTTATACACTTATAAGGAAATAAGATGATGCTGATATATACGATAGAGATTGTGTTTGTTCCCAATCTTTCACCCAACGAATCCTGAGATCGTAGGTGTACCATCCAACATTCAGATTTTAATTTCACGTGGTATACATCTTAAAAAGTGAATGTGAACATGGCATGCATTAAGCATGGTTCTCAAATCATGTTATGAGATGTGTGCCATGTAAAATCAAAATTTAGCCGTTTGATGGTATGCCTTAGATCTTGAAATCCATTACGTGAAAATTGGGTCCCAAAAAGATCAATATCTTATTCAAAGGAATTAATGGTTTTCGGTATTGGTGCTTTTAGATATATTTTTTTTTGCCTCTGACAATCTAGTAAGAGTTGGTGCCCTTAGAATTAGCTTAGGGGGAGCCATTACTTGCACACACTTTTCAAGTAATTGCACCAGATTGCACCAAACTTAAAAGAAAGACTTGCAAGTTCGGCGACTTCTACTATGTGAAAACACCATCTAAGCAGTTTGATTGAAAGGCCATGATTTAAATATATCAATTGCAGATTATACGTTAAAGGAACGAGCCTGACCCTTACCCGAGTTTGGCCCCTACCCGATTTGGGGAAGAAGAGAGTTATTTGAATTGATGACCGTTGCCTAAGTTGGGATTTGATGTTTACATTTATGAGAAGTATATAATGTCTCCTACAATCTGCGCTCAGATTTTGAGCTTTTCGAAGCAAATTGCTCGGACAACTTGATGTCGTTTTCAGTCGGAAAACACTCAGATTCCCACTTCCGGAGGTGCACTCTCGAACGCCAGATTCAGTCTGAAAAAGTCAAAATCTGGCTGCTTTCTGAGTTTAAACTCAGATTCTGAGTTTTTCCCAACTGTCAAACAGGGCCTTAAAGTCTGTATGCATCTCCAGGTCCATGGGACAGACGGTGATCGTGTAAGCTGCTGTACAACAGCTCAAGCTTATTAGGGTTTTGGTGAGTGTTGGTTCATTTGACTTCCCTCTGTTAAACCCTTGGTGAGTGTTGGTTCATTTGACTTCCCTCTGTTAAACCCTAAACCCTTCCTCATCCTCTGATAAACGATCTCTCCATTTTCTCCAAATGAAACCCTTCTTCACCAAACAAGCAATTCCCTTTCTGAAAAAACCCATCAGAAATTTCTCCTACATTTACAGAAATATCCTCACCATTCAAACCCTCATCTCTCTCTCACCCCCTTCACCACTTCCCCAACAAAAACCCCATGAATTCCCTAATTTCAAAATCCTAAATCCCACCATTGATCTCTTCTCCAGACCTCTCCACTCTCTTCAAGAAACCAAACCCGCAGAAGCCGATGCAGACGACGACGAAGACGGGCCGGTGAATGAGTTCTTGTCCCGATTTGTGTGGATAATGCGCGCTAAGGTCTCCGAATCGTACCCGGATTGCGATAAAGAAACCGTAGATGGCATGCTCCTGATCATAGTTCAAAAAGTCGTTTCGGAGATGGAGAAAGGCAAGGTCGAAAATATGCTCGATTCGGTGTCGAAAATTGAGTCTCACGATCTCAGCCAGGATCTATGGAAAACCGTTTGGGAGGTTTGTAATTTGGTGATTGAGGAGATGAGAAAGGCGAGAAAAAGGGAAGAGATAAAGGAGTTCATCCAATTCGAAGACGTTAAAGGCATGTGTAAATTTGCGAGCGAAGTGGGCATTCGAGGAGAGATGTTGAGAGAGCTCAGATTCAAATGGGCTCAGGAGAAAATGGAGGAGAGGGATTTTTATAAGAGTTTGGAACGGGTGCGAGAAGAAGCCCGTTGCGAAGACGAAAATGCAGAAGGAGAGATTTTGGCTGAAGTTATTGGGGATGGTTCTGATGTTGGTAATGAGAATCGTGCCGTCTCCATCAATCTACCTAAGAGGCGTGGGAAGATAAAGTATAAGATTTATGGTCTGGATTTGTCGGATCCGAAGTGGGCTGAAGTTGCTAACAGATATCATGAAGCAGAGGCGTTGATAGAGCCCGAAAAGCCAAAGGAAATTACTGGGAAATGCAAGCTGGTTACAGAGAGAATTTTCGGTTTGAAAGATGGAGATGACCCGGCTCCCGTTTTAGGTGAATGGGTTGAACTTCTTGGGCCGGGGAGGGTCGATTGGCTTGCATTGCTTAATAGATTGAAAGAACACAATGCAGGTTTATACTTCACGGTTAGTTACCATGACTTCTATTGAATTTAAATCCTTTTATCTTGTTTGTTTATCAAGTATTTCATGTTTAGAAGGCTGCTTTGTTTTTTTTTTCATGGCAATGCTCTTAATCTTTACTTACTACAGTTTATACATCATGGAAAAAAAAATGCATGGTTACATGTAGTTACGCTTATGGAGAGATCACACTAAAAGCAATGCTGTCTTCAATAATGGAAAATTTTCTTTTTTATCACTTGATCTAAAGTATGATTCCCATATATATGGCCGTGTTTTCGGTGATCACTTGACATGTGATGGAATATTTTCTCAAGAAGAAGATGCGATGTTAGTATTATTTGTTGAATTATTGTACCTTTGGAAATGATATATTTGTGAAATTACAGAATTGGAGTTAATTAAAAAATTACAGCTTTAGAGAACCTAGAGTAGAGTATTTTGCTTGGCTCAGGAAAAAAATACCGAGTGTCACTTGAGGTGGTTTGGATATATTCATCGGAGGCCAGAAGCAGACCTTGTATGAAAGGTTGAGACTCTACAAGCACAAGGACGTAGGAGGAGAGGAAGACCTATGAAGACCTGGATGGAAGCCGTGAGAAGGGATATGAAGGATTGTGAAGTAATAGAGTGCTTAGCACTAATCAGAAATGAGTGGGGTAATAGAACTCGCAAAGTTGATTGATATCCTTCCCCCCTCCCCCATATTTAGTTAGTGGCTTCTAAAATAGAAATTGTTCATCAAGGAGTTCTTTTAGAATTCGGTTCAGCTATATTGTTCAATTTTGGAAATTTTATATAAGATAAGGGATTAATAGTACAACTCACAGAAAACCCAAAACCACTATGCCGACCAAAGGGGTATACGTTGACATTGAGAATGGTAGATCAGTGGTGGAGCTTGTTGGCATTTTGATGCAAACCAAGTACTGCCACTTTAAGTACACTGGTCTGATTTTGATACAAAACTAGTTGAACATATAGGAAGATAAGGAAGAGTCTTCCGCAGGTGCCTATCATAGGCACATCGAAGCTAACTACTACTAGCCAAAAGCTTAAACACTCTAAAATTTCATTAGCTAATACAGTTTGTCAAACTAGGTTTTACAACTCATAAACATATGATCTAGTCTAATTCTAATTCTTAATTAATTAGTTTTTATCTTAAATAGAATTATCTTTACAATTAAAAGCTAATTATGTGTGGCTCACACTTAATCTACTCCCCAACTACCCCCTTTGTTGTGTTATTTATTTATTTATTTTTTCATTCTTTTTCTTGGAGACCCTGTGGGATCTGTAGGACTGAAACTTTTGACTGTATCACATTTTATGTCATGTCCATCATAGTTTATCTGTACTATTTATTATTATATTTGGAGACATCTGCATTCTTTTTAGTGACGTCATGCTTCACATTGCATATTTATTTATTGATATACATGTGTGGTTTGGATAGTTTATGCATCATGTGATTAGCTCATGAAAATACATGTGGTTGTTTATGATCACGATCATAGTGTGAGAGAATGAACCTACCAGGTCATTGTAAACCTTGAAATCATGACGACAAGGCTGGTGCCGCATTTTCTCAGTTGCGAGAAGTGGTTAGTCCACATCATCATGTGAGTGTGTGATACACGGATGCAGCGTTTTAAACTGGGGAGCCTCGTGTGGCAGAACCGGACAATATTATACTAGGTCGGGTCGTTACAATCAAGGTAACAAAATCGGTATCGGTTATCAGTCCTTGGAGAATCGATATAAATTGGCTGATACCGATACAGATTGGCCCATTTCAAAAGAAGAAAGGAAAATACAGGTATCGGCCGATACCCGATACGGGCCCTAATTGGGTGATATGGATACCGATACTGAGTTGGATACTCGATACGTATCAGTGCTGATACGTATCGTTTTACCAAAAAATCGATGCAAACCGATATGTATCGCCGATACATTTCGGTATCGGCAGATATTTGATACCATGGTCACAATAACAGACCCCCATGCTGAAACTCACTTGGTGGATGTGTGAAACCTGCAACTGACAGATATAGTTGATTCCATTACCATGTGATCTGGTAATGAGAATCAATTATATCCCTAATCCCCCTACAAGGTTTGGGTGTTAAAAGAAGACACGTTAATGCAGTGTAGAATCACCCTCCTATCAGTTATTTAAAACTGAATTTTGTTGGCTGCTCCTTGGGAAATCAAGGCCCAAGTGGTTGGGTGAGGTATTAAGGGATCATAGTCGTCAAATTTTACTCGAATTTGCTAGGCCTATTGAGTGCTTAGATTCCACTGAGGCGAGAGGACTGCTGGAAGGTCTAAAAGCACTGCTATCTTTCTCTGGGACCTGCTATCATTGAAGGAGCTTGTTGAGAAGGAGAAAAAGAGGGGGGGGGGAGTGATGCCTAAATTTGCTCTGAAGGCCTAAAATCCTTAGCATAAAAGCCTCCATAGTACTGATATAAAAAAACTCTCTTCATTGGTTGTACTTGTCAATTTTCTTCCAAAAGTCATCATATATTAAAACTTTGATTATCAAACTTTATGAGTCACCTTGTCCTTTTAGAGACTCATCATGCTATTAACCGTTATCATCTTTACAATTTATATTCTATAAATGGTTCACTTTCTCATATACAGGTAGCTGAATTGGTCCTGAGTGAGGAATCTTTCGAGGCAAATGTCCGTGACTACTCGAAACTGATTGATGCCCATTCCAAAGAAAACCACATAGAAGATGCCGAGAGAATTCTTAAAAAAATGACCAAAAAGGGTATTTATCCAGATATCCTCACCTACATCACCTTAGTGCACATGTACAGTAAGGCAGGGGATCTCGACTGTGCAAAAGAAGCTTTTGAAAATCTAAGGAGCCAAGGCCTCCAACCCGACACAAGGGCTTACAACTCGATGATCATGGCTTATGTAAATGCTGGCCTACCCAAGTCGGGAGAATCACTAATGAGAGAAATGGAGGCAAGGGACATCAAACCAACAAAGGAAATTTACATGGAATTGATGAGGGGATTTGCTGAATGCGGCCAAGTCGAAGGGGCTCAGAAGATCGCGAACACGATGCAGTTTGTAGGTTACGAACCGGATTTGGAGTCGTGCACGTTGCTCATGGAGGCGTATGGGCAAGCAGGTGACCCGGATCAAGCAAGAAGTAATTTTGACTACATAATAACGGCCGGTCACAAACCGGATGATCGCTTCACCGCAAGCATGATATCAGCTTACGAAAAGAAGAACCTTCTCGACAAGGCTCTAAGACTTCTTCTTGATCTTGAAAAAGATGGGTTCGAGCCAGGTGTTGCAACCTACACGGTGTTGTTGGATTGGTTGGGAAAGTTACAGCTGGTCGACGAAGCGGAACAGGTGTTGCGTAAGATTTCTGAGAAGGGAGAAGCTCCTTTTAATATTCATGTGAGCCTTTGCGATATGTATTCTCGGGCAGGGGTCGAAAAGAAGGCTCGCCAAGCACTCAGGATCCTACAGGGCAAGAAAGAACTGTTGCGAAGGAATGAATTTGAGAGGATCGTGAATGGGCTTTTAGTGGGTGGTCTTGTGGAGGAGGCTAATCGGGTTCATGAACTGATGCAGGAGCAGGGTTACCCTTCCTCGGAACCTATTAAGGTGGCACTCATGGCGGCTCAAGCAATTCCTCGACAAAGACTGAGAGCCAGATAGGAAGTTGAGGGACACTAGCTTCAAGAGGAAGCTACCTAAAATTAATTTAAAATGAAGAATTCGGAGGGACAGTTGCCCATTTCAGGTATTGCAATCCTGGCCCATTATTTACATTTCTATGCTTTAAAGGCTTGTGAGCTTTCCGTAGTTCGAAGCTTGCCATCTCTTTTCAGTACACCATGCTAGCAAATCTCTTTTCTAAGTAGTTGAAGCAAGAGAGTAAAAGCCCAGATAAAATATACGTGGGATTCTCTAATATTCTGCTTCGATACAGATATGAAACTAAACTAGCCATGGGAAAAGAAAATGAGTTTCTCTAGCTCTTTTCGCTGCCATTTTTCACTAGGCTCTCAAACTGCATGATGCTGTTGTCTAAAGTTGAGCTCACCCAAAGCTATTACTTCTATGTTGTATATGTTATAATGGTGCCGAGCATGGTATCAAAACTTGGCTGATACCGATACGTATTGGTTTCATCTAGAACCGATACCCGCTACCACCCTGATACAGCGGGGTGGTATCGGTGTCAGATCGATATTGGCCGATACAATTTTTCTATTTGTTTTAATAAAAGGCCGATTCGGTATCGCAGATATGTATTGGTGGACCGATACTGATACCTTGGTGCTGAGCACCACAACCATATGGTTTTGGACATTTTGGTCTTGCAAAACAAGGGGGCTGGCCTGCCACCCGGCAGCAATTGCAATGTGGGGTTGTAAACCCTTTGTGCAAGAGCAAAATGGGGCTGCACCTTTGTGGTGCAAGGCTCCAAGCTATAGCATGGGTCAATTTTGGTGTTGGGTAGGGATGTGAACAGGTATCACCCCATAGAGCCTAGGAGAAGAGAGACTTTAAAGTAGGAGAGCTCACCATAGTATCTGTAGGATTTCAATCAATACCGAGAAGAACCTGTAATTACATATTTCCTGTGGATGGTTGACGGCATTTTGATGAGGTCTTCTTCGCTACAGATATCTCCCCAACTTCAAATACCATGATGTCTATATGGAGGTACTTTGCTTTTTTCTGACTAAATTGATAGAAATGATTATTCATTATTTATTACACTTAAAACCTTCTGAAATACAAACGATATGCTTTATTTGGGTTCTAGTAGTAGTCTCCTTTGATGAACTCGTTCAAGCGCTTAACCTCCTCGCTCTGCTGCTCCACCACTGCTCGAACAACATCTACAATCGAAATCATGCCGACCATCTTTCCATCTACCACTGGCACGTGCCGAATGTGTTTATCTGCAAACCCGAATCTTTCTTACTGATAATAGTCACAAAAAGTCTTCGATTCTCTGGAAAGATAAGCCACTAAAAATCTGCAAATTAGGGGTGTGCCAAAAATTTTCCCGAAATTTAGCTAAGATGAATTATGCATATGCGTTTATAATTATATCAGTACATATGTAATTAGAGAACTGCCTTGCATTGAGAACTGCCTTGCTTTGAGCACCTTATAGCTTGTTTTATTTACCAAAAACATTATTAATAATTTGAAATATGTTATAATACATTATCGTATTTTATTATTATTTTTTGTGTCTTCGAATTTTTTTCCAAATTTTCCCCTTGCCAAATTATTTCCGTATCCCGACTTTGTGACTATGTTACTGATTGCCACCCTTGAAGTTCTCGTTTTTGCTGGGAAACGAAATCGATTCTTAACTACATTTTACGATTCTTTTTAACTTACCAGTCATCATTTGCATTGCTTGGAGAACGTTTGTGTCGGAGGTCACCGTAATGAGATTGTTCTGAAAATATAGAGCAGTGGATGAACTTAAAAGTGTCGAAGAAGAAGAAATACGTAAGGAGAAGAGAAATCCACCTCTTCAGTCATGATTTCTCCTACTTTTGTGGATTTGGAGGATCTCCCTTGCACAATTATCTTCCTCAGATAATCTGCTTTAGAATTCATTAAAACATCATTAACAAGCAGAAAATTTTCGCATTCAGTTCATATGTTTGCTGTGATTTATTGATCGAAAATTAGATCCATTGTGACCAACTTCTCTGATTTTTTGAAAAATAGGAAATTATTAATAATTTTTTGAAAAAAATGAATAATTTTATTAATTATTCATGACTTTTTCAAAAAATTGTGAATTTTAAGAATTATTCGTGAGTTTCACAAATTATATGAGAATTCCATTATTTTTTTGAATTTTTATATTTTCATTAAATTTTTTTTTAATTAATATACTTGTATAATTTTTCTTTTTTACTTGTCTGAATTTTGACTATTTTTTCACAAATTTGATCGATTTTGCTGGATTTTTTCCAAGCCGATTTATTTCCAAACCTCAACTTGGTCATTAGGGATCTAGTTGGGGTTCGGAAATAAATCCACTTGAAAAAAATCCGTCAAATTCGGGAAAGAAATGGTCAAAATTTGGATTAGTAAAAAAGAAAATGATGAAATATGTTAATTAAAAACTAGAAAAAAAAAAAAATGGAAAATTCAAAAAAATATGGCAACATTGCTGGCAAAATTTGGGGAATTTGCGAATAATTTGTGAAATTCACGAATAATTCGAAAAAGTCGCGAATAATTCTAATATTCTTCATTTTTTCAAAAAGTCGTGAATAATTCGCGACTTTTCAAAAAGGCAGAGAATTTGGTCACTATGGTTAGATCTGGATGGGTAATTGGTAATTTAAGGGAAAAAAATTGATTGACGCTTGAAATAATTCTTGGAGTATCAATTGTACACCCCTCGGACGGACGACGATTACCTCTTTCGGTTACAATTCCAGCGATGAGCTTTGGCTCCCCTAGTTTTACAACCACTAAAGAACCAACATTATGCTCTGCCATCTGCAATTTGCAACTTCAGATGTCGAGATAAATTCGAAAATTTGAAATGCATATAGGGCTGGCATCATCTATTACAGCTTAGTAAGTATGATCAAAGCAAGTATTATTACAATGATGAAAATTCGAATTTTTTTGGAGAATCGACTAATCAAGTGAATATTTGGTAAGTTCTTTAGACCACCTATTCGGAGAATTCTTTTAAATTTTTGATTATAATTATGTGCACTGTTCCCATGCTGTGCGCCAGCAACCGGCTCTTTTGCTCAATAGGTTTGCTGTGTAAATCCTGTAAAAAGCATACCTTCCTTACGGCGTCGTAAACAGTGTCATTAGTGCGGCACCAGAGCAGAGAACCATCTTTCTCTTCTCCCTTCGATTTTAGAACTTCGGCGATTGTTGTATTCTCCAATCCTCTGTGTTCCACAGTAGAAGAGGAGCAGTATTTGAAATGTGGAAATATGTGTGGTGCGATTGCTAAATCCTTGCCACACAATTTCTCTAGGGGTGCATGCTTAAGGGTTTGACCGGCGAACAGAATGGCTCGAGTGATTCCACGCATTTCTGACCTGCAAAAGGAAAACAAATACTTGTTTACGGATTCCAACTTATCGGTCTCTTAATAAAGAGAAGCATTTTGTTTACGAGACAAATGAATGCACCTTGAGAGCAGAGATGAGCTCGGAAAAGATACACCGCTCTTGCGATGGTGGCGAGTTTGGCGTCAACGGTGATGATATGATCACGTCGATTTGTGTAAAGGGAGAGTAGAGTTTCTTGGGTGCATGAAAAATGTAGCTTTACCTATGTACAGTGACAGGTTCTTTCCTTTTATGAAGAAGGAAGGAAAGGGTATTCATGGATTCTTAACTTCATGCAAACTGTACCTAATACTTATTTTAATAGTTATTTCAGACATGAAGAGGAAGCAAGGAATGTTTTGTTGGAATTAAGGTACAAAAGTGATCTCCTTATTAAGGTAACTTGACCTTATATCTCAAGAGGGCTGATGGTTCAGGTACCATGGTGCCGAGCCGGTTAGGTACTCAGCTTTTAAGACTTGAGAATCACTTCAGGGTGTGTAATTATGGTTTGGTAAAAAAAATTAGGAATTGTGCCACAGCAAAACACTATCTGAGCCATCTGATTTGAAAGCCATTTGGTAGGCAAAAGATTGGTATGAAACATGATCTCAATCATTTGATTCAATGCAGTCAACAATTGAATCAGATGATGGGCTTCGAGGAGGTTGAGTTATATGATAGAGATTGTTCTTTGCGCCATTCTTTTGTATTAAAGATCTTTACATCATCCCCTTCAAACCACATGTAAATAGTGTTTCAACATGGCATCTGAAAAAAATCTAAGTCCTTTTAAAGAAAGTGCAACAGCCAGGGATTTTAAAACCAATACTTATTGACTCGCTCCCAAGCTGATGTGTTGGATATATCGGGTACATTGGCCAAATCGATCGATTTCAAACAACCTTTTTAATTTTTAAACATTAATAAAATGTATTAGTAATTTAAAGCGATAACAAAAGTTCAAAGAACCTCTTTGGTATTCTGTTCGGTTCATATCGAATATATTCAGACCGATAAGACTGGATGTGTGCCGATATGACCCTATATTTGATATTTAGACCGATAAGACTGGATGTGTGCCGATATGACCCTATATTCGATGTTTTGACCCAATATTTAACCCTATGAGTCGAAGCAGCTCGATGTGGAACTGTCGACCGATGACCAGACATTGGCCGATGTGAGTTGATATTTGACTTTTTGAACATTATATTTACCCTACATTAATTTATTTTGTTTATTTTTGCTGGGCCGGAGGGGGTCTATAACCTGATACATATCTCGGATACGTCCGATACTTAAAATCATGACAATAAACACAACTTTTAGATGCAAGTAGTCACACCCTTTTCCGGGATTTCTTCTAATTAAATTGAAGTTAACTTTGTTTGCATACATAGAATCTGTGTGGACACTTATACTGAAAATCATTGACTGCTAGGATGAGATGATAGAGATCGCTTTTGGACCAGAATCTTCCACACAATGGAGAGATCAAGGTGTACCATCATTTAGTCGGGTTTTTATTTCATGTGGCACATTTGAAAACCTTGTGCACGCATCACGTTTAAATATGATTTTTAGGTCAATTTTGTTATGTGTGTGATCACGGAATAAAAAATTGTCTGATGATATGCAGATAAGCTCAAGATCCGTTGCATGGAGGATTGGGATGACAAACTATCTCCATCATCTTAATCAAAGTACTCAATGGTTTTTAAGCATCTGTGGCCTCAAAGTTGTTGTGGGTGTAAAATTGCAAAGAAAAATTTACAGGGTCGACCCTGTCAAGTGACCTTTTTTGCGAGAGACACTATACTTTAACCTTGTTCATAACTGATTAGCTTGAAGCCAAGACAGTTCCAACTAACGTAAAAAGTCTAAAATACTACTTAGTTCACATACCTTTCACCGTTTCACATAGTTTAAAAATAAAATATCTGCTAATTTCGATAATTACGCAATGTGAAGCATCATCTATGCCGTCTAAATTGAAGGCCACAATGTTAAGATCAATGCTCACAAAGATTGGCACAAAACATGCTCTTTATCATTTGATTCTTTAACATTTGATTTGAAGGTCACAATCTAAAACACCATCTATAACGTATGATTTGAAGGCTACAATGTAAAGATCAAATGCTCTCTATCATCTATTTTCATAGTCAACTATTGAATTTAATGATAGATTCAACTAATAAAGTGACACCGATCAAATAACAAATCGCCATCTCGCTGACAACACCATGCTTTGATAACTAATCTCCATCGCTCTGATAACAAATCTTCACCATTGTGAAAATCAATCATCACCGCTCTGATAACAAATTGTCACCGCTCTAATAGCTAAAATCATTTTAATTTAAAATTATAAATCTATTTCACAGTGTGCATTGCATTTGAGTTGGTTAGGATAATCTCTTGATTTTAAAGAATCAGAAGATAAAGAGCATGTTTCATGCCGATCTTTGGCACCAGTGATTGATATTTTTCTCCTTCAAATCAAAAAACATAGATGATGCTTCAGGTCGCGTAATATCAAAATTTCTGGTATCTGTATTTGTTGTGGTGTCCCGATCATCTCCCAACTTTTCTTCGCCGATGATAACCGCATCTATCTCAAGGCAACAGACCGCATCTATCTCAAGGCAACAGAATCCGAAAGTGGGGAAATTTTAAACATTCTCAAGTTTTATGAGGATGCGTCGGGTCAAAAAGTTAATTTTGATAAATCGGTATTATCCTTTAGCTCTAATGTTAACAAGATTGCAGGTCGAGAATTCTCAATATTTTTCAGATCAAAGGTGCTTGTTCATAGGAAAATATTTGAGTCTACCTATGTGCATAGGTAGATTAAAAAAATCAGCGTTTGAAGATATAAAAAACATTATCTGAAAAAAAATCGCTGGGTGAAAAAGAAAACTATTATCTCAGGTTGGAAAAGAGATACTTATTAAAGCAGTGGTATAGGCAATTCTCACATATGTGATGAGTTGCTTCAAACTTCCTATCACCTTACTTAATGAGATCTCAACAATGACGACAAATTTTTTGTGGGTTCAAAAGGGAAAGGATAGCGGGCTATATTGGAAAGCTGGGAAAGATCTATGTTTACTGAAAGATGAAGGTGGGCTGTAGTTCAAAAACCTCAATGCTTTTAACACAGCGATGCAAGCAAAACAAGCGTGGAGGATTGTCTCAAACCCATCCTCTATTACTAGCCGTTTATTGAAAGCCAAGTATTTCTCCCGAACCTCCATTCTTGATGCAAAATAGGTCGAAACTCCTCCTACACGTGGTCTAGTATCTTATCGGCTAAGCCCGTGGTAATTACATGTGGCGGGTGGCTAGTGTTGGAATATTAAAAGGTAGTGAATCGTGATTAGGGTGGCTAATCATGGGCGTATGAACTACTGTTCATCGTCTTCTTCAACGGTTTTTAGGAAGGACTTATAATGGTCTGTTTAGATTTACTACTATGCTGTGGTAGCGTGGGAAGTCGCGTTGGGATGATTTGATGACATTGTAGCAGTGAGTGCGTTGTTGCCAGTTGATTCCCCGTAAAAGTTATCGTGGACGGACGCAGTTTGGCAACAGCAATCTAGTAGTAAATCTAAATGAACTTCTGTAAGAAGTCCATAAAAATTTATGGAGAAGAAGGTAAATAGTAATTTACTATGCTGATGAATAGTATCTCGAATCACTATTCACTATAGTAAAACTATTCCAACATTACTATTCCCATATGTAATTACAGTCTTATTGGTTTTACCAAAAGCTTTTTTACCCTCTCTTTTTACTGTTTTAAGTAAAAAAAAAAAAATTCTGTAAATGTCTCTTTTCAATTTTTCAATCAAAAAATCAATTAAAAATAAACAATTAGACAAATGGTCTAAAATTGATGACCAATAAAATCAATTAAATCGATGGACAATTCCTTCCATCATCCCTAAAACAATCTATTAATATGGATGGAAAGATTGATCCACCGACATGTCAATCAAAACTATTGAGTAAACTCTCAGTATTAATGAAGAAAGTTAAAATGAAGGTTTTCAATTACTTTCAAATGAATATTTATTGCATGACCTTCATCGTTTCAAATTTCTTCATTTAGGATGCATTCAAACCCTTGACCTTATTAGGTCTTAAAGAAAGTAGTCTGCTCAGCACTCTTAGAGATGCTAGATGCCTTAACTGGCGCTCATCTCTTATGGCTGCTGTTGAGACCAGCCTATGCCTTGGTCCAGTCTAATACAATGTTTTCCCAAACTTAACTTTATCATTATCTGATAAAAATATTTTTCATGCTTGTACCCTTAATTTACAAACTAAGAGATATAACTTTATGCCTGGATCAGAGACCATTGCTCTGATCTATCGCCTTCATTATAAGGTAATGACTTCCCTGACTCCAAAAATTAACTACCACACTGAACCAGGAAAGACGGTTTTAATTGAGACCAATAGCACAACAACCAATGTTGCAACACCTAAATTAATTGACTGAAAAAATATTACTTTTCCTAATGCTTGGCGTCTACCGCAAGCTGTTTCTCCTAAACCAATTTTAAATCAAGAAATTGAATAAATTGTTCAAAATACCCAGAGAGTTGTAATCTTAAAATTTGATAGATCTACATCCCACAAAACTTCTTATAGGAGTTCTTATTCTGAATCGAGGTCTCGAGGCCCTTATAGAGTTTCTATACCCTCGACTGCTCGATCATCTTATTCAAAAGTTAACTCATCTGTTCCTTCTGAATATAATCAACCCAATCTTGAAGGAATCCAAGTCTCTGAACAACAGATTCCTCATGGGATATATATCCAATAGCAGAGGGAATCCCCTACTGCTAGCGAGATGAATTTCTTAATCCATTAATAAAGTTTTTATGGCTTTTACAAAATCAGAAAACTTTATTATCAATAGACAAGAAATCAATGCTGAATTTCAGCAAGACAAATATGCACCATTCCGTGAATGGTATTTAAAAAAAAAATTTGTATCAAAATTGCAAGAATTCAAAGAACAATTTTACAAATATATTGAAACCTTTTATCAAATTATTCCATTTGTTACTTAGTTTAAAGCAACAAAATATCTTGACATGACTCAGGATGAAAGGAGAATACTTCTCCTTGAAGATTTTCAAAAAGAATGACAGAAACTAGATGGTTTCATTGAACAGTCAGTTCACCCTCCGGTTGAAGCTTTAAAACAAACTGAACCTAATTCAATAGCAACTTTGGAAGCCAAAGCTTTCATCAAACCTGTTGAAAAAACAAATACTTCCTTAATACACTATACTAATCCCCAACAAGAATTTCTTCATCAATTAAAATCCCGATTAAAGTCATTATCTTATAAGAAACAAATAAAACAGAAAAATTTTCAAATCAATATTTTAACTCAAACAACAGAAAATCCTAAATCCAAATCTTATCCTCCAAGTTTTTATAAACAGAAAACTCAAAAAATGTTTAAGTCTTCTTCACCAAAGAAATCCAAATCCAAATCAAAATCACAGGAACATATTCAATGTTATAAATGTTTAAAGTTTGGTCATTATGCCAACAGGTGTAAGATCAAGAAAAAATCAGATCAACTTTATGACAAAGACCCAAAACCCATTCAGACAAAATCTGAAATTTCTCCATCTTTTGATAATTCAAAAATAAATTGTCAAAATTCTGGAGTCAATGTTCCTACAAATATTCAACCAAAGCCATTGGAATTAGCAGACACAACTACTAATCCAATAAAAGAATCTCGAACTCAATACTCAAATAATGAGTCTATACCTAGACCTGTTACAATAGGAGACCTTAAACATGAAATTAATTCATTAAAATTGAGATGAGTAAGCAAAAGAAATCTCTTGTTACTCAACCACCAATTCAACAACATAATCAAATCAATGTCATGAGCCAAGTAACAGCTCAAAAATGGTATATTAAAGTTACTTTGGTAATCAATCAAGAATTCACTATCAAAGATGTTGTTGCCCTAATTGATAGTGGAGCTGATTTAAATTGCATACAGGAAGGATTGGTTCCTACTCAATATTTTGATAAAATCACTCAAACCCTTAATAATGCTAGTGGTTACAAAATGTAAATTAAATACAGGTTAAATTATGTCTCAATTTGTAATAATGGAGTATGTATTCCAGCCAATTTTATATGTATCAAGGATTTAACTCAAATTGTTATTCTTGGTACTCCTTTTCTCACCTCCATTTTTCCCTTAACCAAGGTAAATGAAAATGGTATTCATGCCCAATATAATGGACATAATCTCATATTTTAATTTGTAACCCCGCCACAAACGAAAGTAATCAATTCTGTGGAATCTAATTTATTCTTCAAAGAAAAACAACTTAACTTCTTACAATAAGAAGTCAAGTTTTTATCTTTAGAAAAATAATTTGAATCCCCTTCAATACAAACAAAGATTTCTCAACTTTTGAAATCTTATCACAATGATATCTGTAGTAATATACCAAATGCTTTTTGGGATCGCAAGAAACATATTGTTTCTCTTCCCTATAATCCTGATTTCAATGAACGACATATTCCAACTAAAGCAAGCCCAAGTAAAATGAAACTTGCTTATTTGAAACTGTGTAAAACTGAAATTGCCAGTTTATTACACAAACAACTTATTCGTCCTAGTCACTCCCCATGGAGTTGTACAACTTTTTATGTGAATAAAAATGCTAAACGAAAACGAGGGACTCCTCGACTAGTTATCAATTATAAACCATTGAATGATTGCCTTCAATGGATTCGTTATCCTATTCCTAACAAAAAGGATTTGCTGGATCGCTTACATTCAGCCACTATTTTCTCCAAATTTGATCTCAAATCAGGGTATTGATAAATTCAGGTGGCTAAGACTGACAAGCATAAAACCGCTTTTACTGTTTCTTTCGGACACTTTGAATGGAATGTTATGCCATTTGGCCTTAAAAATGCTCCTTCTGAATTTCAGAATATTATGAATGATATATTCACTCCATATACCGAATTTTTTATAGTCTATATTGATGACATATTTATCTTTTCAAAATCTATTGACCAGCATTTTAAACATTTAAAAATTTTCAAAGACATTATCCACAAAAATGGATTAGTCGTTTCTGCTCCTAAAATCAAGTTATTTCAAACATCTATTCGATTTCTTGGTCATAATATTCACCAAGGCCAAATTATTCTAATTGATCGAAGTATTAAATTTGCCTTAAAATTTTCTGATATAATTCTGGACAAAACCCAATTACAGAGATTTTTGGGCAGTCTGAATTATGTTGCAAATTTTATTCCTAATCTGGCATATGATGCAAAAATATTACAATCACGACTCTAAAAGAATCCATCCCCATGGACCGATGACCATACCAAAGCTGTTCGACAAATAAAATTAAAAGTCAAACAAATTCTCTGTCTTTCTTTAGCCAACCCACTTTGGTATAAGATAGTTGAGACAGATGCCTCTCAACTAGGCTATGGAGGAATTTTAAAACAACTCAATCCTTCTAAACAGAAGGAAGAATTAATTAGATACACTTTTGGTGTTTGGAAAGATGCCCAAACTAATTATTCAACTATCAAAAAAGAAGTTCTCGCTATTGTCAAATGTATTAAAAAAATATCAGGATGATTTGCTTAATCAGTCCTTCTTACTTAGAATAGACTGTAGTTCAGCAAAATTTGTTTTATAAAAAGATGTCAAAAATCTTACATCAAAACAAATCTTTGCTAGATGACAAGTTGAACTATCCTCCTTTGATTTTCAAATTGAATATATATAAGGAGAAATAAATTCTCTCCCTGATTTTCTAACTAGAGAATTTTTACAGGGTATTTCTTAATGGCAGCATCCTTCTCAAGAGGAAAAGGCAAAGAAATGGGCAATATCCCCTTATCTTCAACTCAAGAATCCATAGATGATCATGCTCTTTGGACAATTATCCAAAGCAATAGATATCGAACAAAAGGAGGCTTTCAATTTAAAGACTCTGTGCAAAAAGATATTTCTCTCAATAAAGAGAAAACTGTTCTCAATAAAGAGAAAACTTCTCTCAATAAAGAGAATATTGAAACAAAAGAGATTTCTTATATTCAAAAGGATATATTTTCTACCATTCTGGTAATTGAACCAGAAGATCAACAATGGATATCTGATCCCTGGGAATTAAAGAGAAGATATCTTGACAATCAAGGATTTCCTGCATTGGATGGCAAAATGCGTTTAATTGTAGAAGCAATTTTGATTGCTACTGGATCCATTACCTTTACCCATCATATGAAAAACCAACGGCCAGATAGCCCAATTACTTATAGTAAAGCCATTATTTATAAAATTCTTAAACCATACATTTGGGGTTTTGACCTAAATAAATTCCGAAAACTCAGTTCAGGCCACTCTTTCAATTATTGGGATTATATCCAGTCCTTCACCAATGCCTTTTATTATATGAATCCCAAACAGAAACATTCTTGGTTTCTAAAGATTTGTCCAGATATCCTTCAAGCTGGTATTCCCAATTGGTTCTATAATTGGTGGAGTCATTTCGGTCCAACCACTAAAATTTTGTCCAAATCATTAATTTTTTTATATAATCAATATGAAGGAGTTAAATTCAAAGGAAAAAATCCTCATTACTCTAAAGTTGATTTCTTTTTCTTCACATAATGTAGTATTCCATAGATTTGGATGTGGAATATTCAAATTACCAATATTGATCATCTTCCCACACTCCAAAGAATTTACTGGATCTGATGGGGGGATAATATTCTCGACTTTGACAAAAAACTGCTTGAAATTTCATCTATCATCTCTTAGTATGCCAAAACAGTAAAAACTGAGGCTTCTTTATCTTCTTTAGAATCTAATCCTTTTGAAATATTCAAATTCATGATTTGAAAATAACATCCCGATTTACCTGAAACACAAATTAATCATCGTTGTCTTGCCTCCATGAAAGCCCATTTTCTTCAAACCTTTAATTCAGTATCCCTTTCGGATGAAGATTCCCTCACTTCGTCTGAAAATAATAATTCCTTCCATATTCTAGCAGGAGAATCGCAACCAGACAGTCTTGATCAATCACTCGGTGAATATCGGGACTCAATCATTAACCAGGTCAAAAGCAAGAAATAATTCGTCAACAGTCAATACAGCTGTCCACCAGCCAATACAGCTGTCCATCACTCCAAGCAATCGTTAATACATCCAATGAAGCTGTCACTTCAAAATTAATAAAGTGACAAATCAGCCAAAACAGCTATTTGTTCACGCATCATCATAGACCCAACCATTCAGATTATTGTCGGCCAACACAGCCTCCAATAGTCCTCGCTACTCAATAGCCTTGCCAGCTGTCGATGACGCAAGCCATGAAGTCATCCTCCAAATAATGAAGCACTGACGCATGCCCTTACGTCAGAACATAATTATCAAGGGACGAAGCGACTGCATCCAATCCACATAGCACACGTGTCCCACTTAGCGGCATATTTCAACCCGTTACAAGTCTACAATCATCTATAAAAGGGTTAGCCTGGGGATTATCCAGAACATCGAAAATTTTCACCGAAAAATTTCATATCTCTTTCTCTTCTTCCTGTGCTCTCTTATTCTCTCTATTTTGTTTTCATTTTGTATCGGAGAAGTGCAACATATCGGTAAGCCTTCTCTTAGCTTTGTTTATATTAGTTTAATGCATGCATAGTAGTTGCATAGTGTGTGTATAGGAATTAGATTCCTTATGTTTTGAATTTTTATATGTCAGTTTATTTTATTAGTATTAATATATGATATAAGAGTTTTCTTCCCGTGTTCTTCTTCCTCTTCCATAACTACGTCTTTCCCTCACTCTGTGTTCGGTATCAGAGCCATGTCCGACTAAGCCCGTGGTAATTACATATGGTGGATGGCTAGTGTTAGAATCTTGAGAGATAGTGAATCGTGATTAGGGTGGCTAATCATGGGCGTATGAACTACTGTTCATCGTCTTCTTCAGCGATTTTTATGGATGACTTATAATGGTCTGTTTAGATTTACTACTATGTTGTGGTAGCGTGGGAAGTCGTGTTGGGATGACTTGATGGCATTGTAGCAGTGAGTGCGTTGTTGCCGGTTGATTCCCCGTAAAAGTTATCGTGGACGGACGCAGTTTTTGCAACAACAATCTAGTAGTAAATCTAAATGAACTTCTGTAAGAAGTCCATGAAAATTTATGAAAAAGAAGGTAAATAGTAATTTACTATACTGATGAATAGTATTCTGAATCACTATTCACTATAGTAAAACTATTCAAACATTACTATTCCCATATGTAATTACAGTTTTATTGGTTTTACCAAAAGCTCTTTTACCCTTTCTTTTTTACTTTTTTTTTTTTTTTTTAAATCAATTTTATTTTATGTCCCTTTTCAATTTCTCATCCAAAAAATTAATCAAAAATAGAAAATTAGATAAATGGTCTCAAATTGATGACCAACAAAACCAATTAAATAGATAGACAATTCCTTCCATCAATTCCAAAACAATCTATCAATATGGATGAAAAGATTGGTCCACCGATATGTCAATCAAAACTACTAGCAAACTCTCAGTATAAATGAAGAAAGTCAAAATGAAGGTTTCCAATTACTTTCAAATGAAGATCTAATGCATGACCTTCATCATTTTAAATTTCTTCATTTAGGATGCATTCAAGTTGCATTCAAACCCTTGACCTATTAGGTCTTGAAGAAAGTAGTCTGCTTAGCACTTTTAGAGATGCTAGATGCCTTAACTGGCGCTCATCTCTTATGGCTGCTGTTGAGACCAGCCTATGCCTTGGTCCAGTCTAATACAATGTTTTCCCAAACTTAACTTTATTATTATCTGATAAAAATATTCTTCATGCTTGTACCTTTAATCTATAAACTGAAGGGTACAACTTCATGCCTAGATCGGAGACCATTGCTCTGATCTATCGCCTTCATTATAAGGTGATGACTTCTCTAGCTCCAAAAATTAACTACCACACTGAATCAGGAAGGACGGTCTTAATTGAGACCAATAGCACAACAACCAATGTTGCAACACCTAAATTAATTGAATGGAAAAATATTACTTTTCCTGATGCTTGGCATATACCGCAAGTTGTTTCTCCTAAACTAATTTTAAATCAAGAAATTGAATAAATTGTTCAAAATACCCAGGGAGTTGTAATCTTAAATTTTGATAGATCTACATCCCACAAAACTTCTTATAGGAGTTCTTATTCTAAATTGAGGTCTCGAGGCCCTTATAGAGTTTCTATACCCTCGACTGCTCGATCATCTTATTCAGAAGTTAACTCATCTGTTCCTTCTGAATATAATCAACCCAATCTTGAAGGAATCCAAGTCTCTGAACAACAGATTCCTCATGGGATATATATCCAACAACAGAGGGAATCCCCTACTGCTAGCGAGATGAATTTCTCAATCCATTAATAAAGTTTTTATTGCTTTTACAAAATCAGAAAACTTTATTATCAATAGACAAGAAATCAATGCTGAATTTCAGCAAGACAAATATGCACCATTCCGTGAATGGTATTTAAAAAAAAAATTTGCATCAAAATTGCAAGAATTCAAAGAACAATTTTACAAATATATTGAAACCTTTTATCAAATTATTCCATTTGTTACTTAGTTTAAAGCAACAAAATATCTTGACATGACTCTGGATGAAAGGAGAATATTTCTCCTTGAAGATTTTCAAAAAGAATGGCAGAAACTAGATGGTTTCACTGAACAGTCAGTTCACCCTCCGGTTGAAGCTTTAAAACAAACTCAACCTAATTCAATAGCAACTTTGGAAGCCAAAGCTTTCATCAAACCTGTTGAAAAAACAAATACTTCCTTAATACACTATACTAATCCCCAACAAAAATTTCTTCATCAATTAAAATCCCGATTAAAGTCATTATCTTATAAGAAACAAATAAAACAGAAAAATTTTCAAATCAATGTTTTAACTCAAACAACAGAAAATCCTAAATCCAAATCTTATCCTCCAAGTTTTTATAAACAGAAAACTCAAAAAATGTTTGAGTCTTCTTCACCAAAGAAATCCAAATCCAAATCAAAATTACAGGAACATATTCAATGTTATAAATGTTCAAAGTTTGGTCATTATGCCAACAGGTGTAAGATCAAGAAAAAATCAGATCATCTTTATGACAAAGACCCAAAACTCATTCAGACAAAATTTGAAATTTCTCCATCTTTTAATAATTCAAAAATAAATTGTCAAAATTCTGGAATCAATGTTCCTACAAATATTCAACCAAAGCCATTGGAATTAGCAGACACAACTACTAATCCAATAAAAGAATATCAAACTCAATACTCAAATAATGAGTCTATACCTAGACCTGTTACAATAGGAGACCTTAAACATGAAATTAATTCATTAAAATTGAGATGAGTAAGTAAAAGAAATCTCTTGTTACTCAACCACCAATTCAACAACATAATTAGATCAATGTCATGAGCCAAGTAACAACTCAAAAATGGTATATTAAAGTTACTTTGGTAATCAATCAAGAATTCACTATCAAAGATGCTGTTGCCCTAATTGATAGTGAACCTGATTTAAACTGCATACAGGAAGGATTGGTTCCTACTCAATATTTTGATAAAATCACTCAAACCCTTAATAATGCTAGTGGTTATAAAATGCAGATTAAATACAAATTAAATTATGTCTCAATTTGTAACAATGGAGTATGTATTCTATCCAATTTTATACTTATCAAAGATTTGATGCAAATCGTTATTCTTGGTACCCCTTTTATCACCTCAAAATTTTCCTTAACCAAGGTAAATGAAAATGGTATTTATGCCCAATATAATGGACATAATCTTCTATTTCAATTTGTAACTCCACCACAAACAAAGGTGATCAATTCTGTAGAATCTAATTTATTCTTCAAAGAAAAATAACTAAACTTCTTACAACAAGAAGTCAAGTTTTTATCTTTAGAAAAACAATTGGAATCCCCTTCAATACAAACCAGGATTCTCAACTTCTAAAATCTTACCACAATGATATCTGTAGTGATATACCAAATGCTTTTTGGGATCGCAAGAAATATATTGTTTCTCTTCCCTATAATCCTGATTTTAATAAACAACATATTCCAACTAAAGCAAAACCAAGTCAAATGAAACTTGCTTATTTTGAATTATACAAAACTGAAATTGGCAGTTTATTGCACAAACAACTGATTCATCCCAGTCACTCCTCATGAAGTTGTACAGTTTTTTATGTCAATAAAAATGCTGAACGAGAACAAGGAACTCCTCGTCTAATTATCAATTATCAACCATTGCATAATTGTTTTCAAAGGACATGCTATCCTAATCCCACTAAAAAAGCTTTGCTTGATCCATTACATTCAGCTCCCATTTTCTCTCCATTTGATCTCAAATCGGGGTCTTGGCACATTTTGGTGGCGGCAGCTGCTAGATACAAAACTGCCTTTACTTTCTCATATACTATCCCATTTAGATACCCTGAATGGTATATTATGCCATTTGGTCTTAAGCATTCTCCATCTGAATTCCATTTTAACCATTTACAATTTTTTCACTCCAACATTGGATTAGTTATCTCTGATCTGCAAATCAAATTATTTCAAACATCCATTAGATTCCTTAAGCTTAACACTCATCAAGGAATTTCTATTCCTCCCATACTTATGATTCTTCCCAGTGTAACCCTATTGGTTATCCTTGGTTTACCATTCATCAATAAACTCCTACCTTATTTCTAAGTAGTTCATACTGGTATTCCTACCCAGTCTCATAATATCCCTATAACATTTGCATGTTTTCCTTCTCCTTCGGTGAGTCCCTCTATTTGTCTTCTCCCAAAAACCCCTTGTGTAATTTTGGGGCCCCCATATCCACTTCCACTTTCATTTCCATTTACTCCACCCACAAATATCAAATTACACAATATTTTACATCTTTCAATTCATAAGAATCCATTCACTCAATATTTTAAGTATCCTTCCCCTTTATCTTTTTAATATAATAATCCTACTTTTATTTTGGTCCTTCATAAACTATCCTTCATAAACTAATCAGTTTATTTTTGCAGGAATCTTCCCGCACAGAAATTAGTGGTTGAGAAGAACCTCATTTGGAGGGTAGGAAGTGGCAATTCTATTTGGATTTGGCATGATAGGTGGATTCCTAGAGAATATACATATAAAGTCTTTTCTCCAAAAAGGAACAATCACTTAGAAACGGTTTTAGAGCTAATGTGTAGTAACCCTAAGTGCTGGAATGGCAGCTCCTCACGGAAGTTTTTTGGGAGGAGGACATAAACGTTATTTTGAGTATCCCTATTCCTACCACTGAAAAGGTTGACAGAATAGCTTGGGCCCTAGAGAAGAGCAGTAAATTTTCGGATATGAGTGCCTATAAAGCTATTTTTGGCGAACTAAGGAAGGAAAGAGGGTCTTTATCTTCTTCTTGCTCAGAAAATAACTCTCGCGTGACTTGTGAAAATGTCGGATCCCAAACAAAGTCAAACTATTTGTGTGGCAAGCCTGTAATAACATCCTCCCGGTCAAGGAATCTCTCCATAAAAAAATCAATTCCATCTCACCTATGTGCGATGTTTGCGTATCAACCTTTGAGTCTGTTGTTCATGCTCTGAGAGACCGCCACAAAGCAAAAATGAGTTGGTTTTGCTCATCTCTAGGCGCTTGAGTTCCCAAGTAGACTTTAAAGAGTGGGCCTTGGAGTTTCATAATCAGTTTGGTAGAGACCACTTAGACCGTTTTTTCATTATTGCTTGGGCAATATGGAATGAGAGCATTAGGTGGTAAACGACTTCAAACAGAAGGACCCAAGATCGATCTCAAAGCAGGTTGAATGCTATATGACTGAGTTTCAAAAGACCACAACTCTAGTTCCAAAATCTCTCAAATATCTCTAAACCAGAACATTTAGAAGCTTATGCCTTTTTTGAAGCTGCTCGTCTCACCTATCAGTGTGGGTTCCAAGACGTCGATTTTGAAGGAAATTCTTCTCGAGTAATCGATGCCGTCAGAAATATAAGGAATGATCTCTCGGATCCGGTCTACATTTTTTATGAAATCAATGAGTGTCTGATGTCCTTTAGATCCCACTCTTGTAATCATGTTATGAGAACAACCAACGTTGGGATGGAGGATATCTCTCTCCAACTCCATGATGTAATTGTGTCAAATTTTATTCATTAATGGAAATATTCATTATAAAAAAACAGTAGGGTATTTCAGACTTTTTACATTAGCTGGAACTTTACTCAACTTCAAATTGGTCGGTTATAAAAAAGGTGAAACCATACGGTCTCTAGTGGAAAAGGGTAACCTAACAAAGTTACCCCTTAAACCGAACTGACACCCCAACTGTATCGCAGAAGGGAGACACCAACACTTGATCTCATGACCTGTTGGTAACAAGCCAACGTCCTCTACCAACTACGCCAACCCCTGGTGGGTATAAAGAGCCTTTTTATACAAAAAAATATATAAAACATGTATTTTTCATTTAAAATGTGTTTTATATGTGAATTAATTTTTTGCTTCATTAATATATGAGGGTCTGGGATATGCGCCCAGGCATAAAGATATCTCTGTGCCTATTGATATGGGCGCGACATGTAACACATTTTTGTGAAGTGATGGGTGGTATGGGGCCCACTTTATTAACTAGGGTTAAACTTTTAAAATATTTTAAAAGTTATATACCCTTCCAACCGTCATTCTTGACTTTTTAAAAATCTCTTTATTTTTTCTCTTCTTTCTCTTTTTTTAAGAAAGTGTCAGACTTACTTTTTAAGGTATATTTTATTCAAAAAATATGGGTGTCCGATAGTGAAGCGCTAGCTCCCAGATCGGGTTACCGACACCCCGATAGTGGGGCGCCGCCTCTCGGTGGCGTCGCATCAAGTGCCGATGCCTCGTTTGAGGGGCACTGACGCCTCTATATCCAAATATCAGCACTTCGCTAAAAAAAAGGGTGTTGACGTCTCGTTTTAGGGCTACCAGTGCCTCTATATCAAGGTGTCGACGCTTTGCTAAAAAAAAAAAGTGTCGGTGCCTCATTTTAAGGGCATCGGTGTCTTTAAATTGAATTGTCGGTGCTTCGTTAAAAAAAAAGGGTGTTGGCGTCTCGTTTTAGGGGGCACTGATGCCTCTATATCAGCACTTTGCTAAAAGGAAAAAAAAAAGGGTGCTAGCGCCTCGTTTTAAGCACGTAGGTGCCTTAATATCGAGGTATTGGCGCTTCGATAAAAAAAAAAAATAATAATAAATAGCGAAACACCGGCTCTTCGATATAGAGGCGCCGACACCCCCTCCCCCCATTTTAGCGAGGCGTTGGCGCCCCTAAAACAAAGTGCTGACACCTTGACGCCAGGGTGCCAGCGCCTCGCTATCGGGGTGCCAACGCTTTTCTATCGGGGTGCCGACGATTTGCTACTGAGGTGCTAGCGCTTCACTATCAGGCGGCCATATTTTCTGAGTAAAATATACTTCAAAAATTAGGTCTGACACTTTCTTGGAAGAACATTTAAAAAAAAAAAGACCTCTAAAAAAGTCAAGAATGAAAGCGAATATAACTTTTCAAATATTTTAAAAGTTTAACCCTAATTAATAAAATGCGCCTCATGCCACCCATCGCTTTAGAAAAAAGGCGTTACGTGTCGCGCCCATATAAAAAAGCGCAAAGATATCTTTACACTCGAATGCATTTTCCCACATGCTTTAATATATATATATGGGAAATTTGCACTTTCGGCCCTATATGTTTACGTATTTGCAGAAAAGGCCCTATAGTTTCAACCGTTGCATTAATGACCAGCTCCACTCCTAGCCGCCTCCGCCTACTCCACGTCAGCAGCGACTTATTTTAAATAATATAAAAAAAAAATTCCACCGCCCTTTAACATTAGTATAAAAGCTACTTTTACTTTCATTAGTTACTGTTACTTTTAAGTTTAACTTTTCTGAAAAAAACAAGAGAGCGGCGACTTAGCGGCGACAAAGCGGTAAAAGGTCACAAAGCTCACATAACAATTCCAGGTAATTTATTTTTTTTACATTTCAACACATTTAGTCATCCCCAATGTTTCCCACCTAATCCGATAACTTACCGATAATCTAAATTATCGACCGATAACTTAAATTATCGGTCGATAATCTAAGTTATCGATCGATAATCTAAGTTATCGGTCGATAACTTAAATTATCGGTCGATAATTTAAGTTATCGACCGATAACTTAGATTATCGATCGATAACTTAGATTATCGACCGATAACTTAGATTATCGGTAAGTTATCGGTAGGTTAGGGGATTAGTAGTTTTTTCAAAATCACTTATTTTGTTTATTAATTGCTTTTTATTTATCTTGCAGTTCCTACTAAGTGATTGAAAATGACCATGACTTTAAAGCCCATCGAAAAATGTTCTGGAGTTGGTATTAGGAAATTTTACATGCACTGTAACGAAGAGAGAAAGAAAATTTTAGATGATTTAGTATTCGGTCATCTATTTAGGATGAATGAGAAATTAGGTTTCGTTGGAGACTTGGTTGACGCTATTTTAAGTTTTTGGGTTGAAGAGAATATTTTCAAGGTCAAGAACACCAATGTACTCCTGCAACCGATCGATATAGCCTTGATTTTAGGCCTCAACATCTTGTGGAACACGAGTCTGAGAAGGTTGCCGTAAAAGAGGAAACAACTATTCGATACAAATTCTTTCGGGGGAAGCCGGCGAAAAGATCTCGTATTGAAGAAATTATTGACAATGCTGATTTATCCAACGATGAGTTTTTAAAACTGTCATTATTATTTTTCGTATGTTCTTTTTTACTTCCGGACACATACCAGGAAGTAGATACACGGTACTTAGAATTAGTAGATAACATTAAAGAGTTCAACAAGTTATCGTGGGGCCTGATAGTTTACAATAATTTATTAGATAGTATATCAAAAGCGAGTGGCAGGAGGGAAATGGCGAGAAGGTCAGAAAAGGGGCAATACAATATCTATGGATGCACTATCGCCTTACAGATTTGGGTGTTTGAGCACTTTCCAGCAGTCGCCACCGCTCCTATTGGGCTTAAAGAACCATTTCCAAGGCTAATGAAATGGGAAGGCCCGAAATTCAGCCGTAACCCTAATTTATATAGAGAAAAATTTCTTAAGTCTAAAGTGATTATAGAGCTTGAAGTTGAGAAGCACGAATTACAGTATAAATGGCTTCGATACTTTTTGATTCGAAGAGAAATTGAAAATAAGAAGGAAGAGACCGAAGAAAGAGAAGAGCCTTACTCCGAAGAAAATGTAGATGAATATGATGATATCCCAAGTCATCCAACACTTCCGGAAGAAAGAGCCGAAGAGCCGATTAGCCGAGATGACGACAATGAGGATGACGAAGATTATAGCGACGATAACGATGATTTTGAAGTTGTTGTACGTCAACCAAAGGGCAAACAAGAAATTAGGCCCGAGCCAATAAGAGAGCAGCCAGTTAGGCAACCGCACCTAACCAAAGAAGTAACGGAGCTAAGAAAAGAATGCAAGACTCTCCGCATGACTGTAAAAGAAATGAAAAAAGAATTCCGGCGTGCATTTACGCTGCTGAAAGGGCAAGCACTCACCATTGAACAACTAGGCAGAGATAAGAAGGCCTTACAAGAAGAAAATAAAGCCATACAGAAGGATCTTGATGCGGTCATCTCTCATTTAAGAAAGGTATCAAACCAAGACTTTCAAATTTAGAACAAAATCATTTCTTTACAACTTAATGCAAAATTAGCTGTACATTACCGGACGATATACATTATCGACCGATAATTTAAATAGTCGATCGATAATGTACATTACCGGACGATATGTTACATTATCGATCGATCATTTAAATTATCAACCGATAATTTACATTATCGACCGACTATTTAAATTATCGTTCGTGTGACAGCCCGGACTTCGGCACCCCGAAACCCGTGCCATCAGCACGATCATCTTGACCGTGCCCCTCAACTATGCACGGAACACTGGTATATCAAGCATAAAATAAATAAGAACAACTTGCGGAATTTAAATCTACATAAAAACACTTCTCAAAAGACAGTTCTACCCTCATGCCTCTGCATGAAGGGAGAACCGATCCGAACCATCGATGATAACCATCATCATGGATGGTTCGCCCAAAAGAATACTCTGATATCCATATACACAAGGTTTAATCAAAAACCAGGCTTGACATACCAAGCCGTACAATCTCCAACTAAAACTCCTCAAAGTCGCACAGAGTCCTCTAGAAGAAGTCCTCCTGAGGTGGCTCTAACTCCTCACGCCGCAAGGTCCGACTCACCGGTCGGCGTCTCACGAAGCCTACGCTAGTAGTGGACTGGTGAGCTACATCCTAGCTCAATAGGAGCAGAACACAATTGAACATATAAAATATAACTCACATGTATTCTATGATATGCATGCATGATGTGTCTATGCATTTATTGATGGAAAACAGTTAAAAACACTTCAATTACTGGTAGGTTACTCATGTCTTTTAGTTAATCAAGAATGATGCTGAGAAGGCCTAAAGCAAAACTTAAACTTCAACTTAAATAATCCCCGAGCAATATAGCATCGAGCCCCGACGAGATACCCTTCATCGTCATCTATATAGATAGCGGTTTAAATGTATTCCCAGGAATACTAATAGTACCAAGCCCCTTTCCAGGGATTGGTGGCGGGTTTCACATCTCATCAACACCCGGGTGTGCTTACTCAGACGGATAAGCCTCCGTGACGCTCACGGATTAGCCGCCAGATCGGGTCACGGATATCCCGGGTAACCTATCAAACCTCAAATAACAAAAATATCGATTGCCTTACATATAGTTATTCAATTGTGCTATCTTATATCGCTTAGGCCTCATCAAGCATGATTCAATCACGGATACATCCACAGGATGTATCCGTTCACTTGCATCACACCTGATGCCTTTACCTCTTCACTTCATCATCCCCTGGGGATGGTCCATTTAAGATCTCTTATGAATGTCACACACACACACTTTTCATAATCATTGCGTAGTAAAACATTTGAATTGAATTGATATCATTACATACATGCTCTTGTAAAATAAAGTACATGTTCAGGGTGTTCCCTACCTCAAGTCTTTAGCTGATCAATGCATCAAGGTCCCGCATGGCTCCTTGTGCACTCGTTCTCACGCATCTACCTATGGTACCATATAACATGTGAAACACATCACAAAGGATGCCATAGAGAAGGTATAAGATCTCCCAAAAATCTTAAAGTCAAACCAAAAGTCAACATAGTTCACTACAGTCGATTAATCGATCTCCAAAATCGATTAATCGAATCTGATTCGATTAATCGATTTCCAAAATCGATTAATCGAAAGTCAATATCGATTAATCGAAGCAATTTCGATTAATCGAAATTCTCCTTTTCGCAAAGTCCATTCTCAGTTCGAACAGTCGAATTGTCATTCGATTAATCGAATCTGATTTCGATTAATCGAAATTCTTCTTTTCGCAAAGTAAATTTACTGTTCGAACAGTCGAGTTTCCATTCGATTAATCGAATCCAATTTCGATTAATCGAAATCCTTCTTCGCATGCAGACCCTTATTTGAATAGTCGATTTTCACAAGTTGATTAATCGATTCCAAATCGATTAATCGAAACTAAATCGATTAATCGAAATCCCATTCGATTAGTCGATTTTTTCCTTGTTATTTCCTCCAACCCACAGGGTCCATTGGAGGTTCTCAGTCGATTAATCGATTCTCAAATCGATTAATCGAAATCCAAAGTCGATTAATCGAAATCCAATTCGATTAATCGAAATCGGGGTCCTCTGACTCTTCAACTTCCTGGCCAATTTCGATTAATCGAAACCCAATTTCGATTAATCGAAATTGACAGTTTCAGTCCCCTTCGAGCTCTTCTTCCCAATCTTATTCCATACTTTTTCTTGTATCTTTCTAAGCCATTATCCTGTAGATTTAACCCACATTTTCGTAACTTAACCCCTATAATCTATGCATCTTATTTACCAAAAATTTACCTTGGATAGACCTCAAGTTGATTTCTATCAATAGTTGGAAGGCTAGGGTTTCTAGCTCGGTTCTAACGGATCCTCGTCGAATCCGGCCTCTTTAATGTGACTCCTCTTCCAAACAGTTGCAATTACTCCTTTCTTACTCCTCTCCCTCTCTCTCTCTTCTTTACTTCTCTCAACCACCAAAACATGAAAGTTAGGGTTTTCAACCCTTTTTATCTTATCTCTTTTTCTCGGCGTGGAGCACATACACACTCATCAGTGTATGTAACTCTACAACTCCTCTATCTCTCCACTCTTCTACACTGATTCACACATCACTTCTGCTCATCTCACCTTAAGTTCATCAATGAACTATCTCATGGTCAAACCTAAGACCAATCGGGCACGGATCCCGAGGTCATAGTTCAATGTGATTTTTCGGGCTATTACATCCTCCCCACCTTGGAAATTTTCGTCCTCGAAAATCACCCAAAGGTGTGGTGGTGTACACTCTCCCCCCCCCCCCCGCACACTTGGAGGTGAGGTGGTTCATTTGACTCATACGTATTTAAGTCTCCACACATTCACACAACACAAACATGGAAGTAAAAGCTAGCAAAATTGAACAATTTATATAAAAATTTAATTTGTATTAAGGATTGAATATTTTGTTACAATGCCAATAAGTTGGCGTACAATAAAAAGTACAGGTATAATCAAAATGCAAAAGACATAGACGACTCAAACAGTCCCCTCGCCAGTGATCGTCTGGGCGGTGCTCCATCCGAGGTGGCGTCAGTGGTCTGCTGGGCTGGTGCTGGGGGTGGGGTGGCAGGCGGTGGCGTGAGCGGATGTGGATGTGGAGGGAACTGCGTCAGTGGTGGGATGGAAGACGGGTCCTCTATGGAAGGCGGCGTCCGTGTCCATTCTTCTTCAGCCAAGACATATCCATGTAGGTGTGGGGGTAGATGAATCTGGAGGGTGTGAAACATGAGAAATCAATCCTCCTGTTCATCCTCTCGTTATTCGCTTCCATTCAGCCGCAACACGTCCTCTATGGTAGGACCGGATGGAGGCGGCCTTGTAGTAGGATGAGGTGGGTGTCATGCGTGGTGTGAGTGTGCAGTGGTGTCGGCGTGGGCATGGTGTGGGAGGGAACCCTCTCCACAGATGGCTCTCACGGCAGGTGTGCCCCACCCTCAGGTGGGTCCTACTGTGGTGGTGGGGGTGGTGGCAGTGCTACACTGCTGCTTCTTCTTCTTTGAGACTCTTTGGGCGGAGCGGGACCCGGAGCTGGTAGGGTCCGCTTCAAAAGGTTGTAGCTACGGGTCCATGAAGACTTGGTGAACGTCTTCACGCGCGATCCGTAGCCCTCACCTCGTGGGGTGAAATAGTGTAGGAGGGCTCGTCGAGTAGCACTCCAACATGCTCGAGATGGAGAGCATACTGACATCTTCTCCTTGGGCGCATGTTGCCCTTCATCGCTTACTCTTGATGTACCGCATCCCTCAAGGATGACCATGGTAGCATCAAACCATCGCCACTGAAGGCGCGTAAAGTGCATGTTGCACTTTATCCACGCTTCGTAAAGTTGCATTTTATTATGAGTCGAGCATCCACATGTAGGGTGGAAGGTCGACCCTCTTGATGGACGTGCAGGCCCTTCTTCCCGTTGGTCATCGAGTCATGACCTCTTCAAACGGGGTTCCTTTTCAAAGGGTGGGAATAAGGTAGTTTCGGGAGTAAAGTCGAGGTAGCATTCAAGCACCTCATGTATGTGTCGACAGTGATCGTATAGAGCGACCCTCGATCTTGGTTATAATGCAATCGTCGCTAGGGCCATTGGTTAGCCCTTGGTAGAACAACCTCACCAATCTAGGGTAATAGGAACCGGATTGGTTTGAGAAGGTTGAGTCCGGCCTTTGGTTAGTGATTCAGCCCATTGGGTCTCGCCTTGCGATCGGGATTTGTGAATAGGGTAGGGTCGATGGTGTATTAGGCCTCAAAGGTCTTGGCAGCCCACCACTCGTTTGGTTGCTCACGTTGGTGGGTGGTGGTGGCATGGGGGTGGATTGGGAAGACCGGCGTGGAATCTTTCGTCGAGCAGGAGGTGGTCTCGATTCCGACGGTGATGGAGTCCTCACCGTGAAGGGGTAGGTGGTGGTGGTGCGGCGTTCTTCGCTAGCGTAACAGAGTTGCCTTCTTGAAGACAATCGGGTTTTAGGCGGCATATTGGGAAAACTAGGGTTTTAACTAGCTCAAATGGAAAGAAAAAGCGAAATCTAGGGTTTACCTTAGGTTTTCGAAGGCGGATTCGGAAGCGAATCGATGGAAGGTCCAAATCCTAGGGCACCGGCTTGTCGGAGAAGAGGAAGAAGATCAACCGTTTAAAACCTCAAAGTGAAATGATTTCGAATGCCAAAGAAAATCCCCAATTCTCATATAGGCCTGGCTCGATTAATCGAAATTACATTTGATTATCGAAATTTAAAACTAGGTTAAGCGTAAAATCGATTAATCGATTTCCCAAATCGATTAATCGAAAGTCAAATTAATGAAAATATTTCGATTAATCGAAATCGTCTCGCTTTAAAATTTCAAATTTTTAAGCTCATGGCGCTTGCCCGATCGATTAATCAAATCCATTTCGATTAATCGAAATTCAAAATCGATTAATCAATTTAGTTTGATTAATAAATCGAACTATAACTTCAACTTTTTTCTAAACTTTCTTAAGTATTCGATTAATCGAAATCCATTTCGATTAATCGAAATTTCAAAATCGATTAATCGAAATTACTTCGATTAATCGAAATTGTCCATTTGACTTTAATATCTCTCAAGTCCTTTAAGTAACTCGATTAATCGAAAATCCAATTCGATTAATCGAATTACAAAATCGATTAATCGAAATTTATAATTCGATCAATCGAAACTTCATTCTAGGTATATTCTAACTCAAATTTTTCATTTCCAGTCACTGGCACATGCCAGTCGATTAATCGAACAAAATCGATTAATCGAAATTCCAAATCGATTAATCGATTTGAAATTCGATTAATCGGTTTTGCCCTATTTTTTACAAAATTTCAATCTTTTCTTTCTTTTACTATTTTTGACAATTTATGACAGATTGGATCAAAATTTCCATTGAATTTCAAGCATAGTGGAAATTTCACAAACGTGGTTGCGGTTTACATCGAATTCTCACGTTGTTGGAAACAAGGCCGGATATTGTTCTTTCACATCGGCCTCTCGTTCCCAAGTAGCCTCTTCTTTTGGATGATTGTTCCAGAACAAGCACTAAGGGAATCACTTTAGTGCAGACTTGCTCTTTTCGATCCGAATCTCCAATCGGTTCCTCTATCATGCTCATGTCCTCACACATCTCTATAGGTTGCCTTCCTAACACATGAGACGGATCATTCACGTACTTTACGAGCATCGATATGTGGAAGACATTATGTACTCGATCAAATAGCGGTAAACTAATGCGATATGCAACTTCACCTATTCGTCCCAAAATTTCAAATGGTCCAACATAACGTGGACTTAACTTCCCCTCTTGCCAAATCGCATTACACCTTTCATAGGTGACACCTTCACAAACACATGCTCGCCCACTTTGTAGTCAACACTAGTCCGCTTCACTCATGGCCGTCTTCAACCTTTCTCTCGATAATTCGGACAACGGTGGCGTTGTCTTCAAGCGATTCGGTCCTAATACAAATTTCTCAAGCTTTCCTCCCAATTGAGGTGACTTGCATCGTCGTCATACAGAGCTTCATACGGTGCCATGCCAATGCTCGCTTGAAAGCTTGTTATATGCTGAACTCGAGCATCGGTAGATACTCATCCGATATCCTTGCATATCAAGCATGCACGCCTGAGCATGTCTTCTATCACTTGATTCACCCGCCTCATTCGCCCATCAGTTTGAGGATGGAAAGCTGAACTAAAGTCTAGTCGTGTTCCCATTCCTTCTTGAAATTTCTTCCAAAACTTGGACGTATATAGTGGATCACGATCTGAAACTATGCTGCTTGGAATCCTGTGTAATCTTACAATCTCCTTCATGTATATTCCGTCTTCCCGCGATGATATGTGGTATTGTACGGCAAAAAGTGCACTGATTTGGTCAATCGGTCTACGACGACCCAAATGGCATTGTGTCTCTTGGCAGTACGGGGTAATCCAACAATGAAATCCATTGAGATCGATTCCCACTTCCATTCTGGTATTGGTAAAGGTTGCAATAGTCCAGCAGGATGTCTATGATCAACCTTCACTTGCTGACAAGTCAAACATCGTGACACATACTCGGCCACGTCTTGTTTCAGTCCTCTCCACCAGTAGTTCTTTTTCAAATCTTGGTACATTTTGGTGCTACCAGGGTGGATAGCATAATTTGACTTATGGGCCTCATCAAGAATCGTTCGCCTTAGATCGGCATTGTCCGGATGCATAGACGGCCTTTAAACAACAAAGAACCATCTTCTTTTACTGAAAAGTCCGACCTGGTGCCTTCATACACGTCTTGATGAATCTTTGTTAATGTCGGATCCTTCATCTGTAGATCGTGGATATGTTCAAATATTCACGGCTTTATCGATATGTTAGCCAAAAGGATCCGATGTCCTTTGACTCAATGTTAGCATCATAGAGTGCCGGGTCTTCCAATAATTTCCATCCTGCATACCCAAAATCAAAGAAGCTAATTGAGAACCTTTTCGACTCAATGCATCGGCTACTACATTCGCCTTTGCCTCGGATGGTATTGTATAGAGCAATCGTAGTCCTTGAGGAATTCCATCCATCCATCACTGTCTCATATTGAGCTCCTTCTGTGTAAACAGATATCGGAGGCTCTTATGATCGGTGAAAATTTCAAATGTCTCACCATACAAGTAGTGTCTCCAAATTTTCAGCGCAAAAATGACTGCTGCCAGTTCCAAGTCATGAGTCGGGTAATTTTTCTCGTGTTCTTTCAACTGTCTTGATCCGTAAGCTATCACCTTCTTGTGTTGGTTGAGCACACAACCAAGGCCATTGTATGACGCGTCAACAGACACGCGATCCTCTCCCAAGGAATTGCCAACACTGGAGCCGAAGTGAGTCTCGTTTTGAGTTCTTGAAAACTCTTCTCGCATGCCTCACTCCACTCAAACCTTGAATCTTTACGTGTCAGCTTTGTGAGAGGTCCCGATATTTTTGAAAACCCCTCAACGAAACGTCGATAATAGCCTGCTAAGCCCAGAAAACTTCGGACATCTGTCACTGTCTTTGGCTGCTCCCATTTAACTACTGCTTCTATCTTTGCTGGATCTACCGTGACGCCGTGCTTCGAGACGACATGTCCCAAAAAGCTAACTTCTTCCAACCAAAACTCACACTTACTGAGTTTGGCGTACAATTGGTGTTCACGTAGCGTTTGTAGAGCAATCCTCAAGTGTTCTTCGTGTTCTGTCTTGGATTTGGAGTATATTAGTATATCATCAACGAACACTACCACGCAGGAGTCCAAGTGTGGTTTAAACACTCGGTTCATCAGATCCATAAATGACGCTGGAGCATTCGTTAATCCAAACGGCATCACAAGGAATTCATAGTGTCCATACCGTGTCCGGAAAGCTGTCTTCTGTATGTCCTCTGCCTTGACTCGCAACTGATGATACCCAGATCTTAGGTCGATCTTGGAAAAATACCTTGCTCCTTGCAGTTGGTCGAATAGATCGTCAATTCTAGGCAAAGGGTAGCGGTTCTTCACAGTAAGTTTGTTCAATTGTCGATAGTCAATGCATAGTCGCATTGACCCATCTTTCTTCTTGACAAATAAGACCGGTGCTCCCCATGGAGACACGCTCGGTCTAACAAACCCCTTGTCCATTAGTTCTTGTAGTTGTTCCTTCAACTCCTTTAACTCAGCGGGAGCCATTCTATAAGGTGCTTTTGAAATAGGCTCCGTTCCTGGTGCTAAGTCAATGGCGAATTCTACTTCTCTCTGGAGGTAATCCAGGCAATTCTTCTGGAAACACGTCAGCGAAGTCTCGCACAATTGTTATCTCAGAAATGCCATTCTTTCCCTCCTTGTTCTCCTTTAAGAAAGCTAAGTATCCACTGCATCCTTTTCTGATCATTTTCGCCCCATCTACTGAGATCAAGGCATGATGACCACCTCACTCCTTGAAACCGAAATGATCTTCTTGTGTTGGGTCCGAAAATGACTACCTTGTTCTTGCAATCAATGGTCGCATTAATGTCTGCGCCAACCGGTCCCATGCCAAGGATCACATCAAACCCTTGCATGTCTAATGACTAACTTTGCTTCCAATTCATGCACTTCTAAGTCTTGAATCGCTCTGACGATGGATTTGCAAGTCGACTCGTGTCTACTAACTCTCCTGGAATAGACACGATAGGACGAAATCCAACGCCTCTACGAACGATCTTCATCTTCTTAGCAAAACGTGGAGTGACGAATGAGTGGGTAGACCCGGGGTCTATCAACACTCGAGCGTCATGTCTAAATACACTTCCCTTCTCATACATAGTTAAAGTACCTATAATATATATACACATACATATAGAAATTTACACATCAAAATGCACTCGCTTATATTAAAAGAATCTACACTATTCCTAATGCATGCACCTTTTTCCATCTAAAATTCTTTATGAAACGGAATTTTTCTTTAATAAAATAAAATTTCTCACCTTGGATGACGTCGTGCACATTCCCTGCTTCCTGAGCAGTGACTGCATAGGCTCTCCCCCTAACAATCGGCTTCCTTGCTTGAATGGGTCGTGGCGCTGTAACTGAAGGCGTTTTGCCCTTGTCTGTCTCGCGCCAATCCTTGATCAAGTGGCCCACCTTGCCACATCCGAAACAACCTCTAGTTCGATTTTGCGGTCTCTGATCCTATGCACTTGCCACATCGCACACGTCTCTCGAGTGCGGAAGATACGATGCACGAGAACCTGTGTGATGGCGCCCGATGAGACATGGCAGGCTCTCATAGCGAAAAAGGTCTCCTCGACGCAAGTAATGGAAACCTCTGTTGGTGTTGCTGTTGCGCCGGCCTTCCAAAACCTCCCTGAAACTGCGGTCTCTGACTCTGACCCACGAACCTCGGCTTTTTATTCACCGGTTCGTAGTTCCCCATCCTTCCGTGGTCAAGTCCTCTCTGTTGCTCTCTCTGTCTATATCTGTTTGTGTTCTCCTCTTCTACAACCAATGCTTTGCTCATGACCTCTTCATAGGTCCTCAGTTGAAATGGAGCTACGCCTCCCTAACCTCGTGCTTCAAACCTTGTCAAACCTCTTGGACACGTATCCGAGCAAAACGGCAAGTCAGAGAAACTCTACCCCATACTCTCACATCCTCCCTTGTACTAGTGAGAAGAATCTCAAGTCGGTTCCTCACTACTAGGAAATATTGTTTGTTGAATTCCTCAACGAATTCCTCCCAAGTCCAAGGCAACTCTGGGGTCTCCTGAGCCCGAGTCCTTATCACGGACTTCCACCAAGGCCCAGCCTCCCCATCCAACATGTAAGCTGCCCATCTTACACTCTCATCTTCCGTGCAAGTTAGCACGCTAAAGACTTTCTCCATTTCCATCAGCCAATTCTCAGCGGCCATCGTGTCTGCCTGCCCAGAAAATGTAGGAGGTCTCATCCTTCTAAACTCTGTGAAAGATGAGGGCACAGGCAACGCAGTCCTACAGTGGTGTAGGTGGTCGTTCTTCTTGATGCATGAGTCGCAAAGGATGCTGCTTGTTGTGCCATGGCAGCTGCCATAGTCTCCATAGTGTGCATCATCCTTTGTCGCTCCTCTCTATCTTCTTGTCTTTCTCTCAATCTTTCTTGCTCTCTCAGATCTTGATCCTGATGATCTCGATCCTCTTCCTCATGCTGTCTGCTACTACTGCCCCCTGGGGCCTCGTTACCTCCTAAAGGCACTCTGTTGGTAGGAGAGATGAAATCATCTCCACTACGCAAACTCCTTTGATGGCCTCCTCTTGGTCGGCCCCTCCCTCTAGCTGACATTGCGGCTGCATTTGAAACTAAAGTTTCGTTAGCAGAAGCCCCTATGTTCTGACGAAAGAACCCTTGTCAGAATTGCTAAAAGAAAATAGCTTTGATACCAACTGTGACAGCCCGGACTTCGGCACCCCGAAACCCGTGCCATCAGCACGATCATCTTGACCGTGCCCCTCAACTATGCATGCGGAACCGGTATATCAAGCATAAAATAAATAAGAACAACTTATGGAATTTAAATCTACATAAAAACACTTCTCAAAAGATTCTACCCTCATGCCTCGCATGAAGGAGAACCGATCCGAATCATCGATGATAACCATCATCATGGATGGTTCGCCCAAAAGAATACTCTGATATCCATATACACAAGGTTTAATCAAAAACCAGGCTTGACATACCAAGCCGTACAATCTCCAACTAAAACTCCTCAAAGTCGCACAGCAGAGTCCTCTAGAAGAAGTCCTCTGGAGGTGGCTCTAACTCCTCGCCGGCCGCAAGGTCCGACTCACCGGGGTCAGCGTCTCCTGAAGCCTCAGCGCTAGTAGTGGACTGCGACGATAGTCTATAGGGTGAGCTACATCCTAGCTCAATAGGGAAGAACACAATTGAACATATAAAATATAACTCACATGTATTCTATGATATGCATGCATGATGTGTCTATGCATTTATTGATGGAAACAGCTTAAAAACACTTCAATTCGGTAGGTTACTCATGTCTTTTAGTTAATCAAGAATGATCTTGAGAAGGCCTAAAGCAAAACTTAAACTTCAACTTAAATAATCCCCGAGCAATATAGCATCGAGCCGAGAGATACCCTTCATCGTCATCTATATAGACAGTTTTAAATGTATTCCCTGGGAATACTAATAGTACCCAAGCCCCTTTCCCCTGGGGATTGGTGGCGGGGTTTCACATCTCATCAACACCCCTGGGGTGTGCTTACTCTGTACGGATAAGCCTCCGTACTGGCCTACGGATTAGCCGCCGTATCGGTCACGGATATCCTGCCGCGTCAGTCGTGGTTATCCCGCCACGTCGGTGGGGTAACCTATCAAACCTCAAATAACAAAAATATCGGTGCCTTACATATAGTTATTCACCGTGTAATTGTGCTATCTTATATCAGTTAGGCCTCATCAAGCATGATTCAATCACGGATACATCCCTGGGATGTATCCGTTCACTTGCATCACACCTGATGCCTTTACCTCTTCACTTCATCATCCCCTGGGGATGGTCCATTTAAGATCTCTTATGAATGTCACACACACACACTTTTCATAATCATTGCGTAGTAAAACATTTGAATTGAATTGATATCATTACATACATGCTCTTGTAAAATAAAGTACATGTTCAGGGTGTTCCCTACCTCAAGTCTTTAGCTGATCAATGCATCAAGGTCCCGCATGGCTCCTTGTGCACTCGTTCTCACGTACCACCTATGGTATCATATAACATGTGAAACACATCACAAAGGATGCCATAGAGAAGGTATAAGATCTCCCAAAATCTTAAAGTCAAACCAAAAGTCAACATAGTCTCCAAAATCGATTAATCGAATCGATTCGATTAATCGATTTCCAAAATCGATTAATCGAAGTCAATATCGATTAATCGAAGCAATTTCGATTAATCGAAATTCTCCTTTAAAGTCCATTCTCGATTCGAGCATTGAATTGTCATTCGATTAATCGAATCGATTTCGATTAATCGAAATTCTTCTTTTCGCATAAAGTAAATTCTTTATTGAACAAATGAGTTTCCATTCGATTAATCGAATCCAATTTCGATTAATCGAAATCCTTCTTTCGCAGCGGAGACCCTTATTTGAATAGTCGATTTTCACAAGTTGATTAATCGATTCCAAATCGATTAATCGAAACTAAATCGATTAATCGAAATCCCATTCGATTAGTCGATTTTTCCTTAAGTTATTTCCTCCAACCCACAGGGTCCTTTGGAGTTCTCGATCGATTAATCGATTCTCAAATCGATTAATCGAAATCAAAAGTCGATTAATCGAAATCCAATTCGATTAATCGAAATCGGGTCCTCGACTCTTCAACTTCTGGCCAATTTCGATTAATGAAACCCAATTTCGATTAATCGAAATTGTCGATTCGACCCCTTCAGTTTCTTCCCAATCTTTTCCATACTTTTCTTCTATCTTTCTAAGCCATTATCCCATGATTTAACCCACATTTCTGTAACTTAACCCCTATAATCTATGCATCTTATTTACCAAAAATTTACCTTGGATAGACCTCAAGTTGATTTCTATCAATAGTTGGAAGGCTAGGGTTTCTAGCTCGGTTCTAACGGATCCTCGTCGAATCAAGCCTCTTTAATGCTTGACTCCCTCTTCCAAACAGTTGCAATAACTCCTCTCTTACTCCTCTCTCTTTCTCTCTCTTCTTTACTTCTCTCAACCACCAAAACATGAAAGTTAGGGTTTTCAACCCTTTTTATCTTATCTCTTTTTCTCGGCGTGGAGCACATACACACTCATCAGTGTATGTAACTCTACAACTCCTCTATCTCTCCACTCTTCTACACTGATTCACACATCACTTCTGCTCATCTCACCTTAAGTTCATCAATGAACTATCTCATGGTCAAACCTAAGACCAATCGGGCACGGATCCCGAGGTCATAGTTCAATGTGATTTTTCGGGCTATTACAGTTCGATTATTTAAATTATCGGTCGATAATTTAAATTATCGATCGATCATTTAAATTATCGACCGACTATTTAAATTATCGGTCGATAATGTAAATTATCGGTCGATAATGTAGATTATCGATCGGCTATTTAAATTATCGACCGATTACTTAAATTATCGGTCGATAATGCAGTTTTTTTTATTTTTTATTTTTTGTAATGTATATTTTTTTGCAATTATGCAGGATAATATTTTAACCTGTGTGCTCTTTGACACCTTCGTTCCTTCACCCACTTACCCTCAATCAACTGTCCCTCAACCCCCCACTCATCAACTAAAACCCACTGCTCCTCAACAAAGCCATCAGTCCAGTGCCCCAAAACCAACTGCTCCTCAACCAAGCCATCAGTCAAGTGCCCCAAAACCCTCTGCTCATCCACCTAGACAACAATCAACAGCCCCAAAACCCGCCGCCCCTCAACTTACAAATAAATCTACTGCCATTAAACCCGCTGCCCCAAAACCTACTGCTCCTCAGCCTACTAAACAACCCTTGGTTGATGTGGGTGATGATGGTGCTCCTCTTACGCAACCTTCTCGTGAGTCACAGCCGGCATCACTTAAAACAATTATAGTGAAACTATCATCTACAAAAAATGAAGTCAAGGTTATGACTTGCGTGCTCGTAAGAAGAGAAAGTCTCCGACCACTAAAGCATTAATAAAAAAACGAAGATTGGTTGTAGAGGAGGAGGAGGATGAGGCAATATCAATGGAGCAAAAGTATATGCTTAGTTTTTGGAATCGGCCGGAGAACGAGGACAATGTGATCGTCAATACTATCAGCGGTGTTGAGATCACAGTTGCTCTTTTGAAGGTTCTCAAAGGACGCTCGTGGCTTGATAATGAAGTCATCGACGCATACTCGAGAGTCCTTGAAGTTATAAATGATTCAATGTTTACGGCCAATGCAAAAAAAGTCGGTTCGCCACGCTTCCTCAGTAAGGTTTCAAATATTTATTGGAAGCTCGTTTGTTTCTTTTATTTGTCTTTTCAATCACGACTCTTGATTAACTTCTACTGTTTACTGCTAATCAGACCTTGTTTATGGCAGACGAAATTTTTTTTGAAAAATATATCGATAATGAAGGTATTGCTGCGCTCAGCGACCTCGATAGGTGGCAGGCCTATTGTGACGAATGGAATGTTCGTAACAATTCAAAGCCGATGGAACCACTATTGACAAATAATATCCGCGGAATTCACGCGATCGACTAGGAACCAGACGTTTTGAATACTAAATCGCTTTATTTAACGTTAACGACTTTTAAATAAAATTTATTATTTAAAATTTCGATTGCTTATGTGTAGATTTATCTTCGATGCATAGCCAAAACATATAGCCATTGGGCATTGGCTATAATTTCATTAGTTGATCGAGAAATTAAGCTAATTGATCCAGCAGACCGAGAGTGCTCAAAAAGGTTTGAAGCGCATAAAGAATGTCTATTGAATCACCTTCCGCGCCTTCTTTACACTATCGGTTTGAAGTCAGCTTTCGATCAAAGGGAAGGTATCGGCGTCAATGTCGTTCTCCGATCCAAAAGAACGGTTGGGATTAAGGTGTATACATTTTGAAGTATATAGAATACTTCTCCCAACAATGACCTATTGATTTGACGATAAACATATGCAACAATTTAGAGCCGAAATCGGACATCGAATAATGTGCACGTTTGAGAAGAAGATTTAATATCGTAAAAATTTTAGTGTTTTGTAAAGATATTTTTGATGAAATTGTAAATTATTTAATTTTATTAATTTTTATTAACTTGTATAATTTTCATTATCGTTGTTATCAATTATTTATCTTATTTGTATCACCTTGCATGATGTATCAATGGAGCTTCCTCTTTTGAAGCAATTCCAATAGGCGATGACTTATATCATCTACGATAATTTAAATCATCGTCTCGATATCTTAAATTATCGGTAGATGATTTAAATTATAGACGATATTTTAATAATCGGACGATAAGCTTAAATCATCGACCGATGATTTAAATTATCGTCGATATCTTAAATCATCGTAGATATCTTAAATCATCGAGCGATGATTTAAATCATCAGATGATTTAAGCTATCGACGATATTTTAAAAAATCGGATGATATTTTAAAACATCGCCGATAATTTAAATCATCGCCCGATGATTTAAGATATCTACGATGATTTAAGATATCAGACGATGATTTAAGATATACCTTTCAATTGTGAAGCTCGATATCTTTGGTTTGGCTTTATGCCAATCACTAGTAAATTAGGCGAATTTGGAAACTTCAAATTGCTTGAATGAATGAATGATTTATTAAGAAGCACAACAATATATTTTAGTCACAATTCCAAAAAAATATATTAATTAATTTGTAGATGTTGATCGCTCTTTTATTGAGGTTTAATCTGTTTATATTGAAGGAAAGAAAAAGAGAAAAAAAAAATACTCTTCTATAATGAAATCATTGGAAGCTCGATTGCCACTAGGTCTAATCTAATCTAAATCTGTTTTCAATCTCAACCTTTGATGTAATATAAGTTAATTTCAAATATTAACAAATTTACACGAGCGACGATTATGACCGTACTTGTTACAATTTTTACATTGTAGTGGTCGAACTTCCCCTTTAGATCTTGTTCTCCTTTTCTTCGGACGGCCGGCTTGACGTATTTTGTGGGGAGGCAAAACTTGAATGTCTTTTATTTGCGAAGTCCATTGGCGCTTGTCAACGGTCGGGACAAAGTGTTCTTTGTAAGTTTTCCTAAATAAGTCACTGGTAAACCAGTGTTCACAAAATTGGGGGATCTCTCTTTCTCTGTTTTGGCGCGATAATGCGACAATCGCATGTGAACATGGTAATCCAAGAATAGCCCAACGTCTGCATGTACATGTTCGCGATTCTAGATCGACACTGTGAGTGTAATCACCACGTTTAACTTGAAATATATCACGACCATATGGTATGACGTTTTTTCGACGGGCCCATCCTGAATTTCTTTTTATGTGTTTTTCTGCCATCGGTGTTAACACATGTGTCATTTTATTTCCTTCCTCCTGACGACGAAGATAAAATTCGGCTACTTTTGTGCGAATAGTTTCTAACATGCTCACAATCGGTTCCTCCCTGGCTATTTTCAACACACTATTTATACTTTCAGCTATATTAGTTGTCAACATATCATAACGCCTCCCTTGGAAATAAGCGCGTGCCCAGAAATGATCACCAATTTCTTTAATCCATTTTGTACATTCCGGCGGGGCGTCGTCTTCTATTTTTCGCATAATTCTTTTAAATTTTGCTTCTAAAAATGCACGGGCAGCAACCCAGAAAAGCGGTCTAGAGATTGTATCCTTATATTTATCAAACAGATTTAGAGCCAGGGGTCGTATACAGTAGCTGTGAAAGGCATTAGAAAAAACTTTTTCCACTGCTTCCATCAAATCTTTCTGTCTGTCTGATATCAAAATAAACTGTTCTTCAAATTCACCGATTACACGTCTCCTTAATAGATCAAGAAACCATGTCCAATGGTCTTCATTTTCTTTCGGTACAACGCCGAACGCTATAGGAAATAAATGTCTATTCCGCTATTCCCGTAGCTATTAACAACACTCCCTTATATCGTCCCACGCAAATGCGTTCCATCTACCGCAATTATTTTTCAGAAAGTATTACGAAGTCAATGCAAGGTCCGAATGCCAAAGAATCTGAAATGCATTATCGTGCTCGAGACACAATTCTCAGATGTCCGATCGACCAACGTAATTCGACAACATATGACGGTAACATCTTAAATTGCTCCTTCCAACTACCTCGGATGTCATTCAACGCCATTTCTTTTCCTCTCCATGCTTTCCAAGAACTCCATGTTATACCGTATTTTTTCAATATAAAAATTAAGGTGAGTCTCTCAAAACCCTTTAATAGTTTATCTCTAACGAATGAAGCTATCCACGATGTCGTACATTGGCGATGTCCGCCTAAACATTCGACGTGTGTTCCGGTGAAAGTTTTCCACAAAGAAACGGTTCACGCCTACTAATTTCGATGCATGTATTCGCCAAGCACATCCTACTTCAACACACCTCGCAGCTACTCAAGAGGATCGGCTTTTATTGGTTTAATCAAAATTATTTGTCATCGCAAATTCTTTAAGAACTTTTTGAAATGATTTCTTAATTTCTAAACGCGACCAATGGTAATCGTTCCCCTTCATACAGTTCCTTATTGTCGAATCCATGTACTCCTTCCGTCATTGCGATAGTCTTCGTCCACCGAGGTTGATCAATTCCCCTATTAGTATAAACACGCCAAGTGGGAGACTAGGGCTTCATTATTTTCAGATCACTATCACCGCTCATCGATTTGGATGGTTATTACGTGATTGGGATTGAGCCGTCGATGTACGCTTGGTTGATGTGCGCTTGTTTGGATTGATGTTAGCCGATGCGAGAATGTTTGATGTATGAGAGGTCGCTCATTGAAGGCTCGATTATCGTTGGCTCAATATTTGTTAGAAGGCCATTGATATGGACTAAGGCCGACTAAAAAAACGTTCCCAGCGATTTACCGAATCGAAGTTGAATCGAGATGTATCATGCATCGGATTCATTTGATGAGAATATCCTTGATCTTCATCGCCTTCACTCATCGGAATGTCTCGAATAGGGTTGCTCGAAGTTTCCGTAGGCGGAATCCTATATTTATATTTCTATCATCGTCGGCTATTATCGGTGCAACAATGTTCTCCTCTTCATACCGTATTCCTTGATTTTCAATCAAATGTTACATTCCAACACCATGATCATCTTTCGCTTGTTTCCTTAAGCGGTTGAAATGTTTCTAAAGACGGCAAAATTTCGCTACATGAAGAGTGACTAATGATTTTTCGATATAAATATTTATAACACCATCACCGATCGATATGCTCTAAATAAGTTTGTAAGATCATCGTGAGTCGACAATTGGCAAATACAAGCTCATTCCTATGCGTAATGAAACAAGAAATGTAATAGAATGTTCTTCCCTGTGTCCGATCGACTTTGTACATTTCTCTATAAACTCAAAGAAATGATATATTCTCCGGTGATGGATGACAATCCTCCGATGTCCTCCGTTGTAAGTATTATCTCTCACGCATTTAAATCAAAATGGCAAAGAAGGGGAACATCCATTTCAACCTACAATATTTACAAAATTAAAATTAAAATTAGTTGTTTATAAAGAGTTATACTTGACTTAGCGCTACAATTGTTTAAAAATATTATTAAAAAAATTAAAGGAATGAAAACTTTAGAGTTTTTGTCAATCATAGGTTATCGCTCGATATCCTAAGATATATAGCCGATGGATGGACTTTTAACGTAAACCATAATCCAAAAACAAAAAAAAAACCTTTTAAGATATCGACCGATATCTTAAGATATCGACCGATATCTTAAGTTATCGGTCGATATCTTAAGTTATCGGACGATAACTTAAGATATCGGTCGATATCTTAAAATATCGTCCGATAACTTAAGATATCGGTCGATATCTTAAAATATCGTCCGATAACTTAAGATATCGTCCGATAACTTAAGATATCGGTCCATATCTTAAGCTATTGGTCGATATCTTAAGTTATCGGACGATATCTTTAAATTTCATGCACTTCCTACGAAGTTGCGAGAAATTTGGCACATAATAACTTAAAAGATATTGTACTCGATATCTTACCTAGCCTCTTGAATTCTCTATGTTATACGACCTTTAGAGGAATCTCGAAATCGCTTTCCAAGAGAGATAAAAATTGTTAAAAGATGGTACAAAAATTCTAGATTCAATGCTTGCATAGAGAAGCATATATATAGATATCTGACGTGCACCCGGCTAGGCTTGGAGCTGGCCATTTATGCAAGGATTGAAACTATAGGGCCGTTTCTGCAAATACGCAAACATATAGGGCCGAAAGTGCAAATTTCCCTATATATATATATATATATAAAATGCGCCTCATGCCACCCATCACTTTAGAAAAAAGGCGTTACATGTCGCGCCCATATAAAAAAGCGCAAAGATATCTTTACGCTCGTATATATATATATATATATATATATATATATATATATATATATATATATATATATATATATGGGTAATGATCATCTTACTCGAGTCATGAAATGTAATCCCATGACTCTAGCAATGATTGGTGGCATGAGTCATGGACTTATATCCCATGACCCGAGTCATATAAGCATTTCCATATATATATATATATATATATATATATATATATATATATATTCTACAAAAAAATTGATTATTAGATGCAGTTTTTTGGAGCAAGAAACTGTCGCTATTAACAAAAAAATTATTAAAGACTATTAGCAGCTAGGGTGTTAGTAGCAGTTTTTTATTAATAGCGGTAGTTTTTGGCTGCCGCTAATAGTCTTATTTTTTATAGTGATATTTTATACTTTTCGTTTTATTTTTCTCTTACTCCATTTTTTCCGTACTTTTCATTTTTTTTCTTTTCATATTATTTCTCTACTCTATTTTTTCATTTTTTTATATATTTTTTCCTACTTTTTCATTTTTTTTTAATATTTTTTCCTACTTTTTCATTTTTTTTAAAATTTTTCCCTAGTCGTATTCTTTTTTTTGGCCGTTTAAAGAAACCATTTTCCTTGCGTTTGCTTTTTCCTTATGCTCATCTTTCTGACTATGGTTCCGACTTCCGACAATGCAATCCTCGTGATACTATGGGCACACACGTGATACTAGTGCTCCCGGGAGATCCGTACGGATACAAGACAGGTGTGAAGCTGACAGAGTAAGTAGACGTCAAGATTAGGGGATCTGATGCTGACTCAGATCGTACGTGGGTGCGGGACCAATTTCCGTCTCTTTCGCCTTTAGAGTCTCATCAGAACGCTTTAATAATTTGGTGGGTTGGTGTAAATGTCTCCGCATATATTAGCGAAGACGACAGTAAACTAATTAATCAAATGATTTTGCTTATCTCTATATATTTCAATTAATCAAATCATATTTTAAATAAAATTTTCCTATAATATCCATTGTCTGCCAACTACCCATTGGTAGACCATTGTGGATCGGAAGACGTGCTAAATTTGTCTACTTCTTTTTCAGATTTGAGTGCTACTATTAAACTTTGGATTGCATTTGACACCACCACAAATCTTGTCTATAAGCTCAAGGTGTCAAACTCGGTATCGGTATTTATATCGATATCTCGGTATTGTTATTGATATTGGCACGGGGTATTGGTCAATAGAGGACCAATATGAATCGGCCGATATCGATATGGATCAGCCGTTTTAAAAAAAAATATAAGATCTCAGCTCAAACTGATACGTATTGGCTGATATAGGCTCGTATCGCTCGATATCGAATTGCAGGATTGATACGTATTGGTATCGGCTGATTTTTTATACTTTTATATAAACCATTAAACTTTATGTCCATTATAGATGATGATGGAAATGATGGTGAAGTTGGCACTCCCTTTTTTTTTTTTTTTAATATTTTAATTTATATAAGATGTTAGGCTAATACACTATTGAAAGTGTACTGATCATTATCTTTATACAAATGACACTATTTTATCTTAGTGTATCTTGTCTACGTGATGATCACGTGAACGGTTACTAGGGTGTTCAAATCTGTGCACTCCAATATCTGCTATTATTCTTATTTTTTAACGGGTAATATTAAAGATCATTATTGAACGATATGGCATTGGTTTGTAGGTGCCATTCTTTAACTAAGATATGTTTCAATCACGGACAATCACTTGGACTGTTTAGAATGATCACATATATTTGCCACGTGACATAACAACGGAGTATTCGTAAATGGTGTAAGATTTTTAAAAGGGTTATTTCCATTTCACACCGTATCGTCGAATCGTCTTGGTCTCAGGGGTGTCTGAGACAACTCGAAAATCCGATTTATATCGGCTGCACAATTTCGAAGATGCCCTTTGAGCAAAGTTTTTTTTAATATTTTAAATTATTTATGTAATTTTTTAATATTTAAAAATATAAATGGTACTTTAATATCGTCCCGCGTGGCCAATATGTATATGAAATATCCAACCACTAGACTATTTGAAAGTGAAGGTAAATTTAGTAATATTAAGCAAGACAATAAACAACATATAATGTTATAAAAAATATATAAATAAACAACTTATAAAACTTACGCCTCTAACCTCTTTTAGGACGTGAGGGAAATATTTGAAAAATCAAGTTTAGTGAAGGCTAAGTGGATGTTTTGCCATGTACGTGCATCGATAGGCAATTATTTATTTGAGTCATGATGGAAACAATTTATCCTAAATGGGTCAGGTTTCTTGCCTATGTAAAAAGCATTGCTCTCATAACTGAGGCATAGAGTTCAAATTAGATTAGTACGTAAGCCTCTCAAACACTGGGTGCTCTTAGTATTGGGGTCACTTTTTTTTTTTATGTGTGTCATGATCTAATGATCTTCATTATAAACGATTGAGACAAAAAACGATTTCCATTATCTAAGACAAAGCAATAAAATGTCATTTAAAATCAAAGGTAGAGTGGATTTACGTGATAGTCTAGTTGGCAGATTTACGTGATAGTCTAGTTGGCCTTGACTGTTTTGAATTAAACAATGAAGACTTTTTTTACCAATTTTTTCCATGATTTCATGTGGCAACTGTCACTTACATTGGGTTGCTTACCTAATATAACTCTTAAGGTATAGTAGGCTGGGTCTAAAGCAAGGATCAAAATTTCGGTTGAAAACTAATAATTTGGCCAAAATTTCAGTTGAAAACTAATAATTTGGCCAAAATTTTGGCCTACAATTTCAATCCCATATAAAATATGACCGAAATTTTGATCCTTGCTTTGAATCAAACGATGGAGATCATATTTGGCCTCAATCTTTCACAATAGGCATCTAGAGATCATATGCGTATGGTCAAATAGTCGATTTTTATTCCATGTGGCAGACAATCCAAAAAAGTGATAAAAAATCATGTGGCATACATCTCGCTCAAACGTAATTTTCAGATAATTTATTAAGGATGTGTGCCAAGTAACATAAAAAAGTTGACCCTTTAATGATTGGCACATGATCTGAAGATCCCTTGCGTGGAAGATTGAGGCAAAAAATGATTTCCATCCTCTTATTCAAAGCAGTCAATATTTTTTGGGTAGACCAAGATTTCGTGAGTGTTAATAAAGCAAGCCTTAAAAGATCATGTACTTAATTTCTAAGAGATAGTAATATGGTTTTAAATCTCGTATGAGACAAGACGTCTCGCGTCTCGAGCTTCAGTGAGACGAAATCTTGTTGTGATTGGTTCTGAGATGCAATCCTAATAAACTATTAAATTTATTTTTTAACGGCTAGTATTGAAATTTTTTTATCGGATGGTATATAATTGATTTATAGCTATGATTATTTAACTAAGATGTGTTCTAATTATGAACAAACACTTGGACTGTTTAGATTAATCTCAAATATTTACCCCATGGTATAACAATAAAGTATTCTTTAATGGTGTAAGATCAAACGCCTCTTTTAAACAAGCACTTGGACTATTTAGATTATTTTTGTTTACACTATCTCGCCGAGACGTCTCGATCTCAGGACTGTCTGAGACAATTTAAAAATCCGAGATTTCAAACCAACGATAGTAACTTATAACAAGAGAGCAGTTATCACGTCCTTAGGAGGATTCAAATGGGAGTCTTTGCAAACGTCATACACATCATTGATTTGTGGAATGCACTTGAGGATTCAAATAGGAGTCTTTGCAAAAGTAATGGGAAATTTACCTGATCGGCCCTGTCAGATACGCCTTTTACGTTAGAAGCCCTGTAGTTTCACTTTTACCCAAACAAACTCGCTGTGCGCTGAGCCGATGTTCGCCTTTAGGAAATGCCCAAACTACCCCCAATGTAATAAATAGCCTTCCTCTTTCAAATCATTTACTGTTTACCTTTTTTACTTTTTACTTTTTCGTTCGAAGTCGGTGGAGAGTCGTTGTCGCTTCGTGGACGCTAGCGTTCAGATCTACAATCTTCAAGCTATCAAATCTGTAAGTTGAAATTAAAACTACCTTCCATTGCATTAGATTTTTTTTTCTCCTCTCTTTAGTGCACATTTTGACATAATTTTTTAAGGTTTTCTCATATGTAATCGATATCGATCTTATATGTAATCGTTACCGATTACATATTGAGTCGCTATCGATTACATGTAGAGTCGATAACGATTATATATGTAGTCGTAATCGACTATATAAATAGTCGATGACGACTCTATAAAAAATCGATATCCACTCTCTATGAATATAATTAAATACCCATCATATGAATTAATTTTCCTATAATTATTACCCTCGATGTCATAACCCATAATAAATCATACGAGGTTTTATATTTATTGTCAACTACCCTTTTGTAAAACCATTATGGCAAGTAATCTTGGAAGAATGAGAAAATTTAATACAACGATTCGTATTCCACCATCAATGAGCTTTAAATATAAGTTTAGTTCGTCATTAGCAAACCTATCATCCCTACCAGCCCATATTTTTTCCAATGTCAGACAACGAAGAAAAAACCTACTATAACCCAATCAAGTTCGAGCCTGTATGGGGGGACCCACCACCACCACCAGAACCAGATCCTCTGCAGTTCCTGTGGGACAAGTACGATGAAGTAATGGAAATTTTGGCGAAGGAAGAAAAGAAAAAGAATAAAAGAAAGAAAAGGAAACTTAAGACGGAACCATCCGCCTCTCCACCTCATCCACCACCTGCTCTTCATCCATCTTTCTAAATTTTGGTTAGAAGCGGAGGACCGCTTTTATCGAAGAATCTTCCTTAGGACGTTGCTTCAAGATTTTATTTTCATTTTTAATTGTAAATGAAATATTATGAATGTAATTGAAAATTTTTGAAAGTAAATGAAATATTTTGATTCAATGGCGACTTCATGAAATCTTTTGAGTCAGTAAATTAAATATTTTCAATATAAATAAATATTTTGAGATCATTGCGACTTTATATTGAGTCGATACCGACTGTATAAATAGTCGATGGCGATTTTATATGTAATCGATGATGACTATAGAGTCGATATCGATTACATCTAGACTCGATATTGATTACATTTAGAGTCGATATCGATTATATATAGAGTCGATATCGATTACATCTAGAGTCGATATCGATTACATATGTAATCGATATCGACTCTATATGTAATCGATATCGATTTTATATATTACATTTCATTCAACATTTAAACTATCCTTGTTAGTATGGGGCTCAGTCCTTTCTTTTTTATTATAGTTTATTTCAAAAGGCTGTCAAGATGGTTGTACACCGAGCTGTTGCCAAGTGTTCGCCCAGTGCCATTTCGAATCTCTACGAAAATGCTACCCCAACTCGAAAGAAGTTGCTGAGATATTCAATTTTTGGTGGAATATTTCAAATGTCTAAGGGTGTGGGATTTCTTTCCGATGTAGTGGATGCGATGTTGACATTTTGGGTTGAAAAAATCACTTTCGAATTGGAAAGACTGATGTCTATCTTCGGAAGATAGGCATTGCATTGATACTGGGCCTTGCCGTAGTTGGCCCAGAAAAGTATACCCCATCCATTAAACCATCGAAAGAACAAGCCATTTGATATAAATACTTTCGTGAAACGCCTCCTGGAAAAATTCTCCGGTCTCATATAGATGCTGCAATTTGGAGAGCGGAAAGTGATGAGGACTTCGTAAAGTTGTCCCTTCTATTTGTGCTGTGCATATTTCTCTTCCCCGGGTCCTACCATTAGCTCTTGGAAGACCACATCGACCTCGTCGATGATGTGGAGACTTTTAACCGAACTCCGTGGGGCCTGCACGTCTACCAAGACTTGGTCGAGTATATAATGAAAGGTGCGGCGAATAGAAAGACTGCCGAGATGGATAAAGCCCTGAAGACGTACAACACATATGGATGCATATGTGTACTTCAATGGTGGGCTTATGAGATCCTGCCCGATATATTGCCATCCCAGCTAGGCCTCAAGGACCCTTTCCCACGACTGCTGAAATAGTCGGACAGGGCGCAGTCAAGGATCAAAGGTTACACTTGCGGACAGATGTTAGACAGCAAGGTATAAGGTCTATTGCCAATTCAAAAAGTAACTTACCGATTCATTCTAGAATCGACAACGATTCATTACAGAATCGATAACGACTATTTAAGAAGTCGATAGCGACTCAGTACAAAATCGGTATCGACTTCTTAGTAAGTCGATAGCAATTCATTTCAGAATCGATAACGACTTACTAAGTAGTCGATAACGATTCATTAAATAATCGATAACGATTCCTTACCGAATCGATAACGATTTATTAAATAGTCAGTACCGATTCTTTACATAATCGAGAATGATTTATTATATATACGATTATTTTATTCTATTATTTACCATATTTCATTTTCTTTCAATAGGTTTGTGCTCCCCTCGTGCCTCAGGGCTTTGAATTAGAGATACCTGTGTTAAGAGAATATCTACGGGTTCAAAAGGAGGTTGGGGGGAAGAGGAAAGAATCGGTCAAGAAAGCTGTGGAAGAGATGCGGCCGAAGAAGAAAAGAAATTATATTCCGGTCGAGAATATTGGAGAGGAAGAATGGGATGACGCATCGACGTCTGAAGAAGAACCCCCCTCGAAAAAGGGCCCTGTCCATGTGGGAGAGGGTCGACCAATATCTAGGGGGGACACCAAGTAGAGCCTGGCAGCGAAAGATAGCCCAGCTGAACCGTCCACCTCCAATGATTCTTTGTTGAGGAGGGTCGACCATTTGTCGCTGGAGAACTTGAAGCTCACCCAAAGAGTGAGCGATTTGGAGGGAGGGAATAAGGCCATGGCTAAACGTTGCGTTTCTGTAGAGAAACTATGCAACTCCTTCAAAGAGCGACTGAATTCAAGGGATGCGGAGTTACAGAAGTTAAATCACTACAACTCTTTGGTCAGAAAGGGCCAGTTGAATATAAAAGAACTCCTTAAAAATATATTGGGGGCGAGACCTAATGTATGTGTTGAAATCTGGTTTTATATGTTCAGTTTTGTTAACATAAATTGATATCGACTATATATAGAGACGATAGCGATTATATACACAATCGTTATCGACTGTATATAGATTCGATACCGATAATATATACAATCGTTATCGATTATATATTGAGTCGATATCGATTATATTTACAATCGATATCGACTCTTATATAAAATCGATAATGATTGTTACGATCATATATAAAATCGATTTGGACTTTTAAAAATAGGGACAAAAAATTAATTCTTATTTTGCACAATTATTTTGATGTACAGGATGTGGCTATTGAGGAGCTAATATCGAAGGTGTGCGACACAGCTGACGATAAAGAACCATCAGCTCCTGTGCATCAGGTTCCTCTTCCTCCTCCAATTGATGAGGTGACGGCAGCTGCTGACGAGCAGCCTGAGACTCAAACTGATAAGGGTCCTGCTGGTAAAGAGAAAACCTCTTCCCAATTGCCTCACCAACAAGCTGAGTCTCGCTTAAGACCTAGGCAAGGGAAACTCAGCAAAGTAATCGACCTACCTAAGGCACAATAAGGAAGCTACGAAGAAGCCTCCGAGAAGGCGGTGAAGGACCAATCACGAGCTCGAAGAGTGGCAGTCATTACCGCTGGTCCTGGATCTACGGCTGAAGATGCTCCTACTGAGCTTCCACCTGAGCTTACAGCGAAGCAAAAATATATGCTGGACATATTGAACAAGCCTCTGAAGGAGAATGAGTAAGTTATTCTTCCCTGATTCCTTAACTTTATTATTATATATTTATCGTGAAAATTAGTTACGTTAGCCATTATTTATGCAGTGAATATGTAAGCACTTTCGGCAAGTATAAGATGGTGGTACAATCCTTCAGATGTCTGGCGGCCACGCAGTACCTGGATAACTTTGTAAGTTTAACATACTGTAAGCAAAAACAAGAATAGTTAAAGCTGTCGACGACTCGAAATAGAGTCGATATCGATTCATTATAGAGTTGATGACGATGACTTACATCATCGTTATCGACTTTCAAATTAATCGATATTGATGGCTTTTAGAGTCGATAACGATGGCTTATGTAATCGTTATTGACTATGTAACTCATCGATATCGATTCATTGGAGAGTCGATAACGATGACTTAAGTCATCGGCATCGATGACTTATAGAGTCGATAACGATTATGTATTTAACTCTAACTGCATATTTTAATCTAACTGCATTGATTTTAGGTTATGGGTGCCTACCTGAGACATTTGAAAGTAATTGATGATAAAATTCATCCTAATAAAAAGCTCAAAAACTTTCTTATGGACCCTACCGCGCTAACGTACATGGGCTATGAACTGAGAGATTTCAACAAGTTCCTGCTTGCTGAAAAATTATACGACTAATCGATCGAGGTTCAAGTTCAATGGTGGGCTGCCTATAGAGAAAAAGAGACCGAAGGGAAGAAGCTGATGAAAACTTTCTTCTTCAATGAGTTTTAAAATCTGTGGGCTCACGAATGTAGCGTAGTATGCTTTTATCTTCTTTATAATTATTCTTTTTAAATATTCTATCATACCCTTTGAGATTATATTGCTTTTTTATAGATATTTTTGCCAATACATTCAGAACAATCACTACACTGGGCGCTTGCGATCGTGAAGATAGTTGAACGATCGATAATGGTCGTCGAGCCTATATTTAATAGTTCCTCCAAAGAAAGATATGTGTCCCAATTGCAGGCGCTGGTAAGATATTTTACTTAGCATATCTTTTATCATTGTTAGCTTAGCATATCTGACACTCCTCTCTATTATTTCGAAACAGACCCAATACCTACCCATGATTTTATATTCGTATGATGACTCTACTGCACTGATCGCGAAGAACTATCCTTGGTTATCTAGTGACTGTCGGATCAAAGCCCTCTCCCGACAGACCAACTCGTGTGATTGAGTGTTTGTTATGAAGTATGTCGAGTACTTCATGATGGAAAAGAAATTTGACTTCGCGCAATCAGATATAGATAGGATCAGGGTAGAAATTGGCCATATACTGGCTACATACACAGGCGATGACGGAGGAGTACTGGCGAAGGACAACAAAAAGAAGGGGGCGCAACAATAGTGTGGTTGTATTTTAATATTTTTGTAAATGTAAATGAAATATTTTTTGTTAATGAAAATTTTTAAATATAATTGTACCATTTTTATGTAGTTGTGGTTAAAAAGTAGAAATCGCAGCCATTATCGACTACATATAGAGTCGTCATCGACTATATAAATAATCGGTAACGACTCTGTATGTAATCGCTATCGACTATATACATAATCGATAACGACTCTATATAGAGTCGCTATCGACTTTACATAGAGTCGTCATCGACTGCATAAGTAATCGATACCGATTCTTAAATGAACCGATATCGACTTTATAAATAGTCGATGGCGACTCTTTATAGAGTCGATATCGATTATGTATACAGTTGATGACGACTCTATGATTAATCAGTAAAGACTACATTACAGTAAAAAAATATGGATTCTGAATTTCTCGTTTACATTCAATCTATCATTATTAAAAATATACACTATCTACCCATCGGTCCCACTGCCGTGCAACTCCTGCGATTGTGACCATATTCACTGCATCTGTTATATTGTAGTGCCCTAACCTCACCCTTAGACCTTATCCTTCTCTTCCTCGGACGGTCGGCTTGCTTTCGGTAATAATAGGGTGGTCTCACTTTCATATTTTCAGGGAGTTGCTCTGCTTGAAACTCCCATTGAATTTTATCGAGGGTGGGAACCCATTGCTCATCGTATGTTTGTCTAAAGCAAACGGTGAAAAAACTATTTCTCACAAAAATTATGGTAGTCATAACTTCTTCAATTGATGGCCGTTACGGCATGGGAGCAAGGCAAGCCATGAATGTGTCAACGGCGACAACTATAGGTCTTGTGTTCCAAGTCGACGTGATGAATGAAATTTCCAGAATTGACTTGGAATTGATCGTGCCCGTATGGTTGAGCTCTCTTTCTACCTGCCCATTGCAACACCTTCTTTATGTGCGCGTCTGCTTTCGGGCAGAGGAGGGTAGTCCATTTCTCAGATATCTCTCTGTATTTTTAAAAATGATCGGAGACTTTCTCTCTAGTAGTTCTGATTAAATCGATAATTGGTCTCCCTCGAGCTATCTTTAGTACGCTGTTTAAACTTTCGGCAATATTCGTAGTCAGGGAATCGTATTGCCTTCCTTCCATATGTGCACGTGCCCAACGCTTCGAATCTATTTTCAAAATATATTCTACGACCTGAGAATCAGCAGGATCTTTCTTCATTTCGTTAATAAAATAATCAAATTTCTCTTTTGAATATGCACGCGCGGCGCACCACCATAGACCCTTCACATTATTCCTGGGATACTTGTGCTGCAAATTTTGTGTCATATGCCGCATGCAGTAATTGTGATATGCGCTAGGGAAGATACGTTTCATCGCATTTATTAAACCCTTCGACATGTCCGTGATAAATACGAAATCTTCGTTAAACCCACCGATTATGAACGCACCTATCCGTTCAAGAAATCACATCCACGCATCCTCTTCTTCTAACTCGACCATGACAAATGCTAACGGTAATATATGACCATTACCGTCTTGCGCAGAGGCGATAAGTAGGATCCCTTCAAAACGTCCTTGTAAGTGTGTGTCATTTACAAGCAATATGCGACGAAGTGTATTGCGGTAGCTTTCGATGCATGGGCCAAAACTCTAAAAAAATCTTTGAAACTTACCGTCAAAAGTAAGTTGAAAAGATATTTATACATTAGGATCTACCATCTCCATCTCCTTCACGTAGGCCGATAGATCAATAAATTTTCCTTCCCAACTGCCTCTAATATCATTAAGGGCAAGTTCTTTTCCCCTCCAAGCCTTTGCATATAAGATTTACACATTATAAGCTTTTGTAATATCAAATATTATCGACGCCGGTGTGTAATCGAATCCTTCCATAAGTTTATCCCGTACATAGTTCGCTACGAAGGAGATTGTTATATTACGGTGACCGTGCGGTCCGATCTTAGCGGCTCCGCATGTGTGAGTACTATTGAATGTCTTGATTTAGAAAGAATCGAGCCCAGTCAATTTAGAAGCATGTATTCGCCACGAACAATCGGGTTCGTAGCATCCGGCTGTCACTCGATAACTAGCAGTCCTCAAAGGCCGAATCTGAAAGTTTTTCTCCACCGCGTGCTTTTTCAATGCTCTTTGAAATATTTGTTTGTCTCGAAAGATCTCTCTAATTTTAAACGTCCAATTTCGATATTCAGTTTCCACCTCTTCATCGGAGGAGTCGCCCGATGTCTCTGACATTTCGTAATCTCCGTCTACTAGGGGATTGTCAATGTCTCTCACAAAAAATTTTGGATCCTCTTTGATAAACCCATCCTGTTCGCTTTCTTATTCTTCTTCTTCTAAGGTATCTTCATTAGTGGCTTAAGGATGACTACGCCATTCACTTGCGGTGTTCTCGGGTGGTTGACTAGATCCTTCACCGAAAGGGTTCTGATGTAATTGACCGAATCCTTCACCGAATGGATAATGGCGTGGTTGGCTAGGCCCGTCACCGAAGGGGTGCTCATGTGTATGGACATGGGGTTGAGTTTCTCCGGTAATTCCCATCGATGACATGGTAGAATATAATTCTTGAGTAAACCAAGTTGTCCATCCACCGGGAAAGATATGACTGAAATCTTCGGTATCCACCACCCTTTCTGAAGTGTAGTCTAACCATTGACTACATTGTTGTGACCCATGCATGTATTTTATTGGGTCATCATACGATTCAATCGGAGCATCGTTTAAATCAAAAGTTGCTTTCCCTCTGCCATCGTTCGCCGCAATATAACTGTCATCGTCTAACCGAACGATATCGTATACAGTTTCATCCTCAAACTTAGATGGCTGAAATGAATGAGTCATAAAATCAGTCCCGCCGAGATCTACTTGTTCAACTTCGACTGGGAAGGATGATGGTTCCTTAATGATGAATACTTTTATAATGTCCACCGTGGATTTATAAAACGTAAATAAGGTGGCCAAATCATCAGAGTCGAAAATGTCGGCAACCATAGGCGTATTCACTATCTTCATATGAAACTTTGTGGAAATTATTTCATCCGCCTTCACAAAACTGATAGCAGACATTCGCCTTATGAATTGTTCATAAGAATTATCAGTTGAAATATTAATAAGCCACCGCCGACCACCTTCATATAAGCCATCATCGTTTACAAGAAGGCCATCATAGTGACAAAGAAGAGGAATCCTCACATCCGTCATCGTCTGTTTAAGAATGAGAAGGAAGGGGTCATAAGACTGATGAAACAAAAGAGAAAAGACGACTATAAATCTTAGTCGATTGTATATAAAGTCGATAACGACTACATATAGAGTCGATATCGACTGTATATAGAGTCAATAACGACTACATATACAATCGATATCGATTGTATATAGAGTCGATAATGATTATATACAAAATCGATATCGATTATATATACAATCGATATCGATTGTATATGTAGTCGTTATAGACTCTATATACAGTCGATGTCGACTCTATATGGAGTCGATGACGATTGTATTTGCAATCGATATATATTTTTTAAAAAACGGATCTAAGGATATAAAGACCTTCTTATACTACACGAAGAGGAGATACTGCATTACTAAGAGAAACAAATAAACTGAAAATGAGGTTTAAGTAGGATACCTCGCGTCGCAAGGACAAACTGCAGGGTCTTCTTGCCACAATGAAGAAATGCAGGGGCTTCTTCTCCCAAGTCTCTGTTTTCTTCTTCGAAATAGTAGATCGGAGCAGATCAGACTAAGGAATGAGACATCGTCTAGGGTTTTGCACCTCTAACTTTTTTGCAGGATAAAATGAGGAAGAAGAGGATGCTTTGTTGGTTAAAGGCCATAGAAGGGGATAATTTGGATCTTTTACTCTCCTTAGGGTCGGCTAGGCTTGGAGCTGGTTGGTTTGGGTAAAGGTGAAACTGCAGGGCTTCTGACGTAAAAAGCGTATCTGACAGGGTCGGTCAGATAAATTTCCCAAAAGTAATACACATCATTGATTTGTGGAATGCACTTATGTGCATGCGACACTTGCCATGTATTATCTCCCATCTAATCACTTGGAGAGAGAAATTGATGTGTTAGTTTACATTGGAGTAACCAACGTGTAAATAATAAAATCATATTTAAATGAGCGTACCTCATTAGAGTAAACTTTAGATCTTACACAATTAAAGTTAAATTATGGTATACTATTATATAATTGTAGCATGTCTCACCCAAACTATTATTCCTATAAGTATTGATAAACTTCAATATCGATCGATAAAAATTAAAATAATGATTAGTATTATGAAATTTTTTTATTAATGAAATTGATTGACTATTTAATTAATTTTAGTTTAATTTAAAGATTACATATGCATCAATAATCAACACAATGAAAAATTTATGTGCAAACCTAATCATTGGAAAAAATTATAGGACTAAAGTTCATACGCCAAATCCACTATAAAATTAAACAATTACACGGAATTTTGAATGATATATTGAACAGATATACACGCCCTATTAAACCCCCATGTAATCCAACTTCCCATCGCAGGTTGTCCCCATAGCCTTGAGATTCGAATGCTTTCCTCTATTGTTGATGAACGCACACCAATCCACATTGAGAACCATAAGGCTATCAACCACATATCCTAATCCGTAGGGTACAAAACACCCAACTCACTTGAGAAAATTAATAAGAAAATGGAGAAAAGAAACCTTTTGAATAAAACAATTATTAGATTTACTAAGTTTCGAAAAGAAGAAGAAGTTTTAGAGTAACACTCCAACACCTAAGGAAGAAGAAGAATAATCAGCTTACTTAGCTCACTTGCCTTTCTCAAAAACCTTTGATTAAAAATCCTAAAACTATCCAAAAGGACAGTAACGGAAAAAATCCAAAAAGCCCTTTATGACAAAGAAACAAAAGAGTGATGTAAGTTACAGAACGATAAATCACAATTAGTTGTCACATTCATGGCAGCTAGCTGGGGACTACAGTTCACTATGAAAATTACAACAGCTCGCTATGGTAAAAGATACATCTTGCTGTGGACGTCATTATAGAATGCAGTCACAACTCGTTGTGGCCATCACTTCAAGGCATTGATAAATCATCTTGAAAAACACAGTAATTAATAGCCTTGCTAACCGATATAGGATTCATCCATCTTGACGCCCAATTTTCTTAAGGGAGATCTACACGATTTTTTGAAATAGAATGCGACAACAAGATCTAACATATTAAAGTGCTAAGGTTAGGTGGTTTAAATCTCCCTAAACGTGTAATTTTTCATTCTATTTACTTAGTATGAATTACCCACATCAAGTCACGGTGTGAATCGAATTGTGAGACCATACATTGTAACGGTCAACGTTGATGCAGCGATCAGAACAGTCTCACGACTATCGTCACGAGTGACTCGAGTCACATGATCATTTTCATATATATATAATGATCACCTAGCTTGAGGAGACTGTAGATTTCCTCAATCAACATTGTCGTGGAGATCTGAACAGTCTCCTAGCTCGAGTCACACACGACTCAAGTCAAGAGATTATTTATTTCTAGTATATACAAAATGGACTATGCATTGCAATGCAGCCTATGCATGCACCATTGCATTGTTAGGTCACAATTTCATGTTACACGTGAACTCTTCTTACCCTGTATCTTCTAAGGCCTCGTTTAGGTGTTTCTTGATTTTTCTCAGAGAATCTCAGATTCTTGAAAACTCAGATTCCTGCAGATTCTTAGCAGACTCAGATTCTTAATTTTTCCCAAATGCGTTCTTAAGTTACTTTGATTCCTGATTTTTTCCTAAATTACTAAGGCCTCGTTCGGGTGTTTCCTGGTTTTTCCCAGAAAAGCTCAAATTTTGCTCATATTTTGGACACTCAGATTCCTGACAGATTCTTAGCAAACTCAGATTCCTGGTTTTCACCATATGTGTTCTTTAACCACTCAGATTCCTGATAGATTCTTACAAAACTCAAAATCCTTTGTTCTTAAACCACTCAGATTCCTCTCAGAAAATCCTCAGAATAGCTTCAATCAGTGGTTATACTACGACCGTAGAAACGTGATCTTAATCATCGGTTTATGTGCCGTACTCGAATTTCTCTAAAAATTTACGGGCAACCAATCGAGATGGGGCTGAACATATTTGACGGAGTCTTTTTTCGAATTTGATTTAATTACTATTATTTTTAAAATGGGTCCCTAACACTACCATTGCACGATTGTACGGCGTCATCACCATAAGGAGCCTGAATGAGTATGACAACCTCATGACGGTGACCCTCACCCCGAGAAGAGTCATTTGGGATACGATACACAACCCATATGATTTGCTTACACGAGAAATAATAAAATATGAAAAGAGACAAGCTTCATATTGGGAATTATAAAGAAATCACAGTGACTGCCATATATAAATAACCAAAGTGGATAGGAGAACAATAAACATAAAAAAGCCAAACACTCATTTAAGAAACGAGATCTATGCCGTCAGATTTGAAGACTACAATATAAAATCGATAATTCTAAAGATAGATATGAGAAAAAAGGGATATCGGATCATGTATACGATTGCATCGATCATTTTAAGAGTCGTCATCGATTCTGTACAAAGTCGTCATTGGCTCTATACAGAGTCGCCATCGATTATATTTAAAAAAAAATTATGTAATCCATCGAAGTCGATGCCAGATCATCTTGAAGTCGTCATCGATTACATAAAAAAAAAAAATTAAAAAAATAATAATAATATAATTTTTTTTATGTAATCGATGACTTTCAGATCGAGTCGATGCCGACTCAGATCGAAAGGCCATCGACACAGGCCATGTGAATGCACTGCAAAGGGAATCGGAGCAGAGATGGAGGCAGGTGTTTTTGAATCGAGGCTGGCCCCTACCTATCGCCATGGATGGTTGGGGAAGACGATGCAGTAGCTTCAAAGAAGCTACTGCGTAGCTGGGGAGGACACATAGTTTTGATCAGCTGCATAGATGGATGAGGAGTATACTTCACCAACCCAGATTCTGAGCTCAGAATCTGAGCTAATCCGAGAGGTTTGGTCGGACGACCAAACGTCGTTTTCACTCAGAAAACACTCAGATTCCCGCTTCCCAAAATTGGCTCTCGAACGTGGGCTTTGCTCAGATCTTGCAAAAAAACTCAGAATCTGCCCAGATTCTGAGTATTTTGGGTTACCGAACGAGGCCTAAGATTCCTATCGTTTTTAAGTTATCTCAAACAAACTGAAAATTGGAAGAATTGTTAATTGTGTTCGAACCGTAGACACATTATTGAGTCATCGGTATATGAGGCAAACTCAGATTTGGTCAAAATTTTAAGAGTTGTCCATCCATGTAAGGTTCAACATATTGGGCAGTTTTTTTTTCATAATACGACTTTTAGAAGGACAATACCTCATATACATATATGCATAACTAATATAAAGTTATGAAGATGAAGGGAAATGAACATATTTAAAGTAGACTAATATATTTTTATTTTTAATAGAAACAAAATTACATATTCAATTTGGCCATAGTAACAAAATTGGCATAATTTTTTCTATTAAAAAAAAAGATTCAATATGTTGAGAAAAAAATAACACAAGCCTCAAATTATATGCGCAACATGACATGTTTCTTTGGGCTGAGATATGTTTCAATGATGGATTACTTAAAGACCAAACTTCCCACAGAAACGAAAACTTGAACCGAAATTTCGATCCAAATATATATGGATGGAAAATTTTCGGCCGAAATTTCAGTTCAAATTTCGGTTTTGGTCATGTCCGAAACCGAAAACGAAACCGCTATTTTGATCCTTGATATAGACAATAATTTATGAAAAATTGCAAACGGTGGCAGTCGTAGTGCGACACGATTGGCTGCCCCGACCTGGATTGCTTGGACCCCACTGCACTTGCAGCCAATTGTATTGTGCCACGAGTGAACCGCTTGTACTTTGCCTGCACAAAACCTGCCTGCCGTATAGCAATGTCCCAATTTTATATATCTAAAATCTTTTGGGCACTAATTTTTAAGCTAAAATTAGCTCTGATTTAAAACTTAGACAACTTGACTTTGCAATATTGTATTCGAGGTGACAAAAACCTGTAGGATCCAATCTATTGATCAACCAGGTGATTCACCCCAATAATCCAATAATAAATGAACTAGTTTGATTGATTGGTTCTGATTTATTAGATTCAGGAGACAAGCAGATCTAATCTAAGGGTTCAATAGACATCTCAGGCCACGCGTCAGTTGGATAGTAGTATTAATTAGTAAAAGATGCACGGCTTTTAACTTGTGAGGACAGTATATAATACCCGGGCTCCGGTATCTCCGTCCAGCATCGCGGCTGATAGGGTATTTTGTTCTCTCTCTCTCTCTCTCTGAACTTGAAGAAAGGTCTTTGAATCGCCAAGAAAGTTTTTTAGGTGAGTTTGAATTATACGCACCTTCATAGATCTCTCTTCACTTCATTTTGGGTGTTCTTTAACCAATGATTAGGTAGGGAAATAGTGATCCTGCTGTACGAGAAGATCAAGAATCGGTATCTGGATATTTGACTTGATTCTGAAGCCACCAGGCGGCTAACTGAGAAGACGACTGTGATTCGAAGAAAAATGCTAGTCTTTTCTGCTGTGAAGAACGAAGATATGCTTTTTGCTTAATGTCTTGATCAGTAAATGAAAAAAGGAAATAGAATTAGTGATTAGATATCTTTATTTTTTCGCTAATAACTTCGAAACTTCGAAGCTCTTTTTGATTTATTTTGAAGTTTAGTCAGTTCGAACTTGGATCTAACTGGAGTTTTGGTTGATAACTTCTCAGATCTGTTTCTATAATTATAAATGTGTGGCCTTATGCAGATCTCAAATTCTCAATAATCGTTGAAAGATCATCTCTATTCGATTGTTTTAATCTCTCTCTCTCTCTCTCTCTCTCTCTCTCTCACACACACACACACACACACACAATTCATATTCTTCTTGACAGATCTCAGCAACCATTGGCTTCAATAGAAGTCTTCCTCCAAGAAAATTCGTCACTGATCGGAACCCTTCCATTTTGAAATACTCCATCCTTCTTACAGATCACTCGAATCTGGATTTTTCTGCTATTTTGGTTAAATTTTTCATTTTTAGGCTTTCCGCTTCATTTTTTATGGTTTTTTTCATCCTTTGAAGAACCGTGAAATCGATTTTGTTCGAGGTTTTTTGAAGTTTTTTCCACTAGAAAAAGAACCGTAAAAATTGGACAGGGTGGCGATATTTTGTTAATACTCGCGGACTACAAAATTGCTCTTCTCTACGGATTTGTTGGTAAAAGAGGCAGCTAGTAGGGATAACCTTGGGAATTCTCCATCGGATATCATTGTCAGGAGAAGGCTTAAGTTTAAGAATTAGTATCTGTTGCGAAAATCATACATCTATAATTTTTATATGTGCTGACTATAGCTTTTAAACACTAATTACCGGGGGTCTTGAATGGCTGAGTACGTCTATCTCTTATACAATCATTCGGTATATATAGTCATTTGCATATAAGTGATTAATATTCTATTTTCCTTTAAACGCGTTGTTGGTTAGAGATAATGAGGCGTTAATGTAAAATATATGCACCTTACAGCAAATCAATCTCTACTTTTTATAGACATGGTGGATAGTAATACTATGGTATGTTGGTTTTTATTCGGTACATAAAAGTTAGCTGTGCAAAACCCATCACTATCGTATGATTAATCCAGATCGGGTTGGTAGGTCTGGTTAGTGGTTCTTCCAGCTTTTACCACAAGGGAGGAAGCTAACGTGCGCATCAAGCGCCGTGATGGTTGAATACGCAATATAAGATTAAGACAGCTTTCCGCTGTCTACGCTTTACAATTGTTTTGTTTCTCTGACTCGTCAACTCGTTGCTCTATTTCTCGCGGCTGTATTTTTTGCTTCTTCTAATTTATGGCTAAGCTCTGTTTTAGTTTTTAGGAAATTAAAACTTTCACACAGTTAAAGGCTGAATTACGAAGTTGATTAATTACTCTTTTTTCTAACTCTTAACCAACAAGGAGAGATCAAAGAAATGGAGATTCTTTTACTTTTGCATGATGAGGTTCCTCACGGGTTATATTGTACACTTGGAAGCAGGAGGGATAATAAAATGACGGTGACTCCAAAGATTTCGATCAACGATGGAAATCTCGTGGTTGAAGGGAAGACCATATTGACTGGTGTACCGGAGAGCATCGTGGTGACTCCAAGCTCTGGAGTTGGGCAGGTTGCTGGGGCTTTCATTGGTGCTACAGCAACAGATGCCAAAAGTCTTCACGTGTTCCCAATTGGAACCTTAGAGTAATCTCTCTCTCTCTTTTAGTCATCTACTCTAGGGGCCTGTTTGGCAAAACTCAAAGAATTGATTTTTTCAAAAAAACTTTACATGAGCTTGTAAATAAAATAACTCTCGGAAGTTTTATTTTTAAAATTTTACAAAGGTTTGATTTTATTTTTTTCCAGATGTTTGACTACATTGTGTAAAATTATTTTCCTAAGGCACCATTCTTAACACCATGTGAACCGGTAACCTTACTCGATCTTGTCGGGCCAAAATGCATTAATCGCTTTGAATTGGAATATGAAATTCTTTTTTTGTCCCAACGTTTTACAAGATGGGTCTTGAGATCATGGGCATACACTCAGATAGGTTTTTATTCTGCATGGTACAAGTCTCAAACAATAACTCTAAACTTTTGAGACATACATAAAGCTCAAATACAAATCACGGATCATTTTGTGGAATGAGTGCCACATGAAATAGAAAAACTGTCTAATGATATGCCTATGATCTGAAGATGCATCATGTGAAAGATTGGGATAAAAAACAATCCCCTTTATCATATTCAAAGCAGTCAATGCATGTTGGCCGGAGGAGATAGGGCGAGGTTATAATTTTACAATGCAAATAAATGATACAATTATGAGGTGAGGTTGCATCTAAACCGTCTAATATAAAGGCCATGATCTACAGATCTATTATGCAAAAGAGTGGTATAAAATTTAATCTCTATCATATGATTTGATACAATCAACTGTTGAATCGGATAAAGGCTTTGAAGTGCATTGAGTCATATGTTAAAGATTATGCTTGGTGCCAACCTTTTCACTTATGATCTTTAGATCATGGCCTTCAAATTATGTGGCTTACATGGTTGGGTTACATTTATTAGCATCGCGCTTTATGGGTATCTCTGTTCGCGTTCATGCGTTCTCTGAAAGCGTCCACGTCCCAAACCCCTTGAAGACTGTTGATTGCTTTCGATCAGATGAGGTTGATTGTCTTTCACCCCCGATCGTCTACAAAATGGATCTTAAGATCATGTAACACCTCTCAGACGGTCAGTTTGTGATTCCATGGGTCCCCATTCCCCAAAAAATGGCCCTAAAGTCACGTTTGAGCATGTTGTGTGTTATATGATTGAAGAGTCATTTTTTGGGTATTGGTGATACAGGAAATCAAAAACTGACCGTCAAATTGATGTGCCATGAAACCAAGATCTATTTTGTGGAAGATCTTTGTTAAAATAGATCTCCATCATCTGATTCGAAGAAATCAACATTTTTTTAGGGATTTGGGACGTAGATGCTTTACGAGCTTAGAGAGACCTATGTGGCACTCTTTCGATCAACCATCAATTTAGATCATATATCAAAATCAAACATATGATTTTATTAAGCAAATGAATGTTTAGGATCTTTCAATTATATTTACACGTACGCAATACAAACTATCCCTCTCCACTTCACCTCTTTATACGGTCTCTTTAATATTTTAACCCATATCTTGGGGGGAAAAAAACTTCAACTAATTTTTTTTTTTTTTGAGATGAAATTTTATTCTTATCATTTGATATGGAGAATGGTTAGAGAGTGGACCGCCACTATAGTGGTAGTTAAAATAACTAACATTAAATACATTGAATGACATCTAAGACCCATCTAACACCAATACGGATTTCAGGGACCTTCAAAGTAAAGTAAAAATTCAAAAATCTATTATCATCCTAAAAATCCGCCGGTAACTAATACCGAAAAATCATCCGAAGAAACGCTACCACCATCAGCATACTCACGATCCACAAAAGCTCCCACCATGTTGGAAACAGAGGCAAACACCGACCAAAAGTTTCACAAATCGCTTCAATCGAAGCTTTTAAACAATGCCTCATGGCGTAGAAATAGTGCATGTGTTCACACGACAATGAAGTCATCAAAATGTCGATCTCCTCGGAAAAAAATACTCTCTCCAATGAGATGGTAAAACTCTCATATTCTACCCCTAAAATAAAAAAAAATAAATAAGAAGAGAAATATGGAGCGCCGAAGCCTCCAAGCAAAACCGATCCTCAAAGGATCGATTTATTGAAAGCATAAAAAAATTGGATGGAAAGGGATTAAATCCCCTTTCCACCCCCTGCCATAAAACTTCTTTTTCCGACTCTCAACTTCTATGATTTTTTTCAACTCGTCTCTCTAAAAGAGATTATTCAACTAAATTTGAGATTTTACAGAGTTTTTTTCCAAAAATGGTTTGGCCAAACAAGGCCTAAGGGTGCCAATGTGCCCTTAAATGGGCCGATTATGATCCGACTTCTTGGAGGTAGCTCATATCCAGAGACCGATTAATAACTAGGGCCAGCTCATCCCATTTATCAAACCGGCCTATTGGACCTTTTTGGGTTGTGTCTGGCTAGGCTGCAACTTGGCCCAACATTTTAGATGAAATAAAAAAATTATCAGAGCTGGATCGAATTCGGGCTGGGCTTAAATGGGCAAATTTTAAATCGGGTTTTGAAACTGACGACCCTTGGCTTTCTAATCAGGCTGTGTTGGGTCAACCTATTTATATATTGGTCCTACCTACCTTAGCCCACTCCTGTCTCAAAGTGGGAGACGGGCCGTACGGCTGGCTCGTTTAGACCCCTAGAAATTTCTGGTTTCCCAACCGAATTGTGGATTTTGTTTATTCTTTTCTTCTACAGAGGTCTTCGATTCATGTGCTGCTTCCGATTCAAGCTATGGTGGATGACACAGAAGATGGGTACGTGTGGGAAAGAAGTGCCCTTGGAAACTCAGTTCATGCTTGTGGAGAGCAAGGGCGGTACAGAAGCCATTGAAGGCCAGGAAGAAGACACCATCTACGCAGTTTTTCTTCCGCTCCTAGAAGGTCAGTTCCGAGCCGTTCTACAAGGAAACGAGCGGAATGAGATAGAGATTTGTCTGGAGAGCGGTGAGTAATATGACCCATAAGGAGATCCAAATGAAGATTTGAATCGAACAGTTGTGTTAGATGGTGGAGGTGTTCGTTAGAAAAGGGTACCATTTATATTGGCACTCATTTTGCAGGTGACGTAGCTGTTCAAACGAACCAGGGGCTTTCAATGGTGTACATGCATGCCGGGAGGAACCCCTTCGAAGTGATCAACCAGGCAGTCAAGTAAGACGTTTGTCTCCATCTTCTTCCCTGTTGTTTTCTTTCTTTTCTTTTGACTTATGAGGAGAATAATTGGTTCTTGTTACACAGGGCCGTCGAAAGACACATGCAGACCTTCCACCACAGAGAAAAGAAGAAGGTAACTAGTCTCCATTACTATCTTCACATTTCACAAAGCAAGAAGGCAGAAAAATAGGATTTTTGATCCGTTAATTCGTTCATGTGCAGCTGCCATCTTTCGTTGACTGGTTTGGATGGTGTACGTGGGACGCATTTTACACGGATGTCACGGCCGACGGCGTTAAAGAAGGCCTCCAAAGGTCATTCAGAACTCCTCCTTATCTTGCCACATTTTAACCGGCAGACGTTTTGACAATTATTGTGCACCAAACATTAAATGGATGGGTCTCAATGGGCCGGGCCGGGCGTTAAACAGGTCAATGTTAATCTGGCGTATCGGAACTAACCCATACCCAGCCTATTTTTTAACTGGGCCAAGCCTATGTATAATTGGGCTTACCTACCATAGCCAATTTCGGGCCGGGTTGGACTTTGGGCCACTCGGCAATCTCTATATAATTTGTATAGAGTTGATATCAAATGATCGGAACAGGTCCAGGCAAGTCTTGAACGAGCCAATTTTTAATTGGAATTTTGGGATTAACACAAACTGGTCCGACATACTAATCGGCCCAGGACAGCAAATTTATATTTCGGTCCAGCGTACCTTAGCCTGGTCAGGCCAGGCTCAAGCCCTGCCCGCTGCGGCACCAAATTAAATGGGAGTTCTCTGTCTCTCTGGCATGTAACATCTGACATGACCTTTTGGTCGGATGGGTCAAGTTCATCGGACCCGACCGGGCCGGACACTTTGCGATTAGGCAGCCAAAATTTTGGCCCTAGCATACCTGTTGACCACCCTACACTTAACCCTGATTTCCACGTATTTCAGGACATGTAATTCGTGACTATGCGCTATTGACTGGATTTAGCGACGAAAAAGCACTTCAAAAAGATGATGCCTCCGTATAAATAAAAAAATAATACCTCCGACCCCATTTTATCCTAAATGAAAAGTTGTTTAGCTTTAGAGAGAGAGAGAGAGAGAGAGAGAGAGAGAGAGAGTAGGGCAATATGGCAAATAAATGGAACTCTACAGTACTTAATTACTACCACTACCATCAACTATAGCTTCGAGGTTTACTCTGCAGCCTGTCTGAGGGAGGGACTCCTCCACGTTTTATAATCATCGACGATGGGTGGCAACAGATCGGCAGCGAAGCAGATTCCAATGCACTCGCCCAAGATGGAGCACAGTAAGAAGAAATTCTATTGCTTTCAAGAACTACTTCAGATAAATACTCTAATAATAGAGATAAAAAACAAATAAGTTCCCCATTATCGTTGGTTTTATTTATGATGGGTGGTTTGCACTTTCAGGTTTACGAACAGGCTTACAGGAATAAAGGAGAACGAAAAGTTCCAAAAGAACGGTAAGAACGACGAGGTTCCAGGGCTAAAACTCGTTGTGGACGACGCCAAGAAAAATCGTAATGTCAAGTAAGTAGTGTTTTTCCCTTCTAGCTAGTAGAAGAAATCATCAACCCATCTTGAGGAGCTGTCTTAATATTTCTCATTTCTTGGGAGGTTTGTTTTTTTTTTTTTTTTGATAACGTGGGTGATCGGGCCAGCTTGCACGCACCTCTACTAATTCACGGCGCCTTCGTGCTAACAACCGGGAAATACTCTAGTGGCCCGTGAGGGGATTCGATTTGGTGAGCATTGGAGAGCAAACCCAAGGGCTGACCAACTCCCATTTCTTGGGAGTTGGGAGTGGTTTTAAGAGAGAAGAATTAATCTTTTTTTCCAATATTCCATAACACACCTACAATTTAGACTATTTTATTGTGTCACTGCTACAAAGACAGGGATTCTCAATATTTTGGACTCCGAATAAAACATTCTATGAACATGTGAGAAAATTTTATGGAAAATTATAAACAGAGGACAAATTTGTTGAGGACAAAGTGCAAGCGGCATGACTGGCTGCACTGACCTGTATTAATTGAGTCCTGCCTTACTTGCAACTAATTGTGTCGCACCACATCAACTGCCTGCACTTTGTCTTCATAAAATATGTCCTCCATATAACACTGTCCAAAATTTGTAATTGAAATTATTGAATTACCATTCTTCCCAATTAGAAACCAATGGTCAGGTCCAAACTCGTTGAACTTGATTTCGCATTCAACAAGATTTGCAGCCGTTGGATAGGAAAGAATCTTGACTATATGACATCATGTTAGAAATTTTAGGATCTAGGTTCGAATCACACGATCAAAATATACCTTGTAAAAATATGCATACCTTGTATTTATTATCGGGTTGCCGCATCAGCGATCTCTTTAATGAAACTGATGATCTCCGCCAAAGAATCTGATGCCACGTTACCTCTCGTCTTCTCTAAGTTTAGCCTCTAGATGAGAGTGAGCTAGGGTTAACGTATCATGTCCATAAAAATTGATATCAATCAAAAATCATTAAATTTCTCTAAAAATTTAATTATAATAATAAGGTTCTATTATCAATTTTGATATTCCAACTTTTATCTATATCAACTCTAATGTTTTAATATATTTCACTTCAAATAAATCAATACTAATGAAGCAAACAAATTATAAGGTAAATCACAAAATCATCTTCAAATTGAAAACATTAATATTCTCAAAATATGTTCTTGAGTATTACATTTTAATTACATCTGTAGTTATTCAATTTGTGTCTCACTTATCGATACACAAATCATCATCTTCATCCTTTAAATTTTCTCATTTATCGTATTATAAAATCTAGCCACATGCTAAATCAAAAAATAGAAATCTTTTCGATGCTCAACACCATTAAAATTTAAAAAAACGACAAACAAAATTATAACTATACTAACAGTGACCATATATCACCAGATAACTCTAAAAAAATATGTCACTATACTTCTGCAATGTATCAAATATTTTAACCATATATCACTAACTATTCTCTGTGAAATACGTCATGATCATATGTCTGATGAACCTATAACCATATGTACAGATCATCTTTGAGAAATATTGTATGACCACATGCCACTAACTAACATCCAAGGACTTAACTCGAACTTAGGGTCAAATTCGAATTAAATAGAGTAGAAGTCATGTGCAAACATTCACTCTATGGGACAGCCCAGTCACATCGTCTCAGCATCACTTTTGGGCAGAAACTTCGACATGCAATTTGCTTCCTAAGATCGTGTTTGAGAAAACACGCATAGACCTAATCACTCGTACCGTATGTTTGATCTAGACTCTTCATCAGCTTTGACTAAAAAGATTATCCTTCTCTTCTCTACGCACTTATAACCATTCTATTCACCCTACTTACATGAAATTTCTAAATCAGCTTTGGCCAAAAATTAGAAACTTCATAGAAGCATACGCTAACCCGATCTTAATGAGACACAAGTATCAAGATCCAAAAGTCACACAACCTACATAGGTGAACCTTTGGGCAGACCTCGGCCTATTTCAGTTACGTACTTTCGAACGATCGTTTTACCGGTCTACCTTGATTCCTAAGGTACGACCTAAATTTTATTCAACCATATCAAGTCTGATTCAAAGTTTTTAAAACTCATTTTCAGATATATGCACATCTTGTTAACTAATCTACTTTTGAAAGATAAATCAATGCCACATATTGTAATTGATGAACAAATTAATCAAAATCAAACAGCTATAAGATACATATATATTAAGTGAATAAATTATTTATGATCATCAAACTATGATTATGTAGGCATGCATATCACATCTAGTCAACATCGATAATAAAGCATAAAAAAATACACATGATATTTACCTTGAATCGGATATGATATGTTAAGAAAAATCAAACAAAAATAAACCTCATTTATAAAAATCACAGCACTAGAAAAGATCATCACTGTTCGACAGAAGAATCCTTCCAAGTAGCGAAATCTAACTCATGTGGTGGGTAAGTGCCAAAATTAATAATCATGGGTAACATTATGTAAGTACCAGTATTGGTGCTAGAGCATAACTTTCAATACCCAATCCTATATTTTCTCACAAAACTCAATTTTAAATAAAAGCACTCAAATACACAATAATTATCTGATTAAAAATTGTAAAAAAGATGTCAAGTCATGAAAAAGTCATAACGGATAACTCCTTTTAAAAAATAAATTTCAAAAACATATCCAAAATATTCGAGAAAGTCAAAATTCATATATAATATCCGAAATTCAGACGTATAAATAGCCAGAAATGACTCGAAGAGAATTCAAAATAATACGGGTCAAAATGGGTCTTAAGGACAAACGGGTCGTGTCTAACAGGCCAAATCGGATCATGAATCATGGTCCAGTTATTGACTGGGCCGAGTCACAAATCAGGTCGGATATAGGCCTTAATATGGGTCTATGGGCCAGGTCAGGTATGAGGACGAGGCAATTTAACCGAGTTAGGTAATCAAGTTATGAAGAGTTGGGAAGCACCAACTTTGGTGTTCTAACTTCATATACAATAATAGATCAACTTTATATGAAAGGGAAAGAACCAACCTTTTCAAGAAACGTCTTATTCTAAAAAAAAGTTATTATCAGCTTCATAATTTTTGAAATCTAATAAGGCCAGTGACACCCCCTTAATCCTTAATTATATGCACACCGCCCCATTAAGGAGTGCCCATGCAGGACTCGATTATTATTGCAAGTTTTTTTTTTTTATGATGAAAAGGATCAAAGAGAATGGGAAAAGACGACCTTGTCCTCATCCCAATCTACAAATTCAGGATTTTAAGGTTTCAGGTCCTTCCTAAAAAAGGCTCTTATCATCATATGGTGGTTCTATTATTTATAATAGATCTTATGAAGAAGCACATAAAAAAACAAATCTTACAAGGCAGAGGCCTCAAGCCTCTCCATCTTCGGTGCTATCCATCTTCGGTGTTATTCACAGTTAATCCTTCAACGATATATATGCACAACATACTAATAAGCGTACGAAGAGGAACATGAATTATGGATCAATTTTGGGCAAAAGCCAATAAATATTTCCTTCTTTCCTTTTGTTTTATAAAATTTTGATGAGCCCGAAAAAATAATCTTGAAAATTATATTGAATAAAAACTATTTAGATTATATCTCTATACGCAAGTATAAATAAATTTCAAAGAAATTTGATCGAGTTATCGAGCCACCATAGCTTTGATACCAATTGTTAGAAATTTTAGGATCTAGACTCGAATCACACGATTAAAATATACCTTATAAAAACATGCATACCTTGTATTTATTATCGGGTTGCCGCATCAGCGATCTCCTTAATGAAACTGATGATCTCCGCCAAAGAATCCGAGATCACATTACCTCTCGTCGTCTCTAAGTTTAGCCTCTAGATGAGAATGATCTAGGATTAGAGGAAAAGGGGACAGTGGTCTCCTTATATAATCACCTCTCTTTCCTAACCAATCAAGGAAAGAGAGTGGAGACATATCACTTAAATTAGGAAACTACTTTCTATCGCCTCGAGATACGTGTGGTCAAAGGTCCAACCCAATTTTTAATGGAAACCCAAAGATGAGTTAAGATGTTGACCACAAAAATCTAACACATCATACAAAGAAGGAAACTGCGGCAATCAAGATTCTCTCCTACACAGTGGATGCGTATCTGGTTGAACATGAAACCAGGTTCAACCAGTTGGACCTAACCATTGCCCCCAATTAAATACATGATATCATTTTTGTTTTAGGAAATTTGTAGAAAGATATTTTCATAATTTTAACCATACAAGTTTCTTTCATGTTCACTAAATGACTTTTTGCGCGATTTTGGTAATTTCAAATCAAACTATCTAAAGCTGTGTAATCCGCTGAAAAGTTTTTATTTTTATTTTTTATGAGTAAGTAATAATTTCTTTGATAAACAAACAAATTACAAAAGAAGAAAACTTGCTATAGTAAGCCACCGACCACAGGAAGATAAATGTACATAAAACAGAAAAAAGCAAAGGACGCCAAAACAAAACAAGCAAGAACAGAGGTAGACAAGAGTAAAGAAGCTAAGTGAAATCACCCAAGTAGTCTCGTTTTTCTAATTTTCTCCTCAATTTATGAATTTGTCAATTTTGGTAGTGAAGTTCAATTGGTGTGATCATGCTAATTGAAATCATCTTAAATTATTATTTTAAATTAGTGCTAGGTTCAATATTTTCTCATATTTTTTCCCGCAATTCGTGACCGCCCGTCCATCGAACAGGTTTGTGTACTTGTGGCATGCCCTCGCAGGTTACTGGGGCGGGGTGAAACCAACAACTGCTGGAATGGAGCAGTACGATAGCACATTATTATTCCCAGTTCGGTCTCCCGGGGTGTCAGCCCATCAAGAAGACCTCATCATGGACACCCTCGAAGCCCATGGCCTGGGGCTGGTGCACCCAAAGAAAATTTTCAACTTCTATAATGAGCTCCACAGCTACCTGGCATCTTGTGGGATCGATGGCGTCAAAGTAGATGTGCAGTGTGTGGTGGAGACCCTCGGCGCAGGCCACGGTGGCCGAGTTGCCCTTACACGCAGCTACATCCAAGCCCTCGAAGCATCCATCTCTAGAAACTTCCTGGACAATGGATGCATCGCTTGTATGTGTCATCACAACGATGGACTCTACAGGTAACACCATTAATATATCTAGGGTAGATATGCTTGTCAAACACATTATCTTTCAACAAGTATTTTTATGGGCACACTTTATTTCAACAGGTATTTTCATTTGGGCCTGGTGCACCCAAACACAAGTTCCAGCCACCAGCATCAATGGATGATTGGATATATAACGCCAACACCTTGATAGTTTACTGCCAAGTGATGCTACATGACACATTTTTTTTTACAATACTTCGGCCATAAAGTGCATATCCATCTATAAGGGGATTTAAATCATCAAATCCGAGCACTTCAATATAGACCTTAGGTTAAATATGAATAACTGTCAACATTAAAGAGCCCATATCAAATGGTTCAAATTGTCTGGTACCTAAATATTTTAGGTTAATATATTTTCCCATGGTTTTTGCTATTTTCCGACTAGAACGGGTCAAAAATGTGTGCATTGGAGTGGTGTATCCATTGATGCAGGTGACTCCCCATTAACCATATATAGAGAGTAGAGTTTTTGGTGTACTTGATCATGCATTTACTCTAATCATATAGGAAAATTTTCTGGGTCGACCATGTTAGTTTCACCTTTTCTAGTAGTAGCCCTTTCATTTCACCTTTTCCATTACCAACCAGCTTGAAGCTGAGCCAGTAAATCTATCCATAAATTGATGAAATTACCCCAAAGATCTGTAAAAAGGTGATAAAATTAAGCTTTTCGTCTTGGAGATTCTAAACGCTTTAACTTCATTGACTACTTTGAATCCCATGATGGAGATCATTTTTCGTCTCCACAAGATTGATCTTGAGATCAAGGGCGTACTGAATGATTCATTTTATTCAAAAAAGTGGAGCTACTAGCTATTATAGAGTATCATTGAAAACTCATGTAATGCCAAATCAAACTGACATATATTTTTCTTGCCGTTGCGTGACATATTTATATGTGAAATATGATGCAGTGCGAAACAGACTGCTGTGGCAAGAGCATCCGATGACTTTTTCCCAAGAGACCCAGCTTCACACACCATCCACATCTCTGCGGTGGTCTACAACACCCTCTTTCTAGGCGAATTCATGCTGCCTGACTGGGACATGTTCCATGTAAGTGCCATAACCCTAACCTATAGTTTACATGAATCTCTAAAATACTTGTCGCGTAAACAAAAATGTGTAAGGACCATGGCTACCTGATTTGTATAAAACCATGTGAACCATGAGCGCATAAGCAGCTAATTGGTCCACAGCTTTAGCAAACTAATTTGCGGAATTGAGTTCTATCTGCCCTATGTTTTCTTTATTTTTATTTTCTAAAAATATGAAAATGTTGGTAATTAAAAAATAGAACCTCTTCAAAGAAACAGGTTAACTAACAAGACACAAGATACTTAAATGTTGCAAAAATTAAAGTTATTATAAGTAATTAATATTTGAGAAAATTAGAAAACTACATTACTTGGAAGAAAGTTTAAGCGTATTATATTACTTCAAAAAGCTAAAAAAAAAAAAGAGATTTATACGCTTTCAAAAAAAGAGATTTAATTTATATTACTTCAAATTAAAGTTCCAAAAAATATTGGCCAATTAACAAAATACCCTTTTACTAAATGTGAAATAACTTTTAGGACAAGATGCATTTAATTGAAAAGAGGGTGGTTCCGCAATTTCAAATATATATGTAACTATATGATGACTAAATGTTTCATTGGGAACCAAAAAAATTGAAATGGCCCCTTTTTTATTTTAACAACTTTCATAAATTCTAATACAATAAAACCTTTAAAAAATAATCTTTATTTCCTAAAAAAAACCTTAGTATTTTAAACTAGTACCCTGGTTCATTGAGCAGTTGAGAACTAATAAACTGTAAGTAGTTTATTTGATTTTGAAACGAGCAAAGCGAGGGAATGTTGTAACATTGGGAACGAACAAACGAGTTTTCTCATGGCCCAAGAGGGAGAGGAAACCAACCCCAAAATCAAAAACCGACAAAAAAAAAAACGAGAAAAACAAAAACCCAACCGAGCATACCTTAACTGGATTGGTGCGGTTCGGTTTCCATATATACTCATTTCAGTTAACTGAAACTTAAATCGAGATGTTTCGGTTCGGGTTCGAATTTGGCCAAACTGACCCCGAAACTGAAAATTCAGTTTTTGATTTTGGTTCGGTTTACCAAACTTCCACCCATACAGAGGAGGAATAAGGCTGCAGTTTCTTAACATGCAATTAAGAAGCTAGTATGGTAATTCCATTGATCTTTAGTTTATTACCATATTTTTTAAGCTACTAATTGCTTGAATTTGGGCGGAAAACGGGTGCGATTTTTAAAATTGAGTTTTTTGCAGAGCCTACACCCAGCTGCTGAATACCATGCTGCTGCTCGAGCCGTTGGCGGTTGCCCAATCTATGTTAGGTAAGCTGCCATCTTTACCAATATACACGTCTTTGTTTTAATAACAGGTATTCCATGTAAAAGATGCATAGAATATATATATTATAAAGTTGAAAACAATTCTTGACCGCCCTTTAATGGATATGTGCCATGACTGTTAACTTTTGACAATGTTGGCGTCACGGCGCACTTGTTGGATCACTCGAACGAGTCCATGAAGTCATCAACAGCACGTCTCAAGTCTCAACAAAAAAAAAAGACCTATTAGAAGATTTGAACCATCCTATTGGTGTTCTTTAATTATGACTATTAAAAATAGGGATAATAGCTTCGGGCTGACATTTAAACACTAAAATAATATTTAAATAATTTTATACCATTAGTTTTTAATTTTCATCTTACACCAATAAATTATGGTACACTGTTTTATCACCTGGGGCATATTTGTAAACAATTTAAAATTTTCAAGTGATAGAGAACCATCATTAAAACACGTCTTAGCTAAAAGACTATAAGTGGATATGAACCATCTAATCTGTGACTTTTAATATCACCTACTAAACAAAATAATAACAACTAATATTAGAGTTAATAGATCGGACGGTTAAAAATCTTTCAATGAATGTGATTTGGGGAATATATATTTCCTTTCAATGTAGTATTATAATCTATATCTTTGACAATATAAACTATCCAACCGACCGTCATGAGCCTCAAGCCCTTGTAAATTATATGAATTACGGTCCATTTCTAGTGTCAATTAATGTGACAAATAGGCAATAGGAGCTCGAGTGATGGGCTTATATCCCACAGCTCTGAGTTAGGGGATCACTTTCTCAAAAGATCTTAACAGATAGATAGATAAATTCTGTTCCTTTGTTTAAACAGCGACAAACCAGGTAACCACAACTTCGAGCTCTTGAAGAAGCTTGTGCTCACAGATGGGTCGGTACTGCGTGCCCAACTTCCTGGACGGCCTACCAGGGACTGCATCTTCTCTGACCCAGCTAGAGATGGAATCAGGTGGTCTGCACATCCCAATTTTTTTACTCGCAATCCATTATATAGGAAACTTATTATATGACATTGATACACCTAATGTAATGTTTCAGCTTGTTGAAAGTATGGAATGTGAACAAATGCTGTGGGGTGGTGGGCGTGTTTAACTGTCAAGGCGCAGGTTACTGCACGGTCACCAAAACGATGCGCATCCATGACGTGGCACCTGGCACGCTTACGGCCCATGTCCGTGCACGTGACGTCGACCTCATTTCCGAGGTCGCGGGTCTTGGCTGGACCAGCGAAGTTGCAGTATATGCCTATAAATCAGGTAAAAGCTCTGCTTGTTGAGGAGTTGGTGGTTGGCATTAGTTAAGTAATGGGACGTGCTGCTGGAACCACTGCCACCAAGTTGGGGTTGAACAATAATTTCACAAGGTTAAAATTCAGAAAATTTTGATGAGATTTGGGAAAATGCATACCCGAATGCCAAATCAAACCAAAACAACATTGTCTTGAGTTGATCAACTATAAGACATGTGATTTTAAATTATAATAAATAAAAAAATTGAACCTTATGACCTCCTTTTGATGAATCACAAAGAAGGTGACGCCTAACCAAATTTGGTGCATTGATTTTGGGCACTTTTGACCATATTTTCAACGATGGATATGCATCAGATCATGCCCAAATTTTTTAGGTGGCACCTGATCGATCCTAAGTAGTCTTAGCACTCGATCCTCGTTGTGGGTGCCAAATAGTGCTCAGTTGATCCAGATGCATAGTCCCAGCCCTGTAATTTGATATACATATAGGGTTCAATGGGCCAAGTATAATTGAACCTCTTGGAACTAGCCCATAAATGGCCCGATTACTAATCAGGCCAGGCCAGTGTTTTATTCCGCCTACCTACCTCAGCCTATACATGGACGGGTTCGGGCCGGGCTTAAACGGGCTGATTTATAATCAGGCTGGGCCGGGCCAGGCCTATTTTTATTCGAGCATACTTACCTTGGCCCATTTTGGGGTGGGCCGGTCCGGGCTCAACACCAACCCATTGAGATGCTTAATACATACATCACGGGCCAAAATACAGAATGTTCAGTAAATGGGCTGGTGTTTGAGGCCTGCTTTTAGCCCAACGGGTCAAATGGCACCAACCCAAGCCTAGTCCATCGACAAAAATAACAAATCTGTGCTTTCTTATTAGGTGTAGTAAACGATCGCTCTAAAAATACAAGTCAATTGGTTTTGTGTTGGCAGGCGACTTGGTTAGGCTACCAAAAGGCGCTTCCCTACCGGTGACCCTTGACGTTCTCCAATACGAAATTTTCCATATTTGTCCACTAAAGGTGAGATTAGGGGGGAAACTTTGATCAAATATCCAATGGTGCATTTTATCTTACAACATTCTAACGTCTTTTATCTTGTTCTTCAGGAGATAACGCCCAACATATCATTTGCACCCATCGGCTTGCTTGACATGTTCAATTCCAGTGGCGCCGTGGATCAATTTGAAGTCGATATGGTTTCCGACAATCAATCACAACTGTTTGATGGCGAAGTTCACTCTGAGCTGACTAATGCTCTCAGCGACAACCGGTTGCCCACAGCAAAGATATCTCTCAAAGTCCGTGGCTCGGGGCGGTTCGGCGCCTATTCATCCCAACGCCCACTAACATGCACCGTCGGTTCCGTGGAGACGGAATTCGTTTACGACGCCACCACGGGACTGGTGACTCTGACCATCCCCATCCCCATGAAGGAAATGTACAGATGGGGTATTGAAATCCATGTTTGAGAGAAGAAGATAATTGCTGATTATAAGCGATTTTATTTAGGTAGCTGAACTGCGTTGCGGGTTTTAAAGTGAACGTTGCTTTTGTCGCTTGGGTAGAGTACAGAGTAGTCGTTTAAGGTATAAATAACACAGTAGCAGTTGTTCCTCGTTTGTTCGAACTTGGAAATAAAGTAGTGTGATTCGTCTTTGTCGGGTCTAAATGGGCCGGATTTGACCCCATCCTGGACCGGACCGCAATGGCTAGGTATGGGCTAATGTATGTAGGCCCATTATATATAGACTGGCCCTGCCCAGCCTGATTAATGAGTCAGGCCGGGTATGGGATATTGTTACAAGTCCGGTTAAAACTTCTCTATAAAACTTGCCGGGACAGCTGCGGCCTGGCCTGACCTGACCTGGTTATAGGCCAGGTTGGGCTAAGTAAGCCCGATTCGTAAACTGGCTGGCCCAGCCTAGCTTGATTAAAATAAGGCCGAGTGTGGGCTTGCTCCAAGAAGCCCGACTATAATCAGCCCGCTTAAGGCTCAGCCTGAACCCATCCAGGCTCGACCCATTGAGACCCCCATTTCAAACGCCCTCTGCTTAGCAGTTAGCAGCTAGCAGCAGGTGCATCACTGGGTGAACCCCTGATGGCAATGTAAGTCAGGCCCCAGCAAGGTAGTCAATGAAAAATTCAAGTGGCCCAAAATACCATTAACTGGCTGAGACAAAATGTAAAAGGGAACTGCTATTCGGTACCTGCGACCAGGGCTTTCTCACATTAAGGCCGTTGACTGCCTTAAATCAGAAGATGGAAACCGTTTTCTGTCACTAACATCCACAAAATGGATCATGAAATAATGTCCCACCTATCAGATGGTTTCAGATGTTTCCACGTGGCACACATCTCCAAAATTGATCGTGATCATGGTCATACCATGAGAAGGGGTTCTCGGATCACTTTTGCACGTGTGCCACATGGAATCAACATCTGACCGTCTGATAGGTGAAGATTGGGATATAAAACAATGTGCATCCTCTTATTCAAAGCAGTCCACGACTCTCACAACCAAAAACGCTAGTTGTAGGCAAAGAACATTTGGGTGCAAATACCGGTTCCCACATAAAATTGATTAAACTCCATTATCAAGGCATGAGTACGAGGAGGGTTGTTCCCTACGAAAATAATTACGTCATTTTCATTACTTGATAACATAATTGACTGGACCTTACAAATACATGGAAATCAGATTTTGATAGGTTTCAAAGCGTTTCACGAACCTATGAACCTTAGAAGAGCATCAATCTTATAGTAAGAAAGATCAATCGGAATCATCATCATTTACTAACCAACTTTTTTTCACAGATTTCCAAGGCCTTATAAATATGTAAAGTCGGCTTTTGACAGGATCCAGTAGTTGAGCGAGGCTTTCAATGACCTTATGATGACTCGAGGGGGAGAATCAAACTCCCTCTACCTTTCAGGCGTTATGTCACGGGGTCGCACTTCCGCAACCTCAGTCCCATGCGGCACCTAACGCACGCTTCGCTAGGTCACCTACTCGATACCAATCGCGGCGTCGCCCGACGCTTTCAACCAGCGGTGCTTCTAGCGATCAGCAACGGCCAACCCATCTCGCATCACCGATACCACCCGCCTAGAGGACGGGAACTCCTCCCAACATGATTGCCTCTATTTCACAGCCTACCATTCAGCTCATCGTGTCCCTTACGACACGCCAATCTGCACCGCTACGCTAACTTGGCCTCGCTTGCTTCACCCCATGCCTTTGCACTAGTACCTCGCGCCTAACCAAGCCTACGCCTTGTGCCTGCGTGCCCCCGAGTCCCACACAGTTTGCCTTCGTGTGCGTTCCGAATTACTAGCACACGTTCATCTTTAGCCCACATGCTGTCGTGCTCAACTGAGTCCCACGCAGCGCCTTGGTGTTCTCACGTGAGGTTGCCCAACCGTATGCACCGCGACTCGTAGTCCGGGGCCATACTTCAACCTCACCCGGGTTCCACACGGCATCGCTGCGTCGACGTCCTAGGCCCACCCTTTCAGGCCTAAGAGACACTTGCGCCCCCTCTGGCAACGCAAGGCCCCGTGTGCGGGGGAATAGCTCTCTAGCTCCCTTCCCCTATATAAGGGTAAAACAGTCATTCAGCCAGAATGGCAGGAGAACCTCAAACCCCTTGGTTTGACATACCGCAACGCCTCATGCATCGCTAGCCCACCTTGGCTATGTCGCGTCAGAACAACGACCTGTGACGCATCGCCACCATGCCATGTCATGTGCCCTCCTGGCACCACATGTCGTGCCACACGCACCATGCTGCAAGCTCGAGTATTGGCCCCATCACATCCTCCACCACTCCATAAAATGTCAACGTCCTCGTTGACGCATGATCATAGTGAACTGACCCCGCCAACTCCTCCCAGCTTGTTCGCATCTCATTTCTAGTTCTGAGGTCCGCACCTTCCCACTAGCTCCCCACTGTCACCCCGGTCGAATCAACTTGGTTCTGCTGTCACAAGGCCCTCACCTGTTAACTAGCTCAGGGATATCGCGTGTCAACTTGACACCACATCGTGTGCCTCCGCACCACTTGTTTATGGATGTTGCGTGCTCTCTTGACACCACATCGCGTGCCTCCGCACCAATTTGCTCAATAGCATCATCGCTTCTGGATCGAACTTGGCTCTGATACCAAAATGTCACGGAGTCGCACTTCCGCAACCTCAGTCCCGTGCGGCACCTAACTCAAGCTTCGCTAGGTCAGCCTACTTCTGATACCAACTGTCGCAGGAGCGTCCTTCGATGCGCTTTCAACCCGCGCGGTGCTTCGCTACCGCGTGCAACGAAGCCAACCCATCTGCATATCAACTCTGATACCACCCGCCTAAAAGACGGGAACTCCTCCCAACATGGTTGCCTCTATTTCACGGCCTACCATTCAGCTCATCGTGTTCCTTACGACACGCCAATCTGCACCGCTACACTAACTTGGCCTGCTAAAGCTTCACCCTGTGCACTGCACTAGTACCTCGCTCGCCTGCCGAACCAAACCCACAGCCTTGTGCCTCGCGCTCGTGTGCCCAACTGAGTCCCACACAGCTTGCCTTCGTGTGTGTTCCGAATTATTAGCACACGTTCATCTTTAGCCCACATGCTATCTTGCTCAACTGAGTCCCACGCAGCGCCTTGGTGTTCTCACGCTAGGTTGCCTAGCCGTATGCACCGCGACGCGTAGTCCGGGGCCATACTTCAACCTCACCCGGGTTCCACACGGCATCGCTGCGTCGACGTCCTAAGCCTACCATTTCAGGCCTAGGAGACACTTGCGCCCCCTCTGGCAACACAAGGCCCCGTCCTAGGCCTACCCTTTCAGGCCTATATAAGGGTAAAACAGTCATTCAGCCAGAATGACAGAAAAACCTCAAACCCCTTAGTTTGACATACCGAAACGCCTCATGCATCGCTAGCCCACCTTGGCTATGTCGCGTCCGTGTCGCGACCGTGACGCTCCGTGTCATACCCTCATGCAACCGTGTCGCGTCCTCGTAGCGCGACTACGTCGCCGGGCCCACTTGGCCCCATGTCACATGCCCTCCTGACACCACATGTCGTGCCACACACACCATGCTGCAAGCTCGAATATTGGCCCCGTCATAATTGGCTCCCTTCCAAATACAAATACTCATCTTTTGTGCCCAACTATTGTTCATGTACAAGAAAGAAGCGCTTCACAGTCTACACAATGGTGGACCATATTCAAACCAAATCAACAGATGGAGAGCACCAAAGGCAATCTCCTTCTGCCAAATAGTCTAGCCTCGGGCGATGGACAACTATATATGAGGACGCAAATCAGTGAAAGCATACTTTTGACCGTTGACTGAATTGGTGCTAAAAAATATTCATGTATTTCCCAATGTTGACTGAATTAGTGCACGTGTTGGGTTCCTAGTACCAACTCTTGATCACCTTATACATAGGATTGGAATCTGTGACTTTCATTCCATTTCTACCATACCATATTTTGGTTAGACTTCACCTGTCCCCTTTGACAAAGCAGTGGGCTCTGAAATTGGATGTGAAATAGATGTATGCTCAATCTACTTTGGGTTAGAGGTCAGTCCGAATTATTCTCGATTCGTAAATGTTAAATTTTTTTACAAAAAAAAGATCATTAGGAATCTTCTGCAAAGTAAATTATGCAAGAATTAAATAAAGATTTTTTTTCCTTTTTTGATGATGATCTAGTGCTTCAGTTTACTCAAATTTGAGATGAGCTGCAATCCATAAGTCTACAACATGGAGAGATTCAACATAGCAATACCCTATTCACCATAAATACAACACTTTGGCGTGTGAAACAGTGTTCTGCCCACTTCTTTTTGCCAAATAATCATTCCACCACCAGTCAGCTGATGTGATATACTTATGGTGCTACAATACAACACTGGAGCCAAAATGCCAACGCTAGAAATGACCAGGATGCCCCCTTCAATCAACCTTTCATGAGAATATTATTGACATTTTTTTTAAATGCATCTTAAATGACCAGGATGCTCTTCAATCACTTTTCATGAGGACGCACACAACTCCAAAAACCTTAGGATATTATAGTCAATTGGCTGGCTTGGTTAGTTTTTAAGCTGAATTTGCATAGGAGGCATCTGATTATAGTCAATTGGATATGATCCATGCATTTGAACTCCTGATAGTTTGTCACTTCACTTCTGCAGCTATGTATGTGAAAGTCTACTTTTATTAGTGAAAGAATCTATTGGGAATCCTTAAAAGAGACAATTGATGAAAGTAATATTTTGTATAGGGGCTCATGTTCCAAACATATCTCCTAATCCTAATTTTCTTGACTCAGAAAGAGTGCAATTAGATGAGACAAACCTTATAATAGTAAACAGATGAGTGAAACAGAAAACAAGAAATGTATAACCTTGTCATGAGGAAGTAACTTCCTAGTAACCTATGGTGCATAATTATATTAACTGCTAAAAATAAAAGAAGAATGACCCAATTGTCTAATCCATTTATGATTGTGCAGCCAAAAATTGCACCAAAAGATGCACCTAAAAGTTTTGATTAATCATCATCATATGCTTAGGACCCTTGTCTTTAGGATACATGGCCCAATCCTAGGTGCACCCGTCTAATCCTCCTCCTGAAGCAATGAAGCATTCCATCCAAATTCAAAATGTTTAACCCATTTTCATACACAACAATGTGAGGAATCCCAGAAAGGGCTTACCCCCAAAGTGTTAAAAGTTTTGAAGAGGCATAATTCAAGTGTAATGATTCCTATTTTGCACCAGGAAAAGAAGCCAAGGCTCAAACAAGTGCCTCTTAGCTAGGTGAAAGTTCAGAATCAAAATAATTTCAAAAAACTTGGATAACCGAGTCATTTGATGGGGTGACTCCTTATAAGACACCTCGGTTTGTTTCAAGAACTCCAGACTTGCAATAGTCTCCAACATCCAATCCTTCTTATAACATGCTCTTGACATCCAAGGGTTCCAAAAGTGCTGCTTAAGTATGTTCAATGGATCCTACCTCGTATTCTTTGGATTTAAGATGCAAAAAAGGCCCTATAAAGTGTTGATACAAAATATTTTACATTGTGAAATTCAGCTAAACTGTGGCTGTTCGGAGAGGGTGGCATCCTTATCTAAAGCCAATGTATACTTACAAAAGACCCATTAAGCAGACTACCCCCTTGGAAGGACACACACAATTCACAACCTAAGTTCTGGTCATCTGTATATGATGATCCACTGACAATGACATGGAAGGTTAAGGTGATTCAATAATCATGTATTAATCATCCCATTCTCTTATTCATACTCCTATACCCCAAAAAAGTTATGTTCCAATTCCTGTGATAGTTAGAGTTGGTATTCGCTACCCGACCCAAGCATCCGCGGTGGTGCTCAAGTAAATCTCCTTCTACCAAAATAGTCAAGCATCGGGAGGTGAAGAGCTATTTATAAGCATGCAAATTAGTTGAAGTATGCTTTTGACCTTTCATTGATTTGGTACTCGAATACCCCTGCATCTCCCAAGGTTGGCGGAGGGTGATTGACCCAAGCACTGTTGGCGGTGATCAGCTCTTCATACTTATCCTTCGACACAATATAATAAGCTATCTTCAGAATCGAAGATCCAAACCCAATTCATCTTTTATCTAGAAGAGTCGTACACAAGTTCAAACAGTTGAAACACAGTTTTTCTACTGTTAACAACCGTACAGTGTCCAATTCAATCTGGTGGGTCATGCCCTTTCTACAGAAATTATATGTTTGTCGCATTATACATTTACAACTGGGGTACATGGTGGTGAGAAACACTATATCTCAAGATAGTAATAGCCCATAATACAGGAGATGCTCAAGGGAATCAAGAAAAGATGCAGTAAGAACTAAGAGGTGGAAAGCAGAACTCACTAAAACACAGTTCAGCTGCTCAATTGTTCAGAAGTGAGACCAAAGCAACATTTTATGCCTGAAAAAATAAAATAAAGACTGAAATAGAGCCATTCGGTTAACTCTCAGAAGTAAAGCTTACCTTTCGATGTAGATTTACAAAAACTTACAGCTTCCTTGCAGGCGGGCATGAAATTTGGTGTCATCTACAAAACATGATACCTCCAACTGACCCACATCCAAATCTCTACGCTTGAGACAAACCAAACTCTTTGGCAGGCATCCAATACAAAAACGAATCATAATGAGCTCTTCCCAGAAGTAGTACACTGTTCGAGAGCAGTTCTTACTCGAAACTGCAATCAGTAAAGGAATAAGGATAACTCTACCAAATTGAAGCATTTGACAAGGTACCTCTGTTCGCGCCTATGTGATTTCTGAGGGCGCCTACGTTCGAAACCAACTGAAACCTGTGGACTGCTTGGAATCAGACGATGGAAATTGTTTTTCACCCTAATCTTCCATACTAGGGATCTTGAGACCATGAGCTTACCATCAGATGGACTGTGATTGATTCCACGTGGCACATATCCCAAAAAATGGCCCTAAAATCTCATTTGAGCATGATGTGTGCCATGTGATTTTAGGGCCATTTTTGGGGAGATCTGTGCCACATGGAATCAAAACCTGACCGTCTGATGGTACACTCCTGGTCTCAAGATACATCGTGTGGAAGATTGGGGTGAAAAATGATCTCCATCTTCTGCTTCCACGGGTTCAGTGGGTTTCAAATGTAGGCACCCTCAGAAATCACATAGGTGCGAACAGAGGTTTCCCTTAAAAATCACACAAAAATTAAAAACTAACACAAATATTCGGTAGATGATTCTACCTTTACGTCCAAGCAGGAGTCATTGAGCATAATTTTTATTTGGGATATGATCCCAGCATTTCGTAATTTTGTAACCCGATCAGATGCTCCATCACTGTCAGGGTAAGTGAGGTTTACGATACACCAGACAGCGGCCGTCCGTATCTGGCTGTCATTACCCTGTAAACACCTAAGTATAATACAGGAGTTGCATTCACCTGCTTGAGGTTGAAGGATGTGGTGCATCACCGCTTCTTTATGTAACTCGTTCCCAGTTGCAATGTTGCTGAGCGCATACATTCCCTAAAGGAGAAGGATTCTATGAGTTATAGGAAGTCGATTGCTTGTAAGGAGATTAAAAGTTGAAATTTCATAAAAGAACCCGACTCCGCAGGCCGACACTGCACAGGTAAGGCCATGACAGTGCAGATTTTTGCCACATGGCACACATCTTCGATCCATCCAAGTGGTCCAACTTGTAGCCATGGTAATCAAGGCAACGCTATGGTCATGGGAAACGCTATATATAACAAAATAGCTATTATGGCTAAACAGCGATGCCATAGCGTCGCCATGGCAGAATAGCATTATGGCATCGCTATTTGATTTTTTTGGATAATAGCGTATAATACTTATAAAATAGAAAGTCATAAGTATGATAATGTAATAACTTATAATACTTATAAGTTATAACATATTTATAATATATAAGTTATTACGTTACAAAAGCCCAACTTATAAGTTACAAAATCCTCGACTCTCTCTCTCTCTCTCTCTCTCTCTCTCTCTCTCTCTCTCTCTCTCTCTCTCTCTCATCACGAAACCTCAACGTGTTACCAATTAACGGAACCTCAGCGTTGGTGACATTACGGAATGTGTATTTGATATTTGTATATTTTTTAATTTTAATGTTTATTTATATTTTATATTTACTTATTTATACTTAAAATGTTGCAAATTTGTTGATGCTCTATAATTGATTTGTATTTATTAATATTTATTTATGCCTAGAACATGAAATCCTCAATATCAAAATCAAAGTATGATGTTTAATGTAGTTGAATTTTTTTTCTTCCTATATAAAAAATATACACAAATAAAAAATAAAAAAATACTAGTAATTAAAAGATATATTAAAAAAATTTAAAATTAATAAATAGCCTCGCTATGGCATATTGAGCCTCTTCGCCATGACCTCGCTACACCACCTTAACTACCTTGCTTGTAGCCCATCATTTGCACATCTCACCCAAAGAATCACACGTATGAGAGGATGGCAACCATCTGATCTACACACTTTAATATTGACTATTAAAAAAAATGCACAACCGTCCATATTAGAGTGCATAGATCGGACAGTTCAAATCCTCCATTGGTGTCATTTTTTGCTCAAGGTAGCTCCCAATTGGAGTTACCACTTCAATGACTTGGATTTCTCAAATAATTGTGCCACGCAGCTAGAAGTGTATCGGACATGCCACAATCCGTAAAGTGTTGGTCATTTTTCATTTATCCTTCATAAAAATTGCCTAGGGATGCATTATATCTCTTTTTTAAGTTTAAACCAATCAAACATGATCTGAAACATAAACCAAGTTCTATTGAACATCAAAGTGCTACACTCTGGAGCATTTATAAGAGACTTTAACATGAACACATGCACCTAATGTATTCATCCAAACAAAAGTATATTATAAGATGGAAGAGCAGAGTGGACGCCTTTTATTATTTTATCTTCTATGTGACCTTTATAGCACAGAAGAAATGACAATACAAAAAGGCTGGTGTTACTACCACAACACTTAATGTTACAGCCACCTCACTTAAACAAAGGAAAAATCCATTGACTGCTTTAAATCAGATGATGGAGATAGTTTTTTTGTCCCAATCTTCCACACAATAAATCTTGAGATCATAGGCCAACCATCATACGGTCATATTTCACATGGCACACATCCCAAAAAGTGGAAGTGATCATAGAATACCAAGAAATGTGGTTCACATTCACTTTTGGGGATGTGTGCCACATGGAATCAACATCTGACCGTCTGATAGTAGGCCCATGATCCCAAGATCTATTGCGTGGAAGATTGGGACAAAAAACTATCTCCATCATCTGATTTAAAGCAGTCAATGGATTTTTCCTTTGTTTAAGTGAGGTGGCTGTAACATTAAGTGTTGTGGTAGTAACACCAGCCTGCAAGAATCAAATGAAATTCCAACCTGGATGCAGACTTCTGTTCTGGAAGCATTCCACACTTGTCTCGCAACAGCATCTACGATAGTACCATCTTCTGCGAATACGAGCTCGATAGAGTTGGTACACCCATCAACAAGATTGCGGACAAGGGCCAAGGCTTGCTCTTGAATCACCGGCTCTGGGTCTGTCGGATAAATGCAACAGGAGTGTTAATTTTAAATATAAATCGTCATCACAAATTCATGTTTTCAGGGAAGGAGAAATAGGGATGCATACCACGGATCAGGCTTTCCAGAGTGGATACCGTTAGCTCCAGAAGAATGCCTTCTTTGCAGATTCTGTCAGCAACAAACATCAAGTTCCTCAAAGCCCAGACAGCATTTAACCTGAGTATCGAGTCCATTGATTTGGAGAGATGAACAAGCTGCTTTACACCTCCACAATTGATGAAGACCGACTTACGAGTGGTAAAATCAACCACAAGGTTGCAGATAGCACCAAGAGCTGCAACCTGGAAATAAATGGTTACTTTAGTTAATATTCTTTTTTTTTTTTTTTGAGAAGAACTTCAGTTAATATTCTATATATATATATATATATATATATATATATATATATATATATATATATATAACCATCTTTCAAAATTATGCCGAAATGAATTTAGGACCACTGACAAGATAAGATTCTAGCACATTATATACTCCGTTATTGGAAATTCGAATGCTAGATTTCTCTTAAAGGAAGATATAGAGGAATGTGACCACATCAATTGGGATTCCTTCAAGAATTTAGCAAGTTCTTGAAGAAAGAGGACCAAGGGATACATTTCCACCCTTCCTCTTCACTAGTGGTGGGATTGTTGCTAGAGCGGACTTGTAAGACCAATGTTACCTGAATCGCTGCTTCGCTCAGTTCGAATTTGGGTTTGTAATTAGCGATTTGCTACCTACGAGCGAACTCAATTCTCTAGGGGTAGGATGAGTTTTTAGTTAAAGAAAAATAGTTTAATAAACTTCATATTATATATTAATTATGTGTAAATCATGGATTTGTTATATAAAATAAAATATACGCAATTTAGTCACTTACTTGAAAGCTGGATCGCAGTGTTCTGATAGTCGCCTGGGGCGGCCGCCAGGACCGTTCGGGCCCCCTGATTTAGGCCAGGGCGCCCACCGGGGCGAACCAGATTTGGGGCGCCCGCCCTAGCTGCCCCGCCCCAGTCCCTAATTTTTTTTATTTTTTATTTTTATTTATTTTTCTTGTGAGTAATTACTTGGCAGATTTAAAAGGGCCCTTGCACTCGGAAAGTTGGCCCTTGCACCAACTTTAACGAGAGACTTGGTATTTTAGGGACATGTGAAATGTGAAGACCATTGATGGCGTCAAATCAGATGATCACAAACGGTCAATTTTTTATTCCATGGCCCTCAATTTACGTAATCACGTTTGAGCGTGATGTGTGTCATATGATTCAAGGGCCATTTTTCGGGGATCTTTGACACAGAATCAAGCACTGATCATATGATTGGTGCGCCATGATTTCAAGATCTATTGTGCGGGAGATTGGGCAAAAACAAGATCACCATCATCTAATTCGAAGCAATCCATGGTTTTCAAGATGTCTCTAACGTAGTAATGTGGGCGCAAACAGAGGTACCCAAGAAAACTGTGGCTGTTCTTGGGTGGAATTAACGCCACCTTAAGTTGAAAATTGGGGGCAAATAAACAAATACCCTTCTTGGGTGCAATTAACACAACCCTAAGTTATAAATTGGGTGCAAATAACGCAAATAACCCACCCTAAGTTGTCGGGTGCAAATAACTTCACAAGAAAAAGGGATGCAAATAACGTCAGCCTAAGTTAAAAATTTATAACTTCCCTATACCCCAAAACTGCGATAGAACCCCAAAACCCCTCTTGCCCTAAACCCACGACCTCTCCTTTCCACTCCTCAGGCGGCTGTGGCCCTCCAGCGACGGCTCCCCAACGACAACCCTCCAGCAACGACCCTTAGGCGACGGCGACAAGTGAGTTTTTTTTTTTCTCCTGTTTTTCTTCTTCTTCCTCAATTTTTTTTTTCTTCTTCCTCAAGTTTTTTTTTCTTCTTCCTCCTTTATTTTTCTTCTCCTCAATTTTTTATAATCTTGCCCAACACTTTTTTTTTCGGCAAACGAGCAGTAAGCACAACTCTCTTTTTTTTCTTCCTCCTATTCTGGCAAGTGGCACAGAAAAATATATTAATATTAATATATATATATATATATATATATATATATATATATATATCTTGGAGAGACCGTTCGGGCGCCGCCCAACAATTTCTACCCGAACATACCCCTGACCGCCTAAACCCGCCCAGCGATTTTAAGAACATTGCTGGATCGTGGGTTATCTTGACGGTTCCCAAGCGAAATGGACAAGGTTCGACTCTTATCAGCTGAATTTTTTCATTAGCTTTTAAAGAGAAGATATTAAGTTCTTCGCCGATTCACCCATGCTAACCGAACCGGAGCAAATCGAACAACGAACCGGTTCGCGATTCGCAGCAGTTACTATCGAATTAGGTAACTCTGGTTAAGATTTATTAAGGCTTCAAGATAGATGAAGACGATGTGAGATATTGTAGTTTGTCTGGATTGGTGAATATGGAGAACTTATTAAAAGAAGAAAAACTACATCTGGGTCAAGCTAAAGGAGCTTAGGGCTCAAGTGCCGAAAAGAAAGGGCAAAAAAACGCCAAACCCCGGGGCACCCGGCTTGGGCCTCAACATCATCCCTAATGAAAAATGTTCCTAAACAATTCGATATCCACCTTCTCGCAACCTTGGAAAGGCTTGGACAGTGCAGCCCACAAAAAGATAAGCCTGGAAACATTGTTGATGACGTCGGAAATGGTTCAGCTCTTCCCTTCAAAAATACAGCAGTTCTGCTAGTGCCAAATTGACCAGAAAATAGCGAGATGGGAAGAAGCCGAAGAAAGGTGGAAGATATGGCACAACGGATGGGACTAAAATGATCAGCGAGGATGTCTATGCATGAGCGAGGGAGGCATCAGAGCAGATTGAGCCCTTTCCTAAAACAATCCCGTACTTGGCCCACAGTGGTGCAGTGAATGAGGAGATAGTCAGCAGATTAGCCGTCCGCCTTGCACATGACACACTGGTTAGGAATCACCATCTCCCTCCAGGCCAGGGTATCGACTGCCTTGATTTTGTTCCACGCAGCACACCAAGGGAAAAACAGAATGCAGGGAGGGGCTTTAATCTTCCAAAACCCTATCCAAGCATGGCCAATAATTGGCCATTTAATAAGGTGAATGTAGAAAGATCAGAATTTGAATTTACAATTGGAACTCAAGGTCCAGATTCTGCGATCCTCCCTTTGGGAAACCTTGGGACCAGATTCCAGCAAAAGCAAAAGAGAAGCAACTTCATCAAACTCGTTGTCGAGAATATTCCTACGAACCTATAGGTCCCAAACAACAGTCCTTGAACTGAGATCAACACACTATCTCAGACCGAAGTTGCGGGAACCAGTGTTTTAAATAGCATTTGAGGCATAAGCCTCGAGGCATAGCGTAAACTTTTTGCCTCAAGGCATAGCCTTGAGGCGTAATGGTCGAGAGACATAATTGAGACATTGTGAAGCGTGATGAGGTGTAGTGAGGCCTAGTAAGGCATATGTGAGGCACAGTGAAGCTTAAGCCTCACATGAATTTTTCTTTTTTCACTAGTTTATCCTCAGTTTTCTTAGAAGCTTACCTTTTTTTTACAAGTTATTAGGGGATGAAATAGAGTAGGATTACCCTTGTTAATATTTAATAACTTAAAATTATAATTTGTTAATAAGAAAGGAACCGATATATGAGTGGTTAACTTTAATTAGTATTGTAACATTATTTTTGAGTTTTGAGTCATGACTTGAGACTTATATATTGCAAACATTTGCAATCTTGCATATGTTTTGATTTTGAACACTTCTTTTGTCATGGTTGTGCATTTCTACCCCTCATTGTCATTTGTGCCTTGAGTATTGATTGGTTTATGATTAGAAAATTATTCATCTTTGTATCTTACATGTTTTCTAATTTACTTATCATTTTTATGAATTTTCTTTATATCTTTTTAGTTCATTATATTTTTAAAACGAAAAATTTTAAAAATTGAGAGGATTATGCCTTGCCTAGCGGGAGAGCTGAGCACTCTGCCTTCGATTTTCGCCTTTAAAAACACTAGCGGGAACAGCAGCCAACATAGCTATACCTTAGAGGAACGATGGGACAAAGTTTGACCTGAGACCCATGGATCCTAACAAAAAATAGATGGATTTCCCATTCCCAGAAACGAAATGCATACATCTTTTGAGAGAGCTCAGGTTATTGACGACCCCTTTACACAAGCCCGAAAATTTGTGCCCGTTGGTGCCCCGATCTTCCAACCCTGTCTCAAAACCTTGTATTTTGAGGAAATGAGTCTGGCCCAAAGCGCTTCCTGGTCCGAATCCAGACGCCATAACCATTTTCCTAGAAGAGCACTGACGCGAGACAACGACCCAAAAATGCGAAATATGATTTAATGAAGATTTTGCCAAAATTAAATAAATTAAGTCAAGTTTAATCGCAAAATTATCTTTGATACCTTAGGGTTTGCAGAATTCTGATGGGTAGATCACAAGAGATCCAGATAGGGTCCAGTCCGATGCACAAGTACTTTAGAGTCGAGGCGAGATCGGCCTAGAGATAGTACTCTAGCTTTTCTAGGATTAGGCGCTCGTCTTCGGTCCGATGTAGATTCACGGATTCTAAATTGGGTTGTAGAATGGAATTAGGGTTTGTGAAAAGCTTATGGATTTTAGATCGGCTTATAGTATTGGAAAGGGTGTTGGCTTGTGTGATTTAGGCTTCAAAACGGGTTTAGGGTTTCGGGGATCACAAGGAAGGATTTAGACTATGGCTAGAGAAGCACACAGAGATTTAGATAGCAAATATAATCAAGCAAACCACGCAAAGCAATGACAACAATAAGGAAACTATATGGGAATCACTCCCTTGGTCTCAAACCAAACCCATCGCGGGGAAGAAGACTCTCTCTTCACGAAGCATAAGCTCTCATTCAATAATCAATCAACTCCCTTAATTACATTGTTTAAAGACCTTATATAGGAGGTCTCACAATAAAATAAATCCCTTAAACGAAAATTAAATAAAGACAATTAAACCCCTAAAGTTTAAAGTTTGAAATTAGAAGTTTAAAGCAACTAAAACTACTCGGCGCAATTTCGATCAATCGAAATTGAAAATCGTTCGATTGAAATTCTCAAAGTTTTGTGTTTTCCTCTTCACTGTTGTTCGATCTTGACGTTCCCCGTCAAGCGGTGTTCATAGGCTTGATCTTACGAATACCCAAGCCATCACCGCACTTTAGGAGGCAAATAGTATCCCAATTCACGGGGTGCACCGTTCTCCTCTCTTCATTGCCGCCACCACAGGAAGTGGTTCATGAACTTTCGAGCCTCTTCTCAACCTTATCAATACATTGGAAAATGGACAGGAAGTACATCAGCAAATTAGACAAAACCGCTCTGATGAGCATGACTATCCCTCCTATAGATGTGTTCCCCTTCTATGTCGAAAAGCCTTCTTTCCATCCTTTCAATGATTGGATCCCACTCTGATATAGGAGGTTTGCCTATACAAAGTGGCAGCTGAAGGTATTTCGTCGAGAAAGTTCCGACACTGCACCCAAAAAAGGACGCCAAGCAAGAGTACTCGCCTCCATATGGATCCCCATAATGGCAAATTTCCTCAAGTTCATCTTTTATCCCGAAACTATTTTGAAGCATATCAACAAAAACTTTATGTTAGAAATGTCGTTTTTGGTAGCGTTACAAAACAGTATGATGCCATCTGCAAACTGAACGTGGGAGACTCGACTGGTCAAACTGATAATGTTAAAACCTTGGATGTCACCCAGACTCACCTCGCGATCAATTAGTCTGTTAAGCACCTCCCCACCAAGTTAAAGAGAGAAGGGGAGAGAGGGTCTCCCTGTCAAAGACCCCTGGAACTAGGGAAGAAACCATTTGGAGACCCATTATGTTGATTGAAAACATAGGAGAATGAAATCAAGAGCTGACCCAAAGGCACCATTTTTTTCTGAATCCCATTCGCAGGAGAATGTAGTCAATGAGGATCCAATTGACCGTCATAGGCTTTCTCCAACTTGAATTTGCACACTATATTGGGCTTTTTATCCAAGTGTCAACTGAAGGCATTCTTGGGCAATAATGGCACTGTCAATGACTTGGTGACCTCAGATAAAAGCCCGTTGCGAAGGATTGATGCGGTTCCCCATAACATTTTTGGGCCTATTAATGACGACACTAGCAAGGATTTCGAATAAACGACCCACCAAACTGATCTGGCAAAAGGCATTAATGTCATCAACCCCCAAACGTTTCAGAATCAGAACCACAAAAGTAGCCACAAAGTGTTTGCAAAGCTTGCCTCTGCGATGAAAATCAGCAAAGAACTCCATAAGGTCCTCTTGAATCACAGATCAAAGCTATTGGTAAAACAGAATTGGGAATCCGTCCAGGGCCCGAAACTCTATCCCCTTCCCCATCAAAAACTGCCTGCTTAATCTCTTCATTGTTGAACTGAGCCTCCAAATATATCGCTTCGACGTTGAACAACATGTTGAAGTCCAAGACCTCCACCAGCAGTCTGATATAAGTATAACGTCTCTTCCTAGAATAAGATCGAGATATTTAATAATCTCCCTTTGGATATCAGCCCTGTAGAAAAGGTTTAACCCTGATCTTGGTGGAAGATATCAAATTAATTCTGTTTCAATTGTGAGCCATAGGGTGAAAATAGCCTGCGTACTGGTCTCCTTACCTTAGCCAGCAGTTCCGAACTCTTTGCTGCCATAACACTTCTTCCCGAATCACCTTTTGATTAAATAACTCCTTAAGATCAATCTGAGCCTTGTGCTAAACTGCGGAGAGATTGCTCCGCTCCAATGAATATAACTCCTGAATTTTAACTAGAGTCTCCACTTTCACCTTGAACACATCGCCAAAACGATCTGATTCCATTCCTCTAAGCTGAGTTTTAAGCAGTACAATTTGGAAATGAACCTGAAGTCAGAATTCCCTTTAATTTTCCACAACTTCCACTTGGACTCTACCAGGGTGAAGAAAGATTCCTCCTTGAGCCACATTCTTTCGAATCAGAAAGGGCGAGGGCCCCAACCCAAATTCGGAGAGATATCGGGATGTGATCCAACACCGTACAAGTGTGGCCTTTGTTAACAAGATTGGGGAAGAGATACTCCCATTCTATCGAGTAAACAAATCTGTCCTGTGACATTGGACAGGATAATCTTGATCGTTCTACCAGGTAAATCGCGAGCCCAACATAAGAAGATCCATATACTCAGCTTTCAACGTTAAGTCAGAAAAACCTCTCATACTGCAGGTTACCTGAGAACTTCCCGATTTTTTGTGCCAGAACCTGGTGGCATTAAAGTCAACCCACGAACCATGGGACTTTCCACTGCTCTTGAACATTTGAGAAGTTCAAACCAGAAAGCTAATCTATGGCCAAGGTCAACTGCGCTTGAACATTGAATTTTCGATTCCGAGGACAACTCTTGACCTTGCTGACATCAGCCTCCTGACAATGACGTCACCAAGTGGCTTCCGGCATATTTTTTTTCCCGAGGATCGGCTCTGATGCCAAAATAGGCCTAATGGTTGTGATATAGGGTTAGGTTGATGTATAAGAAGAACAGAGAGAAATTAGGGTTGAGTTCTTGAAACTTTAACCCATTCAATTATTAATTTGTATATCAGCAACTTACAATCTCACGTATCTCGAGAAGCACGAATAAGTAAACTACCTAAGTGGCTAACCCACTACACACACACCACCACACATATTAAATTGCATACTCTAACAAAATCTATTTCACTCGTCAAACTCCTTTTTGTGCTTTTGATGTCGTGTGTTATGTAGTGTGAAATTGTCTATGTAATTCGTTTCCGCCCATGGTTCAAAAAATCGGATTTTCGATACGTATCGTCCAAACCTCCAGGACGATACGTATCGCGTATCGCCCAATACATTCAATGTATCGAACTAATACATTTTTTTTTATCCAAAAAAAAATATTATAAAATTTTGAATCTTTGAAATTATCGTCTGATACGGGTGATAATTTGCCCGTATCAGACGATAATTTCTCCGATTTAGAGATCCTAAAAACAACATATTATCAGACGATACAAGCGATAATTTGCCCATATCGAACGATAATTTGACTGTTTTAGGGGGTACCCGATAAAAACTCATTTTATCGTATTGGATACCCTCCAAAACAATACGTATTGGTATCGTCCGATATTTTTATCCATGTTTCCGCCCACTTGCTTTTGATAGAATCAAGTTCCTTTTATAGCCACCAATGAGTTCTTATGAAACTTGAATGGTTGACGTCACTCTATTCCTTAAGCAGATTAGTAGAGCCTAGCTCCATAAGTTCCCTACCTCAAGTTTCTATTAAAATTTAGTCCCACCTCGGGTATTCATAGCCTTGCCTCTCCTCTTATAAGATCATGGGCCCCTCCACTCATAACCAATTGGTTTTGACATGGATGCCAGTTCAACATGGAATTAGAGCAGGCCATTCTCCACTCCACGTCACCTAGTTCAATTCTTCATGTGATTTGGCTCAGTCAAACAGACACGTGCTGGGGCGTGTTAAAGTTTAGTCCCACATCGGGTATTCATAGCCTTGTCTCTCCTCTTATAAGATCTTGGGCACCTCCACTCATAGCTAATTGGTTTTGAGATAGATGCCCTAGTTTATCAGCTTGATGCTACTCATTATAGTCAAGAATCAAGATCCCATTTCGTAGCTATACTGACGAGCTCCTCTGGTGTAACTCAACTTGACTGGATGATGTCACTCTATTCCTTGAAGCGGACTATTCATTATAGTAAAGATCGCATTTCATAGTCATAGATCGATGAGCTACTCTAGTGTAACTCCTGGAATAAACTCAACTCATCTGCCTTCATCGTCCGTAGAGTCTGTATAACTCATCTCTAGGATTCAGACTAAAGAACAAATTGCAAGATATAAATCCATGGATTTTTCCATTTTTTTCTAAGCCTTTATTTTCATTTGAAAATGGATCGATATTCTGGTCCATTCTAATTAAAATAAATGTTTTGGGATTGATTGGAGCAAACAAAGGGTTGCTTGCAGGAAAGCCGCTATAGCAATCAATGCAGAAATCTCAGAGATAGTCTCTTATCAGTCTCCTATTCTCTTCCTCTCTTCTTCTCTTCCCAAACCTTACAAAACTCAAGTAGGTTACCTGCTGATACCTAGGTTATACCCCATAGCCTGTACTATAGGTATTGGTATTAACCAAAATTTAGAACCTTGGTTGCAAAGCTTTCTAAGAGCTTGAAAACACTGGCTGAGAATAATATTCTTAAAGCTATGTTTAAGGAGCATTGAGAAGCAATATATATATATATATATATATATATATATATATATATATATATATATATATATATATATATATATATATATATATATATATATGCATGGTTACTCTTAACTTCGGCCAAAGTGTCAAAGGTGCATGCTATTCAATTAAGAATTGTCTACCAACTCTACAAATTTAAAAAACTGCAGCAGTTTATAGCTCGTGAAATTCTAGGAGTTAATGGTAAACACTAAAACAGTAGATGCTTTTAACCTCAACAACTACTATCTTCATCACCCAATTTGGCTACTCAAACTTTGGTCAAAGGCTCAAACCTGCAAGGTCTCAAAAGTGTGATCTATCATTTACCATTGATGATAATCTTGACACGACTACCGTACTGATGATCAGCTTGCACAGTATGTACTCATGTATTTGGTTAAATATCTTGACAACACAATTTTATTGGTATTGTTAGCCCATCTTTCATTGCTACTCCTACAGTTTGGTTCCATCCATAGATAAATTTATCTTTCTTTTTATTGGCATTAATTAAAAAATAAAAATGATCAGTGTTTTTACTTAAAGTCCTTCATCCGACACTGAATTACTTGTGTGCCAGACTTGGTGATTCAGAGTACTAAGAAACTATTAGGGACAAGATCAAACAATTACTCCTCTCAGTGATCGCATATTTGGAAACTATATGTTGTTATACCCAAGCTAATCAAGGTTTAATGGCCAAGAAAGTGAGATGAAAATGAAATTAATTATTTTATTAGTAAAACCATAAAATTAGACCAAAGAAGCATATCAAACAGAATAGAGAAAAACCCAAACCTGGACTGAAGTAGATGGGTCATGTAAAAGCTGGACCAAGGAAGTAATGGTCATTTCATTTGTAAAACGACCTGCACTCAGATTCTGAATAAAAACCCCATCAGTAATACATCTACTTGCCATATTGAACCTCTTAATTAATATCACAAAATTATGTGTTTTGCAGTACGAACCTTAACTGACCGAGCAATACTTCTCATACAAGTGCATGCTGCAGTGCGTACTTCGGCACTATCATGCTTCAGTGCACCAGTTACTAAATCCAACACCTATGCCATTTATCCCAAGATGAAAAGAAGTCAGAAATAATGGGTAAAGAGAACATGCATCTACATGATGTTTTATACTACAAGCTTTGTTATCACCATAGAGATGCTGCTTTTATGCGTTTACATTATCATAGACTTTATTATCTAAAAGTGAGTGAGCTTCAAAGAGGAGATAGGTTTTTAGGAGTTTTTGCATTTACCCCCCAGAGATATGCGTTACCCCCACCCCATGTGTACATGTGTCACCTATTTACACTACGGCCCTTGCTTTTGTGTTTCCTTTACTTATTGCCCCCTACGGTGAAGGATCATCCGTTGACTGTTAGAGAAGTAACCTTCAACTGCTTGTAGAGATTGTGTTTTACCACAATCTTCCACCCAATGAATCTTGAGATTGGGAGCATACCATCATGCGACCAGATTTTAATTCTACATGGCAGACAACCCAAAAAGTTAACATGATCAATGTTGTACATCAAACGTGGTCCTTGCATCACTTTTCAAGATGTGTGCCATGTGAATCAAAATCTGACCATTTGATTGTAGGCCCATTATATCAAGATTGACTAGGTCAAAGATTGGGGCGAAAAATAATCTTCATCTGATTTAAAGCAATCAAAGTTTATTTTGTCAGAAAGTTTGTCACTATAGGGGTAACAAGTAAAGAAAACACAAAAGCAAGGGCCGCACTGTAAATAGGTGAAACACAGGAGTGTAAATAATATCTCGGGAGGGTAAATGCAAAAAACCCTTTATTATGTGTGTGCATGTGTGATGAAGAGTTCTATGAGAGAGGATTGTTCAAAAATCCAGACACGGGTTGGGAATCATTACGTTCTACTTAGGATGATCGACATAGAACTAGCCAATTCTCTTAAAAGAAAACTGAATTATTTTTGTTTTTCTTTTCCTACAATTGGATTGTGAGCTTGGCAATCAGAGCCTGAAAAATATCGTCAGCTCATCCTAGTGTTGAGTAGACAAGCGCGTTTTAGAAGCTAGCAGATGCTCCTATGATGGTGCTAACCATCTTTTCAGCTCCCTACTTCCCCATGTCCTCTTCCTTATGCAATCTGGTCAAAGAAAGAATTCCCACGTGATGTCAGCACCAGATTCTACACCTACAGGACAGAGAGAACAGAAATATGGAGGAGTTGATATAGGTAACTGACCCGTTCAAATCACATTATGCTAAAACGATTTGACCACTTTAGCATAAGGAGATTGACCAGTCCACATGTGAGAGTGAATGGGTCGATTAACCTATAACCACTCAATCTTGATCATTTTACCATAAGGACAGTGACCTGTTCACACTTCGAGTTTGGATGGATCTTGTTACTCTACACCAACTCCCTTAATTCAAGATATTCTATAGATACAACTTATATAATTACTCATATCTTGGATAAAGTATTATGGTTTTCTTTTATCATGGCTTAGGCACTAGTTTTTCCCACGACTAAAGGCAGTTATTCGTGCATACCAATGAAGCATTGGGCTGTCAAGAGGATAATATGCTGCTTTGGCTAACAAGTTGACAAAATGAAGATAGTCAGAATGCAGCTAGAACAAGGATTTCCTGGTCATAAGACCTATATTTGAATGGATTCCATGGGCATATACTAAACAATAAACCTCACATTTGGAATAGATGAAGCAACCTCTGGTCAGCCTGGTCAATTGAGGTTAAAATTGCGTTTCAAGAAATCAGCATTTGATGAGTGTGATAGGAGACTCTTGGCAAGAGAGAGATGAGAGGCATCATTTCATCTACACCTGTATACGCTAAAGAAGGGAACACATGGCTTCATCATCAAGTTTCTTCATAAAAATGAGGTGATAATAGTATCTGGCATGGGAACCTGAAGTTAGCATATCAACCATTCTGCTGCCCAGAGATCATGCAAGATTTGTCCATATCTAATGAGATGACCCTACCATCCTGAAGAGTGTTGCATATTCAAAACTAGGGCCAACCATAGGATTCTCATTCTAAGAGGAAAGGGTGTTGAAGAATTGGGAGTTTGGTACACATTGGAATGAGAGTCTGCTAATGACTTCTGAATTTGAGAAAATGTAAAATATCAAGGCTGCTCAATAAAACATATAGCCAATAGCCTATCTTCCTATGTAACCATGGTTTAAAATACTGGTTTTCCGGTACGTATCGTTTAGCTCCAAAACCGATACATACCGGTTCTAGATGATACATTGGTATGTATCGTCCGATACATTACCAATATATATGTAATGCACCGTTACGTTACATTCAAAGTATCTTACCGGTGACCTCCGAAACCGATACCTTCCAGTTTCGGACGAGATTTTGAACCACAAGGCACTTCTATTCAAGTATTATCAGAAACTCCAATCATCAAACAACAGTATATAATGATTGAACAATTTAATTCAGATGAAAAGGCATGCAAACCTGATAGTGTGGAAGAAAATCAAAGAGACTTTGATTAACCGACCTTCAATTGTAGGAAGTGACATCTGGAGGACTCCAATTTTGAGCATAGTTCGGCTAATGCAAGCAGTGTTCCTTGGAGACGCTTGGCTTCTATAGAACCATTATGCAAGAAACTACAAAGTCTTTCAACAGCATCAATCGTAAACGCTAGTTTCTGCAGATCTTCATTGTCTGCAATCAGAGTTTCCAATGCAAATGGAGCTTCATCCCCAACACGACCCGGTTCTTTGAGAAGCTCGACTAATATTAATATCATTTTTTTATTTATTTCTAGTTCTTGCAGACAACAAGGAGCAGCATTCTTTATAATTATCAAACACACACAGGCTAGTAATCTTGTCTGAGGATATCTATCATTCATTAACTCAATTATGGTACTCAAAGCTTTTCCGTTGCCAAATCCAACCAACTTTGAGACAACTTCCGAGTTGCTTTTTAAAATTGCTGCTAGAGAATCTAAAGTAGCATCCCTTTGATTTAAGGAACCTTCAAGTAGACTAATAAGCCTCTTTAAGACCCCAGCATCACACAACGCCGTCTGCTCTGCACTTGTCTCACAAGAGTGTGTTATTATACTTGCAGCAAGTTCTGTCACATTTTCATTTTCACTGTTCAGCAGCGAAAGAAGGAAATCCATGTTTTTCTCTTGGAGAATATCATATTTTGGAGCCTTCTTTGATTGGAAAATCAGTCTTAAAGAACGTGCACCAGCCTCCACAACCTAGAAAAAAAAAGTAAACCCATCCAAATTACATTGCAAAATTTAGATAAGCCGGACATTGATCAGAGTAGTGCAGTAAATTGGTTATACAGGATTTGTGTTTGCCCTGAAAGGATTTAAGAGGATCAAATTCCAGAGTACCATTTGCTAAAACTTAAATATCATGCAGTAAACAGAAGGACCACAGATCAAGGTTCAACTGACTTTTCGGTACGAACCGGCCAGTTCCAAAATCGATACGTATCGGTTTTGGATTATACATTGGAAGTATCTGTTGGAACAAGTTTCAAAAATAAAGGAAATTTTAGAACTCAGCAAATATATTTGTTTCTATACAAGAAACATATCAGCCATGTATAAATTATAGAAAATGTTAAAATTAATAAATATTAAAATAATAATGTGTTTTACAAGTTATCAGCCCTCAACACAAATAAAATATTAATTAAGGCATACAAAAGATCAACCTATATGTTTTACAACTTATCAACCCTCAACACAGTATATATTTGGGGATGTTTAGTCATATTTCTTTTCTGTGTGCTTATGAAATGGAATTAGGGATATAGTTGTTTTTGTTTTTTGGGCATCTCTCTTATTAAAAGTTGGACAAAATGAGAACATGATTATGAGTTTTATGCTTACATAGAAGTGTGATTCTTTGATTTCGCTATTTTCTTAAATAACTTATATTGTGCAATCATGCAATGAGCTTCACATTGCATGCAATTGCAAACTGTACATATATTGTGGAAATGTTTTTTATAATAATATTGTACTACTTGTCAACTATCATTATTTTTGTTTGGTGATACAAACGGCGTACTGCTTTGTATCGCTGATAGTATTCTCCCACTAGAAATTTTTGTCTAGTGATACAAACTACATATTGCTTTGTGATATGAACTTATAATAATTATATTTTTTTTATCGGTAACTTATACTAATTATATTCGACGATACATAGTGTTACCTAGACACATGGCACGGGTGCCTAGTGTCAAGGTGAGTACAGTAACGGTTTTTAAATGGCTGATCACCATCATCGTCATCATAGCCTTATCTCATCTGTTTGGGGGTTGTCAATGGCTGATACATGTTCCAAAACTGAAAACTAATCCAAAAGCAAACCACCCAAATTCCTCTCCATGCAATGATGGTGAGACAACATGGATCAAGTTCCCATCATAGTTGTTTGGCATACCAATTTCTAAAGATTCCAATATGGTAGAACGGCCTTAACAAAATAAAATTAACAAAAAAAATTGAACATAGATAGAGAAAAAAATTGAAGGGAATCTTAGAAAGCCAATTGAAACATGGCATGAAAAGATACATGATATGTGTCATGAACCTATATTATGCAAATCTTTTTCAAGGACCCAAGCTTTTTATTTTATAAGTTACTAACTTTATATAATTTTTTTTATAAAACGACGGTTCATTTTATCGTGTTAAAACGAGGAACATTTTGATGGTATTATGTGGTATTTTGTCTACAAGTACCATGCTGTGTTGAGGAGTTCCAAGTGCCATCAAGTGTTGGCATGTGTCCAAGTGCACCAAGTGTCAGCACCACAACAATCCCAAAAGTAGAAGTACCTAGGTAAAACTGGTTCCCATAGAAAGATTTAATGTAAAAACTCCTGCCAAGTCCAATCCTCATATAATTCAGTCTTTGATCTATTTCTTAGAATGATTCCTAGAATATCCATTTGGAACCTAAACCCCTCCTCCGATATTTCAGAAATCTTTTCCATCAGAGTGGAGAATACGCTCTGTGATTTTGTTTCAAAGCAACTCAAGATTTTGCAAATTCTAGACTCTAGGTATAGAACTCCTCTCCATACTCCCCAAATCATGGGTAGGGAAAGGAAGATGATATCACCATAACAAACAACTTTGACCTATTTTTCCGTAATCTCTCATTATTTCTCCCTCATCCTTCAATGCCGAATTAATCAAAGACACATTTGATCCCATTTACAGTGCTATCCTAAATTACAATTCACAATATTTATTTCTAGCTTCCCCTTTTCAAATCCTTTGACCTCGTTCTTCGTGAATGTCCCCTTACAACAATCTCATCAAATGCACATCTCTATCTAAAATAATTCTTAAAAATACCATAATTCTAAATCAATTAAACAATTTCCCAAGCTAATCTCACAAATTCCCACCATTAACGCCACAAAAAAATCACTTTTTTCCCTTACTTGCGGTCAATCACCAATACCATTCTATAATTCAACTCAACTTACACCCAATCCACAACATAAAACAATAACAGTAAACAAACAACAAAATAGTAGATATATATATATATATATATATATATATATAGAGAGAGAGAGAGAGAGAGAGAGAGAGAGATGGAAAATTTAATACCTTGGTGTTTGGATTAGAGAGGATTCGGGTGAGGTTCGGCAAGGCTCCGCTATCCAGTACAGCTCGGACGCCGGCATCGACGCCGCAGGCAAAGCTACCTAGGGCGGCGGCGGATTGGACGATCAGAGATGCGTCAGACTCGTCGGAAGCCAGGATTCCGGCGACTTTCGGTACCGCACCGAGCTTTATATATAGGATCTTCTTTGTTCTGTTACCTATTATCTGGTTCTTCATCTCTCTAAGCGCTTTTAGTCTCGTCGTGCCGTCGGCGGAGACTAACCGCGCAATCAGCTCCTCCGGGCGGTTATTAGCCGCCGTCGCTGGCATTTTCGCCGAATTCTCGCCTGAAAATGACACAGAAGAGAGAGAGAGAGAGAGAGAGAGAGAGAGATCGGGGCCGTGTTTTGTTTTCCGGTGCGCTTGTTGGTTGCGGAGAAGAGAAAGGTGCTTTTCCAGTTAGACGGGATGTGGTGTACTCCATAAGTCACCTGATGGATATTAATGAATCTGTCACCGTCCATTTTGTTTTTTGTACCGTTTAATATTAATTTACCTACTACATTATTAGGTGACGAAAAGTGGACATTGAAATAAGTTAGTTGATCTATTATTGTCCTTCCAAGTATGGATGTTGTTGGTGTTAGATTAGAAGTATTCTGAATGCCGCATTAGCTAACGAACATTATTCAAACTTATGAAAAAGCGCTTTGCACACATCCAATCAGTCAAAAGTTGACTTCAACAACTATAAGGGCAATTACAAATATGAGAAAGTCAGCATTCTATAGACGTTAGTGGATGAAAGGCTTCTAAGAAGTTGATAATCTTATGATGCGGGTAACGAGACTCAATCCCTTATCTATTTGATTACGGGCGTAGGATAAGAGCAGGACCCAGGTGACGGAAGACTCATTCTTATGGCTGATTTTTTTTTTTTTTTTTGTCGTCATCCGCCCTTTTGGCTGCGATTGGCATCTGCCTAACGTGCACCAGCATCATCATAATAGAGATTGATTCATAAGTTTATGAGATCCTTCTACTAATCAATCTTTCCATCTAATTTTTTTTTTTTTTTTTATGCTTTAATAAATTGATCTTTTAGAGATTATTTTTTACATGAAAGTTTCGACTTTTCATACTTCTCTCTTTATTTTTTGTTTATGTTAAAAATAGAATATGAAAATTTTATCTTCTCATTGGTGAGAGTCTTCTTTTTCGAGGAAATAGACTCTGTGAAGGCTTGTTTGCAATCTATATTTGTTTCTGAAACGATTTTAGTCACGAGTTTTATCGACGTTTTGATAGTTTCGTTGTTGTGCGAACACATACATTATTTCTACGTCATAAGGCATTGTTTAAAAGCTTCGATTGAAGCAATATATGAAGCTTTTGGTTGGTGTTTTCCCCCGTTTCCAACGTGGTGAGTCTTTTCGGATGGATCTTCGGTGTTGGTTTTCGACGGATCTTCAGGATGGTGGTGGATTCTTGAATTTTTACCTTACTTTAAAGGTCTCTGAATTTTATATTTATTTTAGATGAGTCTTAGATGTCATTCAATGTATTTTAATGTTAATTATTGTAATTATTACTATTGTGGCCCTCTAATGTTTAACCGTTCTCCATTTCAAATGAAAAAGATAAAATTTCATCTAAAAAAAATTAGATTTGAATATTAATTAAGCAAATGGGACTAGAACCCCTGTTAGGGGCAGTGCATTAGAACCCCATGTCACGTGTCACATGACACATGATTGTAAGACAACACCTGTTGTTAGATCATATGTCATGTCGTATGTGATTTATAATAAAAATTATAACCAAAAAAATAAAAAATTGATAAACATGATCGAGAATGGGGCTGCCAACTGATTCTAACCCAATACCTCGAGGTGGGTTTGAACCAATAGTCTCGGACCACTTCATTATTTTGTATAGTCCTAGCTAAATATTAGCTTGCAAAAATACTTAGAATTTTGTTAAATGCAAAATAGGGGAAGAAAGTAGATCAAGAGGAGACCAGACCAAAGGATGATAAACGAATTATTAGAAATTAAAATAAACATAATCTTGGCAAATGAAAAGAAAATGAATGTCCCCCAAAATTTGATAATATTACATGCAGTCCTCCCATATGACACCATGACATAGACGTGCACTTGTTTAGTTCGACCTTAGGGTCCATTTCTGACTTACGGTGATGGTACAGTAGGATGCCTATAATGGTTGATTTTTTTGCTTGTCCTTAAAAAGCCGTTTTGGCTGCCATTGGCATATATTTAATTGGCGAAATTCTAGGGGTGCAGCTTCAGTTAACCGAACCGAAACTGAAAAATTGATTTTCGGTTTGGATTTGCCAAAACCGAGACTGATCGAACCATTTTTGGTATCAGTTAACCAATAATTTCAAACCTCAAACCCAAACTGAACCGTTCCGATTTCGGTTTTGTCGGTTCGGTTTTCAGTTTAGCTTTATATATTTATATATTTTTATATTTTATTATTTTTTCAGTTTTTTCGGTTTTCTCACCCTATCCAACTGGTTGTTGGTTTTCAAGTGCCGAAAATCAAACCGAGCCAAATTGGTTTGGTTTCGGTCCGGTTCGATTTTGGTCCAGTTCGATCCATCAATTTCCGATCGGTTTTTGATTCAAATCTACACCCTAGCGCCATCTTCGTCATAATAGGGAAAGATCAGTTAAGAAGCTTATGACGTTTATGAGACCCTTTTACTCATTAACCTTGTTAAAAAAAAAATTAATATTGTAAGTTTAGCTTGCAACCAAATTTGGATATTCTGAAATGGCACAGGGAAGTGTGAAATCATAGAAGCGATCCAAGTGAGAAGTGGGAACTAACACCGAAAACCGATTCAAACCGAACCAAACCCCAAGTTGGTTCGGTTTCGGTTGGGTGGCTAGAAACCGAAAGCTGAGGGGGTAGGTTGAGTAAACCGAAAAAAAAAAAAAAATCATTTAAAAAGTAGATATTTTACCTACACCGAACCGAATCAAATGAGTTTCGATTTGCTTTTGGTGTGGGGTGTATCGAATCGAACACCGAAAAATTAAAGTTCCATACACCGAACTTGCATCCCTATGGAGAACAAATGAAATAGCTTGTTAAATAATTGTTTACGATATTTAAAAGAAAGAGATATATATAAAGAAACAAAGTGGTGGAACGAATTCTAAAGAGAAATATTTAAGAAACAATAAAAAATAAAGATGACCATATGAAAAATTAAAAATTAATATGACAATGAAAAATATAAGCTCACCAAAAAAAAATCTAAGAAAACCGTCAATATGATTAAACATGAAGCATATAATAATTTAGGTTAGAGATAAATACATAAAAAAAGAGATAAAAGAAACTTACAAACTTATCAAAATTGATAAGCTTAGAGATAAAAAAATATAGACATTTAGAGGTTCTAAGTCAAGTAAGGTCTAGTCATCTAGCTTCCTACATTTGAAAAAAAAGGTTGAGAGTCAGGAAAAAAAGTTTTATGAGAGGAGTGGAAAGGGAAGATTTAATCTATTTTCATTCAATTTTTTTATATTTTCAATAAATTGATCCTTTGGAGATCGTCTTTTGTTTGGAGACTTCGGCTCTCCATGTTTATGTCCTTATTGTTTTCTTATTTTAGGGGTAGAATATGGGAGTTTTATTCTCTCATTGGTAAGAGTCCTTTTTTTGGAGAAGATCAACTCTACAAAAGCATGGGTTTTACCGATTAATGACTTTATTGTTGCGTAAACACATGCACTATTTCTACACCATAAGGCATTGTTTAAAAACTTTAATTGAACCGATGTGTGAAACTTTTGGTCAGTATTTGGCCCCGTTTCCAACGTGATGGAAGTTTTTGTGGATCGTGAGTTTACTGATGGTGGTGACGTCTCTTCGGATGGATCTGTAGTGTTAATTAGCCGCGGATCATGGTGGTGGATTCTTAAATTTTTACCTTAATTTAAAGGCTCCTGAAATTCGTATCAAAGTTAGATGGGTCTTAAATACCAATCAATGTATTTTACTATTGTGGCCCTCTGTAACCATTCTCTATTTTAAATAAAAATAATAAAATTTCATCTCAAAGAAAAAAAAGCCAAATAAGATAAGAAAGAGACCAGGATCAAAGGATCTTGATAAAATAATATGAGATAAATAGTAAATGTTAAAGATATTTATTAAATCTTAAATAGGCGAAGAAAGTAGGACGAGACGACGAACCAAATCAAGAGCCGGTAACCGAAATATATAGGAAGTTGGAAAAAAACAATCGTAGCAAATATAAAGAAACAGAAACAATAAGATTAGATGCAATACATTACCTATAAAAGTTTACCCTATGATGAAAGGGAATTAACTAACTTTGTTGACTAAATTGTTCGATATTATACTTTAAACGAAAAAATTATTTGAGATATAGAAAAGAATATTATAGCCTCCTTTTAGAAAATGAATGAGATCTTGTAAATTATGCCAACTATTTGGGCAATATAAACTTCGAAATAGAACAATGGAACAACGATTAATTTAATAATCAAATGTATTAGAAAATCAGTCTATATTTATGCAGGAAGATTAACAAATGAAATCATTATCTTATTAAGGCAATGTTTGAAAAAATTTAGGGAGAGAATAAGGAACTTAAATATAAGTTGTATTGGTGTCGAAATAGATAATCTAGTGGACGCTGAAAATAAAATTTATCTTAAATTTATATATTAAAATTATCCAAGATATAAATAAGAAGGCATTAACTAATGTAAGAATTAGACTGAGAGAGATGAACGAGTTCTATGTCAGAGTTGAACTAAATAAGGGTCAGTCTATAGTTGTTTGTCCTGATTGTAGATGCATTAATCGCCTAAATAAAAAAACAAGCAAATGATAATTTGGAATTACTGAAGGAAACAACTCTAGTGCAAGATCGGATGCTAACGACAACATGTCCAAACTCCAAAATCAATCAGGTATACCATCTAAAATGAATAAAAACGAGTACTTTTCAATATGGTACAAAATTTCAATGCACTATTTTTAATCGATTAATCATAAACTTTGACCTGAGGTTTGAAGGACAAAAAACAATCCATGACTGGGGGACTCGATGAACCCGATGAACTTTAGAGGTGGCCTCACATGAATTTGCCCCTGCACATAATATAAAAGAAAGCCTTTACATCTTTGGGACTTGTGTCTTGTGAAACTGTCATCTAAGCCATCTGATTTAAAGTCCATGATATAAAGATTTTTGGGACAAAAGAAAGAACACCAAACACAATCTCAATTATATGATTTAACAAAATTAACTATTGAATCATATGATGGAAGATAATGATCGTGTTTCATATCAATCTTATGTATGAAAGATCTTTAGATCATGACCATCTAAATCAAACACTTTAAATGGTGTTTTCACATGACACGGGTCCTAAACAATGTATAAGTTTCCTTTTAGCTTGTGTGCAAGTGCCAACACGTAGTGTGCAAGTAATGGGTATGTTAGAAATGAGGTGCAACTCGTCAACACATTACATCGCATGACATAGACATTTTCCTAAACTAGCACAATACAAGGCTACCATTATTCACACACCGTGAAAGTATAACCTTACTTATCTCTTCAAGACAACATGCCACCGCTTTCTATCATACGATGGAGATTGTTTTTTGTTTTAATCTTTCATAAAATGGATCTTGAGGTCATGGGCATACTAACATACTGTCAAATTTTTATTTCACGTGGTACACATCCTAAAAACTGACCCTTAAATTACGTTTGAGCGGGATATATGCTACGTGATTTAAGGGACACTTTTTGATATATGTGCGTCATGGAATAAAATACTGACCGTTTGATATCTATGATCTCAAGATCCATCTTTTAGAAGATTGAGACAAAAAACATCTTCATCGCTTGATTCTAAGCATTCAATGCATTCTCACAGGCAGAGATGGGGTGAGGTTATAGTTTCGCGGGTCTAAATAATGGTAGCCTTCTTTAAACTGCTACTATAAAGGTTGAGAGTGTGAGATACCTCGACCTCATGGTCAAGTTAAAATTATGGTGGTCGATCTTTGAAATTTTCCCTTTTGTATCAACGTTAAATGATTGAGTAGCTCTGTTGGCAACCCATGCATTCTCTAAAAGCACCTATGTGTGCAACACTTTAAAGATCGTTGATTGGGTCGGATCAGACAATAGAGATCGTGTTTCACCCCGGTCTTCCACACAAATGGATCTTGAGACTATGTCGCACCTATCCGACGATCAGTTTTTTATTCCACATGTCACATATCCCTGAAAAATGCACCTTGTGTGTAATGGCACACATCACGCTCAAAAATAATTTTAGGCCATATTTTGGGGATCTGTGACATGTGGAGTAAAAAATTGACCGTCTGAGAGGTACGACATGGTCTCAAGATTTATCGTGTGGAAGATCGAGGTGAATCACGATCTCTATCGTCTGATCTAATCCAATCAATAGGTTTAAAAGAGTCTCCGACATAGGTGCTTGTAAAGATCGCATGGGTGCGTTTAGAGCTATTGATCCCTTGATAGATCTGATTTGTAACTCCTTAGCTGAGACGTGCACTAATCATCTATTATGTCCCTCATGGATTACTTGAACCGAGGTTCAAAAGTTTGGCCGAAATTATCGAAATTTAAGTTTTGTTCCCCACCGATATCAAAACCAAAATCTAAATTTTTGATAATTTCGGTTTCAGTCCCCAACGAAATCTGGAATTTTGATCTTGACTTAGACTGTTGAAGATGTACACCACGTGTCTTACAAGTGTGCTGTGTTGGCCATGTGTTTTCTTGTAGTTTAAAATATTATTATAATTCAATTTTTTATTGACTACAGTAACCCTAAGATGAGAGGCTACTAGTAACTCTTCTATCCAAAAGAAAGGTTATTCCAGTCATTTAATATGATTTGACGGCTGCGTATAAGCTATAACCACCAACCACCGTTAATAATGCTTATCTATATTTTTTTTCGCGCTAAATATGCTCAACTTTCCAATGGAGAGCTCTCCAGCAATAAACCTCTCCAAAACCCCTCTCTTATCCCCAAAATCTCGAACCAAAGATGCAGAGGCATGGAATTCGATCATCAGATTCCACACCAAGCTCAAAAACGACCAAGCAATCATCAAATCCTACAACCAAATGAACCTTTTGGGCATTTCCCCTGATAGTTTTGCTTTGCCTCTCATTCTCAAGGCCTGTGCTAGATTACAAGCTGTTGAACAAGGCAGAAAAATCCATTCCTCTATCCTCAGCACACAACTTATCAAAGACGTTCGCATTCGAACTGCACTCGTCGATTTCTATTGGAAATGTGGCTTCTTTAATGAAGCCCGTGAGGTGTTTGACCAAACTACTGATAGAGATTTGGTTCTTTGGAATGCAATGATTTGTGGGTATGTTGGGGCTTTTCTGTACAGAGATTCTATTGAATTGTTCTTTCGGATGCGGAGTGAGAATCTAAAACCCAATTCGGTTACTCTGGTGGGTCTTCTTTCTGCTTGTGGGGGCATGTCGGTGCTGAAATTGGGACAAGAGATACACTGTTATGTTTTGAGAAATGGGTTCTTTGATTCAGATGTTCATGTGGGCACTTCTTTGTTAGGCTTCTACTCAAGGTTTGATATAAGGAGTTCACGTTTCGTGTTTGATTTGATGGCACAGAGGAATACCGTAACTTGGAATGCAATGGTTTCCGGGTATTTTAGCGTTGGACATGTCTCTGGAGCTTTGAATCTCTTTATAAAAATGCTTGTCGCTGGTGTTGAGCTAAATTTCGTGACATTGCTGGTTATCGTTCAGTCATGCTCGGATTTTGGGTCTCTTGAACTAGGTAAACAAATTCACCAATTAGCCGTAAAGTTCCGATTTTCCTCTGATATATATATAGAGAATGCATTGATTGATATGTATGCTAAGAATGGGAGTTTGGAATCTGCTACTGAACTTTTTGAAAAGATGCCGACTAAAGATGTAGCCTCATGGAATGCTATGATGTCTGCATGTAAAATTTGTGGGGATTATAGAAAAGCGCTAAATTTATATAATAGAATGCGATCGGAAGAAGTTAAAGAAGATATGGTCACTATTGCTACTATGTTGACTATCTGTGCTCAATATAGTTGCTTTGAGGAAGGTAAAACATTTCATGCTTATATAATTAAAAGTGGCGTGGAGATCGATGGTTCTGTTGGAAATGCCATGTTGTGCATGTATGGGGATTTTGATTCCGTAGTGTCCGCCCAGAGGATATTTTCTACGATGCGTGAGTTCGATATAGTATCATGGAACACTTTGATCATGGCTTTGATCCATAACAAATTGACTGGTCGGGCTTGGGATCTCTTCAGCCAGATGCTGCAAACTGGAATTAAACCAAACTCTTTCACTATGGTTGCTGTTCTTGCAGCATGCGAAGAGGAAAGTTTTAAAAATATTGGCAGATCGATCCATGGTTATATAATCAGACACAACATCGAACTCAACACCGCACTTTGTACTGCTCTCGTAGATATGTATATGAATTGTGGGGACGAATCAATTGCTAGACTACTTTTTGAGAGCTCTTTTGATAGAGATTTGATCTCGTGGAATGCCATGATCGCCAATTACGTTCAGAATGACCGACCAAATGAAGCTCTGTTGCTATTCCACAGAATGGGCTCGGAAGTTAAGCCCAACTCAGTCACGATGATCAATGTTCTCTCTTCATGTGCCCGCATGGCTGATCTGCCACAAGGGAGATGTATACATGCATATATTATAAGAAGGGAGTTAACTTTGAATTCCGATGTGTCTATGGAAAATGCCCTTCTAACAATGTATGCAAAATGTGGCAACATACAAAATGCCGAGAAGATCTTTGAGAGCTTACCTAAAAGAGATATTATATCGTGGAATTCAATGATAGCAGGATACGGTATGCACGGTCGTGGTGAAGCTGCTCTTCTTATCTTCTCCCAAATGAAGGAAGCTGGTCTGAAGCCTACTAGTGTAACTTTTGTTTCGGTCTTATCTGCTTGCAGCCACTCTGGTTTGGTAGAGAAGGGATTTCAACATTTCAATTCCATGACTCGGGATTACAACATAAAGCCTGAGGTTGTTCATTATTCCTGCATTGTTGATCTTTTAAGCCGTGCAGGCCGCTTAGATGAAGCTAGAAATTTTATCAGTTTGATGCCCATTGAACCGGATTCTAGTGTATGGAGGGCTCTTTTGGGTGCTTGTCGGCTTTATTCCAATATCAAACTAGCTAAAACCGTGTCCGAAAAGCTTATCGAATTAGAACCCTTGAACACTGGGAATTATATCTTGTTATCCAATATCTATGCGGCGGCGGGTAATTGGGATGATGTCGAAAGGTTGAGAACACGGGTCAAGGAGAAGGCACTAAGAAAGTCTCCCGGAATTAGTCAGATTGTAATTAGAGATCAAGTGCATTCTTTTACGGTTGGGGACAGATCGCACCCTGAGACAGATAAAATACATAAAAAATTGAGTTGCTTGACGTCCAAAGTAATAGAAAATGGATACGTTCCGGATTCAAGTTGGGTGTTGCATGATGTAGAAGACGAGGAGAAGGAACAGAGATTACTTAGCCACAGTGAGAAGCTGGCCATAGCGTTTGGGCTGCTCAACACAAGCGATGGAGTACCAATATTGATAACCAAAAACCTCAGGGTATGTGGTGACTGCCACACGTTCAGTAAGTCTGTCTCCAAGTTTGTTCAAAGAGAAATAGTTCTGAGGGATGCAACCCGCTTCCATCATTTCGTTGATGGTGTTTGCTCGTGCAAAGACTATTGGTGAGCCCCAAGGGCTATGCACAATAAATTTGCTCCAATGTTGGGCCAGTGTGGTGAAGAAGGAACCTATTTCACACACTGCAATCGCACGATTAATTAAAGTGACACCATTGTGATCCATCCAACACCAAGTGACATTGAAATTCTTTGTGCCATATTGGCATTTGTTGTTGACATATTGGTCAGCATGTGGGAAATTTCCGGTAAGACTGATTCTTCTTCAAACAATTTACTTGTTGTATAAAGCTTCGGCCACTTGACCATTAATCCTGATCATCCTACTGACGGAGAGTCACTTGGATGGGGGGCTTTTCCCGAAATTTGCACCATCTGATCATCAAAATGATTGTTTGGGTTTGGACAGTTGATAAAGTTATGGACAATAATCAATGAAATAGCCCATTTCCAGGATGGTTAGAATTATTAGTTTGGTATGATAGTAGGTTTATGCTGTGTCCTATAAATGACCTATAGATTGGATTATCCAGATTGATGGTTATGATATGCTGATGGGACAAAGGCTAGTCTATCCAAATCTTTTTGTGTGTGTAAATTCACACTGCATATGAACCATCAGCAACAGATTAATCCACCTCCCCCCTTGAAATGGAGGCAATCCTCAGTACTGCACCAGCTTGTTATACTAGAAAATGACTTCGTAAAATAAATTCTCTTTCCACTAGATAATGCTTTGTAAATGTAGTTTTTTAACTTTCGTTTCGGTTGGTATATTGTGATTGCAGATCTCTGCTGCAAAAATCTACCTCTTCTATAAAAACAATTGATCCTTATGTATTTTGTTTTTTCAGATAAGCAGTTTGAATATAATCTCAATTGCAATTTCTTATCAAAGTCCAGCTCATCTTTTCGGTTGCTCAAAATTTTGTGTTCGTAAGGGGCCAAAACTATAGTGGTTGTGCACTATATCTCTTGCCATCACCAGTGCTTGTTAGATCCAATCAGAGACTGAATCATTGTGAACCAAGCCCAAGAAAGTGCCGTATCTAAAGCCAACCCGATTTCAATCCCGGAGAAAGGTTACATAACAAATTGTGAGTTTCGGACTCGAGAATCAATCATAAGCAACCTGACACGAGCCTTCAGTGCACAGCAAGTACGGGATGATATGCTGCATGCATGTGACTCATTTTGGTAAGATGCCTAACACCAAACATTACATAAATCAAGTTTCTATCCTCATGGTTTTTATTAAGCTACTGTAGTTGGCTAGATCACAATGTGGTTCTTTGAGCTGATGGGCCATATGAACATTTATACATGGTTTGTCAGAACAGAATGATGCTCGAGATGAAGTCTATGGTTATTGAGACTTTGAGATGATATGGAGAGGTAAACTGATGACCAGTAAAGTGCGAAAATTTTGATGTCTATAGCGAATATATATATAGGGAAATGATTATGTGACTCGAGTCATGGGACATAAGCCCATGACTTGAGCTCCTATTGGCTGCATGTCACATTAGGTGACTTAAAAAGTCAACCTGATGTGCCATGCAGCCAATAGTTGGTAGTCATGAGAATATATTTTATGACTCAAGTGAGAGGATCATCACCCACACACACACACACATATATCCTTACTACTATATAAGAGAATTGGGGTTTTAAGTTTTTGGTATAGCCAACTTTCATAATGGTAAAAATGTCCTTGTTCATTTTATGTTTTTTCTTACCTGTGTAACATTTTTGTATTGAGTCTGGAAGGATGATATGGTAACTATGATCCATTTTAAGAAAAGAAAAAAAAGTCCTCTTACTTTTTGAGTGTGTATATTTGTTACTGATAGGGTGTACTGTCCTTTGAATATTCAATCATGTTCACGTTTTTCATTGTTTCAGTAATAGTACCTTAAGGATAAATAGCTTTACAAGCACCAATGTCTGTGTTTTTATATAATATGGTATAAATAGTCCATCATGATTACCCCAATATTAACTATTAAATGAGAGGGGTATGTAAGTCATTTTACATATCCTGACAGTTGGTGTCAGAGATTATTGTTAACATGACTCAAATATCCTTACTTTTTTAAATGTATTCCTACCCTTTTTTAAATGTATTCCTTACCTATTTTTCCCTTCAATTTAGAAATTGAAGTAGGTGATGTTTGTTGGGGCATTAATATGGTGTGTTTGGTATGTTATGCTATATTTTTGTTTTGTCAATATCACATTTCTTTATGCTCTCAGAATATACATAGCTTGCTTATTAGACTATGTAAGACAAGTTTTAGTGTTATTGGTGAACATGCCATACATATCTTATAATTATTATGAAATTTAACATAAAATATATATGCTGAAAGTTGCAGGTGACATTATATTGGTAGAAGAGCTTGTTTGACTATCATTTATTACACTTTGTATGCATTGGCAGAGGAATGGATTCAATGTTTCATTCTAGTACCAAAGACGGTATGGGGCTTGATAGAGTTGATATACGTATATCAACTCTGTCTATTATGTTTGTAATCATACACTACTGCTATCTGTATCTCATGTATTTTAATGTTTAGAAAGCTATATTTTCCTTTAGTTTGTCTATTTGAACAAACATAATAGGTGTATGGTAATACTTGTGATTCTAACCCTCTCATTAAGCTAATTTCTTTTATGGATGGCGTTATTTACACCTGTTTTTCTGGTGAATAGCACATGCATTTTCACCATAAAAAATTGTTGACAACCTTCGATCAAACGATGCAGATCATGTTTGTTGACTCAGAAATTTTGAAATCAGTAACTCTTTCTTCTTCCACTTAACCTCAAAAATCAGATAGAATAAATTAATGGAAGGAATTAGGAAATGAGACTTTATTTATAATTTTATTTTTTTTCTTTTAACAAAACCTACTCTAAATAAGACTTGACAAATCTACTCTAAATAGGATTTAAAGTTCTAAGTTATGCTAGTCACTTAGGTGGCTAGAAAATATACGTAGCCACCTAGGTGGCTAGAAAACATACGTAGTCACCTAGGTGACTAGAAAATATATTTAGTCACCTAGGTGACTAGAAAAAATATTTAGCTACCTAGGTGGCTAGAAAAATATACTTAGCCACCTAGGTGGCTAGAAAACATACTTAGCCACCTAGGTTGTTAGAAAAATATACGTAGCCACCTAGGTTGTTAGAAAAATATACGTAGCCACCTAGGTGGCTAGAAAACATACTTAACCACCTAGGTGGCTAGAAAAATATGCGTAGTCACCTAGGTGGTTAGAAAACATACTTAGCCACCTATATGTCTAGAAAAAATACTTAGCCACCTAAGTGACTAGAAAAAATACACTTAGCCACACCAGAAAAATATACGTAGTCACCTAGGTGGTTAGAAAAAATACTTAGCCACCTAGGTAGATAGAAAACATAGTTAGCCACCTAAGTGGTTAGAAGACATACTTAGTCACTTAAGTGGCTAGAAGAATATACGTAGCCACCTAGGTGGCTAGAAAACATTCTTAGCCACCTAGGTGACTAGAAAACATACTTAGCCACCTAGATGGCTAGAAAAAATATTTAGTCACCTAGGCAAGGATCAAAATGCCGGTTTTCCGGTACGTATCGTCCGGGCCGAAAACCGGTACGTATCGGACGATACGTACCGGAACAGTAACATACCGGACGATACATTGAATGTATCGTCCGGTATTAGCCATATAAATGGGCGATACGGTACATTTAATGTACCGTATCGTCCACCTCCGATACCGATACGTATCGTCCGATACGTATCGGTATCGGACGATATTTTGATCCATGCACCTAGGTGACTAGAAAAAATATACTTAGCCACTTAGGTGGCTAAAAAAAATATATTTAGCCTCCTAAGTGGCTAGAAAAATATACGTAGCAACCTAGGTGGCTAGAAAATTTACTTAGTCACCTAGGTGGCTAGAAAAATATACGTTGCCACTTAGGTGACTAGAAAGCATACTCAGCCACCTAAGTGACAAGAAAAAATATTCAGCCACCTAGGTGGCTAGAAAACATACTTAGTCACCTAAGTGGCTAGAAAAATATACATAGCCACTTAGGTGACTAGGAAAAATACGTACCCACCTAGGTGGCTAGAAAATATATGTAGTCACCTAGGTGGCTAGAAAACATACTTAGCCACCTAGGTAGTTATGAGAAAAGATTTGCGTACGCGAGAAGAATCTTTTCTCAATCTGCGTGAAGACGAAAACTTACGCAGCTCTCTCAACCGTTCATTTTATGAAAACCTTATGGGAACCGTAAGATCATAACTTCTATAACCGCTACCATAAATCTATAAATAGCAGACCCGTCCTCATTGCAAGGGATCTGAAAATTTTGACACGAGAACTCTGCCGAAAATATCTTCGACTCTTCTGACAAAAGAATTTAGGGTATCTCTTAGATTCTGACTATTCATTTCTTTTTCTTTTTATTTTTAAAAGTGGAAGGAAAGAATAATTTGGAGTTAAGATATTTAGGATAAGGGCTACGACCCTTACCTAAAAGTGATATGCTTAGGATAAGAGCTACGGCTCCTCCTAAGTAGGATTTATGGTTGCAATTTGGGATTACGCGTTACGATTAGTACCCAATCTCTTGTGTACTTAGAAATAGTTAAGTCACGTGGGTACGACCCTACGCATAACTCCTAGTACACTCGGATTGCAACCACAAATTCGATACTCATACGGGTTGCAATTACGAACCCAAAGAATGATTTCAGACTATGATACCCGAAATATTCATCTATGATAATTAGAGTTTCCCTCGTGGTTCGGATCATCACTCCTTTAAATGAGGGTTTGGACCTCAACCTCGAGATCGAAAATTCTTTCACTGTGTACTTATCGACTTTTGGTGAAACGATTATAAATGTGAGATCGTAATGAGATCCAATGGTAGATTTATTACATATTAACAAGATCTTGTGATTTGGGTCAAATCCAACGGTGGAATCGTTGACTTTTGGTCAAATGATCATAATGGGAGATCATAATGAAATCCAATGGTGGATTTATTACATAGTGATCAAATCTTATGATTCTGGTCAAATCTAACGGTGGACTTGTTGACTTTTGGTCAAACGATCGTAATGTGAGATCCTAACGAGATCCAATAGAAGATTTATTATGTATTGACCAGATCTTGTGATTCTGGCCAAATCTAACGGTGAACTCATTGACTTTTGGTCAAATGATCATAATACAAGATCCAACGGTGGATTTATTACGTGTTGATCAAATCTTATGAATTTGGTAAAATCTAACGGTGGAATCGTTGACTTTTGGTCAAACGATCATACTGCGAGATCGTAACGAGATCCAACGGTGGATTTACTGTTCATTGACCAAATCTTAGGATATTGGTCAAATCCAATGGTAAAATTATTATAAAATCATCTATGATCATCAAATTTTAAGGAATTTGGCGATATTTAACTCATGATTAGACACTCTATCACTAGAAATGATAACTCCTTTGATAACCAATTGCCCAAAGAATGGATTTGGTATTCGAACTCATCTTTGAGACCCGAGAACAAGAATTCGTTTTAAGACTCATTCACAAGTTTCTTGCTCCAGTAATGACTCGTGCTTTTCGATCAGATGGAACCGGCTTTTGGAGGAGGGGTTCTCCCATCTGTTGTCCCCTATTTCATATTTCTCAAATCTCCGATGAAGATAGTCTGCTATGCATTTATCTCATGCGGATTGAAGATGTCGATGAAGACTTAGAATTAAAATTTTAGTTTTGTTTATTTAAGAGATGTAATTACGTTTTTTTTATATAGTAGCTTTTAATCAGAGGTGTTCAATTTTGATGTAATTAACGGGGAATCGATTGTGATACCCAGAAGTATAAGGTCCGCTATTTTAATAAAACTCTCTCCTAGCGAGGGGAAATTTGTTATAATTGATTTGTGTTAGATTTATATCCTACGCAAATTTGTTGTTTACAATGTTTCATCTCAATCATCAAAATAATAGATGTTTAGGTCATGGCGCACCTATCAGACAATCAAATATTGATTCCATGTGGCACATATCTCCAAAAGTGACTGCGATCATAGGCATAACATGAGAAAGGGTTCTTAAGTGTCACTTTTGGGTATATATGCCACGTGGAATCAAGATCTGACTATATGATAAGTGCGCCATGATCTCAAGATCTATTTTGTGGAAGACTGCAATGAAAAATGATCTCCATCGTTTGATTCAAGGCAACCAACAATTTTTTATAGTGGAAATGTGTGTGTTACTCACAAGGAAAAACAGCTGCATACCAAGGTGTCCAAATCGAACTCGGTATCGCGTATCGGTCCTTGGAGGATCGATACAACTTGGCCGTTATTTTTCTTTCTTTTTTTTTAAAAAAAAAAGCCGATACATATCGGTATTGGCCGATACGGTATCAGTTTCCTAGTTGAGATATGCATTGGTTTGCCGAGAAACCAATACGTATCGGTATCGACTGATTTTTTATACCATGTATAGAGTGTTGTAGAATTTATCCTTTGTCAACTTAGAGAAAATTTATTAGGACAATGTTATATGGAGGATAGAGATTTTATGCAGACAAAATGCAGGTGGCTGATGTGGCGCGACGCAATTGGCTGCAAGTGCGGTGGCCAGGCCAGGTCGGTGCAGCCAGTCACGTCGCGCCATGTCAGCCACAAATTATTCCAGTTAAATTTCCTAAGAAAGTTTTGGTACATAGATTGCCTCTTCGCTTGACACCTGTTGCGAGAGGAATGAAGGGCTCGCTGCATGATTGCCGAGCGTGAGTTGGCGAACTAGGCCGGTGGACGAAAAGACTATGATGGCTTTCGGCCTTCTAAACGATGAAGACTATGATGGCTATAATAGCTCCGTCTTCATCCCCCATCTTATTTCTTGTCTTTGAAGTACTGCAACAAGTATCTCCCTCACCTCACCCCTTCAACTTATGCTTTCTTTTTTGTAATAGGTATTAGTTGATTTGCAGGAATCTCTTATGTTTTCTTCCTTCTTCTATATTTAGTTTCTGGATTTTCTCCTTTATCTTTATATTTCCTCAGTTATTTACATCTCATTAGATTTCATTTACCATTTCCCACTGTTTTTATGCTTACCTTTACCAAAATATTTATTCCTCTCTTTTTGGCCCTATAAATCCTTTTTCCCTTCCTATACATCTTACTTTTTCGTTCCATTTTCATAACTAGAATTATTATATTCATGGAAACTCTATTAAGAATGAGACTATAATCAGAGACTTGTTGGCAAATCTAAGGTTGAGAATAGACCATAATCAGGGACCTGCTGAAGTAAAGAGCCGAAGAAAAGAAGGGCCATTCTGTCTAGATTTGCAACTTTGGAATATTGTTTGTACCTTTGGATTTGCAGGAAGGCTTCAAACTATCAATCACTTTGTTTCCTTTGTGTTGTTTTTTTTTCTCATATGGATTAGGCTTCTTTTTTTTTTGGGATAAATCACCGAATTCCATTAAAATAAAACAAGGGGTACAAAAAACAGTTTTCTCCGATGAGCAAGTAACTCACTTAGGGAGACTACAAATACTACTAACCACCCCCTCTTAACATCTAACAGAAGGGGACAACTCAAAGAAACAAAAACCAATGAGGAAACAACAGAGCCTCCTTATAATCTACTGGATAAACTGATTTGCTTTGCTAACCAAACTCCAGCTCCTAAGGCAACCAAGGATGGAATAAGGGCCTAACATCTTGAGAGCCTTGGCCCATTGAAGAGTCTTCCTCTTGATCTTATCCACAAGTGTTCCCGGGGATGCTCTTTTATCTTCAAAAAGTCTGTTATTTCTTTCTTTCCAGATCAGGGAGAGAGTAACACAAAGAATAAGGTTCCAAACATCTTTTTCTCTTTTGTTAGACCCACCTAAATTCCAAGCCCTAACAAAAGTACTAACAGAACTTGGATTGACCCAGCTGCGACCAAACCATCTTAGATTGTTGCACCAAACTTCAGAAGAATAGGTGCATTGAAAAAATAAATGATTGTTATTCTCTTGTTCATTACCGCAGAGCACACATCTGTTAGCAAGGTTGAAACCTCTACGTTGCAGATTCTCTACCGTTAACACTTTGTCAAGAACCGCCAACCACACAAAAGATATGACCCTTATTGGATCTCACAATTTCCAAATCCATAGCCAATGAAACTCAGGCGAGACCACTAAAGCAAGATGGCTATATAGCGAGCTGACCGAGAAAGTTTTGCCTCTATCAAGTTTCCAAATGAGATGATCAACAGAATTTGGCCTCAAGAAGGAAATCTTGTTAATGAGTTCCAGTAAACCCATGATTTCACTAATCTTGTGGTCATATAATATTCGAGAAACTTCCAGATTCCATGTTATTTCCCCATTCACACCAAGAGAAGCTGCTTGTTTAACTGAGGCATCCTTATTAACAACAAGAGCAAAGATAGCTTTAAATCTAGAAGAGAAAGGTTCTGAACCAACCCATTCATCTCTCCAAAAAGAAGTCCTAGAACCGTCTCCAATGCTTATGGCAGCTCCGAATCTAATGATATGTTTAGATTAGAAATGGACCTCCAAGTCCCTGATCCATTCCTTTTAGCGCAATCCTGAATTTCCCAAACACTCCCTCCATTGCCATATTTGTCGTTGAGAATTCTACGCCAAAGACTGTTGAATTCCACTGAAGCTCTCCACAGCCTTTTTGCGAGTAATGCATTATTAAATTCTTTAAGATTAGTAATCCCCAGCCCCCCTTCATCTTTCCTCCTGCAAAGGAGTCGCCAATCCGCCAAGTGGATTTTCCCTTTCTCATCCATACCTTGCTATAAGAAATCCCTTTGTAATTTCTCGAGCTTTTGAATAACCCGAACTGGGCATTGGAACAGGGACATGAAGAAAATTGGAAGAGCAGAGAGGATTGATTTTATCAATGTGATACGACCTGCCAAGGATAGACATTTACCCTTCCAACCCTCTAGCCTCTTCGCAGTTTTGTCAATAATGGGCTGCCACAAACTTATGCTCAGAAGGTGAGGGCCAACAGGCAGGCCCAGATACGTAAAAGGAATGGATCCCACTTTGCAACCAACTCTGTTTGCAAGATAGTTAATCTGATTTTGCTGGTAAGTGATTCCTATGAGACTAGATTTACTTAGATTCACTTTAAGACCAGAAATTCCTTGAAAAAAAAGCAGAATTTTCCTTGAAACCATTGAAAACACCGAAGCTAACAGCCCGTTGCAGCAGGGCACTGAGACCTTCTGCAACAATTAGGAAAAGAAAGGGAGACAACGGGTCTCCTTAACGAACACCCCTCTCGGCTCTGAAAAATTCTTCCACTAAACCATTTATCAAAATCGGCATCCAAACCAAAATGAGCAACCCTTGATCCAGCTGATCCAACGACCCCAAAACCCATTCCGTTCAATAGTAGGGCTTCTTATAGTAGTATTGAAAACATTGCATCCCACCGTTTAATGTTTTGATTATATGAGAAATGTTCCCATTACTTTCAAGTAAAATATAAAAATTCTTTTTACTATCCTTGATTTGTGGCTAGAATCTTGATTATCGTCATTACTTTTAATGTATGTCTTTAGTTAGAGTTTATTTAGAATAATAAACTAGGAAAAATTAGAAAGTTGTGTTTATACTACTGAAGGATACAGTGTGCATGTGTGTTGTAGGTTAAATAGGCATGTTAATGTTAAATGGACCTTGAGATCCATCAGATTTTAAGAGCAAGCTCCCTGGCGGCACACCAACCACAATCGTGCCTGCCTTTGGGCCGGTGGTGCTCAACCAAAATCTCCATGTCTCGTGAATCATTTCCAAAAACCTATAAGTGAACTATTCAACGTAATAAGGACGATAATACTGGGAGTAGCTCTATTTGTACCAACTTACTGTTTACTCCTTATTTTAAAACTTCTGAAAGCATAACCTACTATTTAGTTGAGAGGCATTAAGAATAAGAGCACCGAAACCTTGGAAGGATGCATCTATCAAACGCTACACCCAAAGGTGTAGCCAGATAGAGTAGTATGGGGCTGTGGCCCAATACGAATTAAAAAAATTTATATAATAGGGGGCTTGCACCTACTTTTTTTATGTTGAAGCCCCCAAATCCATCGTGTAGTAGCCCCAACCACTTCAACTTATTAAATTTGGTTACTATTTTCCGTCCTATCACACATCCACATGAATTATACTATTTAACCTCCTTCCATTTGTCCCTTCCAAAATTTAACAATATACCATATATGTTACTCCACACACAACTTTCTATTTTTTAATTTTAATTTTTTTACCTTTGTGTCCAGGAACACACTGTATTTACACCTAATTTAAGGGTCAAATCTTTATTTCTACTTTCTACCAACTATATTCTTAATACTACATTCCTAGCACTGATTTCTAAGAGTAGTAAGCCTATACCCCTGTAACCGTAGCTACTGTTCCGAATGATATTGTTGCTAACATATTCATATCCTTAGGCAGTTTGCAACCAGTTCTCGGAACAATAAGGTTTGGTTCTTGTATTGAATCTAATGTGGGCTTCTTCATGTCTTAGGAATTTGATGGCAATGACATATACAAAGGGAATTTGTACCTATAAACCATGGTGAGTTTAGTTTTCCCCTTTCATTTTCCCCATCCCTCTCAATTGACAATTTTTTCCCATTTGTTTCTTTGTATTTGCCCAAGATATAAAGAGCCTAAGGGCTAGCCCACAACCTATGTGGGACAAATCCAACACGCCCCAAATCACATGGACAAGAAATGGGTGATGTGGGGAGAAAGAATGACTCTGATACCATGATAAGAAATCCAACGGGCCTAACTCAACCTCACAAAACCGGCTTGTAAGGTGAGGTTTGCCCAAGAAGGGCCAGCCCACAAAACTGGCTACTCTTCCGAATGATATTGTTGCTAACATATTCATATCCTTAGGAAGTTTGCAACCAGTGCTCCCACAAATCCATCATATTTATTTTTTAAAAAAATCATTTTTTGATCTTTGTCTTGGCATTCTAGCAATTTTGGTCGCTTACATCTGTCTCATCCAACCATAAATACCATCCATGCAAGGTACTTATCAATTCATTGTTTATTTTTATCACACTCTTGTAGGATGAGTACCTTTGAGGGAAGAACATTTTGCCTACAGATTTGAGGGAATGGACAATACAGCTTGTAAATATTTTATAATATTTATATATTATAAATATTTTCGTACCTGGCTTCTGGGAGCATCAAGAGTGTGGGAATATCATCTATTCCCTGAAATTCGTTCTTTGTGCATAAAGCCCACCTGAAAATTTGGATAATTTCATAGATTCATATTCAAATTCAAGTTCTCTACCAATCTAATGTTGGAGTAGCACATGCAGAATACTCATCAGGAAGTTAAGAATTGCTTATACCCATTTGAATATTGACCATTGATTTTAGTTTTATTGGATGAAATTAAAATACCCAAACTGACTTGTGACATGTTGGGTTATGTGCCATCCCAACCATTTATCATTCAAAGTAATCTAGGGGGACCATATAATGTTGGCTTTGTATCACCTGATTTCAATGAGTACATAGGAAGTTTGTAGCAAGTAGGGATGCAAGCTTTGACCCAAAACCCGAAATCAAACCAAAAATAGAGCAAACTGAATCGAATCGATTCCGGCTCAGTTCGATTTGGATAGTGGGTGGCAAAAAGCGAAAACCGATGGGGTAGGATGAGAAAATCGAAAATAAAAATAAAAACAAAAATAAAATGGAAAAAACCTGTAAAATACGTTAAAAAAAAAATCAAAATATCTGGGCTTTGGTTCAATGTCGGTTTAAAAAAGACAAAAAAAAGGAATTGAAACAACTTTGTACGGTTTCGGATGTGGGTGCCAGTAGCCGAAAGCTGGTTGGATAGGGAGAAAACCCGTCCTTAAAGCGAACTAATACGAAAACCATCGTGAGTTTAGTTTTCCCCTTTCATTTTCCCCCTCCCTCTCAATTGACAAAATTTTTCCATTTTTTTTCTTTGTATTCATTTAAAAAAAATAAAATTTGATCTTTGTCTTGGTGTTCTAGCAAGTTTGGTCACTTACATCTGTCTCATCCAACTATAAATACCATCGTGAAGATCCTCCATGCAAGGTACTTATCAATTCATTGTTTATTTTTATATCACACTCTTGTAGGTTTTGATTCTTGCATTTCTCTTGTTAGAATAGTCCTACATTGGCTCTGGGCTGGAGGCCTTGGGTTATATAACCTGGTCAAACCTCACCTTACAAGCCGGTTTTGATAGGTTGAGTTAGGCCCATGGAATTCTACATGGTATCAAAGCTGGTATTTCTCCACTCCACGTCACCCAATTCAATTGTCCACGTGATTTTTGGCTTGGCTCAATACCGGCGTGGAGGTCTTGGGCTATATATATAATCTGGGCACTCCTCACCTTGCAAAGATTTGTCATGAGTTTAATTTTGGGGGAATAAGCTATAAACCCGTAGAATCAAATAATCAAGGATGCCATACTTGTAGCATATACAGTTATTTTTATTATTATATAATATTTTTTCAATTAATAAAGTATAGTGATCTCTATTCCAAATTACCTTGTTTGTAATAAAATTATAATTTTCTTTTTAGAAAAATTCACAATAATTAAAGCAATCAATTATTTATAATTTCTTTATAATTGCTTGCTTATATCATTTTCCTTATTGATTTAAGCAAAATCGTCTTCTTCATGGTATATCTTCCACCAATGGAAGATTATGTTTTCCCTCTTATTATATTTTCCCTTTGTTTATTTTTCATCGGAAGCCCACATTTTATAGAGTTAACAAGAGAAATCAGCTAAAGGGTTTCAATCAGTTCCCTACGTGGTTTCGGGTTTATCTGTTATGTTGCTCATAAGCTGACTACTGAGCTTTCAAACCATGCTCATAAGCTACATTTTGACCATTAATCTCCAGCTATGTGAAAGTGGTGCTGAGCATATCTTTTTTCCCACTTTGGGAAGGATAATGCAATAGGGATCAACTTGTTTTAGTACTGTGGTATGTTGTAAGCAGAGGTACTGAGGTTTGGAACAATTCTCATTACATTTGAGCCGTTCATAAGCAATTCAGGTTGGTTATAAACAGAGGAACTGAGCTTTGAAACCATGCTCATAAATTCTATTTTAGCTGTTCAATAATATCTCACCATGTAAAAGTGGTATTGAGCAAATATTCATTTTCCTATTTTTGGAATTATATGCAACATAGATCAACTTTTTTTGGGATGAAAAGTTTTTTACTCGATAAGCACCTAAGATTTTTAATTAATTTTGGTTATCTAAGTAAATATTGAAACAAAATGTTTTGTGTTGACTTTGACAGTCATCTTATAAGACATTATTTTTCTAATTTTGAATGATGCAGATACGATCTCTCAAAACTACTTATGCATTAAGTATAGGCAGTTACTCTCCGGGATGTTCATATTCTGCTTCAAGGTGACAAATGTGTTCTTTTTGCATTAGACAATTCTGTTTATGACCTATTACCTATACCTCTTTGTGCACAAGTATAAGACTATAAGTTGCTGATATCCATGAATCTTATCATAGGGCGTACATATATGTGCATATAGATAATCAACATCTACATAATTATTATTTAATGGTACTATAGCTGATAAGAAATTTCATGGGTCTAACTCAACCTCACAAAACCGGCTTGCAAGGTGAGGAGTGCCTAGATTATATATAGCCCAAGTCCTCCAAGCCCACAGGCAATGTGGGACTATTCTAACACGCCCCCGCATGTGTTGGCGGGATTGAGCCAAGCCAAATCACGTGGACAATTGAATTGGGTGACTTGGAGTGGATATATATATATATATATATATATATATATATATATATATATATATATATATATATATATATATATATATATAATGGTACTCTAGCTATGTTAACAAATGGAATGTTGCTTCTTTACTTCTGAAATGATGAATTTTAGCTTATTGAGATCCAAGGTGTATGTTAGTCATTGATTTGACAGTTCTGATATAGATCGCAAATTCTACCCAAAAATCCCAGTTGGATAGTGCCCATAAATCCCCTAATACCGCTATAAATTCATGTATTGGTTTTAGTATTTCTTTTAGTGCTCAATAAATATAAAAACAGGTTAAACAATACCCTATATATAAAATTAAGAGCAATAGTTATGAATGATAGAGAATAAAGATTAGCAACAGTTTATCAACATAACAATAGTCAACAAAATAAACCAATAATGGAAAAGAAGACAATAATTTCACAAAGAAATAAGGTTCATATTTTTTGCAAAAACTTGAGTTCCAAGGTCTGAGATGAGGATCATAAGGTGCAGAGCAAACTAATTGCAGTGAGCAAGACATAGGGTCATAAAATGGAGTCTGATTTCAATTGATGTACTTATGACATTTCATACAATGAACAACTGTCAGAATATTTTCTTCTACTCGTTAGTAATTTACAATTTTTTATGGATTATCCTGGCAATGGTAAGTTAATATCTCACTTGCTATCATAATTTCACCGTAAGTCATATTCACAATAACCAATGTCTGAACGTGGAGAGATTCGAACACAGGTGTCTGGGCCTCTTAGAGCACCTGACTAATCCCAGGGCACATGCACCCCCAAGTTAGCATGTGCCAGGTCACCATAGGATATAAATCCCTAGGGTGGCCTCCTAGGAGGGATTTGAACACAGGTCTCCCACTTCCTGGAGTGGGTACCTGGCCATCACAATCCAAGATAAAAAAATTTATTTGGCAACATCAAAATTTTGTTTTGTGTTGCCAAATTGAATTGCAACTAGCCGCTCTATAGATTTCACTAATTTCGTATACAAATTATTTTTAAAAATCAAAACATGATCCGAAACCAAACTTACTACCAAAATATTCTGTTTTCAAAAATTTTACCAAAACATGCCTACCTTAACATGCCATTTGTAGGCCATGTGACATTAACATTTTACCTGCTGGTAGGTCGAATAAGAGACCAATCGGTCCTGTTAAGGACTGATCAATCTTCATTTAGATCGATAGGCAATGGGCCTTCTATAAACTATTTGGTCAAGAGGGCAAAACAGTAGTATCACAGGGTAGGTGTGTGGCCATGTAAACTTGTTTTGGTAAACATTTTGAAAATAAGACTTTTTTGGTACTAAGTTTGATTTTGGGGCATGTTCTGGTGAAACCTCCCTTTTTTCACACAAGAAAACTAGGACTGTCAATGGGCTGGGTTCATGGCGGGCTTTTGATAGGCCCAATTGTCTTGAGCCAAAAAATTAGGCCTGACCGAACCCGAATACGAAATCTGTCTTGGCCTGGCTTAGACTTTTTATTTAACCCCAAAACCAGACCAGAACCGGGTTCGGGCCGGGTTTCAATAAGACCGGTCTTTTCCCTCTAAGAACTGGGCTTGTCGGGTCGGGCTGGACCCAGGCTCAGGCTGAAGCCCGACCCTTGACAACACTATTGAAAACCTCCCAAGAAAAACCAACAGGGGGTTGGTAGTTGGTACAATGACCAGGAGCACACCTCAAGAAGGGGAGGTCCTAAGTTCGAATCCCACCCCTTACCCTGTCATTGAAAAGAAAAAACTCCCAAGAAATAAGGCCATGGTGAGTTGAACCAGTTTTACAAGTATTGGATAGAAGGGAATCTTAACTTTCATTGATTTTTCATTTTCATTGGATGACATGCAGTCAAGATTTCCTACAATCAATCCAATGGTTGTAAAACTGGTTAAACCCCTATCTGATTCAACCAATTGGACGTTACCATTGCCTCAAAGAAATATAATGGTTTTAAAGTTGGAGTCGGCGTTGCATTGATTTGGATTTTTATATGGTGCGATCCTTATCTCTAATTCTATCTTATTGGTTTGTCAGCATCTCTCCCTTCTGCAATCCACTTACAGAGTTCAGTGTCACTAGTCAAAACTGAAGGCTACCTTTGGAGACAGGCTTAACTTTCAATTATTAAGAAACAAGAAAGTAGGAATCTGGGTAATTTTTTCCCAATCAGATAGTGTTGAAAACAATGGAGTACCTTGGTGTTTTGCTTATTTTTCGACTAAGCCGTTGGTAACATTAGAAGAGCATTGCTCGTGCCCTTTGGATCAGACACAAAATGGGCCCCTCCTAACCTCAAAACCGCTCAATGTTGAAAATTCTGATGCGAAAATTCTAATCAAATTCTATAAATCCAAGAATATATATATATAGCCAGGGATATGCGCCCGAGCATAAAGATATCTTTACGTTAATTGATATGGACGAGACACGTAGCTCCCCTTTTATGAAGTGATGGGTGACATAGGGCTCACTTTATTAACTAGTGTTATACTTTTAAAATATTTTAAAAGTTAAATACTCTCAGCCATCATTCTTGACTTTTGTAAAGTCTTTTTTTTTATCTTTCCTCTCTCCATTTTTCAAAGAAAGTGTCTGTCACGACCTGAAATTTTACCCAATCCCGAGAGCCTAAAATTCCAAGTTATGACCTACATATATTTCGGATATGCTAAGCGGATATACACTTAATCAGAGTTATCGAGCAAATCTAGTTTCACGAAATTCGTGAAAGCCAACACATAAATGTGAAAATAAAAGAAGTAATAAAGAATGAATAAATATAGTAAAATCTAAGAAATCCACAATTATAACCGTAGTGCAAGTCAGAGACAAATCCGATAAAATAAAATCATAGAGTCAAAAATAAAAGTATCAAATGAAACACGATACCGAATCTAAAACTATTAGTAACCGGTGCTTGGATCAAAGTCAACACCGAGGTCCTCCTGGTACTCAGCTGCGTCGCCCTCCCAAGGCTCTTGGTACTCAACGCTTGCGAGATCAACGAAATCGATGTTGGTGAGATCTGGATTGCCGGTGTCTACTCCACCATCGTAATCACCTGCAACTGTTAGATTATCATGGGATGAGTTTACTCAGTTGCGTAAACTCAGTGGATACATCACCAATCCACCCCATACTACTCAGGTGTATTATGGGTGCATCAAGTGAGTGATAAACATAATATCTCAAAGCAAGTAGCAAGAGAAAGACAAAATTATTTATATATCGTATAACACATATCATATCATAAATACAAGACCATGATTTATACACTGATATCCTAACGTACCTCACCATATCTCATAACATACCATATCTTATTATCATTCTCGCACATACGTCTGTACATCGCATGGGCATAACTAACATATTCATAAAATCTTAAATGACCTGCGTCAGAGTCGTTGCTCGAGCTACCATGTGAGAGTCAACATAGTATCATACCACCATATTATAACGTTTTTGTGTCATACTCATACTCCTCCATCCAACCAATGGGGAGACATAATGGTCAGACAAACTCATAAATATACTCATAATTTCTCTCAGAGATCCGTTTTGGCTGAAAGACGTTGCCCTTACGGTGGCTACGTAAGGAACAACACATACAAAGACTTAAATTCTTAATCTTATGCTGGCCTATACAGCGGTGTTTTATTATTGTACTCGTATCATAACTTATCTTATCTCATACTCATATTTTATCGACTCTTACACTTAATTCTAAGATAAACTATAGTGGGATAACTTTTCTAAATCACGCTTTCAAAGAAAAAAGTTTCGTAGTAACCTGGATGTACTTCGCGTGACAGCCCATACTACCATAGAGGGTTGCATCCGTACATGGACGCCAATATCTCGAGTTTCACGTGACCGTAAAAAAGACCTTACCACAGCTAAAGCCTATAGTCAAATCTCATAACTTAACTCATAATTTATACTATCATATTTGAACTCGGGATAATCGGGTCACCGTATATGTCACTATATACGAGGTTATATTGAATTCGCACTCACCCGTCTCGTCATGCGTCCCTTTCCAGCATAAGTTGTAAGGCATGTAAATATGATATATTCCTCGCTTCGATACCATCTCGGTAAATCACCACACTCAATCGTAAGCATGATCTCATACACTTACATAAATATGACCTAACGTGTCCATAACTAATATATCATGATAAAGATGGAAGCATAGCACTATCATACACATAATAGATTTATATTTAGATTTTATTATATATATATATATATATCAATACAAATATAGAATATGATAGTTATTATGGTGATTTCAATAACGTGAAAGGCAGAGTTCGATTTTCATGAAGGCATCAAATTTCTAACACTTTGTATTATCGAAGAGGATGCGTTGATGCGATAAAAGTGATATATATATATATATATACATATTCTTATAATTGGATAATTAAATTGAATGGTATTTATAATTACTAAGTTGTAATTTATTATGACCATCGATCGAAAAATCTTAAATAAGATATAATATATATAAGAATTTTGGTCATAAAAATTAGAAAATAATACTAAATTTGTGCAGCTTTGGGTCATGCAAAATTGAATCCAACTTTCTGCTCTATTTTGACCTCTAAAATGTCAGATTCGTGAAATTATTATTTCACGTAAAGTTGTAAAGCTCGTTGTCTTATTTTCAATGCCACAAGAATCGCATCAATTCGAGATCAGGGTAAAAAGTTATGGCCAAAATATCGAGTCTAATACATCAATGATCGCGAGCTCGGGATCGTGACTGCGAATTTGAAATTATAGCTGCGAGTTCAGACTCGAAACTTCAAGATGGTACAATCTATTATTCTTTTAAATAAAATAAGAATATAATTTAATTTTTGGCTCAATTACTTTTAAATAAATAATAATATATACTTGTAGCAATAATATGTCATTATAATTTTTAGTAAAAGGGTAAATTACTAATTATATAGATTTAGAAATAAATAATATCAATATGGTATTATTTAAATTAAGTCAATCTATCGGATCTATAAATATTAGAGTTTAATTAATTTACAGATTTAAAAGAGGATAAAATATTAAATATGAAGACCTAATAAAAAAAATACAATATTAAATAATCAAACAAATGGATTATTTGAAAAGAAAAATAAAATATAAATCCGACTTACAAATCATACAATTTTAATAGAAAAATAAAATACTAAATATGCAGATTTATCATAATTAAATATATTTATATTTAATTACTATATAAATCTATGAGAAAGTATATATATTAAATATGGAGACCTAATAGAAGTTAAAATATTAATAGCCAAACAAAATGATTGTTTAAAAAGAGAAACAAAATATTAACCTGACTTACAAATAATACAACTTTCAAGGGAAAATATAATATTAAACATATAGGTCTATTAATTTATGAGATACTAATTGGGTTTAGATAAGATTTTTAAACTCATCGATGCACGATTGAACGTATTCTACGCGACAGGATCTAAGAAGAACAAGATGGATTGATGGGTACCCACCTCTTGAAGCGTGAACGGTAGATCTACGACAGTTTTGGTTGAAAAGGCCGATGCTTAAGGCGTCAATTCGTCTAAGTCTTGAGAGAGAATAATTTATGATTATAGAGAGCAAAGAGGTTTTAAAGTTTTATTTATAATGGTGGAAAGTTGGGTAATTCTAATTAAGTCTTTTTGTAAGGGATTTAATAAAATAGAAGTTTTTACACGGAAGAAGAATCTATACGTAACTTAATAGCTTGAGAAAAGGTTTCGTTCCAGCGCTTTGTGTAAACACAGAAGCAATTAACGTTTCTCTCCCGAAATTACAGTTATACTTTTTAACTTGTTTCATCAATTAAAAATGGACGTAACTTTTTATATTTTTATCAGAAATCAATAAATTATATATTGTTGGAATCGTATCGACGAGAACTTCGCAATGAGTCTAATATTGATATAAAAAAATCAAAATTTTCCTAAAATATGGTGGGTTCATTGTGGAGCTTTAACACCATACAGGTGTGATACATCATCTAATACTGTTAAAATAAAGTCTAAAAATCCGGGTTGTTACAGTGTCAAACTTCCACCCGCTAGCGCGAAGCGTCGATACCCCGAAAATGAGGTGTCGGCACCCTGGCGCTAGGGTGTCACTCCTCGTTTTAGGGGCGCCGACGCCTTTATATCGAGGTGTCGGCGCCTCGTTAAAAAAACTATTATTATTATTATTATTTCTTTTAGTTTTTTTTTTTTTTATCAAAGCACTGGAGGCTCTAGCGCCTCGGCGCTTCGCTAATTTTTTATATCGAAGTATCGACAACTCGATATAGAGGAATCGACGCCCCTAAAACGAGACGCTGACGCCCCATTTTTTTTTTTTGCCGACACCTCAATATAAAGGCACTGACACTTCCGAGCCAAGGTGCCAACGCCTCTCTATCGAGGTGTTGGTACTTCGCTGCCGAGGTGCTAGCGCTTCACTATCGGGCGCTCACATTTTTTGAATAAAATATACCTTAAAAAGTAAGTTTGATACTTTCTTCGAAAAAAAAGAGAAAAGTAAGAGACTTTAAAAAAACTTTTAAAAAAATCAAGAATGAGGGTTGAAAAAGAATATAACTTTTAAAATATTTTAAAAGTTTAACTCTAGTCAGTAAAGTAGACCCATGCCACTCATCACTTCACAAAAAAGACGTTGCGTGTTGCACCCATATCAATTGGCATAGGAATATCTCTACGTCCGGGCGCATTTTCCCCTTCCCATAAACCCCATATATATATATATATATATATATATATATATATATATATATATATGGACAATGTTAAATGAAAGAAAATTTTATTGAGGACAAAGTGCAGGCGGCTGATGTGGCGCAACACAATTGGCTACAAGTGTAGTGGGACTCAATGCAGGTCGTTGTAGCCAATTGCGTTAAGCTATGTCAGCCACCTGCACTTTGTCCTCAATAAATTTGTCCTCCGTTTATAATTATATATATATATATATATATCACTTTGGGTCAAGGATCAAAATTTCGGCCGAAATGATCAAAATTTCAGCCGAAATTATCGGTTTCGGTCCCCACTGAAACAATAATTTGGGACCGAAATTTTGGTCATCAAATATATGAGATTGAAATTATCGGCCGAAATTCAAATTTTCGGCCGAAATTTCGGTTTGAGTCCCCTCTGAAACCGAAACAAAAACCGAAATTTTGATCATTGCTTTGGGTATAAAATACGATGGGTCTTGCAAGTTTGGATTAATGGTCGCCACCGACGTTAATATTGACAGTAAGCTAAATGTTGGTAGGAATAATAGCTCATGAATGATGTTCTACTATTAAATTAGAGTTTTTATCTTACATTTGTGATCAATCTGAATTGTCTAAGTGAAAATCTATTATTAAAATATGTTTCAGAATATGTTTCCGCGAAAGAATCATTTCGATAAGTGGATGTGACTCATCCAATGGCGAGCTTTTATATTAGCCATTAAATCTAAGAACAACAGTTATTATTAGAGTCCACCAAATTGGATGATTCAAACCTCCCAAAATGTGTGATTTTTTGGCTCATTTTCCTTCAACTTGTGATCTATCACTTTAATGGTATGGATTATCCACTGAATTTTAGATGCACACAAATTTTTATGCTCTCTAAAGTTTATATATGTCCTATGCTCCATCACTATAGAGCCGCTGGCTGAACTCGTGACCATGGGGAGGATACTGCATACCCAAGTCATCAACCACTGGGACAATCCCCTGCTGGGTAACAGCTCATAGCATTCAATGAACCCCGTCTTGTCAACTGCATAGTTACCAAGTTGGAAATCATGAAAATTTTGATAAAATTGCAAAAAAAAAGGAAAAAAATAATGAAAATTAAAAACAATATTTAATTTTAAAAAATAAATAACTATTCCAACAATTTATTTTGAGCAATATGTGTAGAAAAAATAAATAAACTAGCATTTAAAGTTTCTTATTATGAATCTCAATCATTTCCAAAAAATAATAAAAATAGAGAAAAGAAAAAAACAAAATTAGGGGTTATGTTTGTTATAGTGAATCTCTAATTTAGTGATTCACAATCTCATGAACGACTGAATCTTTAAGTTAATTTACTTTTTTTTTTTTAATCGGAAGTCTTTTTATCTTCTCTTTCTTCTTCTCGACTCTTCGTACATTTGAGTACCGAGATTTAGGATTTTGGTTTCAGTACGGACCGAAAACTTTAAAATTTTAACGGTTTTTTTGCATATACTCTCGTGTTATGCTAATATTATAAGAAATCCCCTGAGTTATGGGTATTTATTTTGCAACCCCTACTTTTGTATTTCTATTTCATATAACCCCTGTCGTTAACTAGCCATGAGTATATAGACGGAAAGCCTATTTCACCCTTAATTAAATCAATATTTTAAAAATACCATTATTCTAAAATGTCCTTTATTCATCTATATTTACAAGTCATGCCATTAAAGTTTATCACCATTCTAAAAGACCCTTCATTCACCTTTATTTACAAGTCATGCCGTTATAATTTACCACTATTCTAGAAGGAGTACCTTTACATCCACTCACAAAATCTTTGAGTTCACCCACGCTGAAACACATCGACTGCATTGAATCAAACGATGGAGATTTTTTATCGTTCCAATCTTTCATGAGATCGATTTTTAGATCATGGGTGTACCATCAGACGGTCGACTTTTTATTTCATGTGATACACACCCCTAAAAGTGACCTTAATATCAATTTTAAACATGCACGTGATGTTAAGGTCACTTTTTTGAGATGTGTGCCATGTGAAATAAAATATTGACCGTCTGATGGTACGATCATGATCTCAAGATCCATCATCGTTCGAGTTAATTCAATCAACGTGTTTCAGCGTGGGTGAATTTAAATATTCAGTGGGTGGATTTAAAGGTACTCTTATAAAAGGCCCTTCATTCACCCATCAGATTCAAGACTCATCAGATGGGTGATTCCCCCATTAAAGCATGCCAACGTTTGGACGAATACTCAACCAATAGAGGATTTGTGACAAACGATGCAATTATTCTTGAAAAGAAAACCTTCAATCTACATGTTCCACTCAAAATACTCGTCCCTCCAATTTCCTATATGATTCAAGACTTATTTTTAGGAATTGGATTGCCTAACCGCGCCTGCTTCTATCCACCGAATCTTTGAGTTCACCCACGCTAAAACACATTGATCGCATTGAATAAGACGATGGAGATCGTTTAGGCATACCATTAGACGATCAGTGTTTTATTTTGTGGCATACATCTCACGTATACGATTAAAATTAATTTTAAGGTCATTTTTTTGAGTGTGTACCAAATGAAATAAAAAATCAACCATCTGATGGTGCCACCATGATCTCAAGATCCATCGTGTGAAAGGTTGGGACGATAAACAATCTTTATCGTCCGATTCAATGCAATCAACCGTCTGATGGTGCCACCATGATCTTAAGATCCATCGTGTGAATGGTTGGGATGATAAACGGCCTCCATCGTCCAATTCAATGCAGTCAACTATCTGATGGTGCCACCATGATCTCAAGATACATCGTGTGAAAGGTTGGGAGGATAAATGATCTCCATCGTTCAATTCAATGCAGTCAACCGTCTAATAGTGTCATCGTGATCTGAAGATCCATTGTGTGAAAGGTTGGGATGATAAACGATCTCCATCGTCCGATTCAATGCAGTCAATGTTTTTCAGTGTGTGTGAACTCAAATATTTGGTGGGTGGATTTAAAACTATTCTTTTTTGTAAGTGGAGAGGTGGATTTAAAATTACTCTTACCACGTGTAAAGGGTGGCAATTTAGTAATTTAATTTTTAAAAGGATAAATATGGTATTTAGGTTATTCTTTAATGGATGATTAATTAACATCCGTTAAAGAGGTGTTTTATAAACACCAAAATGTTAACTCAGGAATTTAAAGCAAATAGCTATAATTGGAGGGTTATTTGAAATATCAATATAACTCAGGGGAGTATTTGCAAAAAAACCCAAATTTTAAACCATGGTTAAGAGAAAAAAGGTTTAGATACGGAACCATTATCTCGAGTTTTAACATTTAGCACTTTGAAAACGTATTTATAATGATAAAATCACAAAAAACTCATTTAAAACTCAAAATTTGCTTTTTTCTTTCTTCAAAAGATCACGTTAATTGTGAAAGGAATGGTTCAAAGAAAACGCGATTGAAAAAAAAAACGCCGAATTGATAATTATAATCAGCCATTCACATTCATTTTAGAGAGAAAATCCTAGCGTGTAAATTAATATATAGCTAATAAGATGTTTAGATGTTGGATCATTTATAAAGGATAAGTCTACAAATTCCTTTTTTTTTTTTTTAAATATTGTCATGTGGTCGAGTCATTCTCGAGAATTGAGGAACAGATGTGATAAATGCGGAGCAGCATGAGAAACACCAACTATAGCAATGAGTAGGACTCTTAATGGGCCGGGTCAGCCCGTATTTTAGCCCGCTCCCAACATGAAAAAAGTGATATTTTTTATTAAGAAAACTCGGCCTGGTGTCCAGACTCGCTAAACATGTTGCAACCCGGATAAATTCAAGCCGAGCTTGAATTGAGTGTTGCAATATATATATATATATATATATGGAAAAGGCCTCCGTCCTCCATGGGATTATAATTTTTTTTATATAGTTAAATATGATTTATTTAAATGCTCTGAGATTAAACCGTTAAACGATTTAAACTTGGGGCATTTAAGTCAAAAGCGCAATAACCTTGTGCATATATTTTTTGGTTAGACAAATTGGATGACTTAATTATTTGTAAGCAACCATTGCATAGTTTTTTAGCTACACAACTTGGATGGCTTGTTAATAGATTTTCAAGCAATCGTTGTCCGTTATAACCATTATGCAACAAATTAAAATAAAATATTTAAATAAAATCATGTACTTGAGTCTCTATAATGGTAATATAATTATTTAATTAAAATTTTAACTTTCTTCAAACTTTTATTAGCCTAACCAAATTTTATTTAAAAAAAAAATAGTCGAAAAAAAACCTGAAAAAAAACCCAAGCCCGGCCCGGCCCCTACAAGCCGGGCTTGGGCTAAGTACATCGTAGCCCAGGTTAGGGCGGGGCTGAAAAAATTGAGAACCCGGCCCAAATAGGTTAGGGCCGGATTGAACTCCAACCTTGCCCTAATCCGACCCATTGAGAGCCCTAGCAGTGGGGGACTAACTAACATAACCTCCTAACTCACACCTTATAAAGATAATAGTGAAAAATAACGTGGAGGACGAGAATCAAACCCACAACCTACTCACTCACATTGGAGGGAGCATACTGATCGGTGCCGAAATGTGACTATATTGCGCACCCTAAATCCTACATTTAACTATCCGATGAAAGCATCTGATGGTTGTTATGAGGTTTTAATGATTACAGGTGTCTTTGACTGTTGGATCGTTAAAGAGCATATAAGAGGGTAATTAAAGGATACACAAGGGCTATGAATAAAAAGGTCAAAAGAAGTATCGAAATCCGTGAAGCAACTTAACATCCACCGAGAGAGTGAAGAATCTACCCTTTGATGTCAATCGATTGAGGACTAAGTGTCAATCGATTGACAGGAAAGGACAACTTTATCTCCACTTACTTCGATTCAAAAGTCAATCGATTGAGATTTGGTTCTCAATCGATTGAGGCTATTAGGGATAGGGTTTGCTCGGCCCTATAAAAAAGAAGCTACAACTTTTTGTAAAGGGGGATCCTTTTAATCACTTTTTAATATTATTGTGGGAGACTAATTTTCTTTTCTTAGAGGATTCTTCTTCCTCTCAGTAGATTGTATTAGGGTTTTAAATTCTCTTTTATAAATGTGAGAGCATAGATTGTACCTAGGAACAAAAGCATTGTAAAGAGATTTTGTGATAAATAAAAAAACATTATTAAAATGATGTCTTCGGATCTACAACGGGCTTGTACACCGAGGATGAGCAGCTAAAGTCATTTGCTCAAGGAGGAAGTGAACCGGAGATAAGTAACTGTTCTATTATCGTTTCTACAATTTTATGGTATTGTCATTGAATCATTCAATTATAAGTGTGTGCTTGGTTGAATATTATCGAGTCTTCGTTTACAGTCGATGATCGTGGTTATCAACAACCGTAAAAGAAGCACTCCATCTAGATCTATTCCTGCAGGTCGATCTAGGCTGCAGAGTGATTGATTTATCATTGTCGTGACTTAGGATTTTGAGATATGCTATCCTTTTTACATGACTCATACCGCAATGATAGGCTGAGTCATAGTTTTTAGATAGGGTATGCCGGATCCATAGTCGCATTTTTCTCGATTCATTTGTTTTCCTAATAAATGATGGTGTTCTGACTTAAAATGAATTTGTAAGATTGAATGGTAGAAAAGTTAAGAATCAATGGTTAGCTAACTCCCTAATCAATTTATAAACTATCATTTTTCTTCTTTATCATAATTTGTTCCGGCCTAGATTGATTAGCTTTCTTTTATTGCATTGAGAATCGTGTGGTACTTGTGTGGTAAATTAAATTTCTCCCTTGGTACTTCCTTGGGTGTTTTAAAGTTTCTGAAAGGATTAGATAAATTTCACATTTCCCTGTGGGTTCGACACCCATGTTCTTACCGTGCTACAATAGAACTTGTGCACTTGCAAGGGTTAACCTTAAAATCGATCAAGTTTTTGGCGCCGCTACCGGGGAAATTGACGAAATTATGATAAATTCGGAAAGAGATTTTTGTGTTTACTTGACAGTCAATCGATTGAGACCTTTTCCTCAATCGATCGACTGCCTTCTGTGATTATGAGTGCTAATTTGTCAATCGATTGAGTCGAAAGCTTCAATCGATCGACTACTTTGAGGCTTAATTCTTAAAATTCTAACAAGTAAAATTCTGAATTTTTAATTTCGAATTTTGAATATTGAAAATTTGGATTTTTAAAATTTGAATGATGAAAATTTTGAGATTGTTGAAATTTAAAATGTGGAGCTTGAAACTTGAATTTTGATTTTTGAAATTTGCAATTTAAAGTTTGAAATTTAATTTTTTAAAAAATTAAATTTTAATTTTCATGTGTGAATTTTGATTTTGAAATTTAAAAATTGGCATTTTGGATTTTTGACTTGCCAAATCTTCTTTCCCTTATTTTCTTCTCTTTCGTAAGATTTTGTGGAATTCTTTTAGGAAGTATAGATTTTTAGGATCTCTTGTTTAGGAAGTATATGAGTCTTTTATTCTTTTCCTTCTTTTTCTCTTTTAGGTAAGATTTCTATAGGATTTCGTAGGATTGTCTTTTGGTTTTAAATTTTGAAATTTTGAAATTCAAATTTTGATTTTGATTTTCAACTTTTTAATTTCAAATTTTGACTTTTGAAATTTGAATTTTTAATTTTGAAATTTTAAATTTAAATTTTAAAATCATAATTTTCAATTTTAATTTTGATTTTTGAAATTCGAATTTAAAAAAAAAAAAAAAAAAAAATTCTTTTCTTCTGATACTGGCTACTGTTCATCATAGAACTCAATGGATTGAAAATTCTCTGTCAATCGATTGAGACTAGAATATTATTTGCTGTGAAAATTGTTGAAACTCTATTAACCGATTGAAATCTCTCTTTCAATCGATTGACAGAACCCCTGTCTCAACTGAAAAGTCTGTGCTGTCCAGTTAGAGTTTGGATGCTCAATCGATTGATTTTAAAACATCAATCGATTGACGGATAAGTCCCTGTTTGAATATTTGTGTGTGCTTTGTGTCAATCGATTAAGACCACTTCTTCAATCGATTGAAGTTGATACTTGTGTTTTGTTATGGAATCATCAATCCTTTTTGTGAGTGTTGGTGCATGAGCTTTACTCGATATCATCACCTACATCTGCAATCGTTTAATCTTGAAATCGAACGATCTTGTAGAGAGAATCGCATAATCTCAAGGAATCAGTATCATCATACTAAGACTATGGCAGATCAAAGGAATGGGAACAATCAGAATATTAATAATGAAAATAATAGGAACAATAATTATGATGAGGGCCCAAGAACATTGGAGTATTATAATGATCCTGATTTTTACGAGGATTAGGATAGTATCATGCACGCCCCCATCCCAGGGAACCATTATGAATTCAAATCCACAATGATTCAAATGCTATCGATTTACTATGGATTCTCAAACGAGAATCCACATGTTCATTTGAACGAGTTCATTGCAGTGTGTAAAATGTTCTGAGTGCATAATGTCACCAACGAGATAGTTAAGCTACGACTCTTCCCTTTCTCTTTAAGAGATAAGGCAAAAACTTGGTTTTACTCCTTAGAACCACAATCTATTCAGAGTTGGGCAGAGTTACACCGTCAATTCCTAAAAAAATATTTTTCCATGACCAAAACCATTGAGTTGCGTCAAAAGATCCAGTTCTTTTACGAACAGCCTACAGAAACATTTCATGAATGTTGGGAACGCTTTAAGGAATTGATTAAGAGTTGTCCTAATCATCAACTGCAAAGGTGGCAACAAGTCCAAAGTTTTTACAATGGACTAATTCTAGAAGAGAGATGCATGATTGATGCATCTTGTGGAGGATCGTGTGCCAAGAAAGAGGCAGATGAATTGTGGGCATTGTTTGAAAAGTTGTATCAAACCTCAATACAAAATGCAACTATGGGGCGAACTAATTTGGATGTGGCAGCTAAATCTCATGTGTTAACCAGAGATGGACTATTTGATGTCAATAACAACACTTCAAATCTTTCAACAAAGGTTGACATGTTGTCTAAGCAAATGAACATGTTGTTAGCTGCAACTAAGCAAGCTAAAAGCCTAAGCAACCCCACCGCTTATTCAATCTGTGACCACCCAGGTCACATGGCTAACGATTGTCCAACTACCTTGTCATTCTTCCCTGATGAACCTGCTCCTCAAGAGCAGGTGAATCTGACTTAATCATATCAGCGACAGGGTAGGAACATGTACTCAAACACCTACAATCCGGAATGAAAAAATCACCCCAACTTAGGATGGGGAGGATCAAACCAAACTGGATAGGTGAACCAGCAGTACAGATCCAACGTAATGAGTGGACAACATAACTTTCGTCCACAACAGAATTCTAATTTCCAGCAAAATTCTAATCTCCAGCAGAATTCTCCTTATTATCATCCAAATTCTGAATACCGAAAAAATCAGAATTTTAATCAATCTCAGACCACCGCTTCGAAAGATTCTAATTTGGAAGAAAAGATTATGCGAAATATGCAAGCTTTTCAGCAGATGATGATGGATCAATTTAGCCAATTGACAAATCAGTTGAGTCAACGAGAGAAAGGTAAGCTGCCTAGCCAACCTATCAACAATCATCAAGGCCATGCATCATCTGATGAAGGACCATCAAACAGTCAACAGTTGAAAGTTGTTATAGTGCTGAGAAGTAGGAGAGCAGTTGATAATCAAGTGGAGATGCCAGTGGACCCAGACAAGGTTGAAGAAAAAGAAGCCACAAAAGGCAAAGGACTAAATAAAGGAAAAGAGAAAGAAGGTCCTCAAAATGTCCAACAAGTACCTGGAGAAGAACCAGAAAATGAACCTCGTTCCTATACCCCAAAGGCACCATTCCCTGAGTGCCTAACACCTCCACCTAGAATGGGGAAAGGAGCGTCAAAAATAGAAGAAATCTTCGAAACATTCAAACAAGTGAAGATAAATCTCTCATTACTTGAAATAATCAAGCAAGTCCCTGAGTACGCAAAATTTTTCAAAGATTTATGCACTCAAAAAAGAAAAGCACGTACTCATGTTTCAAAGAAAGTGTTCCTGACTAATCAAGTCAGTTCGATACTGCAACTGGATGCCCCACGAAAACTTAAGGACCCTGGAGTCCCAACTGTTCCATGCGTTATTAGCGGGTAATCAATTGGGAAGGCGTTACTAAATTTGGGAGCAAGTGTCAATCTGATCCCCTACTCAGTGTACGAGAAATTAGGACTGGGTGAATTGAAACCCACGACAGTTACACTGCAACTTGCTGATAGGTCAGAAAGAAGACTTAGGGGTATTATCGAGGATGTTTTGGTTAGAATAGATAAATTTGTTTTTCCAATGGACTTTATTGTGTTAGACATGGAACCTCCAGTTAAATCCATCAATCAAGTCCCAATCATTCTTGGGCGTCCGTTTCTCGCGATCGCAAATGCCTGCATCAATTGTCGAATAGGAGTCATGGATGTTTCTTTTGGAAACATGAAAGTTAGACTCAATATCTTTCATGCAATAAACTATTTTCCCAATGAGGATGAGGTTGATTGTTTCTACATTGATCAGGTAGACAAAGTAGTGGATGAAGCTTTACCATCAATGCTTACCAAAGAAGAATTCGAAACTGCTTTGTTAGCCATCTATGAGGAGCCAGGATCTGCGAAGAAACAGCCAGAAGAGAAGAGGACGATTTCATCAACTGAAGATGATACGTTATGTGAAATTGAGACTACGGTGGAACCATTACCTGTTGAGGTGAAGGATGAGCTGACTCCATCAATCGAGCAGCCACCAACCGTCGAGTTAAAGCAACTGCCTGAGTCACTCAAGTATGCTTTTCTGGGACCTCAAGAAACACTTCCGGTAATTATCTCATCAACATTATCGAAAAAATAAGAGCATGAATTGTTAAAAGTACTCAAAGATCATAAAAAGGCCATCGGATGAACCTTAGCTAATCTGAAAGGGATTGATCCATCAGTTTGTATGCACAAGATACATCTGGAAGATGATAGTACACCATCGAGAGAACCACAGAGGCGACTTAATCCGAATATGAAAGAAGTCGTTTTAAAGGAAATCATCAAGTTACTCGATGCTGAAATAATTTATGCGATCTCGGGCAGTGAATGGGTAAGTCCAGTTCAAATTGTTCCTAAAAAGTCTGGGATAACAGTGAAAGAGACTACCGAAGGGGAATTGGTACCTAGTCGTGAAACTACAGGGTGGCGCGTGTGCATCGATTATCGAAAATTGAACACGGCTACCAGAAAAGATCATTTTCCTCTTCCATTCATTGATCAAATTCTTGAGAAGTTAGATGGGCAGGAGTTTTACTGTTTTCTCGATGGATATTCGAGCTACAATCAAGTGCCCGTATTTCCTACAGATAAAGAGAAGACAACATTCACGTGCCCTTATGGTACTTTTGCATATCGCAAAATGCCATTCGGCTTATGTAATGCTCCGGCCACTTTTCAACGATGTATGTTAGCCATATTTTCAGATATGATTGACAAATTCATCGAAGTATTCATGGACGATTTCTCTGTTTTCGGGAAGACATTTGAATCATGTTTAAATCATCTTGCACAAGTGTTGCAACGTTGTGTAGAATCCAAACTTGTTCTCAGCTGGGAGAAGAGTCATTTCATGGTCCGACAAGGAATTGTCTTGGGGCATATCATTTCGAAAAAAGGGATTAAAGTTGACAAGGCAAAAGTCGACTTAATCGCTAATCTGCCTCCACCAAGAAATGTTCGTCAAATCTGATCATTTTTAGGTCATGCTAGATTTTACCGATGATTCATCAAATATTTTAGCAAGGTAGCTAAACCATTGTGTACCATGCTTGGAAAAGATGTTCTGTTCGAATTTGATAAGAAATGCATGAAGGCCTTCCTAAAATTGCGTGAGCTGTTATCAAATGTGCCAATAATCCAACCACCGGATTATTCTCTACCTTTTGAACTCATGTGTGATGCATCCGACTATACTATTGAAGCAGTCTTAGGGCAAAAGGTAAACAGATTACCTCATGTGATCTATTACGCCAGTAAGACGCTGATCGATGCCCAATTAAATTACACCACCACCGAGAAAGAATTGCTAGCTGTGGTGTATGCATTGGATAAATTCCGCTCCTATTTGCTGAGATCGAAAATAGTGATCTTTTCAGACCACTCTATATTAAAATATCTGTTGAAAAAAAAGGACACAAAACCAAGGTTGATCCGATGGATCTTGCTCCTCCAAGAATTTAACTGAGATCAAAGATAAAAGATGGGTCGAAAATGTTGTAGCAGATCATTTGTCAAAAATTTTGTCTGAAGAATCATCAGTATCTGAGGATATTCGTGACACCTTTCTAGATAAACAGTTAATGACAATTGATACAACAGGTACAAAAGTTCCTTGGTTTGCCAACATTGTGAATTATTTGGTCACTGACAGAATCCCTACCCAATGGGGTAAAAATGATAAAAATCTGTTTTTCTCTCAAATAAAATGCTATTTTTGGGATGAACTGTAATTGTTCAAATTCTATTATGACCAAGTCATTAGAAGATGTGTGCCTGAAGAAGAACAATTGAGTGTCATTAACTTTTACCATGCTGGGGCCTGTGGAGGCAATTTCGGAGGACAAAAGACCGCACACAAGATTCTTCAAAGCGGATTCTATTAGCCCTCTATATTTCGGGACACTGCCAAATTCTGTAAAGAATGCCAACGATGTTAACAGCTTGGAAATATTTCACGACGAAATATGATGCCACTGAACCCGATTCTGATTGTTGAAATTTTTTATGTTTGGGGGATCGACTTTATGGGTCCTTTTCCCCCATCGTTCGGGTATTCATATATTCTAGTAGCTATTGACTATGTTTCCAAATGGATAGAAGCTGTGGGAACCCGCTCGAATGACCACAAGGTCGTGGTCAAATTCTTGAAAGAAATGTCTTTAACAGATTCGGGATTCCACGAGCAATCATTAGTGATGGCGGTTCGCACTTCTGTAACAGCCATTTTACCACTTTAATAAAGAAATACGGCGTTACCCACAAGGTGGCAACGCCGTATCACCTGCAGACTAGTGGTCAGGTGGAAGTGTCGAATCGGAAAATCAAAAGAGTTTTAGAAAAGACGATACGACCGGACAGAAGAGATTGGTCGAATCGCCTATCTGATGCTCTTTGGGCATATCGTACTGCATTCAAAACCCCGATCGGAATGTCACCGTTTAGGATTGTCTATAGGAAGGCATGTCATCTCCTAGTTGAATTGGAGCATAAGGCATTCTGGGCCATAAAAAGATTTAATTTCAACATGAAAGAGGCAGGGTCCAATCGACGCCTTCAGCTGAACGAATTAGAAGAACTACACTATGATGCGTATGAGAATTCGAAGATGTATAAGGAAAGATATAAAAAGTTGCACGATCAGTCAATTTTGCGGAAAAAGTTTCACATTGGGCAAAAAGTTTGGCTGTTCAACTTCAGACTTAAGCTTCATCCGGGAAAATTGAAATCACGATGGGAAGGGCCATTTCAGGTTGTCTCCACTACCGTGCATGGTGCGATTGAAATTAGAAGCCTTTTGGACAATCGAATTCTCAAGGTCAATGGGCAACGACTCAAACCAATGATCGAGCCAATGACCCAGATGAGGATTGAGGCAGCGCACCTCAGTGACCCAGAAAATTGAACATTGAAGTGGTCAAGCTGTCGACATTTAAACTCAGCGCTTCCCGGGAGGCAACCCAGTGTGTTTTCTTATTTGGACGTGTTTGTATTTGAGAAGAGTCTTTTTCAATCGATTGACTCCACACAGTCAATCGATTGACATTCTTCACTCAATTGATTGAGACTAACCCTGTCAATCGATTGATGTTTAATCATCATCTCCCCCCTTCGTTTGTCAATCGATTGAGAGACCAATGTCAATCAATTGACATCACCTTGAATTTAAGGCCAGTTTTTGGAAATCAGCGCGTCAATCGACATACCTTATCGATTACAGCTAAATTTTAGGGCACGTCAATGTCAATCGATTGAGACTAACCCCTCAATCGATTGACTTGATTGCTTATTAACTCTGTTTGTTTCCGAGGCACCTAAACGGTGCGACTTTTCGCGAAAAGCTATTCTCAATTGATTGACATAACTGTGTCAATCGATTGACAGTAAGAGTGGATGAGTGGATTGCACCACGTCGCATCCACATGCCTGGTGTCTTTTCAAATCCTCGCGACGTAGTGAAGGCCAACCGTTGTCATTCGATTGAGACCCTATCCTCAATAGATTGACAATTGCATTATATAATGGGGACACCCGTGGTCTCCTTCTTCACTCGCCTCATCCAATCCGAGTTAGTATTTTGATATCCACTCTCATAGTACGCGATCGAAATGGCGGCGCCTGGACCACCGATATACCGACCACCTCGTCCCGCCAACACTCCTATGCGCATTCCTAACGACGAGTACGTGAATCGTCAGTTTCAAACGGAGAATTTCTTCAATCTAGCCAAATTTCGTCACATTGCAGAGGTCGCCCGTTCGATTGAATTTATCGAGGTTCTGCACTTGGAAATGCTGCTCGCTCCTCCTCCCATTGATGTTTCGCTCCGTATTCTGAGGCTATTTTACCAAAACATGGAATGGGTGTCCGCTCCAGTGTCACCAACGAGATTACCATTCATCCGCCTCTAGATCAACAATTGGAGATATAGCTTGCATGCTGCAGATCTCGCACAGGCTTTCAATTTCTACGTGGTTCGCCCATTGAACCACCACATCAATCCCACTGTTGATCTCATCCAGGATATTATGATCAATGATATGTGTGGAGGACACCGCGGGACCGATTTGGCCACTAAAAGAGCAGTTTTACCAATGGACATCTTGTTTTGAGACATCGTTATGTCAAACAATTTGCTACCGCATGGCACAAAGAGCGAGAGGATGAAAAATAGGGTGTTAGCACTGTACGCAGTGCACACGAATACTTGGTTTGATGGCCGGGTTTGATGCTTGAAGAGATGTATCGGTGTCACAGCGACATCGTGATCACCACCAAACTAAAGAAGCGAGAAGCTATTCTCTTGCATTTCCCGCACTATGTGATGCATCTTCTAGACCAAGTTGGGTGCCAGATTTATGATGATGAAGAGATGGGTGATATGTAATTTTATCACTACGGCACGAACGTTTGGGATAAGAGCATCAAAGCTATTCTACGTGTGACGCCACCTCCAATTGAAGTCGATGAAGTACCTCCTCCTCCCCGACCAAACCACGCACAACGCCAACGCGGCAGCATTAGATGGCTTCATCCTGAAGAGGTCCCCGATTTTAACGCCGAGACAGCAGTCGCTCGCCTCGAGGCGTGACTGCTGCCTCGAGGCGATCATGGTTTCAAACTTCACTGTGGGAGGTCGTGATCGACGATCACGGTTTCAAACTTCACTTCTCATGCGGATGGCCCGGGAATCATTCCCTGGGCGTGCCGACGGATTCATCGTAGGAGCAAGGGTGGTGATGGATGAGGAGGGAGACCCTGAGTATGATGATGATGATGATCAGTAATTGTTGTTTGCGTGTTTGTTTGTGTTTCTGTCTGTTTAGTGTTTGTGTTTCTGTTTTAATTTGTTTGGTGTGTTTTTCATTTTATTTTTAGGTAGGATTAATCGTAGTTTGTTTATTTAATCTCTAAGTTGACGATGGGATCATATGGTTGTAATCAAATCTATCAAATCAATGCAATCAAAGTGTTTGTAGTATGTTAATTTTTATGTTCATTCTCGGATTGATGCATAAGTGCATCAGTCAATCGATTGAGATGTCACCCTCAATCGATTGAGCACATTAAGCCTTCAAATTCCTTGAAAATTAAACTCCAAATAGTCGATCGATTGAGGAACAATTATCAATCGATTGACTCTTGCGTGGACAGATCTTTCTAATTTGTCAGATACGAAAAGTCTCTCTACATAAACTGTTTTGAAAAGGCACAATTCTACTTCCCTTGGCATCTTGTGTCAATCTATTGACACTAAAACGTCAATTGATTGACTAATGTATAATTCCGGAAGGTTACATCTCCCATTCCGGAAATCGAAGATTTGAACCGTCCATAGAGTCCGTAGTGTAGAAGGTTTCTTAGAGAGTCTTTAGAGTCCGTCTTTTAGAAGTTTTTCTCTATTTAAAGACCTTATTAGGTTAGTTATTTTACAGTATCCCTTTAGTCAAGAAAATTCTTTCCCCTTCCCCAAGCTTTAGCCATGGCTTCCATTCGGTATCGTACCCGATCTGCTATGAGAAAATTGATGGAACCAGAGCAAAAACATGCACACTACCACTCTCCACGACCACCGCTTGATTTGTCAAGTCATGGAGTCATCAATCTTGATGATGAATCAACTATAAAAGTCAAATCGAGTTTTACTCGTTCTGACGAGGCCATCAACGACCCATCAAAGAACTTGATTCCAACCTACTTGTGGGAGGAATTGAATCTGCCCCCGCCTCTCGTACCGCCGCCTTCTACCCCACCACCATCTCTGCACCACGCAGTTATTCCACCACCACGTGAGGGAGGGATCACCGAGGAAATGTGGAATTATGTGTTCCCGAAACCAAAGGAAGGAAGTTCCACCATGGATGACTGAAGGATTAGGAATGTTAGTCGTAGGGTTTATTTTCTTGCATGTTTTAGATTAGGTTCGATTTAGTTTTTTCTTAGGTTAGGTTATTTTATTTCCATTTTCAATAAGTGTAATAATTTGCATACATTTAATAATTGAGTACCTATGTGTGTTTTTAATTTTCGAACCCAATACCTTTCACTTGATCCGCCAATTACTTTTCGTTGCAGCAAACAAGTTTGGGGGGGGGTACACTCTCCAGTATTTTCACCAATGAGGGCATTGGCCAAATCAGGTTTGGGGGGGTATTTCCTTCAATCCACATGTGTAGAATTATTATTTAAAAAAAAAAAAAAAAAAAAGGGAGTCTGTTCTCGAAATTTAAAGTACATCAGTCAATCGATTGAGACCAACTGACTCAATCGATTGACTAATGATTAACAGACTTACTAGAAACCCTTATCAGTTAATCGATTAAGGAATTGGAATCAATCGATTGACTGATGACAATTAAAGTTATGAATTTCAAATTTTATTCATATTCTTAAATTGTTGATAACCGAAAATTCTTTAAAAATTGTTATCATACCATGATTATTTTATGAATGCTCATTAATTTTGAAAATTGTTATCATACCATGCATTGCTTTAAGTCCAAAATCTAAGAGTTTAAGTCAAAAATTGGAAATCTTAAAGATTCCAAAGAAAGACTAAAACCCAGTGAGCTTTGGAACCTTGTCCTCGTTCTTGATGAGTGCTGAAATAAATTCAGAGTTTCTTTAAATTTCTTGTTTAAATTGTTGAAATCTCGTATACTCTAGCTTTGATTTGTTAATTTCACGTGTGTTATACCATTACACTAGAAATCATTGTGAAAAAACTCAAGGCAAATAGACATCGTTACCATCGTGAAAAGAAATGATCTAAGGCCATTATTCGCTCGTTTTTGCCCAAAAGGCCCCACCATATATTGATTTATCTTGTTACACCCCCTTTGAGCCTCAACTGAAAGATTTTATCTTAATTATTCCTTGTAAGCTATATTAATCATACCCTACAACAGTGAAAAACCTTACCCTTCAATCTCTGGGAAATTGGAATAGAAGGATGAGAGCAAAATAAAAAATAGAGAGTTATGACAATAGTAATGTAAGGAGTATATGACAGAAAAACATAAAAGGTGAGAGAAAAAGAGAAAATTCATCTTGGTAAATGAGGTAAAAAATTAAAAAAATAAAAAAAAAATACTGAAAGTGGCGTTAAAAAGAAAGGAAAGAGGAAAGTGTGATAAAGAGGAAAAAGGTTCTGAAAAATTTAAGAAAGAGGAAGTGCAAAGTTAGAAAATCAAATATGTTTCTTTTTTCGATTTCTCAGAGAACTTTGAATCCAATTTTCCCTTTATTTCATAACCTTCACCCAAGCCCCATTACAACCTTAGAAAAGACCTTTTTGATCCAACCATGGGTGGTAAATGCCTTGTGGAGAATGATTATACAAATGTCTATGGTGCTTGGTATATGCATATTTAAAATACAAATATCTGTCTCAACGAGGTTTCTTTCTAAATTCGTTGGTACGTCGTCTTTCTTATAACATGTGAGATTTTTCTAATTTGTGTCGTAATTCCAATCTCACATCTGAGTGAAAAATAAAGCTATTTATCATGAGCGATTTCATTTGGAGTGAATACCCATGGTAAGGATTGAGTCTAGACATGGGATCTAAAGGTTCCTAGTTCAAACTTACTCTCAGATAACGAAACTTTAGCAGTGATGAATGCGTAACACTTTGAGGCATGAATTATGAGCATTGGAAAAACAATGAACTAAATTGAATGAGCATTACGAAAATAAGCATGGACAGTAGCATTTTATAAGAATTCACGGATAATCAATCATGCAAGGGCATGACTACAATTCTGAAATTCATAAGCTTTGAAGTTTGTAGGTACCTTCCCTGAAAACCTTCAGGAGACAAAACTCCTCCACTAGGATCACCTAGGGGTTTAAAGGCTTATTGCATGCGCTAAATGCAATCGTGCTCCCTACGAAAGTAGCATTTAATTTTTTTTTTAGGATGTTAGTTTTCTTTGCTTTGACATATTTTTCATTCTCTTTGCTCGAGGACTAGCAAAGTATAAGTTTGGGGTTGTGATCGGTGCCGAAATGTGACTATATTGCGCACCCTAAATCCTACATTTAGCTGTCCGATGAAAGCATCTGATGGTTGTCATGAGGTTTTAATGATTATAAGTGTCTCTGACTGTTGGATCGTTAAATAGTATAAAAGAGGGTAATTAAAAGATACACAAGGGCTATGGATAAAAAGGTCAAAAGAAGCATCGAAATTCGTAAAGCAACTCAACATTCGCCGAGAGAGTGAAGAATCTACCCTTTGATATCAATCGATTGAGGACTAAGTGTCAATCGATTGACAGGAAAGGACAGCTTTGTCCCCACTTACTTCGATTCAAAAGTCAATCGATTGAGATTTAGTTCTCAATCGATTGAGGCTATTAGGGATAGGGTTTGCTCAGCCCTATAAAAAGGAAGCTACGACATTTTGTAAAGGGGGATCCTTTTAATCACTTTTTAATATTATTGTAGGAGACTAATTTTCTTTTCTTAGAGGGTTCTTCTTCCTCTCAGTAGATTGTATTAGAGTTTTTAATTCTCTTTTATAATTGTAAGAGCATAGATTGTACCTAAGAACAAAAGCATTGTAAGGACATTTTGTGATAAATACAAAAGTATTATTAAAATGATGTCTTCGAATCTACAACGGGCTTGTACACCGAGGATAAGGGGCTAAAGTCATTTACTTAAGGAGGAAGCGAACCGGAAATAAGTAACTGTTCTATTATCGGTTCTTCAATTTCATGGTATTGTCATTGAATCATTCTGTTATAAGTGTGTGCTTGGTTGAATATTATCAGGTTTTCATTTACAGTCGGTGATCGTGATTATCAACGACCGTAAAAGAAACACTCCATCTAGATCTGTTCCTACAGGCTGATCTAGGCTGCAGAATGATTGATTTATCATTGTCGTGACTTAGGATTTTGAGATATACTATCATTTTTACATTACTCATACCGCAATGATAGGCTGAGTCATAGTTTTTAGATAGGGTATGCGGAATCCATAGTCGCGTTCTTCTCGATTCATTTATTTTCCTAATAAATGATGGTGTTCTAACTTAAAATGAATTTGTAAGATTGAATGGTAGAAAAGTTACGAATCGATGGTTAGCTAACTCCTTGATCAATTCATAAACTATCATTTTTCTTCTTTATCATAATTTGTTCCGGCCTAGATTGATTGACTTTCTTTTATTGCATTAAGAATCGTGTGGTACTTGTGTGGTAAATTGAATTTCTCCCTTGGTACTTCCTTAGGTGTTTTAAAGTCTCCGAAAGGATTAGATAAATTTCACATTTCCCTGTGGGTTCGACACCCATGTTCTTACCGTGCTACAATAGATCTTGTGCACTTGCAAGGGTTAAACTTAAAATCGATCACATACCAACTAGGTTTGCATCTTAAAAGGACTTTGGCATTGCCATTTTTAAAAGTTATGAAAAAAATTTCGGGTTGGGTTAGGCATATACCATTGCTTGTCGCATAGCCAAAATTTTGACCCAACCTAATTTGACTCATTGATAGTGATAGGGCGGGCCTAACATGTCTAACCAACTATCCAAGCCTGATGCCAGTCACAAATCATGGTTGGGCGAGATAGCGTTAAGATGGTGATCTCCTAGAACTCATTTGGCAAGTGCCCATTAGGAATACCCATGCCCCATTGTATCAAATATCGGCCGATACCGATAAGTATCGGTTGTTTAGCAAAACCGATACGTATCAAGCATCAACTTGGGTATCAATATCGGTATCGACTGATATGGTATAGGTATCGGCCAATACCACTATTTTCTTAAAAAATGTATTTTTTTTTAAAAGGTACCAATACAACTCAGCATCGGATGATACGTATCTGCTGATTCGTATCGGGCCTCCATGGACCGACACCCAATACCGATAACGAGTTTGACACCTTGGGAATACCAAGTTGTATTTGCTACTTGAGACTGCTAACCGTGGTATTCTAGTCAATCAAACAATGCCAACATTAATTATAAGGATTATAGAAATTGTTGAGCACAAAATTAGTGAATGGTAAGAAGTGTACTTTCAATGATTTGTGGACTCATAAATAACTTGGCACTTCCCCATACTTGACCAGTAAGAAGGAGATTGACCCGAGTATTGTCGATGGCATTCGAGTCTAATGAGTACCTCGGATCAACTCTAGGGTTGTGTTCTGGATTGCTCTTGGGAGCCAAAGAGCGGCCCACTTAAAAGAGCAACTTTAAATTGCTCTTTTCAAGATAATCAAATTCTGTTTTGTTACTCTATGACAAAGCTAAGAGCACTTACAATCAAACAGTCTCATACTAAAGTGTTATGTGCCATATGCGAAAGCTGCTCTTTGCCTCCAAAGAATAATTCCAAACACAGCATAGAAGTACCCAAATAGAGTTTCATTTATGTTCCTAGGTTGATTAAGGGATGGATTAACCCTCGCCTTCTCACTTTAAAGACATATAATGCCACTTGGCATATGAATTTATCAACACAAGTTTTCCTAGTGGCATAATATCTAATGAGATTCTTGCAGCCAAAACAAATGCCCTTAGAGGATGTGTGTCATAGAACCATGAACCCTATGATTATTATTATTATTTTTTTAATGTGAACAATCGTCCATATTAAACTTCCACTTGTCCATATTAAACTTCCAAGATCAAATAGCATGCATTTTTTGTTGGATAATTTTTATACGATATTCACCCACTTGAATAATTTGGATTGGCTAAAAACTCTATCACATGGCCCAAATAATGGGAAGGTTAGTACGGCTTTCCGGCTTTATCTTAGGTCTAAAAGGAGATCCCACTAACCCGGAATGGAGTAGTGTTTTTAGTTATTTGAAATGTCGATCATAAAATTGTTAAGCTTATAGACATCCTTTTAGCACTGGGAATTTTTCCAAAGATAAAATTTTACAAATTTCTAAGAGCCTTGCCACGTATGGAAATCAGCTTGGCTTGAAAGGAATGATAGGCGAAAAGCTCTTAATAAATGCTGCTATCCACTCTAATTAGGTAAATCACACTAGTTTATTTTTTATAAAAGTTTACAACTTTTTGTGAAGAGATAGGGATGCAAGTTTGGTGAACGGAACCTGAATTTTTCGATTTTTGGTTCGATACACCCCAAACCGAAACCCATTCAGTTCGATAATTTTTATTTTTTTTCCTGAAACTGAAACCGATTCGGTTCAGATCAGTGTAGGTAAAATACCTATTTTTTTTTATTTTTTTAATGTATATTTTTCGATTTACTCAACCTACCCCCTCGATTTTCAATTTCAAGCCACCCAAATCTAAAACCGATCCAATTTCATTTCGGTTTGATTTCATTCGATTTTCGGAGCAGTTCGGGAGGCTCGATTTTTGATTCGGTTTCGGTGTTCAGTTCAAAACTTGCATCCCTATGAAGAGATGATGTAAAGATCTATAAGGTCAAAGATTACATTGTAAATAATATCATCATCCATACAATTCAAACCAGTCAAAAGACTTCAAACTGAATGGTTATCAGGTAAATCTCTAAATCAGTTTTAGCCATTTATTTTTAATTTGTTTGACCAATTTAAATTACAATGTAAATGTTTTATATCTGTTTTAGCCATTCATTTTAAAGGTGTTTGACCACTTTAAATTACATTAAAGATGTTCTTTTGATGCAATTTTTAAATCATAGATCCCACTTATATATATATATATATGAAAAATGGATCCCGAGGATGTGGTCAATGGTGTAGCCACATAGAAGGGTGTGGGGGCTCAAGCCCCCATTTAACTCTAGAGTTTCTATGAAATATGTATCTTATACAACCTCCGTTTGTATTTAAGTCCTTAAATCTATGATGTAGGCGCCCCCAATTCGATGGTAAAGTAATTACTAACTTTATATTTATCATTTGTAGCCCCCACCAACAAAATATACTTGCTACACCCTTGGACGTGGTTGTAAGATTCAATCCTATGACGTGGTTCATTTGGGCTTCAACGTGACATCTAAATCCCAAAATAACATCCATTTCCCTAGAAATTTTCACCCATCCCTTTAGGGTTTTAGATAACTTTTTTGCCTTTCAAATCATAAGTCAAATATCATGATTTGCCTAATAAACGTGGTACATTAAATTTTTTCCAACTTTGACCTAATATTCAACCGTAGAAAAAATATTATTTTCTAAATTTAATTTTTTAGATGGTATAAGAACAACCTTGGGCAACTTGCCAAGGCACCCAATCCTTGGGTAGGGTGTCACATGGCACCTAGTTGGCCACGTCATAGGGTTGAACCCTACAACCACATCCTATATATATATATATACACAAATGAAAATGGATTATTGTACCCAACAGACATTTAAACACTAAAATTGTGTTGAAAGGATGTTGCACCGTTAAAGTCGTAGTTTTTATCTCACATAGAAATGTGATTTAATTTTATGCTATGTGAAGAACCAAGTGGCAATTTATCATTGGAATATATCTCAATCCAAAGAAACATGTCCATAAGTGGATGTGAACCATCTGATTAATGAACTTCAATATCAACCATTAAAACTAAAAACTACAATCAACATATCAGAAGGTTTAAATTCCCCTAAAATACTATTTTTGGGCATGCTGCACTTCAACCCATGATCTATCACTTTAAATATGCAGATCACTCACATCTTAAACCATTGATCATGTAAAATCATTTAAATACCATTTTAATATTCAAATCACGGCTCAGGATGATAAAGATTATAATTCTTGCATAAACACCTTTGATTTTCTAGACGGGAGAGTTGGATCCATATGAAAAATGTCTGGTTACCATTATACCGGCTTTTTAAATAAATTAGGTAATCTTATAATACCGGTGACACCCTAGTAATCCATTAAAAAATATGGCTTAGAGTTTGATGCTTAACAGGTGATTTTGAACACATATTTTAAGGTATCTGCCGATCTATAATACAAAGCCGACGAAGCTTATGCTGTCCATGTGCTTTATTAATTGATCCAAGAAATTACTATTGTGTTTTGCTTCATTGACCTCAAATGTCTTAATCATTTTTATTTATTATAATAAGGCAGGAGTTATCTGTCTTTATTTAAATTTCCCATAACTTAGTCTTAGTCTTCCTCTATGTCAGACCCTTTTATCAACTTCCAATCGTTTTCAAACGCCACATCACAGGGAAAATAAAAAAAATGAGGGAGATGAAGTCTATGCGCCTGCTGAGACCATTGACTCCTTCTTCCGCACTTCCTTTATTTTATTATAAATATTCAAACTTTAATGGAGATGAGAGAGTTCCCTGAGAAGAGAAGATGATGTTGCAGTTTATTTTTCTAATTCATTTTCTTGGTCCAATCTATCTTCCATAGGTGTAGTCACTATAGTGACAAATTTCGTTTTCGATCATTTTTCAGTGGGGGGTCCTTTCGGTAAATTTCAGATATATTTTGATACATTTCAGAAAAAATTCTGGAAAATTTCGGAGATTAAAAAATATATTTATATTTTTTAAAAAAACTACTACAATATATACTAAATTACTAACATATTTAAAAAATAATATTAAAATAAATAAATAAACATTAAAAAAAGATACCAAAATTTCCGAAGCTGAAAAATATCAAAATTACCGAAAAGTACCGAAATTTTTTCAAAATTTTCATTGACCACCATTTCTGTGAAAAAATTGAGGAAAGAAAATTTGATAAAATTAATAAAATTTGAAAAAAAAAATAAATGCATTGTAATATATTTCAAGTGATATTTTTAATAATAATAATAAGCAATAAGGTGTTCAATAAGACACATCTATAACTATATAATTCATGTAACCATATAATGTATATGCATGATTCATTTAAGTTAAATTCTAAAAAAAATTAAAAAAATTGGCACACCCACAATTTAGAGATTTTTATAAAAATGAGACTTTTGTGACTGATGATCAGTTCATTTGGTCTTCTCCAGTTTTGAAATCATCAGGTTTTTTCATAAGGCACCGGTTGGGGATTTGGAGGTGATATAAAAATTGAATATTATTTCTGTTCACGATTGGAGTCATTGATCCACAATGAAATAGCGTTATTTCCTAGATTAAACTGGCATCATAAGATTATGAAGCTCATGAAAAGCCATTACCATCAATCTTGTTGAAAGCTAACTATCAAATTTGTATCAAAGATTATTTGAGTACGTTTGAGCAAGGATAAAAACTCAGATTCGGTCACGGCCGAAGTAGAGATCAACCTAGATTTCAATTAAACTTTCTGTAAATTTTCAGTCAAATTTCCAGTAGTCGGAGCCAGAGCCGACCAAAACCGATATCTTAAATGCGATAATTTGAATTTCCTGCGATATTTTATTCCGTGCGTGTGAGTCAAATTTTGACAAGATTCAATAGTTTAAAGTCGTTCATATACTCAATAGTAATAATACATGATGTAGGCGAGGAGAGTAGGTTTATCTTATTGTTTATAAAAGAGAGATGGACCCAGGTCACTTGCATCAATATATAGGAAGCTCATTAGTGCACTTTTTTGCCACTTGTTTTTGAACTTAGCCCAAAAGAAGCATCAATCAAAAGATCACTACCACCTAATTCAAGCACGTTTAGTGCACTTGTTTAACCACGTGGAATGCGTTCTTTGTATTTTTGAACTTAGCACAAAAGAAGCATCAATCAAAAGATCAATACCACCTAATTCAAGCACGTCAATATACACCCTTTGCTGAATTTGAATAACTCTATTAGAAAGCATGGATTGAATGGTTAGAATCTTTGAAATGCACCAAAAGTTTAGGGCTAACATCAACGCATGTGACGATTTGCAAGTTGGACAATTTGAGATAGTCAATGATTAGTGCCAAATAGCATAACAAGTGCTGAGTAGTGAGTGCCGTCTCATTTCTTGAAAGAGTTAGTTTAGAGTGAGTGTCCACCTATCATGGGTGGACATGACAGTCCACGCAATCTACAGATATGTGTGACTATATGACATGTACGAACTTTTAATATATAAAAGTCCGTGCACGTCATGCAATCACACAGATATGTGGACTACTTTAATGCATATGATGGGTGGACACCCATGGTAGAATAAGACTGCGTATGGCATAGCTCTCTGCTAGCCCCTGCTATAACAGAGTTTACCTACTTTAATTAGTTCTCATTCTCTTTTCTAACTCCCTTCAAAGGAGGATTTACCTGCTCTAGCAGCAACCTCTTTGCTCTCTATTAACTCCCTACTAGAGCAAATAAAATCAGCTCTGACAAGGAGTGAGTAGAAAGGAGGGTACAATTGTTGAACAGATAAATCATGCATAAAAGCTTACTATGCAAAGAGTTATCAAGGAGAAGTGGTATTTCATGTAGCAGAATGTCAGCAAAGAAGATGGAAACATGCTAAAACAAGTAAACTCTGCTATGACAGAGGTTAGCAGAGAGCTATGTAATGTGCAACCTAACTCTTCTCGATATACCTGGCCCCTATTCATCAAAGACAGAATGGAGAGATTTCATCCAAGATACAGTGATAAAAGAAATAAAACTCATGGAGTAAAGGGCTTCAAAATTTGTGAGATCGATTGTAGATGTAAAGATAGGGACATAGGGTATCTTTATTTGCGATGTCGTATTCTTCTTGCTCAATTGACTGTTTTGAATTAGATGATGGAAATTATTTTCTATACCAACCTTTCATAGAATTTATCTCGAAATCATGAGCCTATCATCAGACACTCATATATTAATTTCACGTGACACACATCTTATAAAGTAAACGTGATACCACATTTGATGGTACACATACTCGTGATGATGTTCACCTTTTGAGATGTATACCATATGGTATCAACATCTAATCATATGGTATCAACATCTCAAGATTTATTGTGTGAAAGATTGGAATGGATGAAAAAAAATCTCCGTTCTCTGATTCAAATCACTAAGCCAACGGATCTCCAAAATAAAGGGTGTTAGATTCTTACAGTTCAGCTATATTCGGTGATGCACCCAACTTGTGGCCCGTGCATTCCACAAATCTGAACGTGTCCTCGTCTACATAGACTTTGAAGAATCCGACGACAGGAACGAAAAATGACAAGTGGACGGTGTCACATACGCCAAGTGTGCCGCTAAGATAGGAGAATGTCTACGAGATAACGGCCTGCCGCAGTTAGAACCTATGGCGGTCTCTGAGAGAGGGCCCACCACAAATGGACTGACTTGTCACTCCCTGGGTCCCGCTTAATTTGTTTGCTAATATTTTATCTCCGTCAGCTGCTTCAAAGGTTGCTGGAGGGGAGCTCTCATAGCCGTCCATGTCCTAATCACAATCAAGAGACCACTTCTTATCTAGGGTTTTATATGTTTGTTTTGTCGAAAAGGGTAACGCTTTGTTGTAGTCTACATCTCATGTGATATATATATATATACGGAGAGAGAGAGAGAGATGTCCGTTGCATGGGCGAACAGAGCACTTGTAACAGATGTTTGAAAGGGTGGGCCATGGTTTACATTATTACCAACCGTTTGTTCACGGGTTCCGCACTTTTTAAGTCAATACCCCATTTTAGAGAGGAACTGTCCAATCTGTAAAAGTATTTAGCGAAACAGAGGGCTTTTTCGGATCTCAAGGCAGAATCATTATTTGTTCAGCTGTGACAGGCGTGAAAGTCAAATTTTGTCCTAAAAAACACTTGTGTTCAGTTTGGAAAGGAAAATTAAGGATAATTTATAAGATCGACCTTGTCAGATGTACCTTTTACTGCAGAGACCTTATAGTTTTACCTTTACCCAAATCGATCAGCTCCAACCCTAGCCACAGTAAAAAGTCAAAATTACCCCTTTCTTTAACGCATAAAAGCATCGTCTTCTTCCTCATTGTGATCTGCCCAAGGAACTTTCTCGACATAGAGATTCAACATGAAGCTCTATTTCTAAGGTACACTTAGATTTAAACCGAGGATACACCTAGATCTATGTCATCTGATATTTACATCTTTTCTTCTTCTTTCTAAGGTATTTATTTTGAAATTATTTTTTTTGGATATTAAAATTACAATCAACATCGACTATGAAAACAATCGATATCGACTGTTAACACAATCGATGGCGACTGTGTATACAGTCGCCATCGACTATATAAAAAAAAGATTTTTATTTTTATTTTTTTACAGTTGGCATTAACTGTAAAAAATAAAAAATATATAATAAATAATAAATAATAAATAAAAAAATTTTACATTCTGCATCAACTATTTACACAAAAAAAAAAAAATAATAAATTTTACAGTCGACATCGACTGTATAAAAAAAATAATATATATATATATATATATTACAGTCGGCATCGACTGTTTACACAATCGATGGCGACTGTGCATACAGTCGCCATCGACTGTATAATTTTTTTTAATTTTTTTATTTTTTATTTTTTTAGTAGACATCGACTGTTTATACAGTTGGCATCGACTGTGTTAAGAGTCGCCATCAACTGTATTAAGAGTCAACATCGACTGTTTAAATTTTATTTTTTTTTATTTTTTTTTTAAGAGGCAATATCGCCTTACAAAGGTGTATCTGGGTCGATCCAAATAGCAGATCGGAATAGATTGGATTGAGGAGAAGACGCCGTCACCTTCGTCACCTCTGATTTTTAAAAACTGTAGCAGATTAAAATAAGAAAGAAGATGATGTTTTTGTGCATTAAAGAAAGGGGGTAATTTGGACTTTTTGCTATCCTTAGGGTCGGCTAGGCTTCCAGCTGGTCGATTTGGGTAAAGGTGAAACTATAGGGTCTCTGCAGTAAAAGGTACATCTGACAGGGTCGGTCAGGTAAATTTCCCAAAAATTAATTATCCTCAACTTAGTACTAACATAAAATGCAGGCAATGATTAGGTCCGATCAAGTTGAATCATATTTCGAATTCAATCACAACTCCGATATATGGAAATAGCAAAATGCAGATTGCACGTCATTCTATAAAAAATAAAAATATAGCGAGTCAAAGATTCGTCCATATCCAAGGGCCGATGTGGTTGAACTTGAAATCCAGTTTAACTTGGTTAGATCTGACCATTGCCCACTAAAACCCATCCACCTTCTCACTTTTAAGTCACATGGTGTCATATACCATACAATTCTTACCTCTTTAAGTTGTCAAGTAGTTAAATATCTTGCAAACTTTCGAGCAATCCAAAAATTATGCCTCTTAGAGGATCCTTACCTTCAAATCCAAGCATCACAATTCTAACCCTTATATGCAAGGCCCATATTAAACTTTGCAAATCATATAATTTAAACCCGCTGATTAGCATTTGAGGCGATTAATGTGTCGCATCGCAATTGGCTGCATGTATAATAGGGCCCAAGTAATACAAATAAGGGGAGCCAGTCACGTCATCAGTCCCATGCACTTTGCCTGAAACACCTGTTGCCCTTTGCCATTTTTTGTTATTTTTATATAACGTTAAGGATATGAAGCATTTTTGGCTTAAGATGAGCTCCCATTAATCCCTTTTTAAAATGAAATTCCACACTATCATATACACAATTAAAGGAAGAAAATGAGAGTGACTTCTTCCAAACGAAAGGCTCGAACAACTCACAAATATTAATGGCTTTGGAATTCGTGAAAACAGCTGCCAGGTGATTCGGTAGGTTAAAGAAGCATAAGCAAAGGCTCTATTTTTATTATAAAAGTTGAAGCTTTATTTGAGAATTCCCTGAAAAGAGTACACAGTGTTGTCCTTTGTAATCTAATCCATTTTCTTTTCTTCTTTCAATAACTCATCCATCCGCAATGGGGTCTTCTCAATTTTTAAAACCATCATTTTTCCATAACGTACGGGTTGGTGTGATATGAGTATAAGATTCGGAACATAATTTATTATTAATTCATTTTTATTTATTTTTAATTGTGTCATTGAACCAAGATGAAGTAAGCTTTGTTTAGGCCTTGGGAAAAAGATTAAAAAAAGGGAAATTTCTCCAATCGACCATTGAACCAAGATGAAGTAAGCTTTGTTTAGGCCTTGGGAATCGGGGAAAAGATTAAAAAAAGAAAATTTTCTCAAATCGACCCTATCAGATACACTTTTTTCGTGAGAGACCCTATATTTTCACCTTTCACCTAACCGACCAGCTCCAAGTCGAGCCAGTTCCAGCTAGCACAAAAAGTCTCAAATACCCCTTCTTATACTTTTTTTTCGTTCTATATATTTAAAATTTTAAATATTTGAACTTTTTTATATTTATGCAATATGAAGCAGCATCTATGCCGTCTGATTTAAAGGTCACAATATAAAGATCAATGGTACCAAAGATTGAACAGCTTCAAATACCCCTTCTTACACTTTTTTTTTTTAAAGAATCGATATCAACTGTTTAAAGAATCGATACCCCTTCTTACACTTTTTTTTTAAAGAATCGATATCGCCTGTTTAAACAGTCGATACCGACTATTTAAAGAGTCGGGATCGCCTGTTTAAAGAGTCGTTATCGATTATTTAAAAATAAATAAATAATTTAATAGGCGGTATCGCCATTTTTTAGTGTTAATCTTTGGCATCATCGATCTTTATATTATGGCCTTGAAATCAGATAACATATATGTTGTTTTACATCGCGTAAATATAAAAAATCGTAAATATTTAAAATTTTAAACTGTGTAGAACCAAAAAAAGTGTAAGAAGGGGTATTTGAGACTTTTTCTGCTAGCCGGAACTAGCTCGGCTTAGAGCTGGTCGGTTAGTTGGAAGGTGAAAGTATAGGGTCGCTGACGGAAAAGGTGAATTTGACAGGGTTGATTTAGAAAATTTCCCTTAAAAAAACTATGTCCGGCCCTAGCGGGTAAGGCTAGGCCCTAGTGCCTGGAACTATGACTGTAAGAAATAATCGAGAATGCAAAAATTGGCCTGAAAATTGGCTGAACCGAATTGCTTCGAATCAGACCAAAACCAATTCAAAATCGAAATAACCGATTCCGGTTTGGTTCAATTCTCAATTTTGGGTAGCGAAAACTGTAAAAAATAAATAAATAAATTCAAAAAATAGCTTTAAACTGAAAAGATTAAAAATATATATAGATTTCAGTCTTTCGGTTCCGACTGAACCGAACCTAAATCGAAATTTTCGGTTTCAATTCAGTTTGCTTAACCAAATCCCTACCAAAACCATCAGGGGTTGGTGCAGTGGCTTGGACCACCCGTCAAGAAGCAAAGGTTCTTATTTCGAATCTCACCCGTTGTTCGCCCTATTGATTGGTATGTGTGATGTACAGGTTTTGCCCATACCCGAAGACTTAATCGGGTGTTCTAAGATGCCAGATATCCGTTATAAAAGAAATAGGCTCTAGCGCCCAATCCTAACTTTGGTAGACTTTAATATTCCCAACTCTAGCCTTATCTTAGGTGGGTCAGGGTAGGTTGTGGCGGAACTTCGTACTTTGTTATTTATTACTATTTTTGGAAAAATATTGTCAATATTTTTTTGGTCATTCAAGAAAAAGGGATATTTCAAATAAAGGAAAATAAAATCTAAATAAAACCTTTAAGACCTCACCATATAAATATTCACATTTATCTTTGCAAAAATCTGTTCAATGAATCTAGGAAGAATTTTCCTTCAAAAAAAAAAATCTAGGGTGAATTTCTAAAATCTCCACTTTAATCCTCCTTTTAAAGTTACTTTTTTAAATCATCCTCTTATTTTTTTTAAATATCTAATAAACTCATGTACTCAAAACTTAGTTATCTAAATGCCCTTTGCAACCATAAATATCCATCTTCATACCAAAATTTCCCTTAAGGGAGAAGATTCTAAAAATGGGTTGGTATGCTGAGCTTAAGGTGTCAAAATCGGTATCGGACTTGAATATCGTTCCATGGAGAACCAATATGATTCGGCCTATTTTTTTTTCAACAAAAAAAATAAAATAGAGGTATTGGCTGAAACCGATACCAAGTTGAGATACCAATACGTATCAGTTTGCCGAGAAATTGAAATGTATTGGTATTGGCCGATTTTTTATTGCATGGCTGGGCCAATAAGCCAATAAAAATAATATTTTTTTGATAAAAAAAATTGAAAAATATTAAAAATTCAATAAATATATAAAAAATTGGAAAAACTTCAAGAAAAAATAATTAAATAATATTTAAAAAATAAATATTTTTTAATCTTAAGAGAAAATAGTAAAAACAACATTTAAAATGTAAATATTAAGGTGAATATTTATGGTTGAGGAGTTATCTAGATAACTAAGTTTCAAGTCCAAGGGTTTATTAGATATTTAAAAAATAGGGAGAGGATTTAGAAAAGTAACTTTAAAGGGGGAGATTTTAGAAAATTTCCCATGAATCTAACAATAATATTTAGGGTTATTTTGACAATTTAATTATAAAAAATAACACATATCTTATATTTATATTAAAATATTTAATATATACAATTGAAAGAGATGCACGAGCAGGCCATATTTATGAGCTTCAGCTTATTAAGCTCTTACACTGCTCTAGCTACAATAGGCTTTCGATTTTGAGGCGTTAATCTGGCCCACTTGCCCCTAAGCTTTTGGGCTTGTGCCAGACCAGTCATATTAACAATCTTAAGCCATGAGACTTCCTTAACAACTTTTGTAGCCGTTATATACTCGACCTCCATAGTTGACAAAGCAACTATTCCTTGAAGCATAGACTTCTAGCTAATCGCTCCACCTGTCAAAACGAACACTTACCCTACGGTAGACCTTCTTCTATCAAGGTCACCAGTATAGTGGGAATCAGCGTAACCGTAGAGATCTAGCTCGCATGTATCTCCACCTTCAAACATCAATCCATTTTCAACAGTACCTATTAGATATCTCCATATTCATTTAACAGCAAGTCAATGCTCTCTTCCCGGATTAGACATATACTTACAAACCACACTCAAGGCCTGTATTAAATTTGGTCGTGTACTCACCATGGCATACATCAAACTCCCAACAGTATTTACATACTGAACATTCTTCATGTCTTCCCTTTCTGCATGTGTGGACGAACTCATCTTCTTTGTAAGCGAAGTTACTATAGCCTAAACTTCTCCATTTTGAATCGTGCATTCGAGATCTTCATTGTCATTATAGCCTAAACTTGGTTTTGATATCACTCGTTAGAATTCGAGAGACTGAGCTCTATTGCGATGAATAAGGAAAAAGAGGAAGAAGTAAAAGTAATCACACACAATACAAAGGAATTTACATGGTTCACCCAATCTAGGGCTACGTCCACGGAATATGCACTATATTTCGGAACGTTTACAGCGCACACTCTCTTCTTTCTAGTGCATTCTCAAACCCTTAGGAATATTCCCAAACCCCTAGGAACTTGCCTAAAACCCTTATGAATATTTCAAAACCCTTAGGAACTTGCCTAAACCCTTAAGAATTACCCCCGACCTCTCCGGACCCATATTTAATCCTCCCGAGCAATGGTTAGAGAGAGATATATCAAGACTGACAGGGACCCCTACTAAGATCGAATCTTATACCATTGAAAAGTAGGGGTTCTCAGTTTTCCAACAAGCCAAGAATCACTCCGATCCGAGTTGCACATAAAAAGTAATGGTGATCCAAAGTTCCGTACCCGAGATGACTCCAATATACCAAGGGGGAATGAACCTCTCGACAGGTTCCAAACCACTCAAGAGCCTCTCGAGGAGTTGGGCATGCTTGGCGTGTATAATATACACGCCAAGCCATTTTCTGAAAGAATGTTGTCTGGCGTGCATATTATAAACGTCAGACTATTTATTCCCAAAAGTGGCTTGGCGTGTATATTATGCACGCCAAACATGGATGAGCTCCCCAGCGGGCTCTGAACTTCCCAAACACTGTACATATACCTGAAATAGATAATACATGTGTCAGGCTTAGCTACAGTAAACCTTAGATTTTATCCGAATTTTACTTTTGAGGTTTGACTTGTTGACCATTCCAATGTTTAAGGTGAGTTTCATTAGGATTGTTGCACCCTCATTTACCCTATTTGCAACTCTCTAGTCATTTGAAACTCCACCCTATCATCTACCATTGAAGCCTATTACCCACTTTTCCAAGCTCTTAAAATCCTAAGAAACCTTAGATTAGAAAATTACCTAATTGCTAATCCTAATTAGCCCTTAAGTACCATTCTAACCTCCTTTTTTCCTATAAAAATAGAGGCACCCCTCCCTTTACAAAGGCTTGAAAAAAATTCTAAGAGAGAGAAAAAAGATTAAGAGATCCTTTTACTCTCCTTTGGTGCATCAATCTCATACAAATTTCAGAACTCAAAATCCTCCTTTAAATCCCATCTTCTATTAAAAATCTTGGAGCCTAGGTGAGATTTATTCCCTAGTATTCTTCCTCTACCCCTTAGCTATCAATCCCTAGAAGATAGAACCCATCTTCCAACCCCTCAAGCTATCGAAAGCTCGTTAAGTGCACCTACGTGAAGGTTCACAGTTGTGACAAGGGCCCAAGATCTCCGGCTCTCCCCTCTACTCCTCTACCTTCTTTGTTTTTCCTTTATCTAAAGATTGAAGCCGTTATGTCACAAAATTTTCGGTGTTTGCGAAGAGCTTGATAAGATCATAATGTCTTTGGGCAAGAGAAAGTGCTCTTTTTCATTTTATTTTTTCTTTTATTTTGGCCATAAGTAGCGATTGCTTCCAAGTTGATTGATTGGGTGTCTAACACATTCCCAATCGATAACTGAAGCCCTTACCCAAGAGCCTTTGGCATTAGACAGGTAAACCAAAGTCATATTTTTGTATTTCGGTGCTTTCAATATTGATTTAGGCTTTCCGGAATATCAAAAGCTCCGAGTGGTGACTCTAGTTCTTTTATTAAACAAGCGCATCGTCGCGACAGACTCGTGAGAGCCCACAGTTGCACACCTAGTTTTCCTTCTCTAGAAAACTCTCTCATACTAACACCTAATCACTCTAATTAGGTTAGTGTAATATAAGTATAAACACCCAAATCACATATAACAAAAATACCCATCAATAGTTCGAATCTGAAGCTGAAAGAGCCCCAAAGTCGTAGTCACGAACTCAAGTTTGCGGCCACAAGTTTAAACCCAAAACTTTCAAGTGGTGCACTCGGGGGCCACGAACTCGAGGTCGTCGCCACGAGTTTCTGGTCACCACTCAACAAGATTCACTTATATCTCGTTTGGACACCAAATCACTTGAGACTACTATATATACTTTATTATTTCTTTACACCATCTTCCCCTTTGTGATACTTTAGTTTATGTTATATTTAAAGCTATCCACAACTATCATGCCGAAGGCATTAAGGCATAAAAAGATTGCCTTTCGCTAAAGGAGTGAAGAAAAAATAAAGGAGAAAATGGCCACCGTATCTATAGAAAAACAACAGGAAAGTTAAAGAGGGATCTTTCCTTTTCCTATTCTATTCTTTTTCGGTTACTTTTTATAATTCTTATTGCTTCAGAGGGGTGGCTCCAGGAATTATTAGATTCTTAGACAAAATTTCCTCCCATTTAAACTCTTATTGGGTGGATTTTAGGTTTCTTGTTTGCAATGAATGAATAAGAATGATGAACCCTCGGATCAAGATCCGACATATGTATGTTTTCGGGCGCTACATACTCAGGAGGCAACATCTGGAAAATTATAATGAGTGGACCTCAAATAGCAGAACAATAATGGACTCCTTACGTGGCATGATACAAGTGGCTGGCCGGACCTGCATTGTTGGCACTCACTGTGCTTGCATCGTGCCATGTAGCGGTCTGTTGAACAGTCTATTATTTGCGGACTGCCATATATAAGTGTCCAATAACTTCCCATTCCATCAGTCCTTTCTACCTTGAGATTCGTGAAAAAACATTGAAGCAACATGCTAAGTGTGATGATTTAAGGCAAAAGAGATTTCCTCGGTCAACGCACATTATAATTTTTGGTCTACGAGAATGTGTATTAGCAAATCATATCGGAATCAAGGTCAGCTTTGTACCGCAGTAGATGCGGGCACTAAATCTTATGCTGTAAGTTGTGTTGGATAATCTGATCAGTCGGTGATCGGATGCTATCAGCGATGCTAATGGGGTGAGCCGGATGCGGTTCGAGTCTCACCGGCCCCAAGCTTTTGCAAGTCTAAAATTGAGGTAAAAAAACCTAAGGTTATGCTAGGGGAATCGTTTTGGGGGGGCAAGAGCATGTTTAAATTGCTTTCATTCTACGAAAGAGCTAATACCACTCACAACCGAGATAATCTTATATTAAAGTGCTTTGTGCGAGAGCAGAGCACTACCCTTTAGAGATCTAGCAATCCCAAATACAGCCTAAAAATGCCTCAAGTCCAAGCATTTATGGTTAAATGTCAAACCTGACAACATGAGCTGGGCAATGAATGGAGAACGATTTCAGCTGCGTTTGGGTTAGCTCTTTTAGGGCAAAGAGCAGCTCTTTTGCCCTTTAGTTCTGGCAGAGAACTGCTTTCATGTTTGGTAACAAAGCTCCTCGCCCTATTTGCTTTGGCGGGAAGCTATTTTAAGTGACAAAACTGCTCTCTGTCTGCTCTGACAGAGAGCTGCTTCTGCTCTCTAAGACCGAATCATGGCTATTCGTCGGTGCTAAATTTTGTAGACTCAAAATTTTAGATCAATTGGAAGAGTTTGTAGGATCATTCGGCGCCTTGGGTCAGTGACATGATCAACATGGAAAATTCGAAAGCAGTCAATCCAAGAGATGGCTGTAGATTATGTTAATCGGGTATGGATGCCATCCGAGTACATGTGTCATGTGAAAATTCCATCTAAAGACTTGTATATTTTGCTGGCATGTGTCATGTGAAAATGTCATCTAAGCCGTCTGATTTGACACCCATGATCAGATAATCTTTGTGCAAAAGATTGGTAGAAAAAAGTGTCTCTATTTTTATCATTAACAACATTCAACTATTGAATCGGACAACAACCTTTCATTGCATTAAACAATAGTTATATTTGGTAAATCATGCAATTAAATCTGACAGATAATGTTTTCAAATGTCACAGATCCCCAATCTAATAAGTCCTTTTTTTTAATGACCGGTGGTGGACAGATTTTATGAAGACAAAGTGCAGGCAGAGGCTGATGAAGCACGACTCAATTGGCTGCTGCGAGTGTGGTGGGGTCAATTATTGCAATTCAGTACAGCCAATCACATCACATCACGTTGGCCGCCTGCACTTTTTCCTCAACAGATTTGTCCTTCGTTTGTAACTTTCCTTCTTTTAATTATGGCAAGGGTCAACTTCTACTCTTCTAGTCAAATCTAGTAAGTAATGGCTACCTTAATGCAATAACACAAAGGATACACTCATGCATTTTATCTTACGTCTCATACTCATTGAAAATCGTTGATTGCTTCAGATCATATGATAGAGATCATATTTCACTTTAATCTTCTACACAATAGATCTTGGGATCAAAACGCACCTCTCAAAAGTTCAATTTTTCATTCTATGTGTCAAAAATCCCCCAAAAATTACCTTTGAATCATATGACACACATCACGCTCAAACGTGAATTTAGAGTACTTTTGGGGTGCCATAATCTATGACACATTTAATCACAAACTGATAGTCTTATTGGTGTGCCATAATCTCAAGATCTATTATGTAGCATTTCGGGGTAAATCATTTCTCCAACTCCCTGTCCAACCTCCCTAAATAAGAATTGGTATTAGGCGTACCGGCCTGTGTACCAACTATAGGGCCAGATGAGTCCTTAGACTGTGTTGCTGGCACATTTGGTACCCATTACCCAATCCAAGAAGCCCACATGGTGTGTAGCTAGGATCCACTGTTGGATGGTTTTGTGATAGATGCATATGGACGGTTAAATTGGAAATTGAGAATCGTCCACATATTGGATTCTTATTTTGGGCATAATCTCATCCAAGTGATTTATGCCACCTACCTGCACACCCGACTTTAAGGCCAACTGTACCACAGCATATAATACAGAGATGATGAGTCCACAATAGGTGAAGTACAACATATAAATGCCAAATTATGATAAATTGATTGAATTTGAAATAAATAGATTAATAAATCTTAATTAAATGTAATAAAAAAATTAGATATTTCATGAGGAGCACAAGCATAGTTACAAGTAGGAATTTGGGAAAATGCCGAACAAAAAAGGTAGAAATAATGATTAAAAAAAATTGAAAATTTGGGGAAACATTGTAGTCCCATATTGAGTAAATTATTACCTTGTCTCTCCCCTTTTAATATCCTTGGCTCCTCCACTCATAACCAAGTGGTTTTGAGATTGATCCCAAAATTAACCAACTCAAATTTATTATGATATTAGAGCAAGCATTTTCTCACTCCTCGCCTGCTCAATTGTCCACATAATGTGGTATTAGCTAAATTATAGCCTTGTCTCTCCCCCTAAAATATCCTAGGCAGCATTAGGTAAATTATAGCCTTGTCTCTCCCCCTAAAATATCCTAGGCAGCATTAGGTAAATTATAGCCTTGTCTCTCCCCTTTAGGGCGGTCAATGGGGCGGGTTTTGGCCTGGGCCAGATTCGGGCCCAAACTTTTGGAAATTTTCGTAAATGAGTCAGGCCGGGCTAAGCCCGAATATAAACGGGTTCGAATTCGGGCTTTAATGTATAAAATAAATGGGCCGTAATATATTAAAAGTAGCGAGCTAGTAAGCCCGACCCGTTATAAGAGGGTAAAATAGTAATTTTCCCATTTACTTTATAAGCCTAATTTAGGATTTTTTTCAACAACTCATTTTCACTCCTGTCCATCGTTCTCCATTTCTCCTCTCACCTCCCAAACGGCGCCCTATCGGTAGCCAACAATCCTCAGCCCACAGTTCGGCCGATAGCCCACAACTCGACCGATAGCCGGCAGCCCACAGCTCGACCGGTAGCCGGCAACCCGCAACCCTCTATCTCTCTCCCCAATCCCCAACTTCTCTCTTTCTCCTATCTTCTCTCTCTCCCCGAACTCCCAAGCTCCCATTCCCATATTCCCATTACCAGCAGGCAACAGCAAATAAGTCCTCTCTCTCTCTCTCTCTCTCTCTCTCTACCTTCCTCTCTAGCCTTCTCTCCCACCGTAGCCCTGTCTTTCTCCCCGGCTTCTCTCTCTCCCTCTCTCCCACTTTTTCTCTCTCTCCCAATCTAGTGCTCTCAAGTCCCACTCCCACCACAACCCTCTCTCTCTCCCCGCAGCTTCTCTCTCTCTCCCTCTCTCCCTCTCTCCCAGCTTCTCTCTCTCCCAATCCCATCCCATTCTAAGGCTCTCAGCCTAACACGAGTTTTGGCCCGAGTAATACTGTGACGACCCGACATTTCCAATCCCTAAGGTATAGGAAAGGCCGGTTCATCAACTTATTGATTTCTCAATAAGCCGTAACAAACAAAAGCCGGCAACATAAACAAAGGTCTAAAGAACAGAGGCATCATATCAATATTTCAAAAAGAACCAAAAGACTACAGATAGCAAAAGAATATATCACTGTGAGGAACCAAAAGGAACCACCGGTGATGGCCAATCCAATCACCTAAAATAGAGGTTCACAATAATGGTTCCTCTAGTGATATCAACAAAAAAAAATAGCCTAGGGCTCAATATTCCAAACTTAATATCCAGACAAAATACCAAAAGTAGAAAATCTAGGATCACGGGAAGAACTCCTCAGCTGGTATATCCAAATCCTCCTCGGGAATATAATCGGAGTCCTCCAGATCCTCTGACCCAAGGTCGATCTCGACTTTATGACGTATAGTCGAGGGTGAGCTAACAGCCAAGCTCAATAAGAGAAGCCAGATCTATTTGCATTTTTATAAGTAAAGGTTTTCAAAAGACGGAATCGGATCACATATGATTTTTCAAAAGATGCTTTCAAATTTAAATCTCCAGTTCTAATCCTGAGTCAAAACTGATAGTGAGTTCAAAGTGTTCAAAATGTTCTAATTTAGCATGCTTCTTGTCTTAAATTTATAACTTAATTTTATCTCCCAAATTTCCTATAGCATGAGAGCGGACTAAGTGACCGATGGGAAGACCCTACTGACCATCGTCGTTCATGAACCCATTTCGAAAATGCAACAAGCCCCTACGCTATGAGGGTAACTTGCGCCAAAGTTTTACCGTCAACACGGTTGGTGGAATCTAGGGCATCGTACTTATGAACCCAAAATCAAATGCAAATGCTAACACATATCCAAGCTTATTATTCATATCATATACTGATTTTTTAAAGTTCTGATTCGAAGTTCTGATTCAAAATTTAACTGAGGTTCTTATTCAAAATTTAGCTAAGGTTCTGATTCAAAATTTAGCTGAGGTTCTGATTCAAAGATTTTTATTTATGACAAGGTTTACAAATTTACAGATTGTGTCATATGTTCAAAGTTTTAATTATACTGTGTGCAACCAAATTTCCAAATTTTATACTTCTGAAAGAAATTGTCTATAACAGTTTGTGTTTATAAATTTATGCAAATAATAATTAGGGTTCCCCTACCTTAACCAAGCAAATTCAAAGGCATGCCTAAGCACTCCTCTCCAAGGACTCCCAATTGACCAAACCTATATATATTAACACCCTAAGTGTTAATATACAACCCAAAAATTTATCCAAAGGCTCATAAAACAAAAAAATCCAATCAAAAATTAAAAAGCCAGAACTGGACAGAATTCGACCATCGATTTCAAATTCGATGGTCGAATTTGAAATTCGATGGTCGATTTTAAAATCGACCATCGAATTCGTAACTATTATAACCTTAAAAATTCATTTTATTTGTCGATTTCTACTTGACTCGATTTTCACTACCGATTTTCAAAATCGATGGTCGATTTTCTCAGGTACTGTGGCTGTCAACTTTTCATGTCCGGATTCTTTTTCTCTTATTCAACCACAGCCATCTGATCTTCTTTAAACACAAAACATGCTACTCTAAACAAAACATAATTAAATTTACACATGGAGGTTTCAACGACCTACCTCTTGTAGCTTAAACCGTTGATCCCATTGCACCGATTCACACACCGGAACCAATCTCCAGCTCAATGGTTCAAATCTTCAAATCAGTCCATATTCACAACGAGGTGGACATTGCCTCAGCCACAACGAAATCACAGAGAACTTCTCCCTTTCCTCATCTCTTTTCTTCTTTTTTTTTTTTTTTTTTCAATAGCTCAAACAGATCTAAGTACTAACTCAAAGCTTATTAATGGTTGAGATGGGAAGAGGAGTTCTCAAACTCTCTAGATCTAAAGATCAAAGCAGCCCCAAAGAGTTTCCTATGTTTTCCAACCGGAAGAGAGAAGTATATTTTCTCTAACTCTCTCTCTCTTTATAATATTAAAACAAAGCTTACAAAAATCTAGATATTTCAATTTTACAACTTATCCATTTATTTTTGCAAAACCTCCGGCGTTAAACCCAAATACAAACCTTATTGTGTACGTCTTTGATTTCCTGACCTATACACACCTCATAATTAAATCCTTTGGTCATGTCCCTCATCATAACCAATACTAACAAAAAAACTAATAAAAATAACATAATTATTTTTAGGCACGCTTATCGAGGTAAAAATCGCCAAAATTATCGTGGGATATTACATTCACCCTCCTTAGGAATTTTCGTCATGAAAATGGAACATAACATACACCGGACAATATAAGAAGAGAAAACATGGGACAGTGTTTCGATCCCTGAAACACGCAAGCCAAGGGGCGGGATCCGTAGTAACATGGATGTCTTGCATGTGGCATAAAAAGCCATAGTGGATTGCATCCGTGCATGGATGCCCACACCCAAGTGTCACGTCTTGGAGACCGATGCTGCATGGCGCATGAAAAGCCATCAAAGAAAACAAGAAGTATAAATGACAAGGCAAATTCACACAAGTATTTAAGCTGAAGCGGATACCAAAATAACCACAAAAGTAACCCACATAAAGATCCAATTCATATTAAAAGATGAAAAGATCGAGCGGAACTATATACAAACAAGATAAGCAGTATCCAAGGAAAAGCGAAGACAAAATATAAAGATAACCAAAGAAGGACCACCAGGTCCTAATAATCCATGCTGTAAATAAATACAGACCCATAACCACCATAGAAATAAAACAGTACCCCCTCCCCCAAGTACACTAATAATCCCTGGTAGAAGATGGACCCGCCTGATCCGAAATACCATCACCCGCAGCAGCATCCTCATCATCACCCGTATCCTCCCTGGCCGTAGAAGGCATGCTAGGACCAGCACCCGATGTCGAAGGGCGATAGACTGAAGCACGAATATCGGCCATATACGTCGTGTGATCCTCCGAAACGCGTCTTTGCATCGGATCTGAGAGGCGCCATGGACATCCATCTCCTGACGCATAGAGCTGCTATGGCGGATGAGCTCCTGAATCTTATGGCTCATGGCGGTCATCTGTCGGGTAAACTCAGAGAGTGTGAGCGTCACTGTGAAATTTGAGGAGGGTCGGTGATAGTAGTATCCGGATAGAATGAGTAGGGTCCTCATCATCAGTAGCGGTATCAGGTGCCCCTGCATCCTTTGGAGTCTTTACCGACCCTCATCTTGTGGTTTGGCCCCAATTGACCAAAGTATACATTCTCGAACCCGCTGTAGATTTAGGCTCAGTAGGAGGGATATCATAAGCAGGGCCCGCTCGGTAGTTCTCGATCAGCACCGAGATTATGCGAGCATAGGGCATTGTCTTCAATGGTTTCTTCACATGTTTGCCCATTTTCTCTCGGGCCTTGATAATCCCTTTAAAAAGAATTTCAGGAGCACTAAACCATCGCTCCTTATAGGCATAAAGAATTTCTTTGAAGGGGGCCGGGGATTGATGACCAAAAGGGTAAAGGGTGGACTTTAAAATTTTATCCAAGATCCACATGGTCTCCGGCATATGGACCGTGACGATGGATTTACCGGACCCATGACGGCCTTGCGTCATCTGCGTGATTATATCTTCAAAACGGACCGAATGGAGGACCTAGACCCATGGTTTGTGAGTGGTTTAAAGGGCATCTCAATGCCACAGCCATGTCCTCTAGGTCGAAGGTATAATCGCGGCCATCAATTTCGGTATAAATTCTTTTCCCGTCTTCGCGGCTCATGTGCTGATAAAATAGACGCACGAGTCGGGGATAGAAATGATCGCTAAAGGTCGCATTACGAGAGGTCAATTTGGCCTTCTCAAGGTATTCACCCGCCCATTGTGTGGTCGTTTGTTGATCAAATAATTGAGGTGAAACAGATATTACGTCATGAAGCCTTTAATGCTCCAAAATCATTGGGTTGCTCGGGCAAGGGGAGGCGATTGGGTGGTGGAGCCATTTGTGGTCTTTGTGGCGGCTGTTTTGTCTTGACTTGTGAGCCTTGACTTTAAGCCGGTCGTTTGGAGGTAGGGTTTCGAATGGGTGTCTGTTTCTTAGGCCCCATTACAAGAAACCAACAGAAATGCTACCAAAAACCACAGAACAGAAGCAAAAATCCAAGAAATTAGAGGTGTGGGAGGGATTTACCTTGTGGAATGCCCCAAATCGGGTTTGGAAGGTATAAATTCGAATCCCTTGACAATGTAGTGGATTCCCCTTGATTTGACCAAAATTGAAGAGGAAGCTCCAAAATCCCCAAATCGCCGAAACCCTCAAAACCCTAAGCTCAAAACCCTCAAAGCGAAAACCGAAATGCCCAAAAGTTTATAACCCCCAAACTTAAATCGTTAAATTCGACCATCGATTTCAAATTCGATGTTTGTTTTTGAAAATCGTTGGTCGATTTGAAAATCGTTGGTCGATTTTCTCAGAACAATTTAAGTTACATTTTTGGAAATCGCCTTCGAAAATTGATAGAAATTTGGATCGATTTTGCAAATCGAATCGAATTTTCCGACATCTTTTTTAATGAAAATTTTTCAAAATTTTTGAAATTCCAAGCATGCCCTTGGGTCTAATTGCACCCTCTTTGAGTCGATTTCATGCCCATCACCTTATTGGCTATGATTGCATTACCATAGCCGGAATTTGGTGTAGAAAAATTGAAGAATAGGCCAAGTAAGCTTTTGGCCAATTTATTTCTCAGTAACTTGTGGAATTAACAAGTCCGGTTTTGGTCGGGCTCAGAAAAGTTTTAGGATTTTCTACATCATAACATAATTAAAAGTTATAAACATGGACAAAAACATGGGTATAAATATAGAGTCATGACATCAGTATCAAGGCCAACTTGATGTCACTTGGCCAATAGTGTGTAAGACACTAAGTGCAGGCCTGATAGTATTAAATTTTATATAATGTAGAGTCTTCTAAACAAGCACTATATTGGGCCGACAAAATTTATCGCCAATCATCTGTATAAAATCAGTAATTACATAAACTTCAAGAAAGTATACATTAAACACTTAATGTCCCAAAATTCAATTAAAAAGGTTCGGAAATTGGTCCCGGAGCTCAGCTTCACGCTCCCAAGTGGCTTCCTCCGGTGTGTGATTCCGCCATTGTACAAGAACCAAAGGAATACTTTTAGTGCGTAGGATCTGCTCCTTGCGATCCAAAATGCAAATAGGGTCTTCGACCACCTTCAAACCATCCTGAAGCTCGATGGGTTGGTAATCAAGCACGTGAGTCGGGTCACGGATGTATCGACGTAGCATCGACACATGAAAAACGTTGTGCATGCTAGATAATTGCGGCGGTAATGCCACACGATATGCAACCTCTCCGACTCGGCCTAATATCTCGAAAGGCCCAACGTATCGAGGACTAAGTTTCCCTCGTTTTTCGAACCGCATAACGCCCTTGGTAGGCGAAATTCGAACAAAGACATTCTCGCCGACCTGAAAATTGAGTATTAATACCAATTTCACATGGAATTTATACCAAGTGAAGGAATACATCTTGACATATCAAAAGTTACCTGAAAATCCACGTGTCGCCGTTTGAGATCGGCGTAGCTCTTCTGACGACTCTGAGCTACTCGTAGTCGCTCGCGTATCAACCGAACCGTCTCGGTAGTGCGCTCAACTATCTCAGGTCCAATAATGAGTTTCTCACCCACTTCTTCCCAGTTCAACGGTGATCGACACCGCCGTCCATATAAAGCCTCGAACGGAGCCATACCAATGCTAGCCTGAAAGCTATTATTGTAGGCGAACTCTATCAGAGGCAAGTGTTGGTCCCATGACCCGTGAAAATCCAACATACATGCTCTCAACATGTCCTCAATGATCTGGTTCACGCGCTCGGTCTGGCCATCCGTCTGTGGGTGAAATGCCGAACTAATGTCAAGACGAGAACCCATGACCTACTGAAATCTCTGCCAAAAATGTGAAGTAAACAATAGGTCTCGATCGGACACAATACTAGCGTATCCCATGCGGTCTAACAATCTCCTTCGTATAACTCGCAAGTCTCGCGTATAGGTGGTGGTATTATATGGCAAGAAATGAGCGGACTTGGTTAGCCGATCTACAATAACCCGGATGGCATTGTTCTTCCTCGGTCTCTTCAATCCGAGTATAAATCCATCGAAATGGCTTCCGCCTGAGTAAAGGCGCAATAGACTGCAGGATTCGATGATCAACCTTAACTTGACAAACCAAACACCGCGATACATTACTCGACGTCGCGTTTCAAACCTCGCCACCAAACTCTTCATCAAGTCCTCGATACATCTTGGTGCTGCCGGGATGTATGGCATACATGGATTTGTGAGCCTCTTCGAAATGGTGTCCGGCTCGGTACTCGGCAGACATACCGGTCGTGAAATAGCAAGGTCCCATCCGCCGAATAGAGAAATCTTTCTTCATCGCCATTCTCGACATCTCGTCTGATTGCCATGAGCTCATCATCGGTCATCTGAAGCTTGCGAATGTTCTCGAAGAGCGTAGGACGTAACACAAGTGTAGCCATCAATGCTCCCGAGCCTTTTACATCAAACCTTGAGCTGCCCAAAGCCATATCCTCCAAAAGCTTCCATCTCTGAATCCGGCTAACAAGATGTGACAACTGAGCTGAAGACCTTCTACTAAGAGCATCAGCAACAACATTTGCCTTTCCCGGATGGTATTGAATTGAGCAATCGTAGTCCTTCAAGAACTCCATCCATCGTCGCTGCCGCATATTCAAGTCCTTTTGAGTGAAGAGGTACTTGAGACTCTTATGATCGGTGAATATATCAAAAACTTCACCGTAGAGGTAATGTCGCCAGATCTTCAAGGCGAATATAACTGCTGCTAGCTCTAAGTCATGCGTCGGATAGTTTCTTTCATGGTCCTTCAACTGCCTAGAACCATATGCAATGACCCTCTCGTGTTGATTAAGCACACAGCCTAATCCGCCATAGGAAGCATCACTATATACTGCAAAACCTCCACTGCCTGAAGGTATAGCCAGTACTGGTGCTGTAGTCAAGCGACGCTTTAACTCCTGAAAGCTCTGCTCACACTGTTCTGTCCAGTCGAACTTAGCATTCTTTCTTGTGAGCTGTGTAAGTGGACCCGATATCTTCGAGAAACCCTCGACAAATCGCCGATAGTACCCTGCCAAACCAAGGAAACTTCGGACCTCTGTAACTGTCGTAGGTTGTTCCCATGTCACCACAGAATCTATCTTTGTAGGATCCACTGAGATACCCGCTTCAGAGACTACGTGGCCCAAGAAACTGACCTGCTCAAGCCAAAACTCACACTTACTGAGTTTGGCATACAACTGATGGTCCCTAAGTGTTTGAAGAGCCATCTTCAGATCTTTATGCTCCTCTCTGGTTTTTGAATAGATGAGGATGTCATCTACGAAAACTACCACAGATTTGTCAAGATGTGGTTTGAACACCCTGTTCATCAGGTCCATGAAAGATGCAGGCGCATTCGTCAATCCAAATGGCATCACTAGAAACTCATAGTGGCCATAACGCGTCCGAAACGTAGTCTTGGATATATCTTCCGCTTTGATCTTGAAATTTGGTGATAGCCTGACCTCAGATCAATCTTCGAAAAGAACCTTGCACCCTGCAATTGATCAAACAAGTCGTCTATCCGCGGAAGAGGATAACGATTCTTAATCGTCATCTTGTTGAGCTGCCTATAATCGATACACAGACGCATCGATCCATCCTTCTTTTTCACAAATAGAACCGGTGCACCCCAAGGAGAGACACTCGGTCGTATAAAGCCTTTGTCTAACAGCTCCTGAAGCTGTTCCTTGAGTTCCTTCAACTCAGCAGGCGCCATCCGATATGGAGCTTTAGATAACGGTTCTGTACCCGGTGCTAGCTCAATCGCGAACTCAATCTCTCGGTCAGGTGGTAATCCAGGTAAGTCCTCTGGAAAGATATCAGGATAATCGCAGACCACCTTGATAAGAGCCAAGTCGTTCTTCTTTTCGGTAGAATCTTGCAAATAGGCCAGATATCCACTGCAACCATTCTTCATCATACGCTCAGCTTTAATGGCTGAAACCAACGGCGCAACCTTCGATTTGACTCCACAGAATCAAAGGATTTTCGCTTTGGCGGTCGGAAGGTCACTATCTTAGAAGAGCCCACGCCGCGTGATAAAGTCGCCAACCAATCCATTCCGAGAATGACGTCAAACCCTTCCATGCTCAACGTAATCATGTCGGTCACTGTCTCGTGCTCATCAATCATCACGATGACTGACTGACATGCTGTATCAGTACATACTGAACTTCCCGTAGGAATCTTGACATCTAGAATGAAAGCAAGGGGTTCGGGAGTAATACCTAACTTCTCTGAGAAGGAAGGAGTAATAAACGAGTGTGTAGACCCAGGGTCTATAAGTACTCGTGCTTCAATTTTATTCATGTCGTCTCGACTACTCATCATAAGTGTACCTTTAGTTAAAAAGTTTGTTAATCATATATACCATGATTCTTTTGTGGTGTAACATACTTGACTTGAATTTAAATTTAAACAATAATAATTGAATCAATGCATAAATGACGTCTCAACTTTAATGATACAGCATCTGTGCGATCACCGCATAAGCGACCGCAGGCTGTAAATCGCGTCGACTTCTGCGTAGAGACGTAGTCCGCCTCTTTCTCAATAGTAGGACAATCCTTGATCATGTGACCAACCTGTCCACACGAAGCATCCTCCGGTGTTCCGCTGCAATCCTCATCTTATGTGGTTTCCCACATCTTGCACATGCGGGGTAGAAGCAGAAGGTGATCCTCTCGTCGAATCTGAGCCACGAAGCTCCACTTGCGAGTGCTCCGGCTCAAAAGGTAAGGTCGCCCAGTGACGAACTCGAGGTCTCGATAGGAAGACGTCCATTTGGTCTGGCACAAATGGGTCTAGAATATGATGGCTACTAGGGTAGGGAGGAGGTTTAGAGAACCTCGGCTTTTTGTTCACTGCTCAAGCACTCGTCCCTGACCAAACCTATTTTTATTACCCTGCTCTCGCCTCAAGTACTGCTTTTGAATATCTTCCTCTGCAATGAGGGCCTTGGACATCACACCAGCATACGTCTCCATTTCCCACATCAACACCCTCTCCTGAATGTTCGACCTCAAACCTCTCTGAAATTTCTGAGCTCTCATCAGCTCAGTGGCCACATGTAGGGGTGCAAATCGGAAAAGTCTATCAAATTCTGCGCCATACTCGCGCACCGACATCTCATTCTATTTCAATTCGATAAATTGAACCTCCCGCGACACGTCGATCTTGAAAATCGATCGTTGAACGTCTGCACGAACTCTGCCCAAGTCCATGGAGTATTGGGGTAGCCGTGCTCTCTCATTCTGGAAACAGACTTCCACCACGTGCTGGCCTCTCCCAAAAGTTTGAAAGATGCCCAGCGTACTTTCTCAGAATACCTTTGCAACACTTCAAATATTTTCTCTATCTCATCCACCATGCCTCGGCTTCCATAGGATCAAATGCCTTACGAGAATGTAGGAGGTCTCATCCTCCTAAACTCGCGAATCCTCTGGCTGTCTAGTCACAAGATCTCTCTGGCCGGTCAATGGTTGCGGTCTAGGCCATGTTAGTAGCCAAGGCGCCAACACCTCGTCCACATTCCCTCTGTCTTGCCTAGCAGCTCCCAAAGGCTCTGGATTAGGGCCAGACGCAACTCGCCCTCTGCCATATGAGGTGCCTACGCCCTCATCTATCTCTTCAATGCGAGCTGTACGAGGTCCCTCTATACCTCGGCCTCTGCCTCTAAACCGTGGAGGCATGCTGATCTGTCATTAACAATAACAATTAGATCAGTAATTAATTGTTAGAAATAATCTAACCCCTAGTCCTAAGACTGACGATACTCAATCAGATTATGACGACATTTCCAATCCCTAAGGTATAGGAAAGGCCGGTTCATCAACTTATTGATTTCTCAATAAGCCGTAACAAACAAAAGCCGGCAACATAAACAAAGGTCTAAAGAACAGAGGCATCATATCAATATTTCAAAAAGAACCAAAAGACTACAGATAGCAAAAGAATATATCACTGTGAGGAACCAAAAGGAACCACCGGTGATGGCCAATCCAATCACCTAAAATAGAGGTTCACAATAATGGTTCCTCTAGTGATATCAACAAAAAAAAATAGCCTAGGGCTCAATATTCCAAACTTAATATCCAGACAAAATACCAAAAGTAGAAAATCTAGGATCACGGGAAGAACTCCTCAGCTGGTATATCCAAATCCTCCTCGGGAATATAATCGGAGTCCTCCAGATCCTCTGACCCAAGGTCAGTCTCAGCACCTGTGACGTATAGTCGAGGGTGAGCTAACAGCCAAGCTCAATAGGAGAAGCCAGATCTATTTGCATTTTTATAAGTAAAGGTTTTCAAAAGACGGAATCGGATCACATATGATTTTTCAAAGATGCTTTCAAATTTAAATCTCGATTCTAATCCACGAGTCAAACTGATAGTGAGTTCAAAGTGTTCAAAATGTTCTAATTTAGCATGCTTCTTGTCTTAAATTTATAACTTAATTTTATCTCCCAAATTTCCTATAGCATGAGAGCGGACTAAGTGACCGATGGGAAGACCCTACTGACCATCGTCGTTCATGAACCCATTTCGAAAATGCAACAAGCCCCTACGCTATGAGTGCGTAAAGTTTTACCGTCAACACGGTTGGTGGAATCTAGGCATCGTACTTATGAACCCAAAATCAAATGCAAATGCTAACACATATCCAAGCTTATTATTCATATCATACTGATTTTTAAAGTTACGATTCAAGTTCTGATTCAAAATTTAACTGAGGTTCTTATTCAAAATTTAGCTAAGGTTCTGATTCAAAATTTAGCTGAGGTTCTGATTCAAAGATTTTTATTTATGACAAGGTTTACAAATTTACAGATTGTGTCATATGTTCAAAGTTTTAATTATACTGTGTGCAACCAAATTTCCAAATTTTATACTTCTGAAAGAAATTGTCTATAACAGTTTGTGTTTATAAATTTATGCAAATAATAATTAGGGTTCCCCTACCTTAACCAAGCAAATTCAAAGGCATGCCTAAGCACTCCTCTCCAAGGACTCCCAATTGACCAAACCTATATATATTAACACCCTAAGTGTTAATATACAACCCAAAAATTTATCCAAAGGCTCATAAAACAAAAAAATCCAATCAAAAATTAAAAAGGCAGGCGGGTAATTACGACCATCGATTTCAAATTGATGGTGAATTTGAAATCGATGTCGATTTTAAAATCGACCATCAATTTCGTAACTCATTATAGCCTTAAAAATTCATTTTCGACTGTCGATTTCTACTTCGACAGTCGATTTTCACTTTCGACAGTCGATTTTCAAAATCGATGGTCGATTTTCTCAGGTACTGTGGCTGTCAACTTTTCATGTCCGGATTCTTTTTCTCTTATTCAACCACAGCCATCTGATCTTCTTTAAACACAAAACATGCTACTCTAAACAAAACATAATTAAATTTACACATGGAGGTTTCAACGACCTACCTCTTGTAGCTTAAACCGTTGATCCCATTGCACCGATTCACACACCGGAACCAATCTCCAGCTCAATGGTTCAAATCTTCAAATCAGTCCATATTCACAACGAGGTGGACATTGCCTCAGCCACAACGAAATCACAGAGAACTTCTCCCTTTCCTCATCTCTTTTCTTTTTTTTTTTTTTTTCAATAACTCAAACAGATCTAAGTACTAACTCAAAGCTTATTAATGGTTGAGATGGGAAGAGGAGTTCTCAAACTCTCTAGATCTAAAGATCAAAGCAGCCCCAAAGAGTTTCCTATGTTTTCCAACCGGAAGAGAGAAGTATATTTTCTCTAACTCTCTCTCTCTTTATAATATTAAAACAAAGCTTACAAAAATCTAGATATTTCAATTTTACAACTTATCCATTTATTTTTGCAAAACCTCCGGCGTTAAACCCAAATACAAACCTTATTGTGTACGTCTTTGATTTCCTGACCTATACACACCTCATAATTAAATCCTTTGGTCATGTCCCTCATCATAACCAATACTAACAAAAAAACTAATAAAAATAACATAATTATTTTTAGGCACGCTTATCGAGGTAAACGAAAATCTGCCAAAATTATCAGGGATATTACAAATACGGGTTGGGTTTATTACGGGCTTGAATGAAAAAAATACACAGCAAAAAATAAAATAAGCTCGTCCAGCCCGAGTCCGACCCGATTAGTATCGGGCCGGGTTTATTCGGGTCGGGCTTGGGCTCAAACATTTCAAAATCGATCGGGCCAGGCCGAGCCCAGATAGGATGTCGGGCCGGGCTCGGACCTTACTTTTGCTCTCAAAATTAATCGGGCCTATCAAAAACCCGACCTGAACCCGACCCGAGCCGACCCGTTGACAGCCCTACTCCCCTCAGAATATCCTAGGCGTGGTTTCAAAAATCAGTTGATACCGATACGTATTGGTTTTTAGCGAAACCAATACTTATTGGTATCCAACTCTGTATCGGGTATTGCCCGATATGTCTTAGTTTCAATCGAGATTGGTATTTTTTATTTTTTTTTAATAATTGGCCAATACGTATCGGTATCGCCAATATGTATCGACCGATTCGTATCGTCCTCGAGCAAATCGATACCAAAGACCGATACCTGATTTGACACCTTGATCCTGAACCCCTCCACTTAATAGCCAATTTGTTTTGAGATTGTTACCCAAATTTATTAATCATTTGAGAAAAAAAAAAAAAAAAAAGGACAATAATAAGAAAAGTTCGGAAAAATTTACATTTAAAATGTAAAAATCACATTTTTTCAAAAAAGAAAAAAAAGGAAAGAAAGAAGAAAACTCATTTTTCTTTTAAAATGGTATTTTAAACATATTATAAAAAAATGCTTTTTAAAACAAAATAAAAATAAAAATTATAGATTTTGGTAAGTATGAGCCCAGGGACATGCTTACGTTGTAGTCAGCTAGACCAAGGAACCAAGGATCAAAATAGCAGTTTCGTTTTCGATTTCGAGCATTACCGAAATCGAAAATTTGAACCAAAAATTTGGCTGAAAACTTCCCTTCAATACATATTTTGACCGAAATTTTGGTTCAAATTTTCGTTTCGATGGGACCGAAACTAATACATTTCGAACCATGGGCTAGATTACACAGTTTGATGCTATGTGCACTGTCCACATACGCCAGGTCAATCCCTATGTATATATGAAAATTTGTTTTTACACCATTAATTTTACTGTAAAAGATGAAAATGTTATATTGTTAACTCGGGAAAAAAATGGCAAAGTTGTTTAACTTTTATTCCTTAAAACTCTAGAAGAACTAGTAAATCGTTAGAGGTTGTGCTGCAATTCAGTCACGTTGCACATGATCTGCAGCTTTTTTAAACTGCACACAAACATATTTTCATATTTCTAAGAAGCTTTTTGTAGTTAACTAATTTTCCTAGTAATTCAGAATTAAAAAAAAAATCGTTAATTTTACCAATATTAAAATGATAATAGAAATGGAGAAATCACTGAAAGTTTCCTTATACCCTTGTTTCCGCAAATTTCGGAAAATTTCACCGTTGAGGTAATCCCAACTCTTGAGTGGGGTTGGGTCAAGCAAACATTTTGAATTCTCAAGGGGTCAAGGGTAAATGCCCGACCCGACTCCACACTGCATGTCGATCTGAATCGACTGATCAGCGAGTACATGCCCGACCTGACCTGAAATCGTAAGTCATTCGGTTCCATAAATCTCGATGGTGATACTAAGCGACGAGCGCTTTGAGGTTATATATGAGATTCAAAATTGTTACACACAAATAATAAAGGGAAATTTTTTAAAATATCTTCTCTTTGAGAGTAACTTTTTAAAATCTTCCTCAAATTATTTTTAAATATCTAAGAAGCCCCAATACTTAAAACTTAGTTATCTAAATGACCCCAATCATAAATCTCCGCCTTAATACCAAAATTACTTTTAAGGGAGAAGATTCTAGAAAATGGGTTCGTCGGTTGGGCCAATATAGGCCAGTAAAAATTATATTAAAAAAAATATTAAAAATTCAATAAAATTTTGAAAAAATTAAAAAAATACTTTGAGAAATATAATAAAATATATTAATTTTTTATCTTAAAAAAATATATTAATAATTGTATTTAAAATATAAATATTAGGATAGATATTTATGATTGAGGGGGCATTTGGATAACTAAGTTTTAAGTTTAGAGGTTTACAAGATACTTAAAAAAATATGAGAAAGATTTAAAAACGTAACCTTAAAGAAGATAGATTTTAGAAATTTTCGCAATAGTAAAAACCGTTGAGTTGCGTGCCTCATGGACTCTGCACATGGTGGATCGGTTCAGGCATGAGACGACATAGGACGTGACCTTCGGGTCGACTTATGACCAAGAGGTCGGGTATTTGCAGGATCTGGTCGGGTCAAATCTGATGCTTTCGGGGTTGGGTTGGGTCAATATATGTAAACTAATATAAAAAATAGGGGTTTCTAGCAAGTCGATTGGAGGATTTGCGATTTTTTTATTTAATCAAATGACATAGATTTGTCTTTCGACCAAGGTAGCAAATCAAGATATTAGAGTATGCCGCGTTGTATTTGTAATCTCATTCCAATATAAAGTGGAATATTAGATAATAACGCTCAACACCGTATCATTCTCACTTCTAGATAACAATTTACTTACCCATGTTCATTCCCAATAACCTCTGACGGTTGTATTTGTAATCTTATTTATACACTTTCGTATTTGAACAATGTAACAAAACCGTAAACAATGTAATTGATTGTGGTCATCTGTCTTCTTCTTCTCTCTTTCATATTCTTCTTTTTTTCTTCTTTATTTTATAATTTTAACATGGTATCAAAGTCATTCGGCTCCTGAATTTTATTTTTTTCTCTTTGAATTTTTGGCTCATCAAATGGTGGACGGTCGTTCATCTATTGCGTCAAAATTGGTGGACGGTCGTTCATCTATTGCGTCAAAATTTGATTAATGATATGGCGTCTCCCTATTATCTTCATCCATCCGATCATCCGGGTGCTACCCTCGTTTCAACTTCTCTTATTGGTGAAAACTATTCCACAAAGTTTTCACATTGATTTGCTTAATGGATGCGTATTTTTTATTTTGGTTTTAATGGCCTTTTATATTCTACATGGATGTCTTTTCCCACATTTTCTTTGGCCTTATATCTTCTACGTGGATGTCTTTTCCCACATTTTCTTTTCGCCTTCTATACTCAGATGTCTTTTCCTATATCTTCTCTATCCTTCTATGTTCTACGTGGATGTCTTTTCCCACATTTTCTCCGGCCTTCTGTATTTAGGTGGATGTCTTTGCCCACATTTTCTCTGGCCTTCTGTATTTATGTGGATTTCTTTGCCCATATTTTCTTTTACTCTTTATTTTTTCAAAATCTCTTTAAAGAGACTTGTCATATGATTCGTAGTTTGGAGCGATAGACTCTAAGATGAGCAAGATGCGATAGTGATTGACTTCATAGATAAACGGTGACCACCAACAAGCAAGATTGAGTTTGGGAGATATATCGTGAATCTATGTGATTGTTACATAATTGGGTAACTGTTTATCTTCCAAGTTGGATGTTGTTCACATTCCAACTTGAAGGGAAGTATTAGAATATAACGCGTTGTATTTGTAATCTCATTCCAACTTGAAGTGGAATATTAGATAATAACGCTCAACACCGTATCATTCTCACTTCTAGATAACTATTCACTTACCCATGTTCATTCCCAATAACTTCTGACGGTTGTACTTGTAATCTTATTTATACACTTTCGTATTGGAACAATGTAACAAAATCGTAAACAATGTAATTGATTGTGGTCATTTGTCTTCTTCTTCTGGTATTGGTCCATGTGGACCGATATGTATCACCGGTATGCCGATACCTTATTTTTTAAAAATAAAATAAAATAATATGATGTAACTTATAGACTTCTAGTCTTGAAATTATAGTTTAAACTTATAACTTAAATTATTATATGACTCTTTTTTTTGTAAAAGAGAAATGTTTATAATAAATAAAAAATAAAAAATAATTAAAATTGGTGAGTATCGGCCAATGTTTGATACGTATCAATCGATACTGTGAAGTATCGGCCGATACCGATATTGTGTAGTATCGGCCGATACCGATACCATCCGTATTCTAGAACCAAGGTGATATCGGTATCGAATAGTCAAAACACCGAAACGTAATATCGGCCAATACTATCTATATATATATATATATATATATATATATATATATATATATATATATACCATGCTTTCGACCCACTGTTTATCATGAGATCATGACACCAAATCACAAGGAACACATGTTTGTTTCACATACTTTCATGCATAGTGTATCATTTTACTCACTTGAAACTTGCTCAAAAGAATTATTTACAGATTTTTAATGACTTTGACGTCAGTGGAAGTCCGGCTTTGATAGGCTTTCACAGAATCCATGAAATATAAGTCTCTTGGCAAGCGTCGTAATCGTTTGATGCCTGTGGACGATGCCTATAGCTCATGAATTTATTTTTTGTCGGGATACACTAATACAAGATCTAATGGTCTTTTCAAAACCGAAAGCTTTGGTGTTTTAAGTGTTAACCTAGTCCTTATCCAAAAATAAATAAATAAATAAATAAATAAAAATAAAGAGTTAACCTTGTCGAACCCCAAAAGTCAACAATCCCGTGCGTGGTCCTGGTCATCTTAGAACAAATATGAGGCAGCAGGGTACATCAATCTACATCATCAAAGTTTGGCCATTGATAAAAGATTTGGAAAGATTAGTGACCTAGGGCAATGATCAGGTTCAATCAGGTTGAATGGAAGCTCGAGTTCAACTAATTCTACAAGTGTTGGATATGAGAGAATCTTGACTTTCTTGATTTTCACTTTTATATGACGATATGTCGAAATTCTTTTATGTCCGATTCAACTTGGTTGGACTTGACCATTGCCCTAGTAACCTAATGGTTAGATTAAAATGAAGAAGTCGGCTTAGAAATTGAAGAAATGTTGGTGATAACGATTAGCATTTAACACAATCTCTATCGAATGATTTAGCATGGTCATCTCTTGATTTAAATGATGGTCATTGACTGTATTGAATTATGTGACGGAGATCATGTTTCTCATACCACTCGTTTGATTCAAAGCTCTTTAATTCATGCCTTTCAAAATCAAATGGCTTAGATGGTGTTTTCATAGACATAGGTTTCATGAATATATTATCTTTCTTTTGAATTGTGCAAGGGTCAATTTTTGTGTGTGCAAGTAATGACTCCGTTTATCAAATTGTTAGGAAGTAGTAATGTTTGATTGGTGAAGTTTTTGTGTTATGGAGTGCTAGGCGGGATGGACATTACAAAATTGACTAGGGATCATGGCCTGCCTATCAAATGGTAAGATGTTGATTTCGCATGGAACACATCCCAAAAATTAGAGAACCCTTTTGATGGTCCGACCATAATCGTGATCACTTTTTGAGATGTGTTCGGTTTGGATTGTGGCTATACACCAAACCATGTGTAGAGGCATACATGAGTAGCGATTTAGCTTGTCCCAAGTGATGACATAAAAGGGTTGCTACACGATGTCAGCTATAGTCAGCAAAATATATTAAAGGTAGCATTACTTGCACAAGCTTTTCAAGTGATTGCACTCACGTTAAAAAATACTTTATATTTTAGGGATATGTGACATATAAAAATGCAATTTAGGCCATCTGATTTAAAGTTCATGATCGATAGATCCTTAGTGGATAATATTGGTGTAAAACACGATATTTATCATATGATCTATTGTTGTCAACCGTTGAATCAAAAAATAGCCATTGACTATATTTAATCACATGATAAAAATTATATTTCATGCCAATCTTATCAACTAAGGATCTATAAATCCCCGATTGCATTTTCACATGTCACATGTCACATGTCACTACGGTGAAATTTTCTTTGTTAACTTCGATGCAATTACTTAAAAAGCTAGTGCAAATAATGGCTTCCTATTTTAAAATGTGACGTATAAATAATGGGTACCCTCCGTCACAAATATGGAGCACGGGATAAAATGGTATGGGAATATTTTGAAAAGAAGAGGGAGGTAAAAGAACGGGTAGAAAGGTAAAAAGATGGAGTACAAGAAGAATTTGAAAATTTTGAAAATCAGTAAAACACAATGTGAAAATTATAGAAATTTCTATTAAATTTTTTAAAAAATAAAAAATGTTCAGGCAACTCTTGTTGCATGGAATAGGGATTGTTTCGGAAACATCTTCGCTATAAAAGATAGTATAGATAAAAAATATCGATACTAGGAAAGAAAACGGTCCTTTATTTGCCACTGATTGCAATATCAGAGTATTGCTGAAAGAAGAATTGCAAGCTACCATTCGCAAGGAAGAGATATATTGGCGTCAGAATTCAAGGAATAGATGGATCAAAGATGGAGACCGGAATACAAAATTTTTCTAGCGGTTGGCTTCAAACAAAAGAAAACGGAACTTACAAACTAAGATACAGGATGGTGGGGTGGTTCATTCAGAACATAATCAAATCTTGGTAGCTTTCGTTCGCCAATTTCAGGATCGTTTCAGGAATGAGGAGCTTCCCAGACTGTTGATGGATAGAGTTGAGTTTAAACGTCTCCCCAATTTAGAGGCAGAATCTCTAGAGGCAATTTTTACTGAAGATGAAATTAGAGGGGCTATCTTCGATATGAAGGGAGACAAAGCCCCTGGTCCAAATGGTTTTTTGATGACATTTTTCCATAAATGTTGCTATTTGATCAAACTTGATGCCACGGGGGTATTGAAGGAATTTCATGGCAGGGGGATTATTAATAAGGCAATGAATGCCACCTTCATTGCTCTGATTCCTAAGCATGAAGGAGCAAAGGATATCAGATCGTTTCGTCCTATCAGCTTAATAAATGGTCTTTATAAGATCAGATCCAAAGTTCTCTCCAACTCGGTGAAGAAAGTACTTCCCTATCTCATTTCTCCTAATCAGTCTGCTTTTCTTCAAGGCGAACAGCTTATTAATAGTGTACTAGTTGTTCAAGAATGCATTCACAGCCCACACAAGAAAAAAGAGCAGGGTCTCATTCTGAAAGTTAACTTTGAAAAGGTATATGATCGATTTTAAGTGTAACCCTTGCAAGTGCACAAGATCTATTGCAGTATGGCAAGAACAAAGGTGTCGAACCCACAAAGAAATCTTGAATTTTAATTAATTCTTTCAGAGATTTAAAAATGTCCCTAAGGAAGTACCAAAGGGCAGATTCAATTTTATCAAAATTTATCACACTTTTCCTAAATGCAGAAAAATAAATTAATCTAAATAACTAATTACCGATGAATCTAAAATAATAATTAAATGAGATCAAGGAATATGCTACCCCAGATTTGTACCCCTTTTCTACCATTAAAACCCACAGTTTCATTAAAGCATCATTCACACCATCATTCATCTATAAAAATGATTCGAAATAAAATATGATCATCAATCCGGCATATCCTATCTAAAAATAATGACTCAGCCTATCATCGCGGTATGAGTCATCTAAGAAGCATAGCGTATCTCATGATGTTTAGATCACAACAATAAACACATAATCGCTCTGCAGCCTAGATCAGTCTGCAGGTCCAGATCTAGCGATTATAGCCGTTGATACGCGCTATCAACGATCATAACAAGCATTCAATATATTTTCAATAACACAAACTTTTAGCAAAATAATTCCATGATGACAATAAATCGACTATGGTATTAATCATAAATAAGGGTACTTATCTGGAGATCGCATCTTCTCCGATCAACTGATTTAGTCACTCATCTTTGGTGTGTGATCTCCTTATTCATTCAAAGTCATTCCTCTTTTCATTTCTCCCAAAGATTTTTGTTTACAATGCCTTTTCCTAAATACAATCTATGCTTTCATGAACGTAAAGGAAAAACAATGCAAATCCTAGGTACAATCTACCCAGATGGAACCCTAGAAGAAGGAGAAAGAAGAACTCTTGAAAAGATGCCAAGAGGAGTCTAAAACCAAAAATAATAATAATAAATTATAATCTTCTAAAAAATTCTCTCTAAAAACTCTAAAAAAAAGAAAAGTCAAAACTAACTCTCTAATTACTCTCTCTAATTCCTATCTCTAATTCCTCCTTTCCGAAGTGTTTGATCCGCTTTAAATAGAGCCGAAGTTTCTCAGCCACAGAGGTGTTCCAACTCAAAAATTTAGGGTCGATTAATCGACCCAATAGGCATCGACCTCCCAGATTTTCATGAATTCTTGCCGAACTTTGTATCAGACACTGCTTTGGTATTTTAGCTATACCTCTCTGTCCCGAACTCGGATTGAGGGGATTCTTGATCCGTTGGAAAGCTGACAGAAAGATCTACAACGTTTGTGTTTTAACAATTTCATAATTCGACCATCTTGAATGTCCAAATTGAGCTACAAGTCGCATAAAGTTCTCGATGACCCAAAGTTGCAGTGTTTTGACACTATTTTCAGAATTCTTGGGCTGTTTTCTGCACTTGACTTTTATTTACCTGAAACACTTCAAATCTAATAATTCTTATCAGATAGGCTTCATCGAATAGCTAAATATAGGTATCTAGGGGTGCAATATCATCATATTTCACTACTCATCACACCCCCAAACCTACACTTTGCTAGTCCTCGAGTAAAGCAAACTAAAGAAAATAAATGCCACTTTCGTAGGGAGCACGATTGCACTTAGCGTGTGCAACAAGCCTTTAAACCCCTAGGTGATCCCTAGTGGAGGAGTTGTGTCTCCTGAGGGTTTACAGTGAAGTTACCCACAAACTTCCAAAAATTCCAAACCATCGGCAAAATTGAGTTTTCAAAACATGATTTTCTATAACATATATATTATTCAAAAATAAAAAACATTAATTGTTTCAATATGTGAATCATCAATCTTAAATATTAATGTCATGTCAATCATGCTAGTATCCATTCAAATTAATCTACTGCTCAAATTATTAGACAACTCATCAATTCATGCCTAAACGTGAAGTGTGTGCATACCCAAACCAAGATTCATCCATCTCGGAACTAGTCCAAACGGAAAATCGTCGAATCTGTTGTCTCGACTTAATCCTTACTTTAGGTATACTCTCGAAATAAAATCACTCCGATGATGGGTAAGCTTTTGCACATATGTGAGAGATCAATACAAAACAAGCAAAAAGGTCTCACATGATAACTGAAACACGATGCAATCAATGATCAAAACTAAATCTCATAAGAATAGATACTTGTATATCCTAAGCATGTCATATCAAGTGTCATAAGTATCACATATTTACTCTCCACAAGGCAGTTACCAATGCAAGATTAGATCATGAAGGTCTTTTGTAGGGTTGTAATGGGGCTCAGGAAAGGGTAAGAAAGAATTGGAAGTTGGGATTCGAAATTTCTGAGAAATCGGAAAAGAAACAAACTTCTGATTTTTCTATTTCTCTTCTTTTTCTTTTCTAATCTCTCACTATTTTTCTCAACTTTCTTTTTCTTTTGAATTTTCCTTTTCTTGAAGCACCTCATATTTTTTTTCATATTTTTCATAATTTTCTTTTTCTTTTTCTCCCCCCTTTTTCTTTTATATTTTTGCCGTACACTCTCAGTAAACACCACAACTCAGTATCTCTCCACTTACTCTCTTTTCGTTCATTTTCATCCCTCGTTCCTAATTTCTCAGAAATAAGAAGGGTAAAGCTGAATTTTTATAAATGGTGAAGGGTTAAAAGTTAACGTAGCTTATCAAAGAATGTATAAAGGTAAATTTTTCAATAGGCTCAAAGGGGTACTAGAAGGATAAATTTATATGAGGTGGGGCATTTAAGCACAACCGAGCCAAAGATGGCCTTCAATCATGTCCTTAAAAGATGGTAACCTTGCCTATTTGTCTTGAGTAGATATACAGTATGTTCTAACACAATAATATGAATTTGATATCATGCAAAGTCACAAGCCAAAATAAAGTGTATAAGATTATGCAAAATAATTTATATTCAAAGAAAACTCCGAGTTTATGTATTCACTCATCAATGACGGGAAATTAGCTCTAAAGCTTACCGGGTTTAGTCTCCACTAAGAACCTAAGATTCACCGTTCAAAACAGTTCATCGATTTCTGAGTCTTAGCATGGTATAAGTGTAAAAATTCTAAGCATGAATGTCAAAATTACCCACAAAATATCACATTAAGCTTCATTATCCTAGATACAAGCATTCAAAATCTGACATCGATATTCTCAAAATTAAATTCACATGCATCATCAACTAAAGTTTGAAAACTATCGAAAAATAATTCATGTATGATGGTTCAAAAAAAAATTTTAATTTTTTAATTTTTTTTTTTTCATATATAAAAAAAAATAATAAGAAAGTGACGCAAGATAGAGAATCATACCCCCAAACCTAAAAATGACAATGTCCTCATTGATTGAAATAAGTAGCACACCCCCAAACCTGTTGAAAAGTATCTCAACTCAAAGATCAGGTGCATCAAATTAAAACATGACCAAAAATAGATTGAAGGTAATGCGGCTACACTAATTTGGAAATTAAAAACAACTTAAACTAAACTAAAAACTAATATTCTAAAACTAAACATACGAAAAGAGAAATCCTAAATCCTAAACTAAACCTGAGTCCAACTCCTTTAATCTGGGTCACTGAGGTGCATCGCCTCAATTCGAATCTCAAACATTGGTTTAAGGCATTGCCCATTGACTTTGAAGACTTGATTGTCCTTGAGACTGCGGATCTCAATCGCACCATGCACACTAATGGAAACAACCTTAAACGAGCCTTCCCATCTAGATTTCAGTTTTCCCGGGTGGAGCTTAAGTCTGGAGTTGAACAGCCAAACCTTTTGTCCAATGTGGAACTCTTTTCGAGAAATGGCCTCATTATGCAGCTTTTTATACCTTTCTTTGTACATCTTTAAGTTTTCATACCCATCATAGCGTAGCTCTTCCAATTCACTTAGCTGTAGCCTTCGATTTGATCCTGCTGCTTGCATATCGAAATTTAATCTTTTGATGGCCCAAAATGCTTTATGCTCCAATTCAACAGAAAGATGGCATGCTTTCCCGTAGACAATTCTGAACGGAGACATTCCAATTGGTGTCTTGAAGGCGGTACGATAGGCCCAGAGAGCATCAGAGAGCCGGTTTGACCAGTCTCTTCTATTCGATCGTACCGTCTTTTCTAAAATTCGTTTAATCTCTCGGTTCGACACTTCCACCTGACCACTAGTTTGCGGGTGATACGGCGTTACAACCTTGTGGATGACGCAGTATTTCTTCATTAAAGTAGCAAAATGGCGGTTGCAGAAGTGCGAACCGCCATCACTAATGATCGCACGTGGAAACCCGAATCTATTAAAGACATTTTCCTTTAGAAATTTGACCACCACTTTGTGGTCATTTGAACGGGTTGCCACAGCTTCAATCCATTTGGAAACGTAGTCAACAGCTACGAGAATGTATGAATACCCAAAATATGGGGGAAAAGGACCCATGAAGTCAATCCCCCAAACATCAAAAATTTCAACAATCAAAATCGGGTTAAGGGGCATCATATTCCGTTTTGAAATATTTCCAAGCTGCTGGCATCTTTGGCATTCTTTACAAAATTGAGCAGCGTCACGAAAGATGGAGGGCCAGTAGAATCCACTTTGAAGAATTTTCTGTGCAGTCTTCTGTTCTCCAAAATGGCCTCCACAGGCTCCAGCATGGCAGAAATCGAGAATGCTTAGTTGCTCTTCTGCTGGTACACATCTCCTAATGATTTGATCTGAACAGATCTTGAACAAATGTGGTTCATCCCAAAAATAGTATTTGATCTGGGAGAAAAAGAGGTTCTTATCATTCTTTTCCCATTCAGTAGGGATTTTGCCCGTGACCAAATAATTCACGATATTGGCAAACCAAGGAACTTTCGTAGCGGTCGTGTCAATTGCCATTAATTTCTCATCCGGAAAAGTGTCTCGGATAGGTTCAGGTGTAACCAATTCTTCAAGCAAAATGCGAGACAAGTGATCAGCCACAACATTCTCGACTCCCTTTTTATCCTTGATTTCGAAATTAAACTCTTGAAGTAGCAGAATCCAGCAGATCAATCGTGGTTTGGCATCCTTCTTTGCCAACAAATATTTCACTGCAGAGTGGTCTGAAAAGACCACTATTTTTTATCCAAGCAGATAAGAACGAAATTTATCCAGAGCATACACCACATCTAATAGTTCTTTCTCAGTGGTGGTGTAGTTAAGCTGTGCATCGATCAACGTCTTACTGGCATAATAAATTACGTGAGGTAATTTGTTCACCCTTTGCCCTAAAACAGCTCCGATAGGTAATCAGATGCATCACACATGAGTTCGAATGGGAGAGAATAATCCGGTGGTTGGATTATTGGTGTAGTTGATAAGAGTTCACGCAGTTTCAGAAATGATTTCATGCAATGCTCATCAAATTCAAAAGGGACATCTTTACCAAGCAAGGTACATAAAGGTTTAGCCACCTTGCTGAAATCTTTAATGAATCGCCTATAAAATCCAGCATGCCCCAAAAATGATCGAATTTGGCGAAAACTCTTTGGTGGGGGCAAATTGGCAATTAGGTCGACTTTAGCCTTATCCACTTCAATTCCTTTCTTGGAAACAATATGCCCCAGAACAATTCCTTGTTGAACCATGAAATGGCTCTTCTCCCAGCTAAGAACAAGTTTAGAATCCACACAACATTGTAAAACTTGTGCGAGGTGATTCAAACAAGAACAAAATATTTTTCCAAAAACCGAGAAGTCGTCCATGAACACCTCGATGAACTTGTCAATCATATCCGAAAATATGGCTAACATACATCGTTGGAAAGTAGCAGGTGCATTACATAAGCCGAACCGCATCCTTCGATATGCAAAAGTACCGTAAGGGCATGTGAATGTCGTTTTCTCTTGATCAGGTGGAAAAACGGGCACTTGATTGTATCCCGAATAACCATCAAGAAAGCAATAAAACTCTTGCCCTGCTAACTTCTCGAGGATTTGATCGATGAACGGAAGGAGAAAATGATCCTTTCTGGTAGTTGTGTTTAATTTTCTATAATCAATGCAGACACGCCACCCAGTAGTTTCACGAGTAGGCAACAATTCTCCTTTCACAGTGATTCCGAACTTTTTCGGGACAATTTGGACTGGACTAACCCATTTACTATCAGAAATCGGATAGATGATTCCAGCATCGAGTAATTTAATGATTTCCTTTAAAACGATTTCTTACATGTTCGGATTAAGTCGCCTCTGCGGTTCTCTCGATGGTTTACTCTCATCTTCCAGATGTATTTTGTGCATACATACTGATGGGTCAATCCCTTTTAAATCAGCTAGAGTCCATCCGATAGCCTGCTCGTGATCTAGAAGCACTTTCAACAGGTCATGCTCTTGTTTTTTAGACAACGTGGATGAAATTACCACCGAAAATGTTTCTCGTGACCCCAGAAAAATTTGAGCGATTCAGGCAACTGTTTCAATTCCACAGTTGGTGGCTCCTCAATTGATGGAGTTGGTTCAGCTTTTACTTCAATGGATAACGGTTTTATCTTAGTCACAACTTCACATAAGTTATCATATGGACATGATAAACTCAACCTCGTCTCTTCGGACTGCTTGCTTTCAGATCCTTTTTCTTCATAGATGGCCAACAAAGCGATTTCAAATTCTCCTTTGGTGAGCATTGATGGTAATGCTTCATACACCACTTCGTCCATCTGATCGATGTAAAAACATTCGACCTCATTCTCGTTAGGAAAATAGTTCATCGCATGAAATATGTTTAATCTGACCTTCATGTTCCCAAAAGAAACGTCCATGACTCCCGTTCGACAATTAATGCAAGCGCGATGGAAAGCGGGACGTCCAAGGATGATGGAGACTTGATTAATTGATTTAACAGGTGGTTCCATGTCTAAAACAACAAAGTCCACTGGAAAGACAAACTTGTCTATTCCAACCAAAACATCCTCGATAATTCCCCTAGGTCTTCTTTCTGACCTATCAGCCAGTTGTAGTGTGACCGTCGCGGGTAGCAATTCACCCAATCCGAGTTTCTCGTATATTGAGTATGGGATTAGATTCACACTTGCTCCCAAATCCAATAGCGCTTTTCCAATTGGTTGCCCACCAATGACACATGGAACAGTTGGAACTCCAGGGTCTTTCAGTTTTCGTGGGGTTTCCAATTATAATATTGAACTGACTTGATTAGTCAGGAACACTTTCTTGAAAATATGAGTACGCGCCTTTCGCTTACGAGTGCATAAATCTTTAAAAAATTTTGCATACTCAGACACTTGTTTGATTGTTTCAAGCAATGGAAGATTTATATTTATTTGCTTGAATGTTTCGAAAATTTCTTCCATTTTTGCTGGTCCCTTTCCCATTCTAGATGGAGGAGTTAGGCATTGAGGGAATGGTGCCCTTGGGACATAAGGTGCAGGTTCCATTTTTTATTCTTGTTCATGTCCTAGTTGGACAGTTGAGGGAGACTCATCCTCGATTACTTTTTCTTTTCCCTTCTCTCTTCTTTGCTCTTTCTCTTTCTCTTTTCTTTTCTCTTTCTCTGTTCTTTTCTCTGATTTATTTTCTTTCTCTTTTGCTGCTTCTCTTGCTTCCACTTTTTCCTGATCAGATTCCACAGGCATTTCCACTTGATTATCAACTTCTCTTCCACTTCTCAGCATCGAAACAGCTTTCAACTGTTGACTATTCGATGGTCCTGCATCAGGTGGTGCTTGACCTCGAGGATTGCTGACGGGTTGGCTAGGGAGCCTACCTTCCTCTCGTTGACTCAGCTGATTTGTCAGTTGACTGAATTGATCTATCATCATCTGTTGGAAAGCATGCATGCTTCGCATCACCTTTTCCTCCAAATCAGAATCTCTAGAAACGGTAGCTTGAGGTTGATTAAAATTCTGATTTTTTCGGTAATCGGAATTCAGATGGTAATAAGGAGGGTTCTGCTGGAAATTAGAATTCTGCTGGGTAGTGGGATTCTGTTGTGGGCGAAAATTTTGTTCACCCATTGTGTTGCCTCAGTCTCTGGTTTACTGACCGGAAGTTGGGGTGATTTTTCCATTCCGGGTTATAGGTATTGGAGTATATGTTTCTACCCTGCCGTTGATAAGATTGAGTCAGATTCACCTGCTCTTGAGGAGTAGGTTCATCAGGGAATAATGACAAGGTAGTGGGGCACTCATTAGCCATGTGACCTGGGTGGTCACAAATTAAACACACAGTGGGGGTGACAGGAGCTTTAGCTTGCTTGGTCGCAGCTAACAACATATTCATTTGCTTGGACAACATATCAACCTTTGTCGATAGATCAGAGGTATTATTTTTTACATTATACAATCCATCTCTTATCAACACATGAGATTTAGATGCCAAATCCAAGTTAGTTCGCCCCAGTGTTTCACTTTGTATCGAAGTTTGGTATAACTTCTCAAACAATGCCCACAATTCATCAGCTTCTTTTGTGGCACATGATCCACCACACGATGCATCAACCATGCGTCTCTCTTCAGGAATCAGTCCATTATAAAAACTTTGGACCTGTTGCCACCTTGGAACTTGATGATTTTGACAACTCTTAATCAATTCCTTAAAACGTTCCCAACATTCATGGAATGTTTGAGTAGGTTGTTGGAAAAAGAATTGAATCTTCAGACGCAACTCAATGGCTTTTGTCATGGGAAAATATTTTTTAAGAAACTGACGGTGTAGCTCTGCCCAACTCTGAATAGATTGCGGTTCTAAGGAATAAAACCACATTTTTGCCTTCTCCCTTAAAGAGAAAGGAAAGAGTCGGAGTTTAGCTATCTCATCAGTGACATTGTGGACTCTAAACATTTTGCATACCCCAGTGAATTCATTTAGATGAACGTGCGAATTTCAATTTGCTAACCCATGGAAAATTGGTAGCATTTGGATCATCACTGATTTGAATTCATAGTGGTTTCCTGGAATGGGATCATGCATTATACATTCCTGATCCTCGTAAAAACCAGGATCATTATAATATTCAAGTGTTCTAGGGCCCTCATTGTAATTGTTATTCCCATCATTTCCATTATTTCCATTATTGCCATTATTGATATTCTGGTTGTTCCCATTCATTTCTTGCCTTTGATCAGCCATGGTATCAGTATGATGATACTGATTCCTTTAAATTCTGCGATTCTCTCTACAAGATCGTTCGATCTCAAGATTAAATGGTAGCAGATGTGGGTAATGAGAACGAGTAAAGCTCATACACCACGCTCACAAACAGGAATTATAGAATCCAAAACAAATCCACAAAATAGGCTCAATCGATTGCAGCAAAGATCTCAATCGATTGACAGAAGCTCACTTAAAATTTCACAGAAATGACTTTATCAGTCAATCGATTGAAGAACCGTTCTCAATCGATTGAAGAACCGTTCTCAATCGATTGAGGTTCAAAGGTCAAAGCAAGTTAACACAGGAATTTCAGCCGAAATGGCAAGCACAGAATTTTTGTCAATCGATTGACAGAGGAATGTCGATCGATTGAAAGAAAAGCAAAGATCACAATAGAGAATATTTCAGTCTCAATCGATTGAACCTGAAGCTTCAATTGATTGAGTTCTAAAATGAACAGTGGCCAAAATAAGAAGAAAAGAAAAGTAAAACAAGATAAGAAAATTAAAATTTTATTATTATTATTTTTTAATTAAATTAAATTTTGAATTTTTTTATATTTTTTTTTTAAATTCAAATTTCAAAAATTAAAATTAAAATTTCAAGATTAAAATTAGAAATTAAAATTTTAAATCTAATGGCAATCCTAAGAATCTTATCTAAAAGAGAAAAATAAGGGAAAAAATAAAAGATTCATAAATTTCCTAAGGAAGGTATCCTAAATTTATAAACTTCCTAAAAAAAATTAATAACTAATTTTAGAAAATCCTAGAATATCTAAAAGAGGAAAATAAGGAAAAAGAATCCTACTAAAATAAGAAGTCCTAAAAACCTAAACTTCCTAAAAGAGTCTTACAAAAACTTACTTAAGAGAGAAAAATAAGGGAAAAAAGATTTTGCAAAGCAAAAATCCAAAATTTGATTTTTTTTTTTTTTTTTTAATCAAAACACAAAAATCTCTAACCGAATTAATCAAAATTTCGCCAATTTTTTCGGCGACGGCGCCAAAAACTTGATCAATTTTAAGTGTAACCCTTGCAAGTGCACAAGATCTATTGCAGTATGGCAAGAACAAAGGTGTCGAACCCACAAGAAAATCTTGAATTTTAATTAATTCTTTCAGAGATTTAAAAACGTCCCTAAGGAAGTACCAAAGGGCAGATTCTATTTTATCAAAATTTATCACACTTTTCCTAAATATAGAAAAATAAATTAATCTAAACAACTAATTACCGATGAATCTAAAATAATAATTAAATGAGATCAAGGAATATGCTACCCCAGATTTGTACCCCTTTTCTACCATTAAAACCCACAGTTTCATTAAAGCATCATTCATCTATAAAAATGATTCGAAATAAAATATGATCATCAATCTGGCATACCCTATCTAAAAACAATGACTCAGCCTATCATCGCGGTATGAGTCATCTAAGAAGCATAGCGTATCTCATGATGTTTAGATCACAACAGTAAACACATAATCGCTCTGCAGCCTAGATCAGTCTGCAGGTCCAGATCTAGCGATTATAGCCGTTGATACGCGCCATCAACGATCATAACAAGCATTCAATATATTTTCAATAACACAAACTTTTAGTAAAACAATTCCATGATGACAATAAATCGACTATGGTATTAATCATAAATAAGGGTACTTATCTGGGGATCGCATCTTCCCCAATCAACTGATTTAGCAGCTCATCTTTGGTGTGTGATCTCCTTATTCATTTAAAGTCATTCCTCTTTTCATTTATCCCAAATATTTTTGTTTACAATGCCTTTTCCTAAATACAATCTATGCTTTCATGAACGTAAAGGAAAAATAATGCAAATCCTAGGTACAATCTACCCAGATAGAACCCTAGAAGAAGGAGAAAGAAGAACTCTTGAAAAGATGCCAAGAGGAGTCTAAAACCAAAAATAATAATAATGAATAATAATCTTCTAAAAAATTCTCTCCAAAAACTCTAAAAAAAAGAAAAGCCAAAACTAACTCTCTAATTATCTACCTCTAATTACTCTCTCTAATTCCTATCTCTAATTCCTCCTTTCCGAAGTGTTTGATCCGCTTTAAATAGAGCCGAAGTTTCCCAGCCACAGAGGTATTCCAACTCGAAAATTTAGGGTCGATGCATCGACCTCCCAGATTTTCGTGAATTCTCGCCGAACTTTGCATCAGACACTTATTTGGTATTTTGGCCATAACTCTCTGTCCTGAACTCAGATTGAGGCAATTCTTGATCCGTTGGAAAGCTGACAGAAAGATCTACAACATTTGTGTTTTAACAATTTCATAATTCGGCCATCTTGAATGTCTAAATTGAGTTACAAGTCGCACTAAGTTCTCGATGACCCAAAGTTACAGTGTTTTGACATTATTTTCAGAATTCTTGGGCTGTTTTCTGCACTTGGCTTGTATTTACCTGAAACACTTTAACTCTAATAATTCTTATCAGATAGCCTTCATCGGATAACTAAATATAGGTATCTAGGGGTGAAATATCATCATATTTCACTACTCATCAGTATACGACAAGGTGGATTGGGGATACCTATTCTTCATGATGCAACGAATGGGTTTTAGTGAAAAATGGATTCATTGGATTAAGGGTTGTGTATCTACGGTGTGGATGTCAGTTATGATAAATGGCTCTGTCGAAGGTTTTTTTAAGGCAGAGAAGGGTCTGAGGCAGGGTGATCCTCTTTCCCCTTTCTTATTCCTTATCGTAGCGGAAAGTCTGAGCTCTCTTCTCCAAAGAGCAGTAGGAGTTGGATTCTTTAAATGATTCAAACCAGCAAGCAATGGTATCGAAATTTTTCATTTTCAATACGCGGATGATACGATCATTTTTATTGACTGGGGAGCATAGGCACTTTATAATGTAAAGAACATCCTTATTCTTTTCCATGCTATTTTTGGAATCAAAGTTAATCTTCCTAAATCCAGATTAATGGGAGTAGCAACTAATCAGGAGCAGGTAGAAGCCCTTGTTAGATGGTTCGGCTGTTCTGCTGATTCCTTACCCTTTTCATATCTCGGACTCCCGGTTGGCCCATATTCCCTATACAGGTTCATGTGGCAGCCTATCATTGATAGAACTGCTAAGAGACTCGAAGGATGGAAAGGAAAATGTTTATCTTTCGTTGGCCACATCACGCTTATAAAGTCGACTTTCGTTGCCCTGCCAATGTTTTTCATGTCTTTATTCTGTTGCCCTGCCTGGGTAAGATGGAAAGTCAAAAAAATTCATAGGAATTTTTTGTGGCAAAGTATGGATGACAAAGGTAAAATCCACCTCGCAGATTGGCGACTTCTTTGCAGGAAAAAGGAGGAAGGCAGAATGGGAGTTACTAATATTAAGGACTTTAATACTGCATTACTGGTCAAATGGCTTTGGAGAACCTTGGTAGAAGTTGATAGCCTTTGGCGTCAAATCTTATTGTCAAAATATGGGAGCGGGGAAAGTCTATGGGATATTAATGGTTGCGCTACTAACAACGGGTCGGGGACTTGGAGAGCTATATCCAATCTCAAACCTATCTTTAGAATTGGAGCCGCTGTAGCCATTGGTAATGGGACGAATACCTTATTTTGGAAGGATGTTTGAATCGGAAATGCACCAAAGCAATATTTGATCTGTCTACTAACAAAGAATTCTCTGTCAGGCAAGCTACTATTCGTGGTCCAGATGATAAAATTTCTTGAAATTTTGAGGTTCAGAGAAGATTATACGATCATGAGATCAAAGAGTTAATTGAATTACTGGTAGAGCTCGCAAAGGTTACCTGCTTAAGGCCTCACTAAGAAGGCATGATAGTTTGGAAACTCGACAAAGGAAAAAGCTTCTCTGTTCACTCTATGTAGAAGCTCCTCGCGTCGGTCGTTGCGCCCAATCTTCCGTGGCTTTGGATTTGGAAAGCCTTAGCTCCGAATAGGATTTTATCGTTTGTTTGATTAGCAGTTCTGGACAAAATTCTCACCATGGAAAATCTTCAACGTAGAGGCTTCCAGCTTGCCAATAGATGTGTTTTGTGCGATTGTCATGAGGAGAATAGTAGTCATTTGTTTCTCCATTGCCAATTCTCTTATCAGATATGAAATCATATTCTTAGATGGTTTGATCGAAGTTGGGTTATCCCTAAGTCTCTCAGCTCTTTTGTCGGAGCTTGGCAATTATGAGACACTAATCAGAGAGAGAAGGATCTCTGGAATCTATCTATGTTTGCCGCTATATCTTTCATTTGGAATGAGAGAAACAAAAGAGTTTTTGAAAACAAGAAAGAATCTTCAGCGGACTTGGCAGACATAATCAAAAGAAAGTCTCTTATTTGGGCCAAGAGTTTTAATATGTTAGGCGACAACTCCATTTCAGACGGTCTCCGCAACTGGAGTGTAGTATGTAGAAATTTTCATGAGTTTGCTTAGTTTGGGCTGAGTATCCTATAGCTCTGCGGCAGAGTTTTTGAGTCCTTTATTTTGCAGGTTTTGCTATTTGTTGAGTTGGGCCCCTCCTCTAAGGGGTGTCCTTCAATGAGCCTCTTGCTCATACTGAAGGTTATTTTATTGTATCCCTTTCTCAACATGAATGAAAATTTCTGATAATTAAAAAAAAAAAAAAAAAAAAAGAGTATCTTGTTAAACATTTTTTTTAATAAAACGCTATACGAAAAAAAACATATAAAAAGGTTCTTTATATATTTATTGAAGAAATATGCATTTTATACGCGATTTTTTTCAAAAACATACTGGCTTTGTGACAATGCGGACACCTTCATTTACAACCTGAAATTCATTCTTATTAACGTCAGTGTCAAATGCTAAAATTGTTGAAGAATCTCAATAAGATGATCGAGATTATTTTGTCTCAATCTTTCAGAAAATAGATCTTGAGATCATGAGTATATCATCATATGATTAGATATTTATTGCACACATTCCAAATTGTGGATATCATCACGACTTACATCCAATATTATTCTCAAATCTCTTTTTAGGACATGTGGCGCGTGAATTCAAGATTTGACAGTTTGATATTCCGATGATCACAAGATCCATTTTGTAGAATATGGAGATGAAAAATGACCCATTTGATATAAGGTAATCAACGACATTAGCACATGAGATCAAATCGAAGGAAGGATCTCGATTGGCAAATAAAGATGCCCAATTATTGTATTTCAGTTAAGGAAGTGATTCAACAAATCCACTGTTTGAATGATAAAAGGGAGTTATTACTTGCAGACGTTTTTAAAGAAAGATTTGATAAAAGGGAGTCAGTTAAGGAGTGGTTGTACTGAATTTAAAGAAAGACTTTCTGGTACATAAAATTAGAGCAAAACAAGACACTTGTTATATGATCTATTGTAGTCAATTGTTGAATTATGTAGTAGCCTTTGTGTAATAGCCCGAAAAATCACACTAAACTATGACCTCGGTATCCGTGCCCGATTGGTCACAAGTTTGACCAATCAGGAGATCAAGAGTTAGCATAGAATGTGATGAACGGGCGAGATGTGATGGTTTGAGTGAATATGTCGTGCGTGATGTAAATAGGAAGTCACTTACACCTACTGCGGTGTATGTGCTCAACACACAAAGAGGGAGATAGATAAAAGGGTTTAATAGCCCTAAAAGTAAGGGTTTGATGTTGTTGAAGGAGAGGAGTAAAGAAGAGAGAGAGAGTAAAGAGAGTGATTAATCCAAGGAGTGAATGCTAGTTGAGGAAGGGAGATTCGAGCAATAAACGCCGGATTCGACGCGAGGGATCCGCTAAAAGCAAAGCTAGAACCCTAGCCTTCCAACTATTTGATTTGAAATCAATTTGAGATTGGTTCAAGGTAAAATTTTTGTGAATAAAATGCATAGATTATAGGGGTTAAGTTATGGTTGAATGTGGGTTAAATCATAGGATAATGGCTTAGAAAAATAGAGGAAAAAGTATGGAAGAAGATTGGGAAGAATAAAGGGGAATTTGAATCTAACAATTTCATTAATCGAAATTGGTTTCGATGAGTTGAAAGGTCAGAGGACCCCGATTTCGATTAATCGAATTTGATTTCGATTAATCGAATTTGATTTCGATTAATCGACTTTCAATTTCGATTAATCGATTTGAGGATCGATTAATCGACTGGGAACCTCCAGTGGACCCCAGGGGTTGGAGGAAATGACTTGAGGAAAAATTGACTAATCGAAATGGGATTTCGATTAATCGATTTTAGTTTTCGATTAATCGATTTGGGATCGATTAATCAACTTGTGAAACTCGACTGTTCGAACTGAGGGTCGACTTTGCGAAAAGAAGAATTTCGATTAATCGAAATTAGATTCGATTAATCGAATGAAAACTCATTCATTCCGAGGGCCGACTTTGCGAAAAGAAGAATTTCGATTAATCGAAATTGGATTCGATTAATCGAATGAAAACTCGACTGTTCGAACTGAGGATCGACTTTGCGAAAAGGAGAATTTCGATTAATCGAAATTACTTCGATTAATCGATATTGACCTTCGATTAATCGATTTTGGGAATCGATTAATCGAATCAGGTTCAATTAATCGATTTTGGAGTTCGATTAATCGACTGAGATAAGTTATGTTGACTTTTGAGTTTGACTTTAAGATTCTTGGAGGGTCTTAGACCTTCTTTATTGCATCCTTTGTGATGTGTTTCACCTGTTATGTGGTACCATAGGTGGTACGTGTGAACTAGTGCACAAGGAGTCACGTGGGACCTTGATGCATTGATCAAATGAAGACTTGAGGTAGGGAACACCTTGAACATGTACTTTATTTTACAAGAGCATGTATGTAGTGATATAGAATTCAATTCCAATGTTTATTTCTTAAGAATTTGTGAAAAGTGTGTGTGTGTGACATCCATAAGAGTAATCATGATGAGCCATCCCCAGGGGATGAAGAAGTAAAGAGATAAGAGCATCAGGTGTGATGCAAGTAAATGGATGCATCCCAGGGATGTATCCAAGGATTGAATCATGTTTGATAGGGCCTAACTGATATAAGATAGCACATTTACACGGTGAATAACTATATGTAAGGCACCGATATTTTTGTTATTTGAGGTTTGATAGGGTACCCCACCGACGTGGCGGGATATCCACGACTGACACGGCAGGATATCCGTGACCGATACGGCGGCGAAACCGTAGGCCAGTGCGGAGGCTTATCCGTACATAGTAAGCACACCCCAGGGGTGTTGATTGAGATAAGTGAAACCCCGCCACCAATCCCCAGGGGAAAGGGGCTTGGGTACTATTTGTATTCCTGTGAATACTAAAAACTGCTCATATAGATGACGATGATGGGTATCTCATTGGACTCGATGCTATATTGCTCGGGGATTACTTAAGTTGAAAGTTTAAGTTTTGCTTTAGGCCTTTTCAGCATCATTCATGAGTAAATGAAAACATATGTTATCAACAGTAAAACGAAATGCTTTCTAACTGTTTCATCAATAATTGCATAGACACATCATGCATGGCATATCATGGAATATATGTGAGTTATAATTTATATGTTCAACTGTGTTTGTTCCCTATTGAGCTAGGATGTAGCTCACCCTATAGACTATACGTCGCAGGTCCACTACTAGCAGCTGCCGAGGCTTTAGGAGACGCTGATCCCGGCGAGTCGGACCTTGCGGCCGACGAAGAATTGGAGCCACCTGCTGAGGACTTCTTCTAGAGGACTCCGTTGTGCCGCTTTGAGGGCTTTTAGAGAGATTTTGTACGGCTTGGTATGTCAAGCCTTGATTTTGTTTAAAACCATGTATATAAGGAGTTGGGATTATTCTTTTGGGACGAACCATCCGTGATGATTGCTATCATCGATGGTTCGGATCGGTTCTCCATTCATACAGAGGTATGAGGGTAGAACTGTCTTTTGGGGAGTTAATTAATATAGATTTAAATTCTGAAAGTTCGTTTATTTTACTTTTGATGCTTGATATACCAGTGTTCCGTGCTTAGCTAAAGGGCACGGTCAAGATGATCGTGCTGATGGCACGGGTTTCGGGGTGCCGAAATCCGGGCTGTCACATTTTGACTCCATTTAATCAAAGGATGAAAATTATATTTTGCAATTGAAAATTTTAAATCACGGCTTTCAAATCAAACGGCTTAGATGGTGTTTTCACTTAGTTGAGTTCATCAAACTAGCAATCTTTTAAATTCGGTGCAATCGGGTGCAATCACTTGAAAAGCATGTGCAAGTAATAGCTCCAATAATAAAAAGTCCCCACCTAATGAAAATGTGACCCAATTATTACCAGGTCATGGTTGGAGAATCTGACCCGATATTTCATTCTTTTAATTCGGTGCAATCCAGTGCAATATATAGCATGTACAAGTAATGGCTCTCATAATAAAATGTCCTCACCTGATGAAAATCTGACCCGATTTTATCGGGTCATGGTTGGACATGAGAATCTGATATTTCATATGTAAAAATATGAAATAGTAGGTTTCTATCGGGCCAGGCCAGCTTTTCGGGTCGGGTGTCAAGTCGGTCTCCGTGAATCATTGGGTCAGGTCAATATTTTTACCGCCTAATGGTCATGGTTGGGTATAGAATCTGACCCAATATTTCATATGTAAAATGAATGAAGTTTATCAGGCCAGATTTTCGGGTTGGGTGTCAGGTTGTACCCGTAAAGCCACGTACACAGCTAGGAAACGATAAGAGGGACTTCGCGATTTCGTATAATGTTCAAAATCTTAGACCCTCGGAAGTCGGAATGTTCGAGAACCGGGGGTATGGGGAAATATTTGTTTGTGAGAGATGGTCGATTGCTAGCCAGCCATAAGTTATAAAATATATGTGAACTTAACAGCCACATATTAAGACGATCATACTAGGAAGAATCAATTAAAACCGAAATATTAACTTCGTTTTTATGCATTAGCCTGATTGGTACGCTCTAGGATGTGGGTTTTTCCTCACGACTATGATTGATACGGTACACCCGCAATTCATCAGCTGTCACTTGTGCATGAGTGTCGCTCCTCAGTCCCCTAAACTTTCTCAGCTTAATGGCCGTATCAAATATTAAAATTAAAATATAAGATACGTATAATGTCTTATATGCGGTTCATACTTTATTTTTAGATAAAAATGAGGATAATATTATTTACACCCATTTCTTTTATAAGGAGCACATAAATTCCATCATAAATTTTGTTTTCCGAAATATAATATGACAGAGGGTTCTCAAGTATTTACTTTTTGATATATTATGAACGTCCAGTAGATGTACTATGATTTTTAGATTTAATGTGTAATAGATTGGAACGAAAAAAAGATTTCGTCCGTGTAATATATTTGATGGAGAAAATCGGTGCAAATAACGATACCTAAAAAATAATTACTCTATTCAGTCTTGACGCTTTAGTCAAGAGGGGGGGTGGGGGGCGGCTAGGTTTTTTTTCGTCGTTTTGTCGTTTGGTGCGGGAGGCCTTTTTCCTTGATTTGACCCAAGATTTAACTCAATTTGACTGCTGCTCAAATCCGGTAGTACTAAATCGAATTTTGATTCGCGGATGCCAATCCGGATTCCAATCTAACACAATCCCCTCGCATCCGGCGGTCACCCGCTCCCACAATCCGGTCCCAAAGGTATATATCACCGGCTTTCGACTGCCTCGTCCGGTTGCCACATTTTGAAATCGCCTTACGAGTATTTAACGTGAATGTGGTGTGAATTTGGAGTGGATTTCAATAGAATTTCATTTGAGTTTGGACTGCCCGAGAGCTGCGGGTTTAATTTATTATTAATTTATCTGCATTTGAGCGTTTCATTTCAATATAATTTAGAAACGTTATACGTCGTTGCTCTGTTATCGGCGAGTTTTCCCACGAAGCTTTCGTTTTCTTGAATGCGCAACGCCATGGAGCCTGGGTTTTTTTCCTCCTCGCGATTTAGTAGCTGTGATCGTTTATTTTTCACCAAGTTTTCTTGTTCTGAAGTCTGGTGCCGGCTGTTCGTTTCGGATTGGTGAAGATATTTTTGGCGTTTTTAGCAGATTTGTGGCGTTAGATCGACGATACGATTCGTTTTTTAGCTCGCTTCCCTTATCACGTTAGCTGAACGGTAATTAAACCTTGGTTTTTAGAGACTTGAATGTTTTTGTTTAATATTCGTTTCAGCAAGTTTTAATTTTTTTAGTTTTTAAATATGAATAATGCGTGATTTTAATGGCATATAATAAGATCGAGCAAAGAAAAGAATATCTGCTATATTTTAAAAATTTTATATGGTCTTTTCATTTATAGGTTGATGGATAATTGATCTGCAGATATCTAATAATCTCTGCTGTGAAATTTCTCTTTTGTCTATAATCTTTTTAAATGATTCAGATTTGTTATATATATATATATATATATATATATATATATATATATATATATATATATATATATTAAAGACGTGCATTTATCTATAGGAGTTTCCATTTTTGTATAGATCTGGATTTACTCTCCTAGATTTGAAGAGGATATCAGTTTCGTAATCTCTTCACACTTCCAAGATCTCCGTATTTTGGATTCAAGTTTTGGATTTAATTTTCATTTGATTTCTTACATTACCCTCTGCAAGTTGCTGAATCTAGGTTTTCAACCGTCAACGCTCCTTCTCTTCCAGAATATTGTTGTGACAGCTCTATCTCTCTAGTCTCTCTCTCTCTCTCTCCTGCTCTTTTTTTTTTTTACGGTGTTTAGTGCATCTAGTTTCTTAAATCTTTCATATTCCCTTAGTATAAAAATCTCTTTTTTTTTCCGTTGGCTCTAACATCGTATTTCTGTCGTTTGACTACATGCGTTCTCATTATTTTTCAGTTGTTGCTAAGATTTTAAATCAACTCTTTACTTCTTCGATTTTCCCGAGGTTTAACTCCGGTTACCTGTGATTTCAAAAAATTTCTTGGTTGGGTATCAAGGCGTCTGTAATTTCTTTTATAGGTGGCTACCTGATGATCAAAACCAATATTTCGTATTTTTATCCGATCTGTTTATCTCCAATTTTGTTAATTCTATTCAAAATTTCTAATTGTACTGATTTTAATTTTTTTCAGGTTTATTTTGAAGGTGGTGAAAAGCATGTGTGGTGGCCCAGAGCGCGTAAAAACTTCAGCTCTTTCGCTTCCACCTACCCCTAGCGCTTCTGAAGCTAGGAATCAAAACCCCAAAGCCATGAACCATCTCTCCATCGAAACTGATGACTCTTTCTCGAGTCTTCTTGAGCTCGCCGCCAACAACGATTACGACGCCTTCAAGCGTTCAATTGATCGCGATCCATCTGCGATCGACGAGATTGAGCTTTGGTATGGCCGCAAGAAGGGCTCAAACCAGATGGTTCTTGAGCACCGAACCCCTCTAATGGTCGCTGCTACCTACGGAAGCCTTGATGTCCTCAAACTGATTCTCTCTTGCTCCTCTGCTGATATCAACCGCTCTTGCGGCCCAGAGAAAAGCTCCGCTCTCCACTGTGCGGCATCGGGTGGATCTGTGAACTCGGTTGAAACTGTTAAGCTCCTTTTACTTGCAGGAGCAGATCCAGACATCGTCGATGGCAATGGCCATCGCCCTGGCGATGTCATTGTTGTTACCCCAAAGATTACAAAATTAGCACTGGAAGAGCTCCTCTTACGTAACACGAAAACCAATGGTAGTCAGAATCTCCGGATCTCAACCTCCACGTCCAATTCTGATTCACCGCCTCTATCTTCATCACCCGAAGACTGTTCGCCGTCCTCGGATTCAACCTCTTCTCCTATAGTTGCTTCATGCCCTCTAGGTCCCGAGAAGAGGGAGTATCCTGTGGATCCATCTTTGCCAGACATAAAAAACAGCATCTATGCGACCGATGAGTTCCGGATGTTCTCGTTCAAGGTCAGGCCTTGTTCGCGTGCTTACTCTCATGATTGGACCGAGTGCCCTTTTGTTCATCCGGGCGAGAATGCCCGGAGGAGAGACCCTAGAAAATTTCATTATAGCTGTGTGCCGTGCCCTGATTTTCGAAAGGGTGCTTGCCGGCGTGGTGATTTGTGCGAGTATGCACATGGGGTTTTTGAGTGCTGGCTTCATCCCGCACAATACCGAACCCGGCTATGCAAGGATGGCACAGGATGCACGAGGCGGGTTTGCTTCTTTGCTCACACCTCCGATGAACTCCGTCCTCTCTATGTTTCGACAGGGTCTGCTGTTCCTTCTCCTCGATCCATGGATATGGCTGCTGCCATGAGCCTCTTGCCCGGATCTCCATCTTCCCATTCCTTAATGTCACCTTCGCCTTTTACTTCACCGATGTCACCTTCAGCGGCAAATGGTGTTTCTCACCCGTCTGTGGCTTGGCCACAGCCTAACGTGCCCACTCTACATCTCCCTGGGAGCAATTTACAGTCAAGTCGGCTTAGGTCGTCTCTCAGCGCCCGAGATATTCCGATTGATGATTTCTCCATGTTGTCGGATTTCGATGCTCAACAGCTCCTCAATGAGATTTCTTGCTTCTCCACCCAAAGTAGACTCGGTTCCTCCAGTGGCCGACCTGTGCGGACTAAAACACTCACCCCTTCGAATCTTGAGGAACTTTTTACGGCTGAGTTCTCATCATCTCCTCGGTATTCCGATCAGACTGCTGCTGCTGTATTCTCCCCGACACACAAATCGGCAGTCCTCAATCAATTCCAGCAGCATCAGCCAAGCATGCTGGCACCAATTAACACAAATGGGTTCACCCCTAAATCCATGGATACTCAACTCTCTGGCCATTCTCTCTTACAGGCGTCGCTAGGGCTTTCATCACCTGGGAGGATGTCTCCTCGCGGAGTTGATCCGGTTTCTCCAATGAGCTCCCGGTTATCCGCATTTGCTCAACGAGAAAAGCAACAGCAGCAGTTACGCAGCCTTAGTTTCCGTGATTTAGGCACCGGTGGAAATGGAATGGTTGGATCGCCAATTCATTCCAATTCGATGTCACACTGGGGATCTCCGACTGGAAAATTAGATTGGAGAGTCAACGGGGAAGAACTTGGAAAGCTCCGCAGATCTTCATCCTTCGAGCTGGGGAGCGGTGGTGAAGAGCCTGATTTGTCGTGGGTGCAGTCACTGGTCAAGGAATCGCCACCCGAAATCAAGGATGTGTCTGCTGCTACTTCCACTTCATCGAGCGAAGGGTTGAATTCGAATTTGAATTCTCAGGTGGAAGCCATTGATCATTCAGTTTTGGGAGCTTGGATTGAGCAGATGCAGCTTGATCAGATCGTTGCTTAGTGAAAAAAACTAATTATTTTACTGAGCTCGGGAAAGGTAGTAATTAGTATATAATCTTTATTTATTTATTTTGTTATGTTTTGTGTGGGTGGGTGGGAGGGAGGGGAGGGAGGGAGGGAGGGGGGGCGAAAGGAAGAAATTCGTTTTCAAAATTTTATTATTACATCAGACAGGAAGAAGAAATGGGGGAAAAGCCTCTCTAGGGTACCCGAAGTCTTGTTACCCCAGTTGGGTATTCTCCCAATATTTTGATTACTAGATGTTATTTTAAATATCTCTACTGTATGTTTCATTAAAATGAAACAAGTGGTCTCTTCTTCTCTTCTACTGTTTTTTACTTAATATGTTGGTTAATATGTGTAATGTCGTAAAACTAAAGGGGTTAATTTAATTTAATTATGCTGTACTGAAGCTTCTATGTTGACCAAGTCCTGGATGGGCACATGTTCAGAGCCAAAAATGAAAAAATGAAAAAATATATATATATGTGCTGACGTGTCCCATTTTAGATTTAATTATTGTTATTTATTTTGTTGGATTGGGGGGACGCGATGGATTGCAGAAAAGTAAGGACCATATGGTCCCCACTGATGTAACATGAATTAAAGTTTTATTATTATTTCAATATCTTTATTTATTTTATCTTCCACATAACCCCGTCTGATTGCTTTTCTCTTATTTCCATGCTTTTTAATATATGGAGTTGGCTTTGGTTCGTGCGTTTTAAGAAAGTGTTGGTGCCCGTGCTCGGTGGATCCCAATAGTGGAGATATATTATGGGTTGGTGATAAGATACGAGATCTTGTTTTTGGTTTTCTTTCTACTTGATTCTTTCTCCTCTTTCAAAAGGAGAGAGATGGGATGCTTCTTCTTGGAGCAGATTAACGGGCAAGATTGGGCATGTTTATGGATTCTCATACAACTTGCATACATGTGGTCGAAATCTTTTGTTTTTAAGAGTTTTAAGATATGTTGCGTCTCTGTCGAATATCTTTGTTTTTATCTCTTGGATTTAGGTATCAATCTGTTCATAGTGAAAGGCTGAAAGTAACTGGTGTGGTGTTTGATGTGGAATTTTGAGATAGATGCTGTACCTCTTTGGTTATTGGAAGAGTGACTTTTAATTAGGTTTGGGTTTATAATTTATAAAATGGAATCAGTTGAGTGGTGTTTGTTAGTGGAATTGATGGGTGGATATGCCTTAAAATCGGATCCTGAATTCCTGATATTATGCTGTTTGCTGTGCTAAGTATGGGTAAGGTGAGGTGAACCACTTGTAGATGGTGTTAGATTTCCCAATCTGTACATATATACACCAAAATGGTGTTTAGAGGATCTTACCCTGTTAAATTTATTCTAACTAGGCATTTCGTACACCATTGAAGTGTGGTTTATCCTTGAGTCATGTGGCGCCACAATCTAAATTCTCCAAGTGGCAAATAAATCATTGGAATATGTATTGGCCTGAAGAAACATGCCTATAAATGGATGTGATCTATCCAATTGATGAACTTTAATATCGCCATTGAAAGAAAAATAATGGTGTATCTTATAGTCCGCCGATCTTGATCTGGTGGTCTAATTCTCTTTAAAATACCATTTTGGCCTGTTTCAATTCAATCTATTCTCTCTTTATTGTTGATGGTGTATGATCATTCGAACCTCATTTTAGGGTTTAAAACGTTCAGGAAAATCCGTTAACCATTTCTTTAGTTATCTTTTCATGTGGGGGAAGTTAGTGCATCTTTTCGTATTACGAAATGAACGGCTTAGATCCTTGGGACAATTGGAGATTGATGATTCAAGTGATTGTTGGGCTAGTGGTTCCAATGGGAATGGCCATTTGCACTTTTCGGTGTTGCACATAGGTTAAGAATTAGATTCGCCATTTTTAGAACCTGTCCACTAGAAAATCCATCAAAGGTGTTTCTGACTGGAACGCCACGATGTGAACTTCTTTGGAGCCAAAGATTGGTACAAAAAGATTGATTTCCGTCATATGATTCAGCACGATCAACTATTGGATCGGATGATGTACTTTGATTGTCTTGAATCAAACATAGAGATTGTGTTTGGTGCTAATCTTTGGTGCCAAAGATCTATACATCATGACTTTAACATGTGAAGATTTATCTTTCCATTGAACAAAGTGCAATGGCATAATTCTGGTGTGCAAGTGGTTGCCCCCTTTTTCTATTCTAATGACAACCTTAAAGCTTTTGGTGCCCAAAGTTTAGTTTTAGCGTAGGTACTTAGTGCAAAGAAGACGATGAATCTAGTACTTGGGGATTTGATGAAATAGGGCAGCGATTATTTAATCAAGTAATTGATTTGCCACTTAAACTTTAGTTAGTAGTAATATCTAAGGTGTCAAACTCGATATCGGTATTGGGTATCATGAAGGACCGATACGACTTGGCTGATATGTATTGGCTGATACCGATACAACTCGGTAATTAAGAAAAAAAAAAAAAAACCATTTCTCTAGCCCAAATCGATACGTTTTGGTCGATATGGACTCGAATCGGCCTATACCGAGTTGGAGGACCGGTACTTATCGATATATATCAATTTGCCGAAAACCCAAAACATATCGTCCATACATATTGGTCTCCGCTGACTTTTGATACCTTGGTAATAGCTACCTTAACTAACATGACATTGACATCAAGCAATAGGAATTAGAAGATGGACGTCAGTAATGGAGATGCGGATTTGAGCCTTTGCTTATGTTAGTCATATAGGGAATTAGGGAAACATTTGTCAGCTAATGGTATTAATTTTGGAGGAATAGTAATTTGGTTACCAAATTGAGGGATTACGTGATTCACTCTTACGTGTATCATTTAGACTAGTCTGTAAAATGATATAGAATCTTTCTTTTTTTTTTTTGTTGAGATGAATGGTATGGAATCTTTTTTTTTTTTTTTTTTGAGACGAATGGTATGGAACCTTTTCTTTAGAGACTCTGCTGTAGGCTTGTACGGCCATGAGATCTGGCAGCTCGGTTGCCTTTAAATACAAATATTGAAGTTGGTCTGCAGTCCTCCATGAGTCATTACAAGGGAACTGCTGAAGAAAATCAATTTTAAATATTATTATTATTATTATTATTATTATTATGAGGCTCAGGACTATGCGCCCGCTATCATGTGGCATCTATTACGAGGATCGGGTGCCACGGCAAGTTGGGCAAGGTCGATCAAGTCTCATTCAAAATAAAAATTGTTTTTATAACTTTTTTGCTGCTAAAAATGTGATCAAAGTCTAAGAAAATCAATGCACCAATTTTTGGGCATTACCTTATCTTTCACCCATCAAAGAGAGGAAAAAAATAAAAATTTAAATTTAAATCACATGTTTCATGATCGATCAACCCAAAACAAGAGTTATTTTGAATTAATCATGCCACCTGACTTGTGATAATGCGACCGGCCGCACCGGTCATCCTGTGTCCCCTTCATTCTCCACGTTGTCTAAAACAAGAAAATAAAACTCCCATGTTAAAGTAGCGGAGCAATTGGGTTCAATCAACCTGATGGGTTTTCTAGATCCGACTTGCTATAGATCAGGTTTGGGTTTAGAACTGGATTTGGGTTAGTCTTTTAATAGTTTGTCTACTATGGGTGGTCCACCCATGGGAGCCAAGGCCACACGAAAGGACTTTGTTGTGCATAGAATTCCGTGTATATCACAAGGTGATACGGATGGATGGACCACTTTCCCATTTATAATAGGTGGACCACCCCTCAACCCATCAAAGACAAATTCTCTCTTTTAAACTATGGGTTTAGTTATTTGCAACAACCGATTCTTTCATAAAAAAGCATGCCATTAACAAGTGAGTTTTTTAATCAAGCAATGGAGATATTTTTTTATCCCAATTCCAATCTTCTGTGTAATGGTGTCTTGAGATCAATGCACACTTCACACTCAACCAAGAATTTTCGGGTCACGTTTTGAGAAGTGTGCTAGGTTGAACAAAAAATGATAGGCTGGTGTGCTCATGATCACAAGATGTATTATGTGAAAGAACAGGTGGGGCCAACCCAACGGATTTTCTACATGTCGATTTTATATTTTGAAATAACAATCTTTTTGGTTGGGTCAAGTCTAGTCGAAATCTCAACCTGTTAAATAAACAAAAGAGTTCGAATTAGCCCGAACCCTGACTTATACTTCATGGTTAAAACTTATGACTTAATGAATTGGGGCATGAAACACGTTTTTCATAACGAGAATACAAGTAATCCGCGAGATAACCATATATATATAAAAAGTAATCAGCGAGAAATCTTTACCCTCATTGTCAGTTGGCCATTATGCGGTGGCTATCATAAAGATCAAGTTCCACAACAACTTTGGCGATGTCGGTCAGATCCCATTCCAAAACAAAAATTATTTTTATGACTTTTCTATTATTTAAAATGCGGTTAAAGTTGGTAAAAATGAATGCACTACAGTTTTAGAGCATTATCTTATCTTTGACCCATAAAAATGATGACAAAAGAGTCAAAATAATAATAATAGCTTTTTTAAATGACATGTCTGATCAATACAAAAGAGAGTCATTTTGAATTGATTATGTCACGTGACATGTGAAATGCAATCGATACACAAATCATCCTGTACGCCCGGGCTCATACTCCCCTTTTCATATATATATATATATATATATATATATATATATATTAAGAATTTGAGTTTTGGTGGCCAAATGCTTTGATAGTGGAATTTTGGAGGGTTCCAATTAGTGAGAGAAGGGTGGAATTGATGTCATAGGTTTGAGGAATGTTAGTTGTAAAGGGTCAAGATCTGGTGAGTGCCTTCATCACCCTACTGTGTCTTTCTAGCATGTAGGTGGGTTGCACATTTTGGCTTCCACGGTTCTGCTACCACATTTGGGATGGTGGTTTCTTTGGTTCTTAACTTGGGACAAGATTAGTGATGGGGGCAAATTGGACGGATGACATGATTTCATGATTCATTTTGAAAGTTAGTTGAGATTTTAGTTGACTAAAATAGATAACTTACGTCATCTATTTTGGTCAATTAAAATCTACTCGAATCTGTACGGGTCAGGCCAGACCGATCTGAACAACTAGATTTGAGCCTCTGGGCTTAACCGGAGAGACCAACATGGATTTCACAATAATTTGGTAAGATTAAAATTTAGAAAAGTATGAAAAAATTTGTAGAGTTAGTGGAAAATTTTTGAAAAAAATTAAAGAAAAAATAAGATTAAAAAGTATTAAAAATATGATTTAATAAAAAATCATGAATTATATGAAAATAATTCGTAAAATTTTAAAATATACACTAATTTTTCAAAATTTTGATAATAATTTGTAAATTCTTAATTTCATGAATTATTCATGATAAGAAACCTTCACAAAGGATTTAGCTGACCCACCTGATCGCAACCATGGTGCTCCTACCATCAATTATATATATATGGGAAAGGGGAAAATGATTCCGGACATAAAGACATCTCTAAGTCTAGAAGTTTTTTTAAAGTCTCTCTCTTTTCTCTCTTTTCTCTCTCTCTTTTCTGAAAAAAATATTAGACTTATTTTTTCAAGTATATTTTACTCAAAAAATATGAATATCTGGTAGCAAAGCGTTAGCACCTCAGCAGCGAAGTGCCGACACCCCGATAGCGAGGCGCTGATACCCCGACGCTGAGGTGCGGACGCTTTGCTAAAAAAAATATGGAGCGTCAACGCTTCGTTTTAGGGACGCCAACGCCTCTATATCGAGGTGCCTACACTTTGATAAAAAAAATAAAAATAAAAATAATTTTTTTTTAGCGAAGCACCGAAGTGCCGGTGCTTCGATAATATTTATTTATTTTTATTTTTATTGAAGCGCCAACACCTGAATATAGATGCGTCAACGCCCGTAAAACTAGGTGTCGGAGCTTCGTTGCCGAAGTGTTAACGCTTTCCTACCGGACACTATATTTTTTGAATAAAATATTCCTGAAAAAATAAGTATGACACTTTTTTGAGAAAATAGAGAGAAGAAAATAAAACGAAAGAGGCTTTAAGAAAATTAAGAATGACGGCTAAAAGGGTATATAACTTTTAAAATATTTTAAAAGTGTAACCCTAATTAGTAAAGTGTGCCTCATGCCACCCATCACTTTACAAAAATTAGTGTAACGCTCATATCAATTGATATAGAGATATATATCCCCGACCCTCTATATATATATATATAATAACAATGTTTTGGTGCCATGTGTGATGACATATTGTGCACAGGGCTATCGTTTATATCAAATTGGATCCTAAGATTCAATCTAAAAACCATCTTTACCATGCGATTAAGAGCTTTAAAATGTGAAAATCGAACTACTTTCTCATTGCACAAACTTGTTTTAGCCGCTCAAATTATAGCTTATGGGGCTGAATCTGGTCTAGAGGAGGGCTCCGTGCACCACATGACACTAATACCCTGTATGCTGAATTGATGGCACTCTCAACTCTGGTGGGGACCAGGTAAGTCACCTAATACCAGCCCTACATGAAAAGCTATGTCCTAACCAATCTTGCCACCATTGTAGAGCACGAGATCCACATGGGAGACCAAATATGTCTACAATAGGGGATCCCTATGTCTCATCATCATCTTCCCATCATACCCTTATATCATTTATCAAGGGTAGGCTTCGCAAGCTCTAGCTCCATGTTAAGCTCTTCATAATTCACTATAAAAATATAAGACTATTAGCGATAATTTTTTTGGAGTAAAAAACTAGTAAGACTATCAATAAGAAAACTAGTAATAAAAAAAAATAGTAAGACTACTAGAGATAATTTTTTGTTAATAGTGGTAGTTTTTGACTGCCACTAATAGCTTTATTTTTTGTAGTGATTAGTTTGACCCATATGCATCAGATACATCGGATATGCAGTGGTCAAATTAGTCGATATTCAAGCACTTTTTTTATTTTTAAAATAATAAATGAATTTATAAAAACATTTCAAAGAATTTTAAAAAAAATTTAAAACGGTATTTTGTCTGGGTCATATGACTCATATTTGATAAATCTTGGCCTATTATGGGCCAATATGGTATGATATTTGATCTTTTTAACTTTATATTTGACCTCATTTAGAATTGGGGTTTATATCAACAACGGATGGGGCCTAACTCGATACCTATCGGCCGATATGTATCGTATGGGGCCTAACGCTATGTCTTCACTGGCTTTCATCTTCTCATAGTTATTCCATAGACCATAGTTCTCCGTTTGAAAGTTTGTGTACGCATATATATATATATATATATATATATATATATATATGCTGTAAAGTTTGTAGCGAAAAATTTCACTGCTATCCAGGCCTCAGAATCCATGACTACCAAATCTTTGACAAAAAGTCGTGACACGAACCAGAGTAGCGCATCATTTTCACCCGTACGGTAAACTGGTGGGAACATTATTTTACGCTAGTTGGTGGCACATGTTATGCACAACAGCACAAGTGTTAATTGCGTACAAATTCACAGTGGTAAAAACAGATAAGGTTTAGCTCCAGATGTTATATTTACCATTTACTCGTACACTACAAAATTTTAAAATATAAGAGTGTTTTGGCCATTGCGAAAAAACGAACTAATTGCTACATTACGTCTTCTCTCACTACCAAGGCAACAAAATTGGTATCCGACACGGATATTAGTCCTTCGAGGACAAATATGACTCAACCGATATGTGTCGGCCAAAATTGATACGTATTAACCTATTTAAAAAAAAAAAAGATATGCATCCGCTGATATCAAGTTGAGATACCGATATATATCGGTATTGGCCGATTTTTAATATCATGCTCACAATAATAATAAAGGCTGTTGTATACACCACCATTGTGTAAATTGGGACAAAGAACCATCTTCATTGTCTGATCCAATGTAGTTACAATTTTTGGCGTACTATTAAAGATTCATTGGGTGAAAGTGAAGATATGATAATAAAGGTACCTTTAAAATTGTTGAACGCCCAAATTAATACATTAGCAATCCAAGCCATCAAATGAGATGTTCAGGTGGAAGGTTAACATGGAGATATGACTCACTTAAAATCCACTCTATTGGAAGCTTCTAATCATCAGCAAAAGCCAATAAGGTATATATATAATATTTATTTATTTATATATGTTTTTGGGTGGGCCCCAGCTCTCCCAAACTTCTAGAAGAAATGTAGATGACTTATTAGATGAGAAAAGTACGAGAAAACGCTCCTCCACAATTTTTATTACCATTTTTCGTGATTTTTTTTTTTTAATTACTAAAAAGCGCCATGCAACTTTTAAACGGCTCACATTGATGCGCAGTGCAAATGTATTTTGCCGTTTAGCCCTTGAATAGACTTTCAATTTTTTAGTGTCTTCTCCGGCGATCCTAAACCTATGTTGCCGGCGATCGTGAACCTATATTGCCGGCGAACGCCAAATAGATATACCATTATCATGCATTTTTTTAAAAGTATATCATTAAAAAAAAGATTCATAATCATCTGCTGTCCTAAAAAAAAAATATCGCCATTAACATATGGTGCCCAAAAAAAATCGCTATTTCAACAAATCCTTCTCAAACATTTAAGATCATTTTAAATTAATACTGTGAGCAAAACCCCCTCAAATAATTTTACTCTTTAATGGAAGAGAAAAATAGCTTTTAGAGATTTCGAAAGTATCGGAAGAGAGGACACGAAGAGGGCTTCGCATACTTTTTTTGCCGTTGGATTTATAACCCAGGAAGGATTTGCAACTGAAGCTTTTGGGTATTCACAATTTTTTGGTTCAGAGGAGACAAAGGGGTAGCTCGATGGGTGCTATCAAATTTTTGACGCTCGATTTCCATAGCTTTTATGGTCTTCGCAGCCGACTAAAGAGAGGACTTGAGGAGGGTGATTTTTTTCGTTGGCTGCTCGTCGATTGCTCTCCGCAACTCAAGCTTTAGGGTAAAAAGAGGATGACGACCATATATCATTACATAGGGTTTTTCTGCCTTTGTAAGTACTATTTATATAAAGGTTATTATTGTAAATACCTAAAGGATGGTACGTGGGCTAATATGCCCAGACTCTAGTTCAATGTACGCTCGGGCGTTACTTTGGCACAAAAATAGGCGCATGTTCTTTTGGAGATAAAATAAAGCGCAGGGCGCCTTTAAGTAAAACCCCCTTATTAGATCCCAACGAGCGGATGCTCTTTATATTTTGATCAGTTTTTGGGATGATTGTCATGAAATTATGTGTTTTATGTGATTTAATGCTCATGATATCAAGTTCTATAAATGATTTTCATTGTCCAAACTTAATACAGTCAAATGACATCTAAAATTAATAATATTTTAGAATATATGCTAGCCGTCGATTTTAGATGGCGTTTTACAGTTTTGAATCAAACGATAGAGATTTTCTTTCATCTCAATCTTTTACATGAACAAGGCGCACTTACCAAATTGTACCCACACATCCCAAAAATGATTCAAATACTAGGTCATTTACAGCTAGCACTCTAGCCCTAACCCTAAACTACTGACACTCTCTCCTTCTCTATAAATAATTTTTTATTTTTTTTGGATCGATAAAAGTTTCATATATTAAATAAAAAAAAATAGCGAGAAGCTGGCCAGGTATCTGCTTCCAAAAGCAGGAAACCTGAGTTCGAATCCCCTCCTCTGTTGAGGCCACCCTAGGGATTTATATCCTGTCGATCCCAAGCATGTCTTTGAATTGGTGATGTGCCTCAGGATTACAGTGTGCTCTAAGAGGCCCGGATACCCAGGTTATAAAATAAAAATAAAAATAAAAATGCGTAGGTTGTATATCTCCCTCAATTGTATAGATATTTGACTAATTTCATATAATTTAATATGCACTTTTACATGTTAAGCAACTTAAATAAAGAAAGAGATCAACAGAAGAACATTAGAAGATAGAATGATAGAATAGAGAAATTTCCATAAATGATTACATTTTTTTGATAAGAAAGTATATAAATAGGATTATATATATAACCGTCAGCGGTTATTTAGAAGTGGGAATGAATATGGGTAAGTGGATAGTTATCTAGAACTGGGAATGATACGGTGTTGAGCGTTATTATTTGATATTCCCCCTCAAGTTGGAATGTGAAGCAGAACATCCAACTTGAAAAATAAACATAATCTTAAAGATTCGCGATGATGTTGCCGAAACTCAATCTTACTTGTTGGTGGTTATCGCCTGTCTATGAAGTCCATTACCGTCGCATCCCGCTGGTCTTGGAGTTTGTCGGAGCCGGTGACACACTAGATCATGTCTATCATGATCTCTCCCAACAACAATTAAAGGCGAATTATATGACAAGTCTCTTGACGAGTGTTCATAGAAAGGATAAATTCTAAAAATTATTTTAAAAAAAAAAGGATCGAAAAAGGTGTGAGCCATTAGGGCTTTGATACCATAAAGAAAAATATAAACAGAAGAACATTAGAAGAAGATAGAATGATAGAATAGAGAAATTTCTATAAACAATTATATTGTTTATGGTTTGTTACATTATTCTGATATGAAAAGTGTATAAATAAGATTACAAATATAATCGTAAGCGATTATCTAGAAGTGGGAATGAACATGGGTAAGTGGATAGTTATCTAAAAGGGAGAATGATATGGTGTTGAGCGTTATTATCTAATATTAGATACCTACGAAACTATATAATATATCCAATGCTTCGGTTATTGATGAGTAGTGAAATATGATGATATTTCACCCCTAGATACCTATATTTAGCTATTCGATGAAGGCTATCTGATAAGAATTATTAGATTTGAAGTGTTTCAGATAAATACAAGCCAAGTGCAAAAAACAGCCCAAGAATCCTGAAAATAATGTCAAAACACTGCAACTTTGGGTCATCGAGAACTTGGTACAACTTGTATCTCAATTTGGACCTTTAAGACTGTCGAATTATGAAATTGTCAAAACACAAAAGTTGTAGATCTTTCTGTCAGCTTTCCAATGGCATAAAACTTGCCTCAATCCGAGTTCGGGATAGAAAGTTATGGCCAACATACCGAAGCAATATCTGATGCAAAGTTCGACGGAAATTCACAAAAATCTGGGAGGTCGATGCATCGACCCTATTGGGTCGATTAATCGGCCCTAAAATTTCGAGTTGGAACACCTCTGCGGCTGGGAAACTTCGGCTCTATTTAAAGCGGATTAACCACTTCGAGAAAAGGGGGGATTAGAGATAGATAATTAGAGAGTTAGTTTTGGCTTCTTTTTTTTTAGAGTTTTTGGATAGAATTTTTTAGAAGATTATTATTCATTATTATTATTTTGATTTTAGACTCTTCTTGGCATCTTTTCAAGAGTTCCTCTTTCTCCTTCTTCTAAGGTTCAATCTGGGTAGATTGTACTTAGGATTTGCATTATTTTTCCTTTACGTTCATGAAAGCATAGATTGTATTTAAGAAAAGACATTGTAAACAAAGATCTTTTGAAAGAAATAAAAAGAGGAATGACTTTGAATGAACAAGGAGATCATACACCAAAGATGAGCGGCTAAATCAGTTGATCGGGGAAGATGCGATTCTTAGATAAGTACCCTTATTTATGATTAATACCATAGTCTATTTATTATCATCATAGAATCGTTTTGCTAAAAGTTTGTGTTATTGAAAATATATTGAATGTTTGTTATGATCGTTGATGGCGCGTATCAACGACTATAATCGCTAGATCTGGACCTGCAGACTGATCTAGGCTACGGAGCGATTGTATTTTTACTGTTATGATCTAAACATCATGACTCATACCGCGATGATAGGCTGAGTCATTATTTTTAGATAGGGTATGCCGGATTGATGATCATATTTTATTACGAATTATCTCTATAGACGAATGATGGTGTGAATGATGCTTTAAGAAAACTGTGAGTTTTAATGGTAGAAAAGGGGTACAAATCTGGGATAGCATGTTCCTTGATCTCATTTAATTATTATTTTAGAGTAATTGGTAATTAGTTATTTAGATTAATTTATTTTTCTTGCATTTAGGAAAAGTGTGATAAATTTTGGTAAAATTGAATCTGCCCTTTGGTACTTCCTTAGGGACGTTTTTAAATCTCTGAAAGAATTAATTAAAATTCACATTTTCCTGTGGATTCGACACCTTTATTCTTGCCACACTGCAATAGATCTTGTGCACTTGCAAGGGTTACATTTAAAATCGATCAAGTTTTTGGCGTCGTTGCCGGGGAGATCGACGAAATTTTGATTAATTCGGTAGGGATTTTTGTGTTTTGATTAAAAAAAAAAAATAATAATAAAAATTAAATTTTAGATTTTAGATTTTTGCTTTGTAAAATCTTCTTTCCCTTATTTTTCTCTTTTAGGTAAGTATTTTTTTTAGGAGTCTTTTAGGAAGTTGAGATTTTTAGGCTTTTTATTTTAGATTTTGTAGGAGTATTTTTAGGAAGTATAGATTTTTAGGATACCTTCCTTACGAAATTTAGGAATCTTTTATTCTTTCCCTTATTTTTCTCTTTTAGATAAGATTTTGTAGGATTGCCATTAGGTTTAAAATTTGAATTTTTAATTTTAATTTTTGAAATTCGGATTTAAAAAAAAAAAATAATAATAAAATAAAATTTAAAATTTAATTTAAATTCGAATTTTAATTTTAATTAAAAAATAAAAATAAATTGTGCACTTGTGTCAATCGATTGAAAATCTTTGCTTTAATCGATTGAAGCTGAATATTTTGGGTTTGTTGTGGATTCATCAATCTTTGTTGTGAGTGTTGGTGCATGAGCTTTACTCGATCTCATCACCCACATCTGCAATCGTTTAATCTTGAGATCGAAAGATCTTGTAGAGAGAATCGTAGAATTTAGAGGAATCAATATCATCATACTGAAGCCATGGCTGATCAAAGGCAATAAATGAATGAGAACAACCAGAATATCAATAATGGAAATAATGAAAATAATGGGAATAACAATTACAATGAGGGTCCTAGAACACTCGAATATTATAATGATCCTGATTTTTACGAGGATCAGGATAGTTTCATGCATGATCCCTTTCCAGGGAACCACTATGAATTCAAATCAGCAATGATTCAAATGCTACCAATTTTCTATAGTTTGGCAAATGAAAATCCGCACGTTCATCTAAATGAATTCACTGGGGTCTGCAAAATGTTCAAAGTCTACAATGTCACTAATGAGATAGCTAAGCTACGACTCTTTCCTTTCTCTTTAAGAGATAAGGCAAAAACGTGATTCTATTCCTTAGAACTACAATCTATCCAAAGTTGGGCAGAGCTACATCGTCAGTTCCTTAAAAAATATTTTCCCATGACTAAAGCCATTGAGATGCGTCAGAAAATTCAATTTTTCTCCCAACAACCTACAGAAACATTTCATGAATGATAGGAACGCTTTAAGGAATTGATTAAGAGTTGTCCCAATCGTCAAGTTCCAAGGTGGCAACAAGTCCAAAGTTTTTACAATTGACTGATTCCTGAAGAGAGACGCATGGTTGATGCATCTTGTGGTGGGTCATGTGCCACAAAGGAAGCCGACGAATTGTGGGCATTGTTTGAGAAGTGTATCAAACCTCGATACAAAATGCAACATTGAGGCGAATTAACTTGGACCTGGCACCTAAATCTCATATGTTGACAAAAGATGGATTATATGATGTCAACAATAATACCTCTGATCTATCAACATAGGTTGACATGCTGTCCAAGCAAATGAATATGTTGTTAGCTCTTAGCAAACAAGCTAAAGCTCCTATCACCCCCACTGTGTGTTCAATTTGTGACCACCCAGGTCACATGGCTAACGAGTGCCCTACTACCTTATCATTTCTTCCTGATGAACCTACTCCTCAAGAGCAGGTGAATCTGACTCAATCATATCAGCGACAAGGTAGGAACATGTACTCAAACACATACAATCCGGAATAGAAAAATCACCCCAACTTAGGATGGGGAGGATCAAACCAAACTGGACAGGTGAATCAGCAGTTCAGATCTAATCCAATGAGTGGACAACAAAATTTTCAACAAAAATTTAATTTCCGTAATCCTAATTTCCAATGTAATTCCAATATCCAACAGAATGCCCAGTATTATCATCCAAAATCAATATCGAAAAAATCGTAATTTCAATCAATCTTAATCAAGAAAAAATCAGAATTTCAATCAGAATCTTAATCAATCTCATACCAGCACTTCGAAAGATTCTGATATGGAAGAAAAGGTGATGCGAAGCATGCAATCTTTTCAGCAGATGATAATGGACCAAGTCAGTCAATTGGCCAATCAATTGAGTCAACGAGAGGAAGGTAGGCTTCCCAGCCAACTCGTCAACAATCCTCGAGGTCAAACACCACCTGATGAAGGACCATCGAATAGTCAACAGTTGAAAGCTGTTACGGTGCTGGGAAGTGGACGAGAAGTTGATAATCAAGTGAAAATGCCTGTGGAAGTTGATGCAGAAAGAGAAGCAGCGAAAGAGAAAGAATCAGAGATAAGAAAAGATAAAGGAAAAGGAAAAGAGAATGAAAAAGAGAAAGAGAAAGGGCAAGCAAGAGAGAAGGGAAAAGAAAAAGAAATAGAGGAAGTGTCACTTCCAACTGTCCAATAAGGACGTGAAAAAGAATCGGAACTTGAATCTGCACCTTATGTCCCAAAGGCACCATTCCCTCAATGCCTAACTCCTCCATCTAGAATGGGCAAGGGACCGACAAAATGGAAGAAATCTTTGAAACATTCAAGCAAGTAAAGATAAATTTTTCATTACTTGAAACAATCAAACAAGTTCCTGAGTATACAAAGTTTTTCAAAGATTTATGTACTCGTAAGAGAAAGGCACGTACTCATGTTTTAAAGAAAGTATTCCTGACTAATCAAGTCAGTTCGATATTGCAATTGGAAACCCCACAGAAATTGAAAGACCCTGGAGTCCCAACTGTTCCATGTGTCATTGGTGGGCAACCAATTGGAAAGGCGTTATTGGATTTGGGAGCAAGTGTTAATATGATCTCATACTCAATGTACGAGAAACTTGGATTGGGTGAATTGAACCCACGACGGTCACACTCCAACTGGCTGATAGGTCAGAAAGAAGACCTAGGGGTATTATCGAAGATGTCTTGGTTGGAATAGACAAGTTTATCTTTTCAGTGGACTTCGTTGTCTTAGACATGGAATCACCTGTTAAATCAATTAATCAAGTCCCCATCATCCTTGGACGTCCGTTTCTCGCTACTGCTAACGCTTGCATTAATTATCAAACGGGAGTTATGGACGTTTCTTTTGGAAACATGAAGGTCAGATTGAACATATTTCATGCGATGAACCATTTCCCTAACGAGGATGAGGTCGAATATTTTTACATCGATCAGATGGACGAAGTGGTGGATGAAGCATTACCATCAATGCTCACCAAAGAAGAATTTGAAACTGCTTTGTTAGCCATCTATGAGGAAAAGGGATATGAAAGGAAGCAATCCGAAGAGACGAGGTCGAGTTTATCGCGTCCAGATGATAGCTTATGTGAAAATGTGACTAAGGTAGAACCATTACCTATTGAGGTAAAGGATGTGCTGACTCTATCAAGTGAGCAACCATCACCTGTGGAATTGAAACCATTGCTTGAGTCGCTCAAGTACGCTTTTCTGGGACCTCATGAAACGCTTCCGGTAATAATTTCATCTACATTGTCGAAAGAACAGGAGAATGATTTGCTGAAAGTACTTAAAGAGCACAAGGAGACCATCGGATGGACCTTAGTTGATCTCAAAGGGATTGACCCATCAGTATGTATGCACAAAATACATCTGGAAGATGAGAGTAAACCATCGAGGGAACCGCAAAGGCGACTTAATCTGAACATGCAAGAAGTCGTTTTAAAGGAAATCATTAAATTACTCGATGCTGGAATCATCTATCCGATCTCTGATAGTGAATGGGTAAGTCCAGTCCAAATCTCATATCTTGTGCACTTGCAAGGATTACATTTAAAATCGATCAGTTATTAATTGGACGCTACAATTTCATCAATTGGTGAATCAATTATACCAAATAGTTTTTTTTTTTTTTTTTACAGGTAATTTTACCAAATAGTTTCAGGATATTCCTTGAGATCGAATTTCAAGTAGATGAACTAACACTACTAAGCTAGTCACTCAAAATACCTCAAAGAGAGTTTTTTAAGTACTATGCATTTAGGTTCATCCAATTTGTGCCCATACACTCTCCAGTTGGTGAGGGATAAATAATCCTATGCCTAAACTTTATGGGCATGTTTGATTGCTCACGCGTTTCCCGATTATAATTGGCTACGTGACGATGCATAACGACGGGGTGATACGAGGGTGGATCTTCGTATGCGATTTTCGTAATCGTAAGCTAAAAAGCGTCGAAACGCATCGTCTATTTGGTCTATCAAACGACTGTTCACAGTCAACCTGCCAGTTATAACCATGAAACGCATTTCATTTTGCAATCAATTAAACGTATCCTATGTCACATGGTGACTGTAAAATGGCACAATTATGCAAGTAAAGTTTCCTGAATTATCTCTAATTGCAAATGCTTTTCAGTTTTTCATGGAACCAATCAATTGAATCTACTTGAGTTTATGAAGTACTCATAGCTTTAAACTTTTCTACTCATTCTCTCGGAGGACATAATTTCTTAGAAGAGAAACATAAATACCTCATGTGTCCATGAAGATAATTATTAATAATATAACAAAGTGGCTACTAATAAGATAAATAGTCTAAGATTATATAGTTAAATGATAAAGGGTTGGCTAATCAAGGAGTCAAAAGGAAATTTTAGGAAACCAAATTTAACTGTCTCATTGCTCCTACATGAACATTTTCCTTTCATGTGCATGACTTTTAGAAACAACAATTCGGGCATTATTAATTTTTTATATATATATATCAAATTAATGACATTGATGATACATTACTTGCATTAGAAGCAACACATATGTCCTTTGCTTAAATTATGTTAAATATCTAAAATATTTCTTCTTAAACCGTGTACATATTATAATATATTAAATTTAATTTGGGATAGGATGACATCTATACTACAACATGACGAGAGAAAGGAAAATTTTATAATATTTCTTTTAATTCAGCCTGAAATTTTATCTAATTCTAATGTTCCAAATAGATGGATAGATGGAATGATGATGATGATGATGATGCTGATTGATATTATATTAACTATAAATATTAAAATAGAAATTAAATAATTTTTAAGCTTTAAGTATTTAAGTACATACTAATACATAAAAAAAAAAAGAATAATGAAATATTAAAATTTTCTCTATATATAGAAACCGAGAAGCCCTCATTTTAGGCCATGCGGCATAAGGGTTTTAATGTAAATGATGACAATATATCACTTGTATCGTACTCAACCTGAAAATTATGCATATCAAAACATTGGAACCATCCAATCAGAGTGCTTTAATATGAACTATTGTTCATATCTAATTAATAGTTCATATTGAAGCACTTTGATTGAATGAATATAATGCTCTAATATGAATGATTTTTAGGCAATGATGATAATTCATATGAAATGATTACAATGATAGAAAATCTATACTACGTAGCTTAAATGGGTGTTTATCATGACAATATCTACGTAAAACAATCATAAAAGTAAGTACAAAATAAATGAGTTTGAAATTAATTTTTACAAAAGATATACATGCAAAAAGTAAAAAGTAGGGTATGACTACAACATTAGAGCAAAAAATTTCTAAGTATTTGATTATTCAGTTTTACTTGTCGTACTGGAAGATGACTAAAATAGGTTATCTAACTTGATTGAACTCAAGGTGAATCATTTGCTTGTATTTCTCTAAATCATTATCTCACTCACTAAATATGTTGAGAGAATGCAAGTGATTTGTCTCCAAATCTTCATTGGAAGTCATTAGATATTAATTTAAAATTTATATTTTTATAGTAATAGAAATAATAAATTTGGGTATCCATCTCAAAATCAATTGGAAATGAGTGGAGGGCCTAGGATATCATAAGGAGAGAGAAAAATTATAATTTACCCAATGTGGGACTAAATTAACTTCAACACGCCATCGCACGTGTTGGCGGGACTGAGCCAAATCACGTAGACAATTTGAACTGGGTGACGTTGAGTGGAGAAGAGCTTGCTATGATACCATGATAAATTTGTGCATCCAACTTAAAACCAATTGGCCATGAGTGGAGGGATCCAATATATCACAAGGGGAGAGACAAGGATATAATTTATCCAATGTGGGACTAAACTTCAATATTATAGTTATACAAATAATAATTATATACAACCCAAAATAAGAACATTAACTATTTTCATAATAAATAGTCGAGTCTTGTGTTCTAGATATTCTTATATAAAACCAAAATTCTTTTTTCTCATTAGTATTAACCCTTATATAAGATATCCACCTACATATTCCTTCACTCATCATTTATAGCAGTCAAAATATGTATTGAAACCTCAAACACCATGATGGCATCTTACTTTATTTACTGAAATTTTTTACATAAAAAAGACATTTGAGAGGAAAAAATTAGAAAAAAAGAGAAATATATATCTATTCTCATAAATTATTTAACATCTTTGTTGAATTAATATTATAAAAGATATAGTAATGAAAAGCAGATTTAGTGCTAATTTTTTTAAAGAGAACTTCAATTGAGGGTTAATTGGTTCGGTAGTCATGTTCAAAGAAGACTAAGGAGATATATTTAACTTGATCGAGCCCAAGATGATTCTTATGTTGTTTCAGTATGTATGTGTGTGTGTGTGTGTGTGTGTGTGTGTATATATATATATATATATATTTTTTTTTTTGAGATGAAACTTCTATCATTTTCATTAGAAATGGAGAACGGTTACAAATTGAAAAATAAGTAACCCCAAATGGACGGTTACAGAGTAGAGGGCCACAATCCAATAAGTGATAGTTACAATCACTAACATAAAAATAAATTGAATAACATCTAAGATCCATCTAACAACGACACGGATTTCAGGAACCTTTAGGGTAAGGTAAAAATTTGAGAATTCATCACCATCCTAAACATCCGCTGGTAGCCGACACCGAAGATCCACCTAAAGAGACGCCACCACTATCAGCAAACTCACGATCCATAAAAACTCTCACCACGTTATAAATGAGGGCAATAACCGATGATGTGATTTTTAATTGTGATGTTTTACTCACAAGCGCACGAATCAGATTGTATATAGTGGGTGCAGAGTACGAGATCGTTCTCATGAGGACTATTTTTGAAGATCTAAAAAGATGAAACAACAATTCAAGAAATCTACTAAGAGTCAATAGTGCCCTACTAATATTATAATTTAGGTGATTTTGAGAGATGACAATTACTGACTACAAACTAAAACTTAATTGATAATTCAAAAATAAAAGTAAAGATGAAGATACTAAATCCTCCCATCTTTGATTTGTTCTTCCCGTAATACAAATTTAAGGATTAAACTATGAGATATACTATTGAAAAGAAACATCTTTTATGAAAGATAAATGGTCAAAACCCGGATAGGTTCCACGTTGCATCCATGCAATCAGGACTTAATTTCAGAGATGATTTTCATATATAGATCTGGGATCAAGGGCATGACTCGACACACTTGATCTCAGATTTTAAATAAAAATCATCCCCAAAGTGGGTAAAAATTCCAACAAGAATACCACCATAAATCTGAGAGCAAGGGCACTGCTCAGGACACTTGATTTCAGATTAGGGAGTAATTAAGATAAAATTATCATTACAGATCCAAGATCCAGGGTATGACTCGACACACTCGATCCCGAATCATAATCGTAAGTAGATCTACACGATGAAAGCAAAAATACCATATAACAATGATTGAGGTAAAATTACCGTCACAGATCTGAGATCCAGGGCATGGCTCGGCACACTCGATCCCAGTTAATGGCAGAGATTTCATCCGTTTGTGATAACATAACAACTATAAAATAAGATCTCATATTTTAATCCTAGATTTATATTATTAGAAGTACATCCCTCGGATGGGAATCATTAGATTCCCATTCCTAAGAAATTAGCCAAACATGCTGTAATTAAATGACATAGACAAATAAAGAAAAATAATATCAATTCAAATTAATTAAAAATACCTCAAACTTTAATAGAAATTCTTTGATCCATAAGTACGATGATCTTCAAAAACGAAATTAACAATGCTCTTTACTAATCTTTAAATTTAAAGTAGGAATCAACTGAACAAAAATATTAAATTGAAGAAAGGAATACTGAAAAGATTAAAGGAACAAAGCTCGCAAAAAGAATAATAAAATTTCTCTATCTCTACTTCTCTCTCTAAAAACCTCTTCTAATAATAATAATCTCTCTTCAAAACTCGTAGCTTCCTTTTTATATGGTTGAACAAGCCCAAATCTTAACCCTAATAACCTCAATCGATTGAGAATTAAATCTCAATCGATTGACTTTTAAGTAGGGACAAAGTTGTCTTCTCCTGTCAATTGATTGACACTTAGTCCTCAATCGATTGACATCTACAAGCAATTTCCGTGAACTCCCGCCCAACTTTATATCAGACACTGCCTCGGTATTTTAGCTATAACTTTCTGTCCTAAACTTGGATTGAGGCGATTCTTATGGCATTAGAAAGAAGACGACGAGCTCTACAACTTTTGTGTTTTAGTAATTTCATGAATCTGACGTCTTGAAGGTCCAAATTGAGTTGCAAGTCACACTAAGTTCTCGATGACCCAAAATTACAGTGTTTTGACATTATTTTCGAAATTCTTGGGCTGTTTTATGCACTTGGAATGTATTTACCTGAAATACTTCAAATCTAATAATTCTCATCAGATAGGCTTCATTGAACGACTAGATGTAGGTATTTAGGGGTGAAATATCATCATATTTCACTACTCATCAACCGACCAAAAGCTTTACACATTGCTTCAACCGAAACTTTTAAATAATGCCTCATGACGTAAATATAGTGCATGTGTTCGTGCAATAATGAAGCTAACAATACGTTGGTAAAATCCATGACCAAAACCGTTTCAAAAACAAATATGGATTGCAAAAAGACCTTCATAGACCCATTTCTCTCTCCCGTGATAAAAAAAAACCCTAAGGAACCTCCTCTTTGTCATACATACATTCAAAGCGGTCTTCATATTTTACAATCATCATTTATAACAATTAAAAATCACATTGAAAGATCAACTCTATGGCGATTTCTAAATATATTCATTCAGTGCTATAGAAGTGAGGCATTTGAGAAGAGAAAGATTTACAAAAAAAGAAGGATAAAAAAGATATCAAGTACACTACAGTTATTTATTTTTTTATGACATAGGGTATCTCAAGAATACTCTTCGATTAATCCCTATGGGATGTCGTCACCCCCATCATGTCATGAGTATTTTACGATTACACACCTTATGGGGCATCTGATTATTGCAGAAATTAGGTACACTATTTCTAAATTTATTTGCCATTATAAGTAGAATATGGGCTATAATTTGTGGATAGTTTATATTTTTTTTCTCAAAGAATCACTTTAAAGTAATACTAATTTAATTTTTGTTCAAAATTAATTTTTTGCTAGGGAAAAAATTAAAGTTTGTTTTTATATATTTTAAAGTCTAAATTCTATTTATATAGTATCCTTTTAATCCTTAAAACCTTTATTGATTGTTTAGATATTTTAATTAAATTTCTAACGTCAAACTCCGCATATTATTGGTAGAAGAAAAATATGAGTATATTTATAAATTATAAAATAAGTTCACTTTAAAATAAAACATTGCAATTTTTATTCAAATAATAAAAAATATTTTACCTCATTTTTCATACCTCTTTATAAGAAACTTGATCTTCATCGATTCATACAATCATGTAAAAAGTAACCAAAAATATTACGATTATCAAATTTTATTTATTTTAAATGTGACATAATAAGAAGATATTTAAGAGTGAAGGAAAAAAATTAGGAAGCAAAAGGAAAAAGTTGAAAAGAAAAAAAAGTGACAATCTATTTTTCCATTCATTTGACATTGTTGATAAAATATAACTTCAAAACATTAACTTGAAATGAAACAATATTTTTTTCACTTTTAACCTTTCATTCTTACTCAATAACGTTTTGTTAAAAAAATTATGTCTTATTCCATTGTATTTATTCATTAAATTTTTTTTTATTATCTATTCTTAATTCCTGTATTGCATAGATGTTATATATTGGATAATCAAACATCGAATGCTCCATAGACACCTCTGCCGCTGTCTGAGGTCTGAGTAACTTGAAGAGTTAAAATCACTGGTGAGATGGATTGAAGGTCTCCCTTTCCTCTCTTTATATATTATTATTATTGTGATCGCCACTTGAAATTTATTATAATTTTGTTGTAAGAATTGAAGTGGACTTTGTACTCTATAACAATCAACTTTGATAAATTAGCCTTACCAAGTTGAAAACAGAAGCTATATGTACATCAAATTAATCCAATTATAATAATAAACTTTGATTGCAGGTGATGGTTGAAGTCTAATTTGTAACCATTGTCCCTAATATTAAAATTAACATCTAATCATATAAAACTAAATTAAATTTAATGAAATCCTAAACTAACAAATAGATACGATTCTATCTTCTATGACTGACCAGGGCGGCTAGTTAGCAAAGCTACAATTATCATTGAGGTAGCTCTGAGATGGACTCTAGATATTTAAGGGAGACTCCAAGGCTTTGACTCCTCAACTCTAAAGCTGCAAGGGACTCTAGCAGCTCCACAACTTTGTGAGTCTGAAATATTCCAAGTGAGCTTAATTGTAGTAGTAATAGTGTCTTCCTTGTAGTGAGAAAGCGATGGAAATGAGAATGAAAGATCCATTTATAGGTGAAATGACTTGATTAGAATAATGAGATGTCCACCAACATTCAAAATCATGGCACGGGTTTTAGGTTGGTTAAGATATTATGGCCCAAGATACTCTCGAATATTCCTGTTCTAATTACAAATTTATTGAAAAAGGTCAATTTTTGTGGGAATGATTGAACTAACTTATGACTTAGATATTTCACATATTGAGCGCTACAGTATATAATGTTGACCCAATTTTTAAGAGTATTTTAGCCATTTAGACTGCGTATGACATAACTCTTTGTTAGTCCCTGTCGTAACAGAGTTCATATGTTTTAGTTGGTTCCCATTCTCTTTTCTAACTCCCTTCAATGAAGATTTATCTGTTCTAACAGCAACCTCCCTGTTCTCTACTAACTCCCTATCAGAGCAAATAAAATCTGCTCTGACAAAGAGTGAGCAGAGAGGAGGGTAGAATTGCTGAATAAATAAATTATGTATAAAATCTTGCTATACAAGAAGTTATCCCGGAGAAGAGGTACTTGCTAAAGCAGGTAGCAGGATGTTAGCAAAAAGGATGGGAATTTGCTAAAACAGATAAACTATGTTATGATAGAGGCTAGCAAAGAGCTATGCTATACGCAACCTTATTCAATTTTGAAAACTTCTATGATTTTTTTTTTTAAATTTCTCAAGATCGTTTTCTTAAAAAGAGAGAGTGTATATGTAGACTTTAAATGAGTCTTTATCAAATTTTTTGGAATACTAACATGTGTTGATACTACTTAGGATTTGACAAGGTTGTGAGACAATCTCAGGCGGATTACCAGTAAAATGAGTGGACTTTCTTCTCTAGTCATATGTGTACTAAAATTTGGGGCCACATATTTTTGTGTTAAAAAAGGCCTTCTACTTTTTAGTTATTTTAATCTTTTATCATAAACTAATGATTCTAATAAACTTGATAATCTAAACTCACTCTCTCTAAACTCTCACACTTCTTTCACAAATTCTGACAAGGCCGCTCTCTTTGCATTAAAAAAAAGTCTCAACCATTCATCTCTATCGAGTACACATCTGTAACCTTCATTTTAGCTAGGGTTGGGCAATAGACCCATTAAAAGGTTAACAGTTTTGCACCCTTAGAGGTCCTAGGTTCAATCTAAGCTTACCCTTTAAGACAAAAAAAAATAAAAAAAGGCATAGAAAATGAAGACGAGCTATGAAGGTGCATGCAATTGTTCACATGATTAACAAAAACTATCAAAGTGTATGCAATTGATCACATGCTTAAAATTATTTACTCAATAATAAATTTGCACTAACTAATCCAGAAAAAAATCAATTCCAATGAATGGTCCAGATTGATTAGAAATATGTGCTGAGAGGATACAAAAGGAGCTCAGCCTTATCTAAATGATACTAGACAAAGACTGGATCATAACCCTTAGAAATGGGGTCACGTGGCATGCGTTAAGCTTTGGTGTCATTTAAACTTTGGTTTGCCCATTTGGAGCTCAGGAGAAATGCAAACTCCTCACAAGAGGTACTCTCTCTCTCTCTCTCTCATTCATTTTGTTTATGTTAATGAATTTATTTATATATTTATTCTGTTGAAATTGTTCTTTGATTAAAGCAGACATGGAAGAACAGAGGGTAGTTGGAGGCTGTTAGAATTTGTATGTTAGCTAAGGGTTTAGGGTTTAATCATTTTAAGGGCTTTCTTGGGTATGTTTTTATTTCTTTATTTTATGTTGTTGTTTGGTATCTTTTTGTAGGGGTATTATACCTAAGCATTATGGAGTGTAGGACACTATGTAAGTAGGGTTTTTGTAGTTATTTGTTTTCTCAATTCATTGAAGTAACTGAAATTACTTGGTGTTTAGCTTGCATGATGTTGAAGTTTTGTTGAATGGGAGGGTTTGGTGGTTTTGATGAGTTTGGGCTGAGATTTTGAGCTTCTCTGTGGTTTGGGAGTTAGGTTTTTGTATTTCTAATATTTTATTTTATTGTTTTGTTTCACTTTTTTTAGGGTTTGGAAGGGTTAGGGTTTTATTAGGTTTTTTTTTCTTTCTGGGTAGATTTTACATGATTTTGTTGCAGCATTTCTTTGTATTTTAGCGGATTGGAGGATTTATCAGGTTTTATTTGTGAGGTTCTGAAAGACTATGGTGTGGTTTTTGAGCATTCTAGGGCTAGGGTGTTATTAGGTCTTTTTTAGTCGATTTTACATCTTTTTTTTTTTTTTTTCCAAATAGCATTTCTTTATTTGTTTGCAAAATTGAGGGATTTATCAGGTTTCATTTCTGTGGTTCTTGAAGTCTATGATGTGGTGTTTGAACATTCTAGGGTTTGATGTTGTTAGATTCTATTTAGTAGATTTTACATCATTTAAAAAAAATTTGCATTTCTTCATTTATTTGCAAAATTGAGGGATTTATCAGGTTTCATTTATGTGCTTCTTGAAGTCTATGGTCTGGTGTTGGAACATCTAGGGTTTGGTGTTGTTAGATTCTTTTTAGTAGATTTTACATCATTTTTTTAATAGCATTTGGTTCATTTATTATTATTATTTTTTTTGCAGGATTGGAGATTTATCAGGTTTTACTTGTGAGGTTATTAAATTCTAGGGTTTGCTTTTCGAGCATTCTAGGGCTTAGCGTTTGAGAGCACAGCTGAGAAAGATGGGTAGGAAGAAGGTGAGACCTGTGTCAGAGAGTGACTTTGGTTTAAAAATTGAAGAGAAAAATGAAGTTGATGGAGCTGAAGAGAAGAAATATTCGGCCAAGAAGCCCGATGCACTTGAGAAGGGAAAAAGTGCCATGAAGAGTGACGGCAATAAAACTAAGGGGAAAAACATACCCGATAAAAAACCCAAAAAGAAATTAACACAGAAGAAAGGTAATTTGGGCAGCAGAAATGATGGTGTTGGGAAGGAAGAAAGGGCTGAGAAGAGAGACGATGAGAAGGCCAAAACTCCGGCTAAGAAGCGGAAAAGAGGTGCAGATGAGAAAATGGCGGAGGCGTTCTTTTCATCACCTGAAGTACCAAGTTCGAGGCTTCGGGCAAGGAAGCAAGTTCCATCCTTCCAGAAGGTTTTCTTGGGTGAGAGCGATTTCGATAGAATTGTTGGGAAGCGGGTCAAGGTATTTTGGTCTGGCTCAAGAAGATGGTTCATTGGGTGTGTTCGTTCATATGATGCAAAAAAGAATCTGCATCAGATTTTGTATGATGATGGGGACAATGAGGAGTTGAACTTGTTGGAAGAGCGGTTTGAGCTTGAAGTTATGCCTGATGAGGTTTTCAGTGGATCTCCCAAACCCGAGAAGGAGACAAGATCGGATGGTGGAGAGATTGATGAGGGTACTAAGAAAGATGATGCTGGTGAGGAAAAGTGGGGAAGGTCGAAAAAAAATCTGGCATCGAAGTTTGTAAATAAGGGGAAGTCGAAGTCGAAGAAGCCGAATGAGAATGATACTAAGAAGAAGGTGGAGATCATGGACACGGATACGGAGGTTGATGAACTACCTAAAAAGGATGAGAAGGCGTTAAATGAGGAATTTGGTAGGTCTCCCAAACCTGCGAAGAAAAAGACTGATGAGGAGGCGGGTAAAGACAGTGCGGTTGATAAAAAACAGGCAAAGATGAAGAAAAAAATTGCATCTAAGTTTCCAAAGAAGGGGGGCTTGAAGAAGGTTAACGGCGATGATACTGAAAAGGAGAATATGGACATGGACACGGAGGCTGATGTGCTCCCTAAAAAGGATGAGGAGATGGTGTTAAGTAAGGAATTTGGTCTGTCCCCCAAATCCAAGAAGAAAGAGGCGGGCACAGCCAGGGAGGCTGATGAGGAAGTTGAGAGACAGAATGTGGGTGAGAAAAAACCCACAAATACAAATAGAAAAGTGACATTTAAGTTTCCAAGGAAGGGGGTCTCAAGTCAACATAATAAGAATGATGCTGAGAAGAAGGCGGAGAATTTGGGTAAAGATATGGAGGTTGATGCATTACCTAAAAAGGATGAGAAGGCGCTAAGTGAGGAATTAGGTCAGTCTTCCAAACTCAAGAAGGAGACAGGCTCAGATGGCGTAGAGATTGATGAGAAAACTGAGAAAGAGAATGCAGGTGAGAAAAAACGAGGAAGGATGAAGAAAAAAGCGGCATTGAAGGTTGCAAAGAAGGGAAGCTCAAATCAGCAGAACAAGAATGGTGCTGAGAAGGAAGCGAAGAGTGTGGGTATGAGTATGGAGGTTGATGCACTCTCTAAAGAAGGTGAGGAGAAGGTGTTGAGTGAGGAATTTAGTCAGTCTCCCAAACCCATGAAGGAAGAGACGGGCTCAGAAGAGGAAGCTGAGAAGGTGAATGCGGGTGAGAGAAAACAAGCAAAGGTGAACAAAAAAGTGGCTTTGAAAGGTGCAAAGAAGGGGAGCTCAAATCAAAAAAACAAGAATGATACTGAGGAGAAGGTGGCGAACAGTGGTACAGATATTGAGGTCGATGCACCACCTAAAAAGGATGAGGAGAAGACTGTTGAATGCAGTCGAGTTGAAAAGGTAAATGGTGAGATTGATGAAGCACCTGGTGATGGAGATGATTCTAAATCTGAAATCTGCATTCAGGTTGGAAAAGCAGAAATTTTAGATATAGAGAAACAGAAGACCGAGAATGGCGAAGTTTTAGAGGATAAAGCTGAAGAGAAAGAATCAGGCGAGAAGAGTATTTCGGAAGGAGTGGACAGCACTCTTGGTTTGCAGCCGACCACTGATAGCCAATCTGAGAAGGATGAAGGACAGAGAAGTCTCACGAGTGGTACCTCGAGTATTGAATCTTCTGATTCACAGACCCCTGCAGATGAAGAAACAAAGAATGATCAAGATCAGGTTAATGTGGAAAGTGTGAAAAACCCAGTTAAAGCAGGGAAAGCAAAAACTAAATCTAAGTGAGTATGCATTTCTTTAAGTCTCTAATATGATTCCTTTGCTTATATTTAAATATACACACACACACACACACATATTTGTACCCATGGGTTGTGACTATGCATGTTATTTTTGCAGGAACTGACAGGGTTGTATGGTAATGGGGAGCTTTTCTCACCACAATGGTAAATTTTTAGCCTGAGTATTTAGTAAAATTGCGATTTTGTTTAATTTTTGGTTGATGCAGACAGTTGATTTCATTAATATCGAGCTTTGTGGATGCTATTGCTGGGAGTTCCATCATTCTTTGCCTTTAAATAAGAATCTTGTTACTCGTAAAAATAAAAGAAAAAATTGAAGAATCATGTTGTGGAAATATAAGGTCTTCTTTTCTTTCTTTTTTTTTTGATTGGATTTTTATAGTACATGTTGCAATTATTTTCTATACTGTGCCATTTTCCTCAATTATAGCATTATACTGTTTCCGTGATTTGGTAGATTAGCTGTTCTAATTTCCATGCATTCTACTGCTGCATTCTGGAGTCCTAAAAGGGATGAAATATATTTGCATACTTTTGCGAGCTTGATTTGTATCTCCATATTTGACTACAAGTGAACTCCCAAGTTCAAATTCTTTATGTGCAGTTTTATTTGGGTTTACTCTTTATTTGAATTACAATAGTTAAAATTTCATTTTTGAAATGAAGTGTGCAGAACATCTTCTTAATTATAGGTCCAGGATTCTTTGTGATTTTGTGGACCTGAGGCCTTTATGATGCCATTATTAAAAGTTTCCGCATTTTATTGATTTTTAGTAACTATATGTTACGTGTTTTGTGAAGTTGTAAGAGATGAAGAAAAGTCGTGAAAAAACAAGTAACATGGTTTGATCTTCATGTTTTCTTTTATCAGTTGGTGTGTCCATTGTCATGGCATAATGCGTACAGAAAACTATATCTAAAATATTTGCGCATTATGATAATCTTTCCAAAATTCTGATTAGAAAATAATTGTCCAAAATCCAATTCGCCCACCTTCGTTACTAAACACATATTAGGTATGATTCTCTTAACTGAGGATCAACCTCGAGTTGTGGGTGTAATGTAACAGCATGCTGGAGCCAGCAAACCCCTCAACCAGTGTTAGCTAGGCACTTCTACTTTAGGGATTTTTGCCGTGTCGACGCTTGGTGGCACGTGGACATGTTTTGACACCTGGTGGTACTTGGACACTCCTCAACACAGCACGATACTTCTAGAAATATATGAAAATACCACATAATACCATCAAAATGTTCCTCGTTTTGACACAATAAAATGAACTGTCGTTTTACAAAAAATAAATTTGTGTAAAGTTTAGTAACTTTTAAAATAAAAAGCTTGGGTCCTTGGAAACGATTTGTATACTATAGTAGACTTTTAGTTGGGTTTATGATATACATTATGTATCTTTGCATTATATATATATATATCAATTGGCCCTCTAAGATTTCACTTCATTTTTTTTAAAATTTCTATATTCGTTCTATTTCTTATTTAATTTTTCTTGAGGCCTTGCCACCGTATTGAAATCTTTAGAAATTAGCGTGCCAAACATCTATGACACCCGTTCCATGTGTCTAGGTGACCCTGCCCTCAACATAAAGTCTCCACCATGCCAACCAAGATATGTCTCGGTACCTGTATTGACTGTTCACTTTTACTATTGCACTTTTCTTTGGCGGTCATTAACGGTTTGGCCAACACTCATTTATCAATGTCCAATGTGTACCTACTTAACATATCTTGACGAGTATAGTGGGAATGCATGTTGATGGGCTTATCAGCTCCACCATGGTTTGAGGTGGGCCCTGCATCTCAAGTAAGAATGAGTGATCTCCCTTAAGTGAGATGATCATTCTCCATTCCTTACGTTTATATAGTCAAATTATCCTAAAAAAAAATGATTTTGAAATTCCGTTACACTGTTTTTTTGTTTCTTTTTCACGTTTATTCTTTTAAAGTTAAATAGGATCGGCAAGTTGCATTTATGAGTCCTATATACAGTTGTACCGGTCAAATCTTATGCATGTAGATACTTCTCGTTAAGATGAGGACCATTTTAGATCAAGGTGGGAGCTCTCGGCACAGTTTTTTTTTACTATTTTAAGTTGCCACAAGGGCTTACAATATTTGGTCTGCATTTCCAGATGTCACTTTTTTGGAGGTGGTTATTAGGCATAACTATCCTACTTTCACATTTCCTAATGATGAAATGTTTAGTAATCTGAACTTTGCTTGAAATAGTTGAAGACCGGTGCTCCCTCTTCGAGTTTACTCCAGAGGTTTGAGGAACCATTATTTCATGTCAGGTTGATAGCAGGCATTCTGAGGGATTTTGTATATGCTATGATCAGTGAAGTTACTGCTGCTTCCTGGTTTTTGCTTGTTGTGGAGTACTGTTGTAGATTCAGTTTATTGTTGACTGCTTTTTTTCTTGATTTATCCCATCCATTTTGTGAACTTAAAATATTTGATTTGCATTTCCAGATTTCTTACTTGTTTTGAGGTTAGTTATTATGCATATACTTATGTATATGCATAAGTATATGCAAATATTTGCATAAGTATATGCAAAATCTCTGACAATACCAGTATGTATCATCCGAGACGTACCAGTATCGCTGGCGAGCGGTACATGATACGTTGGGTATGTAGCGGTGATACATATTACATAAGCCAATATGTTATTTTTTTTTTACCAGTGTATCGCTGATACTGATACATATTGTCTCAGTATTGATGGTGGACAGTACGTATCCGAAAACCGAGATTTTGATCCACACATACTTCCACATTTCCTAATCATGAAATGTTTAGTAATCTGAACTTTGCTTGAAATGGTGAAAGACTGGTGCTCCCTCTTCGAGTTCATTCCAGAGGTTGTCCCTCTTCGAATTTGTTCATGAGGTTGAGGAACCGTTATTTCATACCAGGTTGACAGCAGGCATTCTGAGGAATTTTGTGAATGCTATGATGATCGAAGTTACTGATTCGTGGTTTTTGTTTGATGTGGAGTACTGTTGTAGATTCAGTTTGTTGTTGATATTTCTGCCATTCAATATTCTAAAGATGGTCATTCTGGATTCTTTGGAAATGTGTTGATATATAGAAGTTGCATAAATATGATTTTTATATTGCTTATGTGAAAAATGCTAAGCTGTTTGGATCTGTAGTTCGTATAGGAATTTTACATGCTTTTCAATGATGGCTAGATGCTCCCTTTGATCCATTATTTATTTATTTGGTTAGTTGTGTTTTTTATTTTATAACTATATATTTCCTTTATTTTCATTACATCCTAGAATTTGATTTTATTTATTTATGTTTTCCTTCTGGATGTTTTTCAATGATGCCTGCATTCTCCCTTTGATCCATTGTTTATTTATTTGGTTAGTTGTGTGTACATTCTTCTTCTTTTGGAACCATACACATCTTTTTATACATTTTTCGTTAACTTCTTCTTATGGTGTTTGTTCCATATTGGTTACTTATTTTTGCACCTGTTTTGATGGTGTGTTTAATAATCTGGGCTTTGCTCAAACTTCAGAAACATCAGTGTTCAGTTTTCAAATTTTATATTTCCTGTTGTATGGAATTTTTTATTTTGGTAGGTGGAGAAACCTTAATTCCTTGCCAAGGGTTGCAAGCAATCTGTTCAAAAGCAAATAATGATCACAAAATTTTACTTCTTATGATCTGCCTTTTTTGTTTACCCCCCCCTGGATTGTAACTGTTCACACACCTCCTTTCTTTTTTAGTTTTTGTCAAGGTAGTTAAAACATCCATGTGAATCTAGGTGACGAACCTGCCTATGCGCCTATTGTGCATTTATACTTCTTCCAATCTGTTTTTAAAGGAAAAGTTATAGGTTGAAATAGATCCCATCATCAACTTGTTTTCCTTTTTCATGAGGGGAAAGCAAGTTTTAAAATTATCCACGGCAGTAATTTCTTTTGATGGTTTTTGAGAATTTTATTGAAACATCTGATAGAAAACATGGTCTGCTATGCTCAAGTTCTTTAGAGTGTCTTGGGTGTTCCCGGATTCTGTGGTTCTTTTGCTTACATGGGATAGTGGTTGCTTTAATGGTCTGAAAGGGGCTTTCTTGAAATTATGCCCCTTTGCGGTGATGTGGGCTATTTGGAGTGAAAGAAATGATAAGAGTACGCGCTTGATCCTCTACAGCATGAAGTTGGCCAGAGATTTTACTGTTCATTGGATCAGCCTCTCGGTTCATCAGAGCCAGAGGGAGGGCAGGAATTTCTTGATTGGCTGGGAGGATAGGTGCTCTGAGTAGTTCGGCCGTCTGGGTAGGGCTGCTGTGTTCTGCAGCCTCTCACTATATTTTTTGTTCCGATACAAAAAAATTCTGATAAAAAACACGAACGAGGATACAATGAGGAACTACCCAGATACTAGATGCCTACAACACATACCCCAATGCAGCAAGAAGGGTGTGAGAAATGCTGAAAAAGAAGTACATCACTTGGGCAAGTATACCAGTAATATCACTGTCCATCACAATAGAGGTTTCTCTAGCGAGTGGGACATTCTACATGCCCTTTGAAATAGTTTAGCTGCCAGCCAATGCCCCCCTCTCCCAACCTTTTCCATTCTATCGTTTCTACAATATCTGAAATGGTAGAACTAATACTATTAAAATTTGATTCTTACTTTTCTTCCAAATGTGGAAAAGGATGGTCATAGGAGTTAAGCGCCAGTGGTCGATGGCGGTAGGCTTGAACCCATGATTTGAGTCTATATATTTGTGTTGTTTTATGGATGAATTGACAACATAAATACAAGATGATATCCCGGGGTGTATGTTGTTGTGGACGATGTCGTGGATCTTAGAATTTAGAGGTTTCAAAATTAGCAGAACAATGACAAAATACATGAGGTGCAAGCTTATCGAATCCAGAGTTTGGGGGATTGTTTGGTCAAAATAGAGAATCATTTAGTGCTATAATGTCATAGATTTTTGATATGTCAGCTCTTCTATAAGACATGATGAGGTGTACATCTCAAATAGGATCAATGTGAGGTGGGTAGAGACATGTGAGTGGTGTGTTGTGTAATCAGTAAGTGCCAATTCAATTGAACAAATGTTTTTATAAATCAGTAGTAGGATATGTATTATTGTATTTTTAGGGTATTGGTCTATGAAGAGGTGACAGGACAAATCATTTGGTTGAGATGGATGTGTGGAGTAATAAGAACCAATAGAATTATGAACAAGTGCATACAAGGAGGTTTAAGGGTCACGCTAATAAACGAGAAGATTAAAGAATGTTGTTTGTGATGGTTTGGCCTGTCCAATGGAGACTTAAACTGCCTTTGTAGGTAGTTAAAGGTTGAGACGATACAAGGATAAGGAGATAAGAGGAGGGAAGACCAATAAAGAGCTGGAGAGTAGTAGTGAGAAACGACATGAAGGATTGCAGAGTAACGAGGAGTTTAGCGTGGAGTTGGAGCGGAAATGTGAGATATAAGAATTTGCGTAGCCAACCCCGAATAGATTGGACAAGGCGATGGTGGTGGTAGATAATAAAAAATTATCTTCTCATACTTGTTTGCCTTGCATGTTTCTCCTTCTTATCTTCAACAAGTGTCATCAACGCCCTTTCCCATCTATTTAAGGTCGGATTTGCAAGTCTTATTGGAGTCGGATCTAATTTGCTACCATCTTATGTAAGTGGTTGGGCGAGTTCCTTTCTTGCTTATCTTGCCCAAAAGCATGCTCTCATTGGAGAAAGACTCCCGTGGAAAGGCAATTTCCGAATGAACAATATCAACGTTGGCATTGCAATTTTTATTTTTCCACTCATTGCTGTTCAAGGCAAAACTCTCTTTCACTGTGTTATCTTTCATGTAGTCACTTATTATTATTATTGTTACATAAATATCTAAAGGTTTGAGTCTCACCACTGTGGTCCTATTCTCAGTATTTTGCTTTACCTTTCGAATGTAACATGGAGGTTTGGAAAAAGATTGGCTACTTGAAGAGAAACCTGTTGTTCACAGACTTGCACTTCTCAAAGGCTGCTTTATCCAACCTTCCAGTGTTCTATATGTTGATGTTCAATAGCCCGGCGGGTGTTATTGCATGTTTCGAACCGATTGAATGTAACTTCCTATGGGAGCGAAGGGAGGATTGCTGGAAGTGTCACATAATTAACTGGATGTCTACGACTTTTCCTAAGGAAGATGGTTGTATTCTAATTAAGCGGCGGAAGGAGATGAACTGTGCTTTGCTTGGAAAATGGTTATGGCGTATCGAAGTTCAAGAAGAGTCTTGTGGGTCCAGCTTTAAGGGAAAAGTGTGAGGGTAGGGTAGTGAAACATCCAATGCACAAAATGGGAGAGGGTCAGCATGGTGGAGGGTGTCTGCTCAGGTAGAGATGTTTAATGAGTGCATAGGATTTGAAAGGGGAGATGGGAGGAGGATAAGATTTTGGTAAGGATGTGTGGCTGGGAGATCAGTCTTTGGTTGATCAGTCTTTGTACAGCCTGACTCTGATAATGAGTAATGAGATGGTTATGGGGCTGGCTTGCAGTTCGGAAGATGGCTGGTCCTGGGATATCAGAATGAGAAGGAACTTAGGGATAATGAAATGCAAGACTTCGACTGAGCTGCTTGCTGAATTAAATGCTGAATTAAGTGAGATGTGCCGAATCAAGGTAAGGTGGACAGATGGCGGTGGTTGCTGGATAAGGAGGAATTTTCACTTAAGTCATTTACTTTTTTTTTTTGGTGTGCCAAAGGCAGGTCTTTAATCATGCCTAGATTGGATTTGTAAGTGATCTCCCCAGATTATGTGTCTTGGCTGGATAATAGCTTGGGAAAAGATTTTGATGATAGATTTTTTTTTTTGATATGTAAGTTGGTCTCGAACCTCCGACCTGGATCTTGCAATATTGTCAACCTTCCATTGTGCTACAGGCCCGTTCCCGATTTTGACAATAAATAGGTTGATTAAAAGGGGGATGAGGCTGCAAAACATGCGTTTGGTGTGGCAGGAACGACGAGAATGTCAAAAACCTCTTTCATCGTAGTTTTGCTAAAGAAATATGGCGAGCATGCTACTGGCTGTGTTTGGGAAGTAAATGGCCTTCAGTTTATGGGAAACTGCTTTTGGGAGGTGGCTCATATAAGTGAGATGTGGCTATATGGCTTGAGATAAATGATAGGGTCTCTGGTGGTGAGGGGTCAAAATGGTGATAGAGTTTGCAAAAGATAATATTATGGAGTGGATTGGAGCTAAGAAGGGACATGGGCCAGCCCTGAGAGTGGCATCCGAGACTAATGGGAAGCTATGGCTGACTGCATGAAGGTTTCCTAGTGAGCATGGCTTCCCCCTGCATCCTCGGATGTTGGTGGGGCTCAGGCTTCAGGGGCAGAACTCATGGTTTTGGGTGTTTGGTTCTGGCTGTTTTTTATGTGGGTGTAAGTTGCATCCAGATCTGATTTTTTGCTCTAATATCTTGCTGAAGCACTATTTAAGTATGTCGTACTCCCTTTCATGATCAATAAAATTTGCTTTTACTGGTCTGGAAAAAAAGGCCTGCCATACAGTCACTTCAAGTTTTATCATCCTATGGTAAACTCTCAATCCCATGCCCCAATGCATATTTACGCATTATGGTTTTTTCTTCCAGCACCTTATATATTCCGAGTTTCTGCATGTATTTACGCTAGCTATATTTGTTTCCAAATGTCAATGCAGTATTTTAATCACCAAGCGTTGGGCAGTTACTGTTGTGGTTTTTCTTATGAAATTAATATGTTGTGTAAATTAACCTCAAGGGGTTAGGTGAGCTGGCCAGGTACCTGCTTCCAAAAGCAGGAGACCTGAGTTCGAATCCCCTCCCCTCCTTGAGGCCACCCTAGGGATTTATATCCTGTGCTGACTCGGTATGCGCTGAATTTGGGGTGCGCATGTGCCCCTGGGATTAGGCGGGTGCTCTAAGAGGCCTGGACACCCAGGTTATCAAAAAAAAAAAATGCTAGTGTAAATTACGAGATAACTAAATTCCAGCATGCATCATTTGGTGTGTGAATCCTTGTTCTTTCTTAAATTGTGATATGGATAGGCAGATCAATGGCTCAAAATCTCGTTTTTTTTTCTTGGTATCAAATTCTCTTTTGATTTGCATCTATTTGAATTTTTTTTTTCTGTTCTTGTTCTTTCGGCAGGGTTGGTTTTGATCATTTGTTTTCATTTCTGGGTATGGTTGCAGGCAGTTTTGCGGCACTAGCAAAGTAGCAATACTAGGAAGCAGTCAGCAGTGTAGGCCATGGTGGAGGTGTTAGCACCCCGCACAGCATCCATTTTCAGGAGCTATATATACTTAAAATTCTTATAGGGTTTTGGTATGATATTTTTCCTCTTTTTGGATCCTCCAATCCATGTGAGGTTAATGCACTGATCATTTTGTTGTTACTATCAAATTTCTTCTTTAGATTTGCATTGGATATGTGGTGGTTTTCTTGGGTTTTCATCTCCTTTTCATTTTCGAGCTGGTATTTGGTACCTGACTAAGAGTGCCAACACTGCTATTCGTGAACTTCCATTGATTTGGCTCTCAAAATTATCAGCTCATTTATGAGTGTTGTCGGTTTGAGATTGACCCGTTTGCCGTCAGTGGCACCTGGTTGGGGTACCTTATACTAAGTTTTTATTTTTAATTTTTGTTGGTTGATTTAGTGAATTTTGTGGCCCATGCCTGAAGCCTGCCCTTGTTAGCATCCCCTACCGCCAGGCGTTGCTTGTTGATAGCAGTGTTTTTCAGGAACAGCTAATCTGTGTCCGTACAGTTCAGCAGGGATGATTTAGATCGACTCGCACCGATGGCCTGTACATCATCCTTGGTGCTCGAGCGCAAGCATATAATTCTAATCAAGTTGGAGTTGGTAATGGTAGAGTCAATCTCCCTCACCCAACATAAGCAAATGCAAATACTTTTAAATCTCAAATGACTGAAGGGTCAAATGCGTACTTCCTGTGATTTGCATGCTCATAAAATAGCGTGCAACTGGTGTATTTTGGCATAATGATTGGTGTATAAAACATTTATATGCCATGAAAACTGAAAAGCTAAGCAAAAGGTTTCCTGAACTCGAGTTGAGCATCGTGAGGTGGATAACAAAAAAGATTGAAACCCAAGGTACGTTGAACTCAAGCTCAGCGTAGCAACGGCTGGTTCTTTACTGTCTACCTTTTGGATGATCCATGATCCAGAAATTCTACCGGTCGATGAGCTCATATGATATTTGAACCGTTGAACATCTTTATTTGAATTTTGTACTGGTCGATGAGCTCATATTATATTTGAACCGTTGAACATCTTTATTTAAATTTTGTAGCCATTAAGTTATGTTATTATTGTAAAAAGAGAACAATACAGCTTGGTACTAGATGGTAGGCTAAGCACAAGCGATGGTGTTTTGAGTCATCTGCATAACAAACATGAAATCAGTGAACATCTCACATAAGAGTTGGGCCTGTTGCTCTATTGGAAGGTTGTTTCACCCAACTTACTTATAGTAGCAATAATAATAATAATAATAATAGCTGAGAGACTCTATGGCTGTGTTTGGCATAGCTCTTTGCTAGCCCTTGTCATTGCAGATTTCACCTGCTTCAGCAGGTTACTTTGCTAACTCTCTTCAAAACAGGATTTACGTGCTCTAGCAGCCAAGATATCAAAATCGGTATTGGTCTCAGGTACCGCTTTGCCCAAGGCTGATACGACTCGGCCGATACCGATACGTATTGGCCTAAATTAAAAAAAAAAAAGAAACTAAACGTCTCAATCAAAACCGAGACGTATCGGTCGATACCCGATACCGGCTCATATCGATCGATACGATATCAGATACCCGATATGAGATACCGATACCTATCGGATCGAGATGTATCGGTTTGGTCGAAAATCAATCATCGCTAATATGTATAGGGATCGATCGATTTTTGATACCTTGCTAGTTGCTCTCTGCTAACTACCTACCAAAGCAAATAAAATCTGCTATGGCAAGGAATGAGCAGAGAGGAGGGGAGAACTGTTGAACAAGTAAATCTTGTAAAAAAATTTGCTATGCAGGGAGTAATCAGGGAGAAGGGGGAACTGCTAAAGCAGTAACAGGATGTTAGCAAAGAGAATGAAAACCTGCTAAAGCAGGTGAACTCTGTTATGGCAAGGGTTAACAAAGAGATATGTCAAACACAACCTATGACTGTGTTTGGTATAGCTTTCTGCCAAACCTGGGTTTACTTGCTTTAACATGTTCCCTTTCTTTTTGCTAAATCCGTGCTACTTGCTATAGCAGGTTCCCCTTCTTCTTACCAACTCCATGTAGAGGTGGATTTTCCTCCTTAAGTAGTTTTCCCCACCTCTTTGCTCCCTCTTTGTTAGAACATATTTTATTTGCTCTGGCAGTGAGTTAGTAGAGAGTATGGAGGTAGTTTTTAGAGTAGGTAAATCTTGCAAGGAGGAGGCCTGCGAAAGCAAGTATATTCGGCTCTGGCAGACTATTGACAAAGAGGTATGCCAAATACAACCTATATAGGGGAATGGTCAGGCCCTACTTGGCAGAACTAGATTTCTAGTCCTACCCCATCTGCTGCCCTTGGAAATCGGAGAATCTTGACTTTCTTGATTTTTATTTTTTATAGCATGATGTGCAGTCAATTTTCTCCTATTTTCAAGGAAAGTAGATGGGATAGAGTTGGAAATCCATATATATATATATATCATGATTCAGCTCGATTAATAAGTGATTTTTGGGCTACTTAGTTTAATAAATGTCCTAATATCGAGATAACTTGAATTGCTTAAAAACACGTGCTCCATTCCTAGCAAATGGTCAGTCCTTGCATACTCTAGGAAGAGGTGGTCGGCTGCCATTATTTCAACCAAAAAATGAGTTACGTGTTAACATTAGTTCAAATAATCCAAGGGACAATGATTAATGTAAAAACAACATTAAAAGTGTTTTTAGTGGATTCCACAAGCGCACTTTAATTTGGGCTGATAAAAAAAAAAATCACAATCGTTCATTTCAAAGTGCATAGATCTATCGAATGGTTCAAAATTTCAAATCCTCCAGAGAGTGATTTTTGAGCCTAAGTAGCTCTAAATTGGATCTTCCAATTTAATGACTTGGTTCAACTCCAAACAGATGCGATAAGACTGCCATGATGATGTCCCTCAAAAGATGTGCCACATGGAACATCGATTAAAACCTAGATCAGTGCCAAAAACAAAGATGGAACAAAAAAGAAATTAGAAGTATGAAAACAAAATGCACCAATTTTTGTTTAAGATGAATACTACCATAGGCACCAAGTTGGAGTTCCGCAATACTTGGACAAGGTTAAAATTTGAAAAACTATGATAAAATTAGGCAAGTCCAGTGAAATGGTCAGAGAAAAAACATAATTAAAAAAAAAATCAAATTTACTATAAATTTTTAAAATTTATTAAAAAAGATAATCGTCTGATAGAGATGTGTGTCATGTAAAATCAACATTTAATCGTTTGATGAGCATCTCATGATAATAAGATCGCGAGGAAGATTGAAACAAAAAATAATCTCCGTCTTTTCAAATTAATCAATGATTTTCATTGAGGGAAAAATAGTTTCCAATGAATCCATTAGCACAATCACTCGAACCTTCATCCCTTGCCATCCACAGTTCAACTTAAACGAAAACAAGTGCCACATGTCTAAAACTGACCCATCCATATCTAATCTAAGTCGGTTACGAAATGCCAAGTCTTTATAAGTTACCGTCATCCCAAGTCACCACACTTTTAAATTTGTTTAAAAGAATTAGTCTACTGTTAATAAAATTGGTGTCGGACTCGAGTATCTGGTTGCTGAAAAGTGATGCGACTCGACCGATTTTACAAAAAAAGGAAAATTCACATCTCGGCCGAAACTGATACGTATCAGCCGATACCTGATACGATATTCGATACCTGAGTTAGATACCGATACGTATCGATTTGCCGAAAAATCAATACGTATCATCAATATATATTTGTATCGGCCTATTTTTGATACTTTAGCCTATAGTGGGTATCCACTCATTGTGAGTGAACGTCCCAGTACACATCCTATGACTGAGTGACTTGTACCAATTTTTATGAATTAGAAGTCCCTCCATGTGACTCAATACAGGTGAACTGCAATGTCCTCTCAGGATAAGTGGGCACCTAGACTAACTTGTTTAGAATTAGTTGGTTTATGCTTTGACACGTGGTCACTTGTGGTAACGGATTTTGAAGCCATCTGTACAATAGAACGAGCAGGAATACCATAGTTCGTAGTAGCCCGCCGGATCACAGAGCATCTGATGGTCTCCTGAGAAGCGTCAGTTTTCTGTCAACAGATTCTAGTTTCGGCCGGCCGTCGAAAAAAGGGCATCTTCGTAGTTAAAATTGTTTAGCGTACAACTCTAACCAAGAACTTCTATATACGTTATCTCTGCCATCGATTTTCGTGATTCTCCTTGTTTGATGTGGCCCTCGCAGAATGTGTGGCTGTCACTTAAACATATAAATAGATTATATGAGTGCCACAAGTGATATCAACTCATTTTTTAATGACTGCTATCTCTAGCAGATTGGAGGTTGGGTTGGTGGTTACGCCATGATCGTTATATGAAGATGAGATAGTTCACTAGGCAGTTCGAAAGTTCACGTAGAGAGAGAGAGAGAGAGAGAGAGAGAGAGAGAGAGAGAGAGAGAGAGAGAGAGAGAGAGAGAGAGAGAGAGAGAAATGGAGAAGGAGAAGAGAGAATCTGATGGTGTCGTTTCTGTAAATCCGAAGCCGAAAAAGGGGATCGTGGCGAGTTTCGTGGATTTAATAGAGAAGACGATCGTTTGGGCAATGTATGATTCTTCAAAGTCTCATCATTACCTGTCGCGGAATTTTGCTCCGGCTAAGGAAGAGACGCCTCCTTGCAAAAATCTCCCGGTCACGGGATATCTTCCGGTATTTTATATATATATATATATATATATATATATATATATATATATATATCCTTTTCTTTTTTAATATTTTGATTGCTTTCGAGTTTGTTAGTAGATGATTTGTGAGGATGTTGTTAGTCTTACTTTTTTTACTTTCTATATTAGGACTTCGGAGTTAAGAGCTCGGATTTATTATTTATTTATTTATTTATTATTATTATTATTATTATTATTATTATTATTATTATTATTATTATTATTATTATTATATTTATGCTGCTGCTGTTGGTATTACGTTTTTGCTTTTTTTGATGGGTAAGCTGGGCTCGAGCCTGCGACCTTGAGGTCTTTTGCTCTTTCGCTATGGAGTTTTGTGTTCTGCTAATTTTTCTCGATCGAGTTCCCCTCCCAGCACCCGTACAGCGGGACCAACACTAGCTAATGACTGATTTTATTTATTTATTTTTATTATTTATTATTTATTTTTTTGTACTACTTTATTATTATTAGTATTATTATTATTATTATTATTATTATTATTATTTAGCCTTTGATTGCTTTCGAGTTATTTAGTAGACGATTTGGTAGGTTTCTGTGAGGAATAGAATGTTATTAGTCTTATGATTGACTTTGTAAGGTAGGACTTTGGAGTTAAGTGGTCGGATGAGTTAATTAGGTGATAATAATAATAATAATAATAATAATAATAATAATAATAATAATAATAATAATAATAATTTTAATGCTGCTGCTGCTGCTGGCCTGCTGCTTCATTATCGAATTGTGCCTTCTAGTAATTTTGTAAGTGAGTTTTTTTTCTTTGAGAAATTTATTGGTTTTTGGGCTTGCGCCTGTAGCACAATGGATAGTTGACAATATTGCAACCTCAAGGCCGCAGGTTCGAGGCTGGCTTACCTATCAAAAGAAAAAGATGAAATTTATTAATTTTTATTTTTCGTTTTTATTTTTCTTTGTTATTAGGAGTTTGATTTTTGTGTTCTGAGTCTTCTGACTCTGAGCGTTGCCCCTTTTTTTTACTTTTCATCTTTTTTTACTTTTGACTTTGAAAGTTCAGACTTTGGAGTTAAGAGGTTAGGTTTCTGTGAAGATTGGTGTTTAATCTTACTTTTGAATTAATAAGTAGGGATTTCGAGTTAAGAGGTTGGATGAGCTTTGACCTTCTTTGGATGACTCGATTTGCACCCACCAAAACTCTAGAGCACCCGGCTGAAAATCATTTACTGCTTTGTATCAGACGATGGGGGTCATTTTTCTTTCCCGATTTTCCACACAATATATCTTGAGATCATGGGCGTACCATTAGATGGCTCAAATGTTGATTCTATGTCGCACACATCCCAAATAGTGACCCGAGAACTGATTTGATTTTCAGTTTTTGTGTTGGTGTATTGAGTATTATTTATTTGAACTTTTTAATTTCCCCCAAATGTAGCATAATATTTGCAGAATTGATATGTATTTCGCTATTTATAAATTTATGACAAGAAGGGGCATATTTTGCTTAACAGGATTGCCTGAATGGGGAGTTTGTTAGAGTTGGTCCTAATCCAAAGTTTTCTCCAGTTGCTGGATATCACTGGTATGTCTCGTTGTTGTTTTATAGATACATGTTTCATAAAGTATTAATGGAATCTATTCGCCAACTTACAGATCGGGCCATGACCATCCCATTTGTAGGCTACGTGGAAACTTTTGCCCAATACAAATCATCAAAGTGGCAGCTCATATTGGAGACTACCTTAGGCCTAAAATTCTCGTAGGTGGGGGGATTTGAACCTTCCAGTCTAGGCACTCTAGTATTGATGGTTGTGCATTTTTAACGGTTGATATTAAATTAAAGCACACAGATCGAGTGGGTCCAACCTCTGATTGGCATGACTTTTTGGCTGAGACATGTGCTACGGTTATGAACTGCTGGGTTGATTGCTTGGATTGGCTAAAGATATGCACCATGTGGCATATAAGTGGGTGGTCATGGCATATCCGTTTAATGGTCAGGAGAATCAGTCTCTTTCATAAATATGCGTGTTGTCATACACATTCATGCATACTCAGTTCTATCAGTGTGAGTGATATGTAGACATGCCTGAATATATATATATATATATATATATATATAGGGGAATGCTAACATCACCTTCTTCATTGTGGGGTTAGCATCATCTCCAGACAATAATACCTTTATTAAAGGGCATTTTCAATAAAATTACGAGAGATATTTTAGTAAAACTAAGTTAGGCAATAAATGTGGTGTTTTTAATAAATGAAGACACCTCATTTATTACAGCTACTGACCTACATGCCCCTCATTGATTATTTAGTTCAATTCTACTAAAATGCCCCCTTATAATTTTAAGGAAATGCCCTTTAATAAGGGTATTATTGTCCAAGGACGATGCTAACCTCACAATGGAGAGAGGTTGAGGTTAGCATTCCCCATATATATATATATATATATATATATATATATATATATATATATATATATATATATATATATATATATATGAGGTTAGCATTCATCGTATATATATATATGTGTGTGTGTGTGTGTAGAAGCAAGATGCTATATCCTTTATTTCTTAGCATATCCAACAATTGTTATGTTCACAAATATATCACTGTTCAAAATCAAGTCACCTGCGAAACAAAAGATACAACTGTATTCTGTTCAATGCCAGCCATATTCCACTTGCATAATGGTTTGCTTAACATGTGAACTGTCTTTGGGACTGTGATAGATTCATGAGGACACCAATTGTATTGCATTTGGTAATAATAGAAATTTTTTCTTCAACTATATATGTGTGTGTACACATGCTCATACCATGGGACTTCCCTGCCATATAAAAGGCAATTTTTTAATGAGTACCTTTAAATTTACCCACTGAATCTTTGAGTTCACCCATGTTGAAAATCCTTTGACTGCTTTAAATCAGGCGATGGAGATGGATCTTGAGATCAAGGGTGTACCGTCAGACGCTTAGAGTTTTATTTCACGTGGCTTCCATCCCAGAAAAGTGACCCTAACATCAAGTGGAACTCATCGCGCTCCAACCTGATTTTAAGGTCACTTTTTTGGGATGTGTGACACGTGAAATAAAAAAACTGACTGTCTGATTGATCTCAAGATCCATCTAGTGAGAGATTCGGCAGTCAATGGGTTTCAGTGTGGGTGAATTTAAAGGTACTCTTTTTGAATTCTCGAATTTTTGTTCTTGGGTCCAGCAGGGCAATTCTTGATTTTTCTGCCTGAGCATACAGTTGTGCTGATTCCTCTGCTTACTTTTGTGCAGGTTTGATGGAGATGGGTTTGTTCTTCTACTCTTTCCCAGATCAGTTGGTTCTTAAATTCCTTTTTTATGAAATATCATGAGGATGCTTTTGGACCATTGGTGAAGGATCATGATGTTCCATATTAACATCCTAAGTTGCATAATAACTCATGATTATCTGCTTGATTGTCAATGTTATAGAACTAGCTTGCTATAGCATCTTTTTTGAAGAATACTCTAGTTTTACATGCTATTAAATGTTATTAGCCTCATTGGCACTATCCAACTTTCTAGGATATTACATCCTATTGATGGTGGCTAATTCATGAATATCTTATGATGTCACCAGTTGAAGAGGTTTTATTGTTGACAGAGACAATTTATGATTGTCCTTTGTTGAAGAGATTTTTCATTGGTGGAAGTGAAAGATGACCACACAATCATATCATAGATTTTAAATAAGCAAAAAATCATTATCTTAGAGCTAATATCCTTCATTTCTTGAAGAATGGATAGTTTTGTACATTTGATTGATGAATAATTTTGTTCTTCAAAATTTACATATATGATTCAAAATCATATTTTGCAACTTTTATTTGCGTTCTTGAATCATTTTCATTTGAGTCGGCTTGGTATTATATGTTGAGTGGTTTCGTTCTCTTCATTGTTTGTGGCATCTTCTGACAATTTTCACATTTGATTTTGAAGAGTTGAAAATATGGATTGATTTTGAGAAGCGTGATTTAAAGTCTGATGATTTTTATTTTATTTATTTATTTGTTTATTTATTTTTTGTTTCATTATAATGTTGCAGAATGGTTCATGGTATGCGTATCAAAGATGGAAAAGCAACTTATGTCTCACGTTATATTAGGACATCACGTCTTAAGCAAGAAGAGTTTTTTGGGGGACCAAAATTTATGAAGGTAAAGTTGTAAGGAGGATTTGTACTTAATATAATAAGAAAATAAGCACAGCCTATTATTGCTGCATATGAATTGTCAGATTGTACAACTCTTTACTTGAATTTTGTAATATTTTACACATCTATAGAAATATTGGTACGTGAAGTATGAGTGTGATATAGATTTCTAAAAATCATTGCTTACAAGTCGTGTGCATTTTGATCATTTGAAAGCTAACTCATTTATATGTTGTGAGTCGTTCAATCAATTGGATGTCAAAGAAAACCCTTGCTATAACTCAGCTCCAATTGGGAACTCAACTGACTCTCCACACAGGTCTTACCCTTGTTAGCGCCTATTTTTACATTATCTTCGTTGTAATATGACTTGCCATATGGATTTGAGGGATTTTTTACAACCGGCTATCAAACCGATGCTAGCCTCCTCTTTTTCATCTAGGGCTTGGGACTATCACTTCTTACATGCCTTGGATAATCTTATTATTCATTCAGGATTCATTAACCTTTAGCCTCCACTAGATTATTGCGTTAACGCCTTATCATAGGTCTTCTCCTAGTCAATAAAAATTATAAGTCTTCCTCCTCTCTCTAAACTTTTGCATAAGTTTTCTCAACAAGAAAGTACTCTTGATCTTCGTTTACACAAACCTGAACTGGTTCTCAGAAATATTTGATTCTCATCTTAGACGTTGTTCCACTACTTTCTTCCAAAATTTCATAGTACGACTAACAAGTTAAACACATTTATAGTTAAGACACTTCTTGATAGCCCCTATATTTTTGTAAAAAGTGAACACGGTGTTCATTCTCCATTCTTCAGACTTTTTTTTTGTACTCAATATCTTGTTTAGCCCATTGAGGCAAAATGGGGTGTCTATAAGACCATTCATGTTTCTATAATGAGAGAAAATCTATGGCTGCAACTGTCCTAAAAGATAACATTAGATCATAACATCCCATAAAAAACTAGTACAAAAGGGCAGGAAAAGAAAATGACATGAAGCATAACTTTAGTTGCTTCCTTTGAAAATTTCTCTTGCAAATTATTTTCCTACGCCAGTTTGGCACACTTTGCAAAATGCTGAAGTACTTAGGCCTAGGCCTGGCTTGTTAGTTTCAGCCCCAGGCCTGGCACACTGGGCTTGAAATTCTACCAAGGCCTAGCCTGCTACCTGCCAGGCTCTCCTCTGTCTAGTGACCCCCCTACTTTAAACCGGCCAAATGTCAGTTTTCTAGCTGATGATAGCAAAAGAAGAATGACTTAATTTCGAATAGACAAGCTGATGGGGACATCAAATGCAACAAGGTGTATACTTTGAAGGCATGCACGTGGGAGCAAAAAAAAAAAAGTCGTCATATGACGGATCTCTGTGCCCAAGGACGGACTTCCGTGAACATAGGACGGACGTCCGTGAGTTTCGTCCGCAAGTTGGCGGCTAGACGAGTTTTGAGGCAAAACTTGCCGTTTTAGTTGTTTTTGGACTTTATTATTTTGAATTATATGTTTAGTTAGCGTTTCTTAACCCGTATAAAAGCATTGTAAACACAATAATTAAGTAGTTGGTGATTAATAAAATTTTATGAGTTTTGCTTTGTATGAATTCTAGAGAACTTAGATGAGTTATCATCGAAAGAATGATTCTTTCAAATCGAAGAGCGCTCTTCTTCTTTCGTGTATGGTTTTGTGTGAGGCCAACTATCTTCCTTGGAGCAATTCCTTGGATCTTCTATATTTTCTGTTTATTGTTTCTTATTTTCAGGTAATTTATCTAGTTTGTTTTTTCTATTGAAAACCCATAAACCCAAAATATCTTTTCTTTTTTATATTGTTGTTGGGATTTTATTTCTAAATTCTTAACCCTAATTTGTTCCCTTTGAACAATTGAAACCCTTCGGGCCTTAAATTATTCAAATCCTAATAAGGATTCAAGAGACAACATCGAGATTGTCGGTTGGTGCTCTAAACTTATCAAAACTAGAGTCTTATCTTTAGACCTATTTTCTAGATCGGGAAGTTCATATGCTAACGGACATTAAATCGAATCAATTAAACTGCCCTAATAAAGTTATTAAATATTTTATGTGTTTTGAGATTAATTTCTATATCTCCGTTGCTCAATTAAATCTCAAATTGGTTTCAAAATTGCATAACTAGATTTTTAGCGATTTTATTGCATCACAAGTGGAATACTGTAAGGAAGTTGCAAAAAATTGAATTAGATATATTGGATACCGAATCTTTCTCAACTAATTACTACTTAGTAACGTCTATTTTGAAAGTCACATAATTTTGCTGTTTATTTAATGCAACTTGTAGATTGGAGACCTTAAGGGAATGTTTGGGCTTTTTATGGTTTATATGCAAATGCTTCGAGCAAAACTCAAAGTGCTGGATCTTTCATATGGAACAGGGACAGGTAGGTCTGTTGACTTTAATGTAAGATTAGTTTATCAGCTAATTTGTTTAGGTACCAGAATACCTATGCGATTGTTCCCTCTCGACGATCCAATTTGCTAGAATAGTTGTATCTAACTTGTTACAGTACTAAAAGATTTCATCTACCTCCGATGTTGGTTTTAGTTAAATACATGATTTGTGCTGGATTTTAATTTTGATTTTTTTACCCAACGCTAGGTAACACAGCTCTCATATACCATCATGGAAAGCTTTTGGCCCTCTCGGAAGCAGATAAACCTTGTGAGTCTCAAAATGAAAATTTTCTTCATATGAATGGCTCAATTGTTTTAGTGAAAATTTACAAAGTGCTTCTATTTTGTAATTTCTAATCTGTGATTTTTTATTCACTAAATTACTGCACCTAACATTTCTAAATAAAGGTATATTTCCTGTGAATTTTTTTCCTGAATATTTGATGCAAGAAATTACCTCATTCATTTGGACACAAGAAACTGTTCTACCGTTAGTCATAATTCACTGGAGAATATCTTGATATTGCTCCTACTTCTGGCGTTGGGTAGAACCAGAGTGACCAAATTCGCCGACTTTTGAAAAGTCACGAATAATTTGCGATTTTTTGAAAAAAACGAATAAAGTCCGAATTACTTGCGAATTCCCGAATAAAATCTGAATTTTCCAAATAATTTGCGAATTATATGCAAATTTTCTACTTTTTCTCGGATTTTCTCCGAATTTGGTCAAAAACTTCTATTTTTAATTTTTGTACTTTTTTAATTAATATATTTTATAAATTTTCCTTTCTATCTTTTTTTTTTTTTTGAAATTTGACCTTTTTTTTCCGAATTTGACCAATTTTGTCGGATTTTATCGAATTTTTTGCAAGCCGATTTGTTCCTGACCCCGACTTGGTCTATGGGTAGAACAGGTAAAAAGACCCACTGCTTATGCCTTTGGATTGAGGGAAGCATGATCAAAATTTTAGGCTGTTCAGGGTCATGGAAGAGATATATGGTGATATATGGTCACCAAACATTTCACCCCTCCTTAGTGACTCTTCATGAGCAATATTTATAATCCATTCTTATTCTCCACTGCGTTCTGCAGACGTACTTAAGGTTCTGGAAGATGGGGACCTGCAAACCCTTGGGATGTTGGATTACGACAAAAGATTGGCTCATTCCTTCACTGCTCATCCAAAAGTTGACCAGGTTACTGGTAACTTAACTATCTCAAACAGATTTGATTGTTGAGCGGTGTAATTTGATAACTCCATTTTGATCAATTGGAACGTGGATTCAGGCGAGATGTTTACCTTCGGATATTCACATTCACCACCCTATATTACTTATCGAGTCATTACTAAAGAAGGCGTGATGCTTGATCCAGTCCCAATAACAATATCGGAGCCTATCATGATGCATGACTTTGCCATCACCGAGAATTATGCAATTTTCATGGATTTGCCTCTGTACTTCCGACCAAAGGTACTATAATTAGTCTACGCTTATACTTTGAAATGTTTTTGTATAGAATATCCACAGTAATAATATATGTTTAAACACCAAAACTTTGCTATTTATTTGGGGGAGGGGCGAGAGGCCAAAAATTGTGTATAAAATTTCTTGAATGAATTGCTTTTTAGACGATACTAATCTTCTAAATTATTATTATGTTTCTTTTTTTGTGATAGTTTACGTTATGAGTCATTTTTGTACTTGGTTGCTAATAAAGAAACTTGGTTTGTTTAGTGTCTTAATCAAAATGTAACCTCTTGCACTCCTAGGAGCTCTATTTGTTTAGAGTGCTCCAGCCATCATCATTATTTCCCTGTCCCATCTACTTGGGGTCTGCTTTACTAGTTCTATTTCTCCACTCAATCCTGTTCAACCCTAAACTCTTGGTTACTGCATAATTCTTCATACCGTTTCTCATTACTTATTTCCATGTATCTGTGGGGTCTTCCACTTTTCCTCCTTGTAATTTTATCATTTCAATCCTTCGTACAATGGCTATTTCAGGTATTTTATTTTGAAAAAAAAAATGTTTTATGGTTTTTCCAAATCATCTTTAGGCTCTCGTATTAGCTAAAGTTACAGTCCATGTATTTCGTCTCTGTTCAGATAATTTTTTAAACCTCCTATCATAATTCTATGGCCTTTCTCCAAAGTTCCGACTTATCATTTACTTGTTTCCTCATCTAGCCAATTAGCACCACATCATCCACAAACAACATACACCATGAGGCTTCACCTTGTATATCTGTTGTCACTTCATCCATAGCTGATGTAAAAAAATATGGACTCAAAGAAAACCTTCAATGAAATTCTTTTCTTATTATGTTGTTATTGGTTAACTGTATTTTTCTCCCAGTGGATCTTCTTTTTTGCATGTCAGCCTTATTGGCCTGAAAAATTGAGTTTACTCTTGTGCATCTTTTGTAGCCAGAAGCGGAGGTCTAGTTCAATCGGTAAACTAAACCTTCTTTCTTTTTCGTACCCTAGCGCTGGCTGTCTATAGTTCTTTTCTTTTTTTAACGGTACCAAAGCGAGTTATTTTCTTTTTTCGTCTGGGTTTCATCTGGCTCATGCTTTGTGCATTGAATCCTTGCACATAAATACAAAATCATATTTCCTTGCTTACATTTGTGGCCTTCTCTGCTAGAAAGTTTATGCTACTAATCTAGCTATGTTTTGTAGAACACACTAGGTGCTTGATGAGGATCCATTTGCCCACCAAATGTTTGATGGCATACCTTTGCTCAGCCTCTACGTCCTATATAGGAATTTTTTTTGGGCATCGGAGGCTTATGTCTGTTTTAAATTTTATTTCTGTTTTCGTGATGTTTTTGCAGACATTCGATTTTCTTGAACACTGATTTGACAATTCTTCAGTTTGTTAGCCTCTCAATTTCTGGGGAAGATTTGTACCTAATGTCTAACATGCTTGTGGTTGTTGTTTGGCTCATTCATTGAAGATCTTATTATTTAAGGTTCCAACTCATGTTATGTTCAGACTGAAGGGGAGTGTTGATAAGAGTGCGAATGACCAGGTCAGCCAGATGGGTTGTCAGGGACTGCCTGCCATTGACTAGGTCTAGTCTAACAGTTCAGGCTTTATGGCCTGATTCGGGCCTGAAACTTGTTATAAAAAATAAATGGGTTGAGCTTTGGCTTTGATATTGAAACATTACCCATTCAAATCCAAGCACGAACCCTTTAATCACAGCCGACATGGCTTCTCTCTCTGGGCATCGACTGTAGGGACCCCAATTTTGTTTGCTTCTGCCTTCTGATCATCTTCATCATCCTCTACCTGTGTCATTGATTGGAGTGCTTTCAATCGTATGCCCGATAACTCCTCTTTGTTTTCTTCATTGTTGTCTCATCCTTCCACGACTACATATGTTCATTTGGCTGATGGTTCTCTCACCCACCCCTGTCAATAGTGTTAGTGATCTTCCCTGGTCTTAGTAAGGTTCTCCATATTCCTATTCTTGCTACTTGTTTGTAGCTTGACAAAAAATCTGAAATAGTGTGTATTGTTTTACCCTACACATTGTACATTTTATGATCTGATTCCAAGGAAAATTATTGTTATAGGGTATGAGAGAGTTGGCTTGTGTTATTTCTGCACAACGAACCATTTTCCATCTTTATCGTACTCACTTTTTCATCCTCCCTGGTTCATAAGAGGGAGAGCATTCTCTTATGGCATGCTCAATTAGGATATATATATATATATATATATATATATATGTTATTTTTTCCTTCGAAACTTTGAATTGTATATTTCCTACATTTGATTCTTTTTCCAGCAAAATGCAGCTCAATTGTAATTTGTGTCAATTATCCGAACATGTTCGATCCACTTCTCCCTCTCACATGCACAAGTGTGATTCTTTATTTGGTATTACTCATTCAAATTTGTGGGGTCCGTCAACTATCTCATCCATCGATAAGTATCGATAATATGGAACATTCATTGACAATTGTTCTCATGGTACTTGGGTATATCTTTTGAAATTGAGAGATGAATTGCCTCACATTTTACCTTGTTCATCACATGATCCAGCTCAATTTGGGTCTAGGCTTTGTGGTTTCAGATCTAATAATGTTGGTGAATATCTTCATCACTCTTTCACCCCATATCTCACTCTTTCACCCCATATCTCCATGGATGTTACCTTTTCGGGGATGCTACTTAATTTTTTTCTAGATCCTCAACCATATCTTCGACTTTCTCTGTGATGCCATTTGTGACTGTTCTTCCTTGTCCATCTGTTAGTTTACATCTTGAGCCGCCTGTTCCACCTTCTATCTCATCTCTTCTGCGTCCAATTCCACCTCTAGTTCCTCCTCAGATTCTTAAAAATAAAATCACATATACTTTGAGCCACTGCCATTATCTGCGTTACCATTAGGTACTGGTCTCCCTTCCATTGATGTTGTTTCCCCAGTTGTTCCTCCTTCACCCGATCCCTTGGTTTTGCCTATTGGTCAACACAAAGGCAAATACAGTTGCAAAATTTGTCATCTTATTGCCAGTTTGCTTCTTATCAGGCTCTCTCTCCTTATTGATCCCTATCTTGCTATAATTTTTACTGTCACCATTTCTCGCACTACACTTGAGGGTTTGCAGCACGCTGAGTGGATAGCTACTATGGATGCAGAAATGGCTGCCCTTCAAAAGAATGATACTTGAACACTTGTTCATCTCCTTACTGATGAGAAGATTGTTAGCTGCAAATGGGTGTTTGCATTGAAGCATTGGGCAAATAGTAGTGTTGAGCAATATTAGGTTCGATTGGTTGCTAAAGGGTTTACTCAAACCTATCAATGGCTACAGTGATACCTTTGCTCCCATTGTGAAAATTAAATTCTGCTCTAATGCTTCTCTTTGTTACAGCTAACTAGTGTTGGCTTATTGCAACTCGACGTCAAGAATGTCTTTCTCTATAGCCATGTCAATGAAGAAGTTTATATGGATCTTCCACTTAGCTTTTAGCTTCAGAAGGAATCTAACAGGGTTTGTAGCTCAAGAAAGGAATTTATGGTCCTAAGCAGTCTCCACAAGCTTGGTTTCAACATTTCAACAATGCTTTTTTAATATGGATATCCAGATTTCAATCGGATCATATAGTTTTTTATTCGTCTTGGTCGGTCAGGCCATACCATTCTTCTTCTTTTATAGGTGGATGATGTATTGTGAGTGGGATGATTCTGTATCACTCGGGTTAAGCAGGATCTGAGTCAGACATTTGACATTAAGGACTTGGGGTCTCTTCAATATTTTTTGGGCACACTACGCCAGGCATCTTCATCTCACTACGAAAGTATGCTCTCAATCTTCTTAGTGACATTGGTATGCTCGGGTGTCCTCCATCTCAGACCCCCATGTCGAGGAAGGTAATCTTCTTCCTGATCCTGGCGCGTATTTGAGACATTGGCTTCCTCATTTATCACAAAGTGACCAGACTGGATCTTGCTTATTTGCTTAGTGTCGTGACTCAGTTTATGCAATCTCCTAGAGCTCCTCATCTTGTTGTATGCCCTATATATTGCGCTACCTAAAGTCTTACCCAGGTAGGGGCCTTATGTATTCTTGTCATGGTTGGTTGGACATCTTGGGCTTACTCTGATATTGATTATGTCGGTGCTCTCACTAGTTTTCGCTCTATCTCTGATTATTGTACCTTCCTGAGAGTTATATTGGACAAATGGACGAGCAAAAAACTAGTTGTGGAATCTTAAGCGAGCACTAAATCGGAGTATAGGTTGATGGCTCTTTGCACGTTGCTATGGTTATGCACTCGTCTTCATGAACTTGGTTTTCCTCCTACCTAGCCGTGCCTCTCCATTGTGATAATCGGGTAGCTATTCACATTGTTGAAAACCAGGTGCATTACGAACACACCAAGCATATTGAGGTCGATATCCAGTTCATGCGTGAGAAATTTTTTGATAGCATTATCTCTACTACTAGCAAGGATTAAAATATCGGAAAACCGATACGTATCGTCCGAGCCCAAAACCGATACGTATCGGTACCGGACGATACATTGAATGTATCGTCCGGTAAATGTATGGGAACCACCGATACAGTACATTCAATGTACCGTATCGGTGAGTCCCGATACCGATATGTATCGTCCGATACGTATCGGTATCGGACGAAATTTTGATCCATGACTACTAGGGTCCACCCCTTGCATCAATTGGCAGATATTTTCACCAAGGCTGTTAGACCCACTACCCTTGCATGATATTTTGGTCGTGGTAGGCATCATGGACATTTATGCTCCAACTTGAGGGGGAGTAGTAGTGTTATTGGTGTATTGTTATATTTGTGATGTACTGTTTTGGTATGTCATTAGCAGTTCTATGGTGTTTACTTTGTAAGAGTATGGTTGTAATTAGTTTACCACTTAATATAAATGGAGTTAGAGGCAGTCTTTATCCCTGAAGATTATCTTTTCCTAGCCTTAATCCTCTTTCTCTTCTTCTTCTTGCTCCATCATCACTCAGCACTTTACTTTTTTCTCGCTTGACTTCATTTCCCATTGCAACAATTTCAAGTTAATCAACATGTATGAGTGCATGCGCCACACCCCTTCCTGTCATCCTCATCCTTCCATGCACATGCACCACCTCACCAGTTAGTGTTTGTATACATACATACATATATAGTGTTTATATATATATCATTAACATCATCATTGTATGGTCCCATTTATTTGAGATCTGCTTTGTGTGTCCTATTTCTCTACTTATTTCTATTTAGGGCTAAAGTCTTTGTCAACCTGCACTTCATGCTGCTTCTATTTTCCTCCATATCTTTATTGGTCTTCGACTTCTCATACGTCCTTGTTCTTGTATCATTTCAATCCTTCGTACATGGTATGTTTCATATCTCTGATGGGCAGGCCAAACCATCTCAAATAATTTTCCTTAATTTGTCACCCCAAAATTTCCTCTTCTGTCCCTCATTCCTAATTCTGTCCTTTTTGTTACTGTATGAATCCACCCTAATGTATGCTTCACATCCACTTACTCTCTCTCATGGATCAAAATCTTGGCCAAAATTTCAAAATTTCTGCCAAGACGTCTTGGTTTTGGTTTGAACCGAGACGAAAATATATAAATTATCGCCCCCCTTCTGGAAATACAAAATTATCAGCTGAAATTTGAAATTATCGGCCGATAATACGAAAAATCAAATTATCGGCCGAGACTACAGTTATGGCAAAAAAATAAAAAAAAATTAAAATTAAAATTAAAACCCAGATTTTGCAAAAAAACCCATTTTTCTTCTTCCTCCTCTCCCTCTTCCGGATTCCGCCATTTTTTCGCCGGAACCGCCATTTCTTCTTTCTCTTTTTCTTCTTCTTCTTCTTCTTTTCTTCCTCGTCTCTCTCTCCTCTCTCTGTCAGTCCCTTTCTCTTATCCTTTTTTTTTGTCTTGGAAGTTGGAATGAGAGTTGACCTCTCTCTCTTATTTATTTATTTATTTTTGTCTTGGAAGTTGGGACGAGGAGGTGATAGTTGGGTTTCAAAACCCTTAAAGTTGGGTTTTTAAAAGGGAGCCATTACTTGCACCCAGAAAATTGGCCCTTGCACCGAAGTTAAAGAAAGACTTGGTATTTGAGCGACACATATCATGCGAAAACGCAATCTAGGCTGTTTGATTTGAAGTTTATGATCTATAGATTTCTATTCCATAAGATTGGAGCAAAACAAGATACTTCTCATATGATCTATTGTGGTCAACTGTTGAATGAGAAATAACCTTTGACTACATTTAATCACATGATGAAGAGTATATTTCGTGCTAATATTTTGCAATTAATATTTTTAAGGCATGGCTTTCGAATCAAATAGCTTAGATGATGTTTTCACATAGCATAGGTCGCCAAATTTGCAAGTCTTTATTTTAAATTCGGTGCAAGTACCAACTTTCCGAGTTCAAGTAATGGCTCCCATTTTAAAATTATACCCTCCTTTAAGTGCACCCAAGATTATTTAACGAAATTGAAACTTTTCCACCATCAGATTCATTGACCTTCTTGAATCAGAAATGGAGATCACGTTACCTTTGAATCTTCCACACGTTAGATCTCCAGATCATGGTCCACTTATCGTACGGTCAGATGTTGGTTCCATGTACCAATATCCCCTAATAAATAACTATGATCATGGAGTGCCATGAGAAAGGTTCTCAGGTCATTTGGGGATGGGTTTTAAGTGGAATTAATATCTGACCGTCTGATTTGTGGGCTAGGATCTCTATATTTCTTATGGAAAAAATTTGGACGATAAATGATTTACATCAATGTAGCCAACAGCTAGTAGCAAGAAGCGTCTAAACCCCTCTATGATTCATAGGGGACCGCAGATCCCCATTTTGGAAACAGATCCATATTGTTTTTTAATTTTAATGGCTGATATTAAAGTTCGTCAATTGGATGGTTCACATGAACCATGTCTGCCCTAATTATCGTGTATACATGAAAATAGAAAGGGACCGACTCTCCTGACCGTCATTTTAATGGTGTTTAAATGATCTTACACCATCAATGGTTAAGATGTGAGTGATCAAAACATGCAAAGGGATCATAGATTTAAGTGCAACATGCCCAAAAATAGTGTTTTTGGGAGATTTATACCATCCGCTTGCTGACAATTATATCAACCATTGTTTTTTAATTTTAATGGCTGATATTAAAGTTCGTCAATTGGATGGTTCACATCCACTTATCAGCATGTTTCATCCAGCTGAAACACTTAGCAACCCACCATTAGTGCATTTATTGGATAAAAAAATACAGCCATCAGATGGGCAGAATAACCATTTTAAAATATCACTAGTATATTCGTTGGTGCTCAGCCAAACACCTAATACTAATCTATTAGCCTCACTAGTGTAAATATGTGTTCTAATAATGTTAACGAGTTTTTAAAAAAAAAAAAAAAAGTTTGGCTAAGTTCGTTAAAGTTTGGAGCATATTTAAAAAAAAACCCGAAATTTGACCAATTTACGGTTCGGGTCATGAACGAAACCGAAACCGAGATTTTGATCCATGATCTCTTCACATGCAGTTATACTAAATTTCGCCTCTTCATGCATGCCTTAGATAATCTCCACATATTGATTTGGAATATAGTTCCTCCTTATTGTCCGCCAAATTATCTGTCTACCATCCTATCATAGTCCTCCAAACCAATGAAAACTGTCTACAATTTCCCCCTTTATTCTAACTTTTCGACAAGTTACTTCAACATGAAAATGGCTAGTTGTTATTTTTGTGGCATGAACCTGAAATGGTTCTCATAAGCTTCCACTACTCTCGCAGAGTTCTATATTATGACACATACACACAAATCTCTCTCTCTCTCTCTCTCTCTCTATCTCTCTCTCTCCCTCTCTACATATATATGGAAGCCGGTTTCCTAGGACGTGGTTGTAGGGTTACACCCTACGATGACTCTATTTGGCGCCATGTGGAACCCAAACATATGTTCAGGGTGCCATCTGGATGTGCACATGATTGATCCAAGACCATCCAACAATAAATAAATAAAAAAACCAATCACTGTTTACCACAAAAGTCAATGGTGGTTAAAATGAACGGTGACACGAAAATCAAACTACCATTAGTTTTCACTCCATTAGATCAAGGTCGTACATATTACATATAATAATATTTTTTTCTTTCTAAAGCTCGTTAAGGATAGGTGAACCTTGGGGGAATGGTTGCCACGTGACAGGCCACAAGGGCACCATCATAGGGTTCAATCTCTACGGCGCTGTCCTAGGGACTCTTTCTCTCTCTCTCTATCTATGTATATATATATATATATATATATATATAGAGAGAGAGAGAGAGAGAGAGAGAGAGAGAGAGAATGTATATATATATATATATATATATATAGAGAGAGAGAGAGAGAGAGAGAGAGAGTATTAAACCCATAGAATGTGAACTGAAAGAGATCCAATGTAAAGTTAACTTATAAAAGTTAATACGTGTATGGGTGTGTAAAATATTTTAGATAAAGTAATAACATTTATTTTATGAAAGTTACTGACATATTCTTCATTAACTATTCATTGTGCTTTACTTATATTTTCAGGAAATGGTTAAGGGGAAGCTCATCTTCTCGTTTGATACAACAAAGAAATCCCGCTTTGGTGTACTTCCTCGATATGCAAAAGATGAGCTTCAAATCAGATGGTTCGAGCTTCCAAATTGTTTTATATTCCATAATGGTGAGCATTTTTCATTTTAGCATGCCATAGAATTTTCTCTTGCTGACTATGTGATTAGCTCAATCAGGCTACGTGCCATCCGAAGGATGTAAAATGCGCCCAAATGTAGGGAGGAGAGTCAAGTAGGTCATGCAAACTAGTCAATTTGGACACCCACCTAGAAGTCTTGATGCGTGTGAAATTCTCAATTCCGTGTTATGCTCCTGTTTATCAACCTGGGTCATCTGTTAGGAGAGTTCTTGTTTTCACTAGGTTAACAAAATGCATTTGCCTTTTCAAATGATCTGGATATTGGTTTTTCGATAGCACAATGGATATTGTTTGTTCCCTTAAGTGATTTGTGTTCAAGGCTTTTACCCGATATGTGGCTGGCTCTTGTTACTTTGTTAACATGGACACCTTTTTGGTTGACATAGTTAAAGCACTTTTGGAACTATGTAGAATCATCATCATCATATTCGTCGTCGTCGTTATCAGTGTCACCCTGTCCCATCTATTTGGGGTCGGCTCGTTATATGGGTAGAATGCATCATATACATTACAAGGATATTGTAGCATCCTAGTGGTCTTAAACCCTGGTTGAGGATCATGCGAGTAAAGTTTTATTAGAAGGATACCTTTATTCGCGCCTACCAGATTACTGGTGGGCGCCTGCACTGAAAACCGTTGACCACAATGAATTAGACGAGGGTGATCTTTTTCATTCCAATCTTCCTCACAATGGATCTTGAGACCATGGACGTGTCATCAGACAGTGAATTTTTTTATTCCATGTGGCACAGATCCCAAAAAGTTGCCCTGCAATCACATTTGAGCCTGATTTGTGCCATGTGATTTATGGCCAGTTTTTGGGATCTGTGCCACATGGAATAAAAAACTTGACTGTCTGATGGCACGTCCATGGTCTCAAGATCCATTGCGTGGAAGATTGGAATGAAAAACGATCACCCTCATCTGATTCATCGCGGCCAACGGTTTTCAGTGCAGGCACCCACCAGTAATCTGGTAGGCGCAAAGAGAGGCACCCTTGTAAGAAATGTCGGTCTTTACTCTATGTGTGGTTTGCCCATTCATGGAACACTGATCGGATTGTGTGTGTATGGCCGCAAAAGAGGTTGGATGGTTCTTTAATTGGTATTCTCAAGTTTTGCAAAATTCTCACCAAGAATCTTCAGTAGGCCTTACCTCTAGTGAATTGTTCTTTTAATTTTCAAGTAATCAAGCTTCTGCAACTAACACAGTTTTTTGGAGGATTTCCTGCGATCAAAGGTGCTTATTCTTTTTGTATAAAGTTTCAGCATTATCTTAAATTAGAAAGGCATGAGCAAAAGCCATTTTCAGGATTTGAAGCCACATATTTTTTAACTTAGGTGCAAAATAACGATGCAAACAGGTTTTTGGAGGATGCCCTGCGATCAAAGGTGCTTATTCTTTTTGTATAAAGTATCAACTTCATCTTAAATTAGAAAGGCATGAGCAAAAACCATTTTCAGGATTTGAAGGCACATATTTTTTAACTTAGGTGCAAAATAACGATGTAAAATAGGAATCATCTGATGTTGAATAAGCAACTATTACCATGGCATTTTTTGTTCACTAAAACTAATCCCATGACATGCAACTGTTATTGAAGGCATTAGATATAGTATTTCTAAATGTACAACAGAGACATCTAATTTCGTAGTCTAATATATTAATCTCATGTATTTCTTATGATGTTGGATATTCCAGTGGTTCACACTTGATGCAGAAGACTACATTTCACTTGAGTGGTTAACCCCATGGATTGGTCGATTTTTTCCTTTAAAGACAATATAATGCCATGTAGTATATATCTGAGAATCCCCCATTGTTTCTTGGAGTCTTTTCACAATGTGAAGTCGTGGTGCAGGTTGCCATTGTACTGTTGGAACCAGTTTTTTGATTTACCAATGCAAGTGGACTGTATCATAGAAAATTTATAAATTTCTTTTGTCATATAAGAGCACTGTGCCTGTTTTTTTTTTCCTTTCTAAATGATACTTACACTAGTTTTCTTTTACTAGCCAATGCTTGGGAGGAGGGTGATGAAATTGTTTTGATCACTTGCCGCCTTGAGAATCCAGATTTGGACATGGTTAGCGGAAATGTCAAAGAAAAGCTTGAAAATTTCCAAAATGAGCTGTACGAAATTCTTACAACAAGTCAATTACCTTTGGCCGCCTTGTTTCTTCACTGTTTCTAATTGTTATTTTCTGTCAGATATGAAATGCGATTCAGTATGAAAACTGGTGTTGCTTCACAAAAGAAGCTATCTGTGTCTGCTGTTGATTTTCCTAGGGTAAATGAGTGTCACACTGGCAGGTACATCTATGTCTCTCATTCTTTCAACCCACTTGCTATATGAAATTGTAGAATTTGAAATTATTGAAAGGAGAATGTAAACTGTGTACAAGAAGAAGCCCACGGTTTTCAGCACTAGAAGCCAGATTTAGACAGACTAAATTAAATTTATTTGTCTATCCTGTTTATCTAACCCTAAAGTGTGAGCCTACCACCATTTGGGTGACTTCATCTGTGATTTGTGTCATGCAATGTTTGCCCACCCCAAATCACAAACCAAAATCAACAAAATTTAGAGTTCAAAAGTGAATGGTGTATGTTCTTATATTTACTCAATTCGCATTTTTCTTGCTGGAAATAAGCGAGGTAGAAGATAAAATTAGTTTTGATAACTTAGTGGATGATGAGAAGAGTTTAGCATGAGAGGATGAAAGAGCGAGAGATGGCCCTCACTCCTTTCATTATTATCGATATATCACTTGTAAAAAGAATCCCATGTATACTTCTAACACATGTCAACATATTAGACTGACTAAAGACGCACCCAACTAATACTCTAGGCATACCAACACTCTCCTTCAAGTTGGGGCATAGATATCTATTATGCCCAAATTGAAGGTGATGCCATATAATCGATCTTTTCCATCTTTGTAAGAACAAAATTCATTTGACTTGTTTTTTTCGCTTACATAAAATTACAGTCCACTTCAATATGTTTGGTTCTTTGGTGGTATAGTGGATTTTCTGCGATATGAATTGCAATCTCATTATCTCCATAGAGTGTCATGGGAGGCTTTATATTGATTCCGAGATCGACCAAATCGAATCTAAGCCATATCTTTTATGAGCACCCTGGAGCATGGCTCTATACTCTTTTGCACTAGAGTTAGAATTTAGAAACAAAATGTTGTTTCTTACTTTTCAGTGTGAGTAAATTCCCATTGAGAAGGTGCATTTGCCTCAAGTGGATCTCCTATCACTTGGGGATCTAGCCCAATCGGCATCGGTAAAATGCCTATGGTTGTTGTAGAGTAAGCCTCTCACCGAACTGCCTTTCAGATATCTCAGAATTCTATTTAGGACATCTAAGTGAGTAGTCCTCGACGAATGCATATGTTGATTCACCACGCTCATTGCATAAGCAATATCAGGTCGTGCCATAGTAAGATAAATCATCTTTTTCATAAATTATTGGTATATTCTAAAATCCCTGAGGAGTTGACTATCCTCTCTGTTAATCTAATATTCTTATAATAGCATCACTAAAATTTTGAAACCAGGCCCTTGGGGATTGCTTTAATCCATAGATAGACTTCTTCAATCTACACACTTTTCCCTTCTCTCCTTTTACAAACCCAGGAGGAAGATCCATATAGACTTCTTCCTTGAGATCACCATGAAGAAATGCATTCTTCACGTCGAGCTGAGATAGTGACCAGTCTTTGTGGGCAGCCAAAGATAACAATACCCTGATTGTGTTGGACTTGGCTATAGGTGCAAAGGTATCCTGATAATCCACTCCTTGTGTTTGAGTGTACCCCTTTGCTACAAGCCTTGCTTTGTATCTTTTGACAGTACCATCAGGTCTATCCTTAACTGTATACACCCATTTGCAACCAACAACTCTCTTTCCTTCTGGGAGTTCAACAATTTCCCATGTTCGATTCCGTTCCAGAGCATTCATCTCCTGAATCATAGCATCCTTCCATTTTGGCTGCAACAAGGCATCATACATAGTAGAGGGAAGGGTAATAGAATCAAGAGAACAAATAAAATTATAATGGGATGATGAAAGATTGTGATATGACACATACTGATGGGATGACGAGTGCACGATCTAGGGAGTTTTCTGTGAGCAATGGGTAAATGAAGATCAGAACGAAGAGGACCCTTTTCGAGTAAGAGATCCTGGTCGGTATTCTGAGAAGGAGGCTCATCCACATTCTCATGCGTAGTGGCTTTAGCGATACTTTTGTTGTTCCTTCGCACATACATCTTTCTCTTTCCATATCTATGAAGATGGGTTGTCCGCTTTTCTGTGGTTCAACAATTTCATCATCCACTTCTTCACAATTTTCACTATCTCCCATAGGGAAAACTCTAAACATCTCAGAGTGCTCTTCATTGTTACGTTGTTTCTCCCCCTGAAGGGGACTCGGAGGATGGGAGAAAGGAGTGCCCTCAAAGAATGTGACATCCATGGTGACTATCACACGACGAGTGAGAGGATCAAAACACTTGTATCCATTTTTAGAAGAGGGATACCCAATAAAGATACACTTGGTAGCCTTAGGATCAAGTTTACTTCTCTGAATCTTAGGGATATGAGTAAAACATAAGGACCCAAAGATACGTGGTCGGACTATGAACAAAGGTCGATGAGGAAACACAAGTTGGAAGGGAGAATGACCGTCCATAATGGGTGTAGGTAGCCGATTGATGAGGTAGGCAGCAGTGAGAACAGCTTCACCCTAGAGATATTTAGGAACCTTCATATCAAACAATAGAGATCGCGCAACCTTGAGAAGATGCCTATTTTTCCTCTCAGCAACCCCATTCTGTTGGGGGTATAGGAACAAGTAGTTTGCCACACAATTCCATGAGAGTTAAGGTAAGAGTGAAGAATGTGAGAGGAATATTCCCCACCATTATCCGATCTAAGGACCTTAACATGCCTATGAAATTGGGTGCTTACTAGTCTGTGAAACAAAGGAAAAATAGAGGCAACTTCATCTTTGGTGCGCATAAGAAAGAGCATAGTGAGTCTAGTACAGTCATCAATAAAGCTAACAAAATAATGATAACCATGCAAAGCAGTAATAGGGGAAGGCCCCTACACATCAGAGTGAATAACTTCAAAAGGAATATCACATTTACTACCACTCAAGGGATAAGAATTGCGAATATGTTTAGAGAACTGACAAGTCTCACAATTAAACAAACTACTATCAAATCTATGAAATTTTTTCGGAAATAAAAGTTTCAAACGACTAATATGAGGGTGGCCACAGCGGGAGTGCCACAATCTAGCTTCATCAACAGAAATCACTATAGCTACAGGAGGAGATATTCCTTTTGAAGCAAATTATACCACCGTAACTGCTCGCACTACGTAAATCTTGAAAGAGGTAGAGTCCCTTCTCTTCAGTACCATGACCAAGGATCTTCCCTGATTTCAGGTCCTGAAAAACATAATGGGATGGAAAGAATGTCACACTACAATGTAAGGAATTAGTAATTTTACTGACAGATAATAGATTCATAGGCATATTGGGAACTAAAAGAGTAGAGTCAAGGGACAAGGTGCCTAAGGGAACATTTCGTTTACCCTTTACGGGAACAAGGGATCCATCAGTAATGCGAATATGAATAGAATAAAAAAGACTAGACACGGATGAAAATAAATTTGTCATACCAAACATGTGATCTGTAGCCTTAGAATCGATGATCCATGAGGAGTGAGAGGTAGAGGTCACATGGGCAGACCCATAGGTACCTGACTTAGCTATGTGGGAGGAAGATGCCTGTCCCTGTGTTACTGTCATGCGCTGAAGGCGGCGTTGGAGATCCTGAAGCTCTCTCTGTAAGCTCTGGAAATCAGCTGAAGGTGAGGCTGAAGGTGGAGCTGAAGGAGGTATGCTCTGACCAACAACTGGACTAGAAGTGTCCTCGGAACCTGAAGATCATAACCCGGAAGAAATTTCGGTTTCCCATGTAATTCCCAACATCTTTCTCTGGTATGACCCTTCTTGTCACAATGAGAACACAACAATTTCTCTCTGTCTTCACGGCAGAGGCCCCCACGACCACCACCTCTACCACCAAACTTGCCTCCACCACGACCAAAAGAAGTGAAGGATGGTAGGGCAGATCTTTGAGATACATCACCACCTGAAATCTGCATAAACTGTTGCCTGCTCTCCTCATGCTGAAGGAGGGCATACACTGTACCAAGTGGAGGACACTCCTCTCTGTTTAGAATGTTGGATTTAACATTCTCATATTCAGGTCTAACCCATGGGTCAAAATTTCGGATATCGGATACGTATCGTTCGAGCTTAAAACTGATACGTATCGGACGATACGTATCGGAATAGTAAAATACCGGACGATACATTGAATGTATCGTCCGACATCTACATACAAAATGGCGATACGGTACATTGAATGTACCGTATCGTCCAAGTCTGATACCGATACGTATTGGTATCGGACGATATTTTGATCCATGGTCTAACCCCTTTTAGGAAGTCGAACACTCTCCTCCTTTCAGTGTTTTTACAAACCTTACTGGCACACGAGCTGCACAGTTCTTCTTCTTGATATTGGGCTAGTTCATCCCACAAACTTCTCATTTGAGTGTAATACTCTCCAATGGTCTTATCCCCTTGCTTCCTAGTGTTAATTTTGTCACTCACCTGAAACATTTTCGCGAGATTTTGTTTCTGTGAGAACGTATCCCTCACACCCTCTCATAATTGTTTAGCATCACTGACATACATAAAAGAATCACTAATGTCTGGTTGCATGGAGTGTAACAGCCATGTCATGACAGTTAGATTGTCACTTTCCCAATCAATATACTTAGGGTCATCTTCTTTGGGTTTATGGATGGTCCCGTAAATGTAACCCAACTTTTTCTTCATCCCTAAGTACATAGTAGCAAATCGTGACCATGAAAGATAATTGGCTCCATTCAATTTCTTGGTAGTAATTTGCAAGTTATGAGAGACATCTCCCCGGCCAACGATCCCGAATTTATTCTCGTCCATGATTAACAGATACCGAGATCAAAAAGAAAAAAAATCTATTAAAAAGGGAGGACCCACAACTTCCAAACAAGGTTTCTAGGTTTCTTGCACCTACAACATTTTCTAACAGATTTTCTGGGTTTCTTACAACAAACTCCAGATTCCAGATTCCGGCAAGGGCAATCATCAAACAACAACAACAAAACTAATGCATAGAAAAATTCTGTCAAGTATCACTGTTTTCTGGCAGAATATCATCACCACCGATTCACAAAAAAACTTCAAAAACAGCAACAAAACTGGTTTTTAATCCATCAAAAAATACTTCCTACCTGTTTCAATGGCGTGCTTGAGAAACCCGAGTGAGAACCACTTATTAACCAGCCTTGAAAGAAAGTTGTAACAGATCTGAGTTTCAGATCTCATCTGTAACAGATCTGAGTTTCAGATCTCATCTGTAACAAATCTGAGTTTCAGATCTCGTTGGAGAAGATGAAGTTGGAAGTCTATCTTTCGGTGATCAGATGGCTCGGCGGTAGAAGACAACTTTGCTGAGGATAAAAAACCGACCAAAATCATGTGAGTTCCAATCACTTTAGAGCAGGTCCAAGTTGGAATGCTGACGTCAGCATGACACTAGCGCTGACGTCAGCAATTGTAAGGTGATTTCAGCACCAGCAATGCAGCGGCAATGTCAAACCTCGATCGTCTTGCTCTGATACCAAGTCAAAAATTAAGGAGGGTAGATTAGGGTTAGGTTTGGTGAGGAGGAAGAGAAGAAGATTGGGAGAAAATAGGTTTGAGTCAATGTGACCCAAATCCCAATGTAAGTTATTATTTATATCATCTCAGCATGTTCACGGATTACATAGTTCCATAGTTAGGTGAATTGTACAACTTAAAATTCACCTAACTACACACACACCCAAAGCTACTTACTACACACCCATATAGGGAAAGTATCATCTCCAACAATAATTTCACTCCATGGGAGTTATAGCTCGTTTAAAACATGTTGATTTGCTTCAACAATCTAGTATATACTTGCATTGAGATAGAACTATCCATTTCCTTTATCTCTCCACTTTGATGCCCAAAAAATACTTGAACGAACTCAAGTCTTTGACTTCAAAGACTTGATTCAGATAATACTTCAGCTTCATTATTTCCTCATCACCCCATGTAACATTTATGTTGTCAACATACACAAATAGTGTTGTTAGAGGCTTTTTTGATACCCAAATTTTGTAACATCATCACTGAAAATTTTAAACTAAGCTCTAGAGGATTGTTTCAATCCATAGATAGCCTTCCCAGTCTACAAGCTTTACCTTTCTCCCCTCCCCCTGAAGAGAGAATTGAGCTGGAAGAGCCAGGTGTACCTCTTCATTCAAATCACCATGTAGGAAACATTTTTTACATCCAACTGGCATAACGACTAATTTTTGTATACAACAAGTGAAAAAACACCCGAAGACTCAGCTACCAGAGTAAATGTGCTGTAACAATCAATGCCATGTGTCTATGTAAACCCCTTGGCTACTAATCTGACCTTATACATTTCTATAAAAGTATCTGGCCTATACTTTACAGTGTAGGCCCACTTGCAGCAGACTAGCTTCTTCCCGTTACGAAATTTTACAACATCTCAAGTATTATTTTATTTCAGAATTATTTCAGAGTATTCATTTCCTGTATCACGGCCTCCTTCCAATGTGGCTGAGACAGGGCATCAGACACACTAGTAGGAACAACAATAGTGTCTAACGAAGAAATGATAGATAAGTGTGATGCTGAAAAAGCTTGATATGACACGAACTTGATGATGAAATGACAAGTATAGGATCTGGTGGCCTTGCTCAAAGCAATGAGAATAGTTAAGTCAATACTTTCTAAACCTATCTCAGGAGATGGACGTTGATCCGTGATTTAGGAGAGAGAATTCTTGTATTTTCCTCCTTATAAATGTTTTCCCCTTTCCAAAATTATCAACGGTATCTAGTCTTCTTCCAGTGATCACTTCTTTTCTTCTTCCACCTCAACGCCATCATCAACATCGTCATCATTTCTAGGATAAGGCAACAAAATAGTACTCTTCCTTAGAATTGTTCGCTTCCTTAAAACTCTCCCCCTTGAAGAGGGGCACTGGGGAGGACAGTCGAAAGGAGTAGACTCGAATAAAGTAACATTCATAGTGATGAAAACTCGCCCAAACAATGGATCATTGCACTGTTATCTCTTCTGGGTTGGTGGCACCTAATAGCTCTGGGATCTAGCATATCCCGATGGACAGCCAGGACATGTATAAACAAAGGGAACTAAAGTCACGAGGAGGCACATCAAACAAATGAGTATTCGAATATACAATTGATAAGAAGATTTTCCATCAAGAACTAGAGTAGGCATTCAATTTATTAAGAACCCGACAATAAGCACGACATTCCCCCATAAATGTTCGAGAACATGCATTCTAAAAAGCAAAGCCTGGGAAATTTCAAGTAGGTGACGTTTTTTTCTTTTGTCATCCTTTTCTGCAGTGGGGTATAGGGACACGTTGTATGCCACTCAATTTCATTAGTAAGAAGGTATGGTGGAAGATAATAAGAAGAATACTCTCCACCATTATCAGACCGTAAAACCTTAACACATGCAGGAAACTGAGTTTGAACCAGTTTGTAGATGGGAAAAATCGCACGACCCTCAACCTTAGATTTCATAAAAAACAACACAAGTTCAATCATCAATAAAAATTACAGAGCAATGATAACCACACAAAGAAACAACTGGAGATGGTCTCCAGACATTAAAATGAACAAGTTGAAATGGAGTACTACTTACTGTTACTAATAGGATAAGAGTTTCTGCAATATTTTGAAACCTAACAAACTTCATTTTTCTACTGATAACTATAATATAATTAAATTATTTGAAGAAAAAATGTGCAAATGTTGTATAGGCGAATGTCCAAAACGAGAAGTCCATATGTGACATCATCCTATGAGATAGTAGCAATAACAATAGGTCTCGAAATCCACTAAGCATCAAACAGTAAAACGTTTCTCCTAAAGACCACAAACAAATATCCTCCTGGTTGTCAGGTCCTAAAACACACAGTAAGAGGGATAGAAAGTCACACAACAGTTGAAGGATTTAGTTATTTGACTTATAGACAATGAACTCATAAGCATTTTAGGAACATGTGATGTGGAATCTAAATACAAACTATCAATTTGGATAAGGGACAAGAGACCCATCAACAAGATGAATATGACATGGATCAGAAACAGGGATCTCATAGAATGAAAATACAGAGACATACTATACATATGGTCAGCTGCCCCTGATTTAATGATCCAAGGTGACTGGGTGGATGTAGATGTGTGGGCAGACCCAATGATACCTAATTCGGCCATGTGAGAGGAGGAAGCGTGGGTACTAGATGCACATTGCAGAAGATTTTTGTACTCCTTTTGTGTAATAGTAACTGGAGAAGTAGCAAGAGTGGAAAGTAGAAGGCACCACAGAAACAGTCAGTGGAGCAGGAGAGTCATCATCAACAATTGAAGAACAGACACAGTTCTAAAACTAGGAATGTCTGACCAAGTCCTAATAAATATCCTTTAAATGCCTCTTTCTGCAACAATGAGAGCACTTTAACTTGTCCTTTTCTTCACTAGACATGCCACCACAACCACGTCCACCTCTACCATACACTTTTGTATTTTGGGTTCACCACTCTTAACAGATCAAATATCTTCTTCCTTCCAAGGGTACTATTTTGTTTATTTACACAACTAATCCAACGAGGTTTTCTGGCACAACTCTCACACACATCAACTTCTAGATAATACTCAGTTCATCCGGATCTTAACTGTGCATAGTATTCTCCTATGGACTTATCTCCTTGGCGAGTAGTGTTGATTTTATCAGTCAACTGAAGCATCTTTGCCAATTTTTTCTTATGAGAGTAGGCATCGTGCACTACTTTCTACAGCTCTCTAGCAGTAGTCACATACATGAATAGCTGACTTGTAGTTGGTGGCTTGTTGCATAAAATGGAGTAGCCAAGTCATAAGAGTTCGGTTGTCACATTCCCAATCAACATGTTTCGGGCTGTAACTTCTGGCTCAGTAGTAATGCCATTCACATAACCTAATTTTCCTGTTAGAGCCAAAAAATACAGCTGCAGATGTTGACCTGTCAAGGTAATTCATCCAATCAAACTTTACTGTAGTAATTTGTAGCCCATGACTACATGCAAGACCACTAGAAACATTCACTTTGGCCTTTTTTTCCATTTAGGACATGGCTTACCCAAAAAGAAAAAACAATTCAATCAAATAAGGAAAACAAGCCATGGCTACACAATCCTTATACGAAAAAATAAATTTCTCAAAAACCTATCAATACTGTTATCACAACTATATACAGTGTCAATTATGTTGTATGACATTACGACAACTTCCATCGCAGCCGAGATACCATACACGGTGAAAAAAGTCATCACGGAAGCTTCAGTACTTATCCAATCTTTACGAGACCACTTTCAGGAAAAAAGTGCAACAAAAACGATTCAACATGAGTAGGTGTAATGATCAAATCAAAGTTTTGGGAGTCTCGAATCTCGTGAAACCAATAGTATAGCAAAGATTTTATAGATCTTGATGAATCAGTCTCCAAACATCATCAAATCAAATTTCTAACCCACCAGGACAATCTTGATTTCGATCCAAACTATTCCTATCTCATGACATCTCTCAATCCCAACCCCGAATCTTGTGAAACAAGCGGTATAACGTAGATTTTAATATTTTATAGATCTCGATAAATCAGTCTCCAAACATCAAATCAAATTTCTAACCCACCTGACAAGATTCTGATCCAAACTATACCTATCTCGTGCCCTCCTTTGATACCTCAGAAATAAATGGTCCAGAAAACCATAAAACCCTTATACCATAATATCTCTTTGAAAACCATCTAAAACGGCCTCAAAATAAAAAAATTGCAGAACAAAAAATGGTTGCCTCTTGATTCTGATCAAAACCTTGTAAAAAACTTCAGTATCCAAGGTCAATGATTTGATCTTCCGACGTTAGCATGACGTCGGAAAAGTTTGAGTGACGCTAGCAACGGGAAAGATCAATGTATTTATTGCTCTAATAACAAATTAGTGTTGGTACCATAGTTCGATGATTAGATGAGTTTAGGGTTAGAGAGAGAGAGGGAGAGAGAGAGAAAGAGAGAGGCAAGGAATTTGGGTTGTGAGATAGGTCCCCTCACGCCCATCATTATTATTTATATGCCGCTTACAAAAAAGAATCCTGTGTATACTCCTAACACATCAGCGTATTAGAGTGACTAAAGGCACAGCCAACTAATGATATAGACACATCAGCAGATAAAACCTTCTTTGGGGCACCCAACTAATATACTATAGACACATAAGCAGATAAAACCTTCTTTCCTCTATCAAATTATCCCATATTCTTTCAAGGAAACCAGAGGGACCCTCCATGCCAGCCCGGCTGATTGGAGCCCTGCTGGTTTCCTGCCAAAGGAGGGACCACTGTTCATTTCCAGCCAATTCCCCACAGGCAATTAGCTAGGATGCAAGAGAGAACAAAAGAGAAAATTGGTTTCCATTTTTTTCTTGTTGTGTTCTTTCTGTTTGGGTCATACAAACAAGCCATAAAGCTAGTTGGCTAGCAATTAAAACAGTTGCATTCAATTGCACAGCCAAGCAAGTCCGTATGCATAGACATTTTGCAAGAATTCTGTCCTGTAGATGATCAAATGCTCTTACAATTATATATTGCACATTTTCCCTCTTTAAACTATTAATGGTATTAAAAAAATATCACTTGTTTCCTATGAAGAGGCTTAGGGTTAGAATTGCAAACTCCTTGTTTAGAAACCAAAATTTCCTCATCTTCAAACCAAAGAACCACGGATTTCACACCATTTTTCTCTAGAAGTGATTTAAATTTTCCAGTGGCTTTTATTCTTGTGGGTACGTCTTGTCATCATTGAGCATATATTTCAAATCAACAATCAAGATGCTTGCTATTTTTTCAGCGCCTCATCTCATATCTGAAAGCCTTTTTTATTCATCCTCCCATGTATTTAATTATCTTATAAAAGTTCAGGAAACAGCGGTTTGTCTACGGAACCATCCTTGAGAACATTACACAGGTGAAAGGTATTATCAAGTTTGATCTGCACGCCGAACCGGAGATTGAGCCAACAAAATTCCAAGTTGGAGGAAATATTCAAGGTATCTTCAAGTTGGGAAATGGAAGATATGGTTCAGAAGCAATATATGTCCCTCGTGAGCCTGGTGTAACTTCAGAAGAGGATGATGGCTATTTGATATTCTTCGTACATGATGAGAACACCGGGTAAGTACTTTATCTCTATTTTCACATTTAATAGAATTATAATCATCACCACCGCCATCATTATATTTATAGGGGAATGCTAACCTCACTCTCTTCATCATGAAGTTAGCATCGTCCTCGGACAATAATACCCTTATTAAAGGGCATTTTCTTAAAATTATAAAGGGTATTTTAGTAAAGTTGAACTAATGAGGTGCTTGGAATAAATGAGGCGCATGTAGTTGTAATAAATAAGGTGACTTCATTTATTAAAAGAGTACCTTTAAATCCACCCACCAAATCTTTGAGTTCACCCACGCTGAAACACATTGACTGCGTTGAATCAGACGATGGAGATCGTTTATCCTCCCAATCTTTCACACTATGGATCTTGAGATCTTGGGCGTCCCATCAGACGGTCAATGTTTTATTTCATGTGACACACATCTCAAAAAAGTGACCTTAACATCACATGCAAGCTCAAAATTGATTTTAAGGTCACTTTTTTGGATGTGTACCTCATGAAATAAAAAACGACCGTCTGATGGTACACTCATGATCTCAAGATCCATTGTGTGAAAGATTGGGACGATAAACAATTTCCATCGTCTAATTCAATGCAGTCAATGTGTTTCAACATGCGTGAAGTCAAAGATTTGGTGGGTGGATTTAAAGGTACTCTTATTAAAAACACCTTATTTATTGCCTGATTTAATTTTACTAAACTCTCTCTCATAATTTTACAAAAATGTTGTTTAATAAGGGCATATTGCCCAGGACGATGTTAACTTCACAATGAAGAGGGTGAGGTTAGCATTCCCCATATATATGTGTGTGTGTGTGTGTGTTTGTATACCACTATTACTATTGTAATTAGCTGTCATTTCAATCTTCGTCATCACCTTCAATATCCCAATTTATGTTCCTTGGTTCTTCTGAGCTACAAAACGATTCTTATTTTCGTAACATTTCTTTAGAACGAAAATTCTCCCTCTCTGCACACTCACACAGATGTGTACACGGAGAGCAAACCAAGATGCTATATTATTAGTGAAAATAAATTTCACTTATATTCGTGAAGCTCAAAACTGTTTATGTATGGCTTCTGATTGATGAGCACGGTAATGTCCACTGTCGATACAGCATTCTGCTTTGTGGATGATTGAGGATATGAAAGACTTTTCCGCTACCTTTGGTAGTAGTTGATGGAGGAAAAACATGTTAAATGACTTCCAGTTTCCTAGGAGTTAGGCCTATAGGTCAACTGGAAGGTGCACGATGACACAACCTTGAGGTCAAAGGTTCAAATCCCAGCTTACCTTAAAAAAGGACTTCCTTGGGTCTCAAAATTTTGAACGCAAAGAACAAGATAATTACCAATGATACAGTGTATTCTGTATTAATTATACGGAATGCATTTCGTAAATTTTGGCGACAGATATTGGGAATATGAATGACACAATTTTATTTCCATAGAATTATGTGATATACATATAATGCATGTTCTAACATGTTTGTATTTGTATAAATGCGCCCTAACTTCTCAGAAAATATAAATGCTGAAGGGTTGGTGGAGTCTCCGATTATTATTTCGTTGGAATTGGAATTGGGATTGTCTAATTCTGTATTTGGTTTTCTACCTGGTAAACCATCAACTTTCACCTGATCCTCTCAAGTTAGCCTAAATTAAACTTTGTCTACATCTAAATTGCCGTTTGGACAGCAAGTAAAAAGTGACGTTTTACCCAGTGTGTGTTTGGAAGCACGTTGAACATTGATGTGGACTGTGCAACATCAATAGCGCAAAGGTAGCAAATAGCTACTGCTTTTATATTTGGCTTTTAGGGGAACATTTTCTCCGGGATTCCCTCCTGTCCAAAACTTCTCCAATCATAAAGTTCTAAACCATTATGGAGGATGTCAGTACATATTTTGGTTTAGGAGGGTTAGATATCTAACCGAAGAATTTTTCAGTATGGTCAAATTTTTAAAAAGATATAATAAGATAGCTCTTTTTGCTAAAATTCATAGATATATGACTCTGGATGCAGTGGCTGGGCGTTTCTTTCTTTAAGTATTTACCATATATATTATGATTTGAATCATGATCATGGGTGCCTGGTGCATTTGCAAGGAAAGATCATTGTTACTTTGTCATCTTTTTGGTTGTGATTTAATTCTTTTAGGGTATGTTTGGATTGGGGGAAAGGAAAGGAAATATGTTAATTTCCTATGTTTTGCAACAAAGTTGTGCCACGGGAAATAATAGGAAAATTAATAATTTTCTTTTCCATTGGAAACTGACAAATCCTTCTAAAATAGGAGGATTTCATCGGAAATCTTTTGCTATTCTCGATTTCTCTCTCACTCTCTCTCTCTCCTCTATCTTTCACTCTCTATTTCTCCCTATCCTTTTTTTTATGATTAAATTGAAATAAAATCAACTATCGAAAATAAATAAATAAATATAAATAAAAAAGGAAATTGGGTGTGAGAGATGTACACCATCAATGGTGCTCATTTTATATTTTTTATGTGTAATTACTCAATTCAAACACCGGAAAACAATGAATTCCTATGAATTCTTAAAGAGATGGAATCCATTGGATCTACAAATCCATTTCCTATGTTTTCGGGAAAATTACCAAACAGGCCCTTAATGTTATAGTGAGTATTGATCCTTGATATTTGAGAATGGAGTTGATGCCTCCCATGATTGTGAAAAAGGGTAAGTCCATCAGTGATCCAAATACAGTTTCATTACCCTGGATGGGCCTAGAAAAATATATAGCCATGTTTGGGGACACTGCTATCGCATGGTTGATGCTTGATTTCTCATTCTTTTCTTGAAAGAGTTTACCAGATTCTGATTCGTGGTTCCATCTCTTTGATTTCTATTGCTGCAGTAAGTCCGAGGTCAACGTAATTGATGCAAAGACAATGTCGGCTGATCCCGTTGCAGTTGTTGAACTACCTAGCAGAGTTCCATTTGGATTCCATGCATTCTTCGTGACAGAGGTCAGTATGGCATCCATATTCGTCAACTGATTACAATTTTCGTTCTCATTTGGTACTCGAAACCTAACAAACCCCATGGTTCTGTTTGCGAAAGAGTTGGTATTAGGTACCTGACCCCTGTGCCAGCCTCGGCATTCAGGTCAATCTCCCTCCAACAACTTTGGGAAATTCACAGATATTGTTGAGCGCCATATCAGTGAAAGGTTGGAATTATACTTTCACTGATTTGTGTGCTTATAAATAATTGGGCACTTTCTGAGGATTGACCATTTGATAAGTAGATTGACCCGAGTGCCAAGGCTGGTACGAACTCATTTACAAATTCCCACCTCACGGTCATAGTTGATCAGTTTCTTGTTTATTTCTTCTCCTGATTTGGCTAGATTATCACCTAGGCTTACTGTTACCATATATAATTGCTATTTAGCTGCTCTTACTTTTCTTTTTTTCTCTTGTAATTTTTTTTCTGAATGAGGGTTTATGGTATTTGGACAGGAACAACTTCAACAACAAGGAAAGCTTTGATTATTAAAGATTCCATGGTAACATGTTATATAGCTAGCTGGTAGAGAAGATTGTATTTATACACATTATATAACTTTTCCTCTTGAAGCTACTCCAGCTAAACTGTATTTGTACAAATACTATATCAAGCAAAAATCATGAGATTGTCCTTAGTACTCCTCTACAAACCTACCCAAAATTAGAGATCCAAGTATTGTATTATATTCTTATCATATCATAATCAGACCGGTCGTATATAGTTTAGGCTATGATTGGCTTATTGTATCAATCAAAGCCCTCTTATAGAGAGGAAGTCTTGGGCTGTGTTTGACACTGGTCCTTGGGAGAGTAGAAAAGAGCAGCAACTGCTCTTTATTATTGCAAAGAAATGTGGAGAGAGATAGAAAGATTGGAGGAAGATAAAAGGGCATCTGCTCTTTGAAATAGGAAAAACAGCCATCTTTAAAAGAGCATTATTTTTTATGCTTTTTTAAAGAGGGATGTTTGTCATGTTTCAATGAGTAGCCTCCCCTTTTTTCTTCCTCCAATCCTTCTCTCTCTCTCACATTCATTTGCAACAACAAAGACCTACATCAGCTCTTTTCTACTCTTCCAAAGAGCAATTCCAAGCAAAACTGTAACTGACTGGTCTGAGGGTATCTATAGCCTCTCTTGTAAAAAATTGTACAAGACAAGTATTATTGAAACATATATATATATATATATATATATATATATAGAGAGAGAGAGAGAGAGAGAGAGAGAGAGAGAGAGAGAGAGAGAGAAAGGAAAATGGCTCCCTAGGACGTGATCATAAGGTTTGAACCCTACGACGTGGTCCATTTGGGCTGCCATGTGACACCCTTATCCCGAAATGACATGCATTCCCAAAAGGGTTCACCCATCCCTTTAGGTTTTTAGAAAAAAAAAGAAGACTTGTTTGTCCTTCAAATCACACGTCAAACATTGTGGATGCCCAACAAACATAGTGCATTGAATTTTTCCTAACTTGACTTGATATTCATTGGTGGAAAAACTAGTCTTTATTTGATATTTTTTAATTTGTATCTAATCAATCTTGGGCAAGTTGTCGTGGCACCGGATCCTCGGTTTCCACATGACACCCAATTGGCCAGATCATAGGGTTTCAACCGACCATGTCCTAGGGAACCGATTTCCATATATATATATATATATGTGTGTGTGTGTGTGTGTGCAAATAAAAAGTGAGAAGCCTTTAAAAAAAAGGTACCTTTATTTTCAATGCAAACTTCTGCCTACTCAACTTAGGTTTCATGTTCTTAAATGTTCTCTACTTTGGATTTGACAATGGTGATCGTTTTTCTTCCCAAATTTTGCCATAATAGATTATGAGATCATGGGCCTACACGTGGCAGACATCTTGAAAAATGAATGTGATCATAGTCATGCATCAAACTTGATTTGTGGATCACTTTGTGGGACGTGTGTAGGTGGAACCAAAATCTTTTGAGGTAAGACCATCATATCAAGATCTATTGTTTCCAAAATTGGGATGAAACCGTTGTCCAATTCAAAGGTCACGGAGTTAAGCATGCGAAACCCCGAGCCTAGAACAAAGAATCTTGAGTTGATAATAAAGGTGCGAGAAAAGACTTTTATTAATGTCTATACTTTTTTCTCTCACCTCCCTTCACGCTAAAATATATGGATAAAAAGTACTATATCTATGTGTAACCCTTTATGGAAGGTAAATGGGTTTATACCTTTATGGAAGCTAAAGGAAAGTAAAATTTTTAAACAATAGTTAGTCTATAATGAGTGTCCACCTGAGCATGGCAGTCCACTGGTCTGTGATTGCATGATGATATGCACGTAAGTCCGTGCACATCACATAGTCATAGAGATTTGTAGACTACTTTAATACATTTAATGGGTGAACGAACACCCATTGTAGACTAATTGTCTAAACAAGGCAAGGAGATGATGTTTTGAGTTAGTATTTGGTGCATGACCACAATTTCTCCACACCACCTTAAAACATCTCTTATGGCCTGTTTGGCAAACCCCATCTGAAGTTTAAAAGAAACACTTTCTATAGGCAAGTGAAAAATGAAATCCATGGGAAGTATTTTTTGGTGAAATATTTCCAAGTCTTTTTTTTTTCACCTGTTTAGTTACAGAATGAGTAAAATTTGGTTTTCCTAAAAATCCTCAAAACAATCTCCGCGTAATTTTAAATATAGTATCAAAGGCCACATAGGAGAAGGATTGCTTCGAAATTTTACGGCGCTTCAATCCCTATGATTTGAAAAGTTAGCACCGATGACCGATTTTTTGGCATCTGGTAAACCAACCGGAGCGCAATCTAGACATACGATTTTGAATGCATGCAACCAAAAATCGGGTCAATACAAAGTAGACAATGTTGACCAATCATCCTCAAAGATTTCATTGTATAATTCATCGCTTTATGTGATTAAAATTGTGCTCAAAGATATAAAATTGAATGATTATCTCTAAAAATGTTTTAGCCATTAACTCTTACGCTGCAATTAAGCATAATGTAAAAGTATTTTCTTTTATGAAAATTTCAGTAGAGATTATCAAACTGATCTAATCGTCGCTCGATAAAAAGATATTGCCACACGTACAATCGTGATTATGCACGAGTCGATTACCATATGCCAGCTCTATTAGGGCACGTTTGGTAGCCCCTAAAGTCAAAGATTTACCAATAAAACAATTGTTTATTAGTAGCATGATATCAAATATCGGCTGATATTAGGTATCAGTTTTTCGGCAAACCGATACATATCGGTATCCAACTCAGGTATCGATATCAGCCGATACGGGCTCATATCGGCCGATACGTATCAGTACTGGCCGATTCGTATCGGTCCTCCATAGACCAATACCGATACCAAGTTTGACACCTGGATTACTAGTAATTAGTAAAGAAAAGCTTTACAACATTTGGCAACACTTGTGGGTCTGGAATGTTCAAACTTGAAACCACCTTAAATGATTACCAAGATAGTCTACAAAATAAATAAATAAATTAGAAAGTTTCTTTTTTGGGTAGTTCTATTTGCGCTATCAAATTATCGAGGGTGCCTACCATTGAATCTGATGATGAATATCAATTTTCATTCCGATCTTCCATATAATGGATCTTGAGACTATGGGCATATCATCATACGGCCAATTTTTTTATTCCACATGATACAAATCCCAAAAATGTATTTCAAAGTCACGTGGCAAACATCAATCAATTTTTTTTTTTTCGGATCACCATTTTGGATCTTGCCACGTGGAAACCGTCTGATGATACGCCCATGGTCTAAAGATCCATGGTGTAGAAGATTGAGATAAAAATAGATCTTCATCGTCTAGTTCACAGTCAATAGTTTCTCAGTGTAACACCCCTCACCTGCATAGTTTTAGGCCATGTGGTGCTACATGGGGCACATTTTTCCCATTTCACTTCGTTCATATGGTCGCTACGTTATGTGAACTTAAGCCCAAAAAATGCATCCATCAATGAATCTGTGCCATCAAATCCAAACGCTTACAGTATAAACCTTAGATTACGATCTATATTACACTTGTAAATCACATGGCAAATGCCATGCTCAAATCTGACTTTTTAGGTTACATTTTTGAGATGTATGCCACACAAAATAAAACTGATCACGCCCATGATTTCCATTATGTGAAAAATTGAGGTGAAAGCCAATCTCCATCGCCTGATTATAATTATGGTTCAATATAATTATTCAAATTCAAGGTGCCATATAGTTCCCCATATTATAATTTATTATGGTATTGGTTCAATCATTTTAAATTCGATATCTACTTTGCTTCCTAAATCACAAACAACTTAAGAAAATAATTGAAGGAAAAAAGAGAAATTTTTTCAAAAACGTATAACACGTTCTTTGCTTACTCCATTACCGCTCGTCCTACTATTAGGTAAGGTATAATTTGCTCCAATGTCACCACCGTAACTGCGAATCTCTGTCACCGATTAAATTCACTTCCATAGAAAACAGTAAAAGTTGGAAGGCCAAAGTTTAGTCTCAAAAGCATGGTATCAAATATCTACTTATACCGATAAGTATCTGCGATACATATCGTTTTTTTGACAAACCGATACGTACCAACACCGATACATATTAAGTATCCAACTCGGTATCGGTATCAATATCGGCCGATATGCATTGGGTATCAGTCGATACCTATATTTTTTTATATATATATTTTATAAATAAAATGGGCCGATCTATATCAATATCGGTTGACACGTATCGGTCCTCCAAAGTCCAAATTTCAAAACTATCTCAGCCAAATGACCGTATAAAAAAAATATAAAAAAAAAATGTAAATCATCTTGGAGTTTAATCTAATTAAATTCACAACATTCATACATACTATAAAATTGAATAAAAGAGCGAACACACTTACTAATTTTGGTATTGAGGCGGGAGATTGAATATTTATTGTCTGTCAACGGGTCTAGAAATTTAAGATAGAAGTTAATCAGTCATTCCCTCCTCCTTTGGTAATTGAGTGATGAGTCAAATGAAAAGCCATGGATTATGCGGTAGCTCTTCGATGCTCATTAGGGCTCTCAATGGCAAGGATTAGGGACGGGCTGGGGTTCAACTTGGCCCTAATCTATCCGGGTTCCCATATTTGTCAGCCCGGCCCTAATTTGGCTGCAATGAACTCAGCCCAAGCCCGGCCTCTATTGGGTCAGGTCAGGCTTGGGCCTTTTCCGGGTTTCAACTATTTTTTTCTAATAAAATTTGGATGGGCTATGACTGTTTTTTTTCTAATAAAAGTTTGAAGAATGTTAAAATTTTAATTAAATAATTATATTAAGATTATAGGGGCTCAGATACGTACATTTATTCAAATATTTCATTTTAGTTTGTTGCCCAATGGTTATAACTAGAGCTATCAACAGGCCGGGCTTTAGCCCGGGCTCAACCCAGATGGGTTGGGTTCGGGCCAACTTTTTTCAGAAATTTATTGAACGGGTCCGGCCCGGCCCGGAGAAGAAACAGGCCCGGGTTCGGGCTTCAAAGTGTAAGGCTCGACCCGGATAGCTAAGATCCTTAAATTTTTTAAAAAAAAACTTAATTTTTTATTAAAAAAAAGGTGAAAGTCTGGCCCGAACCGGCCCGGCCCATATAGCTAATCAGGCTGAGTTCGTGCCGAAAAAGTCTGAAAACGGATTGAGCCCAGCCCGGATAGCTAACCAGGCCAGGCCCAAAATTATTTTAAAAAAAAAAACAGGCCGAGTAAAAAACCCAGCCCGGCCCGTTGACAACCCTAGTTATAACAAACAACGATTGCACAATGATTATAACAGACAACGATTAATCTCACGGTATTTGAGTAAATTATATTTAATTAAAATAATTTTTTTTTATAACTTAAAAGGATAAGTATAATATATATATATATATAATATTCGGGCCGAGCGCGAGCTGGGAGTTGGAACACCCAACCCAAGCCGGACCCTGATTGATCCGGGCGCAACATGTTTAGCCCGGTCCAAATACTGGACTAGGTTTGCTTGATAGAAAGTACTACTTTTTTTAGGCTGGGTGTGGGTCAAAATTAGGGCCAGCCCGGCCCATTGAGAGCCCTAATGCTCATGCCTAAGGCTCTCAATGGGCTGAGCCAGTTCGGAGTTTAGCCCGCATCCAGCCCGAAAAAAGTTGTATTTTTTATTAAGCAAATCCGGACCGGTATCCAGATCGGGCTAAGCATGTTGCAACCCAGATAAATCCGGGCCGGACTTGAGTTGAGTGTTGCAACATCTGGAGCGCACCCAGCCTGGATATATATATATATATATATATATATATATATATATATATATATATATATATATATATATATATATATATATTATACTTATCTTTTTAAAATTATAATTTTTTTTATATAATTAAATATGATTTATTTAAATGCCCTGAGATTAAACAGTTGAACGGTTTAAACTTGGGGCATTTAAGTCATAAGCGCAATAACTTTGAGCATATATTTTTTAGTTGGACAAATTAGATGACTTAATTTATTTTCAAGCAATCGATGCATAGCTTTTTAGCTATACAACTTGGATGACTTGTTAATAGATTTTCAAGCAATCGTTGTCCATTATAACCATTATGCAATAAATTAAAATAAAATATTTGAAAAAAATCATGTACTTGAGCCTCTATAATGGTAATATAATTATTTAATTAAATTTTTAACCTTCTTCAAACTTTTATTAGAAAAAAACACAACCCAATCTAATTTTATTAGAAAAAACAGCCCAAAAAATAACCTAACCAAATTTTATTAAACAAAAATAACAATCGGAAACAAGCTCGGAAAAAGATCTAAACCCGGCCCGGCCCGTACGGGCCGGGCTTTGGCTGAGTATATTATAGCCCGGGTTAGGGCGGGCTGAAAAAATTAGGAACCCGGCCCAGGTAAGTTAGGACCGGATTGAACCCCAACCCGACCCTAATCCGGCCCATTGAGAGCCCTACTCATGCCTATCTTAATTAACAAATAGAAATTAATTTGAGTTCCTGAGGTCATCCCCATTGCCAAAAAAAAATACTAATCAAGGGATTCCCCAATCTCCCCTTCAATATGTAAGCAATAATATATAGTTTAAGGAAGAAAAATTATCTCAAACTAGGAATGCAAGTTTCGACCTGAAACCAAACCCGATCTGAGAACCAGCCAAACCAAATCGGTGGGAACCGGATCAAAACCAATTTGGTTTGGTTTTGGTTTTGGTTGGCGGAAACTGAAAACCGATTACATAGGATTAGAAAACTAAAAAACAAAGAGAGGGGGAGGAGGTGGGGGGTCTGAAAAAAAATGAAAAATTACTAAAAAAATATTTAAGGAAAAACGCAACCGACTCGAACTAAACCGTTTTGTTCTGGTTTCGGTTCTGGCTAAACCGAACTGGAAAACGAAATTTTCAATTTGGGTTCGATTAACCCAATCTGCATCCCTATCTCAAACCCGCATATTGTGTAGTTTGTCATATTAGGGAAGCAAAAACTATTCTACTTTCTCCATCAAAAAAAAAAAAAAAAACTATTCTACTTTCTAGTACATTAGGATTGAGATTTGAATAAAAATCCTAATTCTCAAATTTTACGAATTTCTACAACAATTGGCTCATTAAATCAGGCACGAACCAAAGAACATAATCTATGTTTTAATTTTACACCGCTTCCAGTTTGATCTCCCCAGGGAAAAGACTCACCAAAGGTTGACAGACTAAGAAAAAGTTAAATCTTTGCACTAACTAATCTAGCCAATCCAAAACTAAATTTTGTAGCAGTTATTTATCTTACACAATATCCCTCAAAAGATTTTATTGCACCTTATTGTTTCCATGCATATTCGCGCCTCTATGGAGTTATTCATCTGATCGTGGGCAAATATATAAAAGATAAACTCGCGATGACGAAATATGAACGTTAGCACTTCAAAATTGATGTTAATGTTAACTATTCAATCTATAGGACTAACCAACCTGATACATAAGTGTAAGTGAGAAATACTTCTGGATTTCTTCCTGTAACCTGCAATCCAAGAGGAAATTTCCTGAAAATTAGCAAAAAAATTCTCAAATACTATAAATTGAAAAAGGAGAGAACTGGATGAAACATCACCCAAAAATGCATGATGTCAAAATCAAACTCTATAAGCCAACCTCTGCTTCTAGGCTTTCATGAGAATGAACAGTGAGAAAATTTCCTTAATAAACTAACTGCTTGCTAGTGGAAGCATAGTCACCAAATTCTCTGAATTTTTTAAAAATTTGCAAATTTGAAGTTTTGCGAATTAATCCAAGTATTCGTGAATGTTTCAAAAATTCACAGTGCCTTTTAAATTTCGCTAATAAACGCAAATAATTCACGAATAAGTAGCAAGCAATTCATATAAAACATCTTATTCCAACTTTTTGAAATTTTGAGAATGTTTTCAATGATGTAACTATATCTGAGTCACTTGAAATATGTTATCAATGATCTACTTTGAGATGGATGCCCCAAAGTAGCCAAGATAGTTCAAGTTTTCAAATAATTACAGTGAGCTAAGAGAAGAGTTATGACTTATGAGTAGCTTTTGTAGTGAGAAAAATAGAGTAGGAAAGAGGAGGTATACTTAATTCAAGCTTCCTCCTTGATGACAAATGGACAATGCAAGTTGCAAGTAATCAAGCAGTCCATTGTGCTCAAAATATAGATCTTTTTAATTATTTCTTCACAAATTTTCATTTCAGGTAGTGTTATCGAACCAATCTACATAAATTCAAATTGTATGCATGGAAGATCACCATGTTGATTGGATACTAAATTAATAACCCCCAAAATTATATATATATATAATTGATCCGTAAGCTGGGCTATAAGCTGCGACAGTGAAAGTTGGTCTTTATCCAAGTTCCCCGGTGAGCATGTTGGAGGATCAGCTATGAGATCAATATGCTTCATATAAAGGATATGCACTTTTCTGTCGGGTCAAACCTGCAGATCTTATGGCAACCAAAGACACACTGCTTCCTCAGATAACATAGACAATTAGGCTGTGTTTGGGATTGCTCTTTGGAGGCAAAGAGTGTTGGATCTGTCGATCCGATCACTCAAAATAATTGCCTTAGGATCTAGGCGTATGATCAATCAAAACAATAAATCCACAATACATATAAATTAAAATATTTGTGCGTACCTTATCGTGAAGATCGTGACCGTCGCTTTAGCTTTAATCCGATGTATTAATCCCGAAGCCTTTCCTACAAGGAAGAAGAAGGTGACTCTACCCACCTCTCTTGCTACACTCTCTTGATGGAAAGATGCCAAAAGACTTGTGTGTAGTGAGCGGGGGACGTCCACCAATATATATAGCATAAAGAGTCATGCCCTGCTTAGAATACCGTCCATCAAGGTATTCTAATAGGAATAAGAGTCACATGTAAATTGAGAAACCTTGAAGTTTCCTTCAATTCCCAATATTGTCCTTTATTATTTCAAGCAACTGCAATCCAGGATTTTATAAAATCCTAGTGTGTGTGGGCCACACAAAATAAGAATTTTAGTTTCCATAAAAAAATTCCAACAAAGAGCAGATTTAAATTGCTCTTTTAAAGAGACCCAAATTCAACTCTTTCACTCTCCGAAAGCTAATAGCACTTACAACGAAATACAGCCCCATACTAGAGTGCTCTGCGCTAGAGCAAAGAGCTGCTCTTGCCTCCAAAGAGCAATCCCAAACACAGCCTTAGTTCCTACTCTTCCTAATTTTGCTGTTGGTGCAAAGCAGGTTTTAAGGTATTGGCTTCTTCAAACATATATGGCAGGCAAAAAAAATAAACTCAAACAAATATTCCAAAATTAGAATGTAGTTTCTCTTAAACTCACAAAATTTGAATAATATTAGTTTAATTTATAATTTCACATTAACACACACATTGAGACCCTTTCTTTCGATAAATAACAAATTTTATCTACCATGGGACTATCAATTACTGTGATCAAGGATCAAAATCTCATTTTTTCGATACGTATCATCCAGCCCCAAAACCGATACGTATCGGTTTAGGACGATACTCTCCGATTTTTTCCCAAAAACAAAAAAAACATTAAAACCGATAATTTGAAATTATCGAACGATAATTTCAAATTATCGTCCAATACGAACGATACATTGAACGATAATTTGACTGTTTTTTCAGGGGGGCAATAAAAACTCATTGTATCGTATCGGTGAGGTCCAAAACCGATACGTATTGTCCGATACATATCGGTATCGGACAATATTTTGATCCATGACTGTGATGACAAAAATTATATCGAAGCTACAAATAAAAAGATAAACTATAAATCAAGGACTGTAAAACCTGACCTCACCAAAGCTCTTTTCAAAATCCTAGATAGGTTTTCCTAAGCTTCACAATGATATCTCTACTCTATTCTATAATTTGGCCAAGAGCTTTCTTTTTATATAGAAGATACAAATCCTACTTCTAATATAAGAGAAACTGGCCTTATATAGAGTCTGAGCATAACTGGGCCATGACAAGTTAGAGTCAAACTACAATTCAACCTCCAGGTTATAGCCAACCTCCAAGTTAAAGTCCAACTACAATTCAAACTCTCCAAGTTAGAGCCATCCTCTAAGTTAGAGTTCAACTACAATTCAAACTCTCTAAGTTAGAGTCAAACAATAATTCTCCACTTGATTGAAAGCTTCACCATGTAGTTAGAGTCAAACTATAATTCAATCTCCAAGTTAGAGCCAAACAATAATTTTCCACCTGACTCTAAGCTTCACTATGTACTCTTTCTTTCGATCATAGCTATGCTCATATCACCGCTGCCACCAGTGCCCCGAGAGCACTCAAACCTTGTGTACCGCTGTGTTGAAATTAATCCTGCATTGTTTCTTGAAGACACAATGCTCACAAAAGTAAACATTGTCAGCCTTTACACCTTTCAACAAGTCATGCTTTCTCAACTCTGTCATCCCTTTTTCTGGCATATGCCCCAGGCGCATGTGTCATAACTATGTAGAGCACAAACTTCTATTATCCTCTAGGTATATACTGCTGCTCCACCTGTCATTATACTCCTGATAGAAAGTAAAGGTTCCCAACCTTTTCCGCTTTCATCACAACCAGAGATCCCTTTGTCACCTTCAAAACTCTATATTGAGCTGCAAACTTGAGCTCATTAGAGTCTGGTGTACCAAGCGATATGAGGTTCTTCTTCAGTTCTAAAACATGGCGTACATCGGTTAATATTCTGACAACCCCATCGTGCATCTTTATTTTAATACTCTCCTTTCCAACTATTTTACAGGCTATATTGTTACCCATCAAAATCGTTCCACCATCCACTTCTTTATAAAATGCGAATCAATCCCTATTTGGACACATGTGGTAGGAGCACCCTGAAGCAAGTATCCATGCATTCTGTAAGTTTTTATCTGAAATCACTGATAACACATTTCCATCATTATCCGAAACTTATTCGGCTATGCCAGCCTCATCAATGACCCCTTTCTGTTTTTTATCATGAGCATCGTCATTCTTTATTTGTAACTATGGACAATGCCTTCTGATGTGCCCATTTTCGTGATACTTGTAATATTCTACTGTCTTTTTATTTTTTTATTTAGATCTGGACTTTGATCTACCCCTTTTAGATTTACTGTCATTTGCTCTCCCCCTAACCAACAAGTCATCTGCTTGTGTATCACTATCTGAACCTTTCTTCCTCATGTCGTTACAAAGCAATGTCACTATAACCGACTCTAGTTCAATAGTATCTTTTTTGTAAAGCATCGTAATAACTAATTGCTCATAGGAATTAGGGAGGGAAGACAAAAGTAATAGTATTTTGTCTTCATCCTTAACATCTTCTCCAACATTTAATAATTCAGATATTATTCTATTGAATTCATTAAGATGTTCATTGAGAGAAGTACCTACCTTCATGTATAACATGTACAGTTGTTTCTTGAGATATAGACGACTCGTCAGAGATTTCGTCATGTAGAGACTCTCCAATTTGGCCCACAGCGAGGCCACCGAGTTCTCTCGCATCACATTATATGTAATCTCCTTTGCTAGACATAATTGAATTGTACTATATGCCTGAAGTTTAAATTCTTCTCAATCATTATCGAACACATCCGCCGGCTTACCCGAAAGCCCTTTTAATGCCTTGTGCAACCCTTGTTGAATCAAGATATCCTGAACTTGTACTTGCCACAAGTTGAAATTGATCTTCCCGTCGAATTTCTCAACCTCAAACCTCGCATTCGAAACTTTTGTGAACTACTTCAATGCCATCTTCGATCGTAGAACAAAAATCTTGCTTTTATACTAATTTGTTGTGCGAAAGCTCACAAATTAACCAACGATATCGTGATGAACGATCAAATAAGAACGCAAAATAGAAGAAAATCAACCACAAACACACAAGAGACAATATTTATGTGATTCGGCAATATGCCTATGTCCACGGGCAACGATAATCCACTATATTGATGATCACACATGAATACAAGAACACTCAAGCCTCACCAAAGCTCTTTTCAAAACCTTAGATAGGTTTTCCTAAGCTTTACAATGATATCTCTACTCTATTCTATAATTTGGCCAAGAGCTTTCCCTTTATATAGAAGACACAAATCCTATTTCTAATTTAAGAGAAACTAGTCTTATATAGAGTCTGAACATAACTGGGTCATCACAAGTTAGAGTCAAACTACAATTCAACCTCCAGGTTAGAGTAAACTTCCAAGTTAGAGTCCAACTATAATTCAAACTCTCCAAGTTAGAGCCAACCTCCAAGTTAGAGTTCAACTACAATTTAAACTCTTCAAGTTAGAGTCAACCTCTTAGTTAGAGTCCAACTGCAATTCAAACTCTCCAAGTTTGAGTCAAATAACATTCATGTCTTTGGGTGAAATGTGCTTCCCACCTAACATTTTCTCCTTTAGAAAGTTCTTTTTGAAAAAGGATTGTCAAATAAGGACTTAATCTTAGTTGCAAAGTTAGAAGCCATTTCTGTTCATAGAATTTTACAATGTAATATATATATATATATATATACACACACACACACACACACACACACACATATATATATATATATATATATATATATATATATACATACATAAAATTTGATGCCTCTAGCCTATATGTGAAGCTGGTTAAATGCCGTCCCATAAAGCATAAGTTGCAAATTTTATAGCCTCTAAGCCATTTAAGTAGTTCAAAAACAAAAACACTAGTGTCCACTGGACAGCAGGTTAGCCCATTTTGTTTCCACATCAAAGTCAAGTATAAAAAGGAAGAAATACAATAAAGACATATGACGCCTATAGAACCAACTTGGGTACAAATTATTTATTGTCCTCTAGAGGAGTATATACTATATGGATTGTTTGAATCTCGAAGCAGAAGAAAAGACAGTTTTTTTCTTCCAAAAAATCTCACTAAGGTGTGTGAACCTATGTAATTTAATTCACTCATTCACCTAGCGAACTTAGATTCGGTAGGACTACAAACCAATTCACTATCCAATTCCCTTCGATTCACCGTGACAAGTGAATTGACTGATTAATGCTAACTATTTTGTCTAGAACAAAATTTTAGAGCATTGAGAGGGATTTGAATCTAAGACCGTAATAGTTTTTAAGTTGTATAGCTAACCAAGTGGTTATTAGCATTTCTTTTATTAAAGAATGCAAATTGATATTATAAAATTAATAAATACTTTTAAACTCATCCTACCCCTAGAGAATCGGATTCTCTTGATAACAGTGAATTGTGAAAAAGGATCCAAATTTGAACTGAGCAAACCAACGAATTAGGTGTTTCAGCGTTCGAAATATAACTCATTGGCTGACTTGGATTGGACCAAATGACCAAAGGGTATGACATTTGTAACCACACATAAATAAATCTCTAATCAAGCTTCGGTATTTCAGCTAAACCCCCTAAAATTTAATTACCTTGAACGCTGTCCATTTCCTTCTCAACTTTGGTCTGTATTTGACAAAGGGCTCCTGCTTCTTCATCCATGTTTTGAACAAGGAAACCAAAAAACTCTCAAAGATACAGAGTAGAAAAGGCAATGAAAGAGAGAGAGAGAGATTTTTTCTTCATTTTTTTTATCGGTGAGAGAGGGATTTTTTTTGTTTGATCGGTGGGAGAGAGGGATCTCAACATCGTTTTGGTTATATTATGTTCTATCTTCTCCTTCTTTGGGGTCTTCTAAGATCTGTCTTTCTTCTTCAAGCATCTTCTTTTCGTCTTCACTTACTCTTTCTATGGCTCTGGTAAGAGCAGCAAAAATTATATAAAATAAGACTAAAATAAGGGTATATTTCTCTATTTTGTAAGGGTATATTTGTCTTTTTAGTAAAATTCCAACTTATCGAGGAATATTCCACATAAAAGTTCATAGAAATTTTTTAAATATTTTTTTAACTTATTGTTGAATCGCCAATCAATAAGTTCATAGAAAAATTATTGTTGAATGGTCCACTGATAGGTTGATAGAGAATTAATAATGTTTGAACTTACAGTTGAAGTCGAAATTATTTTAGCAATATTTAAACTTATCGTTGAATGGTCCATGGATAAGTTCACAAAAAATATTTTAATTATATTTGAGCTTATTGTTGAATCGTCCATTCGATAAGTTAGTTAAAAAAAATTAGGGATGCATTATTTGCACCCGTTAAATCTGTGAAGAACACTCGTTTTCTCAACATAAATACCATTGACTGGTTGAATCAGATGATGAAGATCTTTTTTCATCCCAATCTTCCACACAATAGATCTTGCGATCATAGCGCACTTATCATACAGTTATATATTTATTTAACATTACACATATCCCCAAAATTAATCGTGATCATAAGCATACCATGAGAAAATGGTTCTCAAGTCACTTTTAGGGATAGGTGCCAAGTGAAATCTATATATTAGTGTCTGATAGGTGCTCCATGATCCCAAGATCTATTTTGTGAAAGATTAGGACGAAATACTATCTCTATCATCCAGTTCAAGGCAACCAACATGTGTTCTTGGATGGATTGTCCAATGAGAAGTCCGTACTCCGTACAGATCGGGGAGTACCAGAAAGAATCGAACATGCTTCTCTTGTGTGAAGCCGAAATGGAAACCATTACACGAGGAGTTAATTATGTTAAAATTACAAAAAGGGGATTGCTACTAACTCTGCACCAAATGGAATAATTACCCTTCAAAACCGCTGACTGCTTTGAATCTAACAATGGAGATCCTTTTTCGTTCCAATTTTTCACCCCAACCGATCTTGAGATCATGGCCAACTCATTAGACAGTCAGTGTTTGATCCCATATAGGACACATCCTAAAAAAAGTGACATGTGGGTATTATGTGTGCCACGTTGTCTTTGAGTCACTTTTTTGGGATGCGTGTCACATGAAATAAAAAATAAACGTATGATGGTGATTCCATTATCTCAAGATCAGTTGTGTGAAAAATTGGAATGAAAAATGATCTCCATTATTTGATCAAAACAGTAAATGTTTTTCAGGTGTACCTAATGAGAGATATTCAACATTTGGTGGGGGTTAGTAACAATGCCTAAAGAAACAAGCAAACCTTAAGGGCCTGATTGAATATGGGCAAAGGAAAGGAAATGTGATACTTTTCTATGTTTGACAACAAAGTTGTGTCACTGAAAATCATAGGAAAATTAAAATTTTTTTTTTCCATTGGAAACCGATAAATCCCTCTAAAATAGGAGAATTTTATCAGAAAACTTTTGTCATTCTCGATTTCTCTCTTTCTCTCTCCTCTAGCTCTCACTCTCTTTTTTAATGAATAAATTGAAACAAAATCAACTATTGAAAAAATTACAAATTTTAAAATAAAATAATAATTTTTTTTTTAAAGTAAATAAATAAGAATAAAAAAAAAAAAATAAGACTTAAAAAAAAATAAAAATAAAAATAAAAATAAAAATAATTTAAAAAAATAATAATAATTAATAAATAAATATTAAAAAATTAAAATATAATTAAAATATAATAATTAAAAATTTTAAAAATAATAAAAATAATGAAATAGTAAAAAATACAAAAATAAAAAATATTTTTTTAATAAAATAAATAAAATATTAAAAATTTAAAAAAATAAAAATAAAAAATAATATTAAAAAATATTAAAATTTAAAAAAATAAAATTAAAATTTAAAAAATTAAAAATTAAAAAAAAAAAAAATAATTTTTTTAATAAAATAAATAAAAATTAAAAAATAAATTATATATAAAATTTTTAAAAATTAAAAAAATTTAAAAAATGAAAATTTCAAAAATTAAAAAATTAAAATAAAAAATAAAATAAAATAATTTTATAAAAAAATAAAAATTTAATTAAAATAAAAATGTAAAAATTAAAAAATAAATTAAAATAAAATTAAAAAATTAAAATACAAAAATGAAAATTAAAAAATTTTAAAATTAAAAATTAAAAATTAAAAATAAAATAAAAATAAAAAATAATTTTTTTTAATAAAATAAAAAATAAAAATAAAAATAAAAATACAAAATTTTAAAAAATTAAATTTTTTTTAAAAATAGAATAAAAATACAAAAATAAAAAATAAAAGAAAAATAAATAAATTTAATAAAAAAAATAAAAAAATAAAAAAATAAAAAAATAAATATGAAAATAAAATTTAAAATTTTTTAAAAATATAAAATAGTCAAATAATAAAATAAAATAGAATAAAATAAAATAAAATAAATAAATAATAATAGATCAAATAATATAAATAAAAGAATTTTTTTATTTTTTTATTTTTATTATTTATTTTAAATTATTTATTATTTATTTTTATTTTTAAAATTTTTATTTTTATTTATTTTATCAAAAGAAAGAGAGAGAGAGAGAGAGAGAGAGAGATTTTATTATTTATTATTTTTATTATTTTATTATTTTACTTTTTATTTAATATTTATTTATTTATAAAATAAAGTAAAAAAACATAAAATAAAATAAAATAAAATATAAAAAGGAAAAAAAGAAAAAAAACTTATAAATAAAAAAATAAAATAAATATTAAATCTCTTTCTCTCTCTCTCTCTCTCTCTCTCTCTCTTTCTCTTCCTTAGCTCTCTATTATCATTTTTCTTTTTAGTTATCTCTCTCTTCAAGTCTCTCTCTCCTAAATTTTCTCTCTCTACAGATTTCTTTTAATTTCTCTCTCTTAATTTTTTTTTCCTCCTCAAATTTTTTTCTCTTAAACTCACTTTTTCTCTTTCCTAATTTTTCCTTCTCTTACAAAATTTCTTTTATAATAGAAAATTAAATTTATTGGGTGTGTGAGATATACTATCGATAATGGTTATTTTCTATTTTTTATGTGCCAATTACACAATCCAAACACCGAAAAATAATGAATTCCTATGAATTCCTAAAGAGCTGGAATCTATTGGATTTACAAAATCTTTTTCTAGGTTTTTCGAAAAATTACCAAACAGACCCTAAGTTACAACCACTTCACTTAAATTAAGGAACAAAAGTTGTTGACTGCTTTAAATCAGACGATGGAGATTAGTTTTCATCTCAATGTAGATTTTTAGATCATGGGACTACTATCAGATGGTCATATATTGATTCCCCGTGCTATACATTCCAAAAAGTGAACGTGAAAAATGTTTATTGGTATGCTATGATCAAGTTCACTTTTGGGGGTGTGTGCCACGTGAAATCAAGTGCCATCTGAAAGTATCGTGCATGCAGTTTGTTTTAAAATCATGATTTAAAGCAATGTATAAAGTATTGGCCAATCCCAATATGTATCAGGTATTAATTTCGACCAATATTGAACAACATTGGTCGATACGGCTCTGGTATCAATCAATACCTACCAAATTTGATTTTTTTTTTTTTGTTAATAAATATTTTCTTTTTATAAAAAAAAATCATCTAATAGTTTAAATAGAGGTCTTTTATAATAATTTGAAGATTATAAATCTATAACATTTTTCAAACCAAAAAAAATCTACCGTATGGGCCCATACCGATACAAGAACCGATACCCATCCGATTTTCTACCTTGGTTTAAAGATTTCTCGTTAAAAAAAATCATGGCAAACAAAAAAAAAAACTCTAACTTGGGATTCAAAACAATCAACATGCTCCATTATTTTTAAAAGGGACAAAAGGTCTTTAAATGATCTTACCCATTAATGGTTTAATATGTGGGTGATCCGAATCATCAAAGTGATTGATCATAGGTTGAAGTGCAACAGGCTAAAAAATGATGTTTTAGAGAGCTTTAACCCATCTGATCTATGAACTCAATATCAACCATTTTTCAAGTTTTAATGATTGATATTAAAGTCCACCAATCGGATGGTCCACATCTAATATCGGCATATTTCATTGAGACGAGACATTTCAATGATAGATTTCCACTTAGGCAATTGAGATTGATCATGTTTTTATATCAACTTACATTGATCATGTTGGAACTCCACTATTAATAATGTTTGAACTAAGCATTGAATCGTTCATCGATAAGTTGATAAAAAAGTTTTAATTAGAATTCGCCACGAGAATCGAGCAAGAAACCTTGTGTTCTGGAATCAAAATAATCACCAGTGCACTAGGAGTCAATTACCTAAGCAAGATGCAAAATCTTTTATTTTATTCATAGTGAATTGTTTAAAAAATTTGGAAATAATAATAACCTTAGGTTCTATGAATTATTCGAGAATTTCTAAAAAATTCATGTGTTTTAAAAGTTTGAGAATAATTCATGATTTTTTATATCTTTTAATTTTATGTATTATTTTTTCTCTATGATTTTCTCCGAATATTTCCCTAAACTTTACATGATTTTTCATAACTTTACCTTACCGAATTATTGCCAAACTCCGACTTGGTGACTATGCTCCAAACTCCAAAGTCACTTTCTCCATGCAAGTGCCATGTGAAAGTATTATAGATGCCCTGTCTTTTGAAAACGTGATTAGAAAATAGGTCCGACTCTCCCGACCTTTTAAACACCAACATAGTGTTTAAATACCTTACACCATCCATGATATACGAGGAGGGTGACCCCTAAAATTAAAGTAATAGATCATATATCAACATGCAACAGGCTCAAATATGGTGTTTTATGGAAATATAAATCATCCGCTCTCTAGACTTCTATATCGGCCGTTGTTTTCAGTTTTAATGGCTGATATCAAAACTCATCTATAGTGAGTGCCTGACTCATGAGTTACGTGTGGAGGCCAAAGGAGTGAACGGTTTATGCATATACATGTGTACAACTGAAATTGGGAAGGAAGAATCTTGGGTTAAAAAGGTACCCAACGGTAAATATAAATCTCTTGCTTTTCTATCACTCCACTAGTTTATATCAGGTACTGCTACTAAATAACTCCGGCCTAATATTGGATATCCCCCCATTAAGTGATACTAAATATTATGGATCAAAATGCCGAAAAATCGGTACGTATCGTCCGAGCTAAAAATCGGTATGTATCGGATGATACATATCGGTATCGGTGCATACCGGACGATACATTCAATATATCGTTCGATACTTTACATATTAATGACCGATACGGTACAGTCAATGTACCGTATCGTTCATCACCGATACCGATACGTATCGTCCGATACGTATCGATATCGGATGAAATTTTCATCCATACTAGATATCCCCTCTAAGTGACACTGAAAAATTGTTGACTTCTTTGCATTGGATGATAGAGATACTTATTTTTTTTCAATCTTCCACAAAATTGATCTTAGACTATGATATTATTCGATGGTCAATTTTTTATTTCACCGAACACACATCCCACAAAAGTGACCCAAATGCTAAGTCATAGGACACTTTTTCGGATGTGTGTTATGTGGAATAAAAAATTGATCATATAATAATATTCATGTGATCTCAAAATCAGTTACGTGAAAGATTGAAATGAAAATTGATCTTTATTATCGGGTTCAAAGTAATCAATAGTTTTCAGCCCTACCTTAATGGGATATATTCAATATTTGGTGAGGGTTAGTAGCAGCCCCCATTATATAAAGATGCAAGAAAGAAATAAACAGTGTCAATGGAGACAACGATAGAAGCTTTTGGCAAAAACTCTGTGTGTGTGTGTGTGTGTAACAACGGATCTTTTCACTCTGCCATTTTGACAAAATTTGTAGTATACCGCGAGAACTAAAAACTGTCAACCCTTTTGATGTGTAGTAGTGCCCACCTCCACGTGTCAGATTCTAATCACCTCCTGTTGGATTCTGCTTGTCATTTAGCGTATGCATCAAAAAGTCCAAAAAGTGCTCACCTAGTGGTACGACATGCCCACTTGTATTGGATTTGTGTGGTTATAAGACCTCCAGCGCAGTTTCACTGTCAAAATAAGATAGGGAATTATAAAAAAAAAGTGCGTTCTCACTCCACCTCTTCCAGCCAGTCGGATGATCGAAATCTTTTTCGACAGGCGATAGCATACCTTACCATACCTATAAATCATGAGCGTTCTAGCATACATCGTATGATATTTACCACGCTCAAGTATGATAAATTAACTCATAAATTATCGTTAATTTATCAATTAATAGATAAATTAACTGATTATTTGACTGTTTCTAAATGATTTTTAAAATTATCTAATTTATTGTATCGTTTAGTTTTAAAACTTATACGCATGTATATAAGATAATATTTTGATCCATGCATGCACCAAAGCGCAAAAATGATAATAATATTGGGAAGTGATCTTCGCGTCCTGGCGCATGTTAGAAAACACGTACAATTCTACAAACAAACCGGGCCAGCCAATAACATGGAAAACGGCGGCAATTGCAATAACCGACGGAGTTTCCGAGACAAAACAGAATCCGTTATTATAATAAGCTCGTAAATTCCTAACCTCATGTAGCCGTCCGATCAAGATCACGCGGTTCTCGACTCCCCTCACATTTTCCTATGAATACGCCCGTCAATTTTCTATCTTCGCTTCCTCCAATGCTCTGCTCGAACTGAAGATTCTCTGCTAACGCCATTAATGGCGTCTCTTTGCCTACTCTCTTCCTGCAACCTAGGGTTTCGCCCTCGCCCTCTATCTAGTTCCAGATCTAGATCTACAAAATCTCAATACACTACCAGATCTCTATACCTCCAATTTCCTACCCGATCCAACCTCGCTTCTCACCGAAGTTCAATTTCTCCATCACCAAATCCGATCCAGAAACCCTATCTCTCTCCAAAACTCCCAAATCGATCTCCTCTCTCCTCGAATTCTCGCGTCTATGCTTCGGCCACTTCACCTCCGGCCGTCGTTCCTCCGCAGCCATGGCAAGGCGCTTCAATGAAACCGTTGTTCGCTTCGATCGCGACGGGAATTATCATGTGGTTCGTGCCCGTACCATCCGGCGTGTCGCAGAACGCGTGGCAGCTCCTTGCTATCTTCCTCGCCACGATCGTCGGAATCATCACCCAACCTTTGCCACTTGGCGCCGTGGCTCTCATGGGATTGGGCGCCGCTGTGCTCACCAAAACCCTAACTTTTGCAGCGGCCTTCTCCGCATTCGGAGATCCGATCCCGTGGCTAATCGCCCTCGCATTTTTCTTTGCTCGAGGGTTCATAAAGACCGGCCTCGGGAACCGTGTCGCCTACCAATTCGTCTCTCTCTTCGGTAGCTCTTCGTTAGGATTAGGTTATAGTTTGGTGTTCAGTGAAGCTCTTCTCGCCCCTGCGATTCCTTCTGTATCTGCTCGTGCCGGTGGAATTTTTCTTCCTTTGGTGAAATCGCTCTGCGTTGCTTGCGGTAGTAATGTTGGTGATGGGACGGAACATCGATTGGGGTCTTGGTTAATGCTCACTTGCTTTCAGACGTCAGTGATTTCTTCCTCCATGTTTCTGACCGCTATGGCGGCGAACCCGTTGAGTGCGAATCTCACTTACAATACGATAAAGCAGACCATTGGATGGACTGATTGGGCGGTGGCTGCGATCGTGCCAGGTTTAGTGTCATTGATAGTGGTTCCTTTGATTTTGTATTTGATTTACCCTCCAACAGTGAAGAGTAGCCCTGATGCGCCGAAACTTGCAAAGGAGAAGTTGGAGAAGATGGGGCCAATGTCCAAGAATGAAATGATCATGGCTGCCACTCTGTTTCTCACGGTATACTTTTTAAAAGTTTAATTTTTATCTATGTACTTACTTGTTTTTTACATTGTCAAAGTTACTTAATTCACTGGTTCGCTAAAAATAAATTTGGGCTCATATTCTCTCACGCCCTGAAATCCAATATACCGCGAATTTCAATGCGTGAGTAAATTCAATAATCAAAACACTACTAAAAGGTTAAGCAAAACACATAACCTGATATTTCATTCATAAATTCAAAAGAAGGGTACATTGTTACAAATCACCGTTCATCGTAAACACCATTATAATTCAAAAGTCCCTTACAAATTAGCACAAAACCTTACAACTCCTCGACTGACTCTAATTCAAAAGATCTCCCAACGTCTCTGCTTGAGGAGATGCCTGAAGGTTAACTCAATCCGCCACTAAAATATTAACGAGGGTGAGATAAACTCAACAAGTGACCCCCCTAATAATATCTAATAATTTATATCTTAATAATCAATAAGAGAGACAAAATTCATTTATGAGCATTCCTTTGATTTCAGTAGATGTTGTATATATGTGTAAATTCACAATTTAGTTTTCAAGGCATTGCATTTGCAGTTATCATCAAGTAAGAAATGAGATATATGCATAAAAGAACATGGAGATTTTCTTTGAAAGGAAAACAAAAGAAATAACTTAATTTCAGCAGCTACACATTTATAGGTGTAGGTTCTACTACTATAGTACCGGATCAATGGTACAACCACATGTGACCCTATGGGACTTCACCTCTTATTTAGGTAGTCCTTACCACATCACATTATATATATGAATTTTATACCTTACCATGGCAGAGCGGTAAGCAATATATACTTCATATATGGAAGCACTAGCATGGACATTCGTCCCAAACCCATGCTGCCCAATGGGGGATCCACACTAGAAGTATCATATAATTATATAGATGCATAACATATGCAACAGTATAGATGCATAACATATGCAGCAGAAAATCATTTGTTCAATAGTTGATGCTTTCTATAATCAAGATGGTGTTTCATGATGCTTTTCGAAAATAAATACGTACTACGATCAATCAATTTTCATAATCATTCTTTCTACCAGTTTATGATAAGAACCATACTATAATTTGCTTACTCATATGATCAATTGTATGCTCATGTCAGGTATGCCATCAATAATCGAACTACGATTAACTTTATATAAGAATTCCAATTATCAATCATGATTGTATAGAGATAAAAGAACAAGTTCTTACATAAATATACTCACATATTTATAATATCAACAGACAACAATGTCTCGTAGATGTGTCACATTACCTAAGGGTTTCAATTCATAATTATAGGGTTGTATGTACTTATATATATATACATTGTATTTAAATAGAACTAATTAATTAAACAGAACAGGGTAATAAGGGTAGGTCACTTGCCTTGATATGCGCTTCCCTGGTGATTTCGATGGGGGTGGTTGAAACTCGGGTTGCTCGAAGTGTTGCCTGCTTGAGAACGAGGGCGTGTTAGTGCTAAGCGATGTCTTGACAAAAGATTTGGATGAATACGCGAGAGGTAATGAGTTAGGAGTTGAGTCGGTTCACGGGATGGTTAGCTAATAGGGTCTCGACTTGGATGGTTTAAGTTTAGGGAACGAATGACATCATTACATGTCGATAGAGCACGACGATCGGGTCGTGTCGCAATACGGGAAATATTACGAAAGAGTAAATACATTAAAAATCATTTTGATAACCCATGATAGAGATATATATATATATATATATATATATATATATATATATATATATATATATATATATATATATATATTTTAATAAATATTTGAAATCAGATAAAATAGAAATTACTAATAAAATATATTTTATAATAATTTAACTGATATTAAACCTAATAAATAAACATATTCAAAAAATATTTTATAATTGATTAATAATCTAAAAATACCTCTAACAGCCTATGGGTTCTAAACCCTTATATTTTTAATAGCAAAAATAAAATAAGTAAATAAAAGGATAGGTCTTAAAAATATAATATATACATAAATAGATACATGTAGGTTTTATGCCTTGTATTATATTTATATATATATAAAATAAAATAAAATGAAAGGCTTGTAAGGTCACTACTGGCTGTTGTAAAACAAAGAGGAATGGGTATACAGTTTTTATACTTTATATGATATTTTCATATAAATAAAATAAAAATAAAAAGGGAAATTTTTAAGGTCACTATTCTGTGACAGAACAGAGATGAAAAATGGTTATGGGTTGAATATGGCACAGGAGGAAGAAAAGGGGTACTTGTAGAGAAGAGAGGGAGAACACAGGGAGGGAAAATGGGTTTCGTCATTGGGTTCGGCATCGCCATCGACGGAAACGACGCAGATCGCGACCGTGATGGAAAATGATGGTCTCGAGGGCGCGCCTAGTAACGACAGTCGCGCGGGCAATGAAATGGACGACAATGGTCATCTTCGATGATTGTCGCCGGAGAACGGATTGGCCGGAACAAAAGAACATGAGAAATGGAGAAGAAGAAGAAGAAGAAGCAGAGGCAGGATGCCTTACCAAAGCTCTTTGGATTGTGGAGGGAGGAGGAGATGGTTGTCTGCTTTTATAACCTGAGGGAGAGGTTGGGTCTTGCGTGACAGTAGCTGCGAAATGATGGCGAGTCTATCCGCCGGGCGGCGATGGACTGCAGCGCGCATCGAGCTCCATCCCTGCGCCTGAAGCGGATGTGATTTGGGGGAAAAGAATTGGGTGTAAAGCAGGGACAAGAGAAAGTTATAAGGGATTAGGTTGGGTCTGGGTTGGGCCAAGAAATGGGTCGGGTCTGGCTGGTCTGGGTCCTCACACATTCCCTATTTGATAGCATCAAGCAAACCTGATTCCCAAGGGGTAGGATGAGTTTTAAAAATATTTTTTAGTTTTGTAATATAAATTTACACTCAATAAAAGAAATGAAAATGACCACTTGGTTAACTACAAAACTTAAATATCATGAAGCCTTAGGTTCAAATTTCCTGTTTTTGTCTTGAAACAAAATAGTTTGCATTAATCAATCAATTCGATTGTCATGCGTAATTAGATCGAATTGAATGTTGTACCCAATTCACAATTCTACCCAATTCCCAATTCACTAGGTGAATGAGCGAATTAAGTAACATAGGTTTTGCATATACTATCCGCTTATGTTATCTGTAATGTGATTTGTACTCTGTTAATTTTTAGTTCATGGTTGATTAGTTGAACTTCTATATATTCTCGTTCGATATCTTTTGGTATACTAGAGCTAGTCTCTTGAATCTCTTATTTTTGGTTTATTGGAAGAGTCCCCTGCATATTTCCTACAATTTGCTCCCTGGTTGGCCAAAGAACCGTGACACTTTCTTTATGGTATGAAAGATAGTGTTGTGCTTGTAGGAGCTAAGACATAAATGTCTTGGAAAATAGAGGTTAACAACTGATACGAACCTCAGTTCGCTTCTGTAGTAATCAAAAGGTATAAAGCAAATAATACCCAATTATAAGCTAGAAGATAAAGAGGAGCACTAGCATGCTGTTCTCTATTAAACTTCAAATAATATGCAGCAACATCAAGAAATAAAATCTGTTTGACAGTCTTAATATAGTCTCTCGTTGTCCACTTAGAGAATGTGAGTCTCGATCTAACTAAATAACCTAAGTAGTCGTATTTAATAACAAAAAATACCATGTTTGTAATAAATAGGCGAAAATTATAGAAGGGACCGTATTCTTTAAACAACAATTTTGAGATTTCTGTTTTCATATGATGTTTGCAGTGATCACATGTCCGTTAAGTCATTTATGTTGCATGTGATCATTTTTAAGTGAATGGATCCTTTAATTGAGACCCTATGGGTTTATTTGTTGGCCTAGGGATCTCAGGTCTGTTATTAGTACAAAAGGCCTGGTATAAGAGATTTTCAAGGCCCAAAACTGTTTCAATGGGGTCTCGTTTCCCCTTTCCCCCTCCCCCTTTCTTTTCTTCTCTCTTTTCTTGTTCTTGTTCTTATTCTTTTTTTCTCTATGGTTGACCTCCCTTTGACTGCGTAATTGGCTTGGGTCATTCGTTGAGATAGCACTCATACTGCTTTTTTTAGGCCACGTGAAGCTATGCAGCACACAATTTTGGCGAATCCAAGTCATCCAAACTGAAATCAGCCCAAAATGTCACAACCATTAGAGGTACCATTTAATCCGAGCACTTCAGTAACTCACATTCTTAATTACCCACTTTGAGAGGTCCACCCTTCGTGGAATGCCCATATAATTTATAGGGAGATATGGATTAGCAGGCGTCAACTCAAATATGCGGAAATGGGTCCTTCTAGGTCTGTCACAAGGCTATCAAAACTTGGTCGATACCGATATGTGTCGGTCTCATCGAGAACCGATACTGATACCACCCCGATATTGATACCAGGGTGGTCTTGGTAGCAGACTAATATAGGTCAGTATCTGCCGACACTGTCTCGGTATCGGCCGATACAAATTATTTTTAGTTTTTTAATTTTTAATTTTTTTCAAACCCCTATTTAAGCCAATTCGGTATCGGCGATACCATATCGACCAATACATATCGGTCCAAGATGGACCGATACTGATACCTTGGTCACAAGGGAAACGAAAACCAAGATTTGCTTTATCATGGATCGAACGGTAGCTACGAGAAAATAGAACACCTATATGTATATAATTAAAATAAAACTGTTCCTAGAAAAAAGATTGTGAGCCTTAATGCTTCAGCCACACCTAGGGCCTAGGGTTTCTTGGTGAATCAGGTTCGCCTTACGCCTTTGGCTACATTGCTCCAAGCTCATGAACAGCCTCCCATGGTGTTCCTGTGTTATTACTTCTAAGAGATGAGTTGGGGAGATGCCCATCCATTCCAACCTATATAAGGGGTTTATTCAAGGTATAGAATACCGGTTGGTACTGCAATTACCACCTAGTATTGGATGAGGGATGTAGAAACTCCAATGTGTTATTTATTCTAGTACTTTTTGTACGATTTTGTTACCATATGGAGATTTAACTAAGACAGGTTTTCACCTCACGTAGTGTTAAGTTTGAGGTAGCTGTGGACTGTGGTTCACATGAGCTTTAGTGAATCCCAAGGGAGTTAATACACACTCCAAGAAAAAATTGCACAAAGTTAAGTGTTAATGTCATCTCAATCCCACTCAAATAGAAAGAATGTCCTAGAGATCCTTCTCACCAAATCTCCATGATATTTCTCATTCTTTCTCTCTCTTCACTCATCCTCTTTTTTCTCTTGTAATCATGTCATTTTTACTAGATTAAGAGAAACTTTTGACTTTGATGGATCGACTTCCACATATTTATTAAACAAATTTTTGTTGAGCTTTTTTAATTCGTCTCTATTAATGCACAAATCTGATCTAGGTTAAGCCTCCCTAAGTACTAAATATCTGTTGTAATAACCTTGGTGCACCTTCACAACATGCACATCAAGCATGCTGTGAACTTTTTCATTTGTTTTCTTTGGCATTTGTTTATACCACTTTGTATCATGAAAAGTTAGAGATTAGTGACGTTAACTATGTGGACATTTGTTGATATCAAGAAAATTCTATGACATGCTACACAAAAGGAAACATGGTGGTGGAATGCAGAGATTCGAAAGCCCGAAACGAGGTGTTTTAAAGAATGACAAAAAACAAGAAATAGATAAGATTTTGAAAAATATAAGCTCGCCAAAAGAGAAGCTAAGAGAGCCATGAGTAAGGTTAAATATGATGTATATGACAATATGTAAACTAGGTTTTGAACGAAGAACAAAAAGAAATCTACAAAACTTGGCAAGATTAAAGACAAGAAAACTATAGATCTAGACAAGGTAAGGTGTATTAGAGACGATCAAAGGGTTTTAGAAAAAGAGGATGCGATAAAGAAAAGATGACAATATTACTTTAAATATCTATTGAATACAAGATATAGTAGAGAAATAGATCAAGAAGAAGAACTGAATCAATGGATGATAAATGAAGTATTAGAAGCTGAAGTAAAAGCAATCTTAGCAAAAATGAAGAAAAAACATAATTAAAATCAGATGAACACTTATAAAAGCCTGAATTGGGATGGGAAAGAATGGATTTATTCTGTTGACTAAACTGTTATATAAGATACTACAAATGAAGAAAGTGCCTAAAGAATGTAGGAAATTGTGGTCCCTTTTTATAAAAACAAAATGGACATCCAAAATGTATCAATTGTTGAGGCATTAAACTTATGGGCTAGACTATGAAATTGTGGGAGAGAATGCCGAACAATGACTGATACAACTTTCAAGTGTATCAAAGAAGTAGTATGAATTTATGTTGTCGAGATCAACGATTGAAGCAAACTTTCCTATTTATGCAACTTACGGAAAAGTTTAGGGAGGGAGGGAAAAACTTACATTTTGGAAAAGGCATACGGTAGAGCCAATACACATAATGCATCTCAAACTTATATATTGTGCTTATCCAATGCATATATGAAAGGCCGGTAACTAGTGTAAGAACTACATGTAGAAAGATAAGTGAATTCTTTGTCGTAGTTGGGCTGCATCAAGGGTTTGCATTGAGTCCTTACTTGTTTGCAGTGATCGTGGATGCATTGATCATAAACATACAAGAAGAGATTCCATGAGGCATGCTATTTGCTGATGTTGTGGTATTAATCACCTAAGCAAGGAGGAAACAAGTAGATAGCTCGAATTATAGAAACAAATTGAGATTTGGAAATTAGCAGAACAAAGACGAAATATATGTAGTGCAACTTTAGTGAACATGATAGTCTGGAGAAGGATTTAGTTAAAATAGAAAATCATCTTAACACATTGTCGTAGACTACATTATTTAGGCTGTATTTTACGATTAGATGGTGAATTTGAGGAGGACGTGTTAAATAGGATTAATGCAAGTTGGACAAAATGGAGACAATTAAGTATGATTTTGTAAAGGACATTATTATAAGAAACCGATAAGATTTGTCATACTATATGGTGCAGAATATTGGGTTGCGAGAAAGCGACAAGAAAATTGGGTGCATGTGGCTGAGATGTGTAGCTTAAGATAGACATGTGGAGTGACAAGGATAAAATTAGGATTGGGTATATAAAAGGAAATATGAGAATGACACCTAACGAATTGTGACTTGAGGTGGTTTGGACATTGTCCATTGGAGGCCAGAAGCAGCCCTATATGAAGGATGAGACACTACAAGTATGGGGAAGTATGAGAGAGGAAGACTAATGAAGACCTGAAGGGAAATGTGAGAAGTGAGTCGTGATATGAAGGATTGTGGAGTGACGGAGGGCTTAGTGTTGGTGGTGACTAGAAACGAGTTGAGAAATTGGACTTGCCAAGCCCATCCCCAATTGATGGGATAAGGCTATGATGATGATGATGAAGGAAAATTTATGGCACAAGTATTTTTTGTCATTTTCTTTTAACACCCAAAACAATTTAATTTTATTTATTTGCAACTTGTGAGATGTTCTATGATTCCATCATAAGACATCCTCACCAAAGATGCACTATAACCCAGTCACTAACTTTAAGCATTCTTAAATGTCTATGTTTGTTGACACCTTTTTTATGCTTTATTGCAGCTTGGGGTTTCACATTAACCTCTTCTTGAAATTTTCGAACGTATTGAAGATTTCACATTATTGCTTACTCTTCCCAAGGATTACCTTCCCTATGATTCATGCGGACCAAGGGGACATTGCATCGATCATTTAAAAAAAGAATATTTCAATTTTTTTACTATATAAACAATCATAATCATCATCATAGCCTTTTCCTATCTATTTGGGTCCGCTTTGCAAGTCTTGTATATCTACCCATTTCTTATCAATGCTAAGCTCTGTGTAACATCGCAATCTTTCATGTCCCTTCGCACGACTTTCCTCCAATTCTCATTGGCCTTCGTCTTTTCCTACTTCCTTGTGCTTGTTGCAGCTCAACCTTCCATACAAGGTCTACTTCTGGCCTCTGATAGACATGTCCAAACCACCTCTAGCGATATTTCAAAATTTTCTCCTTCATATGTGTTGCTCTAAAATTTTCTTTTATGTACTCGTGTTTCTAATTTTATGATTTCTTGTTACTCCACACATCCCTTACAACATACACATCTCAACCTCATGTACTCTTATCTTCTTGTCGCTTGCTCGTAGCCCAACATTCTACACCATATAGTATGGTAGGTCTTACTATCGTCTTATAAAATCACCCCTTCAAAGTTCAAACGAAGTAAAATTCTTGGATAACACAATACTCCGTTTGTTTATTTCCATTTCATCCAGCCTGTGTTAATTCCATTTGAGACGTCCTTTTTAAATCCAACATCTGATTGTAAAGTAGAGCACTAGCGCCTGAATAGCAAAATCTGACATTGACACTGGATGGTTTCTATTTTAAGTAAATCCTCCTCCAGGGTATCATGTTTACTAAATTTACACTCCACGTATTCCGTCTTTGTTGTACTAACTTTCAAAGCTCAAGACTAAGGCCTTTCTCCATAATTCATATTTATGGTTTCTTAGTTGACAATTAGTACATCACCCTCAAATAACATGCACCATGGAATTTCTTCTTGTATGTCTGTGTTTAATGCTTCCATGATCAAGGCAAATGAATAAGGACTCAAGGGGAAGACTTAAGATCTTCGGCACATAAGTGTGCATGGGTTCAAACCCCATAGCCAGCAAAATAATTTTTAATTTATAAATAAAAAATAAGGACTCAAGGTATATCCTTGATGCAGCTCAACTCTGATAGGGAACTCACTTCTCTCCCCACACGTGGTTCTTACACAAATTACTGCCCTTCCATACATATCTTCTATAATCTCTATATATAATTCAAGTTGCATTTCTTCCTCAAAATTTACCAAATTATCTTTCTCGACACTCTATCATACACCTTTTTCAAATTAATAAAAACCATATCTAAGTTTTTCCTTCTCTCTCTGAACCTCTCCATAAGTTGACTTAATAGGAAGATGACTTCCATTGTTTGATCTTCCCAGCATAAATCTAAAGTGGTTCTGTCTAAGTGTTTTTTTTTTTCTTCTCTTTATGATCTAAGCAATGTGCCCCTAGTCCATGTGACACCTTCTTTAGAGTCTCGGTCTATAGTGAAGGCAATCCTTCGGACCACAAGACCTTGCCCATGTCTAGGGCTGCAACCTAGCAGGGTCGAGCCCAAGCTCGTCAGCTCTAGCTCGGCTCTACCTTATACAAGCCAAGCTAGAGGTCGGCTCTAAGCTCTTCGAGCTCGAAAATTCCAAGCTCTAGCTTGGCTCTCCGAGCTCGAGCTTCGAGCCAAGTATATTCTATTATAAAAATTTTCCTACTAATGCTTTTTAAAGCTTCTACTAAATTTCCATTCTATAAAAGACTTAAATGAATGATTAAACACATGTACGCAACATATGAAATAAATAAACGAGATATATGTGAAGTTGAACTCAAAATAAAAATCGCGTACCTTTTTAATAGATATCCTTTTGAATTGCACTTATCATTTTATTTGTATCTCCTTGTTGGTTAATTTGATTGCAAAGCGGTGGGTTTGAGATTTTTCTTAGACCCATGTAGCATGATGAGCATTGATGAAATCAGATCGATTGAGTGAAGATAGTTGAGTGCATAACTTTTTAAAAAATTTACGAAAAATAATATATTTTTATAATAATTTGAGCTCTTGAAATATGCTTGATAACTATTGTATTCCCTTGATAAAATATACAAGTCAAGATGAAAAATATGGTAGATGAAAAAAAAAAAAAATATATATATATATATATATAGAGCCACAGAGCTGAGCCGGCCTTAGCTCGAGCTCGGCTCTATTCATTTGAGCTACAAACTGTCCAGCTTGGCTCGGCTCTCGAGCTGAGCTCTAAAGAGAAAAGCTCTTATTTTTCGGGCCGAACCGAGTTATTGAGCTGGCTCGGCTCTGTTGCAGCCCTACCCATGTCATCATCTACTTTTTTCAAAGAGTGGATGCTAGGGACCAATCACCACTCTGTTAGGAAAGCTCTTTACCAGCACCCGAGTGAAGGGATCAATCGTGAAAATTGATAGTAGTTAGAAAGTTTCTCGGGGATTGACTGTAAATATGACGTCTCTTTATGTTTATTAACGAAGGTGTTCCATACTGGAAACTATGATATGTCCTGGTGGATTTTTTTTGGTGACATTATTTATTGGTCATATTCTTCTAATTTGCATCTTACGCAATGCGTTAACAACGTCCAAAACACAGGGACACAGATATAAAGAGACATATTCTTACAGGGCATATCTAAAACTACTGTGCAAATAAGACAACTTTTTTATGCCTTTGAGATATTAACCTGCAGACACGCATGCTGAGGTTGAACAGTACAACACACCTTGAGCATATGCACACTCTTGGTGGTTTGTCTTTTACCTCAAGCAACTCTTTCTATTATTAATATTATTTCTGCTTTTATTGTTCTCTCTACAGGTGGGGCTCTGGGTTTTTGGAGGAATGCTAAAAGTAGATGCTGTAAGTGCTGCTATTCTCGGACTGTCTGTACTCCTCGTAACTGGTGTGGTGACATGGAAGGAATGTTTGTCTGAGTCAGTGGCCTGGGACACCCTCACATGGTTTGCTGCACTTATCGCAATGGCTGGCTATCTGAACAAATATGGTCTCATATCCTGGTTTAGCCAGACAGTTGTTAAGGTATATTGTCTTTTTCACTTCTTTTCAGTTTTCCTTTTTGATTATTCTTTTCCAGTTGATAGATAAACCTATATATATATATATATATATATATATATATATATATATATATATATATATATTAGGAAAATGACTAAAGGGTTTCTAACAAACTAATCCCTGTCTATGTCATTGTGATAGAAATGACTCTCCACTCCCATAAAAATATGATGGGGCACTCCTCTATCTCCATTAGTAGTCTCAGATATCTATTCACATAAAATAGCAAGTATCCATAGAATTGAAACTGGTTGATACTAAAATCCAAAAATTTCCTTTGGAAGAAAAAAAAGAAACAATAAATCCTGTCTCACTTTCTGCTTTGATATCTGGGATGAAGATGGAAATACCAGTTAATTGACATGGTGGTTGATTGACTTAGGGCCCATCTTGATGCAGATTTTGAATTGAATTCATTATATAAATAATTTACTGCCATTTGTTTATTCTAAATAAATCAATAAATTATATAAATTGACTTGTTTGGTTGATTGCGTTAAAATCACCTTTCATGCACTAATGTTGTAATGGCTGTTTGGCTGGAAAAACTGAGTTACTAAGCATGAATTATTGAACATATATCTCCATTATATTTAAATTGGGGACTGACTTTCTTCACCGACATCACTATATGGTAGAGTTTAGACTTTAGAAGCACCTTTTGGTGACAGAATACTATCACAAATTGACCTTCGCATAGTTTCACTACTCCTAACATCTGTGCCTGTAAAATTTTGACCGGATTCTGTCAGCAAAAGGTGCCTTTAGGCTCCACTATCTATTGATTACAGTGATGCCCCATTAATACTTAATAATAAAAATGACCCTAAACCACTGAATACTCTCAAAAAATAAAATTCTAAATTGTTTGCTGGGGGTTTAGGGTTTTTCAGCGTAGGAGGAAACTATATTTGGGGTCTCGGGATGTGAGGACTGCTGGGGTGTTGACACGTCACCGACAATATGAAGCTTCTGGAATCCCGTATGTGGCTATGTCGGGAGCTGATCAGCGACTGTTTAGAAGTGGGGTCGATTGGCCTATATACTCTGAAGGGTCACGTGACCGACAGCTGGTCAATTTGTTGGCCCTTGCACGGGTTGACACGTTGAAGACAAGTGACGCTTTCTTTTCAAGGGAGAGACATATGACGGGAAGCTCTTCGTGGGTTGTTTATGCATCAGACCCTTGGGAGGACTATCGGAAAATGGGCCCGGGGCGAGGTCGGTCCGGGTCTCACTCGGTCTTAATTTGTTGGGTCTTTCTACACGTGGTAGGGGGAGTCGGCTTTGAGAGATGGTGGGGTGACTCGGTGTGTTAAGGAAGCAGGACAACTCGGTGCCTTATCAAATGGGATGGCCTCAATGCAAGAGGCTGGTCTTCTCGGTGACCAAGTGCTGCTGGTTGGCTTGCCGAAACAGATGTCCGAGATGATCCTTGACCTCGGATTCGCAGTTCCAGGAGCGTTGTCGGAGCTCTAGAAGGGGAGGTTGTTTGAACAAACCGGAGATGAGGTTGGACCTCTGAGGGGCGGCGGATCGTTCTAACCGTCGGATGAGGGCAGTTTCAGAGTTGAATTTGATAAGGAGGTGGGAAATTTTGCCAACATTGATCGTCTCATCTGGGTTGGACGAGATCTCGGAATGTCCTTCAAGGGATATGAGGTAGCCCTTCGAGAGGTGTTTTGTTCCATCTTGGTTAGCCATCAAGATAGTAAGAAGAAACACCGAGGTGGGTCTCAGAAACTTGCTCGGCTACAGTGGGGGATGTTGGATGGGAGGGGATCCGGGGGTGATTAAACCGTCCTATCATTTTGGGCGGGAGCAGAGTTTTTTTATTATGAAGATGTTATCCTGGAATGCGAGGGGTATCTGTGATGGGTGTAAATGTGTTGGGGTTAAGCGAGTGACCGTGGCTTTAAAACCGGTCGTCATTGCCTTGCAGGAAACAAAATGGGGCAGCTGTGATAGGAAGAAAGTTGCGTCGGTGCTTAGTGGTAATCGATGGGATTGGATCGACGTCGGTTCCATTGGCGCATCAGGTGGTATCCTGGTGGCCTGGAGCTCATTGTTATTTGATAAAGTGGAGGAGGAAGTGGGGATGTTCTCGGCCTCTGTGGTACTTCGCAATAAAGATTCAGGGAAGGTTTGGATGTTTTATGGTATTTACGGGCCGTCTGATGACAGAAACCGGTGTGACTTCTGGTTTGAGTTGGCTGCCCTCACAGCCAGGTGGGATCTCCCATTCTGCCTGGGGGGGGATTTAAATGCCATTAGATGGGCATTTGAAAGACAGGGAGGGCCACCGAACGTAGGAGTGATGAGGGACTTTAATTCGTTCATTTCTGATTGGATGTTGTTGGATGTTCCGTTAATGGGTGCGAGGTTCACGTGGTCGAATCTTCAAGAAAATCCGTTGTTAAGCAGGTTGGACAGGTTCCTTTGCAATATAGCAGGTTGGACAGGTTCCTTTGCAATATAGCAGGTTGGACAGGTTCCTTTGCAATGTAGAGTGGTTAGATATTTTCCCGGTTGCAAGATTAGAAGCTTTAGCTCGGGCTGTCTCCAACCATCGGCCGCTGCTGCTCACGTGTGATTTGCGAGGGAAAGGTCCGTCTTCATTCAAATTTGAAAACATGTGGCTGTTGGATGAGAAGTTTCAGCAGCTGATCCTGTCTTGGTGGAGCCTGGGTTAAAATATCGGGTTATCGATACGTATCGTCCGAGCTCCAAACTGATACGTATCAGACGATACGTATCGGTACCGGTCTGTATCGAACGATACATTGAATGTATCGTTCGATACATTCAATACATTTGAATGTATCAAATGATACATTGAATGTATCGTTCGAGGTATCGTCCGATACGTATCGGTATCGAACGATATTTTGATCCATGTGGTGGATTGAGCGGCCTCTTGCGGGGACGGCTGCGTATAGATTCATTTCTAAAATGCATCGCCTCAAGGACAGGATTAAGGTGTGGAATCGGGAAGTGTACGGGCTGGTTCACATTAAGAAAGAGAGGCTTCTTCTGTAGTAGAAGGAGCTGGACAATTTGGAGGAAGTTTGGCCCCTAACGGTGGAAGAACGAGATGAAAGGTTCCATAAAAAATTAGAGTTCAACAGTACCTGCAGGGTCGAAGAAATGAGCTGGATTCAAAAGTCCAAGGTCAGATGACTCAAAGAGGGGGATGCCAATACCAAGTACTTCCATGCGATTGCCAATGCACGGAACAAATCGAATTATTTGGGAAACATTGTCGTAGATGGGGTGAGTTATTCGAACGACGAGCATATCCGGGAGAAGATTGTCGATTACTATAAGAGGATGTACACAAATGCTGGTTTTCGGAGGTCTCAGTTGGATGGGTTACCTTTTCAATCGATTTTGGCGGAAGAGCGGTTGGGTTTGGAACAACAGTTTAACGAAGAAGAGGTTTGGCAAGTAATCAGATTTGGGGGCAGGAACAAGGCGACGGGACCTGATGGTTTCACCATGGGATTCTACAGATTTTTTTGGCTGACCATCAAGGCGGATTTGATGGAGGTAATGGCTGAGTTCCACGGTTCTGGTTTTATTGGGCGGAGTCTAAATTCTACGTTCATCACCCTCATTCCCAAGAAAGATGGTGCTGATGATATATCTGATTTCCATCCGATTAGTCTTACCAATTACCTTTACAAGATTATCTCCAAGGTGTTAGCTTTACAAGATTATCTCCAAGGTGTTAGCTAATAGACTCAAGCTGGTGATGAGCAAGTTATTCTCGGGCAATCAAGGTGCGTTCGTACACGGCAGACAATTGGTGGACCTGGTTGTCGTGGCCCAAGAGACTATCCATGCAGCTCATTATCATCGCCGTCCTGCAGCGCTTTGGAAGGTGGATATGGAAAAAGCTTATGATCGGGTGAGTTGGGAGGGCCTTGATTACATGCTCGGTAGGATGGGATTCAGCTCGACTTTGAGGAGATGGATGCGGGGATGTTATTCCTCGGCCTGGTTCTCGGTTTTGATCAATGGCACTCTGACTGGTTACTTTAAGAGTTCCAGGGGTATCCGTCAGGGGATCCTCTTTCCCCTTTCCTATTCAATATGGTGGCCAAAGCTTTATCTGGGCTTATTGTGCATGCGAGGCATATGAATCTCATATCCGGAATTCAAGTGGGAAATCAAGATAGATGCATCTCTCATTTACAATATGCAGATGACACTATAATTTTTGGGAAGGCTGAGGTTGGAGAGTTCAATGCACTGGTAGATGTGCGTTGCATGTATGAGGTGGTGTCGGGTCAATGCATCAATTTCTCTAAGTCCACTATCACCGGTATTGGGGTTGATGAGCCGTTGTTGGCTGAGTTAGCGCATACAGTGAGTTGTAGCGCGGACGGTGAGTTGTGCGATCGAGAGGCTCCCAATCATGTACCTGGGAATGCCTCTCGGTTTCAGATACCCCAATGCTCGTGACTGGCTACCTGTGGTGCAAAGGTTTGAACAACGGCTGTCATCATGGAAAGGTAAGCTACTGAGTAGTGGTGGCTGTCTTGTCCTTGTTAAAGCGGTTGTATCATCGTTGCCCATTTCTATATGTCTATGTTCAAATGCCTGAGAAAAGCTATCAACCGGTTGGAGCAAATTCAATGGTGTTTTGATGCGGGACAACGACCTTAAGATCCGTGAATGCCCATGATATGCTAATTTTACCGAAATTAAACTAATTAACTAAGCAATCAACCACAAATTAAAGCGATACCTTGGGTTTTGCGAGATTCCGCTTAGGTGACCATGCTCGGTTCACGTAGGGTTCAATCTGACGTGCGAGATCCGTTAGGATGGCGGAAGAGGCGATCCGAGAGATAGAACTCTTGCTTCGTCTAGGTCGGGGAGTTGGATCGTAGTTCTTTGTGGAATCGAGAGTTCCTCGCTAGGGCTTTGAATGGAAGTGATCAATGGCACGAGATGAAAATGCTCAAGTCCAACAACGGTCGTGGATCGACGGGTAGGGTCGGATTCGATCCACGATGATGAACATTGAGGGTATTCTAGATCTAGGGCTGGGAATTGAGAAAAGCAATTAAAAAAGGAGAAAGTCGGGTGCGGAGATTCTAGAGAAAATAGAAAGATCAAACAAGAAGAGATAAAGAGAAGATCTAAAGATAAATGGGCATCTCACCCTTGGCCTCACACCAAACCCCAAATGGGGAGGAAGACTCACTCTTCAAGCTCCTCACAAGCCAAAATGCAATGCATTCTCATTCATTAATCATCAAGTGCCAAAAATGGCTTACAAATTGGGCTTTATAGCCATTACAAGGGAATAAACTTAAAAATAGAAAAAATACTAAATTACCCTAAGTGGTAAGTTACAAAAGGCCAAAATCTAAGAACAAAAAGGACAATTACGTCACTTAAGACGCTGGGGCGCAGATTTTCACGGACGTCCGACCTGGGGTCCACAGACGTCCGTCGCCTACCCACGGATGTCCATAGTGCACTACGGACATCCGTGCTCACTAAAATAGTGAGCACTCCAAAACACGGACGTCCGTAGTGCTCCGTCGGACGTCCGTCGCCTGATGATGCTTGGTGCTCACAGGCTGATCTTCCTTTGGTGGTTCTTGACGTTCCTTGGCCCTTCGGTCGCTTCCTCCGCCGTTGATACACCTTGTACGGGGATGCCACCAATAAATACCTAGGGTAAATATAGGTATTTATTGGTGGCATCCCCGTCAATTCCCCTAGATTGAAAGGGCTTCATCACCGATGAAGAACGGTCATGGTATCGATCAAGTATGTTGGGGTCTAGGCGGCGGACTTCTTCTTTAGTGATCCATGTATTTTCAGATTCTGACTTTTGGATCCACTTCACCAAGTACCTTTGAAACCCCCCATCATGGGTGGAGACCACATGATCGTCTAAGATCTTCTCAATCACATCTCTTTTAAGTTCTTTTGGAGGAGGTGGAAGAGGCTGCAAGGTTTGGGTTGGTTCTTGAACGGAGGACGTTTGGAAGGATTGTAAGGGGGTGTGGATGAGCCTAGCTAAGGAACTAGGCCTTCCACGTTGAACGTTGAGCTAACCGCTACATCTTGAGGAAGCTCAAGAATATATGCATTTGGACTACTCCTTGCCACAATCCTAAAAGGTCCGGCACCGCGGGCTTAGAGCTTAGCGATTCCCGATGGGAATCGTTCAGGCCTAACCCGAACCATCACATGCTCACCAATTTGGAATTCCTTGAAACGCTTGTCGGAATCCGCCGACAATTTGTAATTATCATTGCTCGAATTAATTTTATGTCTAATTTCGGCATACAAATTGTGAATATGTTGTGCAAATGTATCCGCAGACTCGGATGCACGGTGAGATGCAGACATGGGAATCAAATCGAGGGGTGTTTTTGGCTTATGACCATGCACCACTTCAAATGGACTTACCTGTGGACCTACTGACGGAATTGTTATATGCAAACTCGGCTAATGGTAGGATTGAGTCTCAAGTCCTAATGTGGTCACTGACAAGACAACGAAGTAGGTTGCCTAGGCTCCTATTGGTTGCTTCCGTTTGACCATTGGTTTGAGGGTGATATGCCGATGAGAATTGGAGCATCGTACCCATCATGTGCCATAAGGTTTTCCAAAAGTAACTTGTAAACTTGACATCCCTATTCGACACAATGGTCTTGGGTAGCCCATGGAGGTGCACTACCTTACTGAAAAATAACTTCGCAATATAGGTTGCGTCGGTGATCTTGTTGCACGGAATGAAGTGAGCCATTTTGGAAAATCGGTCTACAACGACAAAAATGGAGTCGTGCTTTCTCAATGTCTTGGGGAGCCCAAGCACGAAGTCCTTTAAAACTTCTTGCTAAGGCGTGTGCGGCACCGGCAAAGGAGTGTACAAGCCGGTATTTTGCCTCCTTTGCTTGGAGACTTGGCAAGTGCGACATTGTCTCACCATCCGGGCGACAATCTCGTATAAGACCCGACCAAAAGAATCTATCTTCAATGAGCGCGATGGCCTTGTTGCGCCCAAAATGGCCGGTAATCCCTCCGGCATGCAACTCCTAAGTGAGGAAGTTGCGCAATGACGTGTGAGGGATGCATAGGCGATTTCCCATAAACAAATACCCATCCTGCAAGGTATATTGGAGTTAGCATTGAGCGGATTATCCCGTAGAGCAATGTATTCCACCCGAAAATCTGGGCACTCAGGATAATCTTGGATCAATTACTCAAATCCCACGACCTCGGTGCTCATGGCTTGCAAAGTCGTTACCCGGCGACTAAGAGCATCCGTCGCTTTGTTCTCAGCACCGGCCTTGTGCTTCAATACAAATGTGAACCCTTAAAAGTACTCGACCCACGTCGCGTGCCTTGAGTTCAACTTCTTTTGGGAAGCAAGGAAGCGTAAGGCTTCATGGTCGGAAAATAATACAAATTCCTGCTGTCGAAGGTAATGTTTCCAATACCAAAGAGATCGGACGACCGCTTAGAACTCCTTATCATAGGTGGAGTATTTTTGCTTCGCGTCATTGAGTTTTGCACTGAAGTAGGCCACAGGGTGGCCTTCTTGGCTAAGCACTCCTCCTATTCCTACACTCGAAGCGTCACAAGCAACCTCAAAGACTTTTGAAAAGTCCGGTAGGCGCATGACGAGTGCACTAGACATTTTCCTTTTTATCTGGCAAAGGCCTTCGTTGCGGTTTTGCTCCATTGAAACTCCCCTTTCTTCATACAATCGGTGATGGGGGCCATAATAGTGCTAAAGCCTCGAATGAAGCGACAATAGAAGGTGGCCAACCCATGAAAGCTACGGACATCATGTATGTTCCTAGGCTCGGGCCACTCTATGATAGCCTTTACCTTTTTCAGGTCTGCAATCATACCATCGGCAGAGACAATGAACCCCAAGAAGACAAACGGATCGTTGCATGAACGTACACTTCTTGAAGTTCGCATACAATTTCTCTCCTCTCAAAGTCCCACGAACCAGCCGCAAGTGGGTCAAGTGTTGCTCCTTGTCGCGACTATAGATCAAAATGTCATCAAAATACACCACAAGGAATTTCCCGATAAATGGTCGCAACACTTGGGTCATGAGTCTCATAAAGGCGCTCAGAGCATTTGAAAGCCCAAAAGACATGACCATCCACTCATAAAGGTCATCTTTGGTCTTGAAAGTGGTTTTCCATTCATCACCGGGGCGGATTCGGACTTGATGGTAGCCGCTTTTGAGATTTTTCTTAGAAAAGATAGTGGCACCAACCATCATATCCAACATATCATCGAGCCTCGATATAGGAAACTGATATTTGACCGTAATTTTGTTGATGGCCCGACTGTCCACACACATCCGCCACATGCCATCTTTCTTGGGTGTGAGTAGTGCGGATACGGCACATGGGCTCAAGCTCTCTTGGATGAACCCCTCCCGAAAGAGCTCATCTACTTGCCGAGTTAACTCGGCGTGTTCAACCGGATTCAACCTATAGTGAGGTAGGTTCGGTAGAGTAGATCCGGGAACCAAGTCTATTGTGTGTTGAATGTCACACATGGGAGAGAGTTTGTTGGGCAAGTCTTCCTGGAAGACATCCACAAATTCTCGTAAGATGGGCTCAACCTCCTTGGGGTACTCACCTATAGACTTAAGGGCACGCTCGACGGTGATGACCACATACACCACGCTCTCATCTAAGGACGCTCTCTCAAATTCTGAAGGGCTCACAATGTTAATGGTCTTAGATGGACCGCCCTTCTTGTCAATTTTCTTGCTCGATGGAGTTTTGGGAGGCAAGGGGTTCAATTTTATCTTCTTGCCCTCATACATGAATATGCACACATTAGATCGTCCAAGAAGGGTCACATCCACGTCGTAGAGCCATGGTTTTCTTAAAATGATGTGGCCCACGTCCATTGGTACCACATCACACCACAAAGTGTTCGAATACGAGGCTAGTTGTATCGGCACACGACACCTTTGAGACACGGGAATAGAAGATGAGTTGACCTATGCGACTTTGTACGGTCTCAGATGGGGCTCGAGTGTGAGCCTTAAATGGGTAATGGTGTGTGTCGACACAACGTTTGTGCAACTCCCGCTATCCACAATGACCTTACAACTCTTCTCACCACACTTGGCATAAGTGTAGAAAATATTATCTCTACGCCAATCTTCCTTCTCATCACGTTGAGGTTGTGCTAAGGCACACCTCACAACCAAACACTCATGAATGCAAACTAGCGCATGACTACCGTCATCACCTTCCTCATCAGTAGGTGTGGTCTTCGGTTCGTACACTTCCTCTTCAACACCTTCTTCCTCACCGACCTCTTCTTCAACCAAGAGAGTTCTTTGGGGGTCTCTTGTAGGGCATTTGGGTGGCAAAGTGGCATGACATTTGTAGCACATGGTTTGAGTGCCACCCTTTGAGGACTCACCTACCACACCTTCCCTTTGTCAAACCGAACATTGGTAGGAGTGGGTTGTGTCGGTTTGGGAGGTGGGTTTTCGGCACTAGGCCTTCCTTCTCCGACTCTATGACTACCGGCATGCGGCTCAAATCGTCTCACCACCGATGTCTTCAAGTACCTCTCAAGGTCTTGCACAACGATATAACAATCTTCAAGAGTGTCAACGGGGTGGGAGATCAACTCTTTTTGGAGGTCTAATCGCAACCCGGTGTGGAACCTCGAAATAGTGACTTGAGGATCCTCCGATACATTGGCTCTCATCATGAACTCCTCAAATTTTCCAATGTACTCGGTCACAGGCATACTACCTTGGCTTAAATTTTGTCGTTGATCAAGTAGGCGGTGGTAGTATGATAAAGGAACGTACTTCTTTGTGAGACGCTCCTTCATGTCCTCCCAACGGGTATGGGAACACGACCCGCATTTGCACGCATGCACTCGACATTGACCCAAAAGAGTCGAGCTTGACCAATGAGCTTCATTTTGACAAGTCTAATACATCGTTCATTGTCCATGCTATACCACTCAAAAGTGGTGATCCATATCGGAGACCCAATCGAGGAAAACCTTAGGGTCCATTCTTCCATCGAAGGTCGGAAACTCAACTCGCACATTTTTGAGAAGTTTCTCATCCGAGTTGTAGTAATCTCCGTGATGAACTACTTCTCTTTGATTTCAATTCTGACCCTCGAGCCGACCACCACGCCTTAAGTGGGGATCATTACGCTCATCGCATCGCTCGTGATGCTCCTCATCTCCTTCCAACCGATCCAAGCAGTTAAAAAGCATCTCGTTAGAGGCAACCATAGCCGTTTGGGTTTCCTCCATAGCATTCATCCTCTCATTCATAGTGATCAACATGGCTTGAATGCCCTTAAGGGCATCGGCAATCACATTCGAGTCCATGGTGACCACAACACACTAACACGGGTTCTAAAATGTTACACAACTATGAACAAAAGTGAGTGAGGAATTTTATCAAACACACGGTGTGCACACAAATGAGCACACTAAGATGAGCACACAAATGAGTGAGTGATTTTACCGAACACGTAACGTGCATGCAAATGAACACACAAATGAAATGAAATCAAGCAAAATGAAATGATACACATATGCCCTAACCTAGAACCTAAGCTTTGATACCAAAACTGACACGGGACAACGACCCTAAGATCCGTGAATGCCCATGATATGCTAATTTTGCCGAAATTAAACTAATTAATTAAGCAATCAACCACAAATTAAAGCGATACCTTGGGTTTCGCGGGATTCCGCTTAGGTGAACATGCTCGGTTCACGTAGGATCCAAGCCTACACGCAAGATCCGTTAGGATGGCGGAAGAGGCGATCCGAGAGATAGAACTCTCGCTTCGTTTAGGTCGGGGCTTTGGATCGTAGTTCTTCGTGGAATCGAGAGTTCCTCGCTAGGGCTTTGAATGGAAGCGATCAATGGCACGAGAAGAATATGCTCAAGTCCAACAATAGTCGTGGATCGACGGGTAGGGTCGGATTCGATCCACGAGGATGAACATTGAGGGTATTCTAGATCTAGGGTTGGGAATTGAGAAAAGCAATTAAAAAAGGGGAAAGTTGGGTGTGGAGATTATGGAGAAAATAGAAAGATCAAACAAGAAGAGATAAAGAGAAAATCTAAAGATAAATGGGCATCTCACTCTTGGCCTCACACCAAACCCCAAATGGGGAAGAAGACTCACTCTTCAAGCTCCTCACAAGCCAAAATGCAATGCATTATCATTCATTAATCATCAAGTGCTAAAAATGGCTTACAAATTGGGCTTTATAGCCATTACAAGGGAATAAACCTAAAAATGGAAAGGTATTAAGTTACCCTAAGTGGTAACTTACAAAAGGATAAAATCTAAGGACAAAAAGGACAATTACGTCACTTAAGACTCTGGAGCGCGGATTTTCACGGACGTCCGACCTGGGGTCGACAGACGTCCGTCGCCTACCCACGGACGTCCGTAGTGCACTACAGACGTCCGTGCTCACTAAAACAGTGAGCACCCCAAAACACGGAGTGCTCCGTCGGACGTCCGTCGCCTGATGATGCTTGGTGCTCCTTAGCTTATCTCTAGGGCCTTCCTTTGGTGGTTCTTGACGGTCCTTGGCCCTTCGGTCGCTTCCTCTGCTATTGATACACCTTGTACGGTTTGAACCCTAGGTCTTTGTTTGTGGCGTCCCCGTCCTGTTTTCTGTGGGAGGGGGCGAGCATGGATAAACGGTATCACCTTGTCAACTAAGATACTTGTCTCATGTTGGTCGAGTGTAGTGGGCTGGGCATTAGGAGTTTGAGGGGGACCAACCTTGCGCTCCTAGGAAAATGGTTTTGGCGAGCGGGAATGGTGGAAGAGAGGGATAGCCTTTGGCGTAAGGTGTTGATCGAGAAGTACGGGTAAGCTATGGGTAATTGGAGTATTTGTTCAACGGTTCACAGGGGCTCTTCTGCTTGGTGGAGAAACATCTGCAGCACGTGGTCGTTGTTCGCTAGTGGACTGGGGTTCAGTTGGGGATGTGGTACTCCTATCCGCTTCTGGGAGGACACCTGGTTGGATGGTGGTCCTCTTAAGGTCGCCTTTCCGGACATCTACGCCATATCCTTCAAACCTCTAAGGATCATCGAGGAATTTGTATCTGAGACCCAGGGGGGTAGATTGTGGGAGATTACTACCAGAAGGCTTCTAAGAGATGATGATGTCGTATCGTTCTCGAATCTAATGCGGAAGCTGTATGAGCTGCAGCAGAACTCGTATGGTCAAGATTGGAGGATATGGACCCCGAGCAGAGACAAAAATTTCAGCGTCAAGTCCTTCTATAGGATGCTTTCGCATCGTCCATTGATTAGATTCCACAGTGCTGGTATGTGGAAGGAGTCTATTCCACTGAAATTAATTTTTTTGCGTGGACGTTATTCAAAGATAGACTCGTTACGGTGGACCAGCTTATCCGAAGGGGGAAGGATATCCCAAATTGGTGCGTCATGTGTAACAATGGGGAGGAAACTGCTGCGCATCTCTTTCTACATTGTCAGGTGGCTCACCACATCTAGTGTGTGGTCATAAATTCTTTTGGTTGCTTATGGGTTGTGCGAGCCACACCCGTCGGTCAATACTTGGTTTGGTCGTCCGTTAAAATGGAAGGAGAATTAGGTGTTTACTGGAAGGCGGCCTTGTTCGCCATGTTTTGGAGTTTATGTCGCGAGAGAAATATGCAGGTTTTCGAAAATAAAAGCCACCCATTGGGGATGATCATGAAGTCGGTCAGAGATCTGGTGTGACTTTCGGTAGAGAGAGGAGGAAAGGGGCTTACGCACGAGTCCTACATGTGGGACCCGGGCTAACTTCCCCGGGCTCGGGAGCTGTTTTGGGTCCTCTTGTACTTTTTGTTGCTTTTTATTTTTTCTCTCTTTTTGGTCGAGTTTGTATTGGTCCTTCAGCATCCTGCTGCTTTTCAATATAAGTTACATTACTGATAAAAAAAATAAAAATCCAACTTATCATTTATTTATTACGTAAACTGCCCTTGTGAAAATTTAGAATAAAGTCACTATACATCCATCTGGGAATATACATCCATATGGGAATGTTATTGCACCAACAAAATGATTTCCAAACTTACCGTTTTGGTCTTTACCTTGTTAAGGTAGGGGTCCATTACTATTAAAATAATTTTTCTTCTCTCTCTCTCTCTCTCTCCTTTTCTCTTTAATCTTGCATCTTCTCTTTTCTATTTCCTCCAAGTTTCCATCCCTTCTCACCCTACAATAGTATCTAGGAAAGACATTAAAGCCTCTAATCAGGTTTTCTCAGTTGACTGCTAATGTTTGGAGAGGTCGAAGGCCATGGATTTTTTATCTTCATTAATCGATTTTATCGTTGATGCTTTATCCTATGGATCTTTAACCCATGGTGACAGTTCCACTTTAACTTTTTCACTCCCCCTTCTTACTTCCTACCCTCGACTATAGTAACCATGAGTTTATCAATTCAATCATGTCCTAATTTAATAATATGCACTTATTATATATAAATGCATATTTAAATATGTAGTACAAATTTATACATATGCTTTCTAGCCGCTCGCACTTCCTAAATTTTTTTAGATTATTGTTCTCTCACCTAATTCCTCCGCCCTCTCGTTTCTTCATGGAATTAAACCTCCACAATTGTCATCTCTCTCTCTCTCATACACACAGATATACACACGTGCAAAGTTGTCAAAATTGTATTGGATTGTAAAACCATAATAAGTCAATTCGAACCAAGCATAAATCACAAGATTCAACCTATTAAAAAAATCTAAAATCTTGAAAATGAAATAAGCATCCATTGTTATTCGTTTACATTAAGAAACTAGCAAGTAACAACTAACTTCAATGTAGCTCACAAAACCATGATTACAGCTTCAAGCATCATTAATGCCATCTCCCTCCATACCAACATCATTATCTTCAACTTAATCATTGTTTCCTTCTTATTTTCTAACTTGTGTTTGTTTGTTGGAACTATGTTTTTTATATATAATCAAGATGAAAACTACTAAATATAGAAAAAATAAAGGAGATGACAACATTTGGAACTAAGCCTCTAGTCCAATGGAAGGTTGACAATATTGTAACCTCTAGGTCACAAGTTCAATCCCAGGTTACCTATAAAAAAATGTACAAATGTCTGAAAACTCTATCCAAAAAATTCTATCGAAGAGATCAAAATTGCCAAAATCTTCATTTTATGTCAAACCAACTTGAAACCACTATCAAACATCATGGGTTTGTTAACTTTTACTTTAAAATTTTAAATTCTTAGAGATTCAAGACAAAGGTAGTTAGAATGGTATGGTGAGGTCATGGCGAAGAGGCTTGCCACGCCATGGCGAGGCCATATATTAATTTTTTAAAATATTTTTTAAATTTTTATTTATTAATCATTATATATATATATATATATATATAATTTTTTACTATTTTTAATTTTTGTATTTTTTATAAAGGACGAAAAAAATTCAACTAATTAATCAGGCAGATTAGTTGAGGGGAAAGATTGGAACGACCATCTGATGATAGTTTCATGATCTCAAGATCAATTGTGGGAAAGATTGGAATGAAAAACGATCTTTGTAAGTCTGATTCAAAGCGTCAACGGTCAATTGTACCTAATGAGGAATATTCAACATATGGTGTGGGGTTAGTAGCAGCAAAAAAAAAACATATGAAAAATCAGTGAAAAAAATAATTATTGGTATTAAAGTTCATGGAAAAATATAGAAAAATAGTAAAAAATATATATATACATGTGCATGGGTCTGCGAAGAACTTGAACGTTAACGGGTATTGATTGATTGCGAAGGTGCTAATTGAATTTTAAAAAATGGGAGAGAAAGAGACGAAAGAAAGTGATAAAAAAAATAGACGGGAGAGATTAAAAAAACATACAAACCTGCGTTGAGAGAGAGAGTGGTTGCAAGCGAGACGAGAGAGAGAGAGAGGAACTGCGAGAGAGACTAGAGGGTTTCACTTAAACCCCTAAATATGATAGATATAAGTTATCAAACATGAGTTATAAGTTATAAAAAAAAATCAAAATAGCGGCCATGGTAGCGCCATTCCACCATGGCGTCGCCATATATACATTCCCGCCATATAAGTTCATATGGCAATTTGCCTCGCCATTCGCCATGGCCTCGCCTTGACAACCATGTTCAAGAATTGACTAAAAGTTGCAATACCATCACAAGTTATTGTCTTGTGCATTTTTACCAAAGTTAGTTCACGCGGTTTGAATTTACAATTCACTACTATCAAGCAAACCCGATTCGCTTGGGGTGGATGACTGTTAAAAGTTTTTATTAATTATATAATATAAATTTGCACACTTTAATAAAGGAAAAGCAAATGACCATTTGGTTAGCTATAAAACTTAAAATCATAAGGTCTTAGGTTTAAATTCTCTATCCATATTGTTAAATTTTTTTTCTAAAACCAAATAAGTTAGTATTAATCAGTAAGTTCACTTGTCATGCTGAATCAAACCAAATTGAATCACGAACTGGTTCGTTGTATCCATTTCACATTTTGCTATGTGAATGAGCGAATTAAGTAACATAGATATTTACTACAATTGAAGCAAATATAAATACATAAAATAAAGTTTCTTTATCGTTTGTCATTCAATCATATGATTTGCTTTGAATCGTACGATTTTCATAGCCACACACACAAAACATCACTCAAGCTCTTTTTTGGCTATCAATCTGTTTCATCCTTTCCCAGAAGCAAGTTGGTATATACTATGGAAAATTATGCGATGGAGAAACAAAATTACACAAGCTGAAAATGAGATGCCAAGAAAATTTCAAAAAATAGGTGCGTTAGTAATAAACTCAAAAAATATGCGATGGAAAACAAAAAATAGTATCCTATTTTTAAGAAATAGTGTGACATCATTTTTTTGTCAATTTAACTCGAAACTTCTCCTGTTTTAAGTTATTTGTTGTTCAATTGTTAATCAAAGCAGACTATCTTACATGCTGCTTAAAATCAACACAATGCAGCAGAAATGTTCCATCCTCATCCTTTAACCCAAAAAATAGTGAAGCAAACCCCCCCCCCCCTCTCTCTCTCTCTCTCTCTCTCTCTCTCTGAGTGGCGACTCATAGGCATGGATCATCATTGGAAATTTCTTAATTCCCTAAAATTCATCTGATTTAAAAACTTTGCCATCCTTTTCATCTCCACGACATGGAAATCAATATAAAAATTCTTGTTTAATATCAAGATTAAACTCCCCTGGTGCATACTAATCAAGCTTAGATTCTCTTGGGAAGGATTTGGGTGTACTCAAATTGTAATTGGAAAAGGGGGATTTGGGGAAAAGATGTTAACATTGGTAGGTTTGAAAAGAAGGAAAGAACGGTTTTGTTTTTACCATTTAAGCTTTCATAAATGTTCATGTTCAATCATCCTTAAAAACTGTTTGACCATAGTTACCAGTTCTTCTGTAAGCCCTACAAACTGTAAATTGATATAGAAAACTAATCATTGAATTTGGCTGTTTCTCTTTTTATCTGATAAAAAATTTAACAAACTAAGAACCGTTTACAAAGAACTGGTAACAAAATCAAAATTTGATTAGACTCTTCATACTGTCCGAATTAATTGTTCTTTTAGAATATTACCTCTACCATAGAGAGCTATCAAGTTTAGTGATGTCTTTCAATGGTCTGCTTGCTCCTGGTGGTTCTGCTGTGTCTAGGTGAGTGTTGGATATAAATTATTAATACGTGGTATAAGCTTAACAAATTTGTAAAATGCAGGTTGAGTACTTGAGTGGATACATGTGTTTATGCCCAGTAAGATATGGATATATCCGTATTTTTAAAATAAATGTTCCACAAGAAATGATTTAGAAATTAAAAAAAAATAAAAATGAAGTATTGCAAAGAATGAAAGCTAGGTATTGATTTTTACATACAATAATATTATGGTGATAATTGGAATATGTCTGGTTGTCCTGTTTCTATTGTGGGAAAAAATGGTCCCTGTTGCTGACTCAATCTACATTGAAAAAACTGTGCTGCATGAGCAATGGGCCATATGACATCTCTGTATTGAACCTGCAGAGAAGAAATTATCACCATTTTATAGGGATGAGGGTATTGTGGCATTATGTCACACTAATGCCACAATACCAAGGTATCAGTATGGGTATCAGGTATTGGTCCATCTTGGACCGCTACGTATCCACCGATACAAATACGGTATCACCAATACCAAATCGGTCGATATATATATATATATATATATATATATATATATATGTGTGTGTGTGTGTTTGAAAAAACAGTAAGATAAAATAAGAAATTTGTTTAGATCAATAGCGGCCGATATCAGTCTGATGGCGATAATGATACTGATACCACTCCGATACCTGTATCGGGGTGGTATCGGTTCTCGACGAAACCGATACGTAGTGGTATCAGCCATGTTTTGCTACCATGGGCATGACACCAGTCACAGTATGTATGTAATGTAGTTTAAAAAAATCATGCCAAAATTTCTCGTTATCTTGAATTTCCCGTTAGTTTGAATTCCCAATGTGTTAGTCAATAGTCAATCATTAATCAGAAAACTGATCAACCTGCTTTATTTACAGTTTGTAGGAGGGCTAGGCCTATCATGGCAGCTCTCGTTCGGCATCCTGGTCCTTCTCTACTTCTACTCCCATTACTTCTTTGCAAGTGGAGCTGCACATATTGGAGCCATGTTCACAGCATTCTTGTCGGTGGCCAGTGCATTGGGTACCCCACCCCTTTTCGGTGCGATGGTCCTTGCCTTCCTATCCAACCTAATGGGTGGGCTCACTCACTACGGCATTGGCTCGGCCCCAGTCTTCTACGGTGCCAACTATGTGCCCCTCTCCAAGTGGTGGGGCTATGGTTTCCTAATTTCCATAGTCAACATAGTTATCTGGCTCGGCATTGGAGGCTTCTGGTGGAAGTTCATTGGTTTGTGGTGAAGGATGTTTTGCGATTTTCCCTTTAATTCAATAACAGTATGCCAATTTTTGTTCTCCCTAAGTACAATCAATCTCCCTTTTTACCTACCTAATTTTTAATTATTCTTGAGAGCGGGCTATTGATTGTAGTTCTATTTTTTTTTGGAAATATTATTGCTATTTAGCATTGTTTGATAGCTTGGAGAAGAAAGGGTTCGGCTCTGCCTGGTTCTGAACTGAAGGCTTGAACTTGTACCTGAAATTTTGATGTGGGGGTGGCTTTTTGCCACTTGTAAATTTGTGATTGTCCCGATGGTTGGAAAGTTCGAATAGATGACCAAAAGAAAGCTTGGAAATCTGAATTTTTTACAAGACAGCAGATCACTTGTAAGGTCAACATATTTTCCATTTATATGTGATGGTTATATCCACATGTTAACCTGGAAACCGACGGAGTCCATCACCTCAATCGAGTATAATTTCTCATTGCTTTACGTTATTTTCCCCTTCAGAATCTGTGGCTATATTGCATGTGTTGTTGGTGTGGGCTCACATCTCAATGAGTTTAGGAAAAAAGTTTTTTAAGACTCTTTTTGCCTTTCAAATCACAAGTTGTTTGGTCCCTGTATAGAAAAAAGATTACTCCTTTTGCCTTTCAAATTACAGGTTGTTGGGTCCCTGTACAACCCTTGGAGAGGGGGCTCAAAACGCTCTTCCAACACCTTGAAAATTTGAGTTGTGCATCTTTCATTGCCAATTGGTTTTAGTCGGAATGATATCTCAATGGGGTAATAGTAAGAGCTAGGTCAGGGTTCAAGTTCCGCTTGGGTGGTGGTACTAGTGAGAGCGAGGGGGGGGGGGGGGGGTTGAAACGTTCTCCCAATACCTTAAAACACTAAGATGTGCCTCTTCTCACCAATTGATTTGGTTGGAATGATAGCTCAATAGGTATAAAGTTATCAAAGATGGTTTGTGGCTCATATATTTTAGCTTTTGACCCAAATTTTGAAAGTGGAAAATTACTCTTTATTTTATGTGTTTTTGTTTTGTTTTTACGATGTCGTTGGTCGATAGTTTGTGTTTTACATGTGAGAATAACTACTCCCAATGAAATATGGTAAATGGAATTCCTTGTAGACAATGGCTAAGCTCAAGATAACAAAATCTCTATGGTGTAATATTTGGAGTGATGAAATTCGTTGTCGGTTCGGAAAAGAGGGGTCCAACTCTACAAGAGAAACGAGCCCCTCTGACTTTTACTTAGTGGTCTGCTTAGGGGGGTCTCCCTGTTTCTAAATTCTAATCAATAACCGCCAGAAGTATGAGGATCATGAGCTGATGTTGAGGGCACTGGCCTCTGCATCACGGGTCAAATCAAGACCCACTAAATCCGACTGGTCTCCCTCACGAAGGGATGGATCAAAGGCAACTTTAATGACTCCTTTAGGCCTTGTTTGGCCGACCTAGTTGTCATTTTTTCCCGTAAAAAGTGTTTTTTTATGCAAAACGAAAATAATCATGTGTTTGGCAACTGCATGGGTCCTACTTTTCTCAAATAAAAAATAAAATAGCGCACATAATATTTCCATCAAAACTTTTGCTGAAAATTTATTTAGCCCGGGACACGGGCGAAAAAGGCAGCCCTCTTCGTCAACGAAGTCATCTCTTTATTATTTTGGGTATATGTATATACAACTGAAAATTCCACATTTACAACCTAAGGTTTCCACCACTGAAATTGTTGACTACCTTGACAATGCTCATTGTTTTAATTCGTATTCTTTCATATGATAGATGTAGAGATCATGACCAACCTATCAAATGGCCACATGTCAATTTCATCTTAAACACGTCCCTAAAATTGAATTGAGAACTTTTCTCATGGTACACTATGATTATAATCTCTTTTGAGTTATGTGCCATGTGTAATTAATATTTTTCCGTCTACCACGTGGTACAATCTGAAGATCTCTTGTGTGTAAGAAGGGGATGAAAAATGATCTACTTCATCTAATTTAAAGCAGTCAATGATTTCAACTATGAAGACTCCAAGTTTTGGAACCCAATCTTCACCTGCAGTTATGGGTACCTTTTTACTCTTGTCGTTACCTATTTTGAGCTTAGAAGGTAGCGATCATTGTGGTTCCCTTATTCTAGACGGTTACTTTTGCACAATTTTTTTGCCCAATCTTCTATATAACCCATTTTTTTTTATCATGGATTTACTATCAGATGATTAGATGTAAATCCCACGTGACACACTTCCCCAAAATAATTGTGATCATGGGCGTATCATGAGAAGGGTTCTCAAGTTATATTTCGTGATGTATGACACAATAGCATCAACAATTGATAGGTGATCCATAATCTAACGATCAATTTTGTTGAAGATTGATTAGAAAAATCATCCTCATCGTCTGAATTCTATGTAATCGATAGATTTTGAATGAAAAGATTTTGTATGAAAGCCCAAGTTGTGGAGTCAGAATCTTCGTTTGCAAGTATTTGTGCTCTTACAGTTTTGAGGTAAGTTTTGTAGCCAAACAACGTAAAATTTTACAAGCATCGATTAGTTTGAAAAAAAAACTTTTCTTTGAGTTTTTTTTTTAACTAGCCCATGAGAAGTAAAAATAAATAAATAAATAAATAAAATATTTTTCATCGGTTTTGCCAAACAAGGCCTTAGAGTCTGTTTGGCAACATATAAAATCTCAGTTTTTATAGGGAGAAAATGGGATTTTACTTGAACACCGATTTTTCCTTTGTTTGGTACAAGTTGTAGGGCTCACTTTACCTTGAAAATAATCAATTTTTTACTCAAAAAAGTGCTGAATTTTTTAAGCTCCCGCCGAAGATTAACTTCATACTATTTTCTTCCGCTCCATTAAAAACGCACAAAACAATTCCGCTGCTGTACTTCTCCCACTCCATAAATCATTAAACCATCTTTTGGGTGGAAGAAAAAAATTACTCATTTTCTTGTCAAACGATGTAAAAAATAAGATGTGTAAAATATCAAAAAAAAAAAAAAAAATCCCATAGATTTTCCTTTTCACTTGCCTATAAAAAGTAAAAAAATATACTTTTCATGGACTTTGCCAAACAGGGCCATATAGTTGTTAGATATGGAGTGTCAATGAAACTAGTCTTATTGTTTGTAACTTCATAGACTCTTTCTCAAGTAATGTTATGTGACGATTCAGACCCACATGCCACAATATTATTCGATTCTGAGTTTAAGTCTCCGCTTTGATTTTATTTTTGATATGGGCTTAAGTCCCTATCCAAAATGCATCATGACTCATGACATGTAGTATCCACAATCATATATAGTAGAGGATCAGGACTTTTCTCTATCCGATATAGGATTGTTACATGTTCACTAATTTAGTTGCAAAAGGGTGATAATTTCTTAGAGAAAGTGATTAGCTTTATCAATCAGAATGGTTCTGCACGTGGGGAAAAAAAAAGTGGGCTTTTATACGATTATTTGATTGTGTGAAGTCGTATGATTGTTTGTTAAATAGCGCAACTTTTTGACAATTTATGTAAGTGGGTATATTTGGGATTGCTCTTTAGAGTAAAAGAGCAACTCTCTATTCTATTGCAAAGTATTTTAGTATAAGACTATTTGGTTGTGAGTGCTCTTAGCTCTTTTGTAAGGTGAAAGACCTGAATTTGGGTCTTTTTAAAAGAGTTATTTAAACATCACTTTAAAAAATAAGATTAGGGGCACAAAAATTTATCGCTATTAACCAAAAACTTATTATTTCAATAGTAGCAGGACTAGGAGCAGCCATTTTTTTGTTAATAATGGCAGTTTTTGGTGCTACTATTAGTCTTATTTTTTGTAATGCCTGTTATTTTAATTGGGCTGCTCTTTGCCTCTAAAGAACAATCTCAAACACAACCTAAATTTTTGTGTCCATCTAATCGAGGATTATGTAAAGGTCAGATGTGTAACGAATTTTCTTTTCTTTTCTTGCCATTGAAATTTATTGTACGATTTCAATTCATGGATTCTATTTTGGAGGCATAAAGGTGACTACAGCGTTGGGCATTTCGCTTATAATTCCATCCCTTAGGGGCAATTGCTTGGTGCACTGATAAAAGGCTGGAATAATGGGTGATGATCAATAGATTGGATATCTAGCCGAGGAGGTTGGGGGTGGTGTAGATGCTCTCCCTACTCAATACTTGGGTCTTCCTTTAATAGTAGGGAAACCTGGAGTGGGGCTTTGGGAGGAATGATTAGCAAATCGGAAAGGGAGGCTATTAAGCAGTGGAAGCAGCCTCTGTTTGGTAAAGAGTATTTTAGCAAGTTTGCGGATTTTCTATATGTTTATGTTCAAGTGTCTAAAAAGCATTCTTGAAAGTTGGAACGAATTGAAAAAAAAAAATTTATGAGAAGGTGCGGGTTATCGAAAATATAATCTTATTAACTGGGATGTGTGCCAATTGCCTAAACAGAAATTGGGTGCACATTTGGAAATAGTCTATACCGTCGAAGGTGAAATTTTTTGTACTCCAAATTTTCTAAATTTTTTTCAAAATTTATCCAAAATGACCTCTTATCAAAATATTGTCAAAAATAAAATTTGTCACTATGACTGGACTAGACCTATGTATCTGCCTAGACGTAGGTCTAGGCAGGGTCAGTGGTTCAGTTTTTAAAACATTTCTCACATCCCTAGTTTTTAGTTTTTTAATTACAGAACCGACTGCCTAGACGGCTGATTTCTATACGCATCTGCCTATATGCTTTCTATTGGGGCTTGACCGGATTTTGATATTGATAGTAGATATTGTATGACATCAAATGTCAGCTGATATATATTGGCTTGACCATGGTTTTAAATGTCGGCCAAACCCTATACATATTGGCCGATATGTATCGGGTTAGGCGCCGTTCGATACGACACCTCGATTTAATAAAGGGTCAGATATTGGGTCAAACAAGTAAAATATTGACCCACATATCAGCCTAGATGTATCTTATATGTATTAGACAAAATTCCAAAAATGCCTTTGGTCAATTTCTTTTAATTTAAATTTTTTTCTTCATATTTTAAAAATAGAAAAAAGTATAGAATTTTATGAGCCTAACTCAACCTCACAAAATTGGCTTGTAAGGTGAGGTTTGCCCTGGTTTATATAAAGCTCAAGGCTATTGAATCAGAAGATGTGGGATTATCATTCACACCCTCTCACGTGTAATATGTCTCTCTATATCCCTGTGGTACCTGCTCTGATACCATATAAAATCCCTTAGGCCTAAATCAATCTCACAAAACCGGCTTGTAAGTTGAGGATTGCTCGAGTTATATATAGCCCAAGGCTTCCAGCCCACAGACGATGTGGGACTATCATTCACGCCCCCTCGCATGCAATGTGTCTCTCTACATCCCTATGGTATCTGCTCTAATACCATGTAGAATTCTATGGGCCTAATTCGACCTCACAAAACCGACTTGTAAGTTGAGGATTGCCCAGGTTATATATAGCCCAAAGACTTTTCAGCCCACAGGCGATGTGGGACTATCATTCTTAGACACGTTATACGGGAGGGGGTGTGAACAATAATCCCACATCGCCTAGGTCAATGGCCTTGGGCTATATATAAATCAGGGCAAACCTCACCTTACAAGTCGGTTTTGTGAGTTGAGTTATGCCCATGGAATTCTATATGGTATCAGAGCAAGTAACTACGGCGATGTAGAGAGATACATTACACGTGAGGGGGCGAGACTAATAATCTCAATTGTGTGTGGGATGGAAGACTTGGGCAATCCTCAACTTACAAGACGGTTTTGTGAGGTTGAGTTAGACCCATGGAATTCTACAAAAGGCCCTACAATATCAACTGATTTGGCGAATGCATATCTGCTTGGACCCAACCGATATGCCATTATGATATATATGGGACTTTAAATCCCTTGAGTAGGGCTCTACATTTTTTGGGCTAAACTGACCAAATTGGACCGAACCTTCGGTTTTGGTTCGGTTTGGATGGGTACCGGTTTATGTTTGATTTGGCAAAAAAAAAACCCAAAAGTTCGATTTGATTTCGGTTCCAAGCCGAAACCGATCGAACTGAACCGATTGTAAGTATATATATATATATAAGAATGAGACTGCTTTTAATGGTGGGGTTAGAGGATCGAAATATACGAACGTCTCAAGATAAGGTTCCTGTGAACATATAATTAGAGGGATACCTTATATTATCCTTTAAAAAATTCGGGAATTTAAGGCTCAACAAATTCGAGAATATTTTGGACATTTTAAATTTGTGCATGTAAAATGTTTTGTGTACAAGTAATCGTTCCCTATATTTAATCAACCCGAGCTAAATAAAACTTATAGGAAAACCGAAACCGACCGAACCAAATCAAAATCAAATCAAATCGGGTTGGTTTGGTTCAATAGTTGGATGGTTTGGTTTGGTTTGAACATTTAGAAACAATCGATTTGGTTTGTAATTTTGGTCCAAAATCGACCAAACCAAACTGAATACACACTACAAATATTAAGACTATTACCAAAAACTGCCGCTATTAACAAAAAAAGTACTGATTGCTATTAAGACTATTAGCGGCGGTTGCCGCTAATAGTCTCATTTTTTGTAGTGACACCCCTACTCCTGAGCTACACTGTCAACTGATATGGCCGGTTTTAAAACCTTAGTGACATCACACCCGTAGATAGGGATGCAATTTCAGGTCCAAAACTGAAATTTTTTATTTTCGGTTCTGTTCAGTAAGAACTAGAATGATTCAGTTTAGTTTTGGTTCGATTTTTTTCTTGACACCGAAACCTAAAAGTTTGGATATTTTTAGTGCGGCTTTGGATTTTTAATTATTTTTGTATTTTTAAACTATTTTTATTTTTTTGGATATTTTCATTTTCCTAATCCATCTAATCGGTAATCGGTTTTCAGTTTTCGGTTTTCGCAACCCAAAATGACCAGAATTGGTTCGGTTAGGTTTGGTCCGAATGGGTTTTTGGGCCGGCTCGGTTCTTGGATCGGGTTTGAGTTTCAGGTTACAACTTGCACCCCGAACGAGCGTAGATGATTTGGCAAGTGGAGGGAGGTAAACAAATGTATTTATTATTAAAATGTGGCACTTTCATTCTGCTCAAGCCATGTGTGTCCATGTCATTAAAGGAAGTGGGATGTGCGTGGGAAACACACGCCCTTCTTATTATATGACCACATAAAGAGACCGACTATGACCACATCTGTTACTTTATAAACACACGTTTATTATTATATTAATTTGGGTGTTGCCAAGAACCACTCATTTGGCATCTCAACAAAAACAAACGAAAAAAGAACCACTCATTTGGGCCACTTAGCATTCAAGTTTGATAATTTTATTTATCACTAGCACAAAACTTAGCCTCAAAATCATGCATATTAAAACATTGTAGCCATCCAATTAGAACGCTTTAACATTAAACATAGTTTATAGTAACCCACTTGTTCTAATGCTCTAATATCTTTTAGCGTATGGGTTTTTGCAACCGAAGACGGGGTCTCTGCAATTGAACCGTTAGCACCGTAAGACTGCTTTAAATCAGATGATAGAGATTATTTTTTATCCCAATATTAATTTTATACAATATATCTTAAAATCGTGTCCTATCAAATAATTAGATGTTGATTATACATCGAACACATTTTTATAAGTGACCCAAGAACTCTTCTCCTAGTATGTTGCGATCATTGTCACTTCAGAGAGGTACGCCGCGTTTGATTAACATTTTACGTATGATATGTGGCTTAAGATTTTAAGATCTATTTTATGAAAGATTGAGATGAAAGGTGATCTTCATCGTCTGATTCAAGCCCGTCAACGATTCCTAATGAAACATTTAAACTAATTAAAAACATATGTTGCTAGTTTAAAATGGGTTTATAAATCATTTCTGTTTATGTTTGAAAGCACCTCATCCATAAATTAAACAACATTATTTTTAAAGCATCTCATCAGGTAATTTATCATAACTATTATGCCAAGAGATGGGTGAATGTCACATATAGACTTATTTTTTTTAAAAACATCTACCAAATGATCTTAGCCTCTTACTATTAGATAAAAATGCTAGGACTCAGTATTGATTCCGTATGTACGGGTAGTGGGAATGGGATCTTGACATTTGTCATTTTACGAACAAAGTGGCTGCTCTCGGAGCTTGAACCCACATTTTCAAACTGTGATTTAGTAATTTTTTAAAAAGGTTGTGATTAATTGTGGAATTAAATCATGATTAATTCCTAATTTTTCTAATATATTTATATATTTTTAATTTTTAATCTTAATTTTTAGTGATCATTGGTCGGTGCAAGATCGACACAGTTCGAATCCCAAGAGCAGTCATTGTGTGTATCGGTGTATCCTCAACCCCCATCCCTTGTTTTTTTTTTTCCTGATCTTCCCTACTTTTCAATTTTTTGAGGGGAATATGCTTATGAAATCTCAAAATAAAAAAAACCCATATCCCCCTCTCTCTCTCTCTCTACACGTGCAACCCACTAGTTTACCGTAGCTATCATCACAACAGTATTTATTCGTCACAAATAAGTATTTATTTGAAAATTTTACAGCCACCCCATTTCTTGTTGGACAGTAATGATCCACATCAGCGTATTCCAGCCCTATAAGCTTGCGATCCAACGGCTAGGATAATTTCACACCGCCATCTTTTTCATTCACCCAAAACACACTCTATCATTTCTCATGCGCCAATACCTAAATTCTAGACGTCTCTATTTCTATGTTCTATGGAGTGGGTGTGGTCCACCCACCAGTTATTGGGAATCCTAGTTGGAGCAACTCCATAGCAATTATTACATTATATATATATATGGTAGGGTTGAAAGATACTTGGGGCAGTGGCAATTTGAAGAGCTTCCATATTGAAGAACACAAGTAGAGGAGCTTTCAATTCGAGCCATTGAAACATTTGTGAGGAGCTCCACTCACTCAGCTAAGGTATGTTGAATATTAAATTATAGCTCCTCCTAATAAATGGATCTTTTGTTTGCTATATTAGATTATACGTAGAATGTAGGAGAGATAGAGAGACAGAGTGAGAGAGGGGTTTATGGTAAAATTGTGCATCATCTTACATTTACGTGCATTTTACTTTCTTAGAATCATCGCTGATCAAAGCCGATACCAATCTTAATCATCGAAGAGAGAGCTTGCATCATTATCATCACATCTGATTCTCATCTATTTAGGGTTGGCTTTGCGAGTCCTATTTTTGTTGAGTTCTAAAATCTGTGCCACATATCGCGATCAAGAGGGCGACAGTGTCGCTAGACTGGTGGTCGCTTATTACGGCTCGTCCATTCGATCTAGGGCATATCCCATGCGTCCAACCACTGATTTTGCTTGAGCTAAACATTACTTATATAAGCTAAGTAACAATGTAACTGATGAATTTCCTATAAAGACACCTTAATCACCCTCTTAATCACCTTATGTCTAATAGACATATACATTATTCAACACACAATAAAGTGTTTATTATAATTTTATAACTGTAGGAATATGCCTTAATTTTGTAACTGTTGGATAATGCCTTTATGACCTATATACCAATAATTTTGCACTCACTTTTTAATCGGTTCTAAGTTTTCTATAACTTTATAATTTTTATGTCCCTTCTCATTGCTCCCATCGAGGTTTTCACTCGTCTTCTTCCCTCCTCTCTATATCCAAACCATCAAAAATAGAACTCGCATCTCAATTATCCAAGAATACTGTCTATAGTAATTAGTAAAAAAATAATTCGTCAAAAAAAAGTAATTAGTAAAAAAATAGGCAAGCAATAGATTTTAAACATGACAGAAGGGCATTGATTGTTTATGGTTAATGGAGTTTGATCAATTTGCTTTTAGAGCTATGGCCAATTGAAGTGGACTTGGTATCAGGTGCGCAGACATGAACCATAGTGCACCCTAGATACCGTAGATGTGCCGACTTTGAGATGCTTCCGTGCATATTTGAAAGTCCGTGCCGCCTTCCCATCCACACGACGATCTTCTTTGTGGACGGTTCGGATCGAGGTACAATAATAAGTACATGATACAAAGTTACAAACACCAGCTTTGGTACTGAGGCCAAACACCCGATGCTAAACTCTTTGATTACCATCTGCTCCAAGTTCATCCTAAACCCTTGAATTAGATTGCAGCTGCGTGCTCTCTTTCCAGACTTTAAAACGTTGAAACTAAGTCTGGTCAACTTTTCAACACCACGAAAGAAAGATCCAACGGCGGTAAAGGTGGTTGCAGTAGTTTATTTGATCAAGGAGGGAGAACCACACAAATGGGGATTACCTCTTTAGCTTGCGTTCTTTATTAGAAGTTCATGTAAATCAATTTTCCCACCACACATTTGTGAACCTCTTTTCCTAGGCATTTGCAGATGATTTGATGTGATGCCTCATGCCTTACTTTTCTTTAGTGGAGAGGGATAAAATATCCCTATGGAGAAAGTTAAATAAGTAAAGATAAACAATGGGGGATGACCAACTTCTTGCAAATTAATTATGTGATTACCCTATCTCCACGTGGCACATGTTTTTAACACTCCAATTCAGCACTTTTTTTCATATTTAGAATTAAAGTGGGCCCAAAACTCACCCTCAATGTTGCATCTATATTCTTTTAATAATCATATTCTTTTAATAATCAAAATTAAAGTACAGATGGTTTGAATCTTATAATAGCGTTTGATTTTTCAGTTGAGACATGTTTTAATGATGGACTGCTAATTAGAATACTTTAATTGACCAAACACGTGTGCCACATGACAAAAAGGTAGATGATCATGCTACAATCTGTTTAAAGGTATGACTATTCTCACCCGATTGTAGAGTAAGTATCACAGTTTTTCATCTTGATTTGAATGAGACGATGGAGATTATTTTTTGTTCTAATCTTCCCCATGACAATCTTAAGATCATGGCATGCCCATCAAAGAAAAAGATGTTAATTCCATATGACACACATCCCTAAAAGTAAAGGTCATTGAGGATGTGTGCTATATAGAATTAACATATGTCCGTCATGCTCGTAAGATCTATTGTGGGAAAGATTGGAACAATTAACAGCCTCCAATGTTTGATTCAAATCAATTAATTATTTTCGTTCATAATAAATTGTGTGGTATTTACTCTCAAAACGGGTGAGAATGATTATACCCATTTTAAAAAGAAAAGTTTAAAATTAACAGGCGAAAGAACCCAGCCTAGGATTGGCCCGAGCGTTTTGAAGCCCAGTCCAAATCCGACCCAAAATTGGGCAGGGCTGAGGCTCAACCCAGCCTTTTACAGCCCTAACCATATCGGAAAAAGGGTTCAAGTGAATCTCATCCCACCAAAAAGTCAAAGAATGCTCTTCCACTAATTTTGTGCCAACAAGTATCTGCACATCTGTCAAAATTTTACTAGTTTGTTTGATCCTTGCACCAATCTCATTTTCATGTTCATTTCTTAAGCCCCACCATTTGTATATAGCCCTCTACGTTAATTAAGTGTCCCTAGAAACTGCCCATCAACCAAGCTGTTTAAATTGGGACAATTGGACAACTGTTGAACACCATTATCATCATTATTACAGCCATGACTCATCTATATTTGGTCCGTTTTGAATACCAAAGTTTAAATTTTCAACTTACAGGCATCACGCTTGGCTCGCATATTTATTTATTTTTTATTTTTTATATCCGTAGGTGTCCCGATCAGTTTGCGCACACCTCGACTAATCTCACGGGACCCTAAAGCTAACGATCGGATAATACTCCAATGGCCCTGAGAGGACTCTAACGGATGACCATTGGGAAGCAATCCCAAGGCCTGCCCAACTGAACTACTCCTCAGAATTAAAACCTGTTAGATAAAAAATAAAACAATACTAGTCACTTAACCAACTAAACAACTTAGCCAGCATAATTGCAACTTGCAAGTGTACATATTGTCCAATATTTTCCTTTAGATATGATATCAGTAAATTTAAGTGAATTTTTCCCTAAAATAAATAAATATAATAAAATAGTATCAAAAAGAGATTTGACATATTATCAATGTATAGTAAAATAATATAATACCAATTTTTTAATTAAATTAATTGCATAAATTTTTTAAAATATCCATTTTCTGGAAATAATATCGGTAAATTTATTTTTTTTCAGTTTTTTTTCTTTTCCTGGAAATCATTTTTTTATTTTTTCCCATAAATAATCTTGGAAAATATATGTTGTTAATCATTTTAAAGAAATAATCTCTTTCTTTCTTTGATTTTTGGATAAATAATCTGTCTTTTTTTTTTTTGGCAAAAATCTCTCTTAAAATAAATTTATGGGCTAGTATATCTCGTAAAATGAAATAATTTGCGGCAAATGCCCGGTATGTCATACCGGTATTCATAGTCCCAGATTTGATTGATACTAGTATATTCGTACCTTTAAATACAATGCTTTAAATCATGTGGACTATTAAAACTTCATCCATCATCCAAGAGAAAAGTAATTGATTTGATGGTTTGAAACTTTGAATACTTAGACCAATGCCTTCGCGTTTCAGTCTAAATATATCTTAATTAGGATTTTTACCAACCAATACCTAAGTATGAAATATATTACCTCAAATCTTATTTATGAAAGAAATTATTTCATATGCTTGCAAGTTTCTTAAGGGTCTAGGTCATGTTGAAAATAAAGAATGTGTCTCATAAATAAAAATCTCTAAATAATGATAATTATTTTTTATTTTTTTTAAGAACGATATTTTGATTATTGCAAGTTATCAGGTGGTCACATGTGTGCAAGGGAAGAACCATTTGGTTTATAATAATGCATAACGTACCCTAAGGGAAATTTTTTTGCTAACTAAAATATGAGTTAATATATTTCGTAAGTTTGTGACTACGCGTTGATTGATAAAAAATCCATTTTTTTGAAAAAAAATTTAGTCCTTCACTTTTGGACGATTTAGATTTTGGAGACAAGTTGAGTACTTCGGAACGCCTCATCCTCCATCATCAGTTATGAGATTTACAATCATACCGAAATAATGATGTAGTCCAAGATAAAAAGAAATGGTATTATATTTCGATATTTTTTTTTTAAAGCTTCAAGTGGCCATCGGCATCGCTATCTCCATCGCGGTTGTCGTCATCATCACCACTAATTTGTCCCATATATATGGAGTCATTATAGTTTATAGCCTAATTATAAAACTTTGATTTTGCTGATATGACCAAACTACTTTGGTAGAGAGAGAGAGAGAAATGGGATTTCTTATATGGCTATTTTGGCACTATTTTGCATAATTTCATTCATGAAGAAATTTTCTATAAATTGAGACAACCACATTTCAACTCAATTTTTAAAGATAAACTTAACTTATAAAATAGCATTCCTAATGTAACTTTAATCAAATCAAATCTATCCTACTCACCTTACTAACCTAATTTTTCTTAGATATCTCAGTATTATGAAAGATACTCTAATGCCCTCGTGCAATTGCATCTCCCTTCGAAGAAGGACCATGAGATTGATTACAAGAAATATAAGCCTTTTATCTTCATAAAGTTGTTGCAGATTGATGGTCGAAAACATCTAATCATGCTTCTTGATGGTGGCCATCGTTTGTCTATTACCACTGCCACAACCTACTCATCTTAGAATCTGTTGGAATCGGTAACTCACTAGATTAGGTCTGACATGTTCTCTTCCAAAAATAATTGAAGATGGATTGTGCTACATAAACACCCGTTAGATGGGTCTTTAATTAAAGAATAAAACTGAAATGATAAGCTTTAATGTTGGTTAGGGAGGTTTGTAGACCTATGGATGCATGGTGAAGTAGGATGGTAGGTAGTACAATGCAACATGATATCAAAAGGCTTAGGCGAATGGCATAACTCTTTCCTAGTCCCTACTATAGAAGAGACCTGTTTTAGCAGATTCTCATCCTCTTTGCTAACATCATGCTACCTACTTTAGTAGGTGCCCCTTCTCCTTGATAACTCCTTGCATAGTAAGATTAAGTAGTATTTACTTGTTCAACAATTCTACCCTCCTCTCTACTCATTCCTTGTCATAGCAAATTTTATTTGCTCTGTTAGGGAGTTAGTAGAGAGCAAGGAGGTTGCTTCTAAAGTACATAAATTCTCATTTTGCATGGAGTTAGAAAAGAGAATGAGAACAAACTAAAGCAGGAGAACTGTGCTCTGGTGGGAACTAGCAAAGAGCTATGTCATACATAGCCTTATAAACAAAAATTGTGACTTACTAAAAAGAGTCAACCCCTCAATTTCTCCACTTCAGATAACTCAACTGCATGTCACTGCTCAAAGATACCTTAAGGAACTGATTGCAAGAAGCCATTTGATCTCTTGAAAAGAGGAACAAATAATATATCTTAAATAGGGACAATAGGAAGAAAATGACGGAAATCATGACCCGCCTGATCAAGAGATCGAGAGTCGGCTAGGACTCTGATATCATGTCAAAATCTAAATACTCTTATTATGAAAGTGTTATTAAATCCAAACTTATGTGTGAGAGGGACAGAGGTGAGATTTCTTTTACCTATTTTGCGTGATTCATTCATAAAAAATATCTCCATACATGGAGATGATTACAGCTCAACTAAATCTTGAAGATAAATTAAACTTAAAATAATATTTCTAATAAAACCCTAATCAAATTAAATTTATCTGTATAAGCTAACTAACCTTCTTAAATATCTTACTATTATGGGATATATTCTAATACTTGCATCCAAGTGCTTAAAATTAGGTGGACCAATATAATTTCTCGTGTGGCATCCGATCCTAGATGCCTGCCACGTGGATACAATAACTTGTTTCTAAGCATTCGTAGGCATTGCTTTCCTAAAATAAAAAATATCAGCAATGTTTTCCTAAAATTATTATAAAGTAGGCATATTTTTCTAATCTTCTCTATTTGTTAAGGCGTGCACAGCCCTCTATACTCTTTAGGTCAACATACATTCCAACTTACATATGACATATGGCTCTCATGCCGTGTGCTGGTGTTGGGATCACCCTTTCTCTTTATATTTGATTTGCTGTTTAGAGTCTGTTTTTAATAAGTAAGCTAGGCTCCAACGTGCTACCTTGAGGTTACAATTATATAAGTATTTGAGTTGTTATTAGGTGCAATGCACCTATAAAAACAAGAATATTATGTGCATTGCACGGATGGTGAGTGAGTCAAGGGTCAAAAATGTAGTTTCATTTATTTAGCACTGATAAATACTTGTGCGTCCCTCTCAATGTATAAGGTGTGAGATTGTAGCAATGCCCTTGATTCATGGACTCTTAGTCACCAAAATCACCCAATTTTGCAAAAAAATTTGTGATTTTTTGGTAAATGATATTAATCATATGAATTATTTGCAATTTTTTCAGAAAATCATGTTTTACAAGAATTGTAGAATTCATGATTAGTTTGCAGTTTTTTAATTAATAGTGACATGTTTACTTCAAAAATTTCCCCATTTTTTTCTCCAGACTTGCTGAATTGTTTTGAATTTTTAACCTTGCTGAATTATTCCGAACCCCAACTTGGTGACAATGCCTTATCTAATTGACATCAATGGGATAAACTAATAAAAGTATGTTTAAAAGGCCAAAAAACGTGTTTTAATTAATTTTTTCCTCGTTTGCTAGGTTATTAATCTAATAATTGAATCCATTGAATCAAGTGCTTTCCTTTGTTCTTTTTCTTTTTGAAAGGAATCAAATGCTTTTTTTTGGATGATGAATAAAATATGACTTTACTATTGTCGGTCTCAAGCTCGGATGAAAAAAGTAGAGTTAATATCAAACCACCCTCATGAATAACTTTGATAACAAGACATATTTATAAAGTCATGCCATCCCTTGAATAATGTTAATACAAGTACAGGAAATAATGATGGTCCATCTAGCTATTAGGTGGCCTTTTTTTTAGTTTTTGATGATGTCATGCCGCATAGACATTGTAGATGTAGTATCTAGGCAAACTGTACGCAAATATGATTTGATTTAGTCTGACACACTTGGAAGAGACCCGCACAAAAGGTGAGAGCAGACGTGAGAATTAGAACTCATGGCCTATTGCTTCCTCAAGAAGAGGATACCATTTTGAGCTATCACTCAACCTATATAAATGGCTTATTGATTGTAGTGATGCATGTGATTGGAAAAATAGTAAGGCCACTACAGGCACACATAAAACTAGAGTGATGATATATCCATAACTCATAATTATTGAGGCCAGGGATTATAGGTATCAAATTGGGCAGTCATCTAGTCGAATCTATCTCAAGAAATCTCTACCCCCAACATTAGGTAGCCATCATGTGAAATCCATCTCCAATCAAATTGGTTAGTCATCACATGGCATCTATCCCGAGAAATATCTATACCGACCATCACGTAGCCATCATGTGAACCCATCTCGAGAAATGTAAGTTTTGGAGCCTAACTTGATGGCTAACTTGATGGCATCCTAACAATCCTCTGACTTGATGGAGCCTAACTTGATGCCACATGCTGGCTTCCTAACTTGATGACATCTATCCACATGACTCGAGTGAGAGGATTGCTACAATTATGGTATCAAAAATTAGCCGATACCGATATGTTTTGGCGATACGTGTCGATTTCTTGGCAAACATATATTTATCAGCCTCGATAAGTATCGGCATCTCAACTCGGAAATTGATACCGTATTGGCCGATACGTATCAGGCCGAAACCTCTATTTTTTTTATTATTATTATTATTTTAAAATAGGCCGATACGTATGGGTATCGACTGAGTTATATGCTTTTGTTACCTTGATTACAACAAGTATCAAATTGGGTTGCGGTAAGGTTTGGAGCCTAACTTGAACCCTACCTATTTATGTAGCAGCTCCATATTTTTTACCTGACGTTACCAATAGGTGTGACTTTTTTAAACCGAAACCCAACTTGTAACAGATCGGGTCCGCAAAACCTGCTTAATACTTGGGCCTTACTTTGAGGGGCATTATTGTAGTTTTACGATAACTCCATGACTAAGTCATAATCAGTGCGTAGTTTTTGAACCGAAATGGTGAAATGAAATTATCAAATATTCAAGTGTTCCCTTCATTCATAGTGAAATGAACGGTCGGATACATCCCATTTCTTGCAATTACTGAGTTCGGTCTGCTGAAACCCTTGATCTGTGGAGTTGATTCCTCGCTTTTCCATCTGATTGTACTTGATTAGGTATCAATGCCGTGTATCGTAACAGATTCATCGAATCTTTCAGCAGATTTCGATAGTTGGAGCCTTGGAATTTGATCCGATTCATGTGATTTTTTGTTTGATTCTTGCGAGAAATGGAAGCAATCACTGTCGTTTTCTGTATAAATTTCGTGTTTGATTTGAAGATCATGCTTCGAATGGTACTTGGAGTAAAATTCCGGCGAAAATTTTATAGGAGTGGAGCTCGATCTGCTTTGGTATCGATTTTGGGTGAAAACCAGTTGATGGATTGAATTTGATTACGCGTGAAATGGTAAAACGCTACGTTTGATCTTGCTTTAAATCTGTAGAAATTAGTTTAATAATCCTGGCTTGCAAATCAGATCAACGCCATTCGATTCCATCTGATTTCGATATCTCCCCCCTTCTTTTTCTGTCTTTTTCTTTTCTAGGGTTTTTATTCACGCCCAATTTTCTCTTTCCCAGTGTTTAGCTCCCCCCAATTTATGCTCAATTGAGTGTGATTTCGATCTCTAGATGATGAGGCAACGGCTCATGGTGGACTCGTCCTTGGCAATGAGCTGACGTCTCGACAGCTCTTCATTCATTTGAACTTTGAGACGTGAACGGATTTCTTTGCTCCTTAAAGTCTGTTTCACTCATGTGGAATTCGTAAAAATCTGTTACCGGCTCATTGTTGGCAAATTTCGAAAATAAAGGATAAAAATACGAACGTCTTTTTGGCAATTGTGACTTGTTACTGAGCTTTGAATGCGTTTTTGTTTTCTTCTTCTGTCGGAAGCACCGTTTTCTGTGGGATTTTGACCAAAAGGCTGCCACTTTCGTACAAGTTTCAAATGGAACGGTTGTAACTGAGGAGGGTTTAATGAGGAATGAAGGCCCCACGGGTCTCTCTCTCTCTCTCTCTCTCTCTCTCTCTCTCTCTCTCTCCGTGGGCACACCTTCTACTTCTCTTCCTTCTGGTCTTATTATATTGATTGGTGATTTCGGTTTATTCAGAACATGGGGTGGTGGCCAGTTTTTTTTCGGTTTTGGGGTATCTGATACTCGGGGAGGCTTATATGCAAAGGTTTTGTTAAGTATTTATTTATTTATTTATTGGCTGTTCACTTTTTTTACATTTGATGACAAATTACCTACTTCTATATTTCTAATTATAGAATCACTAGGTCTTTAGTCTACCAATTCATTTTGTAGCTGATGACGAGTTACCTACTTTTCAATTTTTAATATTTATTTATTTACTGCATTGATGCTCCTAGTTGTGCTTCCCAATTTGTTTTCGCTTTCCTTTTCAGTTGATTATGTTGGCATGTGTGGCCATGGTGCTGTTAGGTGCCGTTGATCTCATGGAAATTATCTCCAGCGATTTTCATGAGATTGATGATAAATCCATTTTCCATGTCTAAATAAAATGTTTTTATTTTAATCTTATTATATTATATTAAAAAAAATTCTATTTTAAAATTGATTTTTTGGAATGAAAATTGTTCTAAGATGGAATTGTGTTTATGGCAATAAAACAAGGATTTTCTCCAATCAAGTGGGGGGCCATTGAAAAGGCTATATATGAGGTTGCTATACTCTTGCAAAATTACTGAAAAACAAAGAGAGAAAGTGTTATTTACATGTTTGTGGTGAAAAGTGAAGGTCGATTGAGCGATCATTAATGGCACTCAAACCCTTCAGAAGTTTTGCCTTGTTTCTGTTTGGGGCATTTTCAATTGATCTTGGGTAGGTGATCAATCTTTGCAGGGAATGGATCACATGCTGAATGTGTTGACCTAGGGATTATTGTATTTGCAAGTTGGCATAGGCGTGCATTAATAAATGGCTGTCAAGGATGTAACCGTGGATGCTTTTCTTCATACATCAGACGAGAAAAAGGAGTCCCCTCTCAGTGTGTTTTTCAAGGATGCGAGGTATCGTTTATTTTTCCTAGTTCGTAGCTAAATTCATCATTTAAGATGAGCAGAGGATCAAGATGTGTAGAAGAGACTTTTGAAAATTTGTCCCTTTCAAACAAGGGATGGATAGGAAAAATTGGCAAATTAGGGATTTGCGATCCCAACTAAGATTGGTTTAGGATCATGAAAAAGGAGTCCCCTCTTTACGTGTTTCTCAAGGATGCGAAGTATCGTTTTTTTTCCTTGTTCATAACTAAATTCTTCATTTAAGACGAGCAGAAGATCGAGATGTGTAGAACAGATTTTTGAAAATTTGTCCCTTTGAAACAAGGGATGGATAGGAAAAATTGGTAAACAAGGGATTGAATCCTTACCTATCAAATAGGAACAGCTGTTGTACAAAACGCATTTCTAGAAAAAAAAAATATGTATGATATTAGGGAATTGTTAAAAAAATAAAAAAGGAAAGATATCTACGAGAACTTTTTCCTAAGACTCGTTTTGGTCCATTTACTCGGTGAATTCAAGTTTTACTCAAAATCATCAGGAAATTCACAAGATATGTAAACACTTGAACAAAAACAGCAGGTTATGTGATGTTAATATCAGAGCTTATAGGAACATTCAGTGACAAAATGGAATTTGTCCTGTTTCTTCCTTAGTACGAGCTTCTTACAAAGCTGCGACAAGATCTATCAGACCCGAGACTTATTGATTAGTTTTTTTGGTTTGTTTGTTGAAGGGGAGTCTTTGTTTTAGTTATATTTATGAGGTTTTTGGCCTCCCACAGTCTGCTTTGTCGGTTGGTTATTAAACTAATATTTGGTTCCTTAATCTCATGATCAGGAATGTTCTTAAGATGGATGAGCTCGGCTTGGAGATAGCACAAATTGCATTTCCTGCAGCACTGGCTTTAACAGCTGATCCTATTGCCTCTCTAGTCGATACGGCTTTCATCGGCCAAATAGGTGTGTTTATCCCTCTGATTTGTATTTTTGCGTGAATGGGCTGTTTCTCCTTAATTGTCTTAAAATGCATGTAGTGAAATGCACATTTATTATAGATACACTTTTATGCTTCCAAGACCTTTTAATACTTACCGATAAAAAAAAGTCCATTTAATAATTTGGTTGTAATGACTTTATACTTGCAGTTAGATTGTTTGATTCCTGCTTTTTTATTGTATATTCATTTTGTTAGATACATGTTACAATGCTGAAATTTTGTTCTCTCTCTAGTCCATGTTTCTCTGTCGTGTGGGCTCAATATGTTTCTCCGCCCATTTCTCTCTTTTTCAGCATTGCTTATTATTTATTTTTAAATACCTGTTTTCGTTATATTATATGAGGAATATATTAATAGGGATGGAAGATGATCTAGAATGCAAGATCCCTTATATATTAACAAACTATTATGTTCGGGCATTCTATATTAAGTTCCAAGATAGATCATAGGAGTATGCATTGACTGTTAAGCTATATTCTTCTAAATGATCCCTCATATATATTATTTTGTTTCTGTTTTAATATATGAATTGCAGGTCCAGTGGAGCTTGCTGCCGTAGGAGTTTCTATTGCTGTATTTAATCAAGTATCAAGGATTGCTATCTTCCCTCTCGTGAGTGTGACAACATCATTTGTTGCGGAGGAAGATGCTGCCAGTAAAATGGATGTTGAAGATCTAGAATGCAAAAGTATGGAAAAGGCTTCTAGTGAAATGGAAGAGTTGATTAAGCCGATTGGTATGCCTATATTAGATACCAATTCCCTGTTTCTTCAGAAGAATAAATTGTCCTTCTTAAATTTTATGTATCAGTTTAATCATGGATGGAACTATTTATTACAATTTATTTTAGTATTCTCTGTTTTCCTATATGGTTTGATCGTTGTTAACATATATTCTTTGGTTATTTTTCTATCAGATTCGGACAAGATTCTGTACCGTTCATCCTTTACTGATATAAATTCCAATACGGCCAAATTAAAGGGTGATAGAAGGCATATTCCCTCAGTATCATCAGCATTGATTATTGGTGGAGTACTTGGCCTCCTCCAAGCTATCATCCTCATTGTTGGAGCTAAACCTATCTTAAACTTCATGGGTGTTAATTCTGTAAGTGTTTTTTTCCTTCAGGGATACTATAAGTTTCTCCATTTATTTATCAGCATCCTTGGCTCCTAGCTAAACTTCCACATATCTTTTGAAAATAGAATACATGATAATTCTGATGTTTACATGAACATGGGTTCACCTTATTGATTTTTTTAGTAACACTCTTAACCCCTAAAATGTAATTATAAATCATAAATATGAATCCCATTGCTGTGCTACACTTGGGCGTCACATGGTTATCTCCATGACCAAGATAACTAGAACATTGAACCTGGCCACCACATTACACTTCATGATGTTAGTGAGGATATGCTTCACTAACTTGTCATTACCACATCTTGGGTCCATCCTGTGCCCAGGATGAGCCACATTATTTGGGCCTATGATAACTATGAACAGGTTCAGACCTCGATGGGAAACCCTTCCTACAGAGAATTTATGTATCCAGCCCGAGTTTATATAAACAGGATTGTAGTTTGACCTACTCGAGTGAAAATTGCAATCAGAGAGAGATTTTCTTTTTTAAAAATATTGATAATAAGAGGAAATTATTCACACATCTAATGTTCCTTTTACCTCATTGGTTATTATTGTATACATAGCACAATTGTAAAGCTTTATGCACGCATCTAATGCTTTTACATATACTCTGTTAGCAGGCATTATATATATGTGTGAGTGTGAGTGTGTGTGTGTGTGTGTGTGTGTGTGTGTGTGTGTGTGTGTGTGTGTAAACCCCTACTTTATTGTCAATGAGATTATTGTTGATCTGCTCCCCTTTCCCTAGCATCGTAATCCTGTAATCAATTCCGTATGCAGTGTTCTTTATATAGTGTTCCTTCCCTGAATCCTAATAGATAATGGATTTAGCCGGTAGGTTTGGATCAGTGCAAAATTATATATCCTGTTCTCTTCATCCTTTAGATGATGTTTGTTGTTGTAATATGTGCACGGTAGCCTGAAAAAATCTGAGATACAATGTATTCAAGCTGACTCAGAAATTGCTGAGAAGTGTTAGCTTTACTTAGAAATTCACTAGACATAATGTGATGAAGGGGTTTTGATATTTTGATGCTCTGGTTAATTAACTGTACTGTAGAAATGGAATTATTAATATTGTTGTGTTACTTATGTTATAATAAGTGAGCACGATGTTATTTACCAGTTTCTTTCGAAGTGCAAGTGAAAGAATTCCTTATAATTTTTTAGTCGTAGTCAATGATTTATACTTCCGCATTATAGGGATAAAGTGCAAACCACGAAATTGTTAGAAATTATAACATTTTCATAAAAATAACATGACATCTTTGTCCTATAGGAATCCCCTATGCTAACCCCAGCACGACAATACTTAACGTTGAGGTCACTTGGTGCTCCTGCTGTTCTCTTGTCTTTGGCCATGCAAGGGGTCTTCCGAGGATTTAAGGACACGAAAACTCCTCTTTATGCTACTGGTAAGAGGAAAATAATCCTTTTTTGTTTTTTCTTATTATTTTATAGTTGGATTGACGTCTTAAACACCAAAGCTTGCCTATCAAATAGAACTGAATGTACACTAGTGTTCATTCACTTTTCTTATATACAAGTATGTACACAACTAACTCTAATCTATTTCTTTTCTCTTATTTAATTTAGTGGCAGGAGATGTAACAAATATCATTTTAGATCCGATTTTTATGTTCGTATTCCGTTTAGGTGTGAGTGGTGCGGCTATTGCCCATGTTGCTTCTCAGTAAGTACTACTTTATTTTCTCTCCCAGACTTCCAGTAAATATATTTCATCTGGTTTCTTTGTGCGGGAGCTTAAACCTTTCTTATTTTCTTCAGTTACAGATTATGTCTGCATCTTTTTAACCTTAGCCATTTTTTGGTTTCATGTCTCACAAAACTGGTGCTCATTGTAGGTACCTAATATCTCTAATACTGCTATTGAGATTAATGAAACAAGTCGATGTGTTGCCTCCAAGTATCAATGATCTACAATTTAGTCGGTTTCTTAAAAATGGTAAGAAGTTTCTTTTTCCTTCAGTAAAATTTTAATTAGAAACTCTTTTCTTGGGTCTAGAGTCATATGCCCTTTATATTTATTGTCGGTGCCCATATTTGGGAAATCAGCACTTGAGTGACATAACTGGCATGTGTGACATTGTTATACATTTTCTTATTTGTGTGACATGGAGAACATTGGTTATGATTGACTATTCGCTTCCATCCCCTTAAGTTCCAATCAAACAGAAAACGTTGGTTATGAATGACATAACTGGCATGTGGAACTCACCTCCACCCACCAATTCAAATCAATTCCACACATGAAATGGTTGAAGTGCCAATTCCACTGGCAAAGTAGTTATTATGAAGTAATTGGAATGAAGTATTTTACAATTCAGTAATTTTCTTTTATTTGCATTTTCCAAAAATACCCTTTTCCAATTCCACAAGAATTTATTTCCAAGAGAATCCAGTCAAACAGTTGAAATGCAATTCTAGGGAGGTCATTTCCCACACAACATAATCAAACAATAGAAGTGCCATTTCCAAGGGAATTCAATTCCAAGGAAGTGAGCATGGAATTGCTAATTAACTTCCAAGAGCTGAATTCCATGTTATCAAACAGTGCCTTAAGAAATTAGATCAATGCCTGTTGAAATTATGGGCAAAGTTGAAATTAGCATAACCGGCAGGTGGCCTCATGCTTGATTATGCTACGGATATAATCTGTACTTTTGGATTTTAACGCTAGGTTAAAATCTCTTGTAAGTTAAAGTTACACATGGTGGAAATTCTCTTTGAACTCAAAGTTGTATTGACGTGGGACGAATGCTAAAATCCTAATATGCGAATTTGGGATTAACTTTTAGAATGAATTGAATAGCGGAAATATTCAAAATCAAGCAACACATAAAATTAATTCAATGAAATTAATAAAACAATTAGATTAATCCATTTTAGCGTTGCATGCGTAAAATTTTTCGATCTAGAAAAACGGCTTCGATGAAGAAACTCGGAATTCGTTCTAGTTTAGGGCATCAAGCGATAATTGCAATATCGGATTTCCTCGGGGATTTTGAAGGAGATGAAACTTGAATAAATAGTTCAAAAGGGGGAGCTTAATGATATCATGGAATACGATTCTTTTGGGATTTTTGTTCTTTTATCAATGGAAAGAAAGAAAAATAATACCTAACAACTAGAGAAAAGACAAAATAAAAGGATAGATTTCAAGGCTTCACACTAAAGATTTTCTGAAGCTTCACACCACGGCTGTACGTCGGTTTCGCACCAAGTCGCACGAGACACGATTGCTCACTCCTCAAAGTTTGAAGGATTTACTCCCTCGGTTGAAAACTCTGCACAAGCTTTCTAAGGTTTGCACAAAAGCAACTCTCTTTCATTCAATAATCCAAAACTAATTAATAAAGTGCTCACAATGCCTTTATATAGGCTTAGAAAATCCTAAACGACATAAAACTCGCAATAAAAGAGTCCTATAAAAGACTAAAAAGGTAAAAAAAAGAAAATTTTCGTCATTGGGCGAGTCGTCCCACGGCGTCTCTCCCACTATTCACACACACACTTTCATCAGCGTTGTCACTGTTCACTGTACATCCTCATTCACATTTTTTTTTTCTTGGTGTTCCCCGTCAGTCTCCTCCACTCAAAATGTTTCATCACTGATGAAACACGCATGTGGTACTGATCAAGTGTATCGGAACTCGTACGGTGGAACTCCTTGCAAGTCATCCATTAACGTTTTCTGCCTTCTTTCTCTTTATTCTTTTATCTGCCTTCCTCTATGTGATGCTCCCATCAATACTCCCAGGGTTATAAAAATTCATCTCCAATGAGTTAGGAAATTCACAGATGCCACACTTTGGGAGCTCAATTCTTGGTTTGCCTTTCCACGTTGTGAGATACTTCTGATTCTTACCTTCATTGGCATGGAAGCTTGGAAATTCTATGACCTTCTCATTTGACCCTTTCTCATATTACACAGGTAAGGTACGAGATAGAAATTGAGTAAATGGGTGCAGTTGGATTGGGTGATCAATAAGGAATGGATCAAAGGGTAGGGTTGTGGGTTCTAAAATAGGCGTAAGATCCATTTCGACAACTATCGGATAGTTGCTCTTGTCTAGAGGAAAATTTAGACCTTCATCCTTACCCTTTTCCGAGATTGGAAAAGATTCCACATGCTCAGAACCATCAGGAATCAACATAAAATTATTAGTATCAAAGACATCAAATATATTCAATGTGTTAGTATGATCATGCGTATTTCCAATGTCCAATAAATTTAGATTGTTAATCCCATGCAAATCAGAATGATGATATGATCCTACCAACTCTAATGACTCACTTGAGATGGACACATTATCAGCACCGTCCTCGGCAATAGGAATTGTCCTAATGCAACCTATGGCTCTGACCGGAACCTCACCTTCCTCATCACTTGGAGTGCCACATGGTTCGTACACTTCTTCGGGTATCTTGTTGCTCTCTTTCTCAGCATGCTCCTGAATGATCAAGGTTTTACCCTTACTAGGACATTGGGATGCAAAGTGACCAAAACCTTGACACTTATAACATTATTGCGGAGCATATTTAGAACTCTCGACCATTGGTCCCTTTCCTTTGTCAACTTGAGGAATTATGGATTTTAAAGATTGTCTAGAGGCATTATTTTCCTTTTCGATAAGATTAGATTGATGCTCAAATTTGGAACTTAGATCGGCCATGACTGAGGGTGTCGAGATACCGTTCTAATTATTCAACCCTAGCAAAACATTCCTCGAGATCCGCAACGGGATAAGGAATGAGTTCCCTCTGTAACTCTAGTCGAAGACCCATTCGGAATCGGGAGAGGGTAACTTTTGCTGGTTCATCGACATCGGCCTAGGTCATCAGATCTTCAAACTGATCGATGTACTCTGTGATTGGGGAGTCTCCTTGATGTAATGACTGCCACTGATCAAGAATACGTTCATCATATAATGCGAGAACGTATTTTTCGTACAATTGAACTTTTATTTCAGCCCACGTGGAAATAGCACGAAGACCCTGGATTTGCTTACGACACTCCACTCCCAACCAATAAAGTCTAGCTTGACCCATAAGCTTGACTTTGGCAAATCTAACCTTGCGTTCTTTGGACATGGAATACCACTCGAAGTAGTTTTCCATGCTGGCGACCCACTTAAGAAAGACCTTGGTTTGTCTTTTTCCCGTCAAAAGTAGGGGCGCCCATTTTCACTGATTCCATGGCCTTATCGTCCAGATTGGTTTGGACCTCACGTCGGGGAGGAACATCTCTCCTACGGTCACGGTTGTTGACTCTATTGTGATTCTCAGCGATGAACTCGTTGATCTCTTCAAAACAGGTTTCTAAAGTCTCATACCTAGCTTGTTGATCAGCGATGTGCTCATCCATCCGGGTTTGACTAGTGGCCACCTTAGATGCAAGATCTCTAATCAGAGCCTCTAAGGTACTAGTATCCATGACGGAATTATGCAAGACAAAATATACTAAAATCAAGTGAACCCTAAAATCTATATGACACGGACAACCCTAAACTAAAATTGTGCTCTGATACCAAAACTGACGCGGGACGAACGCTAAAATCCTAATATGCGAATTTGGGATTAACTTTTAGAATGAATTGAATAGCGGAAATATTCAAAATCAAGCAACACATAAAATTAATTCAATGAAATTAATAAAACAATTAGATTAATCCATTTTAGCATCGCATGCATAAAATTTTCCGATCTAGAAAAACGGCTCCGATGAAGAAACTCGGAATTCGTTCTAGTTTAGGGCATCAAGTGATAATTGCAATATCGGATTTGATTCCTCGGAGATTTTGAAGGAGATGAAACTTGAATAAATAGTTCAAAAATGGGAGCTTAATGATATCATGGAATACGATTCTTTTAGGATTTTTATTCTTTTATCAATGGAAAGAAAGAAAAATAATACCTGACAACTAGAGAAAAGATAAAATAAAAGGATAGATTCCAAGGCTTCACACCAAAGATTTTTCGAAGCTTCACACTCGGCAGTACGTCGGCTTCACACCAAGTCGCACGAGAAACGATTGCTCACTCCTCAAAGTTTGAAGAATTTACTCCCTCGGTTGAAAACTCTTCACAAGCTCTCTAAGGTTTGCACAAAAGCAACTATCTTTCATTCAATAATAAAAAACTAATTAATAAAGTGTTCACAATAGGCTGAAAACCTTAAACAACATAAAACTCGCAATAAAAGAGTCTTAAAATAATAAAAGACTAAAAAGGTAAAAAAAGAAAATTTCCGTCGCTGAACGGAGTCGTCCACGGCGCACTGTGGCACTGTTCACGGTGCGCTGTCACTGTTCACAATTTTTTTTTTTTTTTTTTTTCTTGGGATTCCCCGTCATGTATCTAAATTTTCCTCATAAAGAAATAGGAACATTTTGAATTTCTATATCACCACTAGCTGTCAAAAGAAATACTATAGCACCAATGTGAGAAATGGTAGTGATGTTTTGGCCGGATGACTTTTGTTTTATGTCTCTAGCATATTATTTACAATGCAGGGCATTCATTCAAAACCATTACCGAGAGTTTTGCAGTACTCAGCAATATGCACAGCCGCTAATGTTAAGTGCAAATATAATACAGTTATTGCTAAAATTTTGCTAGTTAAATGTCAGAGGAGAAATGTGAATATGTCAATTGTATATGTTGGATTAATTAGGTTCTTATCGGTACCTTAAATTGTGATCAATTATTTTGATATATTTGTCATATTTACTGTGTGCGTAATTGGTATTGCTATTTTTTTCCATGACCTTGCAATTGGTGGCATCCCCATGCATTTTTTTTCCGCTTCGTACTTGATGTCTGCCATAGAATTCACTTTCCGCTTTTTATAATTTTTTTGGCAATCTCCCCTCTTGTTTGCCTTTCCTTAAGGTTACATTTTGATGCAGCCCATCTTAGAAATCATGATTTGAAATCTTAGTATTCAATGTCATTAGCCTAGCTTAAAAACAAACATATAATGTCGGATACAAACTCATATATGGTTGGACAGACAATCTTATGTAGAAAGGATTTGTATCTCTTCTTATTGTCTGATACAAATGAAACAAGTATTTAAATACATTATGTATTGAATCTGATGATACTTAATCCATGGTTAGAGTAGGCCCATTTTCTTATTGATTTAGAAGTAGTAACTATATGCCTATATTGTCATTTTCTCCTCTTAAAAGTGTAACTAAGGTAGTGTATCCAGGATTCTCCAGTTCCCAAAATAAAGGTTGTTAGATTTGAGTGTACAACCCATCAGTTATACTCCCGAGTTTGCCACACCTTGCTACTATTTGAGTGTACAACTCATCAGTTGTATTCCCGAGTTTGCCAAACCTTGCTACTATTTGAGTGTACAACTCATCAGTTGTATTCTGAGTTTTCCACACCTTGATACTTTCTTACTACCTTATGGATGGTTTAACTAATTTTGTACAGAGTTTAAAGCTAATCTCTAAATAGTTACTTGGTTCTATTTTATTTCGTATTAGGGGTAGTTTGTAAATTATTTAGTGTTGGGACTTCATAAATCCTTTTTGGGAGTAATTTTTTATTTCAAAATAAACTATGTTATTATTTTAGTGTTTTTCTCTTGTAGAAGGTTTGAGGTCTTTCCTCCATGAAAAACCATGCAAAAGAAATATATATCCCTAAAAAATCTGTGTTATTTGGTATCACTGCAAATCCATTCCATTGTTTGTTGTCAATCATTGCAGCCACTTAGCTGATTAAATGCTGGAATTTTGGGGTTTTTCTTTTTAAGAAAAATATTGACGTATATCTAGACCGTTTATCCTCCTGTATCATTTTGTGCTTCTCAACAAAGCTCTACCAGGGCCTTTGGATTTTTCCTCTTCGAGAAAACCCTTCAGAGGACATATCTAAAATCCCTCGATCTTTTCTTATATCAGTATGGTATCAGATCTGATATGATCACGCTATTGGCTTTGCGAGTTGATTGTTGTTAAGAGTGCAGAATTGCTTTCTGTTGGATTGTGGATCTACATGTAGTTGATATGTAGTGAATGTCAAACATCATTGACTTGACGGTTCAAACTCGCTAGAGTCAAGTTATTCCCACCCAAATGAATGATGCCGTTCAATTCCAAAAAGGCTTTTTTTTTTTTGATAGATTCCGAAAAGAATATAATACAATCAGACTTTGCTTTTTCTCATTGGGAGCGTGTGTCAATATTTTAGAAATGATTTCGTATTTAGTTTTTTTCTTTTTTTTTATAGGTAAGCTGGGATTAGGTTCTGTGTGATTAGTTTCTAATCACACAGAACCTGTGACCTAGAGTTTGCAGGTTAGCTTTAATTAGTTTGTTTCATAATCAGGCAGTTGCTAAAAGAAAGTTTCTAATTGTGGGTAGTTTCTTAATTGTGAGAAATTATCTAATTTAGTTAGGATAAGGGAATCGTAATTCCTGTATATGTCCTGTGTGATTATTGTAATAAGCAATTTTTTTTTTTCAAAATATAGAGATTTTGTTATCGTGGGTGTTTCATGAAGAAAAACCCCTTGCAAGAGGGCCATTACCATCCACGATAACTAGCAAAAGAAATCAAGGTCCCTGGAGTCTCTTTGCAGTTACATCTCTATTCGTTCGTCCTTTTACACATCAATGATCATAGACTCTATGTAGCAGCTGTTCCCTTCTTTCCATCCCTAGAAACTATTGTTTAGACGAGATCTTCCAAAATGAATTTAGCAGATCTGTGATGGATAGTGAGTGGTCTCTTTCATGTGACAATGAGATGTGTGACTAATGTTATGGTAATCTGCTTTATTTTTCTCAATTTTAAATGTGGAAGCTTCTCAAATGCAAATGGAAACTTATCGAAAATGACAGGAACTGCTATTAATAGTTTTTTCAAGAAATTTTGTTGAGATACTGATTTTTCCATCAAGCTTACTTTGCTTTCGTAATTGGATTCAGGATTTTTATTGCTAGCGCGGGTGATAGCTGTAACATTCTGTGTGACCCTGGCAGCATCTATGGCTGCACGCCAGGGTTCCACTCCCATGGCAGCATTTCAAGTCTGCTTGCAGGTTTGGTTGGCAACATCTCTTCTTGCTGACGGACTGGCTGTTGCAGCACAGGTTAGCAATGGAATCAACTCACTGAATAATATATCTTGGCTATAAAAAACCTTATTAACTTATGCATGACAGAGCATCATCATTTTCTTATCTGTTAATGAATTATTATTTTTTTTAATCAACTTTTATATATTAAGAAATAAGTGTAGAATATCTACCATTGTCACAAAGTGGGAAGTCGGCAATAAATCGGCAAGGGTCTAAGTCAGGAAAATTTGTCAAAAAATGGTCAAGTAAAAACAATTGGGAAAAATAAAAAACTCAAAAAATATTAAAAATATATCATAATATATTTCCAGTTAAAATAGCGGTTTTAATGTACAAAATAGGCAAAAAGGGGTATGCAATTGAGGAAAAGGGGGTATGAATTCCCTAGTGAATGTAGATTCTGTGGTATAGCGGATGAGACAGCTACTCATCTGGTTTTTATATGTAAAATTGCCTCTAAATTATGGGGGATTGTTTTCTCCAATGGTTTGTAATTAGTAAATGCTTAGATGAATCAAAGGTTTTGCTGGCTGGCTGGGAAACCCATCCAACAGATGCGCTGGCACACTTTGGACCGCTTTGCCTATGGCAATTTTCTGGGAAATCTAGAAAGAGAGACAAACGAATCTTTGAAAAACAAGTTCCAGACTCTCAAATCTGTAATAAATGCAATTACTGGTGATCTCTATTGGTGGTGTTTCTCCGATTCTTCTAGGGAGGCCTTATCAGTGGCCAAAGTTTTGCTAAAGTGGGAGCAAGTACGACTGCCAAAGCACTGTTCGAGTTTGTACCCTCCTTTGAAGGGCAATTACATCTTTGTTTTTGTCTGTTTCACTTTTCGGTCCCTTGTTTTACTCCGCTTTTTTGTTTTCCCTTTTCTTATTTTACTTGGCTAAGCATCTCTCTGCGGTCAATTTAATGTGGTAAAAGAAATTAAAAAATTACAAATAAAATAAAAACGATCTAGAGAACTTATACTCTCGAATTATTTCCATTTTTTTCAAGTTTAACCTTTTCATTGACAAAGTAGTTGTGATTTATAACATGTCTAGTTTGAACTGCTTTCGGAATAATCTTGATGATTCAGACTTTTTTCAGGCAATTCTTGCAAGCGCATTTGTTCAAAGAGATTATGACAAGGCAAAGACCACTGCTTCTCGAGTGATACAGGTATGCATTCCCTTCTTTCCTTTCTCTTTAAATCTATGATATTTATATTTTGATGAAAATACCATTGTGATTACTCTTGATTGATCAGAGACTATTGCCATTAAATTTAATCTATGTAATCTATCTGCTTTTATTTTGCAGTTGGGTCTTGTTCTGGGATTGTTCCTTGCTGCCGTACTATCATTTGGATTGCAGTTCGCATCGAGATTATTTACAAAGGATGCCAATGTGCTGAATCTGATGCGGATAGGGATCCCGGTATCTCTTCATTCTTTGGAAAATAAGAGAAAATATCCTCCATGCTGCACAGGCTTCTGTTTTTGTTTGATGGTGAACTTGGCTATTAATAATACAGTGTGGTTCGGTAGGGATATTCAAGTCATAAAACCCTGATGCTTGAATTGACAAATACCCCCTTGCCAAACACAATCATTTTCACAGCCAAGTTTAGTTTCAACCAGGAAATTCGGAACCTCTATTCTCACCCACCTATTTACTGAAAGTGCCCACTTAATGAAAGCTAGCGCTAGCACCCACCACACGGCCGGACGCCATTAAGTGGGCGCTTTCAGTAAACAGGTGAGTGCGAATAGTGGTTCCCGAATAGTTCCTGACCATGCTTTTTAATTTGATAACTAATATTTCCTTTCCATGTAACCACAGTAGGTCCAATTTCTGGATAAAATGTTGAAGTTCCTATTCAATTTAACTGTTCTTAAGCCAAAATATCTCTTTATTTTCTCAGTTTGTAGCCATTACTCAACCGATTAATGCCATGGCATTCGTTTTTGATGGCATCAACTTTGGAGCATCTGATTTTGCATATTCTGCTTACTCCATGGCAAGTCTTTTACCCCATATCCCTCCTGCATATAATATCATTTTTTAAAAGTAATTCATTCTTCTTTTCTGTGAGGATGAGATAAATTGTTATTTATGAATTGTTGTTTCTTCAGGTCCTGGTGGCCATTATTAGCATTATGTGCTTGTTTCTTCTCTCCTCAAATTATGGTTTTATTGGAATTTGGGTTGGTTTGACGATCTATATGAGTTTGCGCATGTTCGCTGGTTTCTTAAGGTAATGTTCAATTTCGTACTTTTTTCTATTTATCAATTGTTCTAAATCTTACCAAGCCCCCCAAATTCACTTGTAAAAATATGTGCTATTTGTCATACAATTTGTCTGAACTTGTCGCTCAACTTATCTCATCTCTACTTACAATCCAACTTTGAGGTTGTGGGTTCAATCCAACTTCCCTATAGAAAAAACAAAACGAAAAAAAATGCTGCTTGCAAATTCAAGGATAAAAACATTGCTTCATGTTTTCCCTCAGGCCCATTTCTAGGGTTCTTCTGGAATTGTGTGAAGTTTTCGTAGAGCCATTTGCATTAAGATGAAATGACAGTATAATCTCCCATGATCTTTGAATGTGGAAAGGATAGTTCCAATTCCACCTTGAAACCCAGTTTGTGGCAATATTAGTTAATATTCCAAAGGTATATTAAGATGGGAGCTTAGAAATAAGATTTGGTAGTAGGTGGACGGACCGTGTACTAAGGACAGGGCATAGGGTAATCTCCCTCCACCAAACTGTTTAAACTTTGGGCGATGTGCAGGTCTTTATGAGCGTCAAATCAGTGAAAGTACATTTTTTGCCTGTTTGGCTTGGCGAGATCGACCCCCCTCACTGTTCAGGCGACCAATGGTGGAACCAGGATTTTCTTACAAAGGGGACAAGTTGTGGTCGACAGAGAAAATGACTTATACCAGTTTAGCGTCCAGTGACTTGGTACTTGAGTCACTTTTTGGGTTGTGTGTCATGTGAAATTAACACATGAACTGCCTAATAGGTGCACCATGATCTAAAAATTTTTGGTATAAAATATAGGGACAAAAAACTATCTCCATCATTCAGTTCAAAGTTGTCAAATGCTATCTACATGAGTGGCTACCATATAAATCCAACATATCATTAATTTTAAATGGTGCTTGACTACATTTAAACCAGTCTGATCAGATGATTTAAACCACTTGATGGGATTTCTTGTGGACTGTTGCCTGGGCATCCAATTGGTTTGTTTTTCAGGCTAGCCTGGTTACCCGATCTGGATCGCTAGCCATGTGCACCTACAGGATAGTGTACACCATGTAGCATTATATGATATAGGGTGTTATTACTCTCATAAAATATAATATTCTGTTTATTGGAACTCTAAATTTTTTTCATCTCCTACATTTGCAGGATAGGGACGGCCAGGGGACCCTGGAGATTCCTCCGAAATTAGATTGAAGCCTCTATCTTGGCTGCTTGCAGCTGTTTTGAGATTTTATAATGTCTGAAAAATAATGTTTGATGTATCATATTCTTCCTCTATCGTTAATGTATATATTTTTGGCTTCGTCGAACTTCGTCTAGTTATATCATAGAAGGATAAGAAGCAAATGGTGAACAAAGAGCTGTTATTAGTTGGTACTTAACACCATGGAAATATATTAGTGTCCCATATTCAATCATCAGTTGGTAAATGTGCTCTTAAATCTAGACCTTCGGATCAACCCATCCTCGACGGGCCCGGTCCAAAATATTGCAAGGATCAGGCAACTGTAAGCACAATTCCACGCAGTAAATCAGTTCCTTTTGTTTGGTCAATAAAGATGTGCAAAGGTTTGGGAAAAAAGTATACGCTTGGTGGGTTATGGTCCATCCAAGAGTACCTGATTGATTGTGCGATCTAGTTGTTTTATACATCGCCATCATCAGTTATCCCATCTATTTAGGGTCTGCTTTGCAAGTCTTATTTCTTGGCTCGTTTCTTCTTAATGTTAAGCTTTTTATAACTTCGCAAGCTTTCATGTCCCTTCTTATGGCTTACTTTAGGTCTCCGTTTGATTGTTTTATACACTCACCTTTGGTAAACGGGTGATTTGGAGTTTTTCTTAAGTGGGTCAAAATCTCGCTTTTCCGATGCATATCATCCGAGCTCTAAACAGATACGTATCGGACGATACGTATCGGAATAGTAACTTACCGGACGATACATTGAATGTATCGTCCGGGCCTTCCCATACAAATTGGATGATATGGTACATTGAATGTACCATATCGTCCTAGTCCAATACCGATACGTATCAGTATCGGACGATATTTTGATCTATGGTCAGAATTCTATAGGCGTCATTAGTTTAGATTACATTCAAAGATTGTACCATTGAATAACTTGTACCGTTTGATCAGGAGCCTAAAAGAGTGTTCAAATGGGCAGTGAAATAGTGTAGTGGCAACCAAGGTATCAAAAATCGGCTGATACCGATAAGTCTTGATTTTTGGTCAAACCGATACGTATTGGTATCGCTGATATGTATCGGGTTTCGGCCGATACATTTCGGTTTCGATTGAGACTTTTAGTTTCTCTTTTTTTTAGTTTTTAAATTGGCCAATATGTGTCGGCCTCAGGCAAACCGACACCCAAGACTGATACTGCTTTTGATACCTTGGTGGCAACCTTCTACATTGAGGCCCGTGAACTGCAAGTAGATGCACTGATTGATTGCATCTAATTTTATGCTTGCATCTAATTTTATACACCAAAATAGATGGCCCGTGAACCACTGCAAGTAGATGCAATCAAATCCTCTAAAAGGAAGTCCGCTCTTTTTGCTCACTTCTTCAATGCTTTTTCGGTTCTCGCTCACACTGACGGCGCTGTCTCACGATTGGGAAAACAGAGAACTCCTCTTTCTGTTTTTTCTTAACCAGAGATGTGAGGACCATCTCTACTTGTGATATACTGCCAGTCAACCTTTACAAATTCAAAAGATGCTCTTTTTTGCCGCACGCTACTTAATAAACTTCCTTAATACACACCAACCTTTGCTATAGACACACCAATTTTATTTTATTATTATTATTATTTTTTTAATTTAGCTTTGTCCCCTTTAGCTGATAACCATAGAGGAGCTTATGGTTGTTGAGATTGAAACAATGGTTGCTGAGAAGTCTAAACCAGTTCCTTGCCCTTCCTCTCATCCTTTCCGTGTCTACTTCACTTCCCCGCCGAATTCCTATATTTTAATGGCAGAGTCATGATTTTTCTGATGGGATATCCCTTATTATCGTAAGATAGTAATAATAATACAGAATACTTCAATGGTATGAAATCAAAATTTGCAATTTAATGATAGGAGATTATTTAAACACTATATGAATGCCTATTAGGAGTTATTATCCCTAAAAATAATTATACTTCGAGTAATAAATTAGGGCTTTTATTTTTTATTAAAAAATAATAATTATAGCATATATTTGACTTCAGTGAAAAATCGACTATAATATGAGATCTTAGTGTTGGCAATCGAAGAGTGAATGAAATACCATAGAAAGAGATGGGTGGCTAAGATTTGAGAGAGAGAGAGAGAGAGAGAGAGAGAGAGAGAGAGAGAGGGCAAACGTTGGGACTTGGCTTGGGGAACCAAGAGAGAATTTTGGGATAGGATTTGGGGAGAGAGAGAGAGAGAGAGAGAGAATTTGAGATTTGGGAACCAAGAGAGAAAGATAAAATTTTGGGAGTCTATTTCTGATAAAAAAAATTATGGATAAAAATATATGTTTTGAAGCAATCTTAAAAGGTTTTGGGATTTGGGGGATCCTTATTAAAAGATCTTGCCCTTAAAAATATGGAACTTAAAAGGCTTTAAAGAAAAAAAACTTGGGACCACTGCTCAACTGACTCTCGATTTTACTCGCTTTTTTTTTTTAATTTTTTTTATTTTTACTATTCATAAATTTTAAAAAAGATAATTTCTATCTTCATTTCTAATCCTCGACGGATACCAACTACGGCGGTGATGTACAGAGCAGTGAGTGCGTCTGGCCATGTCGGGAGTAGCGGTCTCATTTGAGAGCATCTCTAGCAAGGAGAGCTAAATTTGGGTAGCTAAACACCGCTTTAGCTACTATTACAGCACTTTGGCTACTACTACAGTAAAAATCACTTCAGCAAACACTCTATTTTAACTACTCATATCTTTAAAATATTATTTTTCATTCTTGTTTTATTATATTTTATTACCCACATTTAAGGATGCAAAATCGGTATACTAAACCGAACCAAACCCGAAATTTTCGGTGTTCGGTTCGGTACACCCCAACCCGAAACCGAATCGAAACCCATTTGGTTCGGTTCAAATATTTTTTTTCTGAAATCAAAACCGATTTGGTTCGGTGTAGGTAAAGTACCTACTTTTTTATTTTTTTAGGGTATCTTTTCATTTTTTTCGGGGCTTTTTTCAGCTTCAAGCCACCCAAATCGAAACCGAACTGAATTGGTGTTCGGTTCGGTTTGTTTGGTTCAGTTTGTGTCGGGTTTTGGTTCAGTTGAATCTTTTTTTCTGAAACTGAAACCAATTTAGTTCGCTGTAGGTAAAATACCTACTTTTTTTTTTTTAGGGTATTTTTTTTGTTTTTTCGGGTTTTTTTCACTTTCAAGCCACCAAAATCGAACCAAATTGGGGTTCGATTCGGTTTGTGTCGGGTTTCGGTGCAGTTCGGTGTAGGTAAAACACCTACTTTTTTATTTTTTTAGAGTATTTTTTTATTTTTTCGGGTTTTTTTTGCTTTCAAGCCACCCAAACGTAACCGAATTGGGGTTTGGCTCTGTTCAGTTTGTGTTGGGTTTCGGTGCGGTTCGGTACGGTTTGGGACCCTTGGGTTTCAATGCGGTATCGGTTTATTCTTATTTTATTATTCTACTACTAGATAAGAAAGAGAGAGGGGAGAGAAAGAGAGTTATCCTTTAAAAAAATATTATTTTAATGTTTAACTGCTGCTACAGTAATAGACGAGTGAGATAGCTTCTCTTATGAAGATGCTCTGACGGATCATGCGACTAGAGTGGCCATGCACCACCGCAAGCCCGCAAGCTATGGGTTAAGGACCAGGCTCTGGCAGAAGATAGGGGTTTCCAGCGTTTTGAGTATGAGAGAATCGGAATCGGAGAAGTCAAGATTCTCTAAAATCCAATGAATGTAGATTTGGTCTGTCAAACATTAAATCAAGTTTAACCAATTGGACCTGAACGAAAACTAGCAACGGATCTGATGGACGTGGTGTCACTCTATCACACATATTATACATATTTAGAAGGAAGCAATAACGATTTTTGTTTTCTGTCTTAGTAACTAAATTGTATAATATAATTTGATTCTGAACTTTCTCCCGGACAACAAGATATTTTATATCAATATATTTGGAACCCCCACTAATCTTGTTGTTATTGGAGATAGCAATCGCAGCGGAATTGTCACAAAAGATTCTCAGTGGCTTTGAAATAGTATCAACAACTCGAAGCCCTGAGATAAAATTCCTCAACCAAATTGCCTCACATGTTGCCTCAAAACATGCAACGAATTCTGCTTCCATAGTGGACGAAGTAGTCAACGTTTGTTTAACGCTCTTCCAAGATATAGGTCCACCTGCAAGCATAAAAATATAACCCGATGTGGACCTACGAGTGTCTTGACACCCAGCATAGTCAGCATCTGAATAACCAATAACTTCAAGGTTATTCGACCTTTTGTATGTGAGCATGTGTCCTTTAGTCTCTTGTAAATAGCGAAAAACCTTCTTAGCCGCTTTCCAATGATCTAAACCAGGATTACATTGGTACCTGCCAAGCATGCCAACTATATACGCTATATCTGGACGTGTACAGACTTGTGCATACATGAGACTCCCAACTGCCGATGCATAGGGAATTGTCTCCATCTGTTTTCTCTCCAGATCGATCCTGAGACTCTGAAGTAGACTAAATTTATCACCCTTAATGACAGGGGCAACAGTAGCAGAACAATTGTGCATGTTAAACCTTTTAAGAACTTTATCAATATAAGCTCTTTGAGACAATCCCAATATGCCACGGGCTCTATCTCGATGAATCTCAATTCCTATTACGTAGGAAGCTTCACCAAGATCTTTCATATCAAAACTCTTTGATAAAAAGTTCTTTGTCTCATATAACATGCCCAAATTGCTACTCGCAAGTAAGATATCATCAACATATAAAACAAGGATGATAAACTTACTCCCACTGATTTTAAGATATATGCATTGATCCACAGTATTTTCTTTAAAACCAAAATTTGAAATGACTTCGTGAAATTTTAAGTACTATTGTCGAGATGCCTGCTTTAAACCATATAGAGACCTTTTGAGTCTACAAACTAAATGACTCTCCCCCTCAACCTGAAAACCTTCAGGTTGTGTCATAAAGACATCTTCATGCAAGTCGCCATTCGTAAAAGCGCTTTAACATCCATTTGATGCAATTCTAAGTCAAAATGAGTTACTAATGCCATAACTATCCGAAGGATTCCTTTCAGAGACAGAGAAAATGTCTTTATAGTCTATTCCCTCTTTTTGAGTGAAACCTTTAGCGACTAACCTGGCATTGTATCTTTCTATATTACCTTTGGAGTCTTGCTTGGTTTTAAATACCCATTTACAGCCTACAGGCTTGACTCCATTAGGTAACTCATAAAGATCCCAGACCGAGTTATGTTTCATTGATTCCAACTCATCTTTCATGGCTTCGAGCCATTGAGTGGATTTGTCGCTCTTCATGGCTTGGCTAAAGGAAACAGGATCTGATTTCTTTCCAAAATCAAACTCACTCTCATTTAGGTAAACTATATAATCATCAGAAATGGCAGGCTTCTTTGCTCTCTCTGATCTACGCAATGGTAGATCATTGGCAGTCGCCATGGGAGCAAGAGCCTCCTCAATGTGGGGTGTGTCAATAGGTATAGCCACAGGTGCATCAACACTGGCTTGAAAAACTGGTGTTGGTGTCACTTTTTCTTGGATAAAAGGGATAGGAATTATAACCCGATTCTCCTCAAAAGTGATTTTCCTAAGCTCTATACTCCCACTGATCTCACGATCCTCAAAGAATTTTGCATGTCTAGTCTCAACAATTCGGGTACTATGAGTGGGGCAATAAAATCTGTAGCCTTTTGATCTATCAGGGTAACCAATGAAATGACAACTTATAGTTTTAGGGTCCAATTTTCCTAATTGTGGGTTGTACACCTTTGCTTCAGCGAAACAACCCCAAATGTGTAAATATCCTAAAGTCGGTTTTCTTCCTACCCATAGCTCATAAGGAGTCTTAGGAACTGCCTTACTAGGAACTCGATTTAGGATATACACCGCTGTTTTCAAGGCTTCTCCCCACAAGAATGTAGGCAACGTAGAGTTGCACAACATGCTTCTCACCATATCCATAAGAGTACGATTTCGTCGCTCAGCTACACCGTTCTGTTCAGGTATTCCCGGCATGGTGTATTGAGCGACAATGCCATGCTCTTGTAGATACAGGGCGAAGGGTCCTGGATTGCGACTTGTTTCAGAGTATCTACCATAGTACTCTCCGCCTCTATCAGATCTCACAATTTTAATCTTCGAATTGAGTTGTAACTCAACTTCGGCTTTATAGATTTTAAACATATCCAGGGCCTCAGATTTCTCGTGAATGAGAAATATATAACCAAAACGAGAATAATCATCAGTGAAGGTAATAAAATACTTTTGACCACCAATAGCGAGAGTTGGAAACGGCCCACAAATACAATGTGAACTATTTCCAGCAAACTCGTACTTCTGAGAGCCCCTTTCTTATTAGTCTTTGTGAGTTTTCCTTTAACGCAATCAACACAAGTATTGAAATCAGAGAAATCGAGCACATCGATTATATCATCTTTAATTAACCTCTCCATTCTATCCTTAGATATATGGCCTAAACGTTTATGCCATAAAATGGAGGAGTTATCGAGTGCTTGTTTTCGTTTCTTACTTATTTTATCATTCACATGTATAGAAACTAAAGATTGGGCGTAAGATGAATCCAAGTTCAACTGATAAAGATTGCCCATTAATGAGCCACCACCCACAATATCGGAATTGAATAATAGAGTAAACATATTATGTCCAAATTTAAATTCAAAACCTAATGAATCCAATTTAGAAATTGAGATAAGGTTTCTAGTGATCGAACATAAATAGTATCAACTAAATCCAAAATGAAACCACTATCTAAAATGAGACGGAGAGTCCCAATGGCCTCCACGTGCCTTCTACTCCATTCCCGAGTTTGATGGTACGTTTAGCCTTTACTTAGCTTCGGATCGAAATCCCGCATTGAATTACTTATGTGAATAGTTGCACCGTAATCTATCCACCAAGTATTGCGTGGAGCATCAACATAAAGTGATTCAAAACATACAAAAGCAAGGTCATTACCTTTCTTAACTAGCCAATCTACTATTGACAATCCTTCTTAATGCGTCCCTTCTTCTTACCGACGTGACACTTGATGTCAGAAGTAGATGTGCTAGCCTCTCCTTGCTTGGTTTCCGGTGGCGCTGCCTTCACGTTCTTTCCTTTATATTGTCCGATTTTTGAAATTTCGTTTCGATGGGCCAAGAGCGGCGTAATGGGCACTTTCAGGTTTTTCAGCCCGAAGTCGTTCTTCTTCTTGGACACAGTGAGCGATTAACTCGTTCATCTTCCACTTCTTGTTTTTTTTTTTTTTGAGAACCAGAGTTGCAGGGGCTGCCGGACCGAGCTCACCAGCGCTTCCTCACACCGCCCGCCGATAGTGGTCGGTTGGCCGGTCTTGCAGGCCGTCGGCCGGTGCCTTTCCTCACGGAAGAATCTGCGCCGGGACCGGGCCCAAAGAAGCAAAATATATATTTTTTTTTTGATTTGCAAGCGTGCAGACTTAAGGGCTTACCATGCCCACTGTGCCCAGCCGGTCGGTCTGCAACCAATCGGCCCCGATCTTGGGACGTCGTGGGTGCACCGGATGGTGAAAAGGCCACCCAAGACCGACCGTCGACCACAAAACCAATTTTTTTTTTTGATTTGCGACCACCCCGCTCCTCGTGACTGCACTGAGGGTCCGTGAGCCATCCGAAAAAAAAAAATAAATAAAAAATAAACCACCGGCAATCCCCCCTTGTTTTTTTTTTTTTTTATAAAACAGCCATATAAAAAAAAAAAAAATAATAAAAACTCATTTTAAAGTTTTGACCGATCATAACGCCAATCATGGCTCTGATACCAATTGATGGAGTCTAAATGGATCTGGCGATCCGACCATCCAAAATTAAGCCTAGAGATCTAGGCGCACGATCAATCAAAAACCAATAAATATACAAACTATAAATATGCGCACCTTGAGCGTTAGCCATTGATGGTTGCCGATCTTCAACGATGTTCTCGCGTTCAATGTCTCCTAGCACAATGGGGATGCTCTCGCCATTAGGGAGGATTGAATTACGTCGAGCTATCGTTGGGACCAGGCACCCCTTATATTTATAGCCAAAGAGTCCTATCCCATTAAGGACTGAAATTGCTAATTGTAGTGTGATTAGAAATCACAATCATACTTTAACTGAAAGACTCAATAAGCAGTTGCCTATTCTCTTCAAACTCACCAGAATAGCAATTGTTCATCTTAAGGTTGATCTTATACCATTCACTGGTCAACGGATTTGACCATAGTGATGGCCACAAAAATAGAAACTGCTTACAATGAGCCCACTAAACACTAATCTTAAAAGCTAAGCTTCTCATCAATCTCTCCTTTCATTAGCGCCACCACTATACCCTAACAATAGATACTACCCTACTCAATGGTCTTTTCAAGAGGAAGAAAGCCAATCAAAACCACCATCTCTCATTTCTAGTTTCTCTAGAAAAGAAAATGGATCTTCAATCATTTTGTCGACATTAATATAAAAAAGGGTTTTAAAAAAAAGCTGAAATCTCAACAGAAATTATTATATGTACCAATGAGATCATTGGATGATTGGAGTGCATTCATAACTGTGATTCAAAGTTTATGGAAGTCACTGATTCTTTTATATGGTAGACCATAGCTAAGTTTGAAAGGCTTACACCTCCGTCTGATCAACCTAGATGAAATTTTTGGCTAGTTAACTTAGTGCCTCTAAATCTTGCAGACCAAAAGAAAATAAATCTATTTAGTTGGCTAATTTTTACGGATTGGATACTTGGATTCATATCTCATTATCCCGATGTTGAAGTTTAGTCCCACAACCGGTATTAATCATAATCTTATCTCTCCTCTTATAAGATCTTGGGCTCCTTCACTCATAATTAATTGGTTTTGAGATGAATTTGAAAATTATCTTATTATAATATCAGAGCAGACCAACACGTGTAAGGGCGTGTTGAAGTTTAATCCCATATGTCATGTATTAATTATAGCCTTGTCTCTCTTCTTATAAGATCTTGGGCCCCTCCACTCATAACTAATTGATGTTGAGATGGATGGTCAAATTAGTTACGCGTGTGGGACGAGTTGAAATTTAGTCAATCATGGTCTTATCTATCCCTTATAAGATCTTGTGCCCTCTACTTATAACCAATTGATTTGGAGATGGATGCTCAAATTTGTTGCGAAATATCATAACCGTCCGATGAAGTGGCTAGAAGTGGAAAGCTTCCTACGAATAATGTTTAAGAGCCCCATTTCTTGTATGTTTAAAATGGCAACCAAATGGGTAACGTGGACAATGTTGTCATGGAGATAAATGACCTCATAGTCACAAACTTTCCCGAATTTTTTTAGAAATTTACATTTAAAGGTTGGTGAATTTATCATGAATTATCTTATTTATTCATTCATTTTTTATCGATATCGAATTATTCTCAAATTTTTCTAAAATTTAGCAAAATTTGCAGTCAACATGTAAATTATTTGCAACCTTTTCAGACACTTTCTAATATATTTAAAAAATAATACTTTTAAAATCTTATTCTCAAATTTTTACCAATCTCGAATTATTCTCAAATTTTTCTAAAATTTAACAAAATTTGCGATTAATATGCAAATTTTTCTAAAATTATCTGCAACCTTTTCAGTCACTTTTTAATATATTTAAAAAATAATACTTTTTAAATCTTATTTTCTATTTTTTTTTTCTCCAAATTGTATTTTCCCGAATTTTAATGATTGTGGATGACCCAAACAAGCAAATACCATGAAATGTTCTTGGTGCTGAGCACCTAATACATCCCAGTTGTAAAACACGGAAGCGGTCGCACTACGCTTTAGTAGTACGTAAAAACAGGCCTAAGATGGCTGAGAAATCATTAAATAAATAAATTTTAAAATAAGCAATGAAAAAGCACGCGAGCTTTGCCATCATGTCCCCTTGCTCCAAAGTTAAAAAGAATTCGGTCGAAAGCATACGAAAAGACGCACTCACCTTAAAATTATATCTCGCACATGAATCATTCATATACGGCTCGGCTCGGCTCAGCTCGGCTTGGCTGAAAATGACTTGGCTGTGCTAACATCTCCGAATGAATATGGGATCGAGTGTTGGTGTCTCTCTTCTAAGATAATTGGATGCCCCATAGAGTTTGTAAATCATAAAATACTCGTTACATGGTGGGGACGACGGCATCCCTTAGAGATTAGTCAAAGCGCAAGCTTAAGATTATCCTAAGTTATAAAAAAAAATAAAAATTACTCTAATGAAAAACTATTAAAAAGCTTGGCAATCTTATAACCTCTGTGAGGACTGAGAAGAGTTGGTGTTCCCATCAAAAAATTTAGGGTACCATTATTTACACCTTTGTGAAAATTTAACCTCGCTCACCTCGTCCTACCCGAATATTGCTTTTGAATTGGACGATGGAGATCATTTTTCATCCCTATCTTTCACAAATAGGCATTGAGATCATGAGTGTATCATCAGACATTCATTTTTTTATTCCATATAGCTAAAGATGCAACCGAGCCGGGCTGAGCTCGAGCTTGGGTCAGCTATAGCTCGGCTCTACCTTATACGAGTCGAGCTAGAACTTGATTCTAGGCCCTTCAAGCTTGAAAAGTCTAAACTCCAGCTCGCCTCTATCAAGATCAAATCAAGCCGAGCCGAGCTTCGTGCTAAATAAATTTTATTATAAAAAAATTACTAACGTTGTTTTAAACATTATCTTCATCTTTTAATAGATTTTTAGTTTTAATAAAATTTAATAAATTAAAGCCCTAATATCTTTTAATCCTTTAGTCCTTTTGGATTTAAGGGATCGATTAGAGAAAAAGGTATTTAAATTTGATGTGTTAAGTATTGATTAAGAGCATAGGTGTTGGTTGTAGGTTTTGATTGGTTGGTCAATTACCTTGCTAGTTGTTGTTCATTGAAACGAGTGAGAAATAGTTGAGAGAGAGAGAGAGAGAAAGAGAGCTTCAATAGAGGATCATAAGGATTATATATTTATTACATATTTTTCGATTATTATAAGGGAAATAAAATAATATATTATTATATATTATTAATCAAGCGGAGCCAAGCCGGGCCGAGCCTAGATTTACAAGCTCAGGTCTAGCTCGGCGCTACTTTAACCAAGCTTTAAATAAAAGCTCAACTCTGACTCTCGAGTCGAGCTTAAGAGAGCAAAAGCTCTCATTTTTGGGCCGAGTTGGCTCAGCTCTCTTGCAACCCTACATATAGCACACATCCTAAAATGTGATCCTCAAATCATGTGACACATCAGGATCAAATGTAATTTTAGGATCACTATTTAAGATGTGTTTTATATGAAGTTTAAAACTAGTCATATGATGGTACGCTCATGATCTAAAAATACATTTTATAGAAGACAGATGAAAAATGGTCTCCATCTTTTGATTCAAAACAGTTAATGCATTATGGCAGAAGGAAATAGGTTAAGGTTACAATTTTATTGGGTGTAAGTAATGGTACCCAAAGGGAGCTTATCACCCATGTCATAAATGTGAAGCTTGTGAAGTTATATGATGCTTCATTTTAGCCACTGAATCTATTCAAGAGCTTATTCAGAGTATGAACACAGGTAGAAGTTATCTTTCGACAAAATTCTATGGATAAACGACCTTGGTGACGATTAAAAAGTGCCGTCTACTTTTTATTAAAACAGAGCTTTCCCCATCAACTCCAAAGTCCAAACGGCAACAAAGCCGACTTAATTCCCCTCCCAAAAAATTAAAAAAACTAACTAGGTAACCGTCACTTTAAATAGGGTGTCAATGGGCCGGGCCAGGCTGGGTTCCTTGATCGGGATTCTTGATGCTAGTCCAGCCCAATTACTAATAGGGTGGGGCGAGGCTGCCCATTTGTTAATCTGGCCAATCTTACCTTCGCCTATACCCCGTCAATAGCTGGTCCGGCTGAGTCGGGTCTGGTAGAGCCGGGCCAGGTTTTATTTAAAATAACTCATTTGATGGAGTCGGGCCAAGTTCAGAATGGGCCTAAAACAAGCCAATTTTTACTCGGGTTTTGGGACTAGCCTATACCTGAGCCTGCTAATAATCGAGCCAGGGCCAGCCCATTTATGCCTCGGGACTACCTACCTTAGCTAACACCTGGCCCACTACAGCCCGGATCGGTCCATGCCAGTCTCTAGCCCGGCCCGTTGAGACCCCAACTTTTAACCCATTTAAAAAGAAAAACCCTCTCGTTTCTCATTTTACTCTCTCTCTCTCTCTCTCTCTCTCTCTCCATGGAAAACCAGACGAGAATCCATGGAGAAGAACAAGAAGCTCTATTCCAATCATACCCATGTGCAGCACTATACTATGTTCAAAGCCCCTCCACCATTTCCCACGCCAACAGCAGCGACTGCCGAAACCACGACCTCTCTCCATATACCCACGACAACTTCATCAACCCCACCACCATTACCACCATCCAAGAAGCCTCTCGATTCACTCTCTCCCGCTACTCCTCCTCTCGCGGATCAAACAACTCATTTCTACACGAGAAGAAGATCGTATACGATCTACGAAGCGATGACATTTGTGTGGAGAATGGCCACCAAAAAAATAGTATGGACGGCCTCCATGTGGACAAAGAAGGAGAAGAAGATAGTGTTTTTTATGGCGGCGATGGTGAAGTGAGAGATGGGTGGTCGAGGTTTATCTATTTTAATTCTTCTTCTTCTTGTTTGTGGATTTGTTTACAGATACTGTGGAGGTTGATGGTGAGCTTGGGAGTTGCATTGCTGGTCTTCTTTTTAGTAACAAAGCCCCCTCACCCGAAAGTGTCACTCAAGGTATGGTTATGGTTTGAATAATTTTGTGTACTGTATTGAGATTTGCTCTCCCTGTATACTAGGGGTGTTTTCGGGTCCTTTCCAGTCAGTTTTGGGGTAAAATCGGAGCCGAACCGATAACTATCGGTTTCTATTTTATGAAATCGGACCGAACCGATAAGGTTCAAAATCGAAACCGAACCATTAGTTATTGGTTCGGTCGGTGTTCGATTTCTAAACCTCAATTTTTTTATTTTTTATTATTAGGAAGCTATTGTCAATTCATAAGAGTCAGATTACTCAAGACTCTGTAGGTTGTTGCCTATATCGCTAATTTGCTATTAATCATCAAAAAGTAGGTGATTGATCAAATGACTAAGAATTTTCAAGAAATTAATGCACCTATCGAACAATCCATATCGATGGGCAGATACACCGATTATTAATACACACTGGTAGGTCTCGACAACATGAATCTATACAGTATTACAGTTCAATCATCCACAGGTAGACCACTATTAGATAGAAGAAAAACTGATAGTAGAATATCAAACAACTCTAACCATCTAATTGTATGTCAAATTTTAGACAATTGATCATAAAATTTTCAACCATCCATTTAACAATCCTCTGATCTGTGAAATGTCGAGCATTTTTTAAATATATGATATGGGTTGTCAATATGTATTATCCAGATCGACCAAACTCATAACACATGACCCTTCATAGCTATTTCATATTTTCATTGCATTACAACTTGTATATATATTCAAATTTTTTGCATTGAGAGAAAATAGAAATCAAAACACATAACCTAAATGATTGAAGCATATTTTTCACAAGCCAATTCAGAAGGTAATGTATGAACAAGATTCATCTAAATACATGCATGCAGATAATAAAAAAATCAAATCGAGGTCTCAATAACTTCACAAAACCCCAATCTCAGGCATGTACCACTATCGGTTTCTTATCGGTTTCTATTTTTCGAAACTGAAACCAAAATCGAACCGATATGTCCCAAAACCGAAAGCGAACCGAAATTCGGGTCAGTTTCGATCGGTTTGGTCGGTTCAGGTCGGGTTCTACAGAGCCCTACTATATACCCATATCATGAGGTTTATCAATACCAAGTTAGCCTCCAAATCAGTCAAACTTTGACCTTCATAGATTATCAGAGGCCCTGATATCTGTATGAGTCCATGTGAAGAGGCATCGGGCAAACCCACATAGAAGAACATGTGCCAAGTTGCTTAAGGGTATGGTTGGGTCCACTATCCTTTGCGGGCCATCTCTCGGAGAGCTATGATATCAAACGTGATTATAGCTACCCGTCAAGCTGTGATATCAAACGTGATTATAGCTTGATATTGGCCTCAAACAAAATTTCTATTATATGATTGATAGTGGGTTAACTATTGAATTGGATAATAACCTTTGACTGCATTAAATCATATGAAAGAGCTAGTATTTTTGCACCAAAGATCTTAAATTATGGTCTTCATATTAGACGGAAATGGCGTTTTCCGCATGACACCAATAGCCAAAATATTAAGTCTTTCATTTAAATTGTGTGAAGGGCCCACTTTATGCACCCAAGTAATGGCTTCCTTTAATTATGGTCCAAAAGGATTACAATGAAATGGTATATAGCCGAAAGTAATAGGAAGATATCAAAAAATTTGGCACTGTCTATGGGTTTTGGTGAGGTCCAGTCGTCCGGATGGTATTCAACTGACTTTAAATCCATCGGATGCAAAAGAACCTTTGCCCTAACTTTCAAAGATCACTTCTAATCTCATATCCAATATCCCCTTAGCATCCAACGGTTTTAAAATCAGTTGAACCCCATTTATAGTTCTATCCGTTGGACCAACCAAAAACTTACACTCTATATCGTCACTAACGGATTGATTAAAATATCATCACTAACCATCCAAAAGTTTTCATCGTACTGTTTTCATCGAAAAAATAGGCCATCCATTTGGCAGCTGGATCGAAGGGAACATGCTATATTATCTCTCCTATGGTGCTTAGGAACATCAGATAGGAGCTCTTAAGAAAATGCTAACTTGTTTGGTTACTCATACTTAAAAAATGTATATGTTGTTATAGATTGCAAGGATTGGACAGTTTGGGTTGGGAGAAGGGATTGATGAATCTGGAGTTACCACCAAGATCATGACCGTCAATTGTTCGTTGGAATTGGAGATTATCAACAAATCTAAGCTCTTTGGCCTTCACATTTATCCTCCAACTTTAGAAATGGGCTTTGGGCACCTCAATGTCGCAACTTGTCAGGTAAAAAGGAATAACACTATATAAATTACTCTATATACAAATTATAATATATAAATTACGCTATATTCATAAAATATTACAAATTATAATACATAAATTACGTTATATTCATAAAATAATAATAATAATAATAATAATAATAATAATAATAGTGATAATTAATAATAAATTACAGGGACAGCATAATTGACTCTATTTTATACTCCATGCTGCGGTCCCCTTCCAGTGGGCCATCTCGTGTACGGCTAGAGATTGGCTCTAGTGAAAGTGCATCGTGATAGGGTTATGAAACAATGTTCTAGCTGACTCACTGACCCTCAAAATATGTGCATGTCAGCTTTTACGGGGATTCAATAGCTAAAAGGTTCTTCATAGTTATTATGGCCTTTGAATCCCCATCATATCGTTGAAAAAATGATGAAGGGTTCCCATCGTAGGCCCAATGTTTGAGCCATGTGAAAGACTTTTTCTAACTGATGCAAATTTTAAAAGTCGCTAAAAATCCCAAAAAGAATATGGACATCAGAGGCTTCAACCCATTTGATCTGAAAAGTTTAATATGTAATAGCCAACTATAGAACGTTGACCCATTCACCCGATTAAAAAGAAAAACTTCACATTTTGGGGACCTGCATCATCTAAGTTTGGTGCAAAAGTTAGTAAAAAACACAACTCAACTCCTTAAAGGCCCATCATCATATTTAACCGTTGATTAGGTAAATCATATGATAACAACCGTCGTCCCAATCTATTCCATGATGCCACTACAAAATATAAAATTATTAGCGACAGATTTTTTTAATAAATAACTGTCGCTATTAATCATGTTGCTACAAAAAACTATCGCTATTATTTTTATAATGGTAGTTTTTTGTAGCAATAGGACTAATAGTGGCAATTTTTTACTAAAAAAAATTACCACTAATAATCCTATTTTTCGTAGTGTGCCCATCTATTAAATGAAAGATCTTTAAATTATAACTTTCACATTAGACGACTTAGATAATATTTTTACTGTTTTATATAGCACATGTCTCAAATAGTGTGCAAATGCAACTTCGTGTGTAAAAGTAATGGCTATAAAATATAAATTAGTAGTTACCGAAGTGACCAAAGCACCAGGTGACTTGATTCATGCGTCAGTTTTGGGACACATGCCATGTGTTTTAATTACGTTTTTGTGGGAATAAAAGATAAAATCTAGAGATCAACTGTCAGATGATTGAGGCGAAAATACATTCTATCATGTGATTTCGAGAAGCAATACCTTCTATATTAAGAGCCACTCTATGGTTGTGTTTGCCTTGCTCTTTGAAAGAGTAAAAAAGAGTTGCTACTCTTCGTTGTCATAAATGAATAATGAATACGGAACATAGAAGGATTGGAGAAAAAAAATAAGGAGAAGTTGTTTTTTGAAACATGAAAAACGCCTCTCTTTAAAAGAGTCGAAAAATCATGTTCTTTTCTTTCTATTTCTTTTTGAAGATGTCATACGATATAGACAGCCCAGATGTATTATCTGTGCAAACTTGCACATAGAGAGGATCTGTTATTGACGCAACACACTAAGAGAAGATGAGAGCAGGTGTGGGGATTATAACCCACGACCTGTTGCTTCCACAAGGGAAAAGTATACCAGTTGAGCTATTACTCAACTAGTAAAAAAAGCATATATGCTCTTTTAAATTAAGAGTTGTTTTCTTATTTTAACGAGCAGCCTCCCTTTTATTTTGCCTTCCAATCCTTCTCTCTCCTCACATTTCTTTGCAATAGCAAACAGGAGTTGCTGCTCTTTTCTAATCTCCCAGAGAGCAATGACAAACAAAGCCTATGCTCTTTAAAATATCGTCTTACCTCAAGGTCAACATGGTGACCAGCTCACAATCGTGCTACACATTGTCCACGATGAGCAAACCACAATATGTCTTTTAAGCTGAGTTTAGTTTATATATATCTCATCTACATATAAAAGATAAAGGAATTCAAAATTTAGTACTCATTTGATTCCTTTCTATTAAAAGGATATTCTTTCGTTCTATCACATAAAACAATAAAGGTTGAGATCAAGATAGCAAAACTCATGTTTATTGTAGCAAAATCTCAAACTATGCAGACTTCATTCATGCGCAACAGAATATAGTTATGAAAGTCCCTAATGATAAAGACTTCATTTTCGTTGGGGGTACCTTTGATTGTGCCTACCCATTCTCTGAAAATGCCCACATCCCAAACCCCTTCAAAACCATTGATTGCTTTGGATCAGATGATGGAGATCATGTTTCAGCCCGATATTTTACAGAATAGATTTTAAGATCATGGCTTACCTATCACACGATCATTTTTTTACTCTATATGTCACAAATCCCAAAACAAATGACCCTTGAATCATATGACACACATTGCGCTCAAATGTGATTTTAGGGTCATTGTTTGGGGATGTGTGACACATGAAATCAAGCAATGGTCGTCTGATAGATTAGTCATGAACTCAAGATGTTTTTTGTGGAATATCAGGGTGAAACATGACGTCCATCATCTGATCCAACGCAATCAATTGTTTTCAATGGATTTGGAATGTGGGCGCAAACAGAGGTACCCATCAACTTATAATAAAAAATGGAATCATATTAACATATAATAATAAATAATAATAATAATAATAATAATAATAATAATAATAAATATAAGGGAGGATTATTTACACCCATCTTTTCATAATACAATCTTTCACACAAAAAAATTGTTGACTAACTTGAATCAAACGATGGAGATAGACTTTTTTCTATCTTAATATTCTGCATAATAGATCTTGAGATCATGTCGCACCTATCTGACAGCTAGATATTTATTCCATAACGCACACATCCCCAAAAGTGACTGTTTGACAGGTGTGTCATGATCTCAAGATCAATTTTGCGGAAGATTGGAACGAAAAATTATCTCCATCATCTTATTTAAGGTAGTTAACGTTTTTTTCTTGTGAAAGAGTATATACTCTTCACAGGAAAAATGGGTGCAAATATTGCCACCTTAAAAATAATTAATTGGTCAAAACTATAGTATAGGTCTTTTTCATGTTAGTGATATCACATAACCTTCCATCCAATTCAAGGGTATTCAAATCAGGTGAACCGGCTTCAAGGATATGCATCTTGCTTACAGTTTACCGCTTTAACGTATTGTCTTCATCTTATAGGCTCCAATTGTAGGCATTTTATTTGCGTTTGAGTTTCATTTTTTTTTTGTCTGTTCAAAATGGAATATAGAGACATAATAAATCTATTTTAATCATTTGTGTCAAAATAGACATAACATATTGATTGCGAAGCAGGATATATAATAAAAATATTTTTTTTTAATATAATAAGTATTAATTAATTCTTTGATATATGTAAACACCCAACCAACACTTATTTGGTGCTTAACAATATTCATGTATCGGTTAAGCAATAGCTCAATTGGTATCTTCTTCCCTTGTGAAAGCATAGGTCATGGATTCTAATCCACACACCTGCTCTCGCCAATTGTGTCGGTCCCCTCTGAGTGTGCTAGGCTAATAGTGAAATCCTCTATGTATGCAAGTTTGCAGAGACACTATATTTGAATTGTCTATGAGGTATGACATCCTCAAAAAAATAATACTTATAATAATATAAGTGCAACTTAATTGCAACTCTTTTTTCTATGAATTGGTATCAAGTGCGTGAACTAATGCACAAATTTAAAACGAAATGCAAAAAATATTTTTAGATTTACATTGTAGTGATTCATTCTCCAAATAAATGAATCTCACGTGCACGGTCCACTATTATATATATATATATATATATATATATATATATATATATATATATAACATTTTATCATAACTAAGATATTTTTTTCTTAAGATTTATCATTAGTTTTTTGTTCTACTAATTTGCTCATATTTTTCTTAAATTTTGAGTTAGCTTGTTGTGTTTGGAATGTGAACCTTGTAGGGTGAAGCGGTAAATGTAGAGAGCAATAGTGTGGTGACGTTTCCACTATACGTGGGAACGAAGAATCGGGCGATGTATGGAGCCGGACGGGCGATGCAAGACATGCTGGAGTCCGGGAAGGGGTTGCCTTTAGAGATCCGTGTGAATTTTAGATCCAAGTTCCCCATCGTGTGGAACCTCGTTCGACTCGTGTTCCAGCACCGTGCCCATTGTCTCCTAGTCCTTGCCGGCACTTACGACAGACCACACCACACCGAAGCATATAATGGCACTTGCACAACCACTACTCATGCTTAACTGGTACATCATATCAGCTACTCATACTTATATATATATATATATATATATATAGAGAGAGAGAGATTATATATATATATAGAGAGAGAGAGAGAGTGTGCGTGTCTAGAGAGAGATTTAAGAGACTAGATTTGATTGCTTTTCCTTTAGGCTGTATTTGGGAACGTGCATTTGTATATGAGAATTTCAAATTCAAGCATTTCAACTCTTGGCATTTCAAATTCAGAGTTTGAAAATCTTGTGTTTGGACGCTTAAGGAGTATACTTGGACTTATTCTTCATATTTAAATATTTTATTAGGCAAATTTTTTTAAAAAATTAATTCTAATACCCCAAATTTTAGTATATACGAATACTAAATAGGAATTTAGATGAGTAGGGTCAACCCGATTCCCAACTCACTCGAGCCGAATTTTTTTACTGGGTCAGGCACATAAACTTCACTCATCCATATGGGTCAGGTCGAGTCAACTATGAGGTTACGTCAGTTCGAGCAAAAACCGGGATGGGTTGGATCGGGTCGACTAAGATAAGTAAGGGTCGCGGGTCGGGTCGACCCAACCCAGTATTTTAGATATAAAGATAATGAAAATTAGTGCTTTTTTAATGGGTCAAGTTTTTCTGGTTAGGCAACGAGTTGGGTCGAGCATGATCACAATTCATTTCTGGTGATGTATGTCATGTAAAATAAATATCTAACTGTTTCATCCCAATCAACTAGATCTGCATCCATTAAAAACTGTGGAAGTTAAAAGTTGCTCATTTCCAATGGCTACAAATCTGGTTGAGCACGATTTCAGGTTCAACCAGTTGGACCTGATCATTACCCATCCCGGTATCCATATGTAAAAATAATAATAAGAAAAAGAAACAAGAAAGGTGGTGATACTATCACACTACTTTATGTTACCCTCACCTCACTCAAACAAAGGAAAAATCTGTTGGTGGATATTTGCAAATCTAAATCCAGTGCTCTCAACAGAGTTATCCAAATGATGGATTTAGATTTTATCAATTCAAATTCAAATTCAACCTATGAAATAACAGTTCCCACACGTAGCCTTACGCAAATCTGCAAGGGCCAACCTCCTATAACAGAAGTTGGGTTGTCAATGAAACTTCAAATATCTTGAATGGTTAAACCTGAGTCAAAATTGGTATCGGGTATCGGTCCATGAAGGACCGATACGAATCGGCCGATACCGACACGGATTGGCCGATTTTTTAAGGAAAATATAGGTATCGGCCAATACCCCATACACATCAGCCGATACAAGCCCGTATCAACCGATACCGAGTTCAATACTCGATACATATCGGCGCCGATACGTATTTGTTTACCGAAAAACCGATACTTATCACCATTGTGTATCGGTATTGGCCAATATTTGATACCATAATTAAACCACAAGGGGTTTGGCGTGATGGCCAGGTACCTGCCTCAAGAAACGGTGGACCTGAGCTCAAGCCCTCCTTGAGGTCACCCTAAAGATTTATATCGTGTGCTAACCCTGCACTTACTAACTTGAGGTGCGGACGTGCCCGTAAGATTAGTCGGTGCTCTAAGAGACTCGGACAGTCTGGTTATTCAGAAAAAATAAAAATTCTTGAATGGTTTTAGGATCAGCCAATTTTCTATTGTTTACTTTCATATCATCTGTAAACAACATGATACCCAAAATATAAGATTATCCATCGTAAAAATATGATAATATTTATCATAAAAAAACATACCATAAGATTGACATAGAGCTGCTTATAAAAACATAGAGCTGCTTATAAGATCCATAAAAATTATTATAGATGAATGAAGTGATATAAAAAAGAGTCTCATTAAATTAAAAATACAATAAATTACACTTGATTCATGGTTCTCCTTCAATTCGATAATCCGAAAGCCGTCACCAACAAATCCTACAATCATTCTCTAGTTTTTTTCTTTAATAAATTAGGCTGTGTTTGACAATGCTCTTGCATGGGAGCGCGCAGATGCGCCTAACCCGCAACCGGCTGTTCTCTGGGAGATACGGTGTTTAACCTGCTCCCCAAAGAAGAGGTTTTAAGTTAAAATAGCGTCCTTGGTGGAAGCTCCTGCTCCCTACCAACTCCTCGCGTTGTTTACCAAACACGCTGCTGAGCCACTCTGGCTCCCCGCCGGAGCGCGGAGTGCCTGCCTTAGAAACTTGTCTCTGCAACTCCTCAAGTCAAAATCACCCATGATGAGATCTATATAATGTTGACTTTGTTAAATCAGATGATATAGATTGTGTTTCGTGCTAATCTTTGGCACCAAAGATGACTTACATCATGGCCTTGAAATCAGATGGCTTAGATGATGTTTCACATGGCACAGATGCCAAAAATACTAAATCTTTCTCTTTTAACTATGTGCACCGGCACAAAGTCGCTCTCTAAAATAGAATTGAAAAAAAAAAATCAGTAAAAAAATAAAAATAAAACAGGAAACAGGTGATCCATCATCGGCAAAGGAGGGAAAAAGAACAAAAATTATTTCTATTTTAGAGCTTGAGCCTATAGCACAATGAAAGGTTGTCAATATTCCAACAAGTTCGAGCCCAACTTACCTATCAAAAAGAAAGAAAAAAAGGAACAAAAAGCCTTCAGTGTCCCGGAGGACCTATAGAAACCTGCCATCATGAACGCAAGTATCATTGATGATGTTCATCCACACCACATCACCCGACATCTATATGGCTTTCTGGCTTTGTTGCTCCGAGCCTCCGACCGCCAAGGCTGGGCTCAACAGGCAAGCTCTGTTAATTCTTTAAGAATAGCGATTCGAAGAACATCAAGGATGGTAGAGAAACTTCCCATTACCAAAAGATTTGATTAACATCAAGGATGGGAGAAAAACTTCCCATTACAAAAAGATCATCTATGAACTCCTTCCCTAGACAAGGCATCTGCTGTTAGCTTATCTTCAAATGCCTCATCAGAGATTGAAAACATCTAAAAGTGAGGAAAAAAATGTAACAGGCCATCATCTTTCTTTCTTTGCAAGCCATAGTGTTGGAATTCATGAATTATTGGCAAAAGCGAAATTCACAAAAAACAATGATAAAAATTGGAAAATCAAGAAAAAAATGAAAAGATTTTTAAAAAAAGTAGGCTGAAATACCAAGAACAAAGAGATATGATGTGTTACATACTTATGTCATTTCAAATTTCCTCTTTTTCAATAAACACCCAAAAACAATTTCATTTTTATTGATTATGTCGCACATAAAATGGAGAGTTAATTAAAAATAATAAATCAAACTTTTTCAATAAGAAATGATTAAAAACTAAAAAATCCTCCAAGGATTACTATGCTGTTTATTCCCAAGATTTAAAAAAAAAAAGACTTATTTGATGTCTATTTCTTGGAGAGCCAACCAATGACATTTACCGAATCACCTTTTATAACGTTTGCACCCCAAGCCACATTTTGAAGAAGCAATTGCTCTCTAAAGAACCCAAAGTTCCACTTCCTTTGAATCTTTCATCCCCCATCAAGCCGTTGAAAACCAAGATGACTTCTTAATAAATAAGCTACCAAAATCCTTTAGATTGGATCAAACATTATCGCTCTCGATAGGCTTCATCATCAATAATTGAAAGTGCATGCTTATTATCTTAAGATCCTAATCTTTACCGCATTCATGTGTAACCTTACAGATTCTCTAATAATGCTATCTCACCCTAGAGGCTCCTAGATCCCTCTGCAGAATCACCATTATCAAGTTCAAGAAGCCCCTCCATTGATAACATTTTCTTTATCACTAGTCCAGCTCAAATCCAACAAATGAGCACTCTCCACCTTCAAATCAATGGAACTCCATAACCAATATCACTAACAATTCCATCACCAATAGTCGCCACATGAGCACTCTCCACCTTCAAATCGATGGAACCGATTGTTATCCCTCAAAATAATCATCCTTCCAACACACTTCGAAACAAACTTGATAGCAGTGTGGCAGTCGCCACACACCCGCAAGTTCTTCATGACCCTAATGGGCCTCTCCAGTGGGAAGGTGATGAGTCCAAATGCAATCGCCAACCTCTCACTATGATACCCTATCGTGCGCTTCTTCTCATCAACATCCAAATCTCGCAAAACAAAACTCGTGTCAGTGACATAACCTGCCCGCTCCATCTCCTCCCCCATCTCCGCCAATTTTTCATATATCGCTTCCGACTTTGGGTGGGACCGGTCCCCAGATGCAAAGGTGTGAACCCTATTTCCCTCTTCAACCCAACTCAACCCGGTTTCCTTCTTCACACCTTGGTCTCTCATCATCTTCCTTGCTTTTGCCGCCTCCACCCACTTCCCTGCAGCTGCATAAGCATTCGACAACAACACGTGCATTCCTGAGCCAATAGAACTCAATTCGGAAAGCTTGTCAGCCACAAAAGCTGCCGTCTCCGTGTCTCCATGTTTTCGACACCCAGTCAACAATGCACCCCAAATGGACTCTGTCGGCTCTATTGGCATTTTCATAATAAATGTGGTCGCCTCGTGCAAATTGCCTACACGACTGAATAAGTCCACCATACAAGCGTAATGCTGGGGCCCAGCCTCTATCCCGAGCTCATCCATCAGCGCAAAGTAGGATTTACCCTCTTCAACAAGCCCTGAATGGCTACACGCGGAAAGCACACACAAGAAAGTGATGAAATTTGGACGAACCCTGAGGGCCTTCATCTTCCTGAAAACATCGAATGCTTTATCAGTGTGCCCGTGTTGCGCGCAAGCCATCAAAATTGAATTCCACGCGCCTAGATTCCTCTCAGGCATTTCATCAAACACACGGTAAGCTTGTTCAATGACCCCACACTTCGAATACAAAGAGACTAAGGAGCTTCCCACAAAGCACGACACATCGAAGCTCGTTTTTATACATAAGCAATGTATCTGAGACCCCAATTCGAGGAGTGGAGAATTGCTACAGACCCGTATCACGCTGGAATAAGTGAAGTCATTAACATCTAAATTGGCATTCAAAGCACATTTGAACAGCCTCAAAGCCTCTTCATCCTCCCCCAATTGAGCGTAACCGTAGATCATTCCACTCCAAGAAACCACATTTCTCTCAGGCATTTCATCAAACACCTTACGAGCATCATAAATCTCCCTGCATTTCGCGTACATATCGACCAAGGAGCTGCCCACAAACACGTCGGTATCGAACCCGGTTTTGACTGCGAGAGAGTGAATTGAACGGCCATAATTTGAGCTTGATAAAATAGCACACGACTTTGTGGCGCTAGGGAAAATATGATCATCAGGTCTGATTCCGCATTCCAGCATACGACGGAAAAATTCGAGCGAGAAAAGCGGGAGCTCGTTTTGGGCGAAAGAGGAGATGATAGAGCTCCAAGAAGTTGAGAACTTTAGGGGAATTTCGTCGAACACTTGGCGGGAATCGTGTGGCCTCTGGCATTTTGAATAGAAGTTGATGAGGTGGTTAGCAAGAAGGGTGACTTTTTGTGCGCCGATTTTGATAACGTGCGCGTGGAGCTGCTGGCCTTTGGAGAGGGATCTAGAGGAGGTGAGAGATAAGAGGGTGCTGCAGAGACTACGGTAGTAGAGCTCGAAGTGGATTGGATTTGATTGGACGGCTGAGATTGACAAATTCGTCGATGGTTGGATGGATGTTTGGGGAATTCGGGCTAGCATTAGTGCTCTAACCGTCGATGGTTGGACGGTTGTTTCAGCTGGGATCCTTGGGCTTGTTTGACAGCAGGGACTTAAAGACCGATTTAGCATATCGGGCAGGCCCACGGCCGATACTTATCGGGTACATCGGATACGTATCAGCTGAACCGGCTGATAGTTGTGGTATCATTTTTTTATTTTAAATATTACAAAATGATTTATTTTTTTTTAAATAACGGAGCCATAACTTGCACACTCTTTTTAAGTGATTGCACCAAGGTTAAAGAAAGATTTTGTATTTTAGGGACATATGACATGTGAAAACGCAATCTGGGCTATCTGATTTAAAGTTCATGATCTATAGATCCATAGAGGAAAAGACTGGAGCAAAACACGATATTTATCATATGACATAATGAAGATTATATTTCATGCCAATCTTATCCACTCAGAATATATAGATTATGAACTTTAAATTAGACGGCCCAGAAGATTACACTTTCACATGTCACATGTCCCTAAAATATAAAGTATTTTTTTAACCTCGGTGCAATCACTTAAAAAACGAGTGCAAGTAATGGCTCCCAAAAAATAAACAAGTTTACAAAAAGGGTATTTTGGTATTTTGTCCGCTCACATCCGATACATATGGGCCAATATTTGACCCCCTGCCAAATCAGGGTGTATATTGTATCGGATGAGGCCTGACCCATATTAGAGATAACCGACATTTAAAACCATGATTTCCAGCTCTAGACATTTGATCAGATATATTAACAATGTTGCAAAGGGTGCACTCAGATCCATGCTATCAAATATCAACCGATACTGATATGTATCAATTTTTCGGCCAACTGATAAGTATCTGCGTCGATATGTATCAGGTATCAGTATTGGTATCGCCCCAAGGATTAAAACTTCGGGTTTCATTTCGATTTCAGAGGAGACCGAAACCGAAAATTTGAACCGAAATTTCGGCCGCTAATTTCAATCCCATACAAAAATATGACCGAAATTTTGATCCTTGTATCGGCCGGTACCTCTTTTTTTTTTTTTTTTTTTTAAATATCTTTTAAAAGGTACCAATACAACTCGATATCGACTAATACATATTGGCTGATTCATATCGGTCCTCCATGGACAGATACGATGGATCAAAATTTCAGTTTTCATTTCGGTTTTGGTCCAGCCCAAAACCGAAATTCAAAAATTGGGTCAACTTTTTTTTTTTTAATCAAAAATACTGAAGAAGTAAATTATCAGTCGATAATTTGCCCGAAATCAAAACTATACCGAAAATTTGATATTTTTGTTTTGGGGACCACTGAAATTGATGAGTTTCGGACAAATTTCGGATGATATTTTGAATCATGATCGATACACTACCGATACCCGAGTTGTCACCTTGCTCATATCTGTTTCTTAATTAGTTGATATTAAGTCCTCTTATCAAATGGTGAAGCCTTGAAAGTAAAGCACACTTTTGACCTTTTGCTGAAGAAGCCTAACAGGGTAAGACTTTCATTGGCACCATATAGTAGCAGCTCTTCGCCCCCTCCGTGATAAATGCCAATCAAAAACCCGGTATGTGGCAACTGTTAAGCATGGTTTTATTTTTGAGAAAAGTACTCAAACCTAAAATTATTTTTATCATAATTTTCGTGATTTTTTTTTTATTACAAAATAGCAGGTGTTGTGCAGCTTCAAAACGGGTCGCATCAACACGTGGAGCTTTTCTACGATATACTGAAACTACTTAATAACCCTTGCTAATAAAAATTGAAATAGTTTTGGGTTTAAGGTTTATTCGCTGGTCGTCTCCTCCCTCCTCTCTCTTTCTTTCTTGGTAACAAGGTTCTATAAAAATCTACACCCACAGACACCCTCTCTCCATAATCAAATCAGAAAGAAACCCAGCTCTCTTTTTTGTCAGATTTCATTCAAAAAACACAAAATTGAAATAGTTTTGGATTTAGGATTTATTCGTCGGTCATCTCCTCCCCCTTCCTCGTTGGTAATAGGGTTCTATGTAAATCTATACCCCCAAACACTCTCTCCATAATCAAATTAGAAAGAAACCCAGCTCGCTTTCTCCTGCTTTCTCCTCAGATTTCAATAAAAAAATACACACCCAGCAATCTGATATCTGAGAAGAGGAGGCTATGGCGGGTGGCAAGCAAATCATGGGTCGATTCTAATGGAAATGCCCTCTTTTCTACCTTCTTTAACCTCTCTTCTTCATTAGAAAAAGTCATGTTTTGATCTCTTTAGATAATAAGAAGATAGATCTGAAGAGATCAAAGCGAGCAATGGCAGCAATGAGTGAGAATTTAGTGAAACCCATGTCAGAAAAACCAATTAATTTCAAGGTTAGAGTTGTGGTGACAGTGAGGAAGAGCAAAGAAGATCTGAGATGTGGTGATGGCCGATTTTTGCTCTAGAGATGGGTTTGTATTAATGGTATATTAGTAATTTCAGTAGCTTATAAGGGGATTTAATAAAGAAGGTAAAAATGTCAAAAACTATAACATACTAAGGCAGGACTGTTCATAGAACGCTGGTGCTCTTTAGAAACAAAATGATGCAGAGGTTTTTTTTCGTGATTAAAAAAGGCGCAGTGTGTCATTTAGATAAAAGCCGTAAACATATCTTATACATATTGGCTGCCCGGACCCATGAATCCGATATGAAATCTGTTTGCGCCTACACGATTTCTAAGGGTGCCTAAGTTCGAAAACACTGAAACCTGTGAACTGCTTGGATTCAAAAGGTGAATATTATTTTACACTCCAATCTTTCACATAATGGATCTTGAGATCATAATCGTACCATCAAACGGCCAAAAAAATTTTCACATGATACAAATCTCCAAAAAGTGGCCCTAAAATCACATGGCACACATCATACTCAAACAATATTTTAGAGCCATTTTTTTAAAAATGTGATGTATGGAATAGAAAACAAAGCTCTTGAACTCAAGATCCATCATGCGAAATAACATGGGCCCCCGCGCCGCCCAAATCAAGCGCACAAACCAATAAAAATACGCGATTAACATCTAAATTAGTGTAACCTTAACAATTTAAAATTTGTATGAAAACCTTTAAACAATCAAGTTGACACCACTAAAGTAGGTGATTGGACGCGGTTGGCTCTTCTTTCCTTCCAAATATAGAATAAAGTTACGATGAAAGATCACAATGCTTAATTAATAATCCCACTTGACATACATCTTTAGTTAGTCCAAGTAAGCCCTCCACAGGCTCATCAAATGATGTTAAAATTATAAAATAAAGAAGAAAAAAAGAAGATGAACGATAGAAAGAAGAAAACATATTGCCATAATCGATTACATTGTTTACGGCTTGTTTCTCTATTCACAGAGAAGAAAGTATATAAATAAGATTACAAATATAATCGTAAGCGATTATCTAAAAGTGGGAATAAACATGGCGAAGTGGATATGATAGTCTGTAGGAGCCGGTGACTAGATAAAGTCTGATCTCTCACGAATTATATGACAAATCTCTTTAAAGAGATCTTAAAAAAAATAAAGAGTCAAAGAAAATGTGGGAAAAGAAATCCATATAGATATAGAAGGTCAGAGAAAATGTGGGAAAAGACATCCACGTAAAATATAGAAGGCTGGAGAAAATGTGAAAAAAGACATCCACATAAAATATAGAAGACCAGAGAAATTGTGGGAAAAGAAATCCACATAGAATATATAAGGCCAGAGAAAATCAAAAAATGTGGGAAAAGACATCCACGTTGAATATAGAAGGTCAAAGAAAATTCAGAGAAAATGTGGGAAAGGACATCCACGTAGAAGAAAAATACATCTACATGAATAAGAAGTCATCTCTTACTAGATGTAAAAGAGATGAAGATAAAAAATGAAAATTACATGAGTCAATTTCCTGTAGAAGAGATGAAAGGAAAATGAAAAGTTTATGCGTCAATAAACTTCAAGAAAATATGATAGCGGAAGCAATGTCATGATCATGTCTCTGATACCATGTTAAAATTATAAAATAAAGAAGAAAAAAAGAAGATGAACGATAGAAAGAAGAAAACATATTGCCATAATCGATTGTTTACGGCTTGTTTCTCTATGCACAGAGAAGAAAGTGGATATGGTAAGTGGATAGTTATCTAAATAACTATATTCTGATACGAAAAGTTATAAATTACAAATACAACAACATAACTGATATGTGGTAGTTATCAAATAAGGCATTTTTTAATATAAAATTATATATTACAAATACAACAAGATAACTGATATGTGGTAGTTATCAAATAAGGTATTTTCTAATAAATGATGATGAAAACTATGGCGAATCCTACCCCTCTTGGCCACCACTGGGATTTATTATAAAAATCGGCAAGTTTGTAAAAATATGATTTATTAAAAAAATCATGAATTATATGTAAAGTTTGTGAACTTAGAACCTAAAATTAGTGATTATTCGCTAATTTTTTCAAAATTTTGGATAATTTGGTGACTATGGTGCCCAGGGACTTAGTCAGGTACTCTAAGAGGCTTTCTGGCGGGCTATTATGTACATATTCATGGTCCATCATAATGATGTTGGAAGATTTCAACCAAAGATCAAAATTTCAGGTTTCACTTCAGTTTCGGAGGGGACCGAAACTGAAATTTTGGACCACCGAAACTAATAATTTCGACCGAAATTTCGATCATTTGAGCCGAAATTTTGATCCTTGACTTCAACCATTCCATCAAAGCAGTAGACCACGTTTGGGTCCTAGTACAGGGTCTCATATTTCAACCAACTAAATGGAGTAACCCGAAACTTGACCGAATATATAGACAACTTGACTGAATTTTGGATAGGCTCACTGAAAACCTAGATTTTTTCGAGTTTCTCAAGTTATATTAGATCAAGTTTCTAGTAACTCATATAAGTTTTCTAAAAATATTTATTATATATAAAATTTTAAAAAAAGAGTTTTAAAAAGTATTTTAATTATCATTAGTCAATATTTTATAAAATAAATAAATTAAAAAAATAAGTCACTGTTCATTTTCTCACTGTTAGATGATTTTTTTTCCTAGAACTCCGGAACGAACCTTAGAGCAGAGTTGTCCTACTTAGCCATTCTATCCGAGAGTTCAAGCCATGTTGTATGGAGGCCTTTATTTTATTTTATTTTTATCGGTAATGATACGAATATGCATTAAAAAAGCATCGACGCGCCTGAAAGCAATACAAACCAATCCGATCAAACGGAGTTCACGGCCAACATCGTCGGCAACGCCTCGACTGCAAGTGGCAAAACTAAAAAGACAATCGAGTATCGAGACCTTTATCCTTATGCATTTAAAAAAGGGTAAAAAAATTAACTTAATTTTGAAAAAATACCTTCATCCTTATCATTATGCATAAACCATCCCAGGTAGCTTGGTTTACGTTATATTTGTCTATTTGAAGGCCCTTATAGACTCTTATGATCACCAAATTCTAGAATTTTTTGAAATTTTAGGCATAATTCGTCAATTTATAATTCTAAGAATTATAAATTGTGTGTTTTTGCAAAATTCGCAAATCTCACAAATCATACACAAATAAAATTTGTGACTTTTTCAAGATGAATTTTTAAATGTCTTTTAAATTTATCATATTTTTTACTTTTTCTTTGATTTTTCCTCCCAATTTTTTCCTTAAAAGCCGCCAAATTTTATTGAATTTTAACTTTGACCTAAAAAAGTTACAAAATTTTAAGAGAAATTTACAAGATCGACCCTATCAGATTCACCTTTCTCGCCAGAGACCCTATATTTTCACCATTCACCAAACCGACCAGCTCAAAGCTGAACCAATTCTAACTAGCACAAAAAGTCTCAAATACCCCTTCTTACACTTTTTATGGTTCTACATAGTTTTAAATTTTAAAATTTTACACTTTTTTTATTTATGCGATTTGAACCAGCATCTATGTCGTCTGATTTGAAAGCCACAATATAAAGATCGATGGTTGATAAGTGGTGAAATATGATCATATTTCACCCCTTTAAGCCTACATTTAGTCATCCGATAAGGGCAATCTGACATATTTGTGAATTTCTAATTGTTTCAGGAAAATTTGGCCATTAGATGCATTTGGAAGCATAAAACTGACTCACACTAGAACACTGGAGCAAATGGACTGTTGGGCCCTGAATTTTAATTTGAATTTGAATTTTGAATTTGAATTTCAAATATGGAGCTGATGACCTATTTAAGCAAACTTGGAAATTAGTTTTAGGGTCTCTCCCTTTGGGGAGCCTTTCATTTTCCTTAACATTTTTAATTTCTTTCAGCTTTTTTTTTTCCTTTTATTCTTCAAGCATTATTCTTCACTTTTCTAGTTCTAAGATTTAGGTTAGTTTCATTTCCTACAAATTGAAGAATCATTGTACCTTTTGGATTAAAGCTTTCATTGGAGTCGTTAAAGCACTTTACGGTATTTTAATGTTATCATATAGTTCTTTTTTAATCATGTTATTTATTTCAATCATATGTACCTAATTTCATTGAGGATGGGGATCTAACAATCCCCATCCGAGAGATTCATTTATAATAATACAGATCTACGGTTGAGATATTATTTTTTCACAGATGCCCTGTTTTTAAGCGTTCTATTACTAATGTCGACATTATAAAATTCAATTGTTATCTGATATGCGGGTGGTAATCATGCTCTATCATCTCAGATCTGCAATGGTGATTTTACTCTAGTCTTCTTCTATATTGCTCTTACCCATCCCAAGGTAAAATCTAATTACCATCTAAGGTATAGATGTTAATCATGCATTCATGGGGTGTTAATCATACACTTCCATGACCTTAGATCTGAAATGTGAAATTTACCTGGGGATCAAATTCTGGTTGCCGTCTGGGGTATGGATGTTAATCATATATCTATGGGGTGTTAATCATGCATCTCCACGATCTCAAATGCAAAGTAAAATTTACATAAATCTAAGATATAGATGTTAATCATACATTCATGGGTTGCTAATCATGCACCCCCTTGATCTCAGATTTATGTATGATTGGGTACAATATTTATGTGTTGTACATGCTACGATATTATTATATCTCGATAAATAGATCTGTATTCCGTAAATGATAAACAAACGATGGGAGGAATTAGTATCCTACTCCTCGCTTTTTCAATTTGTTTAATTTAACTTTATTGCTTAGTCTTTATTTTGTCCATCAATTTACTCAGAAATAATAAACTAGTTCAAATCTTGTGCCAAATTTGTAATAGTTCTTTTAGTTAATTGCTATTTCCTCTTTTAAATTTTCTGGTCAATTCTCGTAGGAACGAGCTTGTTCTCCGCACCCACTAACTACAATCTGATTCATGCACTTGCGAGTAAAACTCATTTAAAATCCCAACAATGGTGCCAAAGATTGATAAGAAGAAAAAAAAGGTAATATCACCTCTTTAAAAAGATATATATTAAAAAAAAAGGGTCTCTTTAAAGGGGTGATACCAACTATTTAAAGAGGCACCAAATAAATACTCTGATAAGAAAGTGTATAAATAAGAGTACAATTATAACCATGAGCGATTACAATTAATTTAGATAACTACAATTGGTTTAGATTGCTATCAAATAAGGTATTCTCTAATAGGTGATACCAACTGTTTAAAGGGGCAATTTATTTTTTTTAAAAGAGGCGATATCGTTTTTTTTGTGTCAATCTTTGGCACCATCAATCTTTATATTGTGGCCTTCAAATTAGACGGCATATATGCTATTTCACATCATGTAAATATAAAAAAGTTATGTAAATTTTTAAAATTTTAAACTATATTGAACGATAAAAAGTGTAAGAAGGGTATTTGAGACTTTTTGTGCTAACAGGAACGGCTTAAAGGCTTAAAATTGGTCAGGAAAGGTGAAAATATAGGGTATCGGGAAAGGTGAATTTAAGAGGGTCGATCCTATAAATTTCCCAATTTTTAAGGCCAAACTATTGTCGAACCTTAACTTTGTGAGGAGATGATTAGTATTATTGAACAGTGCAATTTTTAGCCTACTCATCCAATATCACAGCGTGCCACACGAACGCTCAATGTATATAACCTAAGCACCACATGTGGTGCTGGCACCACCACCTAGCCGCTGCTTTTCACTTTTCAGGTACTCCTTTTGACTTTTAAGCTGGTGTCACGTGGGCATTCTATTACACTGGTCGCACAATTCTGTCCATGTAACCTGATCGTTTTCTCTATCTCAAATATCCTTATTTTTTAATGAATATTTTGAACTCAAATATCATGCTCAGTGAAGGCTTCAAACAAACATATCAGATACCCGAAAACGGGGCCTTCCGAATCGGCCCTAATTTCGATTTTGATTTTGGTAACATCAAAAATCGGTCAGGTAGGATGAAAAAATCGAAAAAAACTGAAAAATAAAAAAATAAAAAAATTATTTATGAAGAAAAATCGAAAACTAAACCGAACCAAACTCACTAAAACCAAAATTGGTTCGATTTTGGTTTGGGGGTTTGAAAAGTTCAGTTAACTGAAATGCTTTGGTTAGAGTTTGATTTTGCCGAAACCAACCCAAAAACTGAAATTTTAGTTTTGGTTCGGTTGACCGAATCTGAACCCCTACTCAATTCAGAGCAGTTTTGAGCATTTACGATAGATGTCGGTTGATCCATCATATGCAATTTAGTCATCATTTTGCAATATCTTTTTGGAAAATTTACCTGATCGACCTTGTCAGATGCACCTTTTACGTCAAAGACCCTATATTTTCACCTTTACCCAAACTGACCAGCTCGAAGCCGAGTCGATCCTAAGGAGAATAAAAAGTCTAAATTACCCCCTTCTCTGACTTTCTTTAACCCACGAATGCATCCCCTTCTTCCTCATTTTAATCTACTAGAGTTAGTAAGAAGTTAGAGGTGGTGATGGTGACGATATCGTCTACCTCAGATCTGCTACTTTGAAGAAGAAAATAGAGGCTTGGGAGAAGAAGCTCCTGCATTTTATCACTGGGTGTTGAAGATCTTGCAGTTTATCATTTCGACACGAGGTATGTTCAGATCTAGTGTAAACCCCATCGAAAGTTTCTTAGAAATATAAGAAATATCATGTCATTTTTGAAAATTAATTTTACTGGGTAAATATATCGAAACAGTCGATAAAGACTTTATACAGAATCGTTATCGATTGTTTATCAGTTATCTTACTAACAATTTGTCATTCCTCCTTTTTGTCATCGGTCTTATGACCCCTTCCTTCTCCTTCTTAAATAAGTGATGTCGTGTGTGAAAATTCCTCTTCTCTATCACTTTGATAGCCATATTGTAAACGATGATGGTTTGTATAAAGATAGTCGTCGGAGGGTTATTACAATTTCGACAGGTATTTCTTATGAATGATTCATAAGGCGAATTTATGCTGTCAGTTTTGCGAGGGCAGATGAAATAATTTTCATAAAATTCTCTATGAAGATAGTGAATACCCCTGTGCTTGCTGACATTTTGGATTCGGATGATTTGGCCACCCTATTTTCGTTTTATAAATTCGGGTTAGACATTATAAGAGTATTCATCATTAAAGAACCATCCTCCTTTCGAGTCGAAGCTGAATAAGTACCTCTTGGTGGGACTGATTTTGTGAGTAACCATTCCTTCCAGCCATATAAGTTTGAGGAGGAAGGACCTACATATGATACCGTTCGGTTAAGCGTTGACGGTAATTTTTTGGCAAACATATCGACCATGAAAGCAACTATTGATTTAAATGATGCTCCAGTTGAATCATTTGATTACCCACTACAAAATATGCATGGGTCACAACATTGTAGTCAGGAGTTAGACTTCACGTCTCTAAGAGTGGGGGATGAAGGCGATTTTCCTCATATCTTTCCTGGTGGATTCACAACTTGGCTGACTCACAAATTATATTCTACTATGTCATCGATGGAGATTACCGAAGGAGCTCTATCACATGTTCATACACATAAGCACCCCTTCAATGAAGAGCCTAGTCAGCCATGTCAGAACTCGTTCGGTGAAGGGCCTAGTCAACCATGTCATGACCTGTTCCGTGAAAGGCCTGGTCAACCATATCAGAACCCCTTCGATAAAGAAGGATCTAGTCAACCACCTCAAAACATTGTCAGTGAAGAGAACGTCGAAGATTATGATGACGAACCGGATGCGTTTATAAAAGAGGATCCGAAAAATTTTATGAGAGATATTGATAATCCCTTAGTAGATGGAGCTTACGAAGTGTCAGAGACATCGGACGAGTCTTCCGATTAAGAGGTGAAAACCGAATACCGAAATTGAACGTTTGAAGTTGGAGAGATCTTCATAGACAAACAAACATCTCAAAGAGCATTAAAAGAGCACACGGTGGAGAAAAACTTTCAAATTCGGCCTTTGAAAACCGCTAGTTATCGAGTGACAGTTGGATGCTACAAATCCGATTGTTCATGGTGAATACATACATCTAAATTGACTAGGCTCAACTCTTTCAAAATTAAGACATTCAATAGTACTCACACATGCGGGACTGCTAAGAACGGACTGCACGGTCACCGTAATACAACAATCTCCTTCGTAGTCAACTATGTACGGGAGAAACTTATGAAAGGATTCGACTACACACCGATGTCAATAATATTTAATATTATAAAAGCTAATAATATGCAAATTTCATATGTTAAAGCTTAGAGGGAGAAATAACTTGCCCTTAATGATATTAGAGGTTGTTGAGAAGGACAATTTATGGATCTACCGGCCTACGTGAAGGAGATGGAGAGGGTAGATCCTAATGTATGAACATCCTTTTAACTTACGCTTGACGATAAGTTTTAAAGATTTTTTTAGAGTTTTGGCCCGTGCATCGGAAGCTATCGCAGTACACTTCGTAGCATATTACTTGTAGATGGCACACACCTACGGAGACATTTCGAAGGGATCCTACTTATCGCCTCAGTGCAAGACGATAATGGCCATATATTACCATTAGCATTTGCTATCGTCAAGTTAGAAGAAGAGGATACGTAGATGTGGTTTCTTGAACGGGTAGGTACGTTTGTGATCGGTGAGTTTACCGAAGATTTCATTTTTATCACGGATTGGTCGAAGGGTTTAATAAAGGCGGTTAAATATGTCTTCTTTAACGCATACCACAACTACTGCATGCGACATATGACATAAAATTTGACACATAAGTATCTCAGGAACAATATGAAGGGTCTATGGTGGATCGATGTGCGTGCATATTTAATAGAGAGATTTGATTATTTTATTAACAAAATGAAAAAAGATCATGCTAATCCTCGGGCTGTAGAGTATATATTGAAAATATACCCGAAGTATTGGGCACCCACAAATATGAAAGGAAGGTAGTATGATTCTTTGACTACGAATAATGCTGAAAGCTTGAACAATGTACTAAAGATAGCTCGAGAGAGACCAATTATCGACTTAATCAGAACTACTAGAGATAAAGTTGTCGATCATTTTTAAAAGTACCAACAGATATCTGAGCAATGGACCACTCTCCTCTGCCTGAAAGCAGACGAGCATATGAAGAAGGTGCTGCAATGGGCCGGTAGAAAGAGAGCTCAACCATATAGGCGCGATCAATTTCAAGTCAATTCCAGAAATTTCATTCATCACGTCGACTTGGAACACAAGACGTGTACTTGCCGCCATTGGCATATTCATGACTTGCCTTGCTCGCATGCCGTGGCGGCCATTAATCAAAGAAGTTACGATTATCATAACTTTTGTGATAAGTGGTTTTTCATTGCATGCTTTAGACAAACATACGACGAATAATGGTTTCCCACCCTCGATAAAAGCCAATGGGAATTCTAATCTGAGCAATTGCCTGAAAATATAAAAGTTAGACACCCTATAATTATCGAAAGCAAGTCGGTCGTCCGAGAAAGAGAAAGATACGGTCTAAGGGTGAGGTTAGGGTCCTAGAGTGTAGCAGGTGAAGTGAGTATGGTCACAATCGCAGAATTTGTACCGCAGTGGGACCAATGGGTCGATACAGTACGTACCTCCTTTACATAGTAAATTGTCATAGCATTCCAATAAAAGTTTCGTATCTATGATTTTGCTAACTTGCATTTTCAATTTTAGGAGTTTTGTAAGTTACATTTTTCTATCTATTAACAAATGAGATTTTTTTCACGCACAGGAGTTGGAGATAGATCGCCATCCACAAACAGTACAAGAAGTCGGGTAGATCGTTCATACTTCAACACAAATACCCCACAGTCCATTAGTTATAAATTTTGATGTAATATATAAGTTGAATTTCCATTAAAAATATAAAGAATGACATTTTAATAGAACTTTCCGTACATACAACTTTTAGCATTTTCTCATAAAGACAGTCGATATCAACTGCTTAAACAGTCGTTAATGATTGCGGATACAACCGATATCAATTGTATAAGGAATTGTTAACGACTGCTTATACAGTCGTTAACGATTACTGAAACAGTCGATAACGATTGTATAAGCGATTATTAACGATCAAATAATCAGTCGTTAACGATTGCTTATACAATTGATATCGACTGTATCTGCAATCGTTAACGACTGTATAAGCAGTCATTAACGATTCCTTATATAGTCTGTATAAGCAATCATCAACTCTCAATACGGTCGGCGGATATAGTTGTACCTACTTGAGATTAAAAATTTCCTAAAGCAGTCGAATGTTGCAATACCTATATATTTCTATACGAAAATCAAAATTTTCATTTACAAATTTCCATGAATGATCGGCTTACAACTAAATACAATTGTAACTTATGAAAAAAAAAATTAGGGTGGTGCATCAGTAGTAGGTTCTCCATCGATATCTTGCTCGGCTTCATCATCGACAGTGAATTTCGCAAGGGCCTGGCCAATTTTGGCCCTGATATAACTCATTTTGTAATAACCCGAAAAATCACGTCAAACGAGGACCTCGGGATCCGTGCCCGATTGGTCTTAGGTCTGACCATGAGATAGTTCATTGATGAACTTAAGGTGAGATGAGCGGATGTGATGTGTGAACCAGTGTAGAAGAGTGGAGAGATAGAGGAGTGTGTAGAGTAACATACACCGATGGGTGTGTATGTGCTCCACACCGAGAAAAGAGATAAGATAAAAAGGGTTGAAAACCCTAATTTTCATATTTTGGTTGTTGAGAGGAGTAAAGAAGAGAGAGAGAGAGAAAGAGAGGAGTAAGGGAGCTAGTGAGAAATTATTGCAAGTGGTTGGAGAGTTTCTTGCGATGGATTAGGGGAGATCTGTACAGACAAAAGCTGGAAACCCTAACCTTCCAACCCTACATTTAAATCAATTTGAGGTTGATTGAAGGTGAGATTCTTGTAAATAAATGGTGTAGATTTATAGAGCAAATTGTGGTTAAAATGGGTGGAAAATTGTAGGAAAATTTCTTAGAAAAATAACTGAGAAAGGATTGGGGAAGAACAGCCAAAGAAGGCTGAATCTGGGGATTTCGACTAATCGAAATCGGGATTCGATTAGTCGAAATTCGCCAAGAAATTGAAAAGTCAGATGACCACGAATTCGACTAATCGAATTGAATTTCGATTAGTCGACTTTGAATTTCGGCTAGTCGAGTTGGATTTCGGCTTGTCGGACCATGGACTCGACTAGTCGACAATCATTGAATTGGACCTCGACTAATCGATTTTGAGAATCGACTAGTCGAGTTGGATTTCGACTAGTCGAACCAGGAACTCGACTAGTCGACTGACCTAGTTTTTGTTGACTTTTGATTCTTACTTCAAGACTCTAAGGGGGTCTTGAGACTTTTTCATTACATCTTTTGTGATGTTTCGAGTGCGTTTAATGGTATCATAGGTGATACGTATGAAAGTGGGCACAAGGAGCCGAGTGGGACCTTGATGCATTGAATCGATAGAGACCTAAGGTAGGGAACACCTTGAACATGTACTTTATTTTACAAGAGCATGTATGTAGTGATATAGACTTCATTTCAAATGTTTTTAGAATTAAATTTGATTCCATGTTATTGCTCAAATGATATTCAATGTTTTAGAACTCAATTCTATTCAAGTATTTCATTGCTCAAGATCCAATTTAAACGTGTTATTTCTAAAACTTGGGGAAAAAGAGGTGTGTTTAAAAAAAATGTAAGTTGAGGTGTTTGAAAAATGTGAATAGTGATATAAGATTTAAAGTGAAAACTGTTTTAGTTGTACAAAACCTCGTGAAAACCCTACAAGATCCAAATGTGTGTGTGTGTGAGAAATACACCAGAAAAATGCAAGTGTGTTAAATCATAAAACTTTTATCAGATATGGGTGTGTGTGATACCAAGTAAGCATGTAAGGATGAGACATCCCCAGGGGATGAGAAAATGATAAGGGCATCGGTGCGATGCAAGCAATTGAGAACAAGTAGTTATATGAAAGTGGGAAAGATCCCCAAGGGATGAGGAAGTAATAAGAGCATCAAGTGTGATGCATACACATGGATACATCGAGGATGTGTCCAAGATTGAATAAAGTCCGATAAGGCCTAAGCGATATAAGATAGCACTCTTACTGTGAATAACTATATGTAAAGCACACGATATTTTTGTTATTTGAGGTTTATAACCACGGTGACGCGCAGAATATCCGTGACCGATACGGCGGCGAATCCGTAGGCCAGTGCGGAGGCTTATCCGTACAGGACATCCCAGGGATGTCGAGACTATTGAAACCCCGCCACCAATCCCCAGGGGAGAGGGGCCTGGGTACTATATTTTGTATTCCCAGGGAATACTTTTACAATTGTCTATATAGATGACGATGAAGGGTATCTCGTCGGGGCTCGATGCTATATTGCTCGGGGACTACTTAAGTTGAAAGGTTAAGTTTTCCTTTGCTTTAGGCCTATTCAGTGTTGTTCATGATAACTAAAAGACACGTGTAAATTAACAGAAAAATGCGTTTCTTTTAAAACTGTTTTTCATCAGCTTTTGCATAGTCACATCATGCATGAATATCATGGAATATATGTGAGTTATAATTTATATATGTTCAGTTGTGTGTTGTTCCCTATTGAGCTAGGATGTAGCTCACCCTCTTGACTATATGTCACAGGACCTTTACTAGCAGGTGCAGAGACTTCAGGGGACGTTGACCCTGGTGAGTCAGATCCAGCACTGGAGACCAGTTAGATCCACCTACCGAAGACTTCTTCTAGAGGACTCTGCTGTGCAGACGTGTAGAGTTAGATTTGTGAGCTTGATAGGTATGGCTGGGCATGTCAGGCCTTATTTTTGAGAATAATGTAGTTAATGGAGGATATCATTCTTTTGTGACGAACCATCTGTGATGATTGGCTATCATCGATGGTTCAGATCGGTTCTACATTCATGCAGAGGCGTGAAGTTAGAACTGTCTTTTGATATATTGTACAATTCCGCATTTTAATTATATGACTTCAGTTTATTGTGCTTCATATACCAGTGTTCCAAGTAGAGTTGAGGGGCATGGTCAAGATGATCATGCTGATGGCACGGGTTTCGGGGAGGCCGAAATTCGGGCTGTCACACATTTTATCTTAGGTGAAGTCGAATTTCTTTTCCGTCATGAAGTACTTTATATACTTCAACACAAACACCCCACAGTCCTACACATTACTTTGTCGGAGTACAAATTTTGTTCGATAATCAGAACTTGAGCAAGGATACTTCTCATCGCTCAATGCAGTGGAGTCTCTGTATAAATGTAAAAGCGCAGGAAGGTAATGGGTCTATTTTGAAAAGTGTAATGTCAGATAAGATAAACAGCTAAGATAAGCAAACAGTAAACAAATTTAGTAAAACTTTTAGAATTTTCTCAAATACCGATTGTTAATACAGTCAATATCGACTTTATAAGCAGTCGAAATCGACTGTTAGTACAATCATTAATGACTGCTTATACAGTCGGTAACGATTGCTTATACAATCAACATTAACTGTATCAGCAATCATTATACAATCGAAATCAACTGTCTGTACAATCGATATTGACTATCAATATGGGTGTATTTTGAAAAGTGCAATGTCAGATAAGATAAGCAGCTAAGATATTAGAAATTTATAGATTCTTGAAAATATTAAAAATATTTATTAGATAAGGAGTCGATATTGAAAATTTATAAATTCTTACCATGACCTTCAATGGGACGGGATACTTCTCCTTAGAGGGCCTATCCAAAATATGGTCAACAATCATTAGCGATCGTTCGACAACTTTAACGATTGCAAGCGCCCAATGTAGTGGGTCGTGGCTATAGATTGGGACAAATATCTGAAATGAATAATATAATGTTAGAAGATACAATTTGAAAATTATAAAAACTATTGGCAGCGATCGTAATGTATCGTGGTACATTGGTGAGCCCAGAGATCTCTCAACCGATTGAAAAAGTTTTGGAGCACCTTCTTGCCTGGGTTTGTCTCTTCCTTGAGGGCAAACCACCGTTCAATTTGCGTGTCTAACGCTTCGTCGTTGATTTTTCCAGATTCAATAAACATTTCGAAATCATTATAGTCCATGGCCATATAGGCCAAAGCGGTGGGGTTCATAAAGAATAATGTATCCTTTACCTCAGGATGAGCAGTGTCATCCATGACTTCCAGAAGTCTTAGGTAGGCTCCCAATATCTGAAAGAAAAAAAAATTGAGTAATCGATTATACAGAGAATCATTATCCTGTTAAGACTAATAATGATCATTACCGATCGTTAATATAATATAATCGATCATTAATACGATCATTACCGACTGTTAAGGAAATCGTTAGAGATTGTTTAAACAGTCGTTTTCGACTGTAAAGGATTACTTACAATATTGTATAAGTGTCCCTTGCCTTCTAAATATTGAAGGCATACATCCGGAGATTATAATCACCCACGGTGCTTACGTAAGTGTTACATATAAAATAACAGTAAAAGTTTAAATTCAAAATGAAATTCAAAATTTCAACCGATAATTTGACCGAAATTTTCATTTCCATACATTTGATGAATGAAATTTCGGTCCCAAATTATCATTTCGGTGGGGTCCGAAACCGATAATTTTGGTCAAAATTTCAGTCATTTCGGCCTAAATTTTAATCCTTGCTTGGCATCCTCAACGCGAGTTATCCATATGGCATTCATGTACCTCTACTCAGCTGTTAGCTCAACCGTATCGTAGGGCATCATCTCCATTGCAAATTTTTTTATCGACTGCTTTCTTCTGGTCCTAGGCTTCGAGACAGCTGTTTTTGTTTTAATCTTAGGCCTCAAGCGAGCGTCCAATGGTTGCTCAGAATGCTCATCACCAGCCAGACCACCCTTATCAGTATGAGCCTGGGATTGGTTGTCAGCTCCTGCCACCTCCTCTTCCGTGTCCTGCGAGGGAGGAGGGGGTCCCATATCAACAATCGATGAAGATTGTATGCACAATCGGTATCGATTGTGCATACAATCGTTATCAATTGCGCATATAATTGTTATCAATTGTATGAATAGTCGTTATCGACTCAATTAAAAATAGAAATAATTCATAGCAGACTATATTACGAGCCATACCTTAGGTGTCACCTCCAAGATCATTTGAAGGAGTTCAATAATTTTCCCTTGCTCCTTTCGGAATAACTTGTTAGAGTGGTTAATCGTTTGCAGCTCTACATCCCTTGAAGTGAGCCGGTCATCAAAAGAGGTGTTTTGTGTCCAAAGGAGCTAATTGTCTTCCACCAGCTGCTTATTCTCTTCCACCAACCACTTCACTAACTCTTCCAAATGACTCACTTTCTGGTTGAGTTTCAAGTTCTCCAATTCCATACCGTCAATCCTCCTCAACAGCACTTTATTAGAGGAGGTTGGTGTACTGTCTCTCGTCTTTGTGGCGTCCCTTCTCGGCCGGCCTAATTGGATGGGGACCTCTTCTGACGACGAGTCTTCGTCCGACGTTGTTTCGTCCTCAAACTCTTCCTCGTCAACTTCTTTGACTGAAAGGTAATTTCTTTTCTTCTTCGATTGGATATCAAATTTCACAGCTTTCTTGACCTCTTCAACCCTCTCTTTCTTCTTCCCCCTAATCTTTCCCCCAACGGCCTTTAGACCCCGCTGATAATCCCTTACCAGGGGTACCTCCAACTCGAAAGAAATGGGTTCGAGGAGAGCGTAAATCTATTACAACAAAGGACTGGTTGTAAAATAAATTAGCAAAAATGATAGAAAGTCAAATCTAGAAAATTAAACTATTACTGCATTATATCGACTGCTTAACGAGTCGATATCGATTTCATTTATAGTCGATATCGGTTGTGTAGGAAGTCGATAACGATTTCCTAAGCAATCGCTATCGACTGCATTCGTAGTCACTATTGACTACGTACGTAATCGTTAACGACTGCATAGGCAGTTGATAACGACTACGTACGCAGTCGATAACGATTGCTTCAAAAGTTGATGAAGACTACGTAGGAAGTCGATATCGACTGGTTACGGAGTCAAAATCTTTCAATTTACTATTTAAATCGACATCATACTTTGCTGTCCAGCATCTTCACAAGAGTGTAGTCTTTCATCCTCATTTGCGACTTCTCCGCCCACTTCAACAATCGTGAGAAAGGGTTCTAATGAGTAGTGAAATATGATGATATTTCACCCTTAAAGACCTATATTTAGCCATCCGATGAAAGCTATCTAATAAGATTTATGAAGCTTTATAACTTTCAGGTCAAATTGGTCAATAAACGCATTAAGGGGCATAAAAGGAAGCAAAGTGGACAAACACCAGAGAAGTGAAGCAAAGAAGATATGAGATCGGACCATTTAACTTGGTCAATCGATCGACCCTTATTGGTCTATCAATCGACACAGTTCGGAGAATTTTAAATTCAAAAATTCAAACTCTAATTTGGTCGATTGATCGACCACTTAAGTCGATCAAGCAACCAATTTCAAATTTGAATTTGACATCCGGATATGGGATGATATTTAAAGGAAAATCTGAGGATTCAGAGGGGATCTCTTCGCTTGCATTTTTCTGTTTTGCTACTTTTCAATTCTCACAGGCATTGAGTCCCAGTTTTTCTTCCAGTTTGGAGTGTTCATTTTTCTAGATCTAAGATTTAGATGAGTTTTTATTTATACACTTTTGGAGAAGAATTGTAGAGATCTGGATTAAAGCTTTTTATGGATTTAGTTAAAGCTCAGTACGGTATTTTAATAGTTATGTTGATTTATTTTTTTATCATGTTATTTAATTTAATCATGTGTGGCTAGTTTCATTAAGGATGGAGATCTGATGAACCCCACCCGAGGGATTCAATTATATTAATCTAAATCTGTGATTGAGGTATTAAATTCTTTTAAAGGCCTTAATATTATTATTGATATGAATATGATCTGATTGTGGTCTGAAATCTAGGAGCTAATCATGTCCTATGATTCCAGCATTGCAATGAAGATTTTATCCTAATTATCACTCATCTCAGTGTTAGGTTCTACTACTATCTGAGGTGTGAGTGTTAATCACACACTCATGAGGGGTTAATCATACCTCTCTGTGATCTCAGATTGGTAGTGCGGAGTCTACTCTAGAGATTGGGTTCTAACTATTGTCTGAGGTGTGAGTGTTAATCATACACTCATGAGGGGTTAATCATACCTCTCTGTGATCCACAAGTTAGAACTCAGGTGTATTTTGAGTCGGTGCTCCTTCATAAATATCTTATAAGAATTCCATATCTTAATTCACGGATTTGTATTGTGTAAATGATAAACCTACGATGGGAGAATTCAACATTCCAATCCTTATCTCTCATTATTTGCTTAAATTCTTAGTTTGTGTTAGTATCTATCTCATTCATCAAAACTCTTAGTCTTAAATTAGTGGTTACTATGATAGATCTGTGGTAATTTCTTTATTAATTACTGTTTCCTCTTTTAAAATTTTCCAACCAATCGTCGTGGGAACGATCTCGTACTCTGCACCCACTGACTACATCACGATTCGTGCACTTGCGAGTATAACTTAATTTTCACAAGTTTTTTACACCGCTGTCGAGGATCGGGCGTAGAAAATTTAAAATTTTTAGAAAATAGAAAATTAATTTTAAGAATTTCTTTAGGTATGAATCAGCAACTTTACTAGTTTCGAAAATAAATAAATAAATAAAGTAAACTTTTGAGTATCGATCGATCGATCTAAACAGTCGATCAATTGAACACAAAACAAAAAGAAAAAAAAATTGAAAAATGTTGAGATCGATCAATCCAGCCAAACACTCGATCAATCGACTCCAAAAAATTCCCGCAAATTTCGCCACCGTAATCGTTGGATTTTTATTCAAAAAAAATTTTGAATCTCAAAATAAAAAATAAAAATTTCAAATTTTAAGTCCTACTCCTTGATTGATCGACCTAAACCCTCGATCAATCGAAGATTGTTCTTGAGCGATCGATCAACCTAAACCCTCGATCAATCGACCCCTATCTAAAAAAAAAATCAAAATTCAAATTTTAATTATTCTCAATCGATCGACCTAAACCCTCGATCAATCGGAGACTGTCTCTTGATCGATCGATTGACCAAAACAGTCGATTAATCGAATATATAAAAAAAAAAGACAAATCAAATTTCAAACTTTAACTTTATTGATCGATCGACCTAAATAGTCGATCAATCGAACAAAAATTCAGAACCTTTCAATTCTGTGATCGAGTGAACTTATTGTTCGAATAGAAAAGAGATTAGAATAGGGCGAGAAGCTAGAAGTGAAATATTATTTCAATTCAAAATGAATGTAAACGGTTGTGAAGATCGCCGACATAAAAATGAGGAGGAACTAACTCTAAGAGAGTTGTTTGCTCCTATAACCACAAATACCCCATCTTGTATCACGTACCCTGTTACACCTGGTGGCAGATTTGAGATCCGTATAAATGTGATTCAAATCCTTCCAATCTTTCACGGCATGGATAGAGAAGATATGTACCAACACATCAAAGACTTCGTTGAAGTCTGTTCGTCGGTGTATCAGAATTTCAGTGAGGAATCTGTGAGATTACGTTTGTTTCCTTTCTCCATAAAGGATAAGGCTAAAGCCTGATTAAATTCTTTACCAGCTGGATCCATAACCACTTGGGATCAGATGATTAAGAAATTTTTATCAAAATTCTTTCCCATGGAAAAGACTAATGCCTTAAGACGTGAAATAACTTATTTTACATAAGAAGATGATGAGAGATTCTATGAAGCTTGGGATAGATTCATAGATATTCTATTGAAGTGTCCACACCGTGGATTCTCAAAATGGAGATTGGTCTAATATTTTTATAACGAACTGGATCAGGCCAATCGGCATCTGATCGAATCAATGAATAGTGGAGGATTCCTTGGACTGAGGAAAACTGAATCCTATCAATTCTTGGAAAAGTTGGCTGAAGATTCACAACAATGGGATTTCTCGAAAACTCAAGATCAATCAAACAAAAACCAAGATCAAGCAGGAAGCTCAACAAAGAAAAGATGATTGTATGTGATAAAAGAAACACATAATCTAATGGCAAAAATAGATTTCCTTACTTAACAGGTTGAGGAATTGAAGTTGAAGAAGAACGTGAGTCGTAAATGTGCAATCAGATCCATGCTCATATTGTGCTAGTTCAATGCACACATCTGATGGTTGCCCCTCAATGCAGAATCACTCAGAAGACTCTTGTGAGCAATTGAAAGCATTGAACACTTACGGTCGGAATCAGAAAAATATTTTCAATGAAAACAACCCAAACAGTTGAAAATATCATCAAAATTTCTTGTGGAAATAAGGGAATCAAAAACCTTACGGGAGAGGACAAGGGATGAATTTTTATCCACATCAAAATTTCAGTCAGGGACCACAACAACAGTTCGGTCAAGGACAATTCCAACAACAGCACTATGTTGGTGGAAACAAATCCCACCAAAATCAAAATCAGAATGGGCAACCCAAGCAATTCAACCAGAATTATCAATTCTCACAACCAATGTTGGGATATTGGAATCAACTCGCACAGCAACTCGTGAGTCAACCTAGTTTTGCACAAAATTTCTCACCGCCTGGATTCAATAATCAACAAGAAAATGTTGCACCTCGTCATCCTCAGAACCAATATCCTCAGAGTGAGGACATGTGGAAGTTCATTTAATCTAATACTTCCTCAATATCAAGGATAGAGACTCAAATTAGGCAATTGACAACACTCCTTTGCGAGAGAGAGAGAGAGAAGGGATCATTTCGAAGCCAACCAATTTCAAATCCGAGAGGACAAATGGCTATTGAGCAGGCTTCGACCTCATCAAATGAAGAAAACCAATAACAAATCAAAGCAATTACAACATTGAGATCTGGGAAGCAGATTGACAATAAAGTAGAGATGTCTGAAGAAGATGTAAAATCTGAGCTTGAAGAAAAAATTGAGATGAACGAGGAAGTCGAAAAAGAGGAGAAACAACAGAAAAGGATTGAAGAAAAGAATGAGAGAGAAAGAAATTTTATGCGCAAAGCCCCATATCCTCAAAGGCTAATGGGACCAAAGAAAAATCACGATCAGGAAGGGATTATTAAAATGTTCAAGCAGTTAAAGATAAATATTCCCTTCTTAGATGTCATTCAGCAAGTACCGGTATATGCAAAATTCTTGAAGGATTTGGTCACGATCAAGTGAAAGAACAATATCTCGAAGAAAGCTTTCTTAGTAGAGAAAGTAAGTTCAGTATTGCAAGCGAGACTTTCGATTAAATATAAGGATCCTGGTTGTCCTACAATTTCAATCATTATAGGAGAGAATCGCATTGATCAAGCACTTTTAGACCTTGGAGCAAGTGTTAATCTGTTTCCCTATTCTGTGTACAAGGAACTTGAGCTGGGATAACTTAAGCCTACAGCTATGACCCTTTAACTTGCTAATAAGTCAATCAAGATTCCCAGGGGAATAGTCGAGGATGTCCTTATTAAAGTAGATACTTTCTATTTCCCTGTTGATTTCGTTGTCCTGGACACCGAACCTATTCCTAAATTGAAAATTAATATTTCGATAATTCTGGGAAGACCATTCGTAGCAACATCGAATGCATTAATTAATTATCGAAATGGGATAATAAATTTATCATTCGGAAACATGACTGTAGAGCTGAATATTTTTCACATTGCAAGACAACTTGTTGAAGATGAGGAACATGCGCAAGTATGCATGATTGATAGTATTGTGGAAGATATATTCTTTACATCGGAATATGAGGTCCCTTTAGAGGCCTGTCTAACATATTTTGGTAAAGACTTTGATGTAGATGAAGTAATAAATAAAGTTAATAAAATGTTAGATAGGCCTCTAAAGGGACCTCATATTCCGATGTAAAGAATATATCTTCCACAATACTATCAAGGAGGAAGAAAGATGAGATCAAGGAGGAAGAAAGTCAAGAAGAATCAAGAGAAGAGAAGTCAAAGCTGGAACTGTAATCTCTCCCTGTCGATTTAAAATATGCATATTTGGTAAGAGATGAAACTAATCCAGTAATTATTTTAGCAAAATTGAGTGAGGATTAAGAGGAACAGCTCATTGAAGTACTCCAAGACCACAAAAGTGCAATTGGATTGTCTATTAAAGACATTAAGGGTATTAGTCCAATAGTGTGTATGCATCGAATTCATTTGGAGGAAAGCACTAAACCCTCTAGAGAATCACAACGCAGATTAAACTCAATAATGCAAGATGTTGTGAGAAAGGAGGTTATTAAGCTGCTGGATGCTTGGATTATATACCTTATTTCCGATAGCAAATGGGTGAGCCCAACACAAGTGGTGCCCAAAAAGTCTAGAGTGACTGTGGTGAAGAATGAGGAGAATGAGTTGTTACCAACTAAGGTTTAGATTGGCTGGAGAGTGTGTATCGATTACAGAAAGTTGAATTCCATGACCAAAAAAGATCACTTTCCTCTCCCATTCATTGATCAAATGCTTGAGAGATTGGCCGGACATCAATATTATTATTTCCTCGATGGCTATTCTTGATACAATTAAATAGCCATTGCACCAGAAGATCAGGAGAAGACGACATTTACATGTCCCTTTAGAACGTTCTCCTACCGCAAGATGCCATTCGGATTTTGCAACGCCCCAGCTACATTCCAAAGATGTATGCTGAGTATATTCTCAGAAATGGTGGAGAGGTTTCTAGAGGTTTTCACGGATGATTTTTCTATTTACGGAAACAATTTTAGTGATTGTTTAAACCATTTATCCTTTGTTCTTGCAAGATGTCAGGAGAAGAACCTTGTTTTGAATTGGGAAAAATGTCATTTCATGGTTCAAAGCGAAATAGTCCTTGGGCATATTATTTCATCCAAAGGCATTGAAGTGGACAAGGCGAAAATAGATTTGATTTCGAACCTACCGCCTCCCAAAACAGTTAGGGAAATTAGATCTTTTCTTGGGCATGCCGATTTTTACCGACGATTTATCAAGGATTTCAGTAAGATTGCAAAACCTCTATGCAACTTACTCGGTAAAGATGTCTCATTCCTTTTTTATGAGAAATGCCTGAAAGCTTTTGAGATAATCAAGGCTGAACTTGTTCAAGCTCCAATAATTCAATCTCCGGATTAGAAATTGCCATTTGAGATAATGTGTGATGCATCTGACTATGAGGCAGGAGCAATATTGGGACAAAGGGTGGAGAAAAATTTTCATATAATTTACTATGCGAGCCGCACACTGAATGATGCGCAATTGAATTATTCCACCACAAAAAAGGAACTCCTAACTGTAGTCTTTGCACTAGATAAATTTTGATCCTATTTGTTTGGATCAAAAGTTGTGGTGTTTATGGATCATGCAGCTCTTAGCTACCTCTTTGCGAAGAAGGATGCAAAAGCCCGTTTGATCCGATGGATTTTACTTTTGCAAGAGTTCGATCTAGAAATCAAAGATAAGAAGGAATCGAAAAATGTGGTAACTGATCATTTATCTCGAATTGTTGTTGAAAAATCTGACGATCTGATTCCGATCTTGGAAAACTTTCCTGATGAATAATTGTTTGTTGTTGAGCATTCACCATGATATGCCAATCTGGTCAACTATTTGGTGACAGATCAAGTACCAGGGCAATAGAATAAAAACGAGAAAGTTGTTTTTCTTGCACGTTCAAAGAATTATTTTTTTGAGGATCCCTACTTGTTTAAATATTATGCCGATCAAATCATCAGAAGATGTATTCCAGAATCTGAGCAATCGAAAATCATTTCATTATGTCATGAATTGTCTTGTAGGGGACATTTCAGCTCAAGAAAGATTGCCACTAAGATTCTTTAATGTGGATTTTATTGGCCAACAATTTTTAAAGACTATCACCAGCACTGCATTTCATGTAATAACTGTCAAATGTTAGGAAGAATTTCAAGGAGAAATATGATGCCTTTAAATCCAATTCTTGAGGTCGAGATATTCGATGTATGGGGAATAGGCTTCATGGGTCCATTCTCGAATTCTTTTGGGAATTCATATATTCTGGTTGCAGTGGATTATATTTTTAAATGGGTTGAAGCAATGGCCTGCAAAACTAACGACCACAAAGTGGTTGTTAAATATCTTAAAAATGAGATATTTCCAAGATTCGATACTCCACGCACTATTATTAGCGATGGCGGAAAGCACTTCTGCAACAAAGTTTTTGCTCAGCTAATGAGAAAGTATGAGATCACGCACAAAGTGGCTACATCGTACCACCCTCAAACCAGTGGACAAGTCGAGGTTTCGAATCGAAAAATCAAACGCATTTTAGAAAAAATGATAAAGCCAAATCGTAAAGATTGGTCGTTAAAATTGAACGATGCACTTTGGGCTTATCAAATGGCATTCAAGGCTCCCATTGGAATGTCTGTCTCCTTATAGGATGGTTTTTGGTAAAGGTTATCATCTACCTGTTGAATTAGAACATCGGGCCTATTGGGCTATCAAGTCTCTGAATTTTGACTTAGAAAAAGCTGGTGAGAAACGAAGTTTAGAAATTACAGAGTTGGAAGAAGTAAGAGCTGATGCATATGATTGTGCAAAATCTTATAAGGACCGTATGATGCGTACCCATGACCAATTTATTTTAAAAAAATCATTCACTGTGAGTCAGAAGGTACTATTATACAACTCAATACTCCATCTGTTTTCAAGAAAGCTCAAAACCCGATGGAGCAGTCCATTCCTGGTAAATCGAATATTTTCAAATGGATCAATTGAACTATGTAACCTTCGAAATGAAAGTAAGTTCGAGTCAATGGACAACGGGTGAAACCGTTTTTAGAAATTTTCATTGAAATTTTTGATAAAATTCTGTTAAGCAATCCCGATCAACCAGGATGAAATTGAAAGATTTGGAATGTCGGGCTAGCGACATTAAATTTAGCTCTTCTTGGGAGGCAACCCAAGTGTACGAAACTTGTTGAAAAAAAAAAACAAAGAGAAGAAAAATCATGAAGGTCGATCAATCGAGCTTTACACCTCGATCGATCGACAAGGAGACGAATGGTCTATTGATCGACCAAGCTTTGTCGATCAATCGACATTCATTGTGGACATTTAGGGATGGGCACATTTTTCTGGTTGGTGTCTTTATTGTTGATCAATCGATGTTTTTACTCGATTTATCGACCTTAAACGTCGTGATTTTCCGAGGTGAAGTAAGTGTCACATCGTTTCATACAATGCATGCGCCATTGTCGATCGATCGACATGTAAGGTTGATCAATTGACTTTCTCAAAAGTCAATTCATGTCTGTGTACGTGTTGTTCCAACGCCTGGGGAAACGCTACATGTCAGTGTCGATCAATCAACCCCAAAGGTCGATCGATCGACAATATATGAAAAATGTACCACCTTAATGACGCGTCTTTTTTATGTCAGGGTCAATCGATCGATATGTACACCTCGATCGATCGAAGTGATGCATTGCACCTGAGAGTGAAGCTGTAATATCCCAAAAAATTGACCGTGTGACTTTGACCACGAGATCCGTGTCCGATTGGCCGTAGGTTTGATCAAGTGATGGTCAAACATTGAATGCAAGGAGTGATGAACTGACGTAGTACAAATGCGACTCAATTATGGTGTATAGTGTGAATTAGTGGTCACATACACCTATCTCTGGTGTATGTGTTTAACACACAAGCTGGAAGGAGAATAAAAGGGTTTTAATAACCCTAGTTTCTTTTTGCTTTGGTTGTTGAAGAGAGAGTTAAGAAGAGAGAGAGGGGGAGAAAGCAAGAGGAGTTATTGAGGAAGGAGTGAATGCAAATCAAAGGGCTAATTAGAGCATTCATTGTCAGATTCAAAGCGATTGGGATCGTAAAGCGGAATTATGGAACCCTAGCCATCAAACCCAACAAATCAATCCCTTGAAGGGATTATTAAGGTGAGTTTTAATTAAAGTGAATGCATATATTATAGACAAATTTAATTCAGTCAAATAGGGTTAAAAAGAGTAGATTAAAGGCTTAAAAAGAAAAGGGAAAAGATTTGGAAAAATAACCAAAAAGGGGGCTAAATCGGACCAAATCAATTAATCGAAATTGGGATTCGATTAATCGATTTTGGTCTGGAAGTTGAAAAGTCAACTAAGCCCGATTTCGATTAATCGAATTGGATTTCGATTAATCGATTTGGATGTTCGATTAATCGATTTGGAAATCGACTAATCGACTGGGTACTTCTAGTGGCTAGAAAACAAGACCTGGGGAAATTGACTAATCGAGTTGGGAAATCGATTAATCGATTTTAGATTTCGATTGATCGATTTGGGATTGACTAATTGATTTCAGACTTTCGACCACTCGATTTGAGAATCAACTTCAATTAAGTTAGAGACTTCGATTAATCGATTTGGGATCGATTAATCAAATTTGAATCTCGATTAATCGAATTTGAGAATCGATTAATCGATTTTGGGAATCGATTAATCGAATTGTATTTCGATTAATCGATTTTGGGAATCGATTAATCGACTTTGACAGTTTTGCTTAACTTTCTAAGTTTTCTTTGAGATTCATGGAGGGTCCAGGACCTTCTTCATTATATCTTTAGTGATGTATTGCATGTGTTATGATGTACCATAGGTGGTACGTGTGAAAGCGAGCACAAGGAGCCGTGTGGGACCATGATACTTGGACCATTAGAAACTTGAGGTAGGGAACACCTTGAACATGTACTTTAATTTCAAATTGTAGTGATATAATTATCAGATTTGAAGTTGTTTTAATTACGAAAAGCTTTATGAAAATGGGTGTGTGTGTAACACCAAAAATATGTGAAAAAGGCATCAGTGTGATGCCAGTGATTAAGATCAAGTAATCTAATAAGAAGGAGACATCCTCAGGGGATGAGAAAGTAATAAAAGCATCAGGTGTGATGCGGGTATGTATACATCCCAGGGATGTATATATATGATTGAATAATTACTGTTGAGGCCTAACTGATATAAGATAGCGCACTTACACGATAAACAACTATATGTAAATCACATATTATTTTTGTTATTTGAGGTTTGATAGGATACCCCACCGACATGGCGGGATACCTGATCGGTGCTGAAATATGACTATATTTCATACCTTAAACCCTACACTTAGCAGTTCGATGAAAGTATTTGATGGCTGTTGTGAAGTTTTAATGTTTACAGGTGTTTCTGACAGTTAGATCTTCAAGTGCATAAAAGGAGGAAATTAAAGGCTATAAAAGAGCTATGGACAAAAAGGTCCAAAGAAGCATTGAAAGCCATGAAGAGAATCAACTTCCATCAAGAAAGGGAAGACTTTGCATTGAAGAGTCAATCGATTGAGGCATTATTGTCAATCGATTGACAGATGGAGTAAAACTCAACCCTAGAAAGTCAATCGATTGAGACATGAAATTCAATCGATTGAGACATGAAGGCAGAAGTGCCCTAAGGGAATTCGAACTCAAAGTCAATCGATTGAGACTTCTGTCTCAATCGATTGAGGCAATTAGGGTTAGGTGTGTTCGGCCATTATAAAAGAGAGGCTACGGCTTTTGAATGAGAGAGCTTTTGTGGAGAGTTTTTGTTTTTGAGACAAATTTGTGTAATAATTAGAGACTTTTGTAGAGGGTTTTCTTAGAGTAATAAAATTGTGTTGAGATTTTCCGAGAACATATTTTTATTTTACACATTCTTTGCTCTTTACTTTGGGAATGGTTTTGAATGAAATTGAAGATCTTGCACCAAGGATGAGAGGCTAAAGGCTGTAGATCAAGGAGGATGCGATCCCCAGATAAGTACCTATATTTTATGTTTAATGCCATAGTTTGATAATTTCATCATCAAATCATTTTTCTCAAAGTGTAGTGATCATGTTTTTAGTGTTTTGATCTAAAATATCATGAGATACGCTATGCTTTTCACATGATTCATACCATGATTGTTTTTAGATAGGGTATGCCGGGTTAATGATCATGCTTAATTACTAGTCATGTTTCTCTTAGAATGATGGTGTGTTTGATGTTAATAAAATTGTGGGTTTAAAAATAGAAAAGGGTATAAATCTGGGGTAGCAAATTCCTTGATCTTGTTTTTAAAATTTGTTCTTAGATTTCTCATTACATAATTTTTAGATTAATTTATTTTCTTTCTTGCAATTAGAAAAAGTGTTAATTTTTGGTAAAAAAATTAAATCTGCCCCTTGGTACTTCCTCGGGGATATTTTCTAAATCTCTAGGAAGAAGTGATTAAAATTTCAGATTTCCCTGTGGGTTCGACACCCTTGTTCTTGCCTTACTAGAACCGATCTTGTACACTTGCAAGGGTTAATTTAAAATCGATCAATACCCACGACTGACGCGACAGGATATCCGTGACCGGTACGGCGGCCAATTCGTACACCAGTGCGGAGGTTTATCTGTAACAGTAAGCACATCCCAGGGATGTTGATATGAGTTTTTAACCCCGCCGCCTAGTGAAAAGGGGCTTGGGTCGTATTTTCAGGGAATACTTTATAACAACTGTCTATTTAGATGACGATGAAGGGTATCTCATCGAGGCTCGATGCTATATTGCTCGAGGATTACTTAAGTTGAAGATTTAAGTTTTGCTTTAGGCATGTTCAGTGTCATTCATGATAAATCGAAAGTAAAGTAAGACATGCTAATTACCAGTAAACTTGAATGCAATTCATCAGCTTTTAAACTGTTTTCTAGCAAATACATAGACACATCATGCTTAGAATATCATGGAATATATGTGAGTCTTAATTTATATATTCATTGTGTTTGTTTCCTATTGAGCTAGGATGTAGCTCACCCCTTTAGATTATACGTCGCAGGTCCACTGATAGCAGCAGTTGAGGCATCGGGAGACGTAGATCCAGGTGATTCAGATTACGTGCCTGGAGACGAGTTGGAGCCTCCATCCGAGGACTTCTTGTAGGAGACTCTACTGTGTACTTTGACAGAGAGTAGTTTGACAGCAGATTTATACGGCTTGGTATGTCAAGCCTTTATTTTAATAAATATGTAATTAAATTAGATTTTCTTTTGGCGAACCATCTGGGGTGATCTGTTTATCACCGATGGTTCGGGTTGGTTCTCTGTTCATGCAGTGGCATGAAAGTAGAACTGTCTTTTGCATATGCCAGTCGGGCATATTAACCGTTTCCGCTTATGAGATTAATTGCCTTATTTATTTATTTGTGCTTAATATATCAATGTTCCGTACACAGTTTTGGGGCACGGTCTGGAGGATCGTGCTGATGGCATGAGTTTCGGGGTGCCAAAATTTGGGCTGTCGCAGTTGGTATCAGAGCTATTTCTTTTAGAAACTCTAACAATCATTCTTTTGTCAGAACATAGGGACTTCTGCTAATGAAAACTTTGTTTTCACGTGCAGACCGTTATATCTTCTAGAGGAAGGGGCTGACCCAGGGGCGGCCATAATAGAAGCTTGCGTAGTCGAGATGATTTTATCTCTGATACCAATAGAGTACCCATAGGAGATGAAGGGGCTTCTGGCAGTGGTGGCCAAGAAAGCCAAGATCAGAGAGAGAATCAAGATCGAGATCGACAAGATCAATATCAGAGAGAGCAGGAAAGAGTTAAAGAAAGGAATGAGGATAGAGAGGAGCGTCAGAGGATGATACACACCATAGAGACCATGGCGGCTGCTATGGCCCAACAGCCAGCATCTTTGGCAGCTCATATAGCTCATGAGCAGCATCAACCACCGACACCTCCAGTGGCTCCGACACCGCCAGCATCTTCTACTTTTACTGAGTTTAGGAGGATGAGACCTCCTAGCTTTTCTGGACAGGGAGAGCCCATAGTGGCAGAGCATTGGCTGAGTGAGATGGAGAAGGAATTCAGTGTACTGATGTGCACGGAGGACAAGAGCGTCCTGTCACGGGGTCACTCTTCTAACAGTGTCAGCCTGTGCGGCACTTAACGCCCGCTGTGCTAAGTCAGCCTATTTCTCTCAAATGAGGCATGCGATGCAAATTCCCAGATGCTACAAAGGGTGGAAGGCTTGTCCTACTCAAGCTTCACCTCAACCTTTACATTCGGGCTTCTCCCTGCGAAGCAACGCAGCAGGTTAGAGCCGACAGCGACGATTGTCAAGGCAACAGGCAACAATGAACATAAGGCAACATGCAACGACGATAGATATAGCAATAGGCAGCGACGAGCATACATCAAGCCCCCTTTGGGCTAGAACCTGCACCTCGAAGGTGGTTGGGAACCACCAATGTGATGGCCCTAGTACACGACGTAGCTAGGACGACCACGCCCTAAGCGTGGCCCGGATGCACGCACATAAGCCCACGAGGCTAGTGCACGTGTAGGGTCGGAGGACCCCAACTCATGTCCCCCTATATAAGGGTAAAACAATAATTCAAACGAAATGGCGGGAGGACCTCAAACCCCTTGGTTTGTCATACTTTACTATTCACCCCGCAATGCCCCGTAATGCCAGCCCAACTGACCATGTCGCGACCAAGTCTCCACCCTCCACCCCAACATGTCGCGACGCCATCGTGGCTCAGCCCAGTACATACGGTGCCGCCCTCATGGCCTTGACGCACCAGTCATACTCAACACTTGGAGAGGAAAAGTGACCCTACAGCTGTCCCGGATGGCCACACCGCGTGCCCCCATCACATCCTCCTCCACTCAAAATCGTCAACGTCCTCGTTGATGCGAAGGCACCTTTTCTCGATGCAATTCTTAGCTTAACTTTAGCATCGAGGTCCCTGATGAGTAGTGAAATATGATGATATTTCACCCCTAAATACCTATATTTAGCCGTCCGATGAAGGCTATCTGATGAGATTTGCTAGATTTGAAGTGTTTCAGGTAAATACAGTCCAAGTTTCTAAAACAGCCCAAGAATCCCGAAAATAATGTCAAAACACTGCTATTTTGGGTCATTGAGAACTTAGTGCGACTTGCAGCTCAATTTGGACCTTCAAGACGTCAGATTCAGGAAATTGCTAAAACATAAAAGTTGTAGAGCTCGTCGTCAGCTTTCCAACGCCTCAAGAATCACCTCAATCCGAGTTCGGTACAGAAAGTTATGAGCAAAATACCAAGGCGATGTCGATGCTGAAAGCTAGGCGAATTCACGAAAATTACTCTTAGATGTCAATCGAGAGGTATTAGGGTTAGGCTATTATAAAAAGGAAGCCACGAGTTTCTTAGGATTATTATTATTTTTGCAATTAGAATATTATTCATTCTTTCTTTTTAGTTTTAGGGCTCTTCACTTTGGGGAATATTTTCTTCATCTTTTCAAGTCTTCTTCTCTCCTTCTTCAGGGTTTATTAGGTTAGATTACTAGGATTTGCATTATTTTTCTAGAAATTCATGATTGTATTTAGGAAAAGCAATTGCAAATATCTTTTGGAAGAAATAAAGAGGAATGACTTTGAAAGAAAAGGAGATCAAACACCAAAGATGGCTAAATCGATGAGATCGGGAAGATCGATCCCGGATAAGTACCCATGTTTATGATTAATACCATGATCTATTATTGTTATCATGGAATCGTTTTGCTCAAAGTTTGTGTGATTGAAAATATTTTAAATGCTTTGTTATGACCGTTGATTGCGTATCAACGGCCGTAATCGCTAGATCGGACCTGCAGTGATCTAGGTGAGCGATTATGTCGATTGTCGTGATCTAAATATCATGAGATACGCTATATGCTTTTACATGACTCATCTTACCGCAATGTTAATTTGAGTCATTGTTTTTAGATAGGGTATCTTGGGATTGATGATCATATTTTATTTCAAGTCATTTTCTAGATGAATGATGGTGTGAATGATGATTTAATGAAACCTGTGGGTTTTAATGATAGAAAAGTGCGAATAGGGTAGCATATTCCTTGATCTCATTTTAATATTGTTAAAGATTTATCGTAATTAATTGTTTAGATTAATTTATTTTTACGCATTTAGGAAAAGTCGTTAAGTTTTGGTAAAATTGAATCGCCCTTTGGTACTTCCTTAGGGGCGTTTTTAAAATCTCTAAAAGAATTAATTAAAATTCACGTTTCCACAATGGGTTCGACACCTGTTCTTCTTGCCATCTTGATAGATCTTGTGCACTTGCAAGGGTTACATTCTAAATCGATCAAGTTTTTGGCCACTTGAAATATCGGTGAAATTTTGATTAATTAGGATAGGATTTTACATTTTGAGTGTTTAAAAAATAAAAATAAAAAAAAATAATTATTATTAAATTTATTTCCTTATTTTCTCTCTTTGATAAGATTTTATTGAGTCTTTTAGGAAGTTTAGATTTTAGGATACCTTCCTTAGGAAATTTAGGAAGTAGAGATTTTAGGACTTCTTATTTTAGATTTGGTAGGACTCTTTTCCTTATTTTCCTCTTTTAGATATTTTAGGATTTTCTAAATTTAGTCATTAACTTTTGTGGGACTTTTGTTTAGGATTTTAAGAATCTTTCATTCTTCTCCTTATTTTTCTCTTTTAGGAAAGATTTTATAGGATTTTCAATTTTAATTTTTAATTTTCGAATTTAATAAAAAAAAAAATTAAAATTAAAAAAAATTTAAAAATTTAATTCGAATTTAAAAAAAAAAAAAAAAAAAAAAGAAAAATTTAATTAATTTAAATTGAATTTTAATTTTAATTTGAATTTAAAAAAAAAAAAAAAAAAAAATTTTTAATTTAAATTGAATTTTAATTTTAATTTGAATTTTAAAAAAAAAAAAAAAAAATTTAATTAATTAATTAATTAATTTAAATTTTAATTTTAATTTTAATTTGAATAAAAAAATTAATTTAAATTTGAATTTTAAAAAAAAAAAAAAAAAAAAAAAAAGAAGAAATCTTGCTTATCATCTTGTTTAAATCTGTTTAAGCTAGTAATTTTGTGGGTTTGTTTGTGGATTCTTCAACCGCTTTGTGAGTGTTGGTGTATGAGCTTTACTGCTTCTCATCACCCACATCTGCCACTTAATCTTGAGATCGAAAGAGCTTGAGAGAGAATCAAGAAGAGTCCAGAGGAATCAATATCAACAACGAGACCATGGCGGATCAAAGGCAAGAGAGAGATGAGAATAACAACAATGGGAATGTCAATAATGGAAATAATAGGAACAATAATTTTGATGAGGGCCCTAGAACGGGAGTATTATAACGATCCCGGTTTTACGAGGATCGAGGAATGTATTATGCATGCTCCCATTCCAGGGGAACCACTATGAATTCAAATCAAGAATGATTCAAATGCTACCAATTTTCCATGGGTTAGCAAATGAAAATCCATGACGCTCACTTAAATGAATTCACTGGGTATGCAAAATGTTGAGTCCACAATGTCACCGATGAGATAGCGAAGTTCAAACTCTTTCCGTTCTCTTTAAGAGATAAGGCAAAACATGGTTCTATTCCTTAGAACCACAATCTATTCAGAGTTGGGCGAGTCGATCGCCAGCCTTTAAAAATATTTTCCCATGACTAAGGCCATTGAATTCGCGTCGAAGATCCAGTTCTTTTCCCAACAACTCTGTAAACATTCCATGAATGTTGGGAACGTTTTAAGGAATTGATCAGAAGTTGCCCAAATCATCAAGTTCCAAGGTGGCAACAAGTCCAAAGTTTTTACAATGGACTGATTCCTGAAGAGAGACGCATGGTTGATGCATCTTGTGGTGGATCTTGTGCCACGAAAGAAGCTGACGAATTGTGGGCATTGTTTGAAAAGTTATATCAAACTTCGATACAAAGTGAGACACTGGGGCGAACCAACTTGAACCTGGCACCTAAATCTCATGTGTTGACAAAAGACGGATTGTACGATGTCAACAATAATGCCTCAGATCTCTCAACAAAGTTTGACAATCTTGGCCATCAGATGAACATGTTGTTACGCTACCAAGCAAGCTATTGCTCCTGTCACCCCCACGGTGTGGTCAATTTGTGACCACCCAGGTCATATGGCTAATGAGTGCCCTACTACCTTGTCATTCTTCCCTGATGAACCTAATCCTCAAGAGCAGGTAAATGTGACTCAATCTTATCAGCGGCAGGGTAGAAACATGTACTCCAATACCTACAATCCGGAATGGAAAAATCAGCCCAACTTAGGATGGGGTGTAAACCAAAGAACATAGAGCCAACACAATGGGTGGACAACAACCTTTTCAACCAAATTTTCAACACAATTTTCGCCCACAACATGTAATTTCCAGCAGAATTCTAATTTCCAATGTAATTCCAATTTCCAATGTAATCGTTCAGATTATCATCCAAATTCGACTACCGAAAAATCGAATTTCAATCGAATCTTAATCAATCTCATGCCAAGATTGAAAGATTCTCGATCCGGAAGAAAAGCTTATGCGAACATGCAATCTTTTCGCAGATGATAATGGACCAAGTCACCAATTGGCCAATCAACCGAGTCGAGAGAAGGTAGGCTTCCCACCAACCCATCAATAATCCTCGAGGCCAAGCACCATCTCAAGGCAGACCATCGAATAGTCAACAGCTTGAAAGTCGTTACGGTTTGAGAAGTGGACGAGAGGTTCATAATCAAGTGGAAATGCTCAGAGAAGGCCGATGAAGAAAGAGAAGCAATAGAGGAAAAGAATCGAGAAAAGAAAGGAGAAAGGAAAAGGAAAAGAGAAAGAGACAAAGAGCGGAGATAAGAAAATGCAAGAGCAAGGAAGAGAGAGAAAGGAAAAGAAAAAGTAATAGAGGAAGAGTTTCCTTCAACCGTCCCAACAAGGACGTGAAAAGAATCGGAAATGGAATCGCACCTTATGTCCCAAAGGCACCATTCCTCAATGCCTAACTCCTCCATCTAGAATGGGAAAGGGACGGACAAAAATGGAAGAAATTTTCGAAACATCCAAGCAAGCCAAGATAAAACTGCCATTACTTGAAACAAACAAACAAGTCCCTGAGTACCCCAAGTTTTTCAAAGATTGGTGCACTTAAGAGAAAGGCACGACTCACGCTTTCAAAGAAAGTGTTCCTAACAAATCAAGTCTTCGATATTACGATTGGAAACCCCAAACCGAAAGACCGGAGTCCCAACTGCTCCATGTGTTGGTGGGCAACCAATTGAAAGGCGTTATTGGATTTGGGAGCACGTGTTAATCTGAGCCCATCCCCAATGTACGAGAAACACGGATTGGGTGAATTGAAACCCACGACGGACACACTCCAACTGGCAGATAGATCAGAAAGAAGACCGAGGGGTGTTATCGAGGATGTTTTGGTTGGAATAGACAAGTTTGTCTTTCCAGTGGACTTCGTTGTCTTAGACATGGAACCACCTGCGAAATCAATCAATCAAGTCCCAATTATTCTTGGACGTCCGTTTCTCGCCACTGCCAACGCTTGCATTAATTGTCGCACGGGAGTCATGGACGTTTCTTTGGCAACATGAAAGTCGCTTAACATATTCCATGCGATGAACCATTTCCCTAATGAGGATGAGGTCGAATGTTTTTACATCGATCAGATGGACGAAGTGGTGGATGAAGCATTACCATCAATGCTCACCAAAGAGGAATTTGAAACTGCTTTGTTAGCCATCTATGAGGACAAAGGGCTTGAAAGGAAGCAGTCAGAAGAGAAAAAGTCAAATTCATCATGTCAAGATGATAACTTATGTGAAGTTGTGACTAAGGTAGAACCACTACCTACTGAGGTAAAGGATGTCGACTCCATCAATTGAGCACCACACCAACCGTGGAATTGAAACAATTGCCTAAGTCCCTCAAATATGCTTTTCTGGACCTCGAGAAACACTTCCTGATAATTTCATCCACATTATCTAAGAACAAGAGAATGATTTGTTGAAGGTGCCGAAGAGCACAAGGAGGCCATCGGATGGACCTTAGCGATCTCAAGGATTGACCCATCGATGTATGCATAAAATACATCTGGAGGATGAGAGTAAACCATCGAGGGAACCACAGAGGCGACTTAATCCGAACATGCAAGAAGTCGTTTTAAAGGAAATCATTAAACTCCTCGATGCTGGAATCATCTATCCGATCTCTGATAGTGAATGGGTTAGTCCAGTACAAATCGTTAGAAAAATGCGGAATTACAGTGAAAGAAACTACGGAGGAGAATTGGTGCCCACTCGTGAAACTCTTTGGATGGCGTGTGTGCATTGATTATCGAAAATTGAACATGACCACGAAAAGATCATTTTCCCTTCCGCTTCATTGATCAAATTCTTGAGAAGTTAATGGGCAAGAGTTTTATTGCTTTCTTGATGGTTATTAGGGATACAATCAAGTGCCCGTTTTCGGTGATCAAGAGAAGACAACATTCACGTGTCCATATGGTACGCTTGCATATCGAAGGATGCCATTCGCTTATGTAATGCTCCTACCACGCTTTCAACGATGTATGTTGGCCATATTCGGACATGATCGACAAATTCATCAAGTCTTCATGGACGACTTCTCGGTTTTGGAAAAACATTTAATTCTTGTTTGAATCATCTTTCATGTGTTGCAACGCTGTGTAGATTCCAAACTTGTTCTCAGGGAAAAGAGCCATTTTATGGTTCAACAAGGAATTGTGTTGGGGCATATTGTTTCAACGAAAGGAATTGAATTGATAAACTTAATTGCAAATTTACCACCTCCTAAAAGTGTTCACAAATTCGATCATTTTGGGGCATCTTTGGATTTTATAGAAGATTCATTAAGGATTTTAGCAAGGTGGCTAAACCATTGTGCACTTTGCTTGGCAAAGATGTTCCTTTTGATTTTGATGAGGATTGCATAAAGGCATACCTAAAATTGCGTGAACTCTTATCAAATGCACCAATAATCCAACCACGGATTATTCTTTACCATTCGAACTCATGTGTGATGCATCCGATTATGCGATCGGAGTCTTAGGGTTAAAGGGTGAATAAATTACCTCACGTAATTTATTATGCTAGCAAGACATTAATTGATGCCCAAATCGAATTACACCACCACCGAGAAGGAATTATTAGTCGTGGTGTATGCTCGACAAATTCCGTTCCTATTTGCTTGATCGAAAATAGTGGTCTTTTCGAGACCACTCGCTTTGAAATATCTTTTAGTAAAGAAGGATGCTAAACTAAGGTCTGATCCGTTGGATCCTCGCTTCCGTGAATTCAACTTTGAGATTAAAGATAAAAAGGGGTTGAGAACGCGTTGTGGTGATCATCCGCATCAGAATTCTCACCAAGAATCATCTATACCGAGACCATCCGTGACACATTTCGGATGAACATTTGATGGCAATTGATGTATGGTGCAAAAGTTCCGTGGTTTGCTAACATCGTGAATTATCTGGTCACTGGCAGAATTCCCACTGAGTGGGGTAAGAATGATAAGAATCTCTTTTTCTCCCAAATAAAATACTATTTCTGGGATGAACCATATTTGTTTAAATTCGCCGGATCGGATCATTAGGAGATGCGTGCGGAAGACGAGCAACTAAGCGTCCCTAAATTTTGCCATCTGTCAGCTGTGGAGGCCATTTCGAGGACGAAGACCGCATGTAAAAATCCTTCAAAGCGGATTCTCGGCCCTCAATCTTCGTGACGTATTCAATACCGTAAGGAATGCCAACGGTGTCAAGACTGGCAATATTTCACGAAATATGATGCCCCTTAATCCAATTCGATTGTTGAAATTTTCGATGTTTGGGGATTGACTTTATGGGTCCTTTTCCACCATCCTTTGGGTATTCATATATTCGTGGTCATTGACTATGTCTCCAAATGGATTGAAGTGTGGCAACCCGATCAAATGATCACAAGGTTGTGGTCAAATTTCGAGAGAACATGTGTTTAACCGATTCGGATCCCAAGAGCAATCATCGTGATGGCGGTTCGCATTTTTGCAATAGCCATTTTGCCACTTTAATGAAGAAGTACGACGTCACTCACAAAGTCGCTACGCTTGCACCATCCATGAACTAGTGGTCGTGGAAGTGTCTAACCGGAAATCAAGCGAATTCTAGAAAAGACTGCAGACGGATAGAAGAGATTGGTCAAACCGCTATCCGATGCTTTGTGGGCCTATCGTATCGCATTCAAGACACCGATCGGAATGTCTCCTTCGATAATTGTCTCACGGAAGGCATGTCATCTTCCGCCGAATTGGAGCATAAGGCATTCTGGCGATCAAACGATTTAATTTCGATATGCAAGCGTAGGTCGAATCGAAGGTTACATGGAGTGAATTAGAAGAGTTACGCTACGATGCGATGAAAATTCAAAGATGTACAAGGAAAGGTACAAAAGTTGCACGATCAATTAATTTCTAAGGAGTTTCATGTTGGCCAAAAGTTTGGTTATTCAATTCCCGACTTAAGCTTCATCCTCGGAAATTGAAATCTAGATGGGAAGGCCCGCTTGTGTTGTTTCCATTAGTGAGCACTGCAATTGAAATTCAAAGCCTTCAGACAATCGAGTTTTCAAAGTGAATGGGCAAAGACTCAAACCAATGTTTGAGCCGATGACCCGCTTTAAGATTGAGGCGATGCACCTTAGTGATCCGATTCTTGATCAATGAAGAGGTCGAGTCGACACTTAAACTCGCCGCTTCTCGGAGGCAACCCAAAGGTGTTTTATTTAGGAGTTGGACAGGGTTTAGTTTAGGATTTAGGATTTATTTCTCTTTTCGTATGTTTAGTTCTAGAATATTAGTTTTAGTTTAGTTTAGGTTATTTTTAATTTCCAAATTAGTGTAGCCACATTACCTTCAATCTATTTTTGGTCATGTTCTAATTTGATGCCCATATTCTCTGCACCTGATCTTTGTGTTGAGGTACTTTTCAACAGGTTTGGGGGTACCTACTTATTTCAAACAATGAGGACATTGTCATTTTTAGGTTTGGGGGTATGTATGATTATCTATCTTTCATCACTTATTTTTGATTTTCTTTGAAAAAAAAAAAAAAAAAAAAAAATTTTTTGGAACCATCATACATGATTTACTTTGCAATAGTTTTCAAACTTTAGTTGATGATGCATGTGAATTTAATTTTGAGAATATTGATGTCATATTTTGAATACTTGTATCTAGGATGATAAAGCTTAATGTGATAAGTTGTGGATGACCCTCTAATTCATGCTTAGAATTTTGCACTTATACCAAGCTAAGACTTAGAAATCGATGAACTATTTTGAACGTTGAATCTTAGGTTCTTAGTGGAGACTAAACCCAGTAAGCTTTAGAGCTAATTTCCCGTCATTGATGAGTGAATATATAAACTATGAGTTTTCTTTGAATACGAATTATTTTGCATAATCTCATACATTTTATTTTGGCTTGTGACTTTGCATGATATCAAATTCATATTATTGTGTTAGAACGCATCGTATATCTACTCAAGACAAATAGGCAAGGTTACCATCTTTTAAGGAAATGATTGAAGGCCATCTTTGGCTCGTTTGTGCTTAAAATGCCCCACCTCATATAAATTTATCCTTCTAGTACCCCTTTGAGCCTATAGAAAAATTTACCCTTATACATTCTTTGATAAGCCACGTTAACTTTAACCCTTCACAATTTAAAATTTAGCTTTACCCTTCTTATTTCGAGAAATTAGGAACGAGGGATGAAATGAGCGAAAAGAGAGTAAGTGGAGAGATAATGAGTTATGGTGTTTCTTGAGAGTATGGCAAATATAAAAGAAAAAAGGAGAAAAAAAAAAAAAAAAAAAAAAAAGGAATGAAAATGAGGTGCTTCAAGAAAAGGAAATTCAAAAGAGAAGAAAGAATGAGAAAAGAAAAATATTGAAAAAAAAAAATGGTGAGAAATTAGAAAGAAAAAAAAGAAAAGAAGAGAAATAAAAAAATAAAATAAAAAAATCGAAGTTAGTTCCTTTTCCAATTTCTAAATTTTGAATCACAATTCCTTTCTTTCTTACCCTTACCGAGCCCCATTACAACCCTACAAAAGACCTTCATGATCCGATCTTGCATTGGTAATCGCCTTGTGGAGAGTCAATATATAATACTTATGACACTTGATATGACATGCTTAGGATATACATGTATCTGTTATGAGATTTATTTTTGTTCATTGATTGCATCGTGTTTCATTTATCATGTGAGACCTTTTATTTGCTTTGTATTGATCTCTCACATGTGTGCGAAACTTACCAATCATCGAGTGATTTTATTTTGAGAGTATACCTAAAGTGAGGATTGAGTCAAGACAATGATCCGATGATTTCGTTTGGACTAGTTCTACGAGATGGATGAATCTTGGTTTTGGTATGCACACACTACACGCTTAAGCATGAATGGATGAGTTATCTAACGATTTGGAGCATTAGACTAATTTGAATGGATATTGGTATGATTAGTGTAACATTGTTATTTAAAATTGAGAATTTGCATGTTGAATTGATTATTGATTTTGAGCTTTGAAGTTAAATATATGTTATAAAATCGATTTTGAAAACTCAATTTTACCGATGGTTTGAAATTTTTGGAAGTTTGTGGGTAACTTCATCGCAAAACCTCGGAGACACAACTCCTCCACTAGGGATCACCTAGGGGTTTAAAGGCTTGTTGCACATGCTAAGTGCAATCGTGTTCCCTACGAAAGTGGCATTTAAATTTTAGGATGTTAGTTTGATTTGCTTTATATTTCTATCATTCTCTTTGCTCGAGACTAGCAAAGTGTAGGTTTGGGGGTGTGATGAGTAGTGAAATATGATGATATTTCACCCCTAAATACCTATATTTAGCCGTCCGATGAAGGCTATCTGATGAGATTTGCTAGATTTGAAGTGTTTCAGGTAAACACAGCCCAAGTTTCTAAAACAGCCCAAGAATCCCGAAAATAATGTCAAAACACTGCTATTTTGGGTCATTGAGAACTTAGTGCGACTTGCAGCTCAATTTGGACCTTCAAGACGTCAGATTCAGGAAATTGCTAAAACATAAAAGTTGTAGAGCTCGTCGTCAGCTTTCTAACGCCTCAAGAATCACCTCAATCCGAGTTCGGTACAGAAAGTTATGAGCAAAATACCGAGGCAGTATCTGATGCAAAGCTAGGCGGGAATTCACGAAAATTACTCTTAGATGTCAATCGAGAGAGGTATTAGGGTTAGGCTATTATAAAAAGGGAAGCCACGAGTTTCTTAGGATTATTATTATTTTTTGCAATTAGAATATTATTCATTCTTTCTTTTTAGTTTTTAGGGCTCTTCACTTTGGGGGAATATTTTCTTCATCTTTTCAAGTCTTCTTCTCTCCTTCTTCTAGGGTTTATTCAGGGTAGATTGTACCTAGGATTTGCATTATTTTTCTCTGAGAAATTCATAGATTGTATTTAGGAAAAGCAATTGCAAATATCTTTTGGAAGAAATAAAAGAGGAATGACTTTGAAAGAAAAAGGAGATCAAACACCAAAGATGAGCGGCTAAATCAGTAGATCGGGGAAGATGCGATCCCCAGATAAGTACCCATGTTTATGATTAATACCAGCTATTATTGTTATCATGGAATCGCTTTTGCTCAAAGTTTGTGTGATTGAAAATATTTTAAATGCTTTGTTATGACCGTTGATTGCGCGATCAACGGCCGTAATCGCTAGATCCGGACCGCAGTCGATCTAGGTCAGAGAGCGATTATGTCGATTGTCGTGATCTAAATATCATGAGATACGCTATGCTTTTTACATGACTCATACCGCAATGTTAGGCTGAGTCATTGTTTTTAGATAGGGTATGCCGGATTGATGATCATATTTTATTTCAAGTCATTTTTCTAGATGAATGATGGTGTGAATGATGATTTAATGAAACTGTGGGTTTTAATGATAGAAAAGGGGTACGAATCTGGGGTAGCATATTCCTTGATCTCATTTTAATATTGTTCGTAGATTTATCAGTAATTAATTGTTTAGATTAATTTATTTTTCTGCATTTAGGAAAAGTGCGTTAAGTTTTTGGTAAAATTGAATCTGCCCTTTGGTACTTCCTTAGGGACGTTTTTAAAATCTCTAAAAGAATTAATTAAAAATTCACGTTTCCCTGTGGGTTCGACACCCCTGTTCTTGCCATACTGCAATAGATCTTGTGCACTTGCAAGGGTTACATTCTAAATCGATCAGTCCCCCAGCGTTTCGAGGTACTCCTCCACATCCCATATGAAGTTCTCGAGGTCCTTCGCCTCGCGGGAGCCCTTGAATATCTCTGGCTCGGGGAACTTAAATCGTGGTGTTGGCATCCCTGCTGGCGCCCCAAGTGGCATAGCCAAGATGAGCTTTTTCAGCACGCTCATCTCGTCACGTACCTCCTCCAATGTGACCTTGATTTCTCGTACCTCTGCTGCCAATTGCTCTACGGTCTCAGCCACATCGGCATTGATTCTTTCACGCATATTCAGTCTTTCTTCGTGTAGTGTCATTATTGATACCATCGACTCGAGTTGGTCCGATTGAGCTTCCAAACTATCTAGTCGTTCTCTTGTTGATCGTTCTCTTGTCCGCCATCTTGCATCCTCACTGCTCCCTTCCATCTCAGCCATCACTGTGGCTCTGATACCAAACGTCACGGGGTCACTCTTTTAGCAGTGTCAGCCCATGCGACACTTAACGCCCACTGTGCTAAGTCAGCCTATTTATCTCAAATGAGGCACGCGATGCGGATTCCCAAATGCTACGAAGGGTGGAAGGCTTGTCCTACTCAAGCTTCACCTCAACCTCTACGTTCGGACTTTACCCTGCGAAGCAACGCAGCAGGTTAGAGCCTGCAACGATGATTGTCAAGGCAACAGGCAACGATGAACATAAGGCAACATGCAACGACAATAGATATAGCGATAGGCAGCGTCGAGCATACATCAAGCTCCCTTTGGGCTAGAACCCACACCTCGAAGGTGGTTGGGAACTACCAACGCGATAGCCCTAGTACACGACGTAGCTAGGACGACCACGCCCTAAGCGTGGCCCGGATGCACGCACATAAGCCCACGAGGCTAGTGCACGTGTAGGGTTGGGGGACCCCAACTCATGTCCCCTTATATAAGGGTAAAATAGTAATTCAGGCGAAATGGCGGGAGGACCTCAAACCCCTTGGTTTGCCATACTTTACTATTCACCCCGCAACGCCCCGCAATGCCAACCCAACTGACCATGTCGCGTCCATGTCGCGACCGAGTCGCGACTAAGTCTTCACCCTCCACCCCAACATGTCGCGATGCCATCGTGGCTCAGCCCAGTACATACGGTGTCACCCTCATGGCCTTGATGCACCAGTCATACTAAACACTTGGAGAGGAAAAGTGGCCCTACGACTGACCCGGATGGCCACACCGCGTGCCCCCGTCACTATCCGTTGGGCAGCCTACATATTAGACGGAGAGGCTGGGCCTTGGTAGAAGTCCGTTTCACGGACTAGGGCTCAGGAGACTCCAGATATGCCCTGGAGATGGGATGAGTTTGTCGAGGAATTTAATAAACAGTACTTCCCTAAAGTGGTGAGGAACCAAATGGAGGTTCAATTTTTGCAATTGGTTCAAAGGAAAATGACTGTGAGAGAATACGGAGTGGAGCTTATGCGACTAGCTCGCTTTGCGTCCGACTACGTCATCACAGAGATGATGAAAGCAAAGAGGTTTCAGCAAGGTTTGAAGCCGGACGTGAGGGGAGGAGTAGCACCATTCCAACTGAGGACCTATGGGGAGGTCATGAGCAAAGCCTTGGTGGTAGAGGAAGAAAATAACAAGTACCATCAAAGAGAGCAATAAGGAAGGTGGAACACTGATCAGAGCAGAACGGGGAATTATGAATCGGTGAACAAAAAGCCGAGGTTCATACCAAATAATCAGAAACCACCGTTTCAGGGAGGTTATGGGAGACCGATGCAGCAGAGCAACCAGCAGTGATTTCCATTGCTCGCATCAGGGAGACCGATATGCTACCAGAGCCCTGCTATCATTACCAGCGCTATAGTTACACAGGGGGCTTCTCGAGCAGCTTCTTTCACACCTCGTGAGACTTGTGCCAAGTGTGGCAAGCCTCACAAGACAGTGGACTGTAGGATAGGCACTCGGGGTTACTTTCAATGTGGCAAGGTGGGCCACTTAATCAAGGAATGCCCTGAGATGAACAAAGAGAAGACGGTTTCAGTACCTATTCCATGATAGATACAAGTAAGAAAGCCGATCGTCCAAGGGAGAGCCTATGCAGTCACCGCGCAAGAGGCTCAGAATACAAACGATGTCATTCAAGGTGAGCTTTCTTTTAAATAAAGAATTTCAATTCTTTAAGTTTTAGATAGAGAAGGTGCATCTACATATAGGAGATATAAGAAAAACTTACATGTGATAAATTTTGGTATGATGATAAACACGATATATATATATATATATGTATGATTAGGTACATTACAAATTTATAAGAAGGGAAGCGACGTGACATATGAAGCTCGAGTGTTGATAAACCCAGGGTCTACCCACTCATTTGTTACCCCTCGCTTCACAAAGAGGAAGAAAGTCAACCCAGAGGAGTTAGACATCATTTTAATCGTGACTGTTCCTACTGGGAAAGCGATTAATATCAAAAAGGGTTGCAACTCCGTGATCGTGAGGGTCATGGATGGAGATGTCTTTGAGCTACCGGCGAACCTAATTATATTAGACATGCACGGATTCGACGTAATCCTTGGCATGGATTGGTTATCAGCCCACTGTGTGACGGTAGATTGCAAGAATAAAGTCGTCATCTTCAGACCCAACACGAGGAGATCATTTAGATTTCGATGAGAGAGGTCGACACACCTATCACTTATCTCGGCAGTCAGGGTCGAGCGATTGATCAGAAAGGGGTGTAGTGGATACTTTGTATTTTTGAAGGAGCAAAGAGAGGAGAAGAATGTGATCTCTGAGATAGCAGTTGTGCGAGACTTCGTCGATGTATTTTCGGAGGAGTTACCCGGATTACCTCCAGAGAGAGAAATAGAATTCGCCATCGACTTAGCACCAGGAACGAAGCTTTTTTCTAAAGCACCATACAGAATGGCTCCTGCTGAGTTGAAGGAGTTGAAAGAGCAACTACAAGAGTTAATGGACAAGGGATTTGTTAGACCGAGCGTGTCTCCATGGGGGGCACCGGTCTTGTTTATAAAAAAGAAAGATGGGTCAATGCGTCTGTGCATTGACTATCGATAATTGAACAAACTTACCATTAAAAATCGATACCCTTTGCCTAGGATAGATGGCTTGTTTGATCAACTGCAAGGAGCGAAGTATTTCTCTAAGATCGATCTGAGATCGAGATACCATCAGTTGAGAGTCAATGCAGAGGGTATTCAGAAGACTACATTCAGGACTCGATACGGACACTATGAGTTCCTAGTGATGCCGTTTGGGTTGACAAATGCCCCGGCGTCATTCATGGATTTGATGAATAGGGTGTTTAAACCACACCTAGACTCTTGTGTCATAGTGTTTGTTGACGACATCCTGATCTATTCAAAATCAGAAGAAGAGCATGAAAAGCACTTGAGAGTAGCCCTACAGACTCTACGTGAACACTAGTTATACGCCAAACTCAGCAAGTGTGAGTTTTGGTTAGAAGAAGTTAGCTTTTTGGTACATGTCGTCTCAAAGCTTGGTGTCACTGTAGATCCAGCAAAGATCGAAGCAGTAGTGAATTGGGAGCAACCAAAGACCGTGACCGACATTCGCAGCTTCCTTGGATTAGTGGGTTACTATCGACATTTCGTTGAGGGTTTTCAAAAATATCAGGACCACTCACGAGACTTACACGGAAAGATGCAAGGTTTGAATGGAGTGAGGCATGCGAGAAGAGTTTTCAAGAACTTAAGAAGCGACTCACTTCAGCTCCAGTGTTAGCTATACCTTCAGGTAGTGGAGGGTTTGCAGTGTATAGCGATGCTTCGTATACGGGTTTGGGCTATGTGCTTAATCAACACAAAAAGGTGATAGCGTATGGGTCGAGACAGTTGAAAGAGCATGAGAAGAATTATCCGACACATGATCTGGAATTAGCAGCGATCATTTTCGCGCTCAAGATTTGGAGACATTACTTGTACGGTGAGACGTTTGAGATTTTCACCAATCATAAGAGCCTCCGATATCTGTTTACACAGAAGGAACTAAATATGAGGCAGCGCAGATGGATGGAGTTTCTCAAAGACTATGACTGCTCCATACAGTACCATCCAGGCAAGGCTAATGTGGTGGCCGACGCCTTCAGTCGGAAGAGTTCAGCTCAATTGGCTACCTTAATTTTGGGTATGCACAGATGGAAACTGTTTGAAGATCTGATACTATATGATGCAAACATTGAGTCACAAGCTACAGGAGCCTTCTTGGCTAATATCTCAGTGAGACCGATGATATTTGAGCATATCCATGAACTACAGATGAAAGACCCGGCGCTAATAAAGATTCATCAAGATGTAACTGAAAGCATTACATCTGAGTTTTCGATCAAGGAGGATGGTTCCTTATTGTTCAAGGGTCATCTTTGCATTCCGGATAATGTCGATCTGTGGCGAATAATTCTGGATGAATCACACAAATCAAGCTATGCTATCCACCCGGGAAGCACAAAGATGTATTAAGATTTAAAAAAGAATTACTGGTAGAGAGACTTGAAATAAGATGTGGCAGAGTACGTGTCGCGGTGTTTGGCATGCCAACAAGTGAAGATCGATCATAGACACCCTGCAGGTCTATTGCAGACTCTACCTATATCGAAATGGAAGTGGGAATCAATCTCTATGGACTTCATCGTTGGACTTCCGCGTACAGCAAAGAGGTACAACGCCATTTGGGTAGTGGTCAATCGGTTGACCAAGTCAGCGCACTTCTTGCCTTACAACACGATGTACACTGCGGGAAGACTGGCAGAGCTGTATATGAAAGAGATTGTCCTTTTGCATGAGATTCCGAGTAGCATTGTTTTAGACTGTGACCCATTGTATACATCAAAGTTCTAGAAGAAATTTCAAGAAGGAATGGAAACGCGACTAGATTTTAGTACGGCATTCCATCCGCAAACTGACGAACAGACTAAGAGGGTCAATCAAATCATTGAGGACATGCTTAGTGCATGTATGTTAGAATTACAAGGATCGTGGGATCAGCACCTACCCTTGATTGAGTTCGCATATAACAACAATTTTTAGACGAGCATTGGGATGGCACCATATGAAGCACTTTACGGACGGTGATGTAGATCGCCCATCAATTGGGAAGAAACGGGTGAGAAATTTGTTTTGGGACCCAAAATACTTGAAGATAATGCCACCTATGTTCTGATGATAAGGGCAAAACTCAAAGCGGCTCAGAGCAGACAGAAAAGCTACGCCGATATCAAGCGGACGAGTGTAGACTTCAAGGTGGGTGAACACGTGTTTGTGAAAGTGTCACCTATGAAGGGGGTGATGAGGTTTGGAAAGAGAGAGAAGCTAAGTCCCCGCTATCTTGGACCGTTTGAAGTTTTGGGTCGAGTAGGGGAAGTTGCTTACCGCATTGGTTTGTCACCGTTATTCGATCAAGTACACAATGTGTTCCACGTGTCTATGCTCAGGAAGTACCTTAATGACCCTGATCACGTGTTGAGCAGTCAATCATTTGAGATGCATGAGGACATGACTATGATCGAAGAGCTGATGGAGATTTTAGATCGAAAAGAACAAGTATTGCGAATCAAAGTGATTCCATTAGTACTTGTCCGATGGAAGCTTCATCCGGCCGAGGAAGCTACATGGGAACGAGAGGCCGACGTGAAAGAATAATATCCGGCCTTGGTTGCGACAACTTGAGAGCGAAAATAGTATCACCACAAGCATGTTTGTGGATTTAAATCATATGTTGTAATTCAATGTCGATCTAACAATCAATTTATTAAAAGGACAATATTATCCACATGGAGTCTCAATTACAGTGTTGAACACGAAATTGGAATTCATCATGGCCACGACATGGCCGTGATGATGTATTTTATAGAACCAATGACCAGTTGGTATCATAGTTTACCAAGAGAAATTAAGAGAACCAGAAAAAATTTTAAAATCTGGAAAAATCTTATCAAAATCGATTAGTCGGTTTTCAAATAGATTAATCGATTTGGGAATTCGATTAATCGATTTTGGTCGATTAGTCGACTGGCATGTGCCAGTGAGTGGAAAATTGATAGGGATTCAGAAAAATGACAAAGTGAAATTTCGATTAATCGATTTGGGTTTCGATTAATCGATTTATGATTTCGATTAATCAATCTGGGGATTCGATTAATTGAGTAACTTAAGGATTTTAGAAATTTTTGAAGAATGATATACAATTTCGATTAATCGAAGTGAAATCTGATTAATCGATTTGGAATTTTGATTAATCGAACTAGAGGTTCGACTAATCGAGTCACTTAATGAATTTGGGAAAATTTTGAAGGACGTCACGATTTCAACTAATCAAAGTAAAATTTGATTAATCGATTTTGGAATTTCGATTAATCGACTGGCTCACGCCAGTGAGCTCCAAAACTTAAAAATTTAAATGAATACGATTTTGATTAATCGAAATGGTTTCGACTAATCGATTTTGAGTTTCAACTAATCGATTTTGGAAATCGATTAATAGATTTCGCATTGCTGAACCTAGTTTTCAAACTTGATTAATCAAATTTGAATTTCGATTAATCAAAGCGGGGCCTATATATATAAACCGATGGGGATTTTTCCCCATTTGAAATCTTGGGGTTTTGTGTATTGCGCGCCTTTGCTTCTCCTTCTTCTTCAACCATCCAAGCACCTAGGGTTTGGACATTTCGGGTTGATTTCGGATTGAAATCGCGTGCCTTTGGATCAAAAACCTAAGGTAAACCCTAGATTCGAGTTCTTTCTTCAATTTGGATTAGTAAACCCTAGTTTTCTTAAATTTTTCGTAAAAATGCCGCCCAAAATCCGTTTATCTTCGAAAAAGGCAACCTCTAAGCTTTCGGTCTGGCGTAAGAACGTCGCACCGCCACCACCTACCCCATCACCGGTGAGGACTCCATCACCATCGGCATTGGAGACCACCTCCAGTTCGACGAGCGCGGCATTGCGCAAGTCTTCACGTGAGTCTACGCCCATGCCACCACCACCCACCAATGTACTTCAACCCAACGAGTGGTGGGCGGCTAAAACCTTCGAAATAGAGTATATTATCGATACCACATTATTCACAAACCCCGATGTACCGGGCGAGACCCAATGGGCTCGTAATTACCTTGTAAAGGCCAGTCTCGGCAATATCTTGAAACCAATCCGTGGGTCCTACTACCCTAGGTTGGTTCGACTGTTTTACCAAGGTCTCGTGGACTGGCCTACCGACGACATAGTCAAGACCACCATTGAGGGTCGTGACTACACATTCACCCGTCGCCACATACACGAGGTCCTAGAGTGCCATTTGAACTTCATACCCAAGACCACCCTCTTCCCACCCTTCGAGGAAGAGGTGAGATTTGAGGAGATCATGACCCGGATGACTAATGGGGAGAAGGGGTCGGGATCCTCCATTAGGAGGGTCGACCTTCCCCATTATATGTGGATGCTTGATTCCAATTCCATAATCAAGTGCAACCTCTACCCGTTGCGACACGACACCGAGCGAGTGGAGATGGTACAACAGGCACTTTACGCGGCCTTCTGTGGCCATTGGTTTGACGCAACTATGGTCATCCTAGAGGGGATGAGATACATTAAGGGCAAGTTGATGAAGGGCAACTTAAGGCCCAAAGAAAAGATGTCCTATGCTCGGCTCATCTCGAGCATGCTGGAGTGTTATTCTAATGCTCCAGAAAATGCTATATCGCCCCATGAGGAGAGGGCTACAGACCGAGTGAAGACGTTTTCAAACTCTTCATGGAGCCGTAGCTACAACCTACTTAAGCGGACCCTACCAGCTCCGGGTCCCGCACCAGCACCAGCAGCTCCAATAGCACCACCACCACCACATCAGGACCCACCCGTGGGTGGGGAGCACCCAGTTGAGCCACCAGCTGAGGAGACACCCTCCCATACCACCGCCTCACCTCTGTTGCCCGGCAAGATCTGCAGCGGCTGACTTCTTCATATAAATCGTGGCGGCTTGGGGCTCCTACGATAGAGGACATGTTGGCCCGAATGGAGGCCAACAATGAGAGGATAAACTGACGGATGGACTTTCTGATGTTCCATACACTGCGCTACATCTATCTGTTGGACTTCCAGCAGTGCCTCGCGCAAGAGGCCGATTGGACTGCGGGTCGGACTGCTTTCCATACGGGTGCCGATTTCCATGCGAGTACCCCTACAGCTGATGCATCTGGCTCGATGCCCTAGCAGCCCAAGCAACCAGCTGAGACGGGTCACCCACAGCCTATAGAGATGACCCATCCACAGCCAGAGCCGCCAATCCAGTCAAAGCAGCCCACCCCAGCATCAGATCAGCGAGGAGAAGGGACGGCGTGAGCGCCTGACGATAGTTTCATTTTGTGATCACTTTGTAGATCTTTTTGTGCTGATGTATTAAACCCTCAAGTGTAATTATTGAGAAATGAAAAAACAAACTTGTAATTGTTGGAAATTTTGACAATGAAATACAGAACAATTTTTTGGTGTACTTACATTATTTTTGTTTTCTTACATCGTGTAATGTGTTAGTCATTTTCCGTGTGGGTACGCGACACCCCAGTGTGCGGGGTACCCAAGCGAGCACCTTTGGGTTATTTTCGAGGACAAAAATTCTCAAGGTGGGGAGAATGTAATATCCTAAAAAATTGACCGTTTGACTTTGACCTTGAGATCCGTGCCTAATTGGTCATAGGTTTGACCAAGTGATGGTCAAACATTGAATGCAAGGAGTGATGAATTGACGTAGTACAAATGTGACTCAATTGTGGTGTATAGTGTGAATTAGTGGTCACATACACCTATCTCTGGTGTATATGTTTAACACACAAGTTGGAAGGAGAATAAAAGGGTTTTAATAACCCTAGTTTCTTTTTGTTTTGGTTGTTGAAGAGAGAATTAAGAAGAGAGAGAGGGGGAGAAAGCAAGAGGAGTTATTGAGGAAGGAGTGAATGCAAATCAAAGGGCTAATTAGAGCATTCATTGTCGGATTCATAGCAATTGGGATCGTAAAGCGGAATGATGGAACCCTAGCCATCAAACCCAACAAATCAATCCCTTGAAGGGATTATTGAGGTGAGTTTTAATTAAAGTGAATGCATATATTGTAGACAAATTTAATTCAGTCAAGTAGGGTTAAAAAGAGTAGATTAAAGGCTTAAAAAGAAAAGGGAAAAGATTTAGAAAAACAGTCAGAAAGGGGGCTGAATCAGACCAAATCGATTAATTGAAATTGGGATTCGATTAATCGATTTTAGTCTGAAAGTTGAAAAGTCAAGTAAGCCCGATTTCGATTAATCGATTTGGATGTTCGATTAATCGATTTGGAAATCGACTAATCGACTTGGTACTTCTAATGGCTGGAAAACAAGACCTGGGGATATCAACTAATCGAGTTGGGAAATCGATTAATCGATTTTAGATTTCGATTGATCGATTTGGGATTGACTAATCGATTTCAGACTTTCGACCACTCGATTTGAGAATCGACTTCATTAAGTTAGAGACTTTGATTAATCGATTTGGGATCGATTAATCAAATTTGAATCTCGATTAATCGATTTTGAGAATCGATTAATCGATTTGGGTTTCGATTAATCGATTTTGGGAATCGATTAATCGACTTTGACAGTTTTGCTTAACTTTCTAAGTTTTCTTTGAGATTCATGGAGGGTCCATGACTTTCTTCATTACATCTTTAGTGATGTATTGCACGTGTTATGATATACCATAGGTGGTACGTGTAAAAGCGAGCACAAGGAGCCGTATGGGACCTTGATGCTTGGACCATCAGAAACTTGAGGTAGGGAACACCTTGAACATGTACTTTAATTTCAAGAGCATATATGTAGTGATATAATTATCAAATTTAAAATTATTTTAATTACGAAAAGCTTTGTGAAAATGGGTGTGCGTGTAACACAAAAAAATGTGAAAAAGGCATCAGTGTGATGCAAGTGATTAAGATCGAGGAATCTAATAAGAATGAGACATCTCTAGGAGATGAGAAAGTAATAAAAGCATCAGGTGTGATGCAGGTATATATACATCCCAGGGATGTATATATATATGATTGAATAATTACTATTGAGGCCTAACTGATATAAGATAGCGTACTTACACGGTGAACAACTATATGTAAAGCACATGTTATTTTTGTTATTTGAAGTTTGATAGGATACCCCACCGACGTGGCGGGATACCCACGACTGACGCGGCAGGATATTCGTGGACTGCACGGCCAATCCGTACATCCTAGGGATGTTGAGATAAGTTTTTAACCCCGCCGCCTAGTGAAAAGGGGCTTGGGTCGTATTCCCAGGGAATACTTTATAACAACTGTCTATTTAGACGACGATGAAGGGTATCTCATCGGGGTTCGATGCTATATTGCTTAAAGATTACTTAAGTTGAAGATTTAAGTTTTGCTTTAGGCCTGCTCAGTGTCATTCATGATAAATCAAAAGTAAAGGAAGACATGCTAATTACCAGTAAACTTGAATGCAATTCATCAGCTTTTAAACTATTTTCTAGCAAATACATAGACACATCATGCTTAGAATATCATGAAATATATATGAGTCTTAATTTATATGTTCATTGTGTTTGTTCCCTATTGAGCTAGGATGTAGCTCACCCCTTTAGACTATATATCGCAGGTCCACTGATAGCAGCAGTTGAGGTATCGGGAAACGTAGATCCGGGTGATTCGGATTACGTGTCTGGAGACGAGTTGGAGCCTCCACCCGAGGACTTCTTTTAGGAGACTCTGCTGTGTACTTTGACAGAGAGTAGTTTGAGAGCAGATTTATACGACTTGGTATGTCAAGCCTTTATTTTGATAAACATATAATTAAATTGGATTTTCTTTTGGCGAACCATCTGAGGTGATCTGTTTATCACCGATGGTTCGGGTCGGTTCTCTGTTCATGAAGTGGCATGAAAGTAGAACTGTCTTTTGCATATGCCAGTTGGGCATATTAACCGTTTCCGCTTATGAGATTAATTGCCTTATTTATTTATTTGTGCTTGATATATCAATGTTTCGTACACAGTTTTGGGGCACGGCCTGGAGGATCGTGCTGATGGCATGGATTTTGGGGTGCCGAAATTCGGGCTGTCACAGAAGCGGTGCCTCTGTGTTTATATAAAGGGACCGAACATCCTTTCTCTTACTCACTCTCTCCAACATTCCTCGTCTTCTCCAAACTTCTCTGACTTTCTCCAACATTCTCTGCGATGGCATCATCTTCTTCTGCAAGACTTCCTCAGCGACCAGAAGGAGTTTTTCGAGAATGACCCAAAGGTCATTTTGCCACCAAAGACATCTCCGAATATGTGTACGATCTGCCAGCATTTCAAGCGATGCCCGAGTGCGCGATTTCACTCGCATATATTGCTGCTCTCAATTTCCACTTCCTAATGGTGCCACCAGCAATTAATGTCTCGGAGCGTGTGGTCCGCCTATTCTATCAAAATATGAAGTGGGAAGATGCATCAGATGAGACCAATGACGATGCTCATTTCACCGTCTCCATTGACGGTTGGAAAATAAAATTTTATCCGGATACAATCGCGGATGTTTTTAATATCCCTACGGTGCATCCACTGAATCATCAACTCGGAGAAGAACTCGACGTCGATCAAGGACCGATAATTGATGATATGTGCAATGGCGTATATGCACCACAAGGAAGTGTGACTAAACGATCGGCTCTCCCGCGCGATTTGCTGTTATGGGACATTGTTGTTTCTTGTAATCTTTACCCACAAGGTCATGCGTCCGAATGAACTGGACCTCAGGTGAAGTTTGTATGGTGGCTACAAACGATCATGGCTCAACATTCCGTGGTTTTTGCATGATTCAATGTAGCGTTGCCACGATGTGCTTGTCAACCCTCCTGATGGTGATGCCGCACTCATTTATTTTCCCCATCTGGTGATGCAACTTCTGCATTACCTTGGCTTTCCTTTTTATCTTAATGATAATATTGGGGACCTTCAGTTTTATCGCTATAGGCCGACGCAATGGAATCGAAGTATGCGTATGTTGAGAAATATTGACGTCCAACCTCCTGCCTAGCCTGCCCGCCAGCGTCGTCGAGTGCGCCAAGAAGAAGCCGCCGCCGAGCCCAAACTAGCCGCAATGAGGGAGTTTCCCTCGAGGTTATGCAAGCTCAAATCAACTCTTTGATCGATGAGCAACAGCGGCAAAACAATTAAAATCTCTGTCGCAGCAGCTATGACGAGATGAGGGCTCGTGCAAGACAGGCAGAAGAAGAAGACGATTAGGATTAGGATTTCTTTTTGCATCATTAGTTTTAATTTTTAGTTTTAGAATGCTTTATTTTTAAGTTTGATTAGGCTTAGGTATATATTTCATGTAACTGCTGAGCAACAATTCCAACAGTCGATTAATCGACTCTATAGCTCGATCAATCGACTTCTTAAAAAAAATAGTGTCTTTGTTCGGATAGACACTCGATCAATCGGCCCACACTGTCGATTAATCAAGGTTCTATAAAGTCAACAAATGTTGACCTGAGGAGTCGATTGATCGACCACTTAAGTTGATCAATCGACTATATAAATTTCAGAAAATAAAAAATAAAAAATATATAATAAAAAAATCAATCAATCAATCAACAGATGTTGACTTGAACTAGGTCGATTGATCGACCACTTCAGTCGATCAATCAACTGAGAGTTTTCGAAAAAAAATATATATATCCATGCAAAATCTTTTTACTTTAGGACTCTTCTTTTTCCTTCGTAGGACACTTTTAGGTATTCTCAAACTCTTTCTCTATTTATTTCAAACATCCTGAGGATTTTTTCCAAAATTATCATCATAAATTAATCCTCTCAGTTCTATCAATGGCCGGAAGAGCTTATCGTACACGGGCAACAATAAAGAAAATGGAAGAAACTGCAAGGAAAAGGGAAAGGCCTAATGGAACACCGACTCCATTGGATCTCACTAATACTGATATGATAGATCTTGATCCTGTGCCTCTTCCAATTTGGGAAGAACCAGCGCGAAAGAGGACCAATAGATCAGCCAAGCCCACGCCAATCATATCAGGTGATATAGAAATGATTAATTTGGATTCAACACCATCACCCATCCCTTCCTCTTCAACATTAACACAACTAACACCAACTCCATGCCGCAATCCATTAGTGACCTTCATTCCAAGATTAATCCCGAAAGAGATTATCGATCTAATCCCTACAGAAACTTGGGCAAAGTTGTATCCAGCACCTACACTCTAAGATCTGGCCACCAGTAGCACGGCCAACCCATCAACCCCACTGCCCCCTAATGTCACTCCGGATTCCTCGAATCAAGGGAGTATCACCGAAGCGATGTGGAACTTCACTTTTCCAAAATCGAAACCAGGGTTGGGAACTGATGCAGATGTTTGAAAGAGAAAGTTGAAAGTTTTTTAGGATGTTTTTAGGATTTATTAGTTTTGCATATTTTCTATTTTTAGGTAGATTTAGGATTTAATACTTTCTACTTTTCAATAAGTGTAATTCACGTAATTTACTTAATAATTTTCATTTTAATTATAATGATGCTTGTTACCTCCTTTGCCTTTTGGTCTATGAGTATTTTGTTGCAGGTTTGGGGGTACTCCTCAATTCTGGTACAATGAGGACATTGCACGTTTTAGATTTGGGAGTGGTAATGCGTTATTTTTCTCAACAAAAAAAAAAAAAATTCGAATTTGGTCGATTGATCGACCAACCTAGTCGATCGATCGACTTTGCACTTTGAAAGTTTTTTCTGATGATTTCTATTTTATATATTAATGTGTGGAATTTGGAATTGTTAAATTATGCAATCTCACCAGAAGAATATTGAATGTCATTTTTAAATGATTGCTATTAGAAGAGGAAAGTTAAGGTGGAGATTAGCATAAAAATTTAAACTTATTTTTAAAAGTTATGGTGTTCCGGTGAGCTTTAGAGCCAATTTCACGTCTCTGATGAGAGTTTACATAAATTCGGAGTTACCTTTGATTATGAATTATTTTTGTATAATCTCATACTTGTTGTTTTGACTAGTTTTTTGCATGATACTAAATTCATATTATTTTACTAGAACGTATTATATGTATATTCAAAATAAATAGGCAGAGTTACCATCTTTTGAGGACGTGATTGAAGGCCATCTTTAGCTCGTTTGTGCTAAAAATGCCCCACCTCATGTAAATTTATCCTTCTAATACCCCTTTGAGTTTATTAAAATTTTTTTCTTTATACATTCTTTGATAAGCCACATTAACCTTTACCCTTTCACCATTTCTGAAAATTCAATCTTACCCTGCTTATTTATGAGAAATTAGGAACGAGAGATTAGAATGAACGAAAAGAAAGTAAGTGGAGAGATACTGAGTTGTGTTGTTTACTAAGAGTGTATGGCAAAAATATTTTTTAAAAAATTAAATTAAATTGAGGTTCTTCAAGAAAATGAAATTCAAAAGAAGACAAATGAGTGAGAAAGGAAAAGAAAGTTGAGAAAAATAGAAAAATATTGAGAAAGATACAAAAAAAAAAAGAGAAAAGGAATAGAAAAATCAGAAATCAATTCCTTTTCAAATGTCTCAGAAATTTTGAACTTTCATTTCTTTCTTACCCTTACCTAAGTCCTATTATAACCCTACAAAAGACCTTCATGATCCGATCTTGTATTGATAACTGTCTTGTGGAGAGTGAATATGTGATACCTATGGCACTTGATATGACATGTTTACGATATACTAATATCAATTCTTATGAGATTTATTTTTGTTCATTGACTACATCGTGTTTCTCCTATCATGTGAGACCTTTTATTTGCCTTATATTGATCCCTCATATGTGTGTGAAAATATACCCATCATCGGAGAATTTCTGTTTTGAGAGTACATCTATTGTGAGGTTTGAATCAAAACATAAATCTATACAGTTCACAAATAGGATAAATTTTTAGATAATTAGAATTAGGGCTAATGATAACACATGACACATCTAAGGATGGGTGAGAAATTTATCTGCAAATTAAAGCATTACCTTAACTAATTATCAATGAAGATGAAATGGCATGCATATTATTTGAAGGAAAATTGCATGATAAATGCAATTAACAAATCTCACGAATCAATTATTTAAAATGTCTTGAAGTTTGTAGGTAACTTCACTGAAAACCCTCAGGAGACAAAACTCCTCCACTAGGGATCACCTAGGGGGTTTAAAGGCTTGTTGCATACGCTAAATGCAATCATGCTCCCTACGAAAGTGGCATTATTTACTTTTCTTAGGATGATAGTTTATTTTTCAATTTTATTTATTTTCTTCTTTGCTCGAGGACTACCAAAGTATAGGCTTGGGGTGTGATGAGTAGTGAAATATGATAATATTTCACCCCTAAAGACATATATTTAGCCATCCGATGAAAACTATCTAATAAGATTTATGAAGTTTTATGACTTTCAGGTCAAATTGGTCATTAAATGCATTAAGGGGCATAAAAGGATGCAAAGTGGGCAAACACCAGAGCAGTGAAGCAAAGAATATATTAGATCGGACCATTTGACTAAGTCGATCGATCGACCCTTATAGGTCTATCAATCGACACAGTTCAGAGAATTTTAAATTCAAATTTTCAAACTCTAATTTGGTTGATCGATCGACCACTTAAGTCGATCAATCGACCAATTTCAAATTTGAATTTGAAATCCGGATATGGGATGATATTTAAAGGAAAATCTGAGGATTCGAAAAGGATCTCTCCGCTTGCATTTTTCTGTTTTGCTGCTTTTCAATTCTCACGGGCATTGAGTCCCAGTTTTTCTTCCAGTTTGGAGTGTTCATTTTTCTAGATGTAAGATTTAGATGAGTTTTTATTTATGCACTTTTGGAGAAGAATTGTAGAGATCTGGATTAAAGCTTTTTGTGGATTTAGTTAAAGCTCGGGATGATATTTTAATAGTTATGTTGATTTACTTTTTCATCATGCTGTTAATTTAATCATGTGTGGCTAGCTTCATTAAGGATGAGGATCTGATGAACACCATCCGAGGGATTCAATTATATTAATATAAATCTGTGATTGAGGTATTAAATTCTTTTAAAGGCCCTAATGTTATTATTGATATGAATATGATCTGATTGTGGTCTGAAATCTAGGAGCTAATCATGCCCTATGATTCCAGCATTGCAATGAAGATTTTATCCTAATTATCACTCATCTCAAGGTTAGGTTTTACTACTATCTGAGGTGTGAGTGTTAATCACACACTCATGAGAGGTTAATCATACCTCTCCGTGATCTCAGATCGATAATACGGAGTCTACTCTAGAGATTGGGTTCTAACTATTGTCTGAGGTGTGAGTATTAATCATACACTCATGAGGGGTTAATCATACCTCTCTGTGATCTCAGATCCACAAGTTGGAACTCAGGTGTGTTCTGGGCCGGTGCTCCTTCATAAATATCTTATAAGAATTTCATATCTTATTTCACGGATTTATATTGTGTAAATAATAAACCTACGATGGGAGGATTCAGCATCCCAATCCTTATCTCATTATTTGCTTAAATTCTCAATTTGTGTTAATATCTATCTCATTCATCAAAACTCTTAAAGTCTTAAATTAGTGGTTACTGTGATAGATTTGTGGTAATTCCTTTATTAATTACTGTTTCCTCTTTTAAAATTTTCTAACCAATCCTCGTGGGAACGATCTCATCCTTTGCACTCACTGACTACATCACGATTCGTGCACTTGCAAGTACAACTTAATTTTCACAACAGGTTCATCATGGGCGTTCTTTGATGTGAAATGTCAAGCAGCATCTCATAGGCCCACCATTGAAGTACACACATACAGTCATAAACATTATACGGCTTAAGGGCTTTATCGTTATCGGCAGCCTTTCTATTTGCCACGCCCTTCTCTATATACTCCAGTAAGTCATTGAACACGTAAAGACCCCACGGAGTTTGTTTGAAGTTCTTGACAGCATCGACGAGTTCAACGTACTCTTCTAACAGTTGATGGTGGGACCCAAAAAAAAGAAATATACACAGAATAAATAAAAGAGCTAACTTTACGAAGTTGTCATCACTTTTCGCTAGCCTCAATCCATTTTCTATATCAGACCGAATAATTTTCCCGATCGACAGTCCACGAAAATATATGTATCGAATGGTTTTCTTTCCTAGTAGTTTAACGGAAGGGGTATACTGTTGGGTTTCAACCACCGTAAGGCCCAATATTAAGGTAACGTCCATCTTTCAAAGATAGACATCTCTCTTCCCAATTCGGAAGTGATTCTTCTTCTCAACCTAAAAACTCAACATGACATCGACGACATCTCCAACAAAGCTAACACCCTTTGGCATTTAGAATATTTTACCGAAAACTGATGCTCTGAGCAACTCCTTCCGCTGCAGGCTTACCTCCTTGTAGACCTTCGAAATGCCAATAGGCGAACATTTCGTAACAGCCCGCTGTACAACCATCTTCACGGCTTCTGTAAATAAACTATAATAAAAGTGATTGTTTATAATTGAAAGGCGTGACTCTGATAATAAAAGAGATTGTTTATAATTGAAAGGCATGGCTCTGATACTAAAAGAGATTGTTTATCATCATACTAGTTAACAATCGTCATCAATTGTTAAGACAATCGATACCAATTGTTAACGCGATCAATAACGATTTCATACAAAATCGTTATCAATTGTATGAACAATCGTTATCGATCGCTTTAACAATCGGTATCGATTGTGTAGGAAATCGTTATCGCTCTGTTATTTTAGTATAAAAAAGGAAATTTAATTCAAAACATAGACCGTCAAAAAAAGAATAAAAAATTCTACAGTAATGGAAGGTAATTTAATTTCTAACTTACAGATTTTGTAGCTTAAATATTCAAAAACGGAGCGCCACCGACTACGAATCGGCACCGCCTCTCCACCGACTTCGAACGAAAAAGTAAAAAGTAAAAAAAGTAAACAGTAATTAATTGAATAAATGACGGCTATTTATTACCTTGGGGGTAATTTCGGCATTTCCTAAAGGCAGGCGACGGCTCGGCGCGCAGCGGGTCGGTTTGGGTAAAGGTAAAAATATAGGGTCTCTGACGTAAAAAGTGCATCTGACAGAGTCGATCAGGTAAATTTCCCTATCTTTTTTGGTTGTTGATCAAATGGTAAAGATCACTAGACTAGGCAATTTTTAGATAAATCTAATCTAGACCCATGTCATGTGCACCATGTGAATACAATTGTTTATGGAAAATTGCAACAGCAGGTAGGTTTTGTGTAGGCAAAGTGCAGGTGGCTGACGCAACTTGACGTCATTGGCTGCTCCGACCTATATTTGCTTGGACCCCACTTCACTTGTAGCCAATTGTGTTGCGCCACATCAGCCACTTGCACTTTGCCTGCACAAAACCTGTCTGCCATATAACGTTGTCCATTGTTTACTATTGATAAAAAAATGTTTCACTTACATACCATTAGTGAGCAGTGCACTAATGGTATATAAGTTACCACTTACCAAGACTGAATTCGAAAAAAAGCAGCATGACAAAAAAAAAGAATGAAAAATGTTAGCAAAAATTTTAAGAATATTATAAATAAATAATTTTTTTACAAAAATTAGAAAAATCCATAAAAATTGTGATTAAAACATGAAAATTGTATTTTCCAAACCTTCTTGTCTTTTTGGAAAAACTGCATATTAATTTTGTTACTAACATTTTATTATAAAAAAAGCAATTAAACTAAAAGTATGTTCGGTTCATTGTAAAGGCTTCCCTGTAAAAATCACTTTCCCTGTAAAATTATGTTGACTCGATTACATGTAAATTTACTTTTTCTAATATAAAAATCATGTTCGTTTCCTCATAAAATAAGCCCATAAACTTCACTTTTTATAAAAAATAGAGCCGTTAATACTTTTGCAAGTAATATTTTAATTTTACGAGTCATTGGGGTGATTTTATAAGCTTTTGGTGGCACAATCCACGAGAAAACACTATGAAACGAACAACCCTTATTCTGAAAAATCAAGCCGTTGGAGTTATATTACAAGCTTTTCCTGTAATATCGCCCTTTTACACTGAAACCAATATACCTTAAAACACAATTTTTTAAAAAAATAAGCGCCAATTTCAGTTACTATGCACGGTTACATATACCAACTTATGTCTTTTGTATTAGCCTAGAGTTGGTATAAGATAGGCCTGGACAAAATAGTTCGCAGGCAATCAATATAACACATATGGCATTAGTGCGCCTCAACCAAATTTGTGTAAAGAGAGAACATCTAGCTAGGCTGATGCTAAATATTTATCAAATAATGGAAACTATATGATAAGGGTACGTACGGCTATGATCTCACATGTTCTCAGAATAAGTATCACATAATTTTTCACGGATGAAAATCATTGACTAATTTGAATTAGACGATGGAGATTGTTATTGTTCCATTTTTCCCAAAGATACATCTTTAGATCATGAAATGCCTATCTGACGGTCAATTATTGACTCTACATAGCACACATTCCTAGCTTAGATCGTGGGCAAAATGAGTTGAGCTTTGTTTGGAAGCAAAACAGCTTCCCTCAATGAAAATGAGAAAAAGTAGATGTGCTCTACTTTGCAATGTTTTATGCTAAAGTTGTCAAAGGCACGATAGTCTATTGAAACTAAGGCCTTATTTGATAATATAAAAATGTAATTATATAAGTGAAAATGAAATTTAGTTTCAAATTGCTGTTGTTTAATGATTATGTAAGGAGATAGAAATGAAATTAAGCGGGCCTCGCTTGAAAATTGGATTTCCATACACCAAGTCATTTAAAAAAAAAACCATTTCAACCTTTTAAGTGGCTGAAATTGAGTCTCTCACTAACAAAATAATATTTTTTTGTCATTTCAAGTGAAAAATCTAAAAGCAAAAAAAATTATCTTTTGACTTTTAAAAAGTAACTTCAATTTTTATAACCATCATACCAGCATGATCACTATGACTACCACATGATCTACATCATACACTTTTTAGCTAATATTTGACTTTCGTGAAAGTTTGAATTTTAACCAAACTTTAAAATGATTTATAAACTATTTAAAGTTTTGACTTTTGATCAGACTTTTACTACCGAAACATAATAATAAGTAATATATTACCAAATTTTTAGGTGTCAAAGGTTAACTTTAATGTCAAATTTTAATTTTTAATTAAAATTTTACTTTTTGTTAAACTTTTACTCATATAATTTGACGACTAAAAAAGGGTACTATCGTATTGATTTATAATGTGATACTAGATTTTCAATTTTATTAGTCAATAGTTTGATTTGTCAAATATTGACTTTTACACAATTTATTTTGTCAAACTCAAAACTTGCTGATAGATAGAATCTACTACTACATAAATTTATACCGTATTAGTGCAATTCTTTTATGGTCAAAGTTTGGCTTTTTATCAAACTTCGATTTTCTATAAAAAGTTATAAATTTTAATTAGTGAAATATTATAATTAAAATTATTTATCAATTTTTTAATTTGTCACTTTGAAATACATTGTCTTATTTTTATTGGTCAAAGTTTGACTTTTATTCAAATTTTGAAAAGCGTATCTTGAAAGTAAATAGAGATTGTTGTTGTGTTATTTGTATTTTAGTAATGTAAATTTTTATCAGTCAAAGTTTGATATTTGGTCAAACTTTGATTTTGTAACAAAATTTAATTTTTTAAAACTTTTCTAGCCCCAATGAGGTTATCATTTTATTAATTTATTATTTTGTAGTACATTATCAAATTTTATTTTACTTTTTTTAACATTTGAAAGTTTGACTTTTTAAAAAGTTGATATTTGGTCAAATTTTTTACTAATATAACCTAGCGATGGATATGAATACCGTTATGTTAATTTGTAGCTTGGCAGTACATTGCCAATTTTCTATTGATGAAAGTTAAAAAGTTTGGTCAAAGTTTGACCTAAATATAATTTTCTATATAACTTTGTACGTTAGTCTTAAAAAAAATTTATTGATCAAAGTTTTATGTTTGGTCAAAATTTAACTTTTATTAAAAGTAGATATGTGATCGAATTTTGACTAGTGGAACCTAACGATGTACATGAATACTGTTATGTTAATATGCAGTTGGACTTTTGTAACTTGTTGGTACATTGCAAATTTTTTCCTTGTCAAAGTTAAAATTTGGTCAAAGTTTGACTTTAATAAAAATTTAATTTCCTTTTAACGTGTAACCTTACAACAGATACTATCACTTACAACTTTGTTTTTTAATTTTACACATTTTTATTGATTAAAATTTTAAGTTTGACTTTTTATTGAGTTTGATTTTTCAAACTCTAACTTATGTAACTTGGTAATAAATAGGGGTTAGTATGGTGTTAATTTGTAAGGTAATAGAACATCCTTAAAAAAATTATTTGTTAATATTTGACTTTAATCGTGATTTTGATAAATAAATAAATAAGTCAATCTATAACTAATGCAACACAAAGTGATAAGTTAGATATTTTTCTAAATAAATTTTTTTCTTCTTTTCTCACTAAGTATTTGTTCAAACTAACTCTATTTTTATAAAAGTAGAAAATATATGATCCAAACTTAAAAACTCATTTTTAAATTCTTTTTCAAGCGTACTAATCAAACAAGAGAAATCAATGTTCAATAAAAGTCATTTCTCTAATACACTAATCAAACTGTAGAAAATTTATTTTTAGATGAAATCATCTACAAGGAAATCAATTAAGAAATTGATTTCATTTCATCTTTAGAGTTTCCTTATTATAGGAAAATGAGAAAAAAAGTAAGTGTACTCTAATTTACAATGTTTTATGTTAAAGTTGACAATGGCACAAAAGTCTATTGAGATGAAGAGATTATCCAAATGCGCAACACGTTAAAAAAAAATGAAACAATTCACATAAAATGAGGCCAAAATTGCAAGAATCTTGTACGACCAAGCAAAAATTGATGTTACTTTTTGCCATTTGCCTTTGATCTCAAGCCATTGTTCAGGAATGGATGAAACATGTCCCTACTTTGCAACATTAAGGATGCTTTAGAGATATATTAATGTGCCATGGAGGATCATACTTACCCATTAAACTACAAATATGGTGTCTCAATCACAAATGTCATCGAATATTCAGCTAATTTTTTCTTATCAATTTTGAAGAATTTTTTAAAATTTATTTGACTTTTTATCATCGTGATACATGCTCTAATTTTAATCCATACTATTTCTTAAGATTGGAAATTGTTAATACATGTGGATTAAATGATACACTTAGTTTATTATTTAAAAATATTAATTTAAATAGTAAATACTTAAATTTAACCTATAGCTTTATATATTTTAATAAGTTACTAATATTTTTATAATCTTAAGATTTTTCATAATTTTCCCTTGAATTGTCATCCCACAAAAAGACTCTTATGCACTAATGATCATGCGAGGGCAAAGGGATTTTTTTCTTTTTTCAATTTTTCATTTTTTTTTTTAAACTCTTCAATTAGGTCTAAATATTTGACATGTGCTAAAATTCAATTGAATTAAAAAAATTGATTAGACAAAAATGTCCCTAAGTCACATATAAGACCAATTAATCGATCTCAGATGAGACTAATTGGTTCGTTCTCATATGAGAACCGATCAGTCTTATGTAGATTGATCTGTCTAATATGGGACCGCTCACTCTCAATTGAGATGAACGATCTCATATGGAACTGATCTGTCTCATATGCGACCAACTTGATCAGTCTTATAATAGACAGATCGGTCACATATGAGCCCGATCGATTGGTCTCATATAGGATCTAAAATGTAGAAAGTTTGGACCCCTATTGGATAATTTGCTTGATTTTTTGGTGAAGCACGTGGGTTATCATTAATCGCCTGGAATTTTTCTTAAGGCTATATCCCAGATGTTAAACCATTGACAAATCTCAAAGACAGACATAAGGGTAAAATTACCATTTTACCCTCTAAGCTTGTTGTCAACTTCTGAGATTTATAATATTTATTTTCATTTATATTTTTTAAGTAAGCTATGATTGACCCTTCACCCCAGGGTTGCGTCACCGTGGATTTATAATTTTTCATTTTTATTTATGTTTTTTTTTTTTTTAAGTAAGCAATGATTACCCATCACCTCATGGTTGCGTCATCCTGTTCTTCACGTGGAATTACTATCCACGTGGCATCAAATCTACATGCGAAATTGAACACGAGACTTCATATATAATAAATTGAAAGAAAAATTAGTAGTACATTAAATCACTAGTTAGTTATAATATAAGAGAATCTAAAGCTGACGTCGATGGGATACGAAATGCCGACAGCTTTCATTCACTTAGACGTTGATCATTGCCTTGAAGAAGCTAAGGGCATATTGGGGTGCCTCTTTTTTATCTCATTTTCTTTTTACCACTTTTTTATCTCATTTCAACAACAAATCCCTCATTAATTGTCATAGCGATAGGTTGTTAATCTCCTTGACGTAAGTTAATGGAAAACGGTATTATTACTCCCTTAGACCTTAATCTTAGAATAACAAACTAAATTATGAGAAATCGATGTCCCAACTCACAACAAAAGAGGAGAGAGAGAGAGAGAGAGAGAGAGAGAGAGGGAGGTGATGGTGCAAGTGGTTCTCATCTAATTATTAGAACCCCACTTGAAGAAAAACGAGCTCTTCCAGAAACCCCATCTTCCTGTGTTTTTTTTTTAATATGAGCGAACGCGTTTTCTTTCATATAATCATTTGAAACATTTGACTTTTAAGGGATTTTGGGTTTGAGCAATATGATTCTAGCTTCGAGATCTATGAAAGTCTAGATTTCACACGATTGTGAGGTGACAAGATGCTTAATCGATTTTAGTAAGACTAAGGAGAGGCTTCTGGTTGAAGGAATATAATGGAAGAACGGAATTGAAACTCCTCCAAGCCCCCCACTAAGGACCTATTTGGCAACCCAATTTTGGTTTAAGGCAAAAAAATGTTTAAAGAAAAGGACATTTTATCTGAGGACATGATGACGACCGCACCTCTAGTTGAAAATGGTGTTGTATTGAAAAATTGTTCATGTTATTTCTCAAGCAAGGCGGGACCTGAGATTTAGGGCACCCAAAGTAAGTTCCTAAAATGGAGCCCTCCTTCATATTAATCCAAAAAAAAAAAATTAGCAACAATTTTGGTCATTTTTTCATAATAAATAAAAATTTATAAATATTAAATATAATTTATATATAATATTTTTTGTACTCCCCAAAACTTTTCAATTTTTCCTGAAATATTGCCGAAATTGAAATTTGTCACCTTGATTGCTCCTAGATTACGAATATTTGAATATTCATTCTATTGTTTATAATTTGAAAATGCAACTTAATGAAAATATATATTAAAGAAAAATAAAACACAAAAAGAGAAAAGCAAAATAATAGAACATGGTGGCATTTTTTAGTACTTTAACTGTCATTGAATCTTTCTCACCACTTGTTAGCACTTTAACAGTCTCAAAATGTAATAGTCCTACATTGGATAAGGAAAAGTCTTATAACCCTAGGCTATATGTAATTGCGGACACTACATGTTATGAGGCGTTTTGGATGGGGACGGCGAAACGTAATGCCCATGCCAGAAACAAAATCGAGACGGGGACTTAAGCCCAGAACCGGACAATATTGTGGCATGTGGCGATCTGGGTGGTCACAGAATGGTATTAGAGCCAAGGGCGGCTCTTTTATAAGGTGGAGGAATTGTAATAGTCCCCACATCGGATAGGAAAAAGTCTTGACTCTAGGCTATATGTGATTGCGAACACTACATATCATGACGTGTTTTGGGTGAGGACGGCGAAACGTAACACCCATGCCAGAAATAAAGTTGGGGCAGGGACCTAAGCCTAGAACCGGACAATATTGTGGCATGTGGGTCTGGGTCGTCACACAAAATATTGTATAAATAGGTTCATTTGATAGCTCTCATCCAGTATATCCAAATTTATAGGTCATTTACAAAATATTGAGCTGTAACGAGCACGAGATCGTTGTATTAAGTTAGGTCATTTAATAAGAAAAAATTTATAAATATATAAAGGATTCAGTTAAACAAATCCAGACCGATCAAAATAAAGCCAGAGAATCCACTGGGTCAACACATGAGGTCAGTCTGGCCTAATGAGGCAAAAGACCCGACCAATGACCAGCACCAACCCGACAGAGACCCAGTCAAACCATAAAAAAATACAAATATGTGGCCTAGGAAGAGTTAAACTCATTACCTATAGGGTAAAAAGTTAAATAACACAAGTAGCTTAATCAACTAATCCATTGAGTTGATTTTCTATTTTAGTACAATAAAAATTATATTAATCAATTTCTCATAGAAACTTATAAGAATAGGGGGCCCAAAAATCGGGGCCCGAGGCAGTCACCTAATGAGCTTTACCTCAGGACCGGTCACATTCTCACGTACAAGACTATTTTCAACATGTGATAAACTTTTTTTAGAAGCAGAATTTGAGAGGCAACTTATAACGCACCTCTTTAAAACACTTTAAAAATACTTTTTAAGAAAGGCTTTCCAAATCGGGCCTAAGCTCTATTTAGCAACCCTTTTCTAAAAAATATTTTTCAAGTGCGATAAAGAAGTGTATCACATGCTGTTTCTCAAAAGGTTTATCACATGCTTAAAATGGTGTTGTGTGAGAAGCAGCCTCAAACAGCTTCTCAACTCAACAACAATTTCAACTAGAGATGGTTGTGTCCTTGGGTGAAATGTGTTTTTCACTCCCACATTTTCCCTTTAAAAAGTGCATTTTAGAAATGGGTTTCCAAATAGGGCCTAAGATGAATAGGGCCACGGTTGGCAAAGGTTACTTTCCTAATGAACTTTTCATGTTAAAATATTGGGTGAGAAGTAATTTCCACCCAAGGATATGGCCACATCTATCTGAAAATAGTATGTTAATTTGGGCTCCAGCTCCGTTTTCAGCTAGAGATGGCTAGATGGCTGAGGCCTTGGGGGGAAAGTGTTTCTCACCCGCTAGTTTACTCAGAAAAGTGCTTTTTGGAAGCAACTTTGTCAAATAGATGTTTAGCCACAAAATTTTGTCAAAAGCTAATTTCCATGATTTTTTTGAGTACTAACACGCTTGTGGAAGCCAACTTTTGATACCATTAATAACGTAAAATTGTAAAAGGCTTTGAAAAATTAGGGCATCCATCTCAAAACCAATTGGTTATGACTGAAGGGGCCCGGGATCTAATAAGAGGGAGACAAGGCTATGAATACCCGATGTGGGAGTAAACTACAACACGCCCTCGCATGTGTTGGCCTGATTGAGCTAAATCATGTGGACAATTGAATTGATTGACGTGGAGTGGAGAAAGGTCCGCTCTAATACCATGATAAATTACGGCATCCATCTCAAACCAATTGATTATAAATGGAGGGGCTCGGGATCTTACAAGAGGAGAGACAAGGCTATGAATACCATTTATATCCTATCATGTAAGAGTAAGCTACAACTCTTTATCATCATCATTATCACCATAGCCTTATCTCATCTATTTTTAATAAGTCTCATATCATAGGGATTTAGGGAGAGATTTTACAATAGGCAATCAACCTAACACTAACCCTCCTCCATTTTCATCCGAGCTTAAGACCAGGAATGTTGGGTGTAAAAGGCTCTTTATAAGCATGATAAATGATAATAAAATAACATCACATTAATCTTAGAAGAATTTGTATTTGGTAGATGGTACGTGGTCCGTAGCGGATGGTGCGACTTGCACCGTCAAAAATGTCGACTAAGTTACAAACATACGGGTTTAGACATTCTAAACCATATTTAATGTTTACATAAATATTATTTTTATTTTTAAATGGAGAAAATAAAAGAATTCTCATTAATTTTGTCCGAAGTAATGAATTTTTGGTGATTTAACAAAATTACCGAAATTTCTTCATAAGTTTGGTCTGACCACTGTTTTATTGAATTCGAGAAAATTAGGAGATTTTAGGAGAAATTAGTCACTATGGTCCTCACAAGCATCATACAGCTACTATGATTGTGTCTTGTGAGGCCCTAAACTGCTGACTTCCACCTTCTTCGATAACAGGAACACGGTGGGGGGCGAGGGCATCCCTTAGGGATTAGTCCAAGCTTACGCTTGGGATAAATACGTTCTTGGAATAAACCACCCTAAGTTATCCAAAAGAATAAAAAACTGACTTACACAAATTTTCAAGGCCCTGGAATCCATTTCAGTCAACTTTTGACAGCATTGAGCGGCTAACAGGTACTTCAAAGGTGATTATCCCCCGACGCAACAACTCCCGTCGCTCGCTTGAAGGTACTCTTTTTTCCAAAATAAAGTGAATGCTTAATTTCTTTGGATCTCAAGGCTAAACAAATAAATTGTTTGGCCTTCAATTCCGTGCAACAAATTTTGACTTTGCTGTTAAAAGCTTTCGGCCTCGGAGTATCGGACACCCCATTAACTCCATAAAAATGCTAAAAATCATTATTAATGCGTGTAAGAGAAAGAAGAGAGAGAGAGAGAGAGAGAGAGAGAGAGACTAATTTCATCTTCACTTTCTTTTGTACATTTAATAGTACAGTAAAGTACAAATGCAATGGCCCTTTCCTATCTTGAACATAACTTCACATTTCCTTTTCAGGTATGAATATTGGCTTATTGCCTTACAAGATTTAAATTCCCTACAGGACTTTCCATGAAACTAACAAAATTCTCCTCAATCAAAAAACCAAAGCCCAGTACCCTTATCAAAATTTCATCTTTTCTAAGTTCATCAAAAGACCATGACCCTTTATTTAGAAGAACAACTCCCACATTATTGAAGTATTTGGTAAATGGGTTTCATAGATAAAAGAGAAAAGAGGAATCAGAAGGAACTGAAAAAGGGGACTAGAAAACTAATTTCTTTTAAAAGTTTGGTAAGGAAAACCATATTTTCTCTTTTACCTTTTTATATAACAAGGGAAACAAAAATATTTTTATGAAAAAATTAAAAAAGCCAGGGTATATGTCTATATGAGTAGATGTCTCCCCAAAGAAAGAAAAAAAAAAACAAAATTGAGCCTAAGTGAAAAGCAAGGCACCCAGGTCCATAGGGTGCCCAATTATTCAATGTTGAAATCAAGAAAAGGAAAGCAAGAGACATCTTTAATCAATTCCTCCAAATCCCACTCCCCCATCCTTAGCTTTTCTCCCTCCCAATAATTCTCGTTACCAACAATACTATTTCCTTTTTTATTATTATTAATGTAGCTGTTGTTATTGTTGTAGTTGTTGTTATGGGTGGCATTAGTGGTTTCATCACTAGTATAATTGGTTGTATTATCTTCCAAGACAATACTCTCCAAAGGGGGAATAAAGAGGTCCATTTCCCCCACCATCTGATCAAACCCTAAGACTCCTTGATCACCATACAGGCCTTCTTTTGAACCAGCTTCTGCTAACGCTATAGGAAAATGGAAGTAGCCGGCCGCTAAACTAGCAAGGTCGAGAGAAGAAGATGGATCGAATTGGATGCTTCCATTCATAGCTTGCATGGATGATGACGACGAAGACGACGAATCCATACGTATTGTCATCAAGTCATGATCATGCATGGGTATGAGAACCTTCATGGCTTCCATAGTCTCTGAAGATTCACTTTGATTTGATGTGGATGGTGATGAATTTTTCAGCCTTTTCTTGACTGTGGAATTCCAAAAATTCTTTATCTCATTGTCGGTCCGACCCGGTAGCCGTGCCGCAATCTGAGACCACCTGTATTGATTAAGAAAAAAGTTCACATCAAAGAAGAAAGAAGACAGATGTAATTATAGAAAAAAGAATAAGAAGAATGCATGGGCTACATGAAACTTAAAATTCAAATGTGAATTTGGCCCTTTAGTGGGTTTGTTAAGGTTGTCACAAAACTCTTTTAAGTTATGTCTTTGAACTCAAAAGGCACTTATAAACTATACAAATGTCCTTTTCAATAGTATTTACACAAACAAGTATATATGATCATACCCACTAGGATTAAATTGTTTTTGAGGCATGTTTCTCTAATTATCCCTAATAGGAATCACCGGCATCATAAGATTATCAAGCTTATGAAAAGCAATTTAATTCCGTTAATCCAGGGAAAAATTTAACTTCCACATAATTCAGAATCCTAAGAACTTGGAAAGTCAGCATTTGCGACGATTAAGTGCCTAAAAGGCTTTACAAAAACTTGAAAATTTTATTAATACAATATCCACATCAACTTTATGATTCAATTAGAAAAAAAAATATACATAAGTTTAAAGTTGTAAAATAATATATCATTAAATTTGGAAAGTCAGCATTTCAATACCCACATTAATAGATTTCTACTTTTCCTCAAAAAAAAATATCATTCAATTTGAAAAAAATAAATGTAAGCTTAGATTTTGGAAAATAGTCAAAATACTACAATTCCATACGGAAAACACAAAGTTACAATTACAATGTCTAAAAGGTTTCTCAAGGTTACAACCATACACATTTGAGCTAAAGTCTCAGAGTCTTCTTAAAAAGTCACTAGTAATTCGCGAATTTGAGGTTCACCAAATTAATCACGAATTATTGGCGATTTTTTTTTTTAATTCTTGTGTTACTTTTTAATGTTATTTTTATTCTCTTCTCATATCAGATTTTTCTCCCAATATATCCCCAAATTGAACTTGGTGAATTTTGCCGACTATTTTATGCATTTGTTCATAAGCACATGACTACATTTTGTTTACATATATATAGGGCTATAAATAAAAGGATATAAAGAGAGAGTGGAGGACCTGTTGCCTAGTATTGAATGGAAATGGATGATGAGGTCTTCTTCTTGAGGCGAGAAGGCGCCGCGTTTGAGGTCGGGCCTCAAGTAGTTGATCCAACGAAGTCGACAGCTTTTACCGCACCGGTCCAAGCCTGCGTTCTTCGCTACATCGCTCCAACAGCCTTGCCCATTTCTTAACATGTATTTTATGAGCTTGCCATCTTCTTCTGGAGACCACAAGCCTTTCTTGAGCTTTTTGTTTCCATTGGTGTTAAGGTTGTTAGTTTGCGCTGAATCAGGCTTCCTCATGTTTCTTTTGGGGTTGATGCTCTTGTAAGTACTGGTTTGATGAAGAAGGGGGGCGAATTTATAGAGAGAGAGAGAGAGAGAGAGAGAGTAGGGGGTGGAGGGAGAAAGAAGGCATAATCGATTTGTTTAGGGAGCGGGAGAGTGGTGGGGTAGTGAACTTTGAGAGTGAGAGGGATTGGCGGTCTTCTTGTCTTTGACTCCAGATCTTGTCTTTTTCGATGCATTTTTCTTCACTCACAAGTTAATCATCAAAAAGAGAGAGAAAGAGAGAGAGAGAGCTTGTTTTATGACCAAGCTAAATAATTTGCTCGCTTCGACTGCACATAATCTCTCTCTCTCTCTCTCATATATATATTTACGTATATATAAATATAAGCATGTTTACCATATGAAGGCAGAAAATAAATCTAATGGATGCTAATGTGCGATGCCTAATGCAACTTTGTATGGGTATTTTTGGGTCCCTTGGTGTAGAGAGTTTGTATTTGGTACGCCAGCCGTATACTTCTGACGATATACTGTGTCACGCACCAATCTCAGTCCCGTCTACGTAGTCAAAACGGATTTCACGGATGTTAGAGATTCATGCATCCAAACCTATATTCTGTGTCACAAAATTCTCAAAATTAATTGGGCAAAAATCTCCAAAATTGATCGTCTGCCGAACTCTTAATTTTTAGAATATTAATTCCACCAATTTTTCATTTACTCTTCTTTCTCCTATTTGATAACTTTTTCATATTTCGATCAATTTTTGTAATTGCTATACTTGGTACTAACTATTTATGAATTTAATTGTTGATGCATATAAATTATGTAATGCACCTATTTTATTGTTTAAATTTTTCATTTTAACTTGAATTTAAATTGATCATTCATAAGCTTGATATACATAATTAAGGAGAGTCAATTCCATAATATTAATATGCACCAAAAGTTATGAAGTAGCCTTTACTCACCATTGACTTTTAACAATTTTAAGACCCCAAAAATATGTGTCAGAAAGTAAGGAACATCTGCGATAAATTCTAGAAAAAAAAGGGATAAATTTGGAAAAGATTCTTCAACATTTATTTACACTCAGTAAATCCTATCAAAAGCTGACTTCCACCTATTTTTAAGGCTCCTTATATCCATGTAACTCGGCTTTTAACCTGATTGATGGCGCAAATGGCTCTTAATTTGTTGATAATCTTATAAAAAAAATATTTATATTATTTACATGCATGTACCCAATTAGAATATGAATGCGGCGGCTAATTGTTGGTTTGTAGAAGAAACATATACTATGGACCTAACTTTCCTTTTTAACGTAATACTTTCAGCGTGAAACTGGAATCCCACGTGAAAATTGCAAAAGAGTACAAACTGGGAAAGGGAGACTGGAGAGAGTTGGGTTCCTAAGCAAGTTGCACCTCAATTTTTCGGTCATATACTTTCCCCCGTCAAAACATTTAATTTACATCTTTATTTATATATATATATATATATATATATATATATATATATATATATATATATATATATATATATATAAATAAAATAATTAGAAGGAGAATAAAATAAAATAAAATAATTACGATAATAATAAATAGTTACACCAGAACAAAATTGTCTTGCGTTAGTAGTGAGTACCTTTACAGTGATACATGCTGATCCAACGGCCTTCGGTAAGTGTTGATAATTTGATATATGGGCAGTCACTGCCTCGCATCTTTTGAGGTGCACGATAGTCTATGGCCTTGAACTAGTAGAGTTTATATAGGGCGACTGACATGTTCAAGTCCCTGAGTTATTGCGCACGTCAAAAGATTTGTCAAAAATGTCTCCATCATACGATTCAAAGAAGTCCAAAAACATAAAAAGTGATGGTTTCATTGCGATTCTCCAAACTTCTATTGGGCTCTCACTGGCCCGGTTTGGAAAATATCTGTGTCATTTGATAAGTAGATATATAATTATTTTATCTACTAATCAAATCATTTTATTAAAGTACCCGGAGCAATTTATTGTTGGGGTATTTTAGTAACATGCCAATAGATAGTATTATAAATGACAGTAGAAACGTCATTTAGCCTTCCTATCGCTCTCGAAGAGATCACTTTTGGGTTGGATCCAGCCCGGAACAGGTCCCCTCGAAGGGGACAGGTTGGGCTGAGCATATTAGAAAATCCCTGTAGGGCGGGCTGTTTTTAACCTTGAACCGGCCCTCACCCGCCCACTAGGGGGCTGTTTTTAACCTTATACGAACCCTCACCCAACCCACTGGGAGCCCCAATTGTAGGCTTAAGTAGCCCAATGGAAGATTGACAATATTGTAACCTTAAAAATAATAATAAGGAGTCATTAATTGCAGATGATTTTTAAATGATTGCACCCAATTAATCAAATTCATCCTTGCACATGCTTTATGTGATCGCACTGAATTAATCAAAAGTGTGATGCAATCACAGTGGAGCACAATAATGCACATCGAGGCAATCACTTATCTCGTGCCATGTAAGCATCCATTGAATGGTTTGTTTTTTCCCATCCGTTCATTATAATTTTCTTACAGAATAATTGATGACCCGTTCACTCCTAGACAAAAACATGAATTTTTTAGCTGAGAGCGTAACTGAGAGAAAAAGTCAAAAAGTTGAGAGTCGGGAAAATAAGTTTTATGGGAGGGGGTGGGAAGAGGGGATTTAATCCCTTTCCATCTAATTTTTTTATGCTTTCAATAAATTGATCCTTTGGGAATCGTCTTTTGCTTGGAGGCTTCGGCTCTCCATGTTTCTCTCCTTATTTTTTTCTTATTTTAGAGGTAGAATATGGGAGTTTTATCCTTTTATTGGTGAGAGTTTTCTTTTCTGAGGAGATCGACTCTATGAAAACTTTTTTGCAATCCATACTTAATTCTGAAATGATTTTAGTCGCGAGTTTTACCGACGTTTTGATGACTTCGTTGTTGCGCGAACAAATGCACTATTTCTACGTCATGAGGCATTGTTTAAAAATTTCGATTGAAGCGATGTGTAAAGCTTTTAGTCGGTGTTTGCCCCCGTTTCTAACATGGTGGGAGTGAGTTTTTGTGAATCGTGAGTTTGTCGATGGTGGTGGCGTCTCTTCGGATGGATCTTCGGTGTTGATTACCGACAGATTTTCAGGATAGTGGTGGATTCTTGAATTTTTACCTTACTTTAAAAGTCCCTGAATTCTGTATCGGTATTAGATAGGTTTTAGATGTCATTCAATATATTCTAATGTTAATTATTGTAACTACCCCTATTGTGGCCCTCTACTCTGTAACCGTTTTCCATTTCAAATGAAAAAGATAAAATTTCATCTCAACAAAAAAAAAAAAAAAAACTTTGCACGCATTCTAGACAATCACCAAATTCTCTAAACCTTTGAAAATTTCGTAAATAATTTACAAATTTAAGATATATGAATTAATCACTAATTATTTACAAAATTTTTAATTGAAAAAGATCTTGTATTTTTTAAAAATTTACCAATTTTGTCAATATTTGTGAATAATTTATAATTTTTTTCAATATATTGTGTTTTTTTAAATATTTTTTTAATATTTTATAATTTTCTTATTGTTTCTATTTCATCTCCAATGTTTTTCAGCGAACTTATTTAATTTTAGCGAATTTTTCTGAATTTTAACCTTACCGAGTTATTACCGAACCCCAACTATGCTAATAAAAATTCGTAGCCAACCAACAGCATGTGGCTGTACGATGAGGCAAAGTACAAGGAGAAGCATCACTACGTCAGCAAATATGAATTGGGTCCATGGTTGCGTCCAATCCAAATAAGACAGCGATACCTTAATCACCTTAATGCACATGCTTAAAACGCTATCATTTCATTTGTCAATAAAATAAGATATTGAGTTCCAATATATGCACCCAATTGAAAAGGTATGCTTTGAATCGGATGCTGGATATTGTTTGCTCACAATCTTTGATAAAATAAATTTTGAGATCATGTGTCTTAAATTTTGAGATCATGTGCTTATCATTAACGACTAATTATTTTTATAATAAGTGATCGTAGCACACATTTCAAAAAAGTGATCAAAAATCATACATCACGCTTAAATGTAAATTTTTACGTCACCTTTTAGGATGTGTCATATGAATTAAAAATGACCGTCGGATGATACGCCCATAATATCAATGTCGATTATACGAAAAGATCAAGCCAAAATATGATTTCAATCATCCGACTCAAAGGAATCAGTGGCTTTCATAGCAGGTGTGCCTACCTCATCAAGGGTACAAATAACGGGAGGCTAAATAATTTAATGACCTACAAACGGAAATAAAATAAGGCCTTTCAAGAGATTTTATAAAGGATAACGACTCCTAACCTACATTTAAACATCAAATGGTGTTTAAATGATCTTATACCATTAAAGTATCACTTTTTATCTCATACCATCGAAGTGTGATTTATTATCATACCATGTGGCACGCATCTATGATTAATCTAAATTGCCCAAGATGTAATCCATCATTCGAATATGTCTCAGCCCAATGAAACATGTCGATAAGTTGATCTGAACCATCCGATTGATGAACTTTAATATCAGCCAATGAACTAAAAGCAATGGGTGATATTAAAATCAACAACAGATTTGATGGTTTAAATTTCCCTAAAACACTATTTTTTTGCTTATTGCACTTCAGTCTATGATCTATCATTTTGATAGTTTGGATCACCCACATCTCAAACCATTAATGGCATAAGATCATTTAAACACCTTTTTTATGCTTAAATTTTGATAGGTTAGCTTAATAAATACCCACGGAATCTTGGAGGGCACCTACGCTAAAATCAATTGACTGATTTGAGTCAAATGAAGGAGATTGTTTTCATCTCAAATCTTCCACACAAGGGAACTTAAGACCATAAGTAGGGCTGCAACCGTGCCGGGTCGAGCCCGAGCTCGGGTCAACTCTAGCTCGGCTCTACCTTATACGAGCTAAGCTGAGGTCGGCTCTAGGCTCTTACAGCTTGAAAATTTCAAGCTCTAGCTCGGCTCTCCGAGCTCAAGTCGAGCTCGAGCCGAACTTCGAACCAAGTATGTTTTATTATAAAAAATTTCCTCCTAGTATTTTTAAAACTTCTATTCAATTAAATATACATTCTACAAAAGACTTAAATGAACGATTAAACACAACGCAACATATGAAATAAATAAACGATTGTCGGAGGTTTAATTAATTAGTTCTTTCCCTCTTGATGTTGGGCTTGTTGACAGTCACCCGATGGCGGCGAGTGCTTGCGTGTGAGAGAGAGGGAGGAGGCAGCCGTATCACGTATGCATGAGAAAGAAGGTGAGAGGTTTAGAAATCACTCAAATCAGAGAGAAGTAGAAATTGAGTTGCACAATCCGATTAGCGTAGCCCGCATGCATGAGACTGTAACTCTGTGAGAGAGCTTTAGCAACAAGAGAGAAGTAAAAGTTAAGTTGCAAGAGGCAGCCATAGGTAGGAGTAACAATGCGTACTATAAATATATAAACAGAGCTATGGAGCCGAGCCGGCCTTAGCTCAAGCTCAACTCTGTTAATTCGAGCTACAAACTGTCCAGCTCAGTTTGTAGCTCGAGAGCCGAGCTCTAAAAAGAAAAGCTCTTATTTTTCGGGCCGAGCCTGTTAGGAATTCTACCCACTCTACGAACTCCCTATCATGATGAATGCGAAAAAATAAGAAGATTCAGGCAAAAATTAATCACACGCACAACACAAAGATTTACGTGGTTCACCCAATCGAGGGCTACGTCCACGAGAGTATATGCACTATTTTTATGAATGTTTACAACACACACTCTCTTCTCTCTAGTGCAAACTCAATCAAGATCTAACACGATCTTCAACAACAAATCTGTTGTTAAACCAAGGACGCAGTCCTTCAAATAATAAAGAAGATATCTGCCGGAATATAATCACGATTTTGACATAAAAACGGCTTCAATCGGATCTTCAATCCCCAAGCTATTCTTCAATACTTTTTCACTCTCAAAGTATTCTCACATGAAACTTTCACCAAGCTCTATCTGGATCCTTAGAGGAACTTTCTGCAAATAAGCTCCAAGCTCCTTTTTGGAAACGTGTCTCCCAAATCTCTAAGACTTTTAAGTATTCAAAACGCTTCCAATTAAGTCTCCTAATCACATTCGGAAACATTGGCTAAATCAAACTTCCAAAATAGCCAATAAAGCAAAACTTACGGATTTACATCCGCCGATCAATCAATCAATTGACTTTCCAATTTCAATCGATTGACTTTTCAATGTCAATCAATTGACCCCTGTGGTTGGGATTAAACCTTCTTCAACAATCTCCACCAAGGTTTCATCTCCAACCACACCATTGCCCCAACGAGTATTAACATCTTCGACAAGTATTAATCAAGTTTAGGCAATGCCTAAACTTATTTTGCGTAACCGGCTTGGTCAACATGTTCGCTGCGTTCTTTTTCGTATCGATCTTCTCAATCGATATTTTCCCGTCTTCTATCATATCGCTGATAAAATGGTACCGAACATCTATATGCTTTATTCTAGCTTGAAGGACTTGGTTCTTTACTACGTGAATAGCACTCTAACTGTCACAAAAGATATCGGTGCTCTCATCAACCTCACCAAATTCACTGACCAAACCTTTAAGCCATGAGGCTTCTAGCCGCCTCTATAGCCGCTATATACTCTGCCTCTATAGTTGACAACGCAACTATCCCTTGAGTCATAGACTTCCAACTAATCACTCCACCTGCCAAGATGAACACGTACCCCGTGGTAGACCTTCTTCTATCAAGATCACCAGCATAGTTGGAATCAACATACCCATAGAGATCCAACTTGCTTGTATCTCTACCTTCAAATATTAAACCATATTCAGTTGTACCTTTCAGATATCTCAATATCCATTTCACTGCAAGTCAATGTTCTTGTAATAGCCCGAAAAATCACACTAAACTATAACCTCGGGATCCGTGCCCGATCGGTCACAGGTTTGACCAATTAGGAGTTCGATAGTTAGCGTAAAGTGTGATGAGTGAATAAGATGAGATGGTTTGTGAAGCTATGTGGTGTGTGTTGTGAATCTGAAGTCACATACACCTATTGAGGTGCATGTGCTCAACACACAAGCTAGGGGGGATAAAAGGGTTTAATAACCCTAAAACCAATAGCTTTGGTTGTTGAGAGAGAAGTAAAGAAGAGAGAGAGAAGGAGAGCATAGTTAATGCAAGGAGTAAATGCTAGTTGTGGAAGGGGGATTCGAGCAATAAACGTCGGATTCGACGCGAGGGATCCGCTAGAAGCAAAGCTGGAACCCTAGCCTTCCAACCACTTGATTTGAAATCAATTTGAGATTGATTCAAGGTAAATTTTTGTGAATAAAATGCATAGATTGTAGAGGTTAAATTGTAGTTGAAAATAGTTTAAATCATAGGATAATGGTTTAGAAAAATAGAGGAAAAAGTGTGGAAAAAGATTGGGAAGAACAGCTCGAAAGGGGCTGAATTGGGCAATTTCGATTAATCGAAATTGGGTTTCGATTAATCAAAATTGGCCAAGAAGTTGAAAAGTCAGGAAACTCCGATCTCGATTAATCGAATTGAATTTCGATTAATCGACTTTGAATTTCGATTAATCGATTTGGGTATCGATTAATCGACTGGGAACCTCCAGTGGACCCCAGGGGCTGGAGGAAATGACTTGTGGAAAATCGACTAATCGAAATGGGATTTCGATTAATCGATTTTAGGAACTCGATTACTCGAATTGAGAATCGACTTGGCTAAACAAAGAATTTCGATTAATCGAATTAGGATTCGATTAATCGAATGAAAATCTCGATTAATCGATTTGAGAATCGATTAATCGATATTGACTTTCGATTAATCGATTTTGGAGTTCGATTAATCGACTGAGCTCATTTATGTTAACTTTTGAGTTTGACTTTAAGATTCTTGGAAGGTCTTGGACCTCTTTTATTGCATCTTTAGTGATGTGTTTCGCATGTTATGTGGTACCATAGGTGGTACGTGTGAACTAGTGCACAAGGAGCCACGTGTGACCTTGATGCATTGATCAACAAAGACTTGAGGTAGGAAACACCTTGAACATGTACTTTATTTTACAAGAGCATGTATGTAGTGATATAGAATTTAAAATTCAATTATTTTATTGCTTAAGAATTGTGAAAAGTGTGTGTGAGTGATACCCATAAGAGTAAGTATAATGAGCCATCCCCAGGGGATTAAGAAGTAAAGAGATAAGAGCATCTGGTGTGATGCAAGTGAATGGATACATCCCAGGGATGTATCCAAGATTGAATCATGTTTGATAGGGCCTAACTGATATAAGATAGCACACTTACACGGTGAATAACTATATGTAAGGCACCGATATTTTTGTTATTTGAGGTTTGAGGCAGGATATCCGTGACGATACGGCGAAATCAGAAGCCGCCAAGTGAGGAGGCTTATCCAAGACATAGTAAGCACACCCTGTGGGTGTTGATTTGAGACAAGTGAAACCCCGCCACCAATCCCCAGGGGAAAGGGGCTTGGGTACTATATGGTATTCTCAAGGAATACGTTAAAAGTGTCTATATAGATGACGATGAAGGGTATCTCATCGGGGCTCGATGCTATATTGCTCGGGGATTACTTAAGTTGAAAGTTTAAGTTTTGCTTTAGGCCTTTTCAGCATTATTCATGAGTAAATAAAAGACACGAGTAAACTACCAGTAAAATGTAATACTTTTTAACTGTTTCATCCGAAATTGCATAGACACATCATGCATGGCATATCATGGAATATATGTGAGTAATAATTTATATATTCAACTGTGTTTTGTTCCCTATTGAGCTAGGATGTAGCTCACCCTATAGACTATACGTCGCAGGTCCACTACTAGCAGCTGCCGAGGCTTCAGGAGACGCTGACCCCGGTGAGTCGGACCTTGCGGCCGGAGACGAGTTGGAGCCACCTCCTGAGGACTTCTTCTAGAGGACTCCGTTGTGCCACTTTGAGGGCTTTTGAGAGAGATCAGTACGGCTTGGTATGTCAAGCCTTGTTTTGGTTAAACCATGTATATTTTGAGTTGGGATTATTCTTTTGGGGCGAATCATCCGTAATGATTGCTATCATCGATGGTTCGGATCGGTTCTCCATTCATGCAGAGGCATGAGGGTAGAACTGTCTTTTGGAGAATTACTTAATATAGATTTAAATTCTGCAGCTCCTTTATTGCTTCATTTATGCTTGATATGCCAATGCTTAAGGCACGGTCCAAGATGATCGTGTCGATGGCACGGGTTTTGAGTGCCAAATCCGGCCGTCACATGCTTCTTACTCGGATTCGACATATACTTGCAAACCACACTCAAGGCCTGTGCTAAATCTGAACGTGTACTCACCGTGACATACATCAAACTCTCAATGGCATTTGCATACGAAATATTTTTCATATATGCCCTTTCTTCATGTGTGGACGGACTCATCTTCTTTATGAGTTTAAAATATTCTGCTAGAGGAGTTGATACAGGCTTGGCATCACTCATATTGTATTTCTCAAGGAGCTTACAGATAAAGGTTCTTTGAGTTAGCCAAAGCCTCTTCTTCTCACGATCCCTCGTGATTTTCATACCTAGGATCTTATTTACGGAACCAAGATCCTTCATCTCAAACTTCTGGCTCAATGATTATTTCAGCTTGTTAATTTCAACCTTGCTTCTTGCTGCTATCAGCATATCATCTACATAGAGAATTAGGAAGATTCTCTCTCATTTACCATACTCTTTCTAGTAGACACAATAATCATACTGTCCCCTGTGATACCCTATGCCAAGCATATATGAGTCAAACTTTCTGTACCACTGCCTGGGTGCCTGCTTGAGACTATACAAGGATTTCTTCAATCTGCAGACAAGTGATTCTGACCCTTCTACTTCAAATCCTTCTGGCTGTCTCATATAAATTTCTTCCTAAAGATCTCCATGGAGAAAAGTTGTTTTCACATCCATTTGTCCTAGTTCGAGATCTTTCTGAGTAACTACTGCCAACAACGTGCGAATCAATATGTGTTTCGTAACCAGAGAGAATATCTCATTATAATCGATACCCACTTTCTGAGAAAACCTTTTTGCAACTAGCATTGTCTTAAACTTTGGAGTTTCACTCTTGTCACCTTCTTTCTTTTGATAAACCCATTTACAACCGATGGCCCTCTTCCCTTTAGAAAGTTTCATGAGATCCCAGGTCTCATTCTTCAAAAGTGACTGTCATTCTTCTTTCATAGCTAACTGTCACTTTACTGCATCTGTATCCACCCGAGCTTCTGGAACTGTGCTTAGTTCCTCATTCTCTATGATAACTGCAAGTGTTAAAGAAACCATGTCCTTAAACTTTTCAGGATGTTTTTTCATCCTCTCTGATCTTCTCAAGGTAGTCTGAATCGGTACCTGAAACTGCAAGTTTTGAGAAATTATGTCATCTTCATTATCTTTCTCATCTTGCTCATGCCTTTCAACATCAACTTGTACCTGAGATTCACCAGATGACTGAGGTTTGTCTTCCGCCTTTTTCATCGGAAACTCATCTTCGTTGAAAGTAACATCTCTTTCAACTACCACTTTGTGAGATTGTGTATCCCACAAATGATAATCCTTGACTCCTTCACCATAGTCAATCAAGACACACTTTTTAAATTTTGGATCCAACTTGGATCGTTCACTTCCCTGAAGTAATGCATAAGCCACACATCCAAACACCCTCAAGTGAGAGTAGCTCCCGTGTCTTCCATGCCAAGCCTCATCTGCAGTTATCGAGTTTAATGCCGCTAAATGAGATCGATTGACCAAGTAACATGTCGTGTTCACTGCCTCTACCCAAAACCCATGACTCAAGCCGAAATGGTTCAACATATACTGCGCTTTTTCTAATAGTGTTCTGTTCATCCACTCTGCTACACTATTTTGCTGAGGATTTTCAAGAACTATTAAGTGTCTAACAATCCCTTAATTTTTACAGTAAGTCTTGAACTCTGATGACAAGTATTCCCCACCATTATCTAATCTGAGAATCTTCACCTTTCTATTTGTTTGCTTCTCAACCATACTCTGTCACTGCCTGAATTTTTGAAACACATCTGATTTATTTTTAATCAGATACACCCAAACTTTTCTGAAGTAGTTATCTATAAATGACACAAAGTAGTTGGCTCTACCGACTGAAGTGACTTTAGCCGGTCCCCATACATCTGAATGTACATAATCAATCAGCCCCTTCGAAGTGTATTTTCCGGTGAAAAAATTGACTTTCTTCTATTTCCCGAATATACAATCTTCATAAAAATTCAGTTTACAAGTTTGAATTTCAGAAATTGCCTTATTCTTTTTTAGCTCTGTCAGCCCACATTCACTCATGTGACCAAGCCTTTTGTGCCACAAATTTGAGAGGTCCTTGGAATCTTTTGTAGCCACAACACCACTTTCGCTGATTGTGTTGCCTACTAAAGTATACAAATTTCTCATCTTTTCACCTTTTATCAAGGTCATAGCACCACGTACAACTTTTAATTTACCGGATTCTAAAATGACTCGATATCCTATCTCATCCAATGCCCCCAACGAGATCAGATTTTTTTTTAGATCAGGCACATGCCTAACCTCAGTAGGAGTGCGAACACAACCATCAAATATCTTGATTCTGATCGAACCGATACCCACTGCTTCACATACACTGTCATTCTCCATCAAAATCGTCTCACCATTGGCTACCTTATATTGGTCAAACCAATTCCTGTACGGATACATGTGATACAATGCCCCTGAATCTCGGATTCATCTATCATCAAACTGACTGGAGCTTAACAATGCACACAATAGGTCTTCACAGGAATCTGACTTAGCAGCACTAGGCTGTTGCGAAGTCCCTTCATCACCCTTATTATTATTCAATCTCTGCTTGTAATATTTGCGAATATATCCAAATTGCTTACAGAAGTAACAAATAATATCCTTTTTGTCACTCCTAGATTTGAACCTGCTGTTTCCTCTCGTTGATTTATTATTCCCTCTGGATTTGTCTCTTTTGCGACCATGGTTTCGATCCCTTTCGCTTAAGAGACTAATCCCTTCAGAGTTAGATTCGAGTTATTTTCTCAATTCGTCATAAAGAAGTGCAGCAGTCACTTCTTCGACGGCAATAGTATCTTTACCATAAATTAATGTGGTAACAAGGTGCTCATAAGATAGTGACAATGAGGTGAGCAAGAGAAGTGCGAGATCTTCTTCTTCAAGTTTCACCTCAATGCTCAATAGTTCACTAACTATTTTATTAAATGAATTTAAATAGTCATGAATATGCGTACCAGCCTTCATACGAAGGGTGTAGAGTTGCTTCTTCATGAAGAGTCGGTTGAACAACGACTTTATCATGTAGAGAGATTCCATCTTCTTCTATAGATCCACGGTTGTTTTCTCGTGAAGAACATTATACAGAACTTTATCAGACAAGCACAATCGGATAGTGCTTACAGCCCTCTTATCAGTAGAGTTTCACTCTTTATCAGACATCTCTACCTTCTTTCCCATCTCTTTTCCAAGTAGGGCATCACCAATGCCTTATTGGACAAGGAGATCTATGACCTTGACTTGCCACAAAGCGAAGTTATTCTTTCCAGAAAACTTCAGCTCAAATCGTGCATTCGGGACCTTCATCGCCATTATAGCGTAAACCTTGCTCGGATACCACTTGTTAGAAATTCTACCCACTCTACAAACTCCCTATCACAATGAATGCGGAAAAATAAGAAGATTCAAGCAAAAATTAATCACACGCACAACATAAAGATTTACATGGTTCACCCAATCGAGGGCTACGTCCACGGGAGTATATGCACTATTTTTATTAATGTTTACAACACACTCTCTTCTCTCTAGTGTAAACTCAATCAAGATCTAGCACGATCTTCAACAACAAATCTGTTGTTAAACCAAGGACGCAGTCCTTTAAATAATAGAGAAGAGATCTGCCGGAATATAATCACGATTCCGACACAAAAACGGCTTCAATCGGATCTTCAATCCTCAAGCTATTCTTCAATACTTTTTCACTCTCAAAGTATTCTCACATGAAACTTTCACCAAGCTCTATCTGGATCTCTAGAGGAACTTTCTACAAATAGGCTTCAAGCTCCTTTTTGAAAACGCGTCTCCCAAATCTCTAAAACTTTCAAGTATTCAAAATACTTCTAATTAAGTCTCCTAATCACTTTAGGAAACCTTGACTAAATAAAACTTCCAAAATAGCCAATAAAGCAAAACTTACGGATCTGCATCCACCCATCAGTCAATCGATTGACTTTCCAACTTCAATCAATTGACACCGGTCAACAGTCAATCGATTGACTTTTCAACGTCAATCGATTAACCCCTGTGGTTGGGATTAAACCTTCTTCAACAGAGCCAAGCCGAGTTGTCGAGCTGGCTCGACTCTGTTGCAGCCCTAACCATAAGAGCATCTCTAATGGTGTCAAATCCACATCAACGGCCCCCAACGACATCTTTTGACAACTGATTTCTCTCCAACACAATACCTTATTCCACGTGGAATAGGTACCAAAGTTTCAGTAGTCAACATTAGCTACTGAAAATTCAAGGCTTCAAATTCAAATATGCTATATTTTATATAGAAAATGACTCCTTTTGCTTATTTCTTTACTCTAAACGACTATTTTTGGCATGCTCTTCTATTGGAACTCTCATAATTTGAAGGGTGAAATGAATCGGTCAAATTTACCATGTCATCCTCCAACTCATTTTTACTACTTCTCTCACCTGAGATGCTCTAAGCATACCATTATCAACAAGTCAATTTTTTATTCCACGTGATTAAGTAACCCAAAAAGGGCTAAAAATGATCTTCATAGTTCAATTCTAACGGTTTTTGGCAGGTTCCCTCCATGATTCCTTGGATGTTAATAAAGCTATTCAATGGATGTTAATAAAGAGAAAAATAAAAAAGGTGAAATTGACATCTTTAGCAAAAATTGATGCATGCACCTTTCATTCTGCCCATCAAAATCAATAGGCCTATCTCCTAGCCCAAATTTTGCAGTGTTTGGACAATTCTTACGGAACATTCAATTTCTTGCTTTTAAACTTGTCGTAAAAAAGGTTGACGATAAATCTCAGGGACGGTCATGATCACCCAATCAGTGCCTATTCTTCGCTATAGCCTAAAGTGTATATTTCCAATGAGTTGCATTAGTAACCGGATAGGCAGATCATCATTAAACGGGCGCTTATAAATATTGGTGGATTAGGAAGTGGGGACCAGGGACTTTTTCTTCAGATTCTGGTCACCTGCAACAATGGAGGGGAAGCTCACACGTGGACTTTTTTTTTTGCCACGTGACACCTCCTTGACTAATCTACTTCTTCCAAGTGGTCAGTTTAGAAATCATGTGCACTAAGTTCAAAAACCGAATCCTTCTTTTTTTTTTTTCAGAGAAAAAAAGGAAACAGAATCCTTTGATGGACACCACTTGTCTTCTAAAATCAGTTCCCATGACTATTTTAAATTGGGTATCTAGTCCAATTAATGCAAGTTGGATGACATAGTAATAAACAAACCAAACATTGTGCGATCAAAGGACTTCTTAAAAAAAAGCACCCAAAGGATAAAGACCATACATTGACAACACAAGTAGGAAAGTTGGTCCTTGCAACGTATTTTAAAAAAAGGCTTAATATTTTAGGGACATGTGACATCAAAACACAATTTGAGCCGTCTGATTTGAAATTTATGATCAATTGATCTCCAATGCATTGGATTGGAGGAAAACAAGACATTTACCATACGATCTATTATAGTCAACTATTAAATCAGATAATAGCCTTTGACTACAATTAATCATATGATGAAGATTATATTTCTTGCTAATGTTTTGCACTTAATAGGTTTAAATCATGCCCTTCAAATCAAACAGACTTAGATGATATTTTCGCATAGAAGTCACCAGGCTTGCAAGTCTCTCTTAAAAATGAGATGCAAGGGAGTGCAAGTAATGGCTCCCTAAGAAAAATTAAGAGTGATATCTTTAAAGAAACAAAATTACTTAATAATGCTTGAGGAGGTTTGGACATGTTCAATGAAGGTCCAAATCTAACCCTACATAAACACAAATAGGAGAAAGATCAGTGAAGACATGAAGGGCAGCAATGAGAAGAGACATGATAGTCCTTAGGATTATAAAGAGCTTAGAGTTGATAAAAACAGTGAAAAAATAGGAATCACAAAGGCGACACCAAATAAATTGGATAAAGATTTTGATTGTGATGATAATGATAATGATGATGATTGATCAACATGTTTGCCATATGGCAAAAAAATTGCACGAGAGAGCAACCCATCTATTGATACAGTGGCAACCCATCTATTGGTGCAATGGCCCCACTAATCCTTTTTCATTTCATGGGTAAAGGCGGGATCATGGGTTAAAATACCGGAAATCCGATACGTATCGTCCTGACCTCCAGGACGATACGTATCGGGTATCGTCTGATACATTCAATGTATCGGCGATACATTGAATGTATCGGTTTGATACATTCAAAAAAAAAAAAAAAAATCTCAAAAAAATAGTAAAAAAATCTGAAATTTTATATTTATTTATTTTGTATTTATTTCAACTATTTTTGCTTTTATTTTTACTTATTTGATACATTATTTAGATGAATATATAAGTTACATGCTTATTTTGCGACTTAACCCAAGTCACATGCCTATTTTGTGACTTATTTTTGACTGAAGATCACATTTTTGACTTAATGTAATAGATCTTCTAACATTATTTTTGACCAACTGATCACATACCTATTTTATTAACAATATTTCATAATTTGATCGACGCAGTCACGCATAAACTAAATTACAATGTATATTGATAAAAATAAATTATATATTGTCAAAATTAATAGCTATGTTGATAAAAATAAATTTAATTGTATATGAAAAACTTACTTTATAGCGACATTGAATTTCGTGGTGGTTCTTGGCCCTTATGATCATCATCGTCATCGGTGCACGAGCTTTCCGGCCTTTGCCTATAATGTTGGTCATATTGATACCCATGATCATAGAGTAACGAATAATATGACTCAGTGTAGTACGTAAAGGCCGATCCTCCAAAAATCTGACCAACGAAGTCATATGGCACCGGGTAGGTTTGTTGTGGTTGGTAGTATAGGTTACTAGTTGCTGAATCTTCGGTATTTTACAAACTGAATCCCCCGAAGCTAGAAGTCATATAACCCATATCCGTATCATCTTGTGGACCTTGTGATGGTGGTGGTGGTGTTTGATATGATTCCGACACTCCTCTTCCTTCAACCCCTCCCATTCTAAATGTAGGAGTGTCGAACTGTGTTAACGGTGTTGAGTCATCGTCTCATGCCGCCATATCTCTATAAGGATCAGAGATACCAGCATCCTCCCCTCTACCACTAGTGCCAACGTCCCCTCCACCATCATGCCCTCCACCTTCATCCTCACCACTCCCATCATCACTACCGGGCTACGTTTCGTCATCAGATCCAACCACTGAATAACGATTCAATCTTCTTTTTCGCCTCGCTGGTTGAGAAGCCTGCTGCTCCGCTACCCTTTCAGCATTGTCCAACCATTCAGTGCTCTCAGTATCCAAGACTGACTCTTCTCTCTCTTCGATCCATTGATTCAAAGGGTCATCCTCCTCGAATATATAATCCAACTGGATGGGATCAAAATATTCATTGTCTGTAAGGTAGAATATGATATATGAATTAGTATAATATGTAAGTAAGACTTCATATAATTGAGGGTCTAAGACTTCATGTAATTGCTTATCACGGTTGGTCCTCTGTATATTCTTGACCCTTAATCGCATGTTGTAGCGGCAGTAGACTAACTTTTTCAATCGGTCCATAGTTAGTCTATTCCTTGTCTTAGTATGAATGAGAGAGAAAGTGCTCCAATTCCGCTCGCAGTTGGATGAGGAACACGTTTGTGACAATACCCTCATTGCTACCCGCCTCAATATCGAACCATCACCTCCATAATGCATCCACCAATCAGCGGGTTTGTCGTGTTTAATTTGAGATTGCGCCAACGAGGTCTCAAATGACCCATGTCTCTTGCGAAACATGTCAATCTATAAAGATGAAACACAGTAAGGCACATATCAATAAGTAGATGATAATATCACATGACATTTGACTTATTAGTTATAAGGTATGATACTATGATTACTTACATCTCTTATGGCTTGACCTTGGTCTGCCAACTCAGGGAGCATTCTTTGGATTACATTCAGCAAACCGATATACACTTCATCAGTGTCACTCAGCTCGAAGCGTCGCGTATACTGGAAGGCTGGATTCAAGGAATGTGCTACACATCAAATATGAGCAATTTCATCAGTATATGAAAATAATGAATAAATAAATAAAAATCACTATATAATTGTGTAACATGTTATACCTGCTGCATGCAAGTACTGGTGAAATTGTGCATCCCACCTCTTATCAATAATCGCCCAGTATCGTTTATATTTTGTAGGGCATTTGATTTTTATAGGCAATTTTGCTTTATCCATTGACTCATAAACATATCCCATCGTTAGTTTCTCATCACCATCAATCAATCTCAACACTTGCACCAACGGGGTAGTGACGGCGATCAGGTGGTCGACATCTGCCTAAAACTGCGTGTTGTAGATCAAGTCAGCAACTTCAGTGTAAGCTAGTCTCTTTGCTCGTGGGAGTCCTATTTCATGTTGATTCTATTCTTTCGACGACACCATGCTTTTCAGCTCACGCCTATATCTAGCTAAACTCTGTAGGGCTAAGAACTGTGTTGTAAAACGTGTAATCGCAGGCCGGAGCAACTCATTGTTCGTGAAGGCTTTCATTAAATTGACTAGCTTCTCACTGTTGTACAAGTAGGAAGTAATCGCTCTTCTCTTCTGAATAGTTGCATGTGTCTTGCTTCTTTTTCCTAAATTCTCAAGAATGAGGTCCACGCAATGAGCGGCACACGGGATCCAATACAGGTGACGTCTCTTCGTCATTAGTTTTAATCCAGCGGCTCTGTAATATGCCGTATTATCTTACCACCTGCACAACCCGCTGCTCTCCAACCTCTTGAACTACCATATCCATTAGTTTAAAGAGGTAGTCAACAGTCTTTACGTGTCTAGAAGCATCAACTGATTCAAAAATACTGTCCCGACATCGTTGTAAACCAAAAAGTTGATCAAACTCTTTTTTGTGGGACCAGTCCATCCATCGCACATAATTGTGCAACCTCTCTCATCCCATACATCCTCAAAGCTTTTTACATAGGCAGTTATCTCATCGTACTCATCTGTTAGTAAGGGCTCAGATATCTCGTATAGAGAAGGTTTTTTAACTCCTGGACCAACTTCTGCACTTGTATCAATCATATTTTTGAAGTACGGCGACTCTGCTACTTGGCTCGGAATGTAGTTATATATAAAAAATTTGGCAATGGATTTTCCAAGCTTCTTCCCCATTTTTGTAAGTGAGATTGTACTCAATTTGATTTGTTTAGAGCTTTCAGTGCGATACATGAATGGATCCATGGGACTGTAGTACGACCTCTAGTAGACAGCCTATAATCCCTCCTGGATGCTGACCTACGCAACCCGACAGTCTGCTCAACATCCTCATCATCCTCAACAATATATGGCCTATGACTAGATCCACCACCGGTAGCAGGCATGGATGGACCCCTCAACCTGGACCGAAACCGATAATCGGCTTCTTCCTGATCTCACCGCTGTTGTGCTTCTCTGACACTTTCTCTCATAGCTCTCGCTATCTGCTCATCCTCATCCTCATCATCCTCAGGTGCAGTTGATGTAAACTCTGGATCTGGCCTCCTGATTCTCTCATACATTTTCCTATCACGATCGACTTCAACTTTTTTCTTTCCTTTGCCGCTTATAAACTAGCTCTGATATTTTTTTTTACTTCTCTGGGTACACTGGGACACCCTCTTGTCTCTCCCTTTATGTGAGCCAGATGCTCCTTTAACCGTGTGATACCTCCTCCCAACAGTTTTTTTTTACAAAGCTTACATTGTATCTAGAGTCTATTACCATCTATTGTTGTACCATATTGTCACGTTGGATCTGTCGATCGTATCATATTTATTTATTTCACCTACATGAATAAGCAAACGATTGTATTAAAGTAAACATCTAATTTACACTTGAAAATAAAATTTATTTTTTAATTATTGCTATTTTAAAAATATTAGATTATATTTTATTAAATTTATTTGATATTATTCTAATTTTTATAAAATTTAGATTACATTTGAAATTTTATTTTATATTATTCTAATTTTTAAAAGATTAGATTATATTTTACCAAATTTATTTGATATTATTATAATTTTTAAATATTTATTTGATATTATTATAATTTATAAATATTTATTTGATATTATTATAATTTTTGAATGTTTATTTGATATTATTATAATTTTGAATATTTATTTGATATTATTATTATTTATGAATATTTATTTGATATTATTATAATTTATGAATATTTATTTGATATTATTATAATTTTTGAATATTTATTTAATATTATTATAATTTTTAAATTTTTATTTAAAATTTATTCTATATTATTCTAATATCTTATGGGACATATCCCATAATATTAATTATTTTAATTATATGTGACGGTCACATATAATCAATATGGGTCACATATAATTAAATTTATTATTAAAATTAATATGTGTCACATATAATTTAATATGTGACTCATAAATTTAATTATATGTGACCCATATTAATTTTAAGTTTAAATTATATGTGACCCATATTGACCCCATTATTTTATTAATTATATGTGACCCATATGATATGTGACCCATATTATATGTGACCCATATTGATTACATGTGACCCATAATTATAATTATTTATATTATTTTTGACTCATAATTTTAATTAATTTAAATATTTTAAATTATTTTTTTTCTTTTTTTAATTTAAATAATTTAATTATTTTTTACCCATTAAATATGATAGATCTACCATTAAATATGGTAGATCTACCAAATTTATAGCTACATCTATCCTTATATAAGGTAGATCTACCATATTTAATGATAGATCTACCCATAAATTTAAATAATTTAAATAATTATAAGAATTAAAATTATGCATAAATGATAAAATTTAAAGGTAGATCTACCCTTAAATAAGGTAGATCTACACTTAAATAAGATAGATCTACACTTATATAAGGTAGATCTACCCTTAAATTAGGTAGATCTACCTTATTTTAGTATTTAAAATAAAATAAAATGATGGTATAATGATAAACACGTGCCTTCTACGTTGATCCTGTAATTTTTTTTACGATTCGGCGGCGATTTAGGGTGCAAATAACCCAAAAATGAGAGAGGAAGAAGAGAGGAAGAAGAAAGGAAGAGGAAAATGGGAAAAAATGAAAAAACCCGACCCTTTAGTCGGTCAAAGGGTGGGGCCCACGATAATTTCAAATTATCGGACGATAATTTGAGTCTTTTTTTTATTTTTATTTTTTATCTAAATTATCGGACGATAATTTAAAATTATCGTCCGATAATTTAATATTATTATCCGATACGGACAATATTTTACCCGTATCGGACGATAATTTATTTATTTTATATGGGGTACGATACATACCCTATATATCATACCAGTGACCTCCAAAACCGATACGTATCGTTCGATATGTATCGGCATCGAACGATATTTTGACCCATGGGCGGAATAGAACCTGAAAAGGTTGTAGCTCACCTACGTAGATAGATAAGGTTGTAGCGCATAGAGCAGTGTGGGGTTCAAGCCTCATTTAGCTCTTGAAACAATATAAGATATGTTTCTCATACAAACCTTCCCAAATGTATGGTGTACAAGCCTCCCAAATCTATGGTAAAACAGCGAGCTATTAACATCCGTCGGCCATTGCTTGCCCCTATCAGAAGAAACGCCCCTGCACCTACGACCTCGACGGAGCTAACGACTATGTTGTCAAAATTGTTGACAATTTAGAATAGGGATATAATGCAGTTTATAGTTTTGGCGAAGCTCCAAGAAGAGCTCGTGTAGGGAAACCGACCAGCGCACAGCGGGCTACTCTGTGCTCTGTAGGTCCATTATAAAAAAGATTATCAAATATGAGAATAGCATTTTAACCCATTATAACAAAGATTAATTGGCCAAGCCGCCCATTTACAGACTAATACCGAAAACGAAGCCGAAAATAGAAGACAGCTTGCAAGCGACAACTATAGCACGTGTCCGTAAAACTTATAGACTAATATCGAAAACGAGCAATGACATAACCTTTTTTAGGCGTTCAAGCTAAACAACCGAGCTTTGCACCCTGTTTATAAGCTGCACTGCAACCACCAGGTGGGGAAGGTCTGTTCAATTTGGGCGAATGCCTACGGTCCTCTCATTCATTTATGTATAATTAAGATTCCAATTTTCCAACAAACAATTGCAAAAAGAAGGCAGAGTTATGGCCCACGACTTTTAGGTGAGAAAGAAAATATTCCCTTCCAAAAAAGCCTTCCAAAAAAAGTGATGACAGAGTACTGATTAAAGCTTTATTTTAGGATGATCCACATCCCACCAACACTGAAAAAAACGAACCCACAAAAAAAAAAAGGGGAAAAAGAAAAACAAAATCTTCGATAATTAGATGGAAGCTTCTAAAGGGTGTCGAAGTTCACTGGGTCCCTCAGGAACTTTTCCATCTGCTTCGCCCTGTTCCATCTGTGATCTGCACAGAAGAAATATATACAGGTTCTCTCATGTTAAATCACATCCAGGAAAGAAAACATACATGAAAATATAAATGCTATACCGAATGCGAAATTAATTCGTTTTATCTTGGTCATTGTTATTTCGAAAAGATTCACCGGTATCTTAAGAGTATCATCGAGCTTATGAAAACCCTTTTATGTAATATACATCATCAATCCTGTCAATAGCTGACTCCCACATATGACAGGGCCACTGAAAATCAGTGAGATATGGCTTTCGACAAGGCCACTGAAAATCTGATGAAAAGTTGTATACACTAGCTGTTTAGTGTTTTAAGTTTGGGGGTAATTAAGAAAGAATACGTTAAAGGTACACAGGCTATGCATCTCACTGGTAAATATCAGTCTGTCTGCACAATCAGAACTGTACTTGCATGGATTGCGCACCTCTCAGAATCTGCGCCATAGTGAGCAAGTCGGGGTTCAGGAATAAATTGGTTTGGAAAAAAAATTTTAAAATCAGGTAAAATTCGTAAAAAATAAAAAGTTTTTGACGAAAATCAGGAAAAATCCGAGAAAAAGACGTAAAATTCCGATATAATTAGAAATTTTCGTGAATTATTAAAAAAAAAAACGGATTTTATTCGGAAATTCACGAATAATTCGGATTTATTCGTTTGTTCAAAAATTCACGAATTATTTGTGACTCTTTTAAAAAGTCAGTGAATTTGGTCACCATGAATTCTGCGCAAACCAATATTTGACCATGCAGGAGGAATGCGATCTGTCCATGTACGGCCTGCATTACACGGGCAGTTTACCAGACACCAACTCATTAAGAAAAGTTACTGATAGCATCACACAGCTATGGAGCAAGACGATGATTTGTTTCATTAAGAGGTAATATTTTTACACTGCATAAGTTAATCAACATTGTCACCAGTTGCCTTGTCCCATCTATTTGACCAGTCCCATACCGTGTTCGGAGAAGATGCATATAGTATACTCTAACGGAACAAGTTTGAACCACCAAATGAAACTTGAAAATAAAATAAAATATAAGGGCAGATAGAGATGCATCTCATAAATTTAGATGTAAATGCCTTTAAAGAGATATTGGCATGACCGTCCATTTTCACGCCACGTGACGCATATGTTTGATCAATCCAAGTAGTTCAACTAGCTGCCCATGATGGACATGTCTCAGTAAAAAATCAAGCCGTTTAGATGATTTAGCAAAAGAGAACGATTTGTCAACTTTAATTCCAACCGTTTAAAAAAATAAACAACCGTTCATTTTGGAATGCATAGATCTGATGATTCAGATCAGATCTTCCAATGAGCGTTATTTTTGGGCACATTTTAGTTCAATATACGAACTACCATTTTGTTCACTTGGATTGCTCAAAACCACTTGCCAAGTGGCTTAAGTACTGGAGGGTCATGGCATAATCTGTACAACGGTGGTCATGTGCAATTATTCCTAAAATTTAACAAGGTTATGTAAGGAATCATCTTCAATAACTCTACTAAATAAATAAATAAATCAATTGGCGGATACAAGTCCAATGAGACAGATATATGAGGGATTACCTTCTGTTCAAGCTTCACCTTCTTCCCCTGTCCACTAATATCCTGCAATGTCTCCTTCAGTTGCTTTTCTTCTTCCGCAGGAAGTGGCTGGGGAAGTAACCATCAATAAAAATGACTAATGTAAGTAACAAGAATCGGTACTCATAAAAGAGACCTTCAAAACAGTTGAAGAGGAGCAAGGAGGTAGTCAATGGGTTATAGCCGGTGCTTACGTAACCTAGGGTGGCGTTCAAGAGAACCTTGGTTTATCAAGGATGCCTTGTACTAATTGTAATTTCTTATTATGCTTCGATGAATAAAATCCAATACATCAAGAAAAGACGAAGCAAGATGTTGTACACTCTAGTGTACAGAAGCTGCCATACACTTAAATCTTATCCTATCAACTACCTTTGAACTGGTCAGCAGATGGAGTACAGTTACCTTCCACCATATAGATCAAACTTGAGTACAGATGTATGCCATTAATCAGCCATTTCGAAGGGCGCTCTTGATGATGTAAGATACATGTGTATAACTGCTGCTGCACATTTAAGCGTACAGAATCTCACTTCAGTAGAGGCAAGGTTCTAAAAATAGCCTCCTAAAGCATAGATCAAAATTTCAGACAATACAGAGACACATCAACCGATATGAGGTATCACCGAGAACACTAGTATCTATATTTTTTCCAATTGCATCGCTGATCAAAAGTTTATCACTGATTCCCAAGAAGATATGTATCGGTACCATGATAAACCGATATCGAGATCAATGCCGAGATTTTAAACCTTGTCCAAAACAGTTGAAAAACAGATAGTAACTACAACTCGGTATTGCACCTATCCTAGAACAGATCCTGGAAGAAATTTGATAAATCTATCACATCAGTTATTTAATAAAAAAAAATTTATAAGCAAGTTATTTTGAATAACTACAAGTAAAACTATTTCCTGAATTTTGTGAGCAATGGGAATGTTAATTCCTATGACTCATACACTTAATAGCAGCTCAAAGCATTTACAAAGGCCATTAAAAAGTGAGAAATACACTTTTCATGTGCCTATATAATCAATGTGTGCAACTTATTTAGCATTTTGCAGCATAAGAGGATTGACTGCTTTTACAGCCAATGTTGCATTACATATCTTAGGAACTCGGCAGCATGGGTTGCAGCCAGTAGGAAGCATAAAGGTAGCATCTACAGACCAAAGTGCAGATGAGCCACTACAGCATCCTTTGCATTCCTTTTCTTCATCAGTTTCTTCACCAAACTAGGATTGCTCATCTCAAAAAATAAAAGGGCATTTATGAGTTATTAATAGGGTGAAAATTGGTCTGATTAACCAGCCAGGTCAAGCAACCGACCTGTGGGTTTGAGTCAAAAAACCCGATCCATCTGGTTGGATTACATTGGGTCAGAGATTTCAACCTGTTTATTAAACAGGTCAGGTTCGGGTCCTAGTTTCTTGACCTAAACCCAACTTGACCCGACTCCCTAGCTTCTATTTTGACCTAAGCTGGCAACCCGACCCAACCCAAGTTTTTGCTAATCAGGTTGGGCTGGGTTCAGGATAAGGGTTAAAATAATCGGGTTGACCTGACCCGTTTGCAGCCCTGGTAATTAACAAGACTCCACCACAGTAATATATGCATGGCATGAGGACGTGACCTGCACATAAAAACTCAACTTGAAATCTATGATTTTAAGTTTTAACTTACTAATTTTTTGGAAGGAAATAAAATTTTACCAACAAATCTTTAAAAAATCCTCATCTCTATTAACACTAGTTAAGAGATCTCCAAGAGAGTACCAAAACTTCCACAAGCAACAAGCACAAAATGAAACAGCTAGGAATGGATATCTATAATAACACGTGATATTTTTAAGAATAAATTACTGTCATCAGTTATGCAAATGACTCATTCTCATAACTCAAATTATGTTAATGGACTCTTGCTTTCTAATTTGGTACAGAACCACATACACTGTACCAATGTTACTATGCTCAGGATACCAACTTACAAATTTTAACAAAACTACCGGAAGTGGCAGGAAACAGGAGCTGAAAGGAGAAAGAGAAAGGCAGAGGGAGCAAGCCGCAACAAAAATATAATATACGCTAAAAATGCGAGATTCCAAAGAAACAAAACTTACAAAGCAAATATATGCAACTGTAAGGGGCTCTTTTTCTAAATCAGGTGCTAGTTAACATGAAAGAAAAAGAATCCAAGGAGGAAGAACTTACAATGACAGTTGTCACGATGGCTTTCACTTCTTGCCTTTGTGCCATGGTCAATTCCACATACCTCTTTGCAATAGTATCAACGTATTTCAATCTCCCATTTTCAGCCAAAATTGCTTATGCAAATAACCCAACAAAAAAGTGTAAGAATGAATCATCTAAAAGTTCCTGTAAACTTTTAGATGGTTGAAAGTGAGTCTCCTCATTTAAGCAAATTTACAACAATGTGAATAAGCAAATAACAGGACAAACCTATTACCTAGTCATAAGCTTATGCACAAAAAAAAAAACCTTTATCTATCAGCATAAAACTTGCCAACTTTAAGATCAAGCATTCGACATTTACGTGGTTAAAAAAAATTGCCTTTGCGAAAAACAAGCAAACAAACAAACTAGAATGCTAGATATATGCACGACGATGTGGGGAAAACAAAAAATATATCTACAACATGGTCAACACAAAATATGGATCTACCTTGAATCAATCAAACTCAAATAAAAGGAAGTTTCGGGCCAGTGCGTTTGTATTATGACCTGACCCGCATACCAGGAGTAGTGCACGAATCAATCTCCCTCTGTGAAAATGGCCAAACCAAAGGAGATGCATCAACATTTTAGCACGCAAATCAATGAAAATATGATTTTAAGTTTTTCACTGTTTTGGCGCTCAAACATGTATGTGCGTCTGCTGAGACTGACGGAGGGAATATCTCCCCATGCACTGCCCTCCGTGCAACATTCGGGCGTAATACCAACCCCAGGACAATATTATATGAATGTGTAAAGTATCCAATAGCATTTTTTTTTATGTAGCAACAACTATCCTATTCGAGTACACAGAACCTAGGTATATCTAGTTTTTAATGTCCACCTCATATGATGCAGCATGAAATAAAATTAACGGAAAAAGGATACAAGGTTATCAAATATGTCCAGTAATAAAACTGTTTATGAAATGCATTAGCTTCTGTAACAATTTGCAAGTGGTACAGAATTCTAACCCATAAAATTATTTGTGACGTCAGAAAATCCAGCTTCAGAGAATATATCTTGTACAGCCTTTACTCTGGTCTCCTTGGGGACTGATAAATCCCTAATAAATTGTGAAAACACAGGACTTTTCTTGGACGCTTCAACAATGTCAAGAATCTCAGATTCAACCTTATCCAATGCATTAGCTTTAGATGCAGAAATGAACAAAGCAGAAGCATAGTTTCCAGACCCTCCAAACAGAGAAAGCGGAACCTGAAACATTATGAAAACTGGTGAAGTTGAAATAAGTTAAAAGACATGCCCATCAAAAAAATTTGAGAAATGACAAATCATTACACTTCCAAAAGGTAGGAATTTATGAATGCCCATATAACAGTCTCAATAAATATGTTACAAGAAATAAGTAACCTACCACTGATAAAAAAATGGCACTATTAATAAGAGACTTCGGAATATGTCAACATAAATCAGTAGAATGATTCAACCTCAATACAGGGGAGACAGTGAACAAAGATTACCTACTATTTCAGGCATAAGAAAATACCACATAAGACATTTTCTTTCACATAGAAAGTCTGATGACTGTCTACAGAGGGGTATCAGCATGAGAATTAATGGAGATGATGCACAAATGCCAATGTATTAGTGATCAGGTAAAATTATCATAACAGGTTCTGCCATCTCAAAGTTCAAAATGCTAAACCACTTTGTGAATATTCTTTCAGCTAAAGTAAGATATATGCGACCTCAATTTTGAAGAACTAAGACATACCATGTGGTAGCAAGATTGACAAATAATGTATCACCTTCAGGAATTATTATATCATATCGTGTATCATAAGATACACTTAGATCGTTATAAATAAATAGGGGCCAGACTCTGATATATGGGCCAGACTCTCCTGACCATCATTTAAACACCAACATGGTGTTTAAAAGATTTTACACCGTCCATGGTATAAGATGTGGGTGATCCATATGGTCAAAGTGATAGATCATAGATTGATGTAAAATAGGAAAAAAAAATGGTGTTTTATGGACATCTAAACCATCTGATCTGTGGACTCTGATAGCAATCGTTGTTTAGGTATTAATGGCTGATATTAAAGGTCATCAATAGGATGGTTCACATCCACTTATACGCATGTTTTTTTGGGCTAAGACATGTTTCAATGACAGATTGCCACTTGGACAGTTTAAATTGATCACAGATGTTCACCACGTGACAAAATGATAAATATAATCACATTTCAATGGTGTGAGATTAAAAGTCTAATTTTAGTGGTAAAAGATCATTTAAACACCATTCTAGTGTTTAAATGTTGGTCAGGCACCATTATTCCACTATACACACACGCGCGCGCACGCACACACACACACACACGTATCTAAGTGTGAGAAGAGGTATTTTCTCTGGTCATTTTTCGATTGAGACAAAAATATCCCTGCTATTTGGTATAATGAGCATGCTTTAAAGAATGTATTTATTTAAAACAAAAAAATCAAAGGTTATTTATGTACAATTCTATTTCTAAAGGTAGGTTTTGGTAGGCGTATATTGATATGTTAGTTCCATATAGGTAGAGTGAAGATGAAATCTGACTGTTGATTTATACAAATTTGAATAATTTAATGCAAAAGTAGTGAGCATGATTAGGAAAGATACACTCTAGACAATCTCTGTCAAGTGCCATTGATTAAGGGTAAGAGTACGCAGAGTCACTGATGCTGCAGTAAGAAAATTTAAGAGAACACCAGTGTGTCGACATTTCAATGGCTATGAACTATTTTATGTGTACCTCACAAAAGATAGCTCCTGACTCCTGAGTCATGAGTCCTAGCCTTCAATGGTAGATTAGGAAATTTATTTTCAAGGCATAGGTGTGAATGATAAATGAGTAACAGGCATGGGTGAGTCTGTTAAAGCCTGGGATATAAAATCACACCTTGCTCAATGTGCGAGAGTGGATATGGATGGTAACTTTTTTTATGTGGTTTTTTATTTTTAATTTATTTTGACTTTTATTTTATTTATTGTTTCTTTGGACTCAACTACTATAAGTATCAATGTCCAAAGAGTCCCTCGTCTTCTATAGGCTGTTTGTTTCATCTCAATAGCCAGTCTCTGGCTGCCAATTTTTTCTCGCCGATCACCACCTCCACAAAGTATGTTTTTGTTATTAACATTAAGGAAGTTGTTTCTTTAAAGATGCATCATGCAATATCCAATTGATCACCGAGTCAAGGATTGGTCCAGTTCCACCTTACTTCGTGACTGAACCATTTTGTTGGACCCATGCTACGGTGCTCATTGGGGGTGTACTTGCATTGTGCCCAGCTGCCAAGGACCATTTTTGCTTTGCTTTGTATTATTTCTATTTCATTTTCTTTTTCTCCTTTTGGTAGGTGGTGAGCCACCTCGGCACCCTTGTAATTTTACTGTCTCAATGAAATTACCATTTTAACAATTAAAAAAAAAACTTGCCATTTTCTTGGTGAGCAAGCATGATAGCGAGAGATGTAGGTGAAGGATTGCTCTTATTATATGCTTACCCTACTTGCATTTTCGATGGTGAACAAACAGGGTAGAAAGAAGGAAGATGAAAAAGGAGAAGCTATAAGAGAAACACAAAATTTAGGAGCATTACCAGGTAAAGAATGGAGTTGAGATTTAAGGTCAGATGGCTTGTTGAGTTTGGGTGAGTATATCCAAGGATTTGAAGTCTGATGTATATCGGAATATCAGTTGGGTTCTAAGCCGATACGTATCCTATATATTGGATACGTATCGGCCAAACCGGCCAATATTTAAGCACCTTTTTTAGTTTTAAATTTAAAAAATTTGTGAAAATATAAATAAAAAATCGAAAAAAGGGCATTTTGCTATTTCGTCCGAGTCATATCTGATACATATCAGCCGATATGACCCGAAATGGTTTGATATTTGACCTGTTTGACCCGATAATTGACCCCATATAGAATCGGGGTGTATACCCGTATTGGATGGGACCTAACCTGATACATATCAATCGATATGTATCAGATATGGCTGATATTTAAAACGATGAGTATATCTCTATGTTATCACCTCAAATAGATAGAATAAGGGATTTAAAGACCGATATATATTGGCATATCGGGTGGGTCCTAGGCCGATACATGTCGGATATATCGGATACGTATCGGCCAAACTGGCCAATATTTAGGCACATTTTTGAAAAAAAATTAAATAATAAAATATAAAAAAGTAAAACATTTACAAAAAGGACATTTTTGGTATTGTTCCCCGTTCATAACTGATACATATCAGCCGATATGACCCAATAGGGGCCGCTATTTGACCTGTTTGACCCGATATCATATCAGATGGGGCCTAAACTGATAACTAGCGGCCAATATATATCGGATATGGCCGATACTTAAAACCATGGATGGAACACCGCTAAATTTGATTAATATATCTCTATTTTATCTCATGGACAAAATGCGCAAGTTAAAGGCATTACATGAAATTATTTCGTTTGTGAATGAACTTTATCTTTATACAAGTACCTTTAGCATAATTATAATGGAAATGAGTTTGCAAAATGCAGGCAGTTCCTTGTGGAAGAGATAAATTTTTATGATTTGAGCGTTAACATGTACAGAAAACCAAGATAAAGGCCACTTACACTTGTATAGATGCGGTGAATGTAGAATAGTGAAAATTGTAATTAACAGGCCATTGCTTACAAAGGTTAGGAATGAAATGAAAAGCTTAATATTCTAATCATTAGAACTGTAAATATTTGGAGTAATGTATTAACAGTTTTTATTGGTGTTAATAGTTGAAAATAAGGTCAATGTTATACATTCCACAAGGACCAAGTCAGTAATATGTGAGCATACCTACTATATAGTTTAGGCAGATAATTTATTCTGAGTAGCAATTGCCATAGCATAGTGTAATGAGTACCTTTAAATGCATTCACCGAATCTTTGAGGGCTCCCATGTGATGTGTGCGATGTGAAATTAAAAATTGACCGGTATATCACATTCACCGAATTTTTGAGGGCGCCCACGTGATGAGTGTGCTATGTGAAATTAAAAATTGACCGATTAATGAGATGCCTGTGATCTCAAGGTCCATTGAGTGGGAGATTGGAATGAAAAAAGATCTCCATTGTCTGATTCAAAGCAGTCAACGGGCTTTCAGCGTGGGCGCCTTCAAAGATTCGGTGAGAATATTTAAAGGTACTCTTAATTTGTAATTGCAATAAACAAGGCACGTGCCCTTTACTAGTATATATATATATATACACGCGCGCACCAAAATAATATCTAACAATTAGAAAATGAAATATATGACAATGAGACAGTCCATGAACATTTCTATGAAACACAAGACATTTCAGTTGTTATATACTTAACAATGGAAATTAGAATTTAGATCAAACAAATTGAACAAAACAAGACATTTCAATTGGATTGATTCATGAAGCATAGACAAAATCCAGTCACCTAAAGTCAGGATCTTTTACAATTTTCCACTACCTAAAAAGAAATTTTATTGGTGTACAAGTGGGGTGTAACTGTATAATTAGGGGTGCCAAAGGGTTGGGTGCCCAACAGGCAAAGAGTATACACCCGACCTGTCCCGACCTGACGGGTCAAGGGTGTAGCTTGACTTCACCAGAAAACCCGACCTGACGCCCAATCTGATCCAATTTTAAAACTCCTAGTTTCTCCATTATATATATATAAATTATCGAGTTGGGTCAACCTGACCCAACCCAACCCGAGGGGTCAAGTTTAGGTGTGTCAACGGGTGTCGATTGGGCCCAAAATTTTGCAACCCAATGGGAAAATGGCATATGCCTGACCCAACCAGGTAAATAAAACCTACTGTTTCCCATGATTATATATATATATATATATATATATATATATATATATATATATATATATATATATATATATATATCGGGTCAGTTTAGTTGACCCAGGTCTGGTGTCTCGAGCCCGACACGAATGGTCAAGTTTATGTGCCCAAACCAGTAAAAATTCCAGGTCGGGCAGGTCGGCCCAACCCATTGACAGATATATGTATAATGTATACTTGTATTGAATCTTTGCATGATAACTGTGTTTTATTTTCCAACTTCTGCTATCAAAAAGAAATCTTATAGTTGTACCAGTACATCTATGTATCTATATACTAGTTTCTTGGCATTGTAAGTTTGTAACCCCCAATAGTATCAAAAAAAAAAGTCTTCATTCTTGATCTTCATCCGAAATATCAAAATCATCGCCATCATCGTCATCAATTAAATTATTATCATTTTTTTCTCTTCCTCCTAGACCTATTCTACCACGTCAGACTCTGAAGTGGCATCTTCCTTTTCTTTTGTCTTATTTTCTTTCTCCTCTTAGTTTTTTCCCGTAGTTCATTTGATGAATATGGAAGTGATTTAAAGGGGGGATTAGGATTGGGGGTTGTTGCTTTTATTAAAAAATAAAATTATAATCAAAATAGCATGTATCGATCATATCATATTGTATCACACCATATCATATTGTGTATCATACCCATCGCTTTCTGAGTATCGTGTAGCATACAATACTGATAACCATGTATGGAAGTATGTCTTCTTGGGGGTTCCCGTGGGGGTATCTTGATAGAAGATTTGGTTGCAAACAAGTTAGATTACCTATTTTAGATCTCAGGTTTTCATTGTGTTGTGTTTCGGTAAACCCCCCAAAGCTTTTGGAGTGCGGTGGTTGAAAGGTCAAAGAGAAAACTTGCTCTTCGAAAGCATACTTCTCTAGTTTGGTGGTCAGATAAAGTTTCTAATAGCAGTGTTTTCTAGCCTAACGATCTATTGCATCATTATTTCCATGTTCAAGTTGGGTGGTAAATAACATTAAAAAACTCCAAAGGAAATTTGTGTGGAATGATTGTAAGAAAGGAAATATGGCCTTATAGATTGGGAGGTTGTTTGCTGATCTAAATAAAATTCAAAGAGAGAATCTCCAAAATTGATTGAGGATTGGGGAACAAAATTTAGTTGTGGTGTGCTGCCTAAAAGAGAATTATTATACTATTGATAGAAACTGAGAGGTAAAAAGGTTTTTTCTCTGATAGGTTATTCTAAGAATTTTTCTAATGAAGTCAAGAATCTAAGTTTAAAAATGTCAAGAGTAAGATGTGGAGGCCTTTTGGGAAAAATATTCACTATGGAGTGGATAAGTGCAACAGGATCAGATTTTATGATGATGTTAGTGCAAAAAGCTCCTTTGATATCTAATTGATGCACTAAATACCCTAGTCAACCAAAAAAAAAATCCCTGCAAGTGTTCCTTGAGTGAAAAAAATGGATGGCTTTTTAGCTCCTTGCCCTTTCTGTTATAAGAACAACAATCAAAAGGATTATCATAGCGAGACCAGAAATCTTCCACTAGAATACTAAGAATTCATTTCTACTTCCCATATGATCCAAAGAAATGCAAAAAAACAAAAGACAAAAATGGAACGAAAAACAAAACAATTGGTAAAACTTCTGCAAGGCATTTTCACTTGGTCAGTGTCACTCATGCCAAAGGTAAGTTAAAGAAGAAAACAAATTCAAATTAATATTAATAAAGATTATAATGATGTTTCATATAACCATCAAATAGCATGTTACTTGGTAAGCACACAAATTTTCAAGGGGTGGTGGGTGAAATTTTGCATTCACATATGCAGTAAATCTTCGGAAATTCTGCTTCAATAATACAATGATTTCGTTTTACGTTCTAACGTAGCCATCATGCCATCGATTTTCAGCTTCTCAATCAAGCCATCATCTTTCCATTAATTTTAAAGATGACTTCACCAATGAAATTTCTTGATTAACACATAATCAGGAATCTTTCCAACAAGTGTCCTACACCCTTTTATGGTGTATCAATTATCAATTATTAAATATGTGTTAACTGGACAAGCTCGGAAGTGATTTCCTCCTCTGTTAATCCCAATTTTCTCACAACCAAATCAGTTTAAAAAATTTTATAGCTTAGTCTCTCACAGTCAAGTTGCAAACCCATGACTCATCTTATCCTTCATTGAAATATAAACAGAACAATATTTCAATATCTCCAATGCTTCACTATACGGTAATAATATTAATGAAGGGATATTTCGGCTATCACAGACATAATTGGATTAAAAATTGGGAATCTCCCACTAAATACCTTCTTATGTCGCTCAAGACAAAGCATAACTTTAGGAAAAGGAAACACTTAACCTTTCTTCATAGCCTATATGATCTAAGGCAAGTTAAGCAATCTGCCAATATAATTCATGTCATTTTTGTACATCAATGGCAGTTGTAAGAAGCAAGAACAACCCTGGACAAATTTTATCTGTGGTTGCTCATGGGAAGAAAGTGAATCTACTAAAATAGGCTGAGGCCCAAATCAGAGTCTGAGGGACTTCTCATTAAACATCTGGTAATTTGGTTGAATTCAACATGGCCCTTCTTGAGAAGTTGTGAATGTGTTTTGTTGACTCCATGTATAAGTATGAGCTCTGGTTTAAGCTTATAACGATAAATTATCAAAAACCTAGCTTACTCATGTAGTTAGGGGAATGGAGATCTAGAGCCTTGGCCTGTGGGAAGCTGGGAACTCTCCTTAACTTTGATCAGGCATATCCTCTTTTTATATGTAATAAAAGAATTTATTAAAACAAGAAGAAAAATGGAAGGAGATCTTAAGTAAGATACTTAGGCCAAAGGGGGAAAAAAAAAAGAGCCAACGACAACAAGTATACAAATAAAATACAAAATAATAATAAATTTAATAACAACAAACAAGACTTCCCTCAAAAACTTAGCACTCTATGTCAAACCTTAGGTCTCCTCTATTCACCCCATCTCTAGCCTAATTGTCAGTAAAATCATTGGCTATTTAAACAATAATTAAGCTTGTCACGGCATTGAGATAAATGATCTATTCAAGAAAATTAGCTAACCTCCACATATAAAAAAATTCTTAACTCCACCAGCATTCGGTGAATCGCCTTTAATAAATGTTAGGCAATCAAAGAAATAATAGAGAAGTCAAGGGCCAATAAGTAAAACCGCCACTTGTTGAATGGCTCCCTCATGGTTCCTTATTAGTATCCCAAAGTCCCAATTCCACAGTCCACATGTTTCCAATAGAGACCATCAAAATTGATTTGGAAGGAGGGCATTGCCAAGCCTCCTTAACTTTTATCTATGTTGTGACGCTTGAGTCTATCTCTTGCCATCTAAGATCATCCCCAATAAACAATTTGAATCCTTTACATCTCAAGGCCATAGAATGACTACAAACTTTCATGGATATCAACAATGATGTTGTTCTTCTTTTTGTTTAAAAAGACTATTATTATTCCCCATCATTTGCCACTAGTACCAACTTCTATAGCATAATACTTTTTTTTCTTGAAGAGACGCCAACAATAATTGCCCCAACCAGATAGAACACTAGCATGTTTGGGAGAAGCACCAAATAATACCAAACAATTGTAGGAAATTGTAGGAAATGAAGTTAAATGCCACAACTTTGTGATACATAATTGCCCATTTTTATGGGGCTTGTTTTATGACTTTGTGTTGGTTCTTTTCTTCTTTTTGAGGACTAACCACTTTACAAGTACTAAAACAAAAAAACAATAATCAAGTGACCAAATTTGTCCACACAAAGCATCAATGGAACATCACAAACTAAAAGTGATGGCAAGCTACCCCCCAGCCACAAAGTATTTGTAATTTGTAATAAATTGTCACTTGTTAAACCACCTACCACTCTATTCACCTCCCTCCTCACATGGTGAATTGAATATTTTATTCCATCCATCAAATCAAGCTTCATTGAAGAGAGATGAGGAATGTCAAGGTCCCCCATTCCCCTTCCAAGTCCAACCACATTAGTCAAATCACCTTCAACAATGATAGATCCATGAAATTTCCTTTTAAAAAGACTTTATCCCTAAAAACTGATCTAAGCACAGCTTCATTAGAGTTGCTAATTTTGGTCAGACTGAAAAAATTAAGAAACCTCCCCATGATAGCTGCCAAAGCACATCCCATGCTGACTGAAACCTCCCCGTTATAGCTGCCAAAGCACCTCCATGCTGACTGGCCCCAAGGATGCTAAGTGAGCTTCCATCAAAATTCAACTTTACCATCCCTTTCTGTGGATCCAAATTCCAATAATCTTGTTACCCTTTGATCTACTATTTTCCTTTCTTTTGCACAATCGTGTATAGAGTGCCCTCAAAAATCCACTTTGTTTTGAGCCCAAAAGATGACAGAAGTTTTTATGCTTTAAGAGAAGACCAGGGGATTTCATTTTCCTTGGACAATCTACGAATTATGTTCCTTCCATAAGGCCAACAAAAAAGTATAAGGAAGAATGCACCATAGAATTTCCCCCCTAGCCCAAATGGACTTGTCCCCCATCCCATCATTAAATCCAAGACTGACCATGTACAGCTCATGAATGAAGAATTGAAAAGATACAACATACAAGTATAAAGAAGAGAAAAGGGGTGGGCCTGTAGAACAATGGAAGGCACGATATTGCAACCTCAACGCCACAGGTTTGAGCCCAGCTTATCTATTTACAAAAAAATAATAATAATAAAGACTTGGAGAGAAATAGTGACAAATGACAAGGATTGTGAAGTAACAGAAGTGTAGCTCTACATGTAAACGAGTAGAGAAATAAAACTCACAAACCCAACTCCAGCTAGATGGGACAAGGTAATGATGATGATGATAATATCACCATAGATATTGGAAAACGAACCGTAATGACTTGACAGGGCTATAACAACCAGATGTAGTCTAGTAGAAAGGGATGGGAGAACTACCGACAAACACTTTGTGGATGTCAAACTCCTTCAACCACAAGGTTGATGATCTGGTGAAATTTTTATAGAGATGACACCAACATCACAAGATCAAGGAAATGTCTAGGCTATAGTTCATGAGGCAAATCTAGGATCTTAAGATTCCGAGCATAGCTATTTTATTTTGTACATTTAGTTGTCTTCATTTTTTAGCAGTAAAGCAAGAATGTAACACTATATTAAAAGGAGAAAGAAGTTGCATACTTGTGCCGCGTTGGGAGACTAAAGCACAAAGACCAAAAACAGGGGGCGGGGGGGAGAGCAACAAACGCTCAGCCAAAACCCAAAAAAAAGGAGAGCTCGAAAGCTTGACCTAGGAGACCCCAAGAAGACATAGATCAATTCACCTTGGATAATTCTGCCCACAGATCAATCAGATTCCTACCCACTTCAGCAACTCCCTCCTTATTCAACACACCCAGCTCAGCACTCAGTCTCTAGCACATCTCATGACCATAGAGATAGGCTTTCTGATCTTTCTAAAGACCTTATAATTCCTCTGCAACCAAAGAGCCCATAGGACAGCCAAAAGTGTGGCCATCCAAAAGGTTCTCTTCATCCCAACAAAACCTTTGTAATCCCAAGAAGCCAATAGCTCCCCAGAAGAGTAGTGGAAGACTTAGCTCACACCAAACGTTTTTAAAACTATGTCCCAAATTACTGTCGCAACACAACAATGAAAGAACAAGTGGCTAGCCGAATCTATCTTGGAGGAACATACCAGCTTTGTTATGTAGTCTTTTTCCTCCTCCAGACTTGTTATGTAGTCTTTTCCCTCTTTTAATCAGCTGATCAACCGTAAGGACTCGACCCCAAGCCACACTGACTGTAACCCTGTTATGCAGAAAAAGAGGCTGCCAAACAAAATATGGTAGAAGAGCTTGCCAAAGAATATCACATAGATTCTATTGTCCAGTTCCTAACAACATCTCCCTCCTTTAATTTGAAGCCAATAGCTACTCAAGTTTGCATATAATTGTCTATGTGCAATTAGACTCTTTAAGGATTACTTAGTAAGTTTACCTAATTAAAATAAGAAAGAGGGATAAAAGGCATTTGAGATTATGTCAGCCAATGTGGACTTCAAATGCACATGCCAACTTGCAAGACTAATTTGCAATGCTCGAGGCAAAAGCTATTAGGTTTAGTCGCTCATCCAAGTTTTAGTAACGTTATGCATGCTTATAATAATTTGCAATATCTATTTCTGTAAATTCCTACTAGTGTCAAAGAACATCTTCCAGGCAACTTTCTGAAAATAACTTCAATAAGTACGTCTCTGTGTGTGTGTGTGTGTATATATATATATATATGAAAATAACTTCAATAAGTACGTCTGTGTGCGTGTGTCTCTCTCTATATATATATATGGACTTGAGAAAGAAAACTACAAAAAGGAAGTCTGGTTACGTTGTTAAAGACGCTAAGTGGCATACTCCCCTCGGCGCTAAGCGGCAGACAACCATGGGCTCTAAGCGGCCTAGGCAGTGACACCGGTAGGCTTGCAATTTTTTTTACTAAATGTGGTAGACTATAGAAGATCCACAATAAATGATACATCTAAGATAATAATAGAAAACAACAATAAAAAGTGATTACATCTTCATAAGTATTAATCACCGTGTAAAATTTGTAGGTTGAATGAGTAATGTATTTACTAACTAGCAAGCAATAATTGCAAAACTAAATAGGCAAAAAACAATAGCAAGTACATTATTCAGTTTTGAAAGCATAATAATTCTAGAGTTTTTGGATATTAAAGTCATCTATTCATCAATAATAATCAAACATAAAGTTATTTGATATGATTAAAAAAAAAATTAGAAAAAAAATTAATAATAACAAACTGATTTGCCATAATTTTGTTTTGATCTATCTATAGTAGATTGAAAAATAGAGTTTTAAGGAGTGGGTCTTTGCTCAAGTAGTGATGCTTTCCCAGAGTAACCTCGAGTTCAAAGGGTAAAATCCCCCTTTATCTGTATAAATATAAAAGGGTTCAGGGGAAGATAAATTGATGTAAAGCATGGAAGCAGTATTTGTCACCCTACACGATACCATAGCATTAGGGAGACCCTCCAAGGTTCCCTCCTAGAAACTAGACACATCTAACTTTACAGCACCCAATGCGGGCTAAGATTAAGCTGGTTATGCCTAGGCGGCCACCTCTCCTAAGCAGGCTTAGGCGAGGCTTTTGACAACAAAGGTGGGTAAAGACAGAGCTCAAATAGGCGAGGCTTTTGACAACAAAGGTGGGTAAAGACAGAGCTCAAATAAATAGCTCCGCCGGGAAAAGAACACCTCAGGGAAGTGGAAATGTAAGAACCAATTACAACAAAAATTATATTTTCAGCCAATCCCATTCCCTAAATCTGCACGTAAAAACAGATGTTGCGGAAAATGTGGCACGAAGCATGCCACAAAATGCTACTGCCTTTTCCCTGTGAGACTCAATAAATTCCTAATGCTGCAACTATAAAAATACCTCACCTACCGGAAACCATTAAAAAAAGTGAACATAGTTTATGTTAACAAAATAGTAATAATAATAACTAGAGACATTTTGAATAGCAAATAAAGCAACAATTAGTGAAAAATAATAAAAATAACTAACTAACTAACTAACTATATATATATATATATATATATATATATATATATATATATATATATATATATATATATATATATATATATATATATATATAGTGACAAATTTAGTTTTTGGGAATTTTTCGGTGGGGGGTCCTTTCGGTACATTTCAGATTAATTTCGATACCTTTTGGAAAAATTTCGGGAAAGTTTCGAGGATTAATAATATACAAAAATATATTTTTAATATTTTTAAAAATAAAAATATAAAATTTATATATATATATAACCGAAATTACCAAGTACCGAAATTTTCCCAAAATTTTCGTTTGACCCCCATTTCGCCAAATTTTGGCAAATTTGCCACTATATATATATATATATATATATATATATATATGAATAATGGGTAGCTCTGCCTTAGAGGTGTAGCGTTTGAACTTTGAACACTACACTAGAACCGAGATCACATGTCATGTGACATGTGATCCCAAAACAAACACTTGTTTTGCGATCATTACCTATGTGGCATGATTTGAAAAAAAAATATCATTTTTATAACTTTTTGGCCCTTCAAATAGGTAGTCAAAGATTGGCCCCTGCCCCAATAACCTATTCCATTTAATTTTTTCCAACTTTGACCGCATTTTGGATGGTGGGTATGATGTTTTTTTTTTTTTTGGAGATGGACCTGACCGATAGCTAATGTAGAACTAGATACACATAGAGAATTCATTTACCTTAACTTTTCCTTCATTTGGGGCTGTTGTGGTTGCATAGTTCCTCAGGCACTGTCAGAATAAGAATACTAGTTGGATTAATGAAAGGTTCCAACTTCCATCAGATCAAACGAAGCCGTAAAACAGGCATTTCAATACGTAATCGTAAAAAAAATATTAAAATGCGTGATTTGAAGCCAAAAAAAAAAACCTATTTTTTTGTTTACCTCGGAAGCTGCAGCAATTGAGCATCCACCTGATCTGATTCTAGACGCAGGCTCTGCTCCTACGATCTTCCGGACCAGAGAGAAGTTAGGCCTGACACGACCGGAAAACGCCATGTAAGTACGGCTGTAAGATTTGGGAGGGAGTGTTTAGGAAATCCGAAGGGAAGGATTTGTGTTAAGGATTTTCGAGATGGTGGAGAGAGGAAGAAGATGGAGTTCTTGGTTTCAGAGAAGTTGGAGAAAGTGCGCAAAATGGCATTTTCATATTTTAGGGCCTCCATTAGTTTCGCTCTCGCGTAAGAGATGTGAGATCTTAGAAACGGCTTCACTACGTTCCCATGGCTCGAAACTTTTGCATTAGTCTCTAAAATTAAAACCAGCCAAAACTTTTGGAGACGGCGACAGACGAAAAAGGCGTCTGAAAATAACATTAGAGACGGATTTTTAAAAAGCTGTCCCAAATAATAATATTAGAGACTGCTTCTAAAAAAAACCGTTTCTAATATTAATACCTAAATGTCTGTTTTTTTTTAGTGAATTATAATAATAAGTGGTGAGAATTTATTAATTTTGCTAATTTCTTAAAATTATTTGTTTTATAATTTTATGATGTGTCTGTGTATTGTAGTATTTGATATATGTTTCTTTATTTTTATATGAAATTAGTCATGTGATTTCTTAGACAAAGTGTGTGAGAGAAATTTAAAGAACAATATACAATGAAGAGTTACTAAAACATCTCTTGCACCTTTTACTGATCAAAATAGTGAGAGTTTTTTAATCACCAAATTGTTGCAACACATATGCTAAACGGGTAACATTGATCAAATTTTTTACAAAACATCTAAGAATGGTGTATTATTATTGACACAATGTCTGGTTTCATATAAAAGCAAACCTCAAAAGTTCTAAAAGATTGAAACTGCATGTGCACCTACATTCCTTGAAAGTTTGATACCTTCAAGTTTTATGAATAATTATAATTAAATTAAGTTCACGCTTTAATCCTATATATTTGTCGAACCAAGTTGCTCTTACATCTACCATGTCATATATTTTATGTTCTTTCTTAGAAAAATATTGAATATCAACAGACTTTTGTTGGGCCATTAATATGATGTGTTTGGTATGTTATGTTATATTTATATATTTGTCAATCTCACCTTTTTTTATGCTCTCATAATATATATAGCTAACTTATTAGATTATGTAAGAAAAGTTTAAGTATTGTTGGAAAACATACCAAACATACTTTGTAATTATTATAAAACTAAACATAAAATATATATGACTGAAAGTTGCAAGTGACATAACAAGTTGTACAAACATAATAGGTATATGGTAATACTTGTGATAGTAACCTTCTCATTTGACTAATATATTTTATAATTGATCTGACATCTTTATAGAAGCATACAATTATCACCAAGTAGCTCTCACATCTACCATGTCATATATTTTATGTTCTTTCTTAAAGAAATATCGAATATCAACAAGGGATTGCTCAACTATGAGAAATCTTTTAGAATAAAACGTTCGAAGGAATTGTTAGTGTATTACATTGCAGAGATAGCACGTTATCTTATTTCATTACTCTTTTTTCTTCTACTCTACACCACAGTTTACCTTAGTTAACACCAGACATAGTAGTAAGTTTATGTTAGAATAATAAAATATATTTTTATTTATTATGTATGAGTTGAAAATAAACATTTTGTTCTCATTAGCTTACTTTCTCATACATTGGCACTAATATTACTATTTTTTCTATCATGCATATTGCGAAAAATAGATACGAGAGATTAGTGAATGAATGATTGTTTGATCACACATACATTGAGAAATACATTTTGAGTTATGTGTTAAAAACCAAAAAACACAACCCAACTCAAAAGTTAATCGAGATGAGTATATTTGGAGTCTCGAAAAAAATCTGACTCGATTCACTCAATAATATATATATATATATATATATATATATATATATATATATATATATATAAGAGAATTTGGTGGTTAAAATTTTTGTAGAGCCAAATTTTAAAATGACTCCAATATACTCACTTTTTTAAATGTATTCCTACCATTTTAAGTTGGATATTTTTGGAGATTAAAAATCAATAATTTTATATATATATAAGAGAATTTGGTGGTTAAAAATTTCATGGAGCCAAATTTTAAAATGACTCAAATATACTCACTTTTTCAAATGTATTCCTACCATTTTAAGTTGGATATTTTTGGAGATTAAATATTAAGTGTCTTCTAATATCAATTTACCTATTTTTTTCTTCAATTTAAAATTTTACGCACGCGACTTTTGTTGGGCCATTAATATGATGTGTTTGGTATGGTATGTTATGTTATATTTATGTGTTTGTCAATCTCACTTTTTTTTATACTCTCATAATATATATAGTTAACTTATTAGATTATGTAAGAGAAGTTTAAGTATTGTTGGAAAACATACCAAACATATTTTGTAATTATTATAAAACAAAACATAAAATATATATAACTGAAAGTTGTAGGTGACATAACAAGATGTACAAACATAATAGGTATATGGTAATACTTGTGATAGTAACCTTCTCATTTGGCTAATATATTTTATAATTGATCTGACATCTTTATAGAAGCATGCAATTATCACCTATGTTTCATATAACATTAGAAAAAATATATACTTATGTTTTGACAGTACAAAGTGGTCAACGAATTTTATGTTCATGTTCATAACAAAAGCTTAGCATATACAGCTATTTAGTTGTATCTCTTCTATACAATAGAGTATCTATTATGATTTCCTAATCACACGCAAAAAAATACTAAGAAGGGTATCTTCGCCTTTTTCTCTCGTGAAAGACAAGTAAAGGCCGGAATTGAAGAGTATTAGGGTTTAGGGTTTACGGAATTGAAAAGTACATTACAACGCATATTCTCTTGCTTCTTCTCTAATATTACTATTTTTTCTATCATGCATATTGCGAAAAATAGATACGAGAGATTAGTGAATGAATGATTGTTTGATCACACATACATTGAAAAATACATTTTGAGTTATGTGTTGAAAACCAAAAAACTCAACCCAACTCAAAAGTTAATCGAGACGAGTATATTTGGAGTCTCGAAAAAAGTCCGACTCGATTCACTCAATAATATTATATATATATATATATATATATATATATATATAAGAGAATTTGGTGGTTAAAAATTTCGTGGAGCCAAATTTTAAAATAACTCAAATATACTCACTTTTTTAAATGTATTCCTACCATTTTAAGTTGGATATTTTTGGAGATTAAAAATCAATAATTTTATATATATATAAGAGAATTTGGTGGTTAAAAATTTCATGGAGCCAAATTTTAAAATGACTCAAATATACTCACTTTTTTAAATGTATTCCTACCATTTTAAGTTGGATATTTTTGGAGATTAAATATTAAGTGTCTTCTAATAATAATTTACCTATTTTTTTCTTCAATTTAAAATTTTACGCACGCGACTTTTGTTGGGCCATTAATATGATGTGTTTGGTATGTTATGTTATATTTATGTGTTTGTCAATCTCACTTTTTTTTATGCTCTCATAATATGTATAGTTGACTTATTAGATTATGTAAGAGAAGTTTAAGTGTTGTTGGAAAACATACCAAACATATTTTGTAATGATTATAAAACTAAACATAAAATATATATAACTGAAAGTTACAGGTGACATAACAAGATGTACAAACATAATAGGTATATGGTAATACTTGTGATAGTAACCTTCTCATTTGGCTAATATATTTTATAATTGATCTGACATCTTTATAGAAGCATGCAATTATCACCTATGTTTCATATAACATTAGAAAAAATATATACTTATGTTTTGACAGTACAAAGTGGTCAACGAATTTTATGTTCATGTTCATAACAAAAGCTTAGCATATACAGTTATTTAGTTGTATCTCTTCTATACAATAGAGTATCTATTATGATTTCTTAATCGCACGCAAAAAAATACCAAGAAGGGTATCTTCGCCTTTTTCTCTCTTGAAAGACAAGTAAAGGCCGAAACTAAAGAGTATTAGGGTTTAGGGTTTACGGAATTGAAGAGTACATTACAACACATATTCTCTTGCTTCTTCTCAAGTAAACTCTCAATCCAATTTACGGATTTTATTCATTTTTAATTTTTTCCATAATAATTTATAGGTTTTTTTTAAACAAAGCAAAAAAATGCAAGTGTTTTTTTTTTAACTCTCAATCCAATGAAAATTGCTAAGGTCTTTTTTAAACCCTAGCAAAAACATGCTAGGGTTTATCTCTTAATCCATAAATATTTTTTTTTCATTTTCTGATTTATGGATATTTATACCATTCATCACCAAAAGGAAAAAAAGAATCCAAATTTTATAATTTCGTTTTCTGATTTCTAAAAGATTGTCACTCATTCTCAAATCTTGGTTTTATTTTTTGATTTCTGATTTTGTAGTATTATGATTCAAAAACATAAAAAATTGAAAATTTTCTTTTTCTTCTTAAAAAAAAAAACTAGGGATTATCAATGAAAAAATATTTTGATTTTTATGATTTCCAACCGCTTATAATTTTTATTTTTCATTTTCTAGAATTTATATATATATATAGAGAGAGAGAGAGAGAGAGAGAGTTAAAAATATAACATTAGAAAAAATATATACTTATGTTTTGACAGTACAAAGTGGTCAACGAATTTTATGCTCATGTTCATAACAAAAGTTTATCATATACAGCTATTTAGTTGTATCTCTTCTATACAATAGAGTATCTATTATGATTTCCTAATCACACGCAAAAAAATATCAAGAAGGGTATCTTCGCCTTTTTCTCTCGTGAAAGATAAGTAAAGGCTGGAATTGAAGAGTATTAGGGTTTACGGTTTACGGTGCTAGAGTACATTACAACACATATTCTCTTGCTTCTTCTCAAGTAAACTCTCAATCCAATTTACAGATTTTATTCATTTTTAATTTTTTCCATAATAATTTGCAGGTTTTTTTTAAACAAAGCAAAAAAATGCGAGTGTTTTTTTTAAACTCTCAATCCAATGAAAATTGCTAGGGTCTTTTTTAAACCCTAGCAAAAAAATGTTAGGGTTTATCTCTTAATCCATGAATAATTTTTTTTTTTTTTCTGATTTATGGATATTTATACCATTTATCACCAAAAGGAAAAAAAAAAATCCAAATTTTATAATTTCATTTTCTGATTTCTGAAAGATTGTCACTCATTCTCAAATCTTGTTTTTATTTTTTGATTTCTGATTTTGTAGTATTATGATTCAAAAACATAAAAAATTGAAAATTTTCTTTTTCTTCTTTAAAAAAAAACTATGGTTTATCAATGAAAAAATATTTTGATTTTTATGATTTCCAACCACTTATAATTTTTATTTTTCATTTTCTAGAATATATATATATATATATAGAGAGAGAGAGAGATAGTTAAAAATATTGAAAATACATATTAACTTTTATTTGTTTGAACTTATATGAGGTACTCGAGTAACTAGATCAAGTTACTCGAAACTCGAAAGATTGAGTCACTTGAAATCAGTCGAGATGAGTCGAGTAAGTAGATCTTTACAGAAAGCATGCAATTATCACCTATGTTTTATGTAGCATAAGAAAATTCGTATACTTATGTTTTGACAATACAAAGTTGTCAACGAATTTTATGTCCATGCTCATGACAAAAGATTAGCATATACAGTTACTATTTAGTTGTATCTATTGTACACATTATTCATTTTTTATTTTTTTTCATAAAAATTTGCAGATTTTCTTTAAACAGAGCAAAAAAATGTTAGAGTTTATCTCTAAATCCATGAATTATTTTTTTTCCCATTTTTTTATTTATGAATATTTATATCTTTTTTTTTTTTATAACCTGGGTATTTATGGATATTTATATCATTCATCACCAAAAGAAAAAAAAATTTCCAAATTTTATAATTTCATTTTCTGATTTCTGGAGGATTGTCATTCATCCTCAAAACTTGTTATTTTCTTATATATGATTTTTTAGTTTTATGATTCAAAAAAAAAAATTGAAAGTTTTCTTTTTCTTCTTAAAAAAAAAATATTTAGGGTTTATCAATGAAATGAAAAAAAAATGATTTTTATGATTTCCAACAGCTTATGATTTTTATTTTTCAGCTTATATATAAATATATATAGTTAAATTATTGAAAATACATATTAAATTTTATTTGTTTGAACTTATATGAGTTACTCGAGTAACTAGATTAAGTTACTCGAAACTCGAAAGATTGAGTCACTTGAAATCAGTCCAGATAAGTCGAGTAACTAGATCTTTACAGAAGCATGCAATTATCACATATATTTCATATAGCATAAAAAAAAATTGTATACTTATGTTTTGTCAGTACAAAATGGTCAACGAATTTTATGCCAATGTTCATGATAAAAGATTAGCATATACATCTATTTAGTTGTATTTCTTCTAGATAATAGAATATCTATTATAATTTCTTAATCACACGCAAGAAGATGGAAAGAAGGGTATCTCCACCTTTTTCTCCCATGAAAGACAAGTAAAGCCCGGAATTGGGGAGTATTGCCGACCATCGTGACATCATGCTTTTGCAGCATTACTGTCGAGTGGACGACATGGGTTGGAGAGAAACGATGGTTGACAGGGGTTTCAACAGATAGCAAGCTTATTTACAATCTTCCTATAAAGCTCCGATGGAGGTTGTTGGAGTACATTACAACACATATTCTCTTGATTTTTCTCAAGTAAACTCTCAATTCAGTTTATGGATTTTATTCATTTTTTATTTTTTCCATAAAAATTTGCAGGTTTTCTTTAAAAACAAAAAAAAAATGCTAGGGTTTATCTCTCAATCCATGAAATTTTTTTTTCCATTTTCTGATTTATGGATATTTATATTATTCATCACCAAAAGAAAAAAATTTCAAATTTTATAATTTCGTTTTCTAATTTCTAGAGGATTGTCATTCATCCTCAAAACTTATTTTTATTTTCTGATTCCTGATTTTTTAGTATTATGATTCAAAAAATAATAATTGGAAGTTTTATTTTTCTTCTAAAAACAAAACTAGGCTTTATCAATGAATTTTTTTATTATTTTTATGATTTCCAATGGCTTGTGATTTTTATTTTTCATTTTCTAGACTTTCACCGTTCATATATATATATAGTTAAATTATTGAAAATACATATGAAATTTTATTTGTTTGAACTTATATGAGTTACTTGAGTAACTAGATCAAGTTACTCGAAACTCGAAAGATTGAGTCACTTTAAATCAGTCGAGACGAGTCGACTCGATTGAGTTTCAAGTGATTCAATTGAGTTCTAAAATCATATTGTTGATAACATCTACAATGAGAAAGATTAAGTCACTTGAAATCAATCGAGATCAGTCGACTCAGTTGAGTTTCAAGTGATTCAATTGAGTTTTAAAATCATATTGTTGATAACATCTACAATTAGAAAATCATCCAAACAAAAAATGAAACCATATTAAGGGCAAGTGTAAAAGAAGTTTCATTATAATTGTGGAATGACTTTTTTTAGTGGGAATTACTTTCTTTGTTAGAATTGTAATTTTTTATACCTATTATGTGATTATTGATGATCAAAGTAACTGTAGTAAAACAATTACTAAGGGGAAACTCTAAAACCTTAAGGTAATATCTCTCTCTCTCTCTCTCTCTCTCTCTCTCTCTCTCTCTCTCTCTATATATATATATATATATACACATACACACAAATAAATATGGAGATATTTTTATGTAAGGTTTCAAAGTAGCACCGTCTTCAAGGGATTATTGATTTTCACAGCTCCACATCTTGTAGGTTGGCAAGAAAGTGTTTTTTTTTTCAAAATTCCTTGCATTCAAGGTTTTGTTTAAACCTATTAAATATTGGGTTCATAACCATATTTTATAAGTTGATTATAACCATCATTTATATTAATATCAATCATGCCATTCAGAGAGACCTATGGATTAGTTTCTATCCAAAGATTGCATCCTTAGACCATCTCTCCTATTTAAGAGGCTAACAAGTTTGATTTTCTTCATGGAAATTATTAAATAATTAAGTTCATTAATAAAAAAATTTCTTACCTATTAATTCAATCACAATCTTCCAATTTCTTAAAAATTAAACTGAGAACTATAAAAGATAGTTATTGATAAAATTGATGGGCTAAATGCTCTTATGTTGTTATATTATAATCTATGGAAGTTTTGTATGTATGTCATATTTTGTTAAAAGTCTGTCTTGCTTGTGCGGACTCTTTGTACCTAAAAGATCATTCGCGGATAAGTGGGGTTGCAAACGGGTCAAGTCAACTTATGGGTCAAGCGACCAACCCGATCAAGTCGTCAGGTTGAAAATCCCAACCAATTAAATAATTGAACTTAATTCGATCGGACTCTCTAGACCCAACCCTAATTTTTGCTAATTCCCTCGAATTGAGCTTGGGTTGAAAGTTTGAACGATAATCTTACGACTTGACTTTAATTTAACTTGACCCAATCCGTTTACATCCCTAAGGGTAAACTATTTTTTGATGCAATCTTAAGGTGAAATCGCCCCACATACAACACCACGTTTTAGAGTGTTAATAAGTTGAGATTGGGCCTATAGTTACCAAAATCAATATTTTTTCTTCCTTATGAATTTGTTTTAAAAAATATCTTATTTATGTCCAGCAAATATTTGATATTAATATTTAAAAATTTATTATTATTATTATTTTTGCTTTGATTTTTTCTCGAATTCCTACTTGGCTATAGGGATGCAAGCCTTAAACTGAAGACCGAAACCGAACCGAAAATCAGGCCTCCCAAACTGCCTTGAAACCGACTTAAAACCGAACCTAACTGAACCGAAGTGAAATTGGTTCGGTTTTCGATTTGGGTGGCTGGAAATCGAGAACCGGTTAGGCAGGTTGAGTAAATCGACCCATCAAGGGGTCAAAATCGGCCCGAACCGGATCCAAACCAGCTCCCCAAACCTAACCTACACCGAACCGAACCGATTAGAGTATATTAGTCTATTACATTAACTATATATATATATATATATATATATATATATTATATACACTCTTCAGTCGTTAATCACTCACAAGTCACAACTCTTTTATATATTATATAATAATATACACTCGTCAGCCACTCATAAGTCGCAACTCACATGTCACAAGTCAAAAGACTTAGAGAGAGAGAGAGGAGAGAGAGGAGAGGAGAGGAGAGAGTTAACCTAGTAGCCTAACACAGAGAAAAGACTCTGGTTTCTCTCCTCAGTCCTCACGGCCTCTGGCTTTAATGGCGATGGCAAAGACTCTGGTTTCTCTCCTCAGTGCTCAAAGCCCTCAACTTTAATAGCGATGGCGTCCAGCTTTAATGGTGATGCCCTCTAAAATCGGTTTCACTCCTCAAAAGTCAAGCCCTCACGGCCTCACCAGACCCAAATACCCTCGTCTGAGCTTAGATCTGGCGATGGGCTGCACAGAGAAATCAGGCGAGAGGAGGCTGATGGGCGGTGCGGATTCTTCCAAATCTCTCTAGCATTTCTCTCTAGAATCGAAACCGAAATCGAACCGAACCGAAAACTGAAAAAATGGGTTTCGATTTGGGTATTCTTGCTAATCGATACATCGAACCGATTCATAGTTCTGTTCGGTTGCGGTTTGTAGTGTATCGAACTGAAAATAAAAAATTTTAGCTCGGTTCAGTACACCGAACATGCATCCCTACTTGGATACTATGCTTGGGAAGTTGGGCCAAATTATTAATTTTTTCCTTGATTTTTTCTCGAATTCCTACTTGGCTATAGGGATCCAAACCCTAAACCGAAGACTGAAACGAAAATAGGGCCTCCCGAACTGCCCCGAAATCGACTTAAAATCGGACCGAAGTGAAATCGGTTCGGGTGGCTGGAAACCGAGAACCGATTAGGTAGGTTGAGTAATCCGACCCATTAAGGAGTCAAAACCGGATCTGAACCAGCCCAAACCGGCTCCCCAAACCTAACCTACACAGAACCGAACCGATTGGAGTATATTAGTCTATTACATTGACTATATATATTATATACACTCTTCAGTCGTCAGTCACTCACAAGTCACAACTCTTATATATATTATATAATCATATACACTCGTCAATCACTCACAAGTCGCAACTCATAGGTCATATGTCAAAAGACTTAAAGAGAGAGATGAGAGAGAGAGAGGGGAGAAGAGAGATGAGGGAGAGGAGAGAGAGAGAGAGAGAGAGAGAGGAGAGGGAGTTAACCTAGCAGCCTAACACAGAGAAAAGACTTTGGTTTCTCTCCTTAGACCTCACGACCCCCAGCTTTAATGGAGATGGCGAAGATTCTGGTTTCTCTCCTTAGTCCTCGGCCTCCAACTTTAAAGGCGATGCCCTCTAAAATTGATTTCACTCCTCAAAAGTCAAGCCCTCATGGCCTCACCCGATCCAAATACCCTCATCCGAGCTTAGATCTGGTGATGGGTGGCGCGGAGAAATCCGGCGAGAAGAGGCTGATGGACGGCGCGGATTATTGCAAATCTCACTAGCATCTCTCACTAGAATCGAAACTGAAATCGAACCGAATCAAAAACCAAAAAAATGGGTTTTGGTTTGGGTATTCTTGCTAATCGGTACACCGAACCGAACTAATTCATAGTTATGCTCGGTTGCGGTTTGTAGTGTACCGAACCGAAAACTGAAAATTTCAGTTTCGGTTCGATTCGGTACACCGAACTTGCATCCCTACTTGGCTACTATGCTTGGGCGGTGGTCGATTTTAAATGTAACCATTGCAAGTGCACAAGATTTATTGCAGTATGGCAAGAACAAGGGTGTCAAACCCATAGGAAAACATGAATTTTAATTAATTCTTTCAGAGATTTAAAAACGTCCCCATGGAAGTATCAAGAGGCAGATTCAATTTACCAAAAATTTATCACACTTTTCCTAAATGCAAGAGAAATAAATTAATCTAAACAACTAATTACTGATGAATCTAAGAACAATATTTAAATATGATCAAGGAATATGCTACCCCAGATTAGTATCTCTTTTCTATCATTAAATCCCACAGTTTTATTACAACATCATTCGCACCATCATTCATCTAGAAAAATGATTCGTAATAAAATATGATTATCAATCCGACATGCCCTATCTAAAAATAATGACTCAGCCTATCATCGCGGTATGAGTCATGTAAGAAGCATAGCGTATCTCATGATGTTTAGATCACAACAGTAAATACATAGTCGCTCTGCAGGTCCAGATCTAGCGATTATAGCCGTTGATACGCGCAATCAACGGTCATAACAAGGCATTCAATATATTTTCAATAACACAAACTTTGAGCAAAACGATTCCATTATGATAATAAATAGACTATGGTATTAATCATAAATATGGGTACTTATCTGGGGATCGCATCTTCCCCGATCAACTGATTTAGCCTCTCATCTTTTGTGTACGATCTCTTTGTTCATTCAAAGTCATTCCTCTTTTTATTTCTTCCAAAGATCTTTGTTTACAATGTCTTTTCCTAAATACAATCTATGCTTTCATGAACGTAAAGGAAAAATAATACAAATCCTACGTATAATCTACCCAGATGAAACTCTAGAAGAAGGAGAAAGAAGAACCTTTGAAGAATGAATAGAAAATCCCCAAAAGTGGAGCCCTAAAAGTAAAAAATTAATGAGTAATGAATCCCCTTTTTACAAAGCTGTAGCTTCCCTTTTATAGTGGCCGAACAAACCCTATACCTAATACCTCAATCGATTGAGACTTAAATCTCAATCGATTGACTTTTAAGTAGGGATAAAGTTGTCTTCATGTGTCAATCGATTGAGACTTAGTCCTCAATCGATTGACATCTAAAAGCAATTTTCGTAAACTCCTGCCCAACTTTGCATCAGATATTATCTCGGTATTTTAGCCATAACCTTTTGTCCCGAACTCGGATTGAAGCGATTCTTGCGGCGTTAGAAAGCTGACGACAAGCTCTACAACTTTTATATTTTAGCAATTTCCAGAATCTGACGTCTTGAAGGTTGAAATTGAGTTTCAAGTCCCACTAAGTTCTTGATGATCCAAAATTGCAGTGTTTTGATATTATTTTCGGAATTCTTGGGCTGTTTTAGAAACTTGGATTGTATTTACCTGAAACACTTCAAATCAAGTAAATCTCATCAGATAGCCTTTATCGGACGGCTAAATGTACGTATTTAGGGATGAAATATTATCATATTTCACTACTCATCACACCCCCAAACCTACACTTTGCTAGTCCTCGAGCAAAGCAAACTAAAGAAAATAAATGCCACTTTCGTAGGGAGCACGATTGTACTTAGCATGTGCAACAAGCCTTTAAACCCCTAGGCGATCCCTAGTGGAAGAGTTGTGTCTCCTGAGGGTTTACAGTAAAGTTACCCACAAACTTCCAAAAATTTCAAATCATCGGCAAAATTGAGTTTTCAAAACATGATTTATTTTTTTTTATAATATATATACTATTCAAAAATAAAAACATTAATTATTTCACTATGTGAATCATCAATCTTAAATATTAAAGTCATGTCAATCATGCTAGTGTCTATTCCAATTAACCTAATGCTCAAATTGTTAGATAACTCATCCATTCATGCCTAAACGTGAAGTGTGTGCATACCACAACCAATATTCATCCATCTCGGAACCAATTTAAACAGTAAATCATCAGATCTCATGTGTCGACTCAATCCTCACTTTAGGTATACTCTCAAAATAATATCGCTCCAATGATGGGTAAGTTTTCGCATACATGTGAGAGATCAATACAAAGCAAGCAAAAAGGTCTCGCATGATAAATGAAATACGATGCAATCAATAAACAAAGATAAATCTCATAAGAACAGATACTTGTATTTCCTAAGCATGTCATATCAAGTGTCATAAGTATCACATATTTACTCTTCACAAAGCAGTTACCAATGCAAGATTGGATCATGAAGGTCTTTTGTAGGGTTGTAATGGGGCTCAGGAAAGGGTAAGAAAGAAAGGGAATTTGGATTCAAAATTTCTGAGAAATCGAAAACGAAACAAACTTCTGATTTTTCTATTTCTCTTCTTTTTCTTTTCTAATCTCTCACTATTTTTCTCAATATTTTTCTATTTTTCTCAACTTTTTTTTTCTTTTGAATTTCCTTTTCTTGAAGCACCTTATATTTTTCATTATTTTTCACAATTTTCTTTTTCTTTTTCTCCCCCCTTTTTCTTTTATATTTTTGCCATACACTCTCAGTAAACACCACAACTCAGTATCTCTCCACTTACTCTTTTTTCGTTCATTCTCATCCCTCGTTCCTAATTTCTCAGAAATAAGAAGGCTAAGGCTGAATTTTTATAAATGGTGAAGGGGTAAAGGTTAACATGGCTTATCAAAGAATGTATAAAGGTGAATTTTTTTATTTTTTTTTCAATAGGCTCAAAAGGGTACTAGAAAGATAAATTTATATGAGGTAACACATTTAAGCACAAACGAGCTAAAGATGGCCTTCAACCATTTCCTCACAAAATGGTAGCCTTGCCTATTTGTCTTGAGTAGATATATAGTACATTCTAACACAATAATATGAATTTGATTTCATGCAAAGTCACAAGTCAAAACAAAATGTATGAGATTATGTAAAAATAATTTGTATTCAAAGAAAACTCCGAGTTTATGTATTCACTCATCAACAACGGATATTTGGCTCTAAAGCTTCTTGAGTTTAGTCTCCACTAAGAACCTAAGATTCACCGTTTAAAACAGTTCATCGATTTCTAAGTCTTAGCTTGGTATAAGTGCAAAAATTCTAAGCAGAAATTTTAGAGTCATCCACAAATGATCACATTAAGCTTCATCATCCTAGATACAAGTAATCAAAATATAACATCGATATTCTCAAAATTAAATTCACATGCATCATCAACTAAAGTTTGAAAACAATCGTAAAGTAATTCATGTATGATGGTTCCAAATAAATTGTTTATTTATTTATTTATTATTTTTAAATAAGTGATGAAAGATAGATAACCGTACATATAATACCCCCAAACCTAAAAATGACAATGTCCTCATTGATTGAAATATGTAATGCACCCCCAAGCCTGTTGAAAAGTACCTCAACACAAAAATCAAGTGTAGAGAATATGTGCATCAAATTAGAATATGACCAAAATTTTATTGAAGGTAATGTGGCACACTAATTTGGAAATTAAAAACAACCTAAACTAAACTAAAAACTAATATTCTAGAACTAAACATACGAAAAGAGAAATCCTAAATCCTAAACTAAACAGGAGTCCAACTCCTTTAATCTGGGTCACTGAGGTGCATAGCCTCAATTCCGAACTGGGTCATCGGCTCAAACATTGGTTTAAGACGTTGCCCATTGACTTTGAAGGCTTGATTGTCCTTGAGATTTTGGATCTCAATCGCACCATGTGCACTAATAGAAACAACCAGAAACGGGCCTTCCCATCTAGATTTCAGTTTCCCCGGATGGAGCTTTAGTCTGGAGTTGAACAACCAAACTTTTTGTCCAATGTGGAACTCTTTCCAAGAAATGGACTCATCATGTAGCTTTTTGTACCTTTCTTTGTACAACTTAGAGTTTTCATACGCATCATAGCGTAGCTCTTCCAATTCACTCAGCTGTAGCCTTCGATTTGATCCTGCCGCTTGCATGTCGAAATTAAATCTTTTGATAGCCTAAAATGCCTTATGCTCCAATTCAACAGGAAGATGGCATGCTTTCCCGTAGATAATTATGAACGGAGACATTCCAATTGGTGTCTTGAAGGCGGTACGATAGGCCCAAAGAGCATCAGATAGCCGGTTTGACCAATCTCTTCTATTCGGTCGCACCGTCTTTTCGAGAATTTGTTTAATCTCTCAGTTCGACACTTCCACTTGACCACTAGTTTGCGGGTGATACGGCGTTGCCACCTTATGGGTAACGCCATATTTCTTCATTAAAGTAGCAAAATGGCGGTTGCAGAAGTACGAACCGCCATCACTAATGATCGCCCGTGGAAACCCGAATCTGTTAAAAATATTTTCTTTCAAAAATTTGACCACAATTTTGTGGTCATTCGAACGGGTTGCCACAGCTTCAATCCATTTGGAAACGTAGTCAACAGCTACAAGAATATATGAGTATCCGAATGGCGTGGGGAAAGGACCCATGAAGTCGATCCCCCAAGCATAAAAAATTTTAACAATTAAAATCGAATTAAGGGGCATCATATTTCGTCGTGAAATATTTCTCAGCTATTGACATCGTTGGCATTCTTTACAAAATCGAGCAGCGTCACGAAAGATGGAGGGCCAGTAGAATCCGCTTTGAAAGATTTTTTGTGCGATCTTTTGTCCTCCGAAATGGCCTCCACAGGCTCCAGTATGGCAAAAATTGATGACGCTTAGTTGCTCTTCTTCCGATACACATCTCCTGATGATTTGATCTGAACAGATTTTGAACAAATGTGGTTCATCACAAAAATAGTATTTTATCTGGGAGAAAAAGATTGCTTATCATTCTTACCCCATTCAGTAGGGATTCTGCCAGTGACTAGATAGTTCACGAAATTGGCAAACCAAAGAGCTTTCGTAGCGGTCGCATCAATTGCCATTAATTGCTCATCCGAAAAAGTGTCCCTGATAGGTTCATGTGCTAATGATTCTTCAGGCAAAATGCGAGACAAGCGATCGGCCACAACATTCTCTACTCCCTTTTTATCTTTGATTTCAAAATTGAACTCTTGAAGGAGCAAGATCCAGTGGATCAATCTTGGTTTGGCATCCTTCTTTGCTAACAAATATTTCAATGCAGCGTGGTCTGAAAAGACCACTATTTTTTATTCAAGCAGATAAGATCAAAATTTATCGAGAGCATACACCGCAGCTAACAACTCTTTCTCAGTGATGGTGTAGTTAAGTTGTGCATCGATTAATGTCTTACTGGCATAATAAATTACGTGAGGTAATTTGTTCACCCTTTGGATAAAATCAGATGCATCACACATGAGTTTGAATGGTAAAGAATAATCCGATGGTTGGATTATCGGTGCATTTGATAAGAGCTCGCGTAATTTCATAAATGTTTTCATGCAATCCTCGTCAAAATCAAAAGGAACATCTTTGCCAAGCAAGGTACACAATGGTTTAGCCACCTTGCTAAAATCCTAAATGAATCTTCTATAAAATCCAGCATGACCCAAAAATGATCGAATTTGTCGAACACTCTTTGGTGGGGGCAAATTAGCAATTAGGTCGACTTTGGCCTTATCAACTTCGATTCCTTTCTTGGAAACAATATGCCGAGAACAATTCCTTGTTGAACCATAAAATGGCTCTTCTCCCAGCTAAGAACAAGTTTGGAATTCACACAACGTTGCAACACTTGTGCAAGGTGATTCAAGCATGAACCAAATGTCTTCCCAAAAATAGAGAAATTGTCCATGAATACCTCAATGAACTTGTCAATCATATATGAAAATATGGCCAACATGCATCGTTGGAAAGTAGCAGGTGCATTACATAAGCCAAACGGTATTCTGCGATATGCAAAAGTACCGTAAGGACACGTGAATGTCATTTTTTCTTGATCAGGTGAAAAAATGAGCACTTGATTGTATCCCGAATAACCATCAAGAAAGTAATAAAACTCTTGTCATGCTAACTTCTCAAGGATTTGATCGATGAACGGAAGGGGAAAATGATCATTTCTCGTAGCTGTGTTCAAATTTCTATAATCAATGCAGACATGCCACCCAGTAGTTTCACGAGTAGGCACCAATTCTCCTTCAGCAGTTTCTTTCACAGTGATTCCGAACTTTTTCGGAACGATTTGGACTGGACTTACCCATTCACTGTCAGAGATCGGATAGATGATTCCAGCATCAAGTAATTTAATGATTTCCTTTAAAACGACTTCTTGCATGTTCGGATTAAGTCGTCTTTGCGATTCTCTCGATGGTGTACTATCATCTTCTAGATGTATTTTATGCATACATACTGATGGGTCAATTCCTTTGAGATCAGCTAAGGTCCATCTGATGGCCTCATTGTGCTCCTTCAGCACCTTCAACAAATCATTCTCTTGTTCTTCCAACAACGTGGATGAAATTATTACCGGAAGCATTTCATGAGGTCCCAGAAAAGCGTACTTGAGCGACTCAGGTAACTGTTTTAATTCGACAGTTGGTAGCTACTCAATTGATGGAGTCAGCACATCCTTTACCTCAATAGGTAATGGTTCTACCTTAGTCACAGTTGCACATAAGTGATCATCAGGGCATGATAATCTCGACCTAGTCTCTTCTGACTGCTTCCTTTCAGATCCTTTTTCTTCATAGATGGCCAACAATGTAGTTTCAAATTCTTCTTTGGTGCGCATTGATAGTAATGCTTCATCCACCACTTTGTCTATCTGATCGATGTAAAAACATTCGACCTCATCCTCATTAGAAAAATGGTTCATCGCATGAAATATGTTTAATCTGACCTTCATATTCCCAAAGGAAACGTCCATGACTCCCGTTCGACAATTAATGCAAGCGTTAGCAGTGGCGAGAAACGGGCGTCCAAGGATGATGAAGACTTGATTAATTGATTTAACAGGTGGTTCCATATCTAAAACGACAAAGTCTACTGGAAAGACAAACTTGTCTATTCCAACCAAAACATCATCGATAATACCCCTAGGTCTTCTTTCTGACCTATCAGCCAGTTAGAGTGTGACCGTCGTGGGTTTTAATTCTCTCAATTCGAGTTTCTCGTACATTGAGTATGGAATTAGATTAACACTTGCTCCCAAATCCAATAACGCTTTTCCAATTGGCTGCCCACCAATGACACATGGAACAGTTGGGACTCTAGGGTCTTTCAGTTTCTGTGGGGTTTCCAATTGCAATATTGAACTGACTTGGTTAGTCAGGAACACTTTCTTTGAAACATGAGTACGCGTCTTTCTCTTACGAGTGCATAAATCTTTGAAAAACTCGGCATACTCAGGAACTTGTTTGATTGTCTCAAGTAATGGAAGATTTATTTTTACTTGCTTGAATGTTTCAAAGATTTCTTCCATTTTTGCTGGTCCCTTGCCCATCCTAGATGGAGGAGTTAGGCATTCAAGAAATGGTGCCTTTGGGACATAAGGTGCAGATTCAAGTTCCGATTCTTTTTCACGTCCTTGTTGGACAGTTGGAAGTGACACCTCCTTTATTTCTTTTTCTTTTCCTTTCTCTCTTTCATGCTCTTTTTCTTTCTCTTTTCCTTTTCCTTTATCTTTTCTTATCTCTGATTCTTTCTCTTTCTCTGCTTCTCTTTCTTCATCAGCTTTCTCAGGCATTTCCACTTTATTATCAACCTTTTGTCCAGTTCTCAACACTGTAATATCTTTCTACTGTTGACTATTCGATGGTCCTTCATCTGGTGGTGCTTGACCTCGAGGATTGTTAATAGGCTGGCTGGGAAGCCTACCTTCCTCTCGTTGACTCAGTTGATTGGCCAATTGACTGACTTGGTCTATTATCATCACTTTAAAGATTGTGATGCTTCACATCACCTTTTCCTCCAAATCAATCTTTAAACGGCAATGAGATCGATTAAGATCATTTAAAATTGATTTTCTTGTAAGAATTTAATTCGGATATGGTAATAAGGAGATTCTTCCGAAATTAGAATTGCCAGATATTCTGCTGAAAATTTTGTTGAAAATTTTGTTGTCCACTCATTGGATTAGATCTGAACTGTTGATTCACCTGTCCAGTTTGGTTTGATCCTCTCCATCCTAAGTTGGGGTGATTTTTCCATTTCAGATTGTATGTGTTTGAGTACATATTCCTACCTTGTCGCTGAAATGATTGAGTCAGATTCACCTGCTCTTGAGGAGTAGGTTCATCAGGAAGAAATGACAAGGTGGTAGGGCACTCGTTAGCCATGTGACCTGGGTGGTCACAAATTGAACAAGCAGCGGGATTGATAGGACTCTTAGCTTGCTTAGTTGCAGCTAACAACATGTTCATTTGCTTGGACAGCATATCAACCTTTGTTGACAGATCTGAAGTGTTGTTATGACATCAAATAATCCATTTCTGGTCAACACATGTGATTTTATTGCCACATCCAAATTAGTTCGCTCCATTGTCGCATTTTGGATTGAAGTTTGATATAACTTCTCAAACAATGCCCACAGCTAATCAGCCTCTTTCGTGGCACACGATCCTCCGCAAGATGCATCAACCATGCGTCTCTCTTCTGGAATCAGTCAATTGTAAAAACTTTGGACTTGCTGCCACCTTGGAACTTGATGACTTGGGCAACTCTTAATCAATTCCTTAGAGCGTTCCCAACATTCATGAAATGTTTCTGTAGGTTGTTGGGAAAAGAATTGGATCTTCTGACGCAACTCAATGGTTTTGGTCATGGGAAAATATTTTTTAAGAAACTGACGGTGTAGCTCTGCCCAACTCTGAATAGATTGCGGTTCTAAGGAATAGAACCACGTTTTTGCTTTATCTCTTAAAGAGAAAAGAAAGAGTCAGAGCTTAGCTATCTCATCAGTGATATTGTGGACTCCGAACATTTTGCATACCCCAGTGAATTCATTTAGATGAACGTGCGGATTTTCATTTGCTAATCCATGGAAAATTGGTAGCATTTGGATCATTACTGATTTGAATTCATAGTGGTTTCCCTGAATGGGAGCATGCATGATACATTCCTGATCCTCGTAAAAACCAGGATCATTATAATACCTCCAATGTTCTCAGGCCCTCATCACGATTATTGTTCTCATTATTCTCAGTATTATTGTTCTGATTATTTCCATTCCTTTCATCTGCCATAGCTTCAGTATGATGGTACTGATTCCTCTGAATTCTATAATTCTCTCTACAAGATCTTTCGATCTCAAGATTAAATGGTTGCAGATGCGGGTGCTGAGATCTAGTAAAGCTCATGCACCAACACTCACAACAAGGATTGATGAATCCATAACAAATCCAAAATATTCAGCCTCAATCGATTGAAGCAAAGATTTTCAATCGATTGACACAAGTGCACACAAATTTTCAAACAAATGACTTTATCAGTCAATCGATTGAAGAATTGTTCTCAATCGATTGAGTTTCAAAGAGTCAAAGCAAGTCAACACAAATTTTTCAGTTGAAATGGCAAGCACAGAATTTTTGTCAATCGATTGACAGAGGAATGTCAATCGATTGAAACAAGTTCACAAATCACAGCAGAAAGTATTTCAGTCTCAATCGATTGACAAAGAAGCTTCAATCGATTGAGTTCTAATATGAACAATTGCCAAAATAAGAAGAAAAGAAAAGGAAAACCAATAAATTTTTTTTTTTCAATTAAATTAAAATTTGAATTTAAATAAAAGAAATTTTTTTTTTTTTAAATAAATTAAATTAAATTTTAAATTTAAATTAAAGAATTTTTTTATTTTTTTTTAAATTCGAATTTCAAAAATAAAAATTAAATTCAAAAATTAAAATTTTAAATTTAAAATTCAAAATCTAAAGTCAATCCTACAAAATCCTATAAAATCTTACCTAGAAGGGAAAAAAAAGGGAGAGAATAGAAAAATTCCTACAAAGCCTAAAGCAAGTAGTCCTACAAAAATTAATAACTAGAATTTTAAAAAAAATCCTATAAGATATTTTCTAAAAGAGGAAGATAAGGAAAAAGAAACTCATACAAAATCTAAATTAAGAAGTCCTAAAAATTTCTACTTCCTAAAAGAATTCCACACAAACTTACCTAAGAGGAGAAAAATAAGGGAAAAAAGATTTTGCAAATCAAAAATTCAAATATTAATTTTAAAATTTGAAAAATCAAAATTCACACAAGAAAATTTAAATTTAATTTAGAAATTAAATTTCAAAAATTCTAATTGCAAAAATTTAAGTTCGAAAATCAAAAATCAACCTTTGAGCACCAAATTTTAGATTTCACAATCTACAAACTTTCAAATTTTCAGAATAAAAGTTTTTTTTTTTTTTTTACCACAAAACACACAAATCCCTATCCGAATTAATCAAAATTTCGCCGATCTTCCCCGACAACGGTGCCAAAAACTTGGTCGATTTTAAATGTAATCCTTGCAGGTTACATTTAAAAGCAATTTTCGTGAACTCCCGCCCAACTTTGCATCAGATACTACCACAGTATTTTAGCCATAACTTTCTATCTCGAACTCGGATTGAAGCGATTCTTATGGCGTTAGAAAGCTGACGACTAGCTCTACAACTTTTATGTTTTAGAAATTTCCTAAATCTAACGTCTTGAAGGTTCAAATTGAGCTACAAGTTCCCGGTGGCAGCGCCAAAAACTTGGTCGATTTTAAATGTAACCCTTGTAAGTGCACAAGATCTATTGCAGTATGGCAAGAACAAGGGTGTCGAACCCACAGGGAAACATGAATTTTAATTAATTCTTTCAGAGATTTAAAAATGTCCTCATGGAAGTACCAAGGGGCAAATTCAATTTATTAAAAATTTATCACACTTTTCCTAAATCCAAGGGAAATAAATTAATCTAAACAACTAATTACTGATGAATCTAAGAATAATATTTAAATATGATCAAGGAATATGCTACCCCAGATTAGTATCTTTTTTTTTATCATTAAATCTCACAGTTTCATTAGAGCATCATTCACACCATCATTCTTCTAGAAAAATAATTCGTAATAAAATATGATTATCAATCCGACATACCCTATCTAAAAACAATGACTCAGCCTATCATCGCGGTATGAGTCATGTAAGAAGCATAGCGTATCTCATGATGTTTAGATCACAACAGTAAACACATAATCGCTCTGTAGCCTAGATCAGTCTGCAGGTCCAGATCTAGTGATTATAGTCATTGATACGCGCAATCAACGGTCATAACAAAGCATTCAATATATTTTCAATAACATAAACTTTGAGCAAAACGATTCCATTATGATAATAAATAGACTATGGTATTAATCATAAATATGGGTACTTATCTGGGGATCGCATCTTCCCCGATCAACTGATTTAGCCTCTCATCTTTTGTGTACGATCTCTTTGTTCATTCAAAGTCATTCCTCTTTTTATTTCTTCCAAAGATCTTTGTTTACAATGTCTTTTCCTAAATACAATCTATGCTTTCATGAACGTTAGGGAAAAATAATGCAAATCTTAGGTACAATCTACCCAGATGAAACCCTAGAAGAAGGAGAAAGATGAACCCTTGAAGAATGAATAGAAAATCCCCAAAAGTGGAGCCCTAAAATTAAAAAATTAATGAGTAATGAATCCCCTTTTTACAAAGCTGTAGCTTCCCTTTTATAGTGCCCGAACAAACCCTATACCTAATACCTCAATCGATTGAGACTTAAATCTCAATCGATTGACTTTTAAGTAGGGATAAAGTTGTCTTCATGTGTCAATCGATTGAGACTTAGTCCTCAATCGATTGACATCTAAAAGCAATTTTCGTGAACTCCCGCCCAACTTTGCATCAGATACTACCTCGGTATTTTAGCCATAACTTTCTGTCCCAAACTTGGATTGAAGCGATTCTTGCGGCGTTAGAAATATGATGATAGGATCTACAACTTTTATGTTTTAGAAATTTCCTGAATCTGACGTCTTGAAGGTTAAAATTGAGTTGCAAGTCCCACTAAGTTCTCGATGACCCAAAATTGCAGTGTTTGGACATTATTTTCGGAATTCTTGGGCTGTTTTAGAAACTTGGATTGATTTACCTGAAACACCTCAAATCTAGTAAATCTCATCAGATAGCCTTCATCGAACGGCTAAATGCACGTATTTAGGGGTGAAATATCATCATATTTCACTACTCATCAGGCGGTTGGGCCATATTATTATTTTTTGCCTTGATTTTTTCTCGAATTCCTACTTGGCTATAGGGATGCAAACCCTAAACCGAAAATCGGGCCTCTCGGACTGCCCCGAAACCAACTTAAAATTGAACAGAAGTGAAATTGATTCGATTTTCGGTTTGAGTGGCTGGAAACCAAGATTCGATTAGGTAGGTTGAGTAAACCGATCCATTTAGGGGTCAAAATCGGCCCGAACCGGATCTGAACCAACCCAAACCGACCTGAACCGGCTCCCCAAACTTAACCTACACCGAACCGAACCGATTGGAGTATATTAGTCTATTACATTAAATATATATATATATATATTATATACACTCCTCAGTCGTCAGTCACTCACAAGGCACAACTCTTATATATATTATATAATAATATACACTCGTCAGTCACTCACAAGTCGCAACCCACAGGTCATAAGTCAAAAGACTTAAAGAGAGAGAGAGGAGAGAGAGAGAGAGGGGAGAAGAGAGAGGAGGGAGAGGAGGGAGAGGAGAGAGAGAGAGAGGGAGTTAACATAGCAGTCTAACACAGAGAAAAGACTCTGCTTTCTCTCCTTAGTCCTCACGACCTCCGGCTTTAATGGCGATGGCGAAGACTCTGGTTTCTCTCCTCAATGCTAGCGGCCTCCGGCTTTAATGGCGATGGCGTCGAACTTTAATGGCGATGCCCTCTAAAATCGGTTTCACTCCTCAAAAGTCAAGCCCTTACGGCCTCACCCGACCCAAATACCCTCGTCTGAGCTTAGATCTGGCGATGGGCGGTGCGGAGAAATCCGGTGAGAGGAGGTTGATGGGCAGCGCAAATTCTTGCAAATTTCTCTCTAGAATTGAAACCGAAATCGAACCGAAAACCAAAAAAATGGGTTTCGGTTCAGTTTCGGTTTGGGTATTCTTGCTAATTGGTACACCGAACCGAACCGATTCATAGTTTTGTTAGATTGCAATTTGTAGTGTACCAAACTGAAAATTTCGGTTTCACTTGGCTACTATGCATGGGCAGTTGGACAATATTATTATTTTTTGCCTTGATTTTTTCTCGAATTCCTACTTGGCTATAGGGATGCAAATCCCTAAACCGAAACCGAACCGAAAATCGGGTCTCCCAAACTACCCTGAAACCGACTTAAAACCGAACGAAAGTTAAATTGATTCGATTTTCGGTTTGGGTGGCTGGAAACCGAGAACCGATTAGGTAGGTTGAGTGAACCGATTAGGTAGGTTGAGTAAACCGACCCATTAAGGGGTCAAAACCGACCCGAACTGGATCCGAACCAACCCAAACTGACCGAACCGGCTCCCCAAACCTAACCTACACCGAAGCGACCCGATTGGAGTATATCAGTCTATTACATTAACTATATATATATATATATTATATACACTCTTCAGTCGTCAGTCACTCACAAGTCACAACTCTTATATATATATTATATAATAATATACACTCGTCAATCACTCACAAGTCACAAGTCAAAAGACTTAAAGAGAGAGAGAGAGTGGGGAGAAGAGAGAGGAGAGAGAGAGAGAGAGGGAGTTAACCTAGTAGCCTAACACAAAGAAAAGACTTTGGCTTCTCTCCTCGGTCCTCACGGCCTCCGGCTCTAATGGCGATGGCAAAGACTCTGATTTCTCTCCTCAGTGCTCACGGCCTCCGACTTTAATGGCGATGCTTTCTAAAATCAGTTTCACTCCTCAAAAGTCAAGCCCTCACGGCCTCACCCAACCCAAATACCCACATCTAAGCTTAGATCTAGCAATGAGCGACGCAGAGAAATCCAGCGAGAGGAGGCTAATGGGCGGCGCAAATTCTTGAAAATCTCTCTAGAATTGAAAATGAATTCAAACCGAACCGAAAACCAAAAAAAAGGGTTAGATTTGGTTTCAATTTGGGTACACCAAACCAAACCGATTCATAGTTATGTTCGGTTGCGATTTGTAGTGTATCAAACCGAAAACCAAAAATTTCAATTTCGGATCTGTTCGGTACATCGAACCTTCATCCCTACTTGGCTACTATGCTTAGGCGGTTGGGCCATATTATTATTTTTTGCCTTAAATTTTTTCTCGAATTCCTACTTGACTATAGGGATGCAAACCCTAAACCGAACCGAACCAAAGTGAAATCGGTTCGGTTTTCAGTTTGGGTGGTTGGAAACCGAGAATCGATTAGGTAGGTTGAGAAAACCGACCCATTAAGGGGTCAAAACCGGATTCGAACCAACCCAAACTGACCCGATCCGGCTCCCCAAACCTAACCTACACCGAACCGAACTGAGTGGAGTATATTAGTCTATTACATTAACTATATATATATATATTATATACACTCTTCAGTCGTCAATCACAACTCTTATATATATTATATAATAATATACACTCGTCAGTCACTCGCAAGTCGTAACTCACAGGTCATAAGTCAAAAGACTTAAAGAGAGATAGAGAGAGAGGAGAGAGAGAGAGAGAGAGAGAGAAAGAGGGAGTTAACTTAGCAGCCTAACACAGAGAAAAGACTCTGATTTCTCTCCTCAGTCTTCACAGCCTTCGACTTTAATGGCGATGGCGAAGACTCTGGTTTCTCTCCTTAGTGCTCACGGCCTATGGCTTTAATGGATGGCGTCCAGCTTTAATGGCGATGCCCTCTAAAGTCATGCCCTCATGGCCTCACCCGACCCAAATACCCTTGTCCGAGCTTAGATCTGGCAATGGGCGGCGTGGAGAAATCCGGCGAGAGGAGGCTGATGGGCGGCACGAATTCTTGCAAATCTCTCTCTAGAATCAAAATCAAAATCGAACCAAACCGAATCGGAAACCGAAAAAAGGGGTTTCGATTCGGTTTCGGGTTGGGTATTCTTGCTAATCGGTACACCGAACCGAACCGATTCATAGTTCTGTTCAGTTGCGGTTTGTAGTGTACCGAATCGAAAATCGAATATTTCGATTTCAATTATGTTCGGTACACCGAACCTGCATCCCTACTTGGCTACTATGCTTGGGCAGTTGGGCCATATTATTATTTTTTGCCTTGATTTTTTCTCGAATTCCTACTTGGCTATAAGGATGCAAACCCTAAGCTGAAGATCGAAACCGAACCAAAAACCGGGCCTCCTGAATCACCTCGAAACCGACTTAAAACCGAACTGAAGTGAAATCGGTTCGGTTTTCGGTTTGGGTGGCTAGAAACCAAGAACCGATTAGGTAGGTTGAGTAAACCGACCCATTAAGGGGTCAAAATCGGCTCGAACCAGATCTAAACCGACCCAAACCGGCTCCCCAAACCTAACCTACACCGAACAAAACCGATTGGAGTATATTAGTCTATTACATTAACTATATATATATATATATTATATACACTCTTCAGTCATCAGTCACTCACAAGTCACAACTCTTATATATATTATATAATAATATACCCTCGTCAGTCACTCACAAGTCACAAGTCACAAGACTTAAAGAGAGAGGAGAGAGAGAGAGAGAGAGAGAGAGGGAGTTAACATAGCAGCCTAACAAAGAGAAAAGGCTCTGATTTCTCTCCTCAGTCCTCACGGCCTCCGACTTTAACGGCGATGGCGAAGACTCTGGTTTCTCTCCTCTGTGCTCACGGCCTCCGGCTTTAATAGCGATGACGTCCAGCTTTAATGGCGATGCCCTTTAAAATCGGTTTCACTCCTCAAAAGTCAAGCCCTCACGGCCTCACCCGACCCAAATACCCTCGTCTGAGCTTAGATCTGGCGATGGGCGGCGCGGAGAAATCCGGCGAGAGGAGGCTGATGAGCGGTGTGGATTCTTGCAAATATTTCTCTAGAATCGAAACTGAAATCGAACCGAACTGGAAACCGAAAAATGGGTTTCAGTTCTGTTTTGGTTTGGGTATTCTTGATTATCGGTACACCGAACCGAACCGATTCATAGTTTTGTTCGGTTGCGGTTTGTAGTGTACTGAACTGAAAACCAAAAATTTCGATTTCGGTTTAGTACACTAAACCTGCATCCCTTCTTGGCTACTATGCTTGGGTGGTTGGGCCATATTATTATTTTTTGCCTTGATTTTTTCTCGAATTCCTACTTGGCTATAGGGATGCAAACTCGGTTCGATTTTTTGTTTGGGTGGCAGGAAACCGAGAACCGATTAGGTAGGTTGAGTAAACCGACCCATTAAGGGGTCAAAATCGGCCCGAACCTGAGCCGAACCAGCCCAAACCGGCTCCCCAAACCTAACCTACACCAAACTGAACCGATTGGAGTATATTAGTTTATTACATTAACTACATATATATTATATACACTCTTCAGTTGTTTGTCACAACTCTTATATATATTATATAATAATATACACTCATTAGTTACTCACAAGTCACAACTCACAGGTCACAAGTCAAAAGACTTTAAGAGAGAGAGAGAGAGAGTGGGGAGAAGAGAGAGGAGAGAGAGAGGGGGAGTTATCCTAGCAGCCTCACACAAAGAGAAGACTTTGGTTTCTCTCCTCAATCCTCACAGCCTCCGGCTTTAATGGCGATGGTGAAGGCTCTGGTTTCTCTCCTTAGTGCTCATGGCCTCTAGCTTTAATGGCGATGGCGAAGGCTCTGGTTTCTCTCCTCAGTGCTCATGGCCTCCAGCTTTACTGGCGATGGCGTCCAACTTTAATAGTGATGCCCTCTAAAATCGGTTTCACTCTTCAAAAGTCAAGCCCTCATAGCCTCACCCAACCCAAATACCCACGTCTGAGCTTAGATCTGGCGATGGGCGGCGCAGAGAAATTCGGCGAGAGGAGGCTGATGGGCGGTGCAGATTCTTGCAAATATCTCTCTAAAATCGAAATTGAAATCGAACCGAGCCGGAAACCAAAAAAATGGGTTTAGGTTCGGTTTCGGTTAGGGTATTCTTGCTAATCGGTACACCAAATCGGACTGATTCATAGTTCTATTCGGTTGCGGTTTGTAGTGTATCGAACCGAAAACCAAAAATTTTGGTTTCAGTTCGATTCGGTACACCGAACATGCATCCCTACTTGGCTACTATGCTTGGGTGGTTGGGCCATATTATTATTTTTTGCCTTAATTTTTGATCGAATTCCTACTTGCCTATAGGGATGCAAACCCTAAACCGAAGACCGAAACCGAACTGAACCGAAAATTGGGCCTCCCGAACCGGCCTGAATCTCCCCGAAACCGACTAAAAATCGAACTGAACCGAAGTGAAATCGGTTCAATTTTCATTTTGGGTGGCTAGAAATCGAGAACCGATTAGGTAGGTTGAGTAAACTGACCCATTGAGGGGTCAAAACTGGCCCAAACCGGCTCTCCAAACCTAACCTACACCGAACCGAACCGATTGGAGTATATTAGTCTATTACATTAACTATATATATATATTATATACACTCTTCAATCGTCAGTTACTCACAAGTCACAACTCTTATATATATTATATAATAATATACACTCGTCAATCACTCACAAGTCGCAACTCACAGGTCACAACTCAAAAGACTAAAAGAGAAAGAGAGAGAGGAGAGAGAGGGGAGAAGAGAGAGGAGGAGAGAGGAGAGAGGAGAGAGGAGAGAGGAGAGAGGAGAGGAGAGGAGAGAGGAGAGAGGAGAGGAGAGAGAGAGAGAGAGAGGGAGTTAACCTAGCAGCCTAACACAAGAAAAGACTCTGGTTTCTCTCCTCATTCCTCACAGCCTTCGACTTTAATGGCGATGGCGAAGACTTTGGTTTCTCTCCTAAGTGTTCACGGCCTCCGGCTTTAATGGGAATGCCCTCTAAAATCGGTTTCACTCCTCAAAAGTCAAGCCCTCACGGCCTCACTCGTCCCAAATACCCTCGTTAGATCTTAGATCTGGCGATGGGTGGCGCGGAGAAATCCGGCGAATGGAGGCTGATGGCGGCGCAAATTCTTGCAAATCTCTCTCTAGAATCGAAACCAGAATCGAACCGAACCGAATTGAAAACCAAAAAAATGGATTTCGGTTTGGGTATTCTTGCTAATCGGTACACCGAATCGAACCGATTTATAGTTCTGTTTGGTTGCAGTTTGTAGCGTACCAAACCGAAAACTGAAAATTTCGGTTTCGGTTTGGTTCGGTACACCGAACCTACATCCCTACTTTGCTACTATGTTTGGACGGTTGGGCCATATTATTATTTTTTGCCTTAATTTTTTCTCGAATTCCTACTTGACTATAGGGATGCAAACCCTAAATTGAAGACCAAAATCGAACCGAAAATTGGGCCTCCCAAACCGGTCTAAACCGCCATGAAACCGACTTAAAACCAAACCGAAGTGAAATCGGTTCGGTTTGGGTGGCTAGGAATCGAGAACCGATTAGGTAGGTTGAGTAAACGAACCCATTAAGGGGTCAAAACCGGCCCGAACCAAATCTGAACCAGCCCAAACCGACTCGAACCGGCTCCCCAAACTTAACCTACACCGAACCGATTAGAGTATATTAGTCTATTACATTAACTATATATATATATATTATTATATTATATACACTCTTCAGTCATCAGTACTCACAAGTCACACTCACAAGTCACAACTCTTATATATTATATAATAATATACACTTGTCAGTCACTCAGAAGTCGCAACTCACAGGTCACAAGTTAAAAGACTTAAAGAGAGAGAGAGGAGAGAGAGAGAGAGGGGAGGTGAGAGAGGAGAGAGAGGAGAGAGAGAGAGAGAGGAGAGGAGAGAGAGGGAGTCAACCTAGTAGCCTAACACAGAAAAGACATTGATTTCTCTCAGTCCTCATAGCCTCCGGCTTTAATGGCGAAGACTCTAGTTTCTCTCCTTAGTGCTCACGGCCTCCGACTTTAATGGCGATGGCATCCATCTTTAATGGCGATGCCCTCTAAAATCGGTTTCACACCTCAAAAGTTAAGCCCTTACGGCCTCACCTGACCCAAATACCCTCGTCTAAGTTTAGATCTGGCAATGGGCGACGCGAAAAAATTAGGCAAGAGGAGGCTGATGGGTGGCGCAGATTCTTGCAAATCTCTCTAGCATCTCTCTCTAGAATCAAAACCGCAATCGAACCGAACCAAACCGAAAATTAAAAAAATGGGCTTCGGTTAGGGTATTCTTGCTAATCGGTACACCGAACTGAACCGATTCATAGTTCTGTTCTGTTGCGGTTTGTAGTGTATCGAACTAAAAACCAAAAATTTCGATTTCGGTTCGGTTCGGTACACCGAACCTGCATCCCTACTTGGCTACTATGCTTGAGCGGTTGGGCCATATTATTATTTTTGCCTTGATTTTTTCTCGAATTCCTACTTGGCTATAGGGATGCAAACCCTAAACCGAAATCGAATCGAAAATCGGGCCTCTCGAACCGGCCCGAATTTCCTCGAAACCGACTTAAAACCGAACCGAACCGAAGTGAAATCGGTTCGTTTTTTTGTTTGGGTGGCTGGACACCAAGAACCGATTAGGTAGGTTGAGTAAATTGACCCATTAAGGGGTTAAAGCCAGCTCGAACCGGATCCGAACCAGCCCAAACCGGCTCCCCAAACCTAACCTACACCGAACCGAACCGATAGGAGTATATTAGTCTATTACATTAACTAACTAACTAACTATATATATATATATTATATACACTCTTAAATCTTCAATCACTCACAAGTCACAACTCTTATATATATTATATAATAATATACACTCGTCAGTCACTCACAAGTCGCAACTCACAGGTCACAAGTCAAAAGACTTAAAGAGAAAGAGAGAGAGGAGAGAGAGTGTGTGTTAACCTAGCAGCCTGTCACACAGAAAAGACTTTGGTTTCTCTCTTCAGTCCTCATGGCCTCCGACTTTAATGGTGGTGACGAAGACTCTGGTTTTTCTCCTCAGTGCTCACGGCCTCCGGCTTTAATGGCGATGGCGTCTAGCTTTAATGGTGATGTCCTCTAAAATCGGTTTCACTCTTCAAAAGTGAAGCCCTCATGGCCTCACCCGACACAAATACCCTTGTTTGAGCTTGGAGTATATTAGTCTATTACATTAACTAACTAACTATATATATATATATTATATACACTCTTAAATCTTCAATCACTCACAAGTCACAACTCTTATATATATTATATAATAATATACACTCGTCAGTCACTCACAAGTCGCAACTCATAGGTCACAAGTCAAAAGACTTAAAGAGAAAGAGAGAGAGGAGAGAGAGAGAGTGTTAACCTAGCAGCCTATCACAGAGAAAAGACTTTGGTTTCTCTCTTCAGTCCTCATGGCCTCCGGCCCGAACCAAATCTGAACCAGCCCAAACCGACTCAAACCGGCTCCCCAAACTTAACCTACACCGAACCGATTAGAGTATATTAGTCTATTACATTAACTATATATATATATTATTATATTATATACACTCTTCAGTCATCAGTACTCACAAGTCACACTCACAAGTCACAACTCTTATATATTATATAATAATATACACTTGTCAGTCACTCAGAAGTCGCAACTCACAGGTCACAAGTTAAAAGACTTAAAGAGAGAGAGAGGAGAGAGAGAGAGAGGGGAGGTGAGAGAGGAGAGAGAGGAGAGAGAGAGAGAGAGAGGAGAGGAGAGAGAGGGAGTCAACCTAGTAGCCTAACACAGAAAAGACATTGATTTCTCTCAGTCCTCACAGCCTCCGGCTTTAATGGCGAAGACTCTAGTTTCTCTCCTTAGTGCTCACGGCCTCCGACTTTAATGGCGATGGCATCCATCTTTAATGGCGATGCCCTCTAAAATCGGTTTCACACCTCAAAAGTTAAGCCCTTACGGCCTCACCTGACCCAAATACCCTCGTCTAAGTTTAGATCTGGCAATGGGCGACGCGAAAAAATTAGGCAAGAGGAGGCTGATGGGTGGCGCAGATTCTTGCAAATCTCTCTAGCATCTCTCTCTAGAATCAAAACCGCAATCGAACCGAACCAAACCGAAAATAAAAAAAATGGGCTTCGGTTTGGGTATTCTTGCTAATCGGTACACCGAACTGAACCGATTCATAGTTCTGTTCTGTTGCGGTTTGTAGTGTATCGAACTGAAAACCAAAAATTTCGATTTCGGTTCGGTTCGGTACACCGAACCTGCATCCCTACTTGGCTACTATGCTTGAGCGGTTGGGCCATATTATTATTTTTGCCTTGATTTTTTCTCGAATTCCTACTTGGCTATAGGATGCAAACCCTAAACCGAAATCGAATCGAAAATCGGGCCTCCCGAACCGGCCCGAATATCCTCGAAACCGACTTAAAACCGAACCGAACCGAAGTGAAATCGGTTCGTTTTTCTGTTTGGGTGGCTGGACACCAAGAACCGATTAGGTAGGTTGAGTAAATTGACCCATTAAGGGGTTAAAGCCAGCTCGAACCGGATCCGAACCAGCCCAAACCGGCTCCCCAAACCTAACCTACACCGAACCGAACCGATAGGAGTATATTAGTCTATTACATTAACTAACTAACTATATATATATATATATATATATATATATATTATATACACTCTTAAATCTTCAATCACTCACAAGTCACGACTCTTATATATATTATATAATAATATACACTCGTCAGTCACTCACAAGTCGCAACTCACAGGTCACAAGTCAAAAGACTTAAAGAGAAAGAGAGAGAGGAGAGAGAGAGAGAGTGTGTTAACCTAGCAGCCTGTCACAAAGAAAAAACTTTGGTTTCTCTCTTCAGTCCTCATGGCCTCCGACTTTAATGGTGGTGACGAAGACTCTGGTTTTTCTCCTCAGTGCTCACGGCCTCCGGCTTTAATGGCGATGGCGTCTAGCTTTAATGGTGATGTCCTCTAAAATCGGTTTCACTCTTCAAAAGTGAAGCCCTCATGGCCTCACCCGACACAAATACCCTTGTTTGAGCTTGGAGTATATTAGTCTATTACATTAACTAACTAACTAACTATATATATATATATATATATATATATATATATATATATATATATATATATATATATATATTATATACACTCTTAAATCTTCAATCACTCACAAGTCACAACTCTTATATATATTATATAATAATATACACTCGTCAGTCACTCACAAGTCGCAACTCACAGGTCACAAGTCAAAAGACTTAAAGAGAAAGAGAGAGAGGAGAGAGAGAGACTGTTAACCTAGCAGCCTATCATAGAGAAAAGACTTTGGTTTCTCTCTTCTGTCCTCATGGCCTCCGACTTTAATGGTGCTGATGAAGACTCTGATTTTTCTCCTCAGTGCTCACGGCCTTCGGCTTTAATGGCGATAGCGTCTAGCTTTAATGGTGATGTCCTCTAAAATCGGTTTCACTCTTCAAAAGTGAAGCCCTCATGGCCTCACCCGACACAAATACCCTTGTTTGAGCTTAGATCTGGCGATGGGCGACACAGACAAATCCAATGAGGGGAGGCTAATGGGCGGCACAGATTCTTGCAAATCTCTCGCTAGAATCGAAACCAAAATCGAACCGAACCGGAAACCAAAAAAATGGGTTTCGGTTTGGGTATTCTTACTAATCGGTATACCGAACCGAACCAATTCATAGTTCTGTTCGTTTGTGGTTTGTAGTATACTGAACCGATTCATAGTTCTGTTCGATTGCGGTTTGGGTATTCTTGCTAATCGGTACACTGGACCGAACCAATTTATTGTTCTGTTCGGTTGCGGTGCAGGCAAGAGGAGGCTGATGGGTGGCGCAGATTCATGCGGCTAACCGGAATCTAGGTTATCAGAAATGGAAGAAAATATATGGGAATCGGACAAAGTTTTGACGGTGTCGTCACCAACTTCTCTCGGCCGTGTGATCAATACGCTGTTGAGTTCTAATCACAGACATCTCGAAGCCGCTATTTCTCGTATCAGTTCGAATTCACAGAGAAGTTCTAGAGGTTATTTTCAATATATTTTGCGAAATAGTGTTTTTTTTGGTTGACTTTGGTAGTTGTTTCGTGTTATTTATATTTGGACTTTTTTCCTGCAGTTTTATTAGATGAATCGTTAGTTTTTATCTGAACGTATGTCAAGGATACCGCGGAAAAGAGGGAACACTTGGATCAGATTCTTGTTCCCATGATTGAAAATGTAAGGAATTCAAGTTTTTTTGTTGTTGTCTATTCAGAAACCAAATTATGAAAATGCTTTAATTTTTAAATTTCAGCTGACATTCTTTACTGTTTTCCATAATGGAAGACGTAGCGTTTATGGAGTGAGAACCATAGTAACAAGGTTCGGTTTCAGCAATATTTTGGTGTTTTTTTTTGGGGAAGACGGGCCGTTTTGATTTGGGATAAAGTCCGAAAATTTCGACCGATAATAAATATAAATTATTAAAAAATATAAGATATACGTGACCTATATCACAACAAAGGACATAAGAGTGTGACCTATACCGCAGCGAAGGACATCAAAGTGCTTTTGGCTGTGTTTGGCATAGCTCTCTGCTTGCTTCCTCCCAGAGCAGGGTTTACCTGCTTTAGCAGGCTCCCTTTCTCTTTGCTAAATTCCCGCTACCTGCTTTAGCAGGTCTCCTTCTCCTTGCTAACTCCTTGCAGAGCAGGATTTACTTGCTCCGGCATTTCTCCCCTGCTCTCTGCTCACTACGTGCCAGAGCAAATTTTAGTTGCTATGGCAGGGAGTTAGCAGAGAGCAGGGAGGTAGTTGCTAGAGCAGGTAAATCCTGCTTTGGAGGGAGTTGGCATGGAGAAGGGGGGGCTGCTAAAGCAAGTATATCAGGCTCTAGCGGGGAGCTGACAAAGAGCTATGCCAAACACAACCTTTATTTCCATAAAAGTTGTTGTTGACCAACTAGGCTTTAACTCAAAGCCATCGAAGGTCATCGAGCCCTTGAAATTGATCAAATTTTGATGAGGTACCGTCAAGGTCTTGATGGCTTTAATATTGAGTATAAAGCAGTCATCAATGACACATTGATGGCTTATAAAGACATCGTGGTTCAGAACCATAAGTTTGACTAAGTCAAATTCTCTCAAAGGTTAAATAGTTAACCTAGGAAAACAGGGTTGTTATATTCGACTTTTTGAAAACAATTTTAGTGGCCTATTAGGCCAGTCAGGTTATGGTACGGGCTAAGGCATTTGCTCTCCACCCCTTATTTCCTTGAGTGCCTTTTAATGCCTGAGGAGCGTGCCGGTGCTCTTAGTACTCGTGTGCTTTTTTTGGGATGCGTGCCATGTAAAATCATCAACAATCTTAATTGTCTGGTTCAATGCAGTTAAACACCATTTAAAAATCATGGTATGCTTGATTTACATGATAGGCATTGATTGTAGATGGAGTTTGACTACTTCGAATCAAGCGATGGAATTTCGTTCCAATCTGTTACGCCAAAGATCTTTAGATCATGACACATCTATCTGACAATGCGCATCGGAAAAACTGATCCAAATATTAAGTAACTTAGCTCTTGTGCTGCTTAGCTACTATTAACTCATTTTTTTTGTTGTCTATCTCTTCCACCCACCCCCCTCCCCCCTCCCCGCAAAGGAAGGAAATCCTGGCTCTGCCCCTGCATATATGGCATAATTTTCTTTTCCCATGCCATTTTTTTCTTGTTTTCTCGGCTTATTCAATTAAAAAGATGTTTATTTATTTGTCTATAGAAATATATATTTTTTTATATGTAGCATGATCTTCTTCACCCATTGCCATTTTGTCAGTCATTGAAGTCTAAGGGTTCAAAGCAATGCAAGCAAGTTATCATTCTTCTTAGATGGCTTTTTCAAGATGAATTTCTTTTCCAAGCTCTTTCGAGTAATCTTGTGGAAGTTATCACAAGAAAAGAGGATAATTATATTTCCCTTGGTTGGTGCACCTTAATGTGCAGCTTTGTAGATGCCGAGCTAACTATGGATCAGCATCACGATATAGGTAATGTGATTATGAAAAGTTTTTCTTTTTTCAATGGATCATTATTTTATTATGAGATTTTTATCATTAATTACCTGTGTTATAAGAGCTGCATCTCCACACCCCCACCATTTTACCTTGTTTCAGTTTAGGCTGTGAACAGAAGACTCTTAAAATTTCATGTGATTTAGATTCACAAGCTTTGTCTCAGGCTATCTATGTCTCTTCAATTGCTTGTCTTCTATTTGTTGAATTAGCTATTGCATGTACTCTATGGTAACATTAGTTAAAAACTCTATTCACGATATCTGTAAAGATGTCTCTCTTCTTCTTGCTTGTCATCTAAACCTATATAATTTTTCAATGTAATTACACCTTAGTAGGGATGAGTTTAGAAATCCACTTCAACGATTTTACTCTTTGGATACCCATGTATCCAGAGAGTAAAGCATATATATATATGTGTGTGTGTGTGTGTGTGTAATTTTTTAATGTAATTACCAATTAGTAAGGCCGAGTCTAGGAATCTACTTTAGTAATTTTACCCTCTAGATACCCATGTTTCTTAATTTGAATGGACTCATAAATCGACCACTATGTATGACTCCGATTTATTTTATTTCTGATGAGTATGGCTCCTAATCTGAAATTGTCAAATTTTTTCTAAATTCTGAAAATCAATTTTGAGTGAATTTTACTAAAAACCTAATATTCAGAATATGGGAACACTTCTATATTTTGTTATTGCTTTTATTAATATTTCATTTATTCATAATTCCCTTTCATGTTAACATCAACAATTAAAGTCATAAGGTTATTTGATCATTGCCTTGGCTCATTCAAGAATTTAAATCTTTGTATCAGCTCATATCATTCAATGCCCAGACTGATATACATTGGCTGATATACGTGTGTGGGGTGTTGGCTAGGGAATAGAAAAGATCAACGAAAAATGGCTTTATTATCGGTACATACCGATACATATCAGTATCGATTGATACTTTGAAGCTTGGTCCTATCTATATGCGGTCAGCCCTGTGAATCCTAGTTCTCCACTCAATTCTTCAGGGGCAAACTCCTGTCAATCCTAATTCTTCATTTCTCTTCTCTCCAAGTCTATCAATTTTCATTTTCTCTTAGTTCCTTGGGCTTATGGTATTTTAATCCTTCTAGGGGATTATTTCAGGTCTCTGATGCACCTTGTCAAACCATCTCAAACAACATGCCTCAATTTTCGCTTTCATGCTGCGCCTAAACTTCCTATTTATATCCTGTCCTGTTACCCACACATCTACCTTAGCATAAGCATCTTAAACACAATATACTGTCTTCTTGTTGCTTCTTCGTAGCTTAGCAATCTACACCATAATATTAAGTAGCTCTTACCGCCTTACAAAAACTTTCCATTAATAGTGGACACTAGTCGGTTGCACAACATGTCACTCCTGTCTCCACTTCGCCCTCCTGCTGCATTGATCCTAAATTTGGGATGTCCTTCACAAACCCCACGTTTGGTTTTATTTTAGAGCCCAATCTTGAAATCTAATCATCTCACTAAATGGTTTTCTATTTTGACTGAATTTTTCTGTAATATTCATTCATAACTTGTGCAAACAAATAAGTACTCAAACCGGACCCTTGATTTTCCATTAGAGAACTCAGCCGTTTCACTACATCCAACTATCACACTAGCTACTGCCCCCCTTCATGTATGTTGTTTATTGTAATTATGTTGCATCTACGAGTTTTCCTATCATTTTAGACTAGACGATATAAATTTTATTGCAGATATCAAGCAATACAGTGTGTTAGCGAATCACATGGTGTTTGCGTATAAGACTTGTTCAAGTCCAATATGAGTTTTTCCGCAAAGGTCAGCCTATAAAATTCGTTATTTGACAACTTTTAGCACTATGTTTGTTCGGTTCTTGATCAATGGTGATCCACGTTGCAAAATTCAACATGCAGAGGTTGTTATCTTTTGTCTTTCACAATTGTCTTTATACAAAATTGTAGGATGAATTAGGGTTAGTGTCAGCAAGGAGGTAGGGAGACTTACTAGCTAATATATGACAACAGAATGATAATGCAATCCTTTACCCTCTTCCAGTATTACACATGACACCTCAATATGCCAATATTTCATAACACTCAATACTCTCCCCTCAAGCTGGTGTAGATATCTATCATACCCAGCTTGACAAGCATATCCCGGCGAAGGGTAGGTTCAACCGCCTTAGTGAATACATCAACAAGTTGCTCAGATGAAGAAACCTTGGGAATGTCGATAATCCTAGCTTGTAATTTTTCATGAAGGAAATGTATATCAACCTTAACATGCTTACTTCATTCATGGAGAGCAGAGTCGGAGGCAATACCAATGGCAACTTAGTTGTCAAAGTGAAGAGGCATAGGTATGGAAGACGGAGACCCCAATTCAGTGAGAAGATACCTAAGCCAGAGGAGTTCACGGGTGTCGTGGGCCAAATCACATCATGTTTCTTACTCTTCCAATCCTCCTCTTGTCAAAGCCCTAGCATAATCTACATCATGTCCAACATAGTTACCACGTCGGAATTCGGGAAAAAATTGGCAAGGCAAAGAAACTTGAAAAAAATTGGAAAGCATTTGGGAAAAAGTAATGGAAATATTAAATCTATTAAAACCTAAATATTCTTTTGACAAAAATGAAGATTTTTTTTTGGAAAAATCCGTAAAAAAAAGCGTTTAAACATAAAAATTGTGATTTTTTTTTTAATTTTTTAAATATGACTATTTTGAAAACAAAGCGTTTTAGACGTGTTTCCGATGTTTCATGAAGAAACACATTTTAAATGAATTTTTTTTCATAAAATCGGAGGTTTTGGTAACTATGATGTCCAACATCAAAATAGAATAGCCCTCAGAGAGGACTTAGTATATCTCAAAATACAATGAACAACAACATATGGATCCCGAGGAAAGTGCATAAACTGTGCGACAGTCGATATAGAAAAAGTGAGATCTAACTGGGTATTGGTGAGGTAAATGAGACATCCCACCTATCTCTGTTACGCAAACGGATCAAAAGTTCACCTGCATTAACATGAAGATGGTGTTTAAAGTCCATTGGAGATTTAGGTGATTTACATCCTAACATGCCAGTATTCCTTAATAGGTTCAATGCAAATTTCCTCAAAGATAGACATATCTCACAAGAAGAACGAACAACTTTTATGCCAAGAAGAATTTGAGGTTCCCCAAATCTTTAATCACAAAAATTTAGTATGTTCAACTGTCACATGAGATAAAATTACTGCCATCTTCAGTAATTACAATATCATCCACATGTTCCAAAAGGATAATTCGTAGGCCTCCCAAGCTAGTATGCACAAAACATGTGTGATCAGACTACGTCTAGTGAAGCCCATCGTCAGAACAACAAAGCCAATTATCTGGAACAAGGCAATAGGAGATTGTTTGAGACCATAGATAGACTTTAGGACATAGCACACCTTGCCACTATACTCCCCTTGCGGCCGAAAACTAGGAGGGAGCCCATTTAAACCTCCTTGTTAAGATGCCCATGGAGGAAAGCATTTTTAACATCCATTTGATATAAATGAAAATGGGCCACTAGAGAACTACGAACTCTCACAGATGTCAGCTTAGCAACCGGGGCAAACGTAGTAGTGCAATCAAGATCAATCATCTGAGTAAAATCTTTTGATATAATATAGTCTTATATTGTTCAACAGTCCTACCCTCTTTGTGTTCAATGGGGAATACCCGTTGGCATCCAACAATCGGCTTTTCAGGTGGAAGATCAACTAGTAACCTAAGGCAGATTTTGAAGAGCCTCAGAGATAGATCGAGGAATGTTAAATGTGGAGGCTGTAGCTAAAGCAGGTAAGAGTGAGATAATCTCTGATAAGAAACATAATGTGAAATGGGATGAGGAGTGACACAACTTCCTCTGGCCTTTATGAAGGGCAATAGGGAGAGAGGCCATCCTGAATAGGAGATGAATGTATTGTATAAGGCAAAGGAGAAGATGGTGCTGGTGTACTTGAAGGACCTGAGTCAGAGGATCCCAATAGCATAGATAGATGAGAGAAATGTCTGAACTGCCTACGACGAAGATAGAAATGCTTGTAAAGAGAATGATTCCATGAACCATACTGTTGCACATTAGACGCTGATGGATATGGGGAACCTATGTAGACATCAAAAAAGGAAGAGGAAGAACAACATGAATAACCTTATCAACAGAGGATTCAGTAGATGGAAACTATATGGAGGGCACAAAAGAATAATATGGAATGCCCTTAAAAGAGGAAACATCCATAGATGTGAAAAACCGCCTAGATTTTGGATCATAAAAATGGTAACTTTTAGACATGGCAAACAAATTTATCATCAAGCTTGTGTCACTGAGGATGCAAGTCTTACACAAAGAAGGTACAACAAAAATCTTGGGTTCGATTTCAAAAAGGGTAGAGCCAGGTTTTTGGATATGCAAAGGAGTTTGACTTTTTAAACTGCAACTTGGGGTACGATTCGTCAAATGAGTCGTAATTAGTAAATCCATGAGTAATGAAATTTGGGAAATATACATCACCCATAGTAGAGATCAAGCGATCTCCATGAGGTGTCTGTTCTGACACTCAACAAAACCATGATAAGTACCTGGAGGGGCTTGAGAAGGAATAACCTGAGATGCTCCTGAATCTCAGCAGTAAGCTCAGATTGAAGTGTATTTAGATAAAACACAACATTGGTACTAGTAGGAGGACCTCCAGAGGAGTCACCCCTAGCAGTAGTCTTAGTAGTAGTAGCAATATGGCTCGACGACGGTCATCTCCGTCACTAGTAGGAAAAACAGTATGAAAGGGGGGGAGAGATTGGTGGCAAGTATCTGTACTCGTAATTGCTCAAACTCTGGACGCAAACTCATGAGGAAACACTAGGTTTGCTGCTCGAGTCTAAGGACAACACTCTTAGGATCTTCACCATGGTATTATGAAGGAGACTCATACTGACTAAGTTCATCTTATCTCCGTTGTATGTAGTTCAAACATTGATTTATCGCCTTGCTCGGTTCGAGACATTTCACGATGCAATTGATAGATTCAAGTATAATTTTTAGTATGGGCATACATCTGTGTGAGAGCATCCTACAACTATGCCGCGGCATGAATAAATTATATATCGGTTCCTTCATTGAATTGAAAAGCCACCCCAAAACAATGGGATTATCAATTTCTCATTGCGCATGAGCAGTGTCAGCAGTAGGAGGGGAAGTAACATTCACCACGATGTGATACAGTTTTCCATGACTGCAAAATTAAAGTTTTACTGATTGGGCCCAACGAGGAAAAATTATTCCCATTCCATTTGGTACCAGTGATGCCATGAGAAGTGATTGAATCGGAAGATCCCCAGATTACACGGGATTTGGGTTTCATATTTGACAATGTGAAGAAACCAAGAAGAGAAAAAGATAGTGGGAAACACTTCCACATAAGGGAACCAACTTGAGAAGAGTAGGAAACAACTTCACTCGAGCAGCGAGAGATAAATAATGATGAAAAAGGTGTATCAGAATAACCAGGAAATGAAAGGGAAAAACCTGGAAAATCATCACAAAATTGATCATAGAATTTTCAAAACATCTCCAGAACATATCACTTCGAATCGACAAATATCTGGATGAAAAAGCTCTCAAATAATCATAAATAATGGCCTTAAAGAGCCAAGCGTTTTCGAAATCACATAGGAGGAAAAATCACTGGAATATGGGAAGGGGAGAAAAAACTCAACAAAATACACCCAAATCTGCACAAATGAATGTAAAACATATACCAAAATATTCCACAAGGATTTCAGATGCTAACCAAATCAGATTCGATGAGAGAAATGTGTCCTTGAATGTGGAGTGCCCAAAAATTGTGAACCCCCTTATTCACAAAGATCTCTTCGAATTTTCAAAATGACTCACCAAAACAGCATAAAGTCTTCACAAAAGAAGATCATAGTCAAAAATGATCCACATGGTGGTAAGCTTGTGGTCAGCCAAGGTAAAAAGCAAGTTTGATTTGCTGTCAGTAGACGATGATGACACCATAGGGTGAGAGGTCTGGTTTCGGAGGCTCTCAACAAGCGTTTAGGCTTTAATGATGACGATGATGATGCTGAAGTGATGAAGTTAAGAATTAGGGTCAGGGTAAAGATCTTAGGATTAGAAAGCCTTACTAGCTAATATATGACAAAAGAATGATCATATCAACCTTTACAATTCACACAACCAATATACACGTGACACCCAATATACCAATATTATATAACACTCAATAATTATGGAAAGTCTTAATTTAAGAATTTTCGACAATAAGCTTTCCAATCCATGGTGCCTTAGATCTAACTTAATTTGGCAACCAAATAGGGAAGCAATAAGAGGTTTCCTTTTACAATCTCTCTTTGTATCGTCATTGAAAAATGGTGCATATATATATATATATATATATATAAGGGACTGCTGGATTTATTGCCTCCTAGTCCTAACAAAGGTTGGAAAAAGCTAATCATGTATGAATGTGGCCAAGGGAATCCACACAAGGCTAGAGTGCATGGATTATCCTCTAATTGCGATATTTCCATATTTCTGAACTTCTTTACCCCTCTAAAAGATATTCCACTATTGTAAAGCTGAAGGAAGAAATGACCTTCAATTAAGTCAGTTGTGGATGTTGATCAAATGGTGGAGAGGAAGCCCATCTTCAAGAATGAAACCAGTTGGATAGCCCATAGTCTTTGTACCTGCTTATTCTCCCAAATATATTTATCTCTATGTTGTAGTATTTATTTTGTGCATTTAAATAGTTAAGGTAAATATAATTGTGAAAATAAGATGTTCATTCCACCATTTCTAATCTTTGGATCTTGGTTAACAACTACAATTGGGTAAATTATACGGTTGTCAAGGCGACGCTATAGCCTCGCCATGACGAATAGCGATAGAAAACGCCATATACAACTAAATAACGAGGATAGCTAAACAACAACATCAGAGCGTTGCCATGGTGGGATAGCGCTATGACATCGCTATGCACGCTATTTAATATTTTTGAATTATAGCTTATAATAAGCCAAGTTGCTGATCTATTGGCAAAGTGTGATGGTGTTGAGCTATACACATAAATATAATTTTGGTATACAATTTATTCTTTGTCGTAGAGTACATCTTCGTTGTAAGTATTTATTTATCTTTTTTTTTGTGAAGCTCTTTTGTGCCTTCTATGTTGTTCCTTCTTTGTACTTTTAGAAATAATCTTTCCTTGAAAACGTTCATTGTATCAAGAAGTATCTGCCTACTATGTGGTACTTGGAAATTTGTTAATGTTAAATTTGTAGTTTGGAAATTTATGAGAACTTGTGATTGCTCGTAGGGGTCTTGATACTTGCTTTGAACTCTTCAATAAGCATAGAATTGTGTTTTCTGGTGGTTTATATATTGTTCATTGCACCACAGGGAAACAAGAAAAGCACAAAAATTTATTAAAGATTCTTTGCCCATCTATTTCACATTTTTCGTCCATCATATGCCATGGAAGGTTTTTTTTTTTGATCAATCATATTCATTTTCAATTGTAAATTTATTCAAAGCAAAGTTATCTTTCTTTTTGGTCAAATTGTAGATTTGGAGCAAGATATCAAATTTTCCTTTTCTAGGTTTGTGATTTTTCTATGTTTGGCTTTGTAGTTCATCTTCTTGCATCACCTAGTGTGTGCTTTGGTCATGTGATTCTTTGTATCTTTTTTGCATCTCTTTATTGGAATTACAGTGGGTGCTCTAAGGAGGAACATGATTGTCCAACATGATATTTTAGTATATAGGTCTGATACTTAGGTTCGACTTGGCACAATGGTTTGAAATCACTTAAGCCTTACTCGTGGCAGACTAACCAACAGTGTTACCTAGGCACTTCTACCTTTGGGATTTTTGCCGTGCAGATACTTGGAGGCACATGGACTCGTGCCGAAACTTGGTGGCACTTGGAATCGTGCTGAAACTTGGTGGCACTTGGACACTCCTCAACATAACACAATACTTCTAGACATGTATGAAAATACTACATAATACCATCAAAATGTTCCTAGTTTTGACACAATAAAATGAACCGTCATTTTATTAAAAAAAATTGTGTAAAGTTTAGTAACTTATAAAATAAAAAGCTTGGGTCCTTGACTCTGTTGTCAAAAGTTGCACCTAGGCCTTGCCTAGGCCCCGGCTTAGGGCATCCCTAGCGCCTAATCGGCGATCGCTTTAGGCGCTAATGTAAAACTCACTTGCTTCTTGTTTCAAAGTGGGCATTTTCCACATAAAAGCAATCAAAGCGGTGCTTTTGGGCAACTTATAAATATAATTTTTTTAAAATAATTAAGAGCTTATATAACTTGCAAAATTATTAAATTATATAAGTGATACAAGCTCTATAACTTATAATTTTATAAGTGTGCATGCTTTTTGTAAGAAATTTAACATTTAAAATGAGTATTAAGTTTATTTCCTAGGAACCAAAATGATTAGTTAGATCTATTTTTGCATCTTCTCTCGATTTTTCATCTCTACCAGGGTCCCTAAATCTCATTTGCATTGTTGTTCATTCATTGAAGAAAAAGAAGGCAATACTTGGTCTCTTTCTTTCTCTCTCTCTCTCTCATATTGTTGCCTAGGGGTTATACCAAAGAAAAGACAAGAGTGGTCTGTGAATTAAGGGACACTGTTTAGCAAAATATCTTGCAAGTAAATTCTTTCAACTGAAAAATATAATAGAGAATATTTGGGACAAGTAGCATACATTTTCATTAACTCGTGGGACTCTAGTCATTTTACCCAAGCAATGATCGGTGCACTTTTGTTCACTTAACGTGGTCCAGTGCTACACACTGAAATTGTTTGTTTGTAAATTATACGATATTGGTCAAAATCGCATACCACTGGAGTAGTCAACGACTCTTCGGATTGTAGACTCAAGAAGTTGCCTATAAGGTGCATAGGCATTTGATCAATTGTGGTACATTTGTTATCAAATTAAGTGTTCAATAGGCATGCCAACATATAAATGAGACTCAGCCCAAAGTTCATTTCTCTAACCATTTGATCTTTTGATCAAACAGTAAAAATTATTTGAATCATCTAACCTAAATTTGGATAAGAGTACAATATATCATTTCATTATATTTCCTTATTGACGTTATATGTTATTTTCCTTTCCCATAGTTCAGGTTAATCCTTTGTATGGTAGTCTTTATGGTACAATCAATCATGTGCTATAACATTTATATAAAAATCAATCATGATTTTTTCTTGATGCCTATGCCCCGCTTAGGACGCAAGGGGTTCACCGCCTCGAACCTGCCTAACGCTTTGACAACATTGGTCCTTGAAAACGATTTGTCTAATATAGTATACATTTAGTTAGGTTCATTATCTTTTTATTACATATCTCAATTAGCTCTCTAAGATTTCTTTTCAATTTTTTATTTTTTTATATACATTCTATTTTTTATTTCATTTTTTTTTCTTAAGGCCATGCTGCCGTATTGTAATATTTAGAAATTGGCGTGCCAAAACATCCATGGCACCTTGACACTTGGCACCCATCCCACATGTCTAGGTAACACAGCCGGCCAAGCACTACGGGTCAATTCGTCCCAACCTACTACCACCTTACCTCTACCTATAAAAAATCTCTTTCAAAGTTTCAATTGAAGTGGAACTCATCAATCACCAAACTCCACCTGTCTGTCTCCACTTTATCCACCATATGTTGATCCCTCTTGAGCTATCGTCCTTACACCCAGTCTTGTTGTCTGGTGGAGCTCAGATATCGAAATCTACGAGATTGTGGCGCTAAGGTCGTGTATGGTGAAGCTCATATATCGAAAACAATAGAATAAATTTCTGCTCTTTCTTCAACATATGTCCTTAGCATGGCTGCTTGATCTTGGCCCTAAAATCGTGACTGTGCTTGATCATGGCCACCCAATTGTGCCAATTCAACCACAATGAGTTGACAATAATCAGTTGATTGTGATTAGTGGTGGCAACAGGCCTGATTTGGGTTGGGCCGAGGTGAGCTTGAGAGGGGAGTGGTGGGATTGGTTACAGCTAGCGATCAACTTTATTTATTTAATATATACTATTACATGTTATATGTATAAGTATTATGTGTTATAATAAATACACCAAAAGATTATTGAAGAAAATAAATATTACAGAGAAAACAAGTCTTACAAATAGTAAGCTACTTTGGGACAAAAATACCCCTGGAACTCACTTCTCCTTTTGCTGAACTCTCTCTCTCTCTCTCTCTCTCTCTCTCTCTTTTCCCTCTTTGTGTATTGAAACAAGCAAGAGCTTTAATGGTGGGGGTAGGAGGTTACATAGTTGAACACAAGATGATGGTTACATATTTCACGTTCGTAGTTGATGGCAACTCAAACATGGGGAAATCATTGATCTTATCAAGGTTCAACGTGCATCAAGTTTGTCTCGTATTCAAAGGACTGATTTAAATCATTCCTTGTGGAGCATTAGGATTAGGATTCAGGGAGATGACGCTTTGTTCTTCTTAAGGTTAAAGCTAGGGTTTGATTGTTGGAGAGTGATGATGATACATGTGTGATGGAAATTTATGTCTTGAAACAGGATGACAAAGGCCATGTATGATATTTTATTGAAGAGCTTGGGGAGAAGACGACTAGAAGAGAGTTTAAGAGGAATTTTGTGTATAACCGAGGATGTTGACAGTGAAGTGGTATTAGGTGCTTAGGTCCAAACATCAGTTTCGATGTTCTGGTCATCTTTATTGTACGCATATCACACTTGGCCTCTGATCCAAGATGTCCTAGTGATCGGCCAATGTGTATATGGACATGGACGAGATATAATGTCGATGAAGGATCCACCCTTACTTTTTGCACATTTATTGAGAACCATTTCTTTTATTACATTACCCGTCCATTTGCGAGATTTTAATGAGAAAACCAAAATAGTCCGATAACATGCTGCTCAGATTGAATCCCATTTACACAATGATCTCCCACATGGCCACCAAATGTTGATCATGTGTGCCATATCTATTATATAGACAACCCAAGCACCAACAATGATGCTTGGCTTTGAGCATCTAATGCCAACTGCTTTCTGATTTGATCTAAGAGTATCATATAGGTTACAAGTGATTCCACTTTGAATACGAGATCTGGTTTTGGCCCTAAACCAAGAAATCTCTAAGAAGGCTAGGAGGATTTAATTTGGTGTGGTTTGATTAAGGATCACAACATCAAGCCACCAAATACTTCTGCAAGTGTCCAATCATGGGAACATCAAAGGTTGACCTCAGTCAGATAGGCTAAAAAGCACTCTTTAAAAAGATTATTTGTCAAATATATCACTTATATTACTGAGGGCTTTTAAATAAACTTTACAATTCTAAAAAGAAATCCTAATCTATTTCGACTTTCTAATTTAATAGTTAATCCATCATTGTTGTCATCATCATCATCATCACAACCTTATCCCATCTTTGTTGCAACTCGTCGCTAGCAGGCAACGCCGCAAAACGTGTGTTCATAATAGGTCTCGTCATAGGGATTTAGCAGGATCTTTTACGGCTGCGCGCTCGTGTGTACCTGGAACTCAAACTTGGCATGGTGAAGCTTGAGAGGCCAAAATTATTGGCCCAAACTCAGCCTGATAAAGTGCGCTTCCCAGTGTTGCCTAGGCACTTCGACTCTTGGGATTTTTGCCATGCCAACACTTGGTGGCACTTGGACACTCCACAACACCACAACTACTTCTAGACATGTATGAAAATACCATCAAAATGTTCCTCATTTTGACACAATAAAATGAACCGTTGTTTTGTAAAGTTTGAGTCCTTGAAAATGATTTGTATAATATAGTATACTTTTTGTTGGTTATTGACATACATTATATATCTTTTCATTACATATCTCAATTGGCACTCTAAGATTTCCCTTCAATTTTGTTTTATTTTTATTTTATTTTTCCTAAGGCCGTGCTGCCATATTGGAATCTTTAGAAATTGGCGTACCAAACATCTATGACACCTTGACACTTAGCACCTGTGCCACTTCTAGGTAACATTGGTGCTTCTCTACAATTAAATCGCCACTTGTTATGCAGAAGAATCACAAATCTGCATAGTCTCGGTCTCTATTTTTTCCACTAATTACCCAATGTGGCCTAATTGTGCAACCATTGGCCTTGAGGACCCATCGCGATGATGGATTAAAATATGAAGTCGTCACCCGGAGCTTTTGGTGTTCCGGGAAACCAAAATCAAATATAAAAAACACTGAAGTGTTGGATTTGACTCCGATCACTGGTCTATGCCAAAGGCTCTAGGTAAGGACTTTGGTTACTGATTAGGAAGGTGTTAGGCACCTAACCGGCCCACTCATAAGTGGTGTCTACTATGGCCAAAGTATATAAAAAAAGAGAGGTGGGCGGCACTTTCCCTTGCCCGAAGACACGTGGACCCGTATTAAGCTTTCTGCACTATCCGAATTTCAGCAGCGTAATGACTTAAATCATAGGGTAAGAGAAAAGCCTAAAATGAAAAAAGGGAAATAGAGGATGAAGGAAGAGGAAGAGAGGCGAAGATGAAATGTCGGGCCTTTGTAGCACCAGCATCGGATCTCCGCGTATGACTATTCCGGCAAGCTTCCGATTGTAAGTATGGGTAATGGAATCTTAGGATTTGAACTAAGGTTGGGAGATGGAAAGCTTGGAGGTATGAAGATATGAGATGGATTGGCTGGGTTTCACCTTGTTAAAGTTAGTGTGTCCTAAATGAGGGGGTGAGGGTCTCTATTTATAGAGAAAGGAGTGATTAAGGGGCTCCTAATTGAATTTTAGTCCTAATGAATGGTTAGGGTTTAAGGTAATAGGTTTATCTAAAGATTCGGGGATTTCGAGGGCTTGGAGAGGATGAAGATGAGTTTTAATGGTGGATGATGGGGGAATCACTGAAAGGGTAAAAAGGTGGATCTAATGACTTTTGGGGGTACAAAGGTAGTTTAGAACCTATCATTAAAATCTGGGATGGTCCACAAGTCAAAGAACAACAATGAGAATCTTGAACTTTCGGATTTGCAGGTTTTAACTCGTGCGTGGATACTATGCACACATGCCTTAAAGCCCCAAAATGTAATCGAGAAGTTAAGGGCCCAAGCCGAGAGCTATTTCTGGAAAAAATCAGAATTTAGTCATGTGGTTATACTATGCACACATGGGTTAATTTGAGCAAAAAAGTAAAAAAGCTTGACTTGTGGGCCTAGGAAAGTTCAGGATGGGTTCTAAGGGGTTCTCTGGGTGATGCGGGATGCTTTCAGAAGCTTGAAAGCGCGTTCTTATCGAAGAGTAGGTCGATCATATGTTGGGCCTGATTTGGGTATCTACACTAATGGACCAAGGAATTCACACATATCAAACTTTTTTCCCATTAGTTCAATGCTTTTTGCCATTGTTTATTATATAGAAGGATGTAAACTGCTAAAACTCATGACAAAGAAAAGATTCGTTGATTTCTAAACTGAGCAAGCCAATTCATAATATAAATAAATATAATGTGCAATACGAAAAGAAGTATAATCCAGAATTGGAATGTCAACAGAAAAAAATAGGATGCTGAGTTCAGAACATACGCCCTCGAGTTTCTGAACGAGAATAGTAAGTTCATCCGAATGATCCCAAAGTTTTGAGCCTCCTGGAAGACTACTACTAAAGTTCCCTTCCCTCTCACTGCATGCAGTATGTTCCCACATAACTTGACAGTTTGCTGCACTTGTGTTGGATGATTGTGGTCTACCTGTACCCTGAGAAATGGTTGTTCTTCTGGTTAATGCTTCAGTGAAAACTAATGTGCAATCAGCGGCAGCCGCTGCAAGGCGGGTCGGCAATTCGTATCCATCCTGCACAGTGCTACAAGTCCAAAGCATTTATCAGCATTAGCCCTAAAAAGTGCATATATATAACTATTGCGCAAAAATTGGTTATAAGAAATGTTTTATTTAACACATTTTGGATACAAATGCATGTTGCCAAATTTTTGTAACTGGTAATACATATTACCACGATTGCCTTCTCAGAAACTTTATAAGAATGTGGACTACTACTAATGATACAGAGATAATAGGATTTAGCATACAAATATGACTGTCTATTGGATGCAGCGCCATGAGCATCATCCAACACAACAATTATCAACAGAACAATGTTGAATTAAGGTATATAAATTAAATTTCACTGGCTGTTCTTCCTATATTCCAACTCTTAGAACAGGCTTGTCTAGACTCTTCACGAGCCATGTTGGGTTAACTTTAATTTCAATGGTTGTACAAAGGCGACCCTACGCTAAACCTGTCAATGGGCCAGGCCGAGCTATTGGCCCACCATGTTGACCACAGTTTGGGTCAAGGTTTGGCTTCCATATTCGGCCTGTTGGATCAGGCCAGGTCCTACAGATCAGGTCTGATAGATAAACAAGGCCGGGCTCAAGCCCAAGGGTCAAAACTCATAGAGGTATAATAACTAATAAATACACTATTAAAGGGTGGAGACGGAGAGCTCGTCCATTTATCTCAGAACAGAACTACCATTAATATTAAACATAAGCAAATCACTAAAAACAATAATGGCAATTTACCTAATTAAAACACACACATGCATGTGAGAATGCACATGTACGCATGAAGGTACACACATGTCAAATAACAGGCTGGACCGAGCTTCAAGCTATTAAACCCTAGTCCTAGCCCTAATTTTGACAGGCCTTTTTTTAGGGCCCTAGCCCAGCCATAGGACATGAATTTTAGGACCTAACCCTACTTTTCTAGGGCCTATTGACAAGCTTAAGCAAGTATGATAAAGTGTCCATGATCATGCAGGGACAACCAAGCAGTCATGATCAAGCAGCATTAATTGGGAAACCACTATTGAAAGTCCAACAACAATTTATAATGTACTTCTACTTGCATGTACACCTCGACTTGATCCCACTATCAGATCTTACAGAGACTCAATGATAGCGGGTTTTAACAACCAGCCTCCTTCAAACAGGAAAAGAAACTCAGGCATGACGTTGCATTAAAACCGGCCTAATCTCTCTCTATGTGGTTTCCCTAATTTCAGAGAATTTGTTTTCTATGCACATTGTAGATGTTAAAATACATTACACCCATCTTAATATTGAATTTTATATAAAATTCTGTTTAAAGCCCAATGAGAGGGTGATATTGTCAATCCACATAATGGCTGTAAGAGTCTGTCACAGAAGTCGCCGACTTTTCCAAAAGGTGGAAAAAGTCGAACCTGTGGTCACGACGACCACATCGGCGATTAATTGGCTAAGTTACCCACTTTGCCGATAAATTGACGACTTTTGTGACCCTGATATATATATATATATAACCCTTAAGTTAAAACACTTAGTGTTGCTCCATTCTTTCCTGCCTCTCGACTCTCTCCAGATCAACGACCAAGCATGACTTTTGGGACGATGTGGTGAGCAATCTCTAGTTCGAGACTCATATTTGGGTAACACGACGCTGTTGTATTTGTATTGAGCGGCTTTGGGAAGCCTTGTGGTCTTTCTTGCTGAATGCTATATTCCAACCATCTTTGTAGCATATAGTGAACATTACATGAGAATTTGAAAGAACAGATAAATAAATATTTACTTGGTACATTTGTCCCCAGAGTCAATCTTTGACAAGGAGCTAGTGTTCTCTGTGTGTGCGTAAGTGGGAAAATAATAATTTAACTTCAAAGAAAACAATTTTTATTTCCTTATTTTAAAAGTTTATTTAGCATTCTTAACCGAGCAGGTGAGGCTCTCATCGTTCTAAGTACAAGAGGGCTTATTCATCAATCTCATTAACATTATTGTTTTCCTTGGCATCACGAACATCTACTTGTGTAATGGCTTAAACCTGACCTGAGGTGTTGGATTTTTGATTGACATCCCCTTGCTGCATCTGGATTGAAGCTGAAGGGGATTGGTTGGCATTGCCTGGGGCTGTGCAGTCTTTAATCATGTGGCCTGCTTGGCCACATTAGACACAAACTCCTAGCAACTTCCTGCATGGTTGCTGACTATGCATCTTCCCGCAATGCCGACATGCACCTGCTGAAGACTGCGGTTGTCGTGCATTCACCGAATTCTCCTTCTTGAACTTCCTGTCGTTATGGGGGTTCCTACTGTCTGAATAGGAGTTTCGCGCAGGTGACTTGGATCTCCCACGCTGCTCCTTTCTCCTCTGAAAATCTTCACAATCCTCTTCTATCAATCAGGCCTACTCCTCCGCCCTCGAGAAGGTATCAAGGTCCAGTGCAATCAACTTCCCTGGAATAGAAGGCTTATTCCTCTAATAAACTTCTTGGCTCGAGCAATATCTTCCTGTGGTTGATCCAAAAAACGCCTCCAATTCCACAAAATTGGCCTGGTATTGGGCCACCGTCTTGCCACCTTGAATGAGATTTAGAAACTCAAATCTGTTTCTGATCTTTAATGCGGCCTGGGAAATATTTATCGTAGAAGAGTTTTGTGAACTCTTCCCAAGAAAAGCTGTCATTGGACCCATTATGAGTTCTCTTATTCAATTTCCCCCAACATGAGCTTCTTTGCGAAATAGGAAGGTAGCAAGGGCCGCCTTCAGATTATCAGGGCACTTCATCACCTCCAAAGTTTGAACCAAGATTCAGCAACGATATGGTCGAGTGCACCCTCAAACATGGGTGGGTGCAGTCGCTTAATCCTTTCCACATCGGAAGGATGTTCATTGGTACTTTCCATCCTTTACTAGAATGGTTATCTCTAGTGTTACTGACGGGGACGCCGACACTGTGGACATCGGCTATGGATCATATCGCGTGTACCGATGTCGGAAGAAATGGAACGAGAACCAGAACTAGGCCTAAAGGAGTACAAACTCCCAAAGTCGCTCGAGCGACTTCACTTCCCGCTCGAGCGAGAATGTTTCAGAAATAAGGCCAAACTTTCAGCCAAAAGTCGCTCGAGCGACTTTGGTTATCGCTCGAGCGAGACATCGAAGAGCGTACAAAATTTTCTCTAGAACAAGTCGCTCGAGCGAGCATTGGTTGTCGCTCGAGCAAGCCACGTCATACATTGACGTTTTTAGTAAGGTAGGTACGGCGGTGTGGCGAGGTCATGGCGAAGAGGCTTGCCATGCCATGGCGAGGCCATTTACAATTTTTTAAAAAGAATTTTAATAATTTTATTTTTATTTATAAATCATTAATATTTATTTTTTATTTAGTTTTTTGCTATTTTTTAATTCACATATTTTTTCTAGTGGATGAAAAAAATTCAACTAATTAATCAGGCATAAACAAATATCAATAAATAGAGAGCAAATATTAATTATGAAATATGAAACCTCACTAAATTCGTAAATCGCAACATGTACAAGTATATTAAAATATAAATATGATATAGAAAGATTGGAAGATATGAAATATTTAATAACACGCCACATACCGTGGTGTTGCCATTATTCAATTCGTGATAGAGGATGCAAGAGAAGAAAGGGAGGCAAGAGAGAGAAAAAAAATTGCGTACCTTTTTTCGCTGGGGGTCCGAGAGAAATGCGAGAGAGAAATGACAAGATGAGCTGCGAGAGCTGAGGAGTTGCAAGAGCTGTCCAAACCCTAGATTCTCCTTTTATATATAAAACTATAAATTATAACTTATAATTACTGATAAGTTATATATATAACTTATAATATATAGCTTATAAGTATTATAACTTATTAAAATATAAATTATATATATAACTTTATATTTTGCGAATATGGCGACGCCATGGGGCCATATCGCAATGGCGTCGCCATTTTAACAGTTTCTCCATATCTGTGCATACGGCGAAATCTGTTGCCATTCACCACGGTGGCGCCTTGACTACCATGCTTTTTAGTCCTTTTTCCTAGGTATCTTCTGATTCGTATCTAAGCATTTTAGTGTAGTTTCATAAATTTTCTGTTTTGAGGCCTCTTATATAAGGTCATTAAAAAAAATTGTAAAATTAATTATTGATGAATGAAAGAGCTATTTGTTTTCGACTTGAGATGAACTATGTTGCAGAGTGAATCTTCTTTCCCGTGAAGGGTTTGGTGTGAAGCCAAGGGTACAAAGCCCACAATTTCCTAACTCCCATCTTTTACTCTTTGTTTATCTACTCTCTAATTTATTTACCGATCCCATAAAACCGATTTCAATCATTACTCTTTGAATATCCCGAAAACCCTAAACCCTTAACCCTAAGATTTCGTCCGAGCCATTAACCGATATGATTCACCAAACTCTTGAGAGATCTGGTGATTCCACATTTGATCGAAGAACGACGCCTTAATCTGGAAGTAGCTAGAATTTTATCTCTAGGATCGCCTCTTCCGCGAATCTAACGAGACTTGCGCATCGGATTGGATCTTAGTTGAATCTCGCATGATCAATCAATTTGAAATCTACGAAACCCTAAGGTATCGCATAAATTTGAGATTATGTTTGATTTGATCAGTTTAATTTCGGCAAACCATCATTTCATCTTCGTCCACGTGTCTTAGGGTTGTTGTCCCACGTCAGTTTTGATATCAAAGCCTAGGATCTAGGTTAGGGCATATTCGCATAACATTTTAATTTTATTGCATTTTATTTCATTTGCGTTCATTAGTGTGCACGTCTAGTGTTTGTAAACGTCCTCATTCTTTGTTGGTTCATAGTTGCATGTCACCATGGACACATGTTATTAAGCCATGATCACCATGGACATGAGTGAGGTTGTTGATGCTCTTAGGGGGGGCATCCGAGCTGATTTGTGTGGGATCCATGATAGAATGTCTGCCATGGAGCAAGCCCAAACAATCCTTGAGGCTTCCAATGGTAGGTTGCTTGATTGAGTCAATCGGTTAGAAGGGGTTGGTGAGCACCTTGATCAACGCCGTGAGCATGATGGTCCACACTTTGAACGTGGTGGTCATCAGAACGATCAGAATCGGAACCATAGGGTAGATCATCATGGAGATGACTACGACCCAGATGGAACTCCTTAAGAATACTCGAGTTGAGTTTCCAACCTACGATGGAAGAATGGATCGTAAAGTCTTCCTCGATTGGGTCTCTGATATGGACCACCACTTTGAGTGGTATGGTATGAGTGACGAGCGATGTGTTAGGCTCACCAAAATGAAACTCATCGGCCAAGCCCGACTCTTTTGGGACAACGCCGAGCACATGAGAGCGAATGCGGGTCGTCCCCCTATTATCCGTTGGGTGGACATGAAAGAACGACTTACAGATAGGTACGTTCCTTTATCATACTACCATCGCTTACTTGATCAATGGCAAAATCTACGCCAATGTAGTATGCCCGTGACCAAATACATTGACAAATTTGAAGAATTCATGGTGAGAGTCAAAGTATTGGAAGATCATCAAGTCACACTCTCTAGGTTCCGTGCCGGGTTACGATTGGAATTGCAAAATGAGTTGATCTCCCACCCCGTTGAGACTTTTGACCAGTGTTACGCTGTAGTACAAGACCTTGAGTGATACTTGAAAGCGACGGTGGTGAGGCGATTTGAATCACAAACTAGTGGTTATCGTATCAGTGAGGGAAGGTCTAGTGCTGGAACACCTTCCAAACCTACACAACCCACTCCTACCAATGTGAGGTTTGACAAGGGAAAAGGTGTGGTTGGAGAATCCTCGAGGGGTGGCTCTCAAATCAAGTACTATAAATGTCAAGGGTTGGGACACATTGCCGCCCAATTCCCTACAAGAGATCCGCAAAGGAATCTCTTCACTAAGGGAGAGGGAGATGAGGATGATGGAAATGTTGAGGAAGAAGTCTTCGAGCTGGATGTCACACCTAGTGATGAGGAAGGTGATGATAGTGGCCGTGCTTTAGTTGTGATGTGTGCCCTTGCACAACCTCAACGGGATGAAAAAAAGGATTGGCGTAGGGAGAACATCTTCCACTCCTTCGCCAAATGTGAAGAGGAGTTGTAGGGTTATTGTGTATAGTGGGAGTTGCACCAATGTGGTGTCGAAACACACCATCACCCGCTTAGTGCTTACACTTGAAGCTCACTTGAGACCATACAAAGTCGCATGGGTTGACTCTTCATTCATTCCTGTGCCACAAAGGTGTTGTGTGCAGATTCAGTTGGCCTCTTATTCGGACATCTTGTAGTGCAATGTGGTGCCGATGGATGTGGGCCACATCATTTTGGGAAGGCCGTGGCTCTATGACATGGACGTGATCCTTCTCGGTCGATCTAACGTATGCACGTTCATGTATAAGGGCAAGAAGATCACTTTAAACCCCTTGCCTCCCAAAACACAATCGACCAATAAAGTAGAGAAGAAGGGCGGTCAATTTAAGATCATCAACATTGTGAGCCCTTTAGAGTTTGAAAGAGCGTCTGTGGATGAGAACGTGGTGTACATTGTCATCACCATCGAGCGTGCTCTTGAGTCTATGGGCCAACACCCTAAGGAGGTTGAGCTAATTTTGAAAGACTTTGCAGATGTCTTCCCAGAAGACTTACCCAATGAGCTCCCTCCAATGCGTGACATTCAACACGCCATAGACTTAGTTCCCGGATCAACTCTACTGAACTTGGCCCATTATGAATTGAATCGAGTTGCACATGCCGAGCTAACGCGACAAGTCGATGAGCTCCTTTGGAAGGGGTTCATCCAAGAGAGCTTGAGCCCTTGTGCAGTACTCGCACTACTCACACCCAAGAAGGATGGTACTTGGCGAATGTGTGTGGATAGTCGGACCATCAACAAGATTATAGTCAAGTATCAGTTTCCTATACTGAGGCTTGATGACATGTTGGATATTATGGTTGGTGCCACTATCTTCTCCAAGATAGACCTCAAAAGTGGGTACCATTAGGTCTGTATCCGCCTTGATGATGAGTGAAAAACCACCTTTAAGACTAAGAATGGTCTTTATGAGTAAACGGTCATGCCTTTTGGGCTTTCTAATGCCCCGAACACTTTCATGAGGCTCATGACCCAAGTGTTGAGGCTGTTCCTAGGCAAATTCCTTGTTGTGGATTTTGATGACATCTTGATTTATAGTCATGACAAGGAGCAACACCTGATCCACCTTGGGTTGGTTTGCGAGACCTTGAGGGGAGAAGAATTGTATTTGAATTTCAAGAAGTGCACATTCATGCAACGATCCATTGTCTTCTTGGGATTCATTGTCTCAGCTGATGGAATGGTCGTGGATCCCGAAAAGGTTAAGGCTATTGTGGAGTGGCCCGAACCTAAGAATATTCATGATGTCCGTAGCTTCCATGACTTGAATACTTTCTATCGTCGCTTCGTTCGAAGCTTTAGCACCATCATGGCCCCAATCACCGATTGCCTGAAAAAAGGGTATTTTCGATGGAGCAGAGCCGCGACGAAGGCTTTTGCCGAGATCAAAGAGAGAATGAGCAGTGCACCCGTCATGCGCTTACCAGATTTTTCCAAAGTCTTTGAAGTTGTGTGTGATGCGTCGGGTGCAAGTATAGGAGGAGTGCTTAGCCAAGAGGGCCGCCTAGTAGCCTACTTTAGCGAAAAACTTAACGAGGCGAAGCAGAAATACCCCATCTATGATAAGGAGTTCTATGCAGTCGTTCGATCCTTATGGTATTGGAAATATTACCTTAGACCGCAAGAGTTCATGCTATTCTCTGATCACGAAGCCTTGCTCTTCCTAGCCTCCCAAAAGAAGCTAAATATGAGGCATGCGAAATGGGTTGAATACCTCCAATGGTTCACCTTCATGCTGAAGCACAAAGCCGGTGTTGAAAACAAACCCGTTGATGCGCTTAGTCGTCGGGTTGCGACTTTGCAAACAATGAGCACTGAGGTTGTCGGGTTCGAACGGTTGAGGGAAGAGTATCTTGAGTGCCCAGATTCGGGATGAAGTACAATGCTCTCCTTGGTAACCCGACCAACACTAACTCCAACGATGCCCTACCAGACGGGTATTTGTTCAAAGGAAATCGCCAATGCATCCCTCGCACTTCATTGCATGACTTCCTTATTTGAGAGGTTAATGCTGGAGGAATTGCCAGACATTTTGGGCGTAACAAGACCATTGCGCTCGTAGAAGATAGGTTTTATTGGCCTAGCCTAATGAGAGATGTTTCTCGGGTTGTGAAACAATGTCGTACATGCCAAGTGTCCAAACAGAGCAAACAAAATACTGGTCTGTACACCCCTTTGCCCTGCCCTACAAACCGTAGGAAGACATCTCAATGGATTTTGTGCTCAGACTCCCTAAGACTCCGCGAAAATACAATTCCATTTTTGTGGTAGTGGACCGCTTCTTCAAAATGACTCACTTTATACCATGCTCTAAAACCTTCGATGCCGCTCATATTGCAAAATTGTTTTTTGAGGAGGTTATGCATATCCATGGGTTGCCCAAGACCATCGTGTTAGGTAGGGACGTCAAGTTCACTAGTTATTTTGGAAGACCCCGTGACACATGATGGGTACCATGTTGCAGTTCTCTTCGGCCTAACACCCTCAAACCGATGGCCAAACTGAAGTCACCAATAGAAGCCTAGGCAATTGTCTTCGTAGTCCTGTCGGTGATCACATTAGGACTTGGGATTCTCTCTTGCTAGTGGTCGAAATCGCTTATAACAATTCAGTCAATAGGTCCATAGGCACGAGTCCATTTGAGGTCGTGCATGGTCATAGGCCTAGAACAACCTTAGATTTAATCCCCATGTTTGCATCACATCGAGTGTCTGAGTTCGCAGATGCATTCGCACAACATATTCATAATTTGCATGCCGAAATTAGACAAAATATAAATTCAAGCAATGATCAATACAAATTATCGGCGGATGCACATAAGCGCTTGAAGGAATTCCAAATCGGCGATCATGTGATGGTTCGGATTAGGCCCGAGCAATTCCCATTGGGAGTTGCGAAGAAACTCCAAGCCTGCGGCGTTGGGCCTTTTAAAATTGTGACAAAGAGTGGTTCTAATGCTTATGTTCTCGAGCTTCCTCTAGATAGAGGGATTAATTCAACGTTCAATGTGGAAGACCTAGTACCTTCTCTAGGTTCAATCCCACCTCATTGCAACCCTTTCCAAACGCCCCCTAGTCCTGATCCCAGCCCCACCTTGCAACCAATACCCCTTCTTTCTCTAAGAAGACAGAGAAAAGAGGTAATCAAGGAAAATTTGGATGATCTTGTGGTATCCACCCATGGTGGGGGATTTCAAAAGTATTTAGTGAAGTGGATGAGTAAGCCAAAGTCTGAAAACACATGTATCAATGAAGACGAGGTCCGACGCCTGAACCCCGACATGCTAGATCACTACCATGCCTCCACTTCATTGGTGATGAAATCTGTTTGGTCCGAGGGAATTGACGGGGATGCCGACATTGTAGACATCGACTATGGATCATATTGCGTGTACCGACATCGGAAGAAACGGAATGAGAACCAGAACCAAGCCTAAAGGAGTACAAACTGCCGAAAGTCACTCGAGCGACTTCACGCCCCACTCGAGTGAGAATGCTTCAGAAATAAGGCCAAACTTTCGGCCGAAAGTCGCTTGAGCGGCTTTGGTTATCGCTCGAGCGAGACATCGAAGAGTGCACAAGATTTTCTCTGGAACAAGTCGCTCGAGCGAGCATCGGTTGTCGCTTGAGCGAGTTATGTCGAACATTGACGTTTTTAGTCTTTTCTCCTAGGTTTCTTTTGATTCGTATGTAAGCAATTTAGGGTAGTTTTGTAAATTTTCTATTTTAGGGTTTTTCTATTTTGAGGCCTTCTATATAAGGTAATTAAAAAAATATTATAAAATTAATTGTTGATGAATTAAAAGAGCTATTTGCTTTCGGCTTTTGATGAGCTATGTTAAAGAGTGAATCTTCTTTCCCGTGAAGGGTTTGGTGTGAAGCCAAGGGTGTGAGGCCCACAATTTCCTAACTCCTATCTTTTCCTCTTTGTTTATCTACTCTTTGATTTATTTACCGATCCCATAAAGCCGATTTCAACCATTACTCTTTGAATATCTCGAAAACCCTAAACCCTAAGATTTCGCCTGAGCCATTAACCGATCTGATTCAACTAACTCTCGAGAGATATGGTGATTCCACATTTGATCGAAGAACGACGTCCTAATATGGAAGTAGGTAGAGTTCTATCTCTAAGATCGCCTCTTCTGCGAATCTAACTGGACTTGTGCATTGGATTGAACCCTAGCCGAATCCTGCACGATCCATCAATCGGAGATCTACGAAACTCTAAGGTGTCGCAGAAATATGAGATTATGTTTGATTTGATCAGCTTAATTTCGGCAAACGATCATTTCATCTTCATCCACATGCTTAGGGTCGTTGTCCGGCTTCGATTACAATCTCGAGACTCCATATAAGCTTCAATCTGCTGCTTCATCTAATTCTCCATAGTTTTGAAGAATTCAGCAGCATCACCAGCATTATAGGTTGACGATTCTCCGTTTCCCAACATAGTGATGGCGTGACTAGCCAAAGGGTTTATAGTCAGTTGGTCACGTTACACTTTAGGGTCCTGATCTAGTTGGACACCCTATTGACTCCAGTTGCAGACCTATTATTCCCACATTATGCCTTAACATAACGGTTGCCAAACCTAGGCTGTGATACCACAACTGTAACGCCTTATAATGCTACTATGAATTTAGGAAGTTACCCATAAGGACCTGACAAATTGGGTTAACTAAACAATAGCATTGCAGAAATGTTATAGAAAATGCAGTAAAAATTTCATTTAAAAGAAAAATAACACTGAAACTGGTTTCATTCACTACTTCAAAAGTTTTCTAGTACATGATACATGCTCCAAAAACTCCCGCCACAACTGGAGTCCATAACTACAACATCTGACAACTAACTGATAAGGCGGATACAAAAAGTACATCTACTCAAACTCGTATACCTGATTGCTCTTAAGCTCCCTCTTGTACTTCTTACTCAGCTGCTTCTCTTCCCATGTACGGGTTTCACTATGACGTCCCCAATTTCACACACCGGATCAATGCGCTCACTTGGAGACATCACACTACATCATATAATCATGATCTTAAATAAATCAATTAATCAATAAAGATCCGCATATTAACGCAACGGAAAAAAATAACTATTAGAAGTGCACGCATAAATTTTCTTTTTATATCATCATCATGAGAACAATACTGAATTATGAGATAACAACCTATTATACCATATTGTATACTTACTCCTTAAATTAAATAAAACTGAAATCAAGCATAATCCATTATTAACATGAACTTGTTCATAAAAATAAATCTGAATAAATATCTAAAAATCCTTCCTAATGCATGAAGAAAAACCTATAAACTAAACTTCAAATCTTTCTTCGCTCAAATATGGATTTCCATCAATCATTGACGCATCTACTTTATCCTCTATGTATAGCTGTACTTCCTGGAATCCCAAACAATGGGTCAGTTTACCAAGTAAACTGGTATGGAACAGACATGATGAGGCTAATAGAAAAGGTCCATAACTCCAATTAGTTCATAAAATCAAACAATAATAGAGATATAACATGTGACATAAAGAATAAGTAAAGCAATAGAATGAAACTGAAACATAACATTAAATCTAAATAAACATTATGGCTTGGATCTCTACCCTAATTTCATGTGTGGTTATTTTTAATTGTGCATTTAATACTCATGAATCGGCATACATAATGGACATGGTTATCTCTTTCTTAATCATTATCCTAATCTTCTTTGATCATTCGATTAGTATCTACGTTAACCTTCACATAACTTCTCTTCAGTTAAGTAGTAAGCTTAAAATTAAAGACCTTCTCCATCTCTTCAGTCTTATAATTAATGCATGGATGCATAACTTTTATTACTTGTCATTCTTATTCATGTTAATTCCTCTAGCATAAGCCCATAGGAATCTATCATAATCATAGAAATATTTTGTTTTCATGTGTCATGTCGTAAACGTATCTTTTCACTTTTATGAATGCCATGAATATACATGCATAGAAAAACTGGAAATCAATCGATCATGCAATAGCTTTTTCACTTGTTTAGGCTTAACATATCATAAATATATAATCTCTATCGATTCCTACTTATTTCATGTTGTGTAAATCAAACATCCTAGTTTGCATGAATTCTAAGCAATAAAATAATGATGAACATAAATAAACATTTAAGCATGATAATCAAACATAGACAATATTTAAATAGAAATTCATTGCTTGCATCCTAGACAAATTCTGAAATTCCTAACAAATTTTGGAGTTTGGACAGATTCTGGATTCTGGACAGATTCTGGATTCTGAACTGATTCTGGATTTTGAACTGATTCTGGATTCTGAACTGATTCTGGATTCTGGACAGATTCTGGATTCTAGACAGATTTTAAACATATTTTGAATTCTAAACAGATTCTAGATTCTGGATTCTGAACAGATTCTGGATTCCAAACAGATTCTGGATTCTGCATAGAATTTTGTGATCAATCACGAAATCCCGTGTACCATCGAAAACCCGCGATTAAGCATAAAAATTTATCAATCTAATATGAAGGATATTCATTAAATGAAATAAACTCTAATTTCTATTTTATTTTATGTTATCTACGTTTCCGATTAATCTCAACATGATTTCTCCATACCTCTAGTCTTCGCGTAAAATTGACGTAATTCCTCTCCTTGATTCAATCCGAAACTCTAATCCGAAATTCGGTCGCGTCGTAAACTCCTCTCATGTTCTTCTTAAGCCTTCTAACCGAAAACTTTAGGGTTTCTCTTCTAATTCTTCTTCTCTAGATTTTTTCTCTCTCTCTCTCTCTAAGGTTATTAGGTAATAAGAGTTACATAAAATTCTGTAATTTAATCTCTATATTTATAATACTTTATGATTTCCTATTTTATTTTTAATTCTATTTAGAATGCTTTAAGGTTTCCTATTTAATATCTAACTATATTTAGAATACTTTAAAGTTTCCTATTTAAGATCTAATTCTATTTAGAATGTTTTAAGGTTTCCTATTTAATATCAAATTCTATTTAGAGTACTTTAAAGTTTCCTATTTAAGATCTAACTCTATTTAGAATACTCTAATGTTTCCTATTTAAGATCTAATTCTATTTAGAATATTTTAAAGCTTCCTATTTAAGGTCTAACTCTATTTAGAATTTTCTACATGGGTCTTAAGTGATTCTATGAGCCTTTAATTATTTAATGGGTCTTTAATTAGTTGTTGGGTCTTTAGTTAATTTACTAACACATTTTAAAAGTCCATTAAACATTACTAAATGTACCCCAATTATTACCAACACATATTTAAGGGCTTTTAGGGTATATTAATTGGATTGATTCATTATCATGAGTCATTATAAAATAAAGTACGCATTACATTCATGCGTAACAATTAATCACATCCATCAAATCAATCAAGTTAATCATAATTACAAATCTAGGAAATAATTAAGAACTAAATAACGATAAATCTCGGTCGTTACATTCACTGTGGAAAACTAATGGTATGAGTAATATACATCAACTCAACAAATCCCACCTGCCTTACATCTCAAATCTACTTAAACAGGGGGAAGATAGGACCGGCTGACGATATGTAAAAGATCATAGGCTCAAATATGAGATACGCAAGAAATGCAGAGAACAATGCTAACAAATATGCATAGGAAATCAACATGGTACCATCAGAGTGCTTCAGTGTCATTTGTGTAAAGATTAATTCATTTCGTTGTACCTCTTCTCAACACATATTCGCCTTTATTTGTTTCCTTTCTTCCTTTCCATCTTTTCTTGATCATTTCATTGCTGCATTTGCTTAAATTGTAACTTAAATAGCTGAACCAACATATATTGCTTGACTAAGAGAGAGCTAAAACCACTGAACGTGGCCTTTGAGCACGAATACCAAATGCCATTATCATATACCGATATTTTCATAACTGGCCAGTCCATAATGTGGTCACTTCCACGCAAAGATCAAAATTTCGGGTTTCATTTCGGTTTCGGAGGGGACTGAAACCGAAAATTTGAACCGAGATTTCGGCCGATAATTCAATCCCATACAAAAATATGACCGAAATTTCGGTCCAAATTATAGTTTCGGTGAGGACTGTTACCGATAATTTGGACCGAAATTTCTGTCATTTCAGCCGAAATTTTGATCCTTGCTTCCACATCAATATATCACATAATATGTCACGACTTTTGCTGGACTCATCATATGGCTTTCGCTGTTCATATGGTATTCCATCAATACGTATAAGGTTTTAAACTTTTCCTGAACATAGGTTTCCTCTCATTGGACCCCATCATCTTAAGGTCTAGGGCATATTACCGATTGGTCCCTGTCCCTTTCATGATTTTTCCTTTTCTTATTTCGTGACATCTCAACATCATAGGGTCCTTAGAACCCTCAATAGGCCTCTAATTCGCAATAACTTCTTAGGGTAATTTCCTTCCCTTAGAATTTCTTTAAAACATGAAATAAGCAAACATGTTGCATGACTACTTCATAGAAGACATTAAAAAGTGAATCTATAATGCGTAACAGATTTTCATACATCTTTTACAGTGATTAACGCGTGATCATATGAAATAGGCAGCCAGACATAGGACTGAAATTTACCTTAGATGTAACGTTGACGTAGTGTACACATGACAACGAGCAATTGGCCATATGATTATGGTAAAACATGACTAGGATCATCAATTTTTGGCTGTATTAAAATTATGGCAGCAAGCTATACATTTATTTTATGATCCAATTAGATTTGTAATCAGACACACACAATGTAGTCATGGCAGTGGCCAAGAAGCTCAGTTTATAGCAAACAGAGCTATGCTCAACAGTTTACGGCTGTAATAAAGTTGGAATACATGTTATAGGTTAGATCTTATAGCAAAACAGGGTTGTGCATACCTGAAAGTGATTACAATGAAGTTGGGCAGCAAACCATATGTTTAGATTATGATAAAAAAGTAGACTGAGACGAGTTTATTACTATAGGTAGAAAAAATGATATTATTGGAAACTATAAATGAGATTGATGTCCGATTAAGACATCAAGGGAGTGGTCTTATTAGACCTGGAAATTCAGCTATTCAATATTCATGGCTGCAAACAGGGATACTATGCATAAGAACTCTGAAAAACAATTTAACAAAAATTTTCTTGGGAATTGACCAAGTAGAAAAGAGCCAAAAAGGGAGAGGAATTTGGCTGAAAGGGGTCGAATCCGGAGCCAAAGTAGGGGAGGCTGACTGCTTTCCTTTCTTCTTCCTTCTTTATTTTCTTTCTTTCCCTCTATGCCTCTCTCTTCCTCTCTCTCTCTCTCTCTCTCTCTCTCTCTCTCGCTTCTTTCTCTTTGGGAGGGTCAGTCCTTGGATCGGCTACTCCCATTAATAGGGGTGAGGTGGCCTCCCTATGTACATAAAAGAATAATTTTTATTTTGATTTAAAACAAATCAGATTTTAAAAATGACCAAAATACCCTCAGGTTTTTGAAAAAATACTAAAATTCCCTTAAGGCAAAAATGACCAAAATACCCCTATACATTTCAGAAAATCCCGATTCTGCCATTTGATGTTCGTCCCTTCGGTGGCATGCCCTAATCACCCCCTCTCTCTCCTTTGTCCCTAGTGAGGTGACACCTCACTCCCGTTAATAGGGGTGAGAGGTGGCCTCCCTATGTACATAAAAGAATAGTTTTTATTTTGATTTAAAACAAATCAGATTTTAAAGATTACCAAAATATTCCCAGGTTTTTAAAAAAAATACTATAATTCCCTTGAGGCAAAGATGACCAAAATAACCCCTATACATTTCAGAAAATCCCGATTCTGCCGTCAAATGAAATGACTATTTACCCCTGCAATTTTTATTGATCAATAGATGTATTTTAAAATCTATATACTCTATAATTATTATTTTTCAAAACAAATGATGTACTTGTTATTTTTATTGTTTGTTTTATTTGTTAATTGTTTCTTGCTGGTGGTTAGTTACCTACTCTTTCAACTTACAGTGTTATACGAGGGGTTGATACTTAATGAGTAAATAATCACATTTTTATCACTATATATTATTTTTCACATGTTTGTCATTTTTTTATAGATCCTCTACATATTACCAGGGCCGGCCTTAGGGGGTGTCAAGTGGGGCGGCTGACATAGGCCCCCGATCCGCTTAGGACACTGGCAGGATGGGACACAAGCCCCCGATCTGCAGGACACACATTACTGATAAAACGATCTGATCGTAGGATAGGTGTGCCGTGTTCTGAAGATCTATAGCGTGGAAGATTAGGACGAAAAACGATTCCCATCGTCTGATTCATGACAATCAACAGATTTAATGGTGGAAATGTGTGTTTTCTTCACAGGAAAACGGGTGCAAATAACGCCACCCTATGGGTTGTTCGCAACTATTTTCGGACTAATTTAAAGAGAGAATTCTCTGCTACATTATTTGCGGACTAATTTGTGGAGAGATTTCTCTCACAAGAGACAGTGCTATTGTGTGTTTAAACACACTTAAGTAGGGTGCATAGGCTCTAGTAAAATTAATTAAAAGGCGAACCTTTTACAAAAGAAGGTTTGAATCTAAACCCTGTGTTAAAAACCACTTATTTTGCCACTAGAGTGGTTTACCAAGATTTGTAAAGAAATAAAAACTTTAATCCATATATAATTTTTGAAAATCAAAATAATGCCAAGAATTTTAGAATGGGTGGTGTTATTTGCACCTGTTTATCTTGTGAAGAACACACATATTTCTAGCATAAAAAATCGTTGACTACCTTGAATTAGACGATGGAGATCATTTTTTGTCCCAATCTGGAGATCATGGAGCACCTATCAGACGGCCAGATCTTGATTCCACATGGCACACATCCTTGGGGTCTGCACTGAGAGCTATTACGATTTTTTTGTATTAATATCAATAAGCCCCATTTCAGAATCTCGACGTAGGCCACCAAAACCTCAGGACCGCCCCTGCATATTACTTTAATAAGTTTTTTAAAATTTCAATATTGTTGGGCCTCACCCCTGCGCCCTGCTTACCTCTAGGAGGAGAAGGCCGCCGGGGGGGGGGGGGGGGCATAACTGATTTTGCAAAAATAAGAACTATAAATTTCCAACGTCAATTTGTCCGTTGATGGAATATTAGGTAGAGAAATGCATGCAGCCATTATTTCAACTATTTGAATAGGGGATCTGTTTACTTGTTTTCTTTCAATTTGTTTTCACATTTTTTTCATATATTTACTTTTAATGTTTCCTTTACAATAAACACTTGAAATGGTTTAAAGAGATGGACGGATCATTAGTTCAATGGATTTATGAGCACTACAAGCTAGAACACAATGTACAAAAGAAATTATAATTTCATATTTGCAAACAACAAACTTAGATTGGATGGATCGATGAAATATACTGACTTCACTTGATATCACGTAGTTACAATTGTCATTCATATTTAGATATAACCTGAAGTTTGTCTCAAAAATCATCATTGCTTTGGAAAAGTTCATACTCATAATTGATTTTGAAAGTGTATTTATATTATCAGTTTCCCTGCAGTGGAACAAAAAAAGCCGGCCTTTGCATGCAAAGGGGTTGGAGCAAGTATTGAAGTGGTTGCAAGAGATAAGAGGACATTATAGTTCTCTTCAAGATGAGGCAGGTCCTATCCTCAATTCATCACTTGTTTAGCAATTATGCAAATTTGTTTAAATATGCCTAATTTTCTATTCAATTCAAAAATTTTCCTCATTTTTTAAAAACAGCTGGAAAAATGTTGAAGATGGGTGTGTTGCTACTTTCTTCTTGTTGGAAGCATTATGGGATGCTTTTGCGCTTAGACAATCACAACTTTTCTCAGCGTTACTTGGAAATGTTGGATCAATACATGTCTGCCATTGAGGTCCGATTTTGGCTTTCTTTTGTTAGCTATTGTTATTATTATTATTATTATTAATACCAGTGATGTCCCTGATTGCTATATCGTTAAAATGGTGCAATACGTTTTTTCTTGTCAATAATGATTCTATTAAGCACAAAGAAGCAAAATAAAATAAAATGATATGAGACATTAAAACATAAGAAAATAAAGATCATAAAGGGCAAGATAGCCTGCATTCACAACAAATCTCTTGAGTCTCTTTCTCTTGCTAACAAATCAGGCAATTGACTAGTCTGTCTCCTAATATGCATAATGAATACAAGACCTTTTGATAAATCAAACAATCTCTCGATGGTAATATATAAACCCTACAGCTGTAATTTTTCTTTGATATCCATCTCATTACGTCCCTGAATTTCTTTTTCATGAATGTGAGCCTTTGCAATATCTCTGAAATTGTGGAGACCATTCAACACATCTTTAGCTTCCATTTTATTTGGTTTAAATCCCAATTGACCAGGGTAGTCCTTCAATACTTATCTTAGATGGTTCTGAAATACCACTCCAATTCCTGGTGGTTTCAAATTGTTGTATTAACTACTGTCAGAGCGAAGTGTAGTTTAATATATTTTCAAGGAGGATTGGTCATTTCTTCTAACAACTTCATTTCGTTCCTGTACCCATCAGGCCATCACTTCCTTCCAAACTAGGAGGCAGTGTTTTTTAAAATCGTTGGGCGGGTTAGGGCGATCGGGGGAATGTTTGGGAGGAAATCGCTGGGCGGCGCCCCAAGATTCGGGCGGCCGCTATATATATATATATATATATATATATATATATATATATATATATATATATCTGTGCCACTTGCCAGAATAGGAGGAAAAAAAGAAAGAAAAGAAGAACAAAAAAAGAGTTGTGCTCACTGCTCAGTTGCCGAAAAAAAAGTGTTGTACAAGATCATAAAAAATTGAAGAAGAAGAAAAACAGAGGAAGAAGAAGAAAAATAAAGGAGATCAAATAAAAATAAAAATTGGGGACTGGGGCGACCCGGGCGGGTCTGGGGCGGCCGCTCCAAATCTGGTTCGCCCCGAAGCCCACCTAGGCCTAAACCGGGGCGTCCGAACCACCCGGGCGGCCGCCTGGGCGATTTTCAGAACATTGCCGGGAGGTATGGAGAGAAAATCCTTTTAGATTTGACAAATGTTGCTACGGAGTTAAAATATCCAAAGTAAGCCTATCCTATGCTATTTATAGTGAACAGTTAGCCCCAATCATGATCATTGTCGTTTCAAGTATTACTTGAAACAACGGTGGTCATGATGTGGGGCAAATTGTTTCCGATAATTAGCATAGGATAGCCCTGCTTGGGGATTTTTTAACTTGGTGCAGCACCATATATCTATTAAGGTTCCTGTGCAAACTCGCCTTAAGACTTGACCTTTGCTTTCATGTAACTTGATGACCATCAAATCACAATAAATTTAACTATTGTAGCTAATTTCCCATTGGATCTACCTTTCTCTTTCAGTATTCTGCTATATCTTACCGATGAAAAGACAAAAAAAAAATCGTGCTATGACTTTCCACTTGCCCCACACTAGGGACGGTGAAATGATCAACAAAGAATTCAAAGCACTCTTTCCATCCGACTTTAAGATCTGTTAGTTCTTTTGCATACACTCCTTTAATGATAAAGAGATTTACAAAAAGGTTCCAAGTTCTTCTAGTGATTGTGCAGTGGATGAATAAGTCTTTAACCTTCGCACATGATGATGCAACTGAATTTCCCTATATAGAAAGTGATCTTACTTGGAGCTTAGGAGTTAAAGTTTTTGGTTTTGTTGTTGCCATCCGACAAAAGACTTCCGCGGTAAGCAGTACAAAGTTTCCCGTAACCTTTGTACAAGGAGACGAAATGCTTTGATTTCTTGGAAATTATGACTTGGTTAATTATTAAATGGCCTCATTTTTATCATATCTGGGATCGTAAATTGTATAATATGTATTGAAAATGGAATTGTGTAGGTTTTACCATTCATGGTTTCTTAGAAGGATTTATCTTATGGGCTTAAAGGAGTTTCAATATTAAGAATGAGTCCTTTAATTGTTTGATTGGTTTGGGTGCGCAATAGAGTTCATTACAATCTAAAAGGGCCATGACAATACAATTTATCTGGTAAGGAAGGTATAGGGATGCCGATTTTCACATTGAGTTGTGCTCTCCCTCTTGTAATCTTATGTAATTTTGCTCTGTGTTGTTGGGTTCAATTATGGTTTGATCTTACATTTAAAAAAATATATATATAATATATGGGTACCACAAAGAATTGATATACTTGTGCTCGATACATTTTTCATAACCATATGATAATGATTAGTAAAGTCGGTGACTACTGCAACATTTAGAGTCATCGAGTTATAACACATTTTATAGACTATTTTTGCATTTCATAGTCACCGATTATAACACTTATGTTTTACAAAAGATTTGGCATTAGTATGTTGTCAACATGATATCCGTAGTTGACTCCCTATTGTATTATTGCTATTTTTTTTTTATGGATGTATATCACTGATTTTTTGTCATGTAAGCAGACTAATAATTATTGTTGATTTGTAATAACAGAAGTTGTGGATTAATGATTTGAATTCTCTATTTTTTGGATTTATGGAATAATTATTAGTCTATTATGTGAATTCAATTAAATAAAAGGAAATTCCAAATAAGCATAATTTAAATCTTGTAATTGTGCTGCATTCAGAAGTTTATTTTAATCTGGCTTCAATATTATGAGTTCAATTTTGTTGGTGTGGTTATTCTTTGTAGTTTCTTTTACTTTTTTAAATAAAATTGTTTTCGGGTCTGATTAAAAAAAATTATGTGTAGTTTTGCGCACAAGATGACACTGATGAGCATCTTGGCAAAAAGAGTGGTGGCATAGAGACTAGAAAGTTTTTCTTGAATTGCATAGCTCTTCTGTGGGGGCGTCTTGACAACAAGCAACTTGAAACTGCAACGTCTGAAAGTGGACTGCAGATATTAAAGATTCTGTTATCTCAGGTACGTATAGTTGGTCCCTTGAAAATGATTTCAGTCAGTTGACTTGTTATCAAATTGCAGTATATCTATCTTATGTAGTTTTTCTGCAAATCATCTTTGCAACAGCTCATGATCTCTTATGAGTGGATCTGGCTTTATCTTGTTAGAGTTTTGTTAGACTGCTGTGATCTTTTAGAGTAAGTTACTGATTTATTCAATTTTTGTACTGAGCATAAGTTTACTCTCTTGGTTTTTCAAATTTAAATATTCGTTGTAATATGTTAGAGCCTTCTTTTTTTTCTCGTAAGTTCTGATTGTAAACAGAAATGTATCCAAGGAATGCCCTTATTTTCATATTATTTATGTGGTTGTAACCGTTTTCTGGAAGTCTGCTGTCATATATTTCCCTTGTTGTCTTGAACCAATGTGGAAATGAAAGGAGACAACGGGCCCCTTATTTGAGACCCCTTGATTGTCGAAGTAACCCAAACTGACCGTCATTTCAAAGAGTTGAACAGCGGATCAGATACCACCTCATCTGTTTCTGCTCTGAAATGCATATTCTCTAAAACGTACACAAGGTTATTCAGGTCCATCATAGGTTTTTTATGATCCACTTTCAGAAGAACCTCTCCCTTCAATATCCGTCACCACAATGGCCGACCTTCCAACTGAAACAAATTTGAAGAGGGATTTAGCCTAGAACTAGTTTGGCTATCCCATTTTCAAATTCCAAACTACTTGTAGGAAGAAACACTTCAAGAAAACCCAGATGGTCCACAAACTGAGCTATGTCCCTCTACTTGTGATTTTCCTCCATACACATACGCTCATGTTATCTTATTATTATACTTATACCACTCAAAAGTACTTTTTGACCAACTTTTTGTTTCTGTCAATAATACTAAGGTGATGGCAAGACAACATAATGATACTGGATACTGTCCCATAACAAGAATCATCATAAAACTGGATACTGTCAACTACCGCCATCTTTTACCTAATGCCACTCCTAAACTTGACATCGTAGGTACAAATTGTCTTAATATCCCTGACACTCCCCATCTGTTGGGTGCAAACCATGGTTCAAAATTTCGGCCGAAATCACAAGATTTCAGCCGAAACGCATTGGTTTCGGAGCTACCCGAAACGAAATCCTCAAAAAATCTCCCAAATTATCGAGCAAGCAAATTATTGGCCAATAATTTGCTTGCTCAATATTTTGGGTTAAAAAAAAATATAAAAATAAAATTGGGCACTGAAATTTTGGCCAAAATTCTGAAATTTCGGTCAAATTTTCGGTTTCAGTCATGCCCGAAACTGAAACCTAAACCGATATTTTGATCCTTGGTGCAAACCACTAGAAATCTCGTTATTTCCACACCTAATCATATGCCTATAATTTTTCTTGCATTCAATATTTCGGACCTGCATGTATTAGCTCCTTTGGATATCATTTTGCTCTATAATTTTTATTGCACTCAATATTTTGGATGCTACTTCTGTAGTCTCCATGCCCACTTGTATTGGCTCCCATGGATCTTTGTTCAAAATTTTTCTTGCACCCGATATTTTGGATATTACTTCTGTTGTCTCCGTGCCACACGCATTAGCTCCTATGGATATCACTTTGTTCTACAACATCTTGGCATTTTGTCTGCGAAAATCATCTTTTGACAATTAGTGGAAATTATTCTTGTTTATAATGGTTCCTTTGTATCTTATTCTTGTAGTTGTGCAAATTAAATTGTGTGCCTTGTAGTAATGAGAGTATTTCTTCCTGTTGAAGCTGCAATGCGCTGATGACGATGTAATAGAGGTGGCTGTGAGCATCTTAAGAGTTATCATCTTTAAGGGGAACTGTTCCTCAACTGGGAGCAACTTTATTGACAATCATCAGATGGAAGCCATATTACCCTCATTGCTAAACCTTCTAGATGAGAGAGATTCTGCTGCAAGAGCTGTTGTTTTGCTCGTAGCAGAATATTGCTCTATGTATTCTTCATATTCTTTCCTTGAATCTTTTTTTTTTGGGTTGAAGTTTTTTCATGCATATGACTTCTACATTTGGGATTTGAGTTTGACTTGCAAATGGCTCATCAGGAATCCAAATGCTCAATGCCTACAAGACGTTTTCAAGTGCCTTTCTTTTGGAAATCATTTCGAAAGGAAGAATGCCATTGATGTTATTTCAGAACTTATCCATTTATCTTCAGATTCAGGGACCATACTACCTCCTTTACTACGGTATGAGAAAGCTTCAAGCAGTTATTATTTCCTCTTTTGTTTACAATTTCTTTATGTCATAACGGTTTCTACATCTTTAATGGGTTCTCCAATCCCATAACATTGCAGACAAGATATTGCAACAAAGTTGCTGGAGCGCCTCGGGGATGAAGAGCTTGTGATTCGTATACAGGCGTCAAATTTACTTCCCCATATTGGTTCGTTCCTCATCTCTCATGAGTCACTCAGACATGGTGTCAATCCTCTGCTAGAGAACTTATTATGTTTAACTCCAGTTTGTAAATCTTCAGGTTCTGTAAATTTGTAAATGGTCATTTATGTTCCCCTGTTAAAATTTCAGAACTATCCTATACCGAGCAGAACGATAGGAATGAAAACCACCTAATTTTAGATATACATATCCCATTGTTGAAAAAATGTACACTTTAGGTAACATGATTTAGTAATTTGAAAAACTTAGGTGATCTTTCATGGATTCCCTTTTCTGAAGAAATGAAATTGAAGAATATATATATATATATATATGTGTGTGTGTGTGTGTGTGGGAAGTGATCTCCTAACTTGAGTCATGGGACATAAGCTTTGTGACGTCCCCAATGTCATAACAACTTATCAATATACTATAACCAGAGGCATCACACCGCGTGACAGCCCTTTAGCCCTTTAGTCCTCAAATATAAAGATATATTATTCAATCCTTATTTAGTGGGCATAAAATTCATTTACTGTAATCTATGTTTAATCATGTGGTTAATCTAATTAAGCTAACCAATTTTCACATTCTGCGTGTAGGTCGCGCTAATGTAAGCACTCAAATAACCATAAGTCATAAATAATAAGGAATGAATACAATAAACTTTAATCATCAAATAAAAGTCCTTCATAAGAGTTCTAATTAAAAACTCAACATTCATAATTCATTTTGCACTACTCGTCTTATTACATCACCTTATTAAACTATGGTCTCAATAGATCATAAAAATTCAACTCCTTTCGATTAAAAGCTCGATCACGTATCCCTTAAAGAAAGTACATGCTCTGTTTTCGCTGGCCACCCACATGTGAACATATGGATGTGAGATAATTCCGTATGAAACCAATCATGAGAAATCAAACCCATCAATCAACGTTTAAATGCTTTGAAAACATTAGATCATTATTCATCGTAAAAGGAAGACACTGAAAGTGACATGGAGCATAGTGCACGTGTGTGTGTAAAAGCATCGTAAAAAGAGAAACTTCCTTTAAACTTTTTTAAAAATAAAATAAAACGACATGCCCTATTTGTGAGCATGTGCACAGGGAAAACATGCTTAAACAACATAAAAGGTAAACTTTGTTTAAGATGAAAGAAACTACTATATTGGACTTATAATAATCATGTGAAAGAAATCATAAAATACCTTTTTACTATTTTCATTAATGCATTCATGTTTCTTTAACTTGACTTATTCCTTATCTTGTTTAATGCAATTACATAACATGCAACATGATTTGTCGTGATCCTGCAATGATTGCGCACTTGTAAGATTCCACCTTAGGAGCTAGAACAGTTAGTCAAACACTGGATCCGGGCTGGTTACGGCGTGCAGTGGAATGACCCTTTCTTGTACTGGCACTTGCTATTCATGTGATGCATGCATTACATCTTATCTTGTTCATGCTTCACTTGTTTATCTTGCATCTTAATCATACATGTGTCTTGCATCTTGGTTTTATATCTTATTTTGTATCTTAATAAAAAAAAAAGTAAAACTCTAACAATTACACGATTAGACACCTTTGATCTTTCCTCATGTATGCATGAATGCATGAGAATACATATGATGGAATTCAAACATACATCCTTAAGTACTAAAAGAATGAATCTTAAAATACATGACTCATACTAGAAACATAAAATGGAATCATAACTTTGAAATAACACCATAAAATTAAATCAAAACAGCATACATATATTAACCTTAACTCGGTCGATCTAATTTGCACAGAAATGAATTCTGCACTGCGAATTCCTGCACTGTATCCTCTTTCACGTTGAATCGATATAGTTTCGATCCGAACTCCCATAATAGGTCTTAAATTTAATCCGCACAATATTAATTTGTTTTAAAATATCATGTATCAAATCTAACTCTACTTTTGATCGATCTCTTCGTTTTAAAAATCCAAAAGCCCTTAAAATCACATCTTGAGTATGCTATAATCATTAGTATTCATAGTTATGCTTTAAAAACGAAAACCCTTGATCGTTAATCTTTAAAAATCATGCAAAATCTTTACGAATAAACTTAAACTTTTTAAAACAAAGATTCTTGCCCTCAATCTCAAAGAAACTCATTTTAAATCAATGTAATTTAATGAAAGAGATTTTAAATACATAAATCATCATCAATTTAAAAAAAAAAGAAAACTCATAATTATTCATAATAAACACTCTAGGGTAAGATCTTGTGATTTCTTCATACGTCGATGTCGAAGCCTCGTTGATGTTGTAGATTTCTTCGAGTTCTTTGAATCCTTGAACCGAAAATTCTAGGGTTCTCATTCTAGTCTTCTTATAGTTCTCTGTCTTTCTAGAATTCTCTTTTTCTCTCTAGGGTTCTAAAATTCTGTAAATTAATCTAGCTAATCTTCCATATTTATAAGAATCTAAGTTTCCTTATTTAAATCTAACTCTAAATAAAATTTTGTACATGGGTCTTTGTTAATCCCATGGTCCTTTAAATTACTAATGGGCCTTACTAATGGTCTTTACTAACTTATCTTTTCTATTGGGCTTTATTAATTAGCTCATGGGTCCTAAAGGTCCATTACTTAAAATACTAATGGCACACAAAATTTATTAACATTTAATTAAAAGTTCTTAAGGTCCATTAACTAGATTAAATAACAATTATAGGCCATAATTAAATAAAACAAACATGCAATAATCAATCAAGTGCATCGAAACAAATCATAATCACAATTTAAATTAAATAATTAAGGTTTAAATAAGCATGAAAATCTCAGTTTTTACAAGCTCATATCTCGAGCTCCTATTGGCTGCATGCCACATCAGCTAGCTTTAAAAGCCAACTGATGTGACATGCAACCAACGGTAGCTTGTGTCATGGACTTTTTTTTTTTTTTTTTGATCAGTAATGAGCAATATATTGAAAGCCAACAAGACGCTGGATGGACAAATATAACGACTTGACCAAAAGAAAGCGAAAAGGAAAAAACAGCAATAAGAAGCTCTTAAACAATGAGCTCAGCCCAGGGCAACTGCAACCAGCCCCACTCCTAACCCAGATCCCAGGGGGCTATCTCCCCCCGACTCTAGCGACCAAAAACCACATGAAATCCCTAACAGATTTGATAATAATCCCAACAGGCTGACGTTTGTTGTTGAAAATCCGACCATTCCTTTCGAGCCAAATGCTCCAACAAATAGCGAAGAAAGCCACCTTCCAATAATCTCCGACCGGCTTCTCAAGGGAGGTAGACGACCAAGCTTGGAACTGCTGATATGGAGTGGAAGGGGTGACCCGACACATTCCGAACGACGTAAGAATAACACTCCAGATCTGCTGAGCCACTTGACAGTGTAGAAAGAGGTGGGCAGCAGACTCCTCTTCATGTGCGCACATTATACATTGATTGGAAATCTCCTTCCCCCGCTGAATGAGCTGATCGATAGTAAGTGCTTTTCCTTTTAGCACAGTCCATGCGAAGAATCTAACTTTTGGGGGGATTGTCGTCTTCCACAACCTTGCTCCTTGGAATTTGGTGAGTGAACGACATGTAAGCATCCGGTAGTAAGACTTGACACATAATCTGCCATCTTTACTGGGAGCCTATACCCACTAATCTTGACCTTGTTGATTTGGGAGCTGACCATAGATTGTGGACAACAGTCTAGTAAACGAGGCCATCTCGTCGCTTCTCAGGAGTCTACGGGTGATGACATCCCACGACCTGCCCCCAATTGGGCCTGAAAGAAACTCAGTAATCAGTCCAGTCTGATTAGTGGATAAGGCAAAAATATCCGGGAACAACATTTTAAGATGAAGTCCCTCCACCCAAGCATCCTCTCAGAATTGAATCCGGGTACCACACCCCCAGCTGAATCGGATCCATCTGGAGAAAAGAGGCCATGTTCCGCAGATGCTTTTCCACCAATTCGATGTGCCTCTGTGAACCATTGTGTTGATGCCCCTATTACCTATAGAGTGCCCATACTTTTTCACCAGTACCTTTCGCCAAAGACTATCTCTACCGCTTTCCGAACCAGCTCTCCAAAACCATGTTCCTAGCAAAGCAACATTCATGTCCCTCATACTACGGATCCCCAGGGCACCGCAACTCATGGGGAGCTGGCAGGTGTCCCAGTTCACAAGGTGGTAGCGTTTATCTAGTCCTGAACCCTCCCAAAGAAAGTTTCTTTGGATTTGCTCAAGCCGGTTGATGACCCTAATCGGGCATTTGTATATCGATATGTAGAAGATGGGCAGGCTGGAGAGGACAGATTTGACCAGAAGAAGGCGACCGCCACTGCGAAGGAGTTTGTCTTTCTACGAAGACAACCGTTGTTCGAATCTTTGACTAAACGGTTCCCATGCCCGAGTAGAGGGTTTCTTGACCCCGAGAAGCAGGTCCAAATATTTGATGGGCAGCTTCTCGATCTCACAATCCACAGTAGTCTCTAAATCAGCCACCTGATGGTCGTTGGTTTCTATTCTGGTAATCGCATATTTGTGCAAATTTATACGCTGACCAGTAACAACCTCATATACTGAAAGGACATCTGTTAGAACCCTGAACTCCTCCACTTTGGCGTATCCAAAAAGGATGGTATCATCGATGTACTGTAGATGTGATATGGAGCGACCCTGCGATCTGACCGTAATCCTCGAAATGAGTTGCACTTGTCTCGCACGCGCAATGAGATCAGCCAGAGCTTCGCCCACCATGATGAATAATAAGGGGGATATCGGGTGTCTCTGGCGAATTCCCTTAGAGTTTTTGAAATACCCAGCGGGCGAGCCACTGATTAAAACTGAGAACCAGGCCGATGAGTAACAAGCCCGCATCCAACTTTTCCATTTAGCACCAAACTTGAACCTGAACCTGGCGAGCATGTAGTTTAAACAGTCCCAATTGATACGGTTATAGGCCTTCTCCATATCCACCTTCCAAAGGGCAGCAGGCAGATTAGCGTGATGAGTGGAGTGAATCACTTCTTGAGCCACGACGACAAGGTCCACCCGCTTCCTTCCTTGAGCAAATGCTCTCTGGTTGTCTGAAATCAACTTTCCCATAAGCAGCTTGATTTTATTAGCCAATACCTTGGAGATGATCTTATACATGCAGTTTATGAGGTAGATCGGTCAGTATTCAGATATATCTTCAGCCCCACTTCTTTTCGGAATCAGTGTGATGAAGGTCGAATTAAGACTTCGACCATTGAAAGCATTGACGTGGTACTCACTGAACACTTCCATCACCTCCTTAAGGCAAGGCCAAAAGGATCGGTAGAATTCCATTGTGAAGCTGTCCGGACTCGGTGCTTTGTTCTTCCCCCCAAACTTGATCGCCCTCCCCACTTTGTCTTCCGTAAACGGTTGCTCCACCTCGGAGCACTCCTCCTCCGAGATATAATTGAATGGGATCCTGTCCAACTCCGGCCGAGCCAACCCCTCGTCAGTGTATAGGTTAGTGTAGAAGTTGACGACATGGTTCCGGATCTGCTCCTAGTCGGAATAAGAAACACCTTAACAGTAATGTTGCCCATGTAGTTGATCTTGTTGCGGGCGTTAGCAACAACATGGAAGAACTTGGTGTTGTGGTCTCCCTCTCTCAACTATTGAACCTTAGATTTTTGTTTCCAACACACCTCTTCTTCTATGCACTTATCTTTGAACTCCTGCCATTTCTGGATCCTCTCAAGCCTTTCCTCATCCGAAAGAACCCTTTGCTCCTTGATGTTGTCGATCTCGTTCAGCCGAAGGAGTAAGGCCTCTTTTACAACATGAACCAGCCCATACACCTTGTTCCAAGCCTTGATCTGACCCTTAAGCCGTAGAATCTTGGATATGAACTGGAACATAGCCGTCCCTAAATGTGTCGGAGTCAGTCCCTAAATGTGTCGGTTGACTCCACCACGAAGGGACCACCGCTTTGAATTGTTCGTCGAGTAGCCACATGTTCTCAAAGTGAAACGGAGACGACCCACTACCCTGCGAGTAGGGTTGTCAACGGGCCGGGTTTCAGCTCGGGCTCGGGCCGGATGGGCCGGGTTCGGGCTCAAATTTTTAGGTATTTAATAAACGGGCTGGGCCCAACCCGACCCGGATAATAAATGGGTTCGGGTTCGGGCTGCAAAGTGTAAGGCCCAGCCCGGCTAGGTAAAAAGAGATCCTTATTAAAAAAAATACTCTTAAAAAAACATTTAAAAAATACTAGAAACCCGGCTCGAATCCGGCTCAACCCGGATAGTTAATCGGGTGGGGTTCGGGCTACAATATTCTAAAACCGGGTTAAGCCCGGTCTGTTGACAGCCCTACCCGCGAGTCACATGTTAGCAGTAAAGGCCTGTGATTGGAGACTGCTCTTAGTAATCCTTCCAGCCTGGCGACCGGAAGAATGTCTAACCACTCAGAGGTACTTAGGAATCTGCCCAGTCGACTTAACGATGGGGTCTTCTGGAGGTTGGACCACGTGTATTTGGCTCCCGTTAGTAGAACGTCCATCAACTCCTAATCCGAGATGTAGGAGTTGAAGTCTCTCCACCACCCTATCCGACATCCCGCCCTTCTTTTCGTGATCCCATCTTATAGCGTTAAAATCACCCCTAAGCATATAGGGTGGTCCCACTTGGCAGTTATGGCAGCCAGTTCAACAAGAACTCACCCCGTTGTCTATCATCTGATGGACGATAAATTCCGGAAAAAGTCCAAGCTTTGCCCGTGTCTCTGTTCCGAAGCACAACAGAAGTCGAGTATATTCCCACTTCGTCATCCATTTTCTCGAACAAAACCGAATTCCATGCAACTAGGATACCTCCTGAGGCACCGTCGGAGTCGACCACAATCCATTCCCATCTATTCTTTCCCAGCACAGACGCAACTTTGAACTTGTCGCAACTTCCCCACTTGGTTTCTTGAAGCGTAATGACAACCGGTTTGGTGGATGCGATGATTCTCTTAACCCCGACACGTTTAAATCTGTCATAGATACCTCTCATGTCCCAGGAGAACATCTTCATAATCAAAAGCGCGAAGACCACCCATATGAGACGGCGGGTGATTAGACGCCCCTGTCTCCCTTCCCATCTGATATTCCCCATTGTAGTTGAGCGAGCTCCTTAGGAATGACCCTGCATTTCTTCTTGTGATTGTTGTGCCATCTGACAAGGATGGATCGAAACATCTGTCTGAGGTTCTCATCAGGCCCGTTGAATGTCATTCCCAATTCACCCCCAAGGCGGATGAGGCGATCAACTTCATCTACATCTCCCGTGCACTCGCTGTTCTCTTCAAGCTTAGGAGCATAGTTGCTGTTGAGGATCTCCGTCGGCGATGATGCATATGAACCCGCGTTGGGTATTTGCATCGTAAAACGATCGACCTTGTTTGCAGTATCCATTGTTTGAAGAGAAGCGACGACAGATTGAATCGGGCCTGCCTCCAGCGTAGTCCATGTTGCCCTAGCTCCCTGGTCCTGATGGGCTTTGGGTCGAGAACCTCAAACTCCATTTGATATAGTCCAATAATTCTAGGACATAAATTGAGCCGGGTCCAAGGTTCGAACTTAGAGAGACTACAATTATGCATCCCACGACCGACCCAAAGAGACTCCATGGGCTGTTGTCCAACAATTGTATAGTGGACTCCACGCCTCCCTCGTGTATCGACTCCCTATGTTTCACTAGACAGAGGCACGTGCCTAACACCACCTTGCATCTTAGAAGTGTCTCGGCTATCAATTAGCTGCAAATCCATCTCTCGGTTTCCAGAAACCACTGAGTTTCTTGTGGCGTCTTCATCGATTGAAACACGTGGCTTCGCCCTAAGCAAGCACGAAACCCGAAGTCTTCTACTCTTACATCTCTGGCGATAAAAAACTAAAAGCTTCCTTTTGGTTACTATCTACATCTTCCTACTAGGGCACAACGAATCCTCAGTCGCCATCGGATCCCATCGATGACCCTCCTCGATGTCCTTTTCGGCAGGTATTTAGGTCTGCTCACCAGCCATAACAGACAACAGCTAACAAGTGACCTTGTTTGTGTACGAGGAGCCCACCGCCGTAGATCTCCTCGATAGTGTAAGATCTCGATCTAGGGATTCCATTCTTTGAGATTGCGTAACCGGCAAAGCTGGTCGCCGTCAAGCACTGGAGGTCTCGTCTTCCATTATGAAAATCTGTGTTTCCTCGGGTTCTATAATTATTTCTCCTTCCTCATGGTCAGAAGGTACACAATGCGCCACTCTATAGAGTCCCGAGGAGCAGAGAGCTCTCGCCGGCGCCAACCTATTGGGTCCCAAGGAGCCGTGACCCTCGCCGGCGTGGACGCCCACCTTTGTGGCCCCAAACTGAGTGGCGGCTAGCAGCCGAGTGCCCCTCTGAGCATCTCGACAATGGCCGATCGGGCCCCTCCACCCAGTGCCTGAATGGTTCAATTTCTGACGCGACTTTTTTTGTGGCACGACTGAGTATGTCTACGTCAGAGTTTCGGGACCCCTCGGATTCCTCGTGCGGCTGTTGCAGCACGAGCACCTCTCCATCAACGCCATTTCTATGAAGACCTAGAATTTTTGGCTGCCGATGCAAACCTTGCAACTTCTGGGAATGTTCTCCAACCTGTCGACGACGGCAAGAATCAGGGCGGAACCAGTCTGGGGTCGGTGCCTCGATCGACCAGAATGAATCTGCCACACCGGTCTCCGAGGCCTTTGAGTACATTCAGGGACCATGCATGTAATTGTTAGTCTCCTACTGACGGAACCCAAGGCTCGCATTCAATTGGGGTGTCGTTCAATGTGAAAAGTTTTTTTGCGGCAGATGTCTCTGGCTGCCTCCTCCGTCCGAAAACGCAGAAGAAACGTTGTTTTGGTGATAGCTGATAGGGCAGGCCTGTTTGTAAATTCCCATGTTTTCTGTAACAATCTATGTAAATGCAACAATGCTAAGGAGTCTTTGTTTGTGTACAACACCACCCAGTAGTGTTGTAGATTTCTAGCTAGTGAGAGAAACTGAGCGGAGTTGAAACGGAGCATGTCCGTTCTATGCAAGGATCAAAATTTTGGGTTAAATTTCGGTTTCGGGCATGACCGAAACCGAAATTTTGAACCCCATACAAAAATGACCTAAATTTTGGATTTTGGTTCCGTTTCGGTGGAGTTCGAAACCGGAAATTTGGACCGAAATTTCTGTCTTTTTGGCCGAAATTTTGATCCTTGGTTCTATGTCCCGTTTCCTGCTGAATAGGGCCACTCCCTCCGGCTGTGGCTGAGGAGTTGCGAGATTCACTAGTAGTATCTCTTCCTCCTCTCCCCACTATCTCGGCGTAAGAGACCTCGATATGCCGACAAGCCGGAGCCGGGTCGCCACGTGCACCTGGTTGAACATTTTCCCGGCGAGAGACCATCCTTGCTGTAAATCGCGCATTGGTGCCGCATTAATGACTGTTTGATTTGTTTTACCCCTCTGGGGGGTGCGGTCATCAGTGGACTTTACCGTAACACCCTCACCTCTGGTGTATTCTCACCCATGCCGATGGCAAACCGATCGACGTTGCGGGAAAGGGCACAAATCCAATCACTAGGACGTGAGGTGCCATTTGGCTCCCATGATGCAGTGAGAGGATTATATATATATATATATATATATATGGACAAAAATACCCTGATCCTATGGATTAGGTAAGTTACCTAGCCGTGGAGTCAATTGGCTGCCACACGCACTCCATCATCTGATTGGGTACAGTGTGAAGGAGAGCGGCTCGTTGATAAAATGATTATTGAATTTTTTTTAAAGAAACTCCGGTCAATAGTTTCACGTGTCAAACGATGTGGAAATTAACGGTGAAACAAAATATGGTTTGACCGTTCATTTACAGTTTACAATGTGGGTATATTTATTTACTTTAGGATATATTTTTTTCAATGATCTAGTCATTGGTCAGCTCATCCATGTGGCACCTATGGGACTCTGTTGCTCACCTAGTCTGTAGGACTAGGAAACCTTTATCCTGTGTGTGTCTTGTGGTGGTGGTTGTGGGGGGGTGGAAAGAAAAAAGGTAATATAATTTGCTTGTATTCTTTCAGGGCTGGTTGAAAACCAATGATCTTTGTAGATATTTATTTTCAGTTTTTAAAGCTTTTTTGTGCTTGTCCTGCTGCTTCAGTAACCCATTTTTTGCTATGCCCTGATTTAGTTCTTTTTTCTACGTTTCTTTCTGTAGATCCTGCTTTAGTTTTCCCTGAATTAGTCGGCCTCATGTACTCACAAGATGAAAGAGTTCAGTCGTGTGCCAGTGATGCAGTTGTTGAAGTACTCAAATGTCATAGCCAGAATTTTGATGCAATAGTTATGTTGCTCGATTGTCTCAGGTTTATTGCAACCTTAAACAACTTCCAGATTACATTTGGTCATATGTTTCCAACTTGAAATTATAATCGTTGGAAGGGTGCTTGAAAAAAGGAAACTTTGTTGTCATTCATTTGTATCGTAAGTGTGCTGTTTTAAAAGACTGGATGTCCTTCATTTGTATTATTTACAGCAACCTCAGTCAATGCTCAGATCAACCAAAAACAGCTGCTCAGATAGGGGGATGTTTACCTTCCGCTACTATGACATTACAATCAGGTAGACGTGACATCCTCACACTATAGGCTTTATGTAGTTTCTTGCGATTATGTATGAACTGATTATGTGTCAAGGAGTGGTTGTTATATCTGCTCAAATTTTATGTTCTTGTAGTAGTGATGTTGTGAGATACGACCTCTCGAGTACCTTAGCGGCGAACTGATTATATGTCAAGGAATTGTTGTTATATGCACAAATTTTATGTTCTTGTAGTAGTGATGTTGTGAGATACGACCTCTCATGTACCTTAGAGACGAACAAAAGTGTTGATGTCCGACATGGGGACCATCGATACCAGACATGCCAACATGTCCATAAGATTTATATGATAAAATGTTGGGGCATATCTTTACTACATTTTTACGTGAGAAGGCTAGGGTACAGATCACGGGAGAGAATGTTAGATTTGCGCCCCAAAAAGAAAAATAATTTTTGCCTATTCGGCTAGGACACATCATTCAGACGAATATACAAGACCTGCATTTCAAATATATATAATAACTAAATAGAAGTTTCATACGTATCTTTTCTTTTTTCTAAAATGGCAAAAAAGCCTCTAATATCAACTAAAATCTTAGATGACTTTGACTTCCTCCCCAATTCTTCCTCTCTCCCCTGTTCTCTCTTTTTTTTTTGATCAACAAAACAAACGGGAAATATATTAAAAGTAGATGAAGGAGAAATACATACCTTAGCGGCAGTGAGCAACTGCCAAAGAAGAAGAAAAGAAAACTAGCACCCACTCATAATCTCGCCCCGAAAAAAGCAGGAAGAACCTTAGCATAAAAAAATAGGAGTGGGTATGGGTTCCCCGGGGTAATGGGAGAAGGGGAGGGCCTCCAGATTTGAAGAAGGTCGCGAGATGAGGCTGAAGCTGACCATTGGATGAGGAGACCCAGTCCAGAAGGAAGTCAGTAGCCGAAGAAATAACCCGAGAAACTGGTCTCGCTTTTCGATTGAAGACCTTGTTGTTCCTTTCTAACCAAATAGCCCAAATAACAACATAAGGAATTAGACCCCAAATCTGCGCAAGCTCACTGTTTGTGGTTGATCCACATCCCATTGATGAAGGATGAGGTCAACGGAGGCTGGAAAAACCCAAGAGAAGCCCATCTTGTAAAGGAACGAAGCCCAAATATTCGTGAAAAAACTGCAATGGATGAGGACATGAGAAGGAGATTCCCTATCTTGCATACAGAGGAGGCACCTATTGGTGACAGGTAGTAAGGATTCGCCCCCATGCTGCTGACCAAGCAAAGAAACGAACCTTAGACGAAATCTTAGTTTCCAGAATCTGATGCAGTTAGGTTTGTCCCTGTGAGAAATCTTGTCGCTATACAGGGCGTGAGAAAACGACGAAACCGTGAAGAATCCTTTAGGATTCTTGTCCCAAAGTCTACAATCGAAACCCTTGATATTAGGAGCCGCTGCATAGAGAAGCCTGCACAAGCTTATGTACTCATCAATCTCCTCGCATTGAAGTATTCTCCTAGTACTGACATTCCACACCCAATTACTTCCATTGTGAGCCGAGAAGTTGTTAATCAGCCCATTTTGACAAACAACAATACGGAAAATAGCTGGGAATAAAATTTTATGCTTTTGGATGTGGCCCAGATGTCACTTCAGAAATCTATTTTTCCCGTTTCCCCAGCTGACCTTAAGGCTCCTATCATATTGATCTTTAACTACCATCACTCCTTTGTACCAACCTGATCCCTGACTGTGAGAGGAGTTAAGATCCCAGCCTTTGCTACTCACTCCGTATTTTTTCTTGGCAATTTGCACCCATAGAATTGTCAAGATCCCCTCTTCTCTCTTATCAACAAAACCTCTCTTTCCGACAAAATCATTAGCGCAGACGGCTCAAATCTTCTCTCTCTCTCTCTCTCACCAATCATTCACAAGAATGAAGCCATGGGTGAGGACGGCAGAAATCCACGATTGATCCGACTCAAATTAAGTAGGTATAATTTTTTTTTTCTTTAATAGAGACGGAGAGGAGTAGATGATTGTTTTTTTTCTAATTGTGATCAGACGTTTAGGATTTTTTTTTGAGTATTTGTGTGAAGGAGATTTATATGGACGGTTTGGATGGATGGAATAGGTTTTCCACCATTGATGCACGTGCACTCTACTAGTATACACGGATTCAATGTTCATTATATTCAACGTGTGTTAGGTTTAGGGTTTGGTAGCTAGGTCATGATTTAGTGTTAGAAATAACTTAATGACGAAATGCTCCTCATTAGCCTTTATATTAAGTCACATATTATTACATACACACCCAATAATGAAGACTACACACTAAAGATGAAAAGAACTTAACTACACCACTACAAATGTCTAAGCACACTAACACTCCCCCTCAAGCTAGAGCATGGATATCATGCATACCCATCTTGACAAAAATATCCTGTAGAACCTTAGGACCCAGAGGCTTGGTGAAGACATCCGCTAGTTGAGGAAGAGACATCACTAAGCTCCACAGTTTTATCCCAAACTTTTCCTCTTACAAAATGAATGTCTACTTCTATATGTTTGATCGTCTTGTTTAACACCGAGTCCGAGGCAACCTTCAATTTCATTGTCACAACAGTGATGGAAAATCCAAGCTCTTTCATGAGAGATCTGAGCCAAAGCATCTCACAGAAGCTATGAGCTATTGCACGGTACTTTGCTTCTGCACTTGAGCGAGATACTACATGTTTCTTGCTCTTTCATGCAACTGGATTGCCCCAGAGAAATGCACAATATCCAGAAATAGATCGCCTTTTAGTAACAACACCAACTCAGTTGGCATCTGTATACCCAGAAATATAAATATGGTTATGAGAACATTCCCATGTCCTGGGTTACCTCCGATATATCTCAATATGCTACGAATAGCAGCCATATGAGGAGTTCGTGGTGCATGCATAAAGTGACTAACGAGGCTGACAACAGAGTTAATATCAGGCACCCCTACAAGTTTCTGATGTGCATGAGGGTCACATAATTATTCCCCTTCTTTCTCATGAAGGGAAAGCTTTGGATCCATGGGAGAAGATGCTAGTTTACAATCAAGCATACTGGCACCCTTGAGAAGATTTAACACACATGTTTTCTATGAGAAAGGAAAAGTCCTTTCCTTGAACAAGCAATATCCAATCCCAGAAAGTACTTCAGTATACCCAAATCACTTACCTGAAAACTCTTACAAAACTCACTTTGTGACATCCCCAAATTCACACACTGGATCAATGTGCTTACTTAGAGACGTCACACTCCATAGTCATGCATCAATCCAGTTATCCATATCTATGTAAATTATCCGTCTTAAAATGCAAACAAGAACTTATCAAGCGCATAAATGACAATACCCAAAATCAGCACATAATTTTTTCCCATCATTTGTGTGTGGGTCACACTAGAACATACAATTCTAACTATGCAAAAAAAATGAACAACAAGACAACATTAATTAACTGAAGCATTCAACATAAATTACTAAATGAAATCTATCAACAAACATTAAGGTTCCAACATCCATTGTAAAGAAGAATTTGTATCAACTGATAACTAAAGATATCTCTCGAAATCATATCCAAAAAAAAAAAATCACAATCCAAAACTCACTAATTGAATAATAAAAATTAAATTTAATTATCTTTTAAATTAAATAACCAAAGTGATTCTCCTTCTTTGCTTCGAAACCATCTTCATTCAAATCTTGGTTTATATCTCCCATTGTAGTATCCAAGTTATCTACTCGGATGTCTCCTGTATTCCTTGGCCACCTCTCAAGAAAAGGGAGTTACTTTATAAAACTAGTATGGACCAGACACATGTGAGTTTTAATCCAAAAATTCCTTACTCAGAAAAAAGAGAGATGAACTACAAATGATTTAAAACAGTAAAAACAATATTGCTTGGCATAAGAAAATAATATGCGACAATAAGAGCAATATTCTGTGACATTGTGAACATCAAAAGCAGTCTTAGTTTTATCTCTATCCTAGTACTTGTGTAATCATTGTACTTTGAGTGATGCACTATGAACTAAAACATGCATACATGATCATGAAAGTCTTATCCGCCGTTCCAACCTTCACCTTTACGTCATTCGATTGGCTACGGGGCTCATATATAACCTTCACCCTAGTATCATTTGATTATATATTTATCATAAATTGACCTTCTCATAAAGTCCTTCAGTCAAGGTTACTTATCCATTAGATCCGGATTGAGTACGGCTTGCAATGGTTAATATTTTTTTGCCTTTTTATTTAATGACATAAATGTATTAAATTTTCTTTAATTCATTCATACTTATCGTTCGTCACATTCTTCTCATCGTAATAGTCACCATTATCATTAACTCTTAGGCATGAAGGCTCGTAAGAGTTCTTTCATCATGTATTTTCATCATCCTATTTATTCTTTTCATGGTTTGGTCAATTTAACGTGCTAGTCTTTTCACTTCATTAATGTGTGTGCAATGAGACATACTATGAATGCATAAGAACATGCATACATGGATATTCTTTCACTTTGTTAATCCATCCTTCATGATTTTATCTCATAACATTAGAAAATTCTGGTCATTACATCATCGTGCATCATTAATATGAGAATAAAAATTCTAATATGCATAAACAATTCATAAATAAGCTAATGCACATCCTAACATGATCGAATCTGAAAAATTTAGGATTAATTTAATGCCATAAATAAATAAGTGCTGCTGCCCTAATATATTCATCAATTTCACATGGTAATACTGTGACGTCCCCAAATTCACACTCAATGCGCTCATGTGGAGTCATAACATTACATCACATATCCATGATCATAATTATGTCAATTAATCCATAAAGATCCACATTAAACGCAACTGAAAAATAACTGTTAAAAGTGCACACATAAATTTTCTTCCAACAATTTGACTAATTACAAAGACGTAAATAATTAACTAACCATATACGAAGGTAACATTAAGATCATGAATTACCGTTAGTTTAACCACTTAATGACTAGAATTAAAATTAATCTCAAGCCATAGTTCAACCATTAATATAAACCTGTCCACAAATAAAATAGAGAATCTGAAATGAAGGCTTAAAGTCTTTTCTAGTGCATAAAGAAAAACCTAATCAACTAAGCTTCAAATCCTTCTTCGCTCAAATCTGAATTTTCATCCATCAATGAGGCATTTACATCATCCATTCCATGTATAGCTGTGCTCCCTGGAATCCCAACAATGGGTTAGTTTACCAAGTAAACCGGTATGGACCAGACATGATGAGGCTAATGGAAAATGTTCATAACTCAAACCTACTCATAAAATCAATCAATATCAGTGATATAACATGTGACATAAATGATGAGTAAAGCAACATAATGAAACTAAAACATAGCATTAAATCTAAATAAACATTGTGGCTTGGGTCTCTATCCTAGTTTCATGTGTGGTTATTTTAATTATGCATTTAATGCTCATGAATCGGCATGCATAATGGACATGGTTATCTCTTTCTTAATCATTATTCTAATCATCTCTTATCCTTCGATTAGTATCTAAGTTAACCTTTGCATAAGTTCTCTTCAGTTAAGTAGTAAGCTTAAAAGTAAAGACCGTCTCTTATCTTTTCAGTCTTATCATTAATGCATGAATAAATAATTTTCTTACTTTTCATTCTTATTTATGTTAATTCTTCTAGCATAAGCCCGTTGGAATTCTATCGTAATCATAAAAATATTTTGCTTTCATATGTCATGTCGTAAATGCATCTTTTCACTTTTATGGATGCCATGAATGTACATGAATAGAAACACTGAAAATCAATCAATCATGCAATAATTATTTCACTTGTTTAGGCTTAACATATCATAAACATGTAATCTCTATCGATTCCTCTTTGTTTCATGTTGTGTAAATCAAACAACGTAGGTTACATGGATTCATAGGGCTGACTGTCAGTAGAAGTACAAAATTTTAGGATGTTGGTGAGTAGAGTCAATTTCTTTTTTCTGCCATGTGTCTGACAAGCGTCCCACGTGTCTGATATGTCAATGTTTTGAAAATGGAGTGTCCTTGCTTGTTACAGAGCATCTCATACTAAATAGAACTTGACATGAAAATCTGTAATATATGTTCTTTTTTTTAAAGCCTTCAATGCAGCTTGATTACTATCAAGTATTTATTAGATTTTCAATGAACTTTTCTTTCCCAAGGCGTGCATATTTTTTATTGTCTCTAGTTATACTCACCTTTCAATAATGATATCAGGTTCAAAATTGGACGTTGATCGGGTACTCAAGTTGCTCCTAAAATGGGCAAAAAGTGTATGATCATCTTCTCTATTAGTATTTTTATTTACTTTATATGAAAATATAAGGTGCATCTAATTGATTCCTTCAGTTAGGTTGTCAGAGCTTGCAGCTTGTATTCCAAGCAATTTTTTGTGTTATGTGTTTGTGATATATATCTTGGTTTTTTTAATTCCTCTTCGGTCCTCTCTTAATAATGAAAAAGATTCATCTTTGTTTCTATTGATGCTTGAATAATTAAAGCTGCCTTGACTTTTGATGTGTAGTTGACTTTGCCAACGAACTTGCCTGATTGCATTATGAGTTAGTTGGGTTGTAGTAAGTTTAAAGTACAATTTTTTATATGGTTTCTATGGTTTCAAATAGGTTTCTAATATGTTTTAAGTGTTTTAAAGGTGGTGAATTTTTGATAAAATAAACAAACGATAAAATAAATGAAAGAGAAATACCCATATTAGGGTTTATTGCAGAAGAAGGGAGAAAGGAGAGAATGAAGCAAATAACACTATAGGAGTACATTGCTTCTAAAGAGTTGCAACTAATGCTCTTCATATAGAGCAGCACATAAGTGGATAAAATGTTTATAACCAGTGTGGGACTAAACCACATACTCTCTAGACACTAACATAACACTATCTCCAACACTCCCCCTCAAGTTGGATCTTTCATGATGTGGAAGTCCAACTTGCCCACTAATACATTAAAGGCTTTACATCAACTCCCCCTTACAACAAATACGGTTTTAAATTGATGTCCAAGATACAATAAGTGGCCATGTGATACCTACTATGGACACCTAACGTCTTGGTGCATCACCACACTCAAGCGATCGTGTGGTGCTCATTATGGTCCAACTATAGGTTAGTTTCACCTTTTTACGTGGCTATGACATTTCCCTATGGTCTATCGTAGGCTTACTACCTTCTACAACGGTTGTTCTTGGCACTATTACATCATGACCTAAATACAATCTAGGGGTGTTACAAGATACACATGAGCCTTTTTACAACACTATTTGGTGATTGGGGGTTACAAGGCACAAGACTCCATCCATCCAGATCTAATGGGCAGCCATCCATTGCTGCACATTTTGAATGTCACGAACATCATAGCATTGCAGAAGTGCCACGGTTTTCAGGGCAGCTTCAACGGATTTGGGGCAGCAAAGACCTTGGCATGGATTTTTTTTTTCTATGAGCAAATACAATCTTCACAGAAATTTGGGGCAGCAATAGTTTTCTTTCCAAGCTGTTCACGGAATCTGGGCAACTACATCTTGCCTAACAGCTCGGATATCTGGGCAGCACCACCTTTTGTTTGGTTGCGAATACAACTTAAATATTTGTATCAGCCAGCACTATATACCAGCCCATATACTAGTTCAGCATCCATCAAGGTGTTGCATAGCCACATCAAGTATCAAGCAGCCATCATCCATCAGCAACACTCATACCCCCTTTGTTTTGTTTTGTTTTTTGTCAATACCAGAACTTGGCTATATTAGCCAACATTATAACAGAACTTAGGAGCTGCAGCTCCTTTTATCTTTAAAACATAAGAGTACCATCCATAGAAGCACGAGAAAACAAAGTTTCACAGTCACCTTGCATCATCTTCCTTCTTCTTTCTTACGAGCCACTCCATCTCGTCAGCATTTCTAGCTCAGCCATTTTAACAGCAACCCAAGCAGCACATCCTCACAGTATTATGATCCAAAGCAGAAAAGATGCACCATTTGAGAAGAGAAGCAACAAGAATAGTAGCCACGAGAACCAATGTTTCTCTCTCAGATCCGCACCATTTGGGATAAATGCATTTCTGAAAAGATCCGAAAGCAGATTCCGATCCAACTCCACCGAGAAATCTACAAAAAAAATTTCTCAGGGATCTGTGGCATCAAGATCTGTGAAACGAGGGTTTAAGGATAAAGTGCTCGAATCTGCATAAAGGTTCCTCAAAACACCGTACTTCCTTTACAAAAGTTGAAGAGGCTCCCAATCTGATAAAAACCCCCTTCTTTTTCTGTTTTAAGGTCAAAGTTTGACCAAAGCTGATGTCCGCAATTTCGATTTTTTTTTTACAGCTTTTTCCTTCTTCTTCAATGGCTGCGCATCCTCCTCTCTCCCTTTTTACATCTTTTTTTCAATGGCTGCACAGCAGCCCTCTCGTCCTTTTCACATTCTTTTTTTTTTTAGTTGCTGCACAACAGCCCTCCTCTCATCCTTTTTTTTAATTTTCATGGCTACAACGGCCCACCTTGGCTGCACAGCAGCCTTCAATGGCTGCTACACACAGCAGCCCTCCTTCTCTACATTATCATCTCCTATTCCCCACCTAAAAAAAATGCAAAAATGCAAAAAATATGGGTTACGAGAGTAAGCAACAGACAAATGGATGAATGGTTGCACCACAAATGACATGAAAGGTCTCAAAGACCCACAAAAAATATGAACATAGTGTTGGAGAAAAAAAACAACTAATTTGACATCAACAAAGATCTCTATGTTCCCGAGATGCACAAAGATCCGACAAGGCGGCAAAGTGCAGAGCATACGTAAAATGGAACCCTAAAACCGACCTGCAGATCCAACCTGCTCTGATTCCATGATAAAATAAATGAAAGAGAAATACCCATATTAGGGTTTATTGCAGAAGAAGGGAGAAAAGAGAGGAGAGCAAATAACACTATAGGATTACATTGCTCCCAAATATTGTGTTGAGAGTTACAACTAACGCTCTTTGTATAGAGCAACACATAAGTGGACAAAATGTTTTTAACCAATGTGGGACTAAACCACATACTCTCTAGACTCACCAGACACTTACACAACACTATCTCCAACAATTTTAGTATTGGTCTTTTAATTAGTTTGAATTTAAAATATAGTAGATTATTGTTTTGTTTTAGATTTGGTTGTATAACAGGATTAAAAAAAATTTAATTAATTTTTTGTTAATTTAAGATTGGAGAGAGTTATTCTTATTTAAAGTCTATTTCGAAGGGGAACAGACTTTTGAAAGTATTGGTGTAATATGAAGTTGAATTGGGGTCATTTTAGAATTCTAAAAAGTTAGGATTATGAGGTTTTTTTTGTGGTTGTCAATATGGGGTTTTAGAGTGATGAATTTACTTGTTTATTTTTTGAAAATTTAACGGAAGTGCTTTTGGATTTGAGACTTGTTCTCTCTTTTTTGTCTCATTGATGATAGTTGCGCTCTTTTGCTTGATGAAGATTGTATATTGCAGATTACATTGCATCACCTTTCATGTAATCTTAGGGCCTGTTTGGCCCACACCTTTTAACTTGAAATGATTATACAAGTAATGATATTGAAATTACTAATTTCATATAAAATGCTTTCTGTCATTGTAACTGTTTGGCTGTCTACTTAAAATCACTTTTCTATTACAATGGAATGCATTTATCTTATAATAGCGGTTTAGCAAGTAAATATAATATTCCAAACATTATATATATTGTGTGTGTGTGTGTGTGTGTGTACAGAAATGATTCCCTCACTCTAGTCATAGGATATAATCCAATGACTTGAGCTGGAAAAGTGAAAGGCAGCTGTTGCAGTCAATGATGGCTCGATTCATGGGATTATCATTATATCCCATGATTCAAGTTAGGGGATTATCATTATATCACACACACACACACACACATATATATGATAGGTGGGTAGATATATAGCTAGAGAGTTATTATTTATACTCTATTATATAACATTACTCGCACGCCCATTAGTATCTACCTGCACACCAACATATACCAACTCTAAAATGCACACCAGCAGTGAGTTCTGTTCTCACATCCCCTATCTTACTGATATTTATATGATTACAAAAAATATTGTGCGTACATCAGTTGTATTTTACTTGCTAAGGACCTTAGTTACCGAAAGCAGCAGAAAGTGTGTAATAGGTTGGGTCTAAAGTTGCACTATTTTAAGGTCGGGAGCGTGAGCAAGATTCTGAAGCGGGAGCAACACACTAAGTAGAAAATTCCTGCTACTAGGCTAAGGACACAACCAACCAACACACAACACATCCACACAAGTGTTATTAACGCCCCAACAGGGTCGGGATTAGGAGGGGACAGGAGATGAATTTGACACTTTTGGGAAAGTGATTGTGGCAAGCTGGTAACAAAGGGGAGGGTTTAAGCGTTAGGGCTTTGAATTAAATATAGGGAGACCAATATGGGTGGAGGGTGTTCATAGGAGGGAGTGTTGGGAGACCAATATGGGTGGAGGGTGTTCATAGGAGGGAGTGTTAGGTGCTTTGCATGAGTGGAGTTTGTTTGGTGAGAGAAGGGTTTGAGGAGTGCGTGCATGAGGTTTGGCTAGGGAATTGGGGATGTGAACAAATTGTGGTAGAATTTATGGATAGAGAATGTACAATGGCATTAGAGATTTAAACCTGCTTATAATTTGATTGTTGTCAAAGATTGTTTGGTCGTGGAAGTCATGAGTAAATCGGGGGAGCATGGGTGTGGGATCTATGGCTTCGTAGCGAGAGAGAAAACAAATATCTGGTGAAGTTACTGGGGCAATTATTTGGCTTGATTTCAAATCAGGATGGCTATGATAAGAAAGATGATTTTTTCTTTGGGAGGTGTTCTTTCTACAAGTTCCTATGCAGACAAACCTTTAGTGAAGCATCCATAGATGTTTGTGGAAAAGATCCTCCTAGAATTCTTATGTTTTGTTGGTTCATGGCCTGGGAAAGAATTATAACTATTGGTCAATTGTTGAAGATGAAAATGAATATCCAGAATACATGTGTGGTGGGGCTCTTGAGGCGTGAACCTGTTATTAAAGTTAAAAACAATACTTTTAAGTTGGTTATATGGTTATGGTTAGAGTGACGAGTTAGAGGAAGAAGTGAAATTAGGGTTTTGAGAGAGTTTTTAGTTTTTTGTTCTCACACCCTTTATCATTTATAATAGTACTTTTTACAACGAGATGTTGACATACCCACTAATACTAAAACCCATGGATCAAAATCTCGGATTTTCGATACGTATCGTCCAGCCCCAAAACCGATACGTATTGGTTCCGGACGATACTTTCCGGTTCCCCCCCCCCCTCCAAAAAAAACAACAAAATCAATAATTTGAAATTATCGGACGATAATTTCAAATTATCGTCCGATACGAACAATAATTTGATTGTTTTTTAAGGGGGGCGATAAAAACCCAATGTATCGTATCGTTTAAGTCCAAAACCGATAGGTATCTTTATCGGATGATATTTTGATCCATGCTAACACCCCCTTTTAGATCTAAAGACACTTAACACACTCATCAACTTAATGTAAATTCTATGGACGCACCAACATTACCCCTCAAGTTGGAGCGTAGATGTCAATCGTGCCTAACTTGGAGTTGATGTCAGAAAGTTTGTTCTTTCCTACATCCTTTGCGATTATATCTGCAAGTTGAGCTTCAGTACTAACTTGTGTTATACAAAATTCCTTAGACTCATCCTTCTCCCTTATGAAGTGGCAACCCACTTCAATGTGTTCAGTTCGTCCATGGTACACTGGCTTTTCCGCAATGTGCAGCACAACTTCATAATCTTCGCAGAGAGTCATGGGCAACTTTACGTTAACTCCAAGGTCGAATAGAATGAAACAAAGCCACATTCCCTCACGAGCTCCCCGGGACAGGGCTCTATATTCTCCTTCAACACTTGAGTTTAAAACGCATGCTTCTTTTTTATTTTTTCAAGTAACCAAGTTACCTCCCGGGAAGGTACAATAACCTGAGGTGATCTTCTATCACCTAGAGAGCCAACCCAATCTGAATACCTCACCGACTGTCCACAGTTCTTATAGAGTAACACTTTTCCAGGACTCCCCTTCGAATTTCTTAAGATTATGTAAACAACATCAAGATGTATAGTTCTAGGGGCATGCATATGCTGACTCACCACACTCGCAACATATGCAATGTCAGGATGGGTTATAGTTAGATAAGTTTTCCAACAAATTGCTGGTAGATTTTAAGTCCTTTAGAGGTTCCCCTTCTCCACTGATCCGATGGTTATGCTCCATGGGACTTATAGTTAGCCTACAACTCAACGTATATGTTTGCTTCAACACACCAGAGTATACTTTCTTTGAGATAAGGCTATTCCTTCCTTAGACCTGGCCACCTTAATCCCTAGAAAGTACTCGAGTGGACCAAAGTCTTTAATGTCAAGCAGTGTGCTGAGGTAGCCTTTTAGTTGAGTATCTATTCTCCTCACTATCATCTCCAGTGATAATTATGTCATCTATATAGGCCACCAAGGCTGTGATGCGAACCTCTCTCTTAAGCTATGGGAGACTGTTTTAGTCCATATATTACCTTTTTCAATCTCCCCCTGAAGAGAGAAGATTGAGGGAAGAGCCATAGATGCTCCCCCCCTTCATATCTCCATGAAGAAAGAGATTTTTTACATCTAATTAATATAGTGGTCAGTCTTTATAGACATCAAGAGATAAAAGAACTATGATAGTGCTAAGACGTTGCTACATGAGCGGAAGTCTCCTAATAGTCCAACCATGTGTTTGTGTGAATCATTATGCAACTAGTCTAGGGCTATCAACAGAGCAGGTTTCAGCACGGTCCGACTCAGATGGGCCGCATTCAGGCCTATTTTTTACCTGCAATACTAAACGGGCTGAGCCGAGCTAAACTCGAATGAAAACCGGGTTTGGGTTTGGGTTCGGGCCTTGCTGTTGTGGTTATTCATGCTTAAGTAGGTCCATCGAATTTTGGGCTAGTAAGCCCGACCTGAACCCGATATTTGAAGGAGGGTGGTAAATTGACCAAAAGACTCTTTTGTTACCGTTCAATGGATTAAAGATAGGCTAAATGGGTCTTTTTACGCTTTATACCCATATATAAGGTTGTTTTGGGTGTTAGGGTTCTTCATTAGCCACCCACTGATTTAACAGTATGCCAAAATATTAGGGTTTCTAAACTGCGTAAATATGAGGGTTTTGGTCTCCCATCGATTGTGAAGTGCCAAACTGCCAATTTGGCTGCCTGCCGCCGGCAATCTCATTCGCCCATTGACCAGCCATCGGTGATTCTTGACTCTCTCTCTCTCTCTCTACGAATTAGGTCGCAAGGTGCATGACAAGCCATCGATGAGATCTCCGATCTGAGATCTCCTCTATCTCTCTAGGCTCCCCTCAGCTGTCACTCACAGGATTCTCTCTCAAAATATTCTCTCTAAAACCTGAATCTCTCTCTAAAAACTCTCTAAAACCTCTATCTCTCTCTAAAAGGCCGGCCCAGGCCGGGTTTTGGCCAGATTAGTATCGGGTTTGGCTGAGCCCGACCCTGATAGAAAATCGGGTCGGGTTCGGGCTGCACTTATAGTGTCATAAATTTTCAGGTCTATCCAAAACCAGACCCGGCTCGTTGACAACCCTAAACAAGTTTGGCCTTATACCCTTTAATCTACCCATTCGGTCTATACTTAACTACATAGACCCACTCACAACCAACTTATTTCTTCCTTTCTGGGAGTTCCACAACTTCCCACGTGTCATTTTGTTCCAACGCTTTCATGTCCAAAATCATAATCTCATTCCATTGTGGCTGGGGCAGAGCATCGGAGACACTAGAGGGTATAGAAATTGAATTTAATGAAGAAAATTTTGATATGATACAAACTTACTCATGAGATGATGGATACACTACCAGGAAGCTTTACGTAGGGCATGGACTTGGTTCATGAGAGGATAGTGGATCTTGACTTGCTTCTGGAGAGGACACTTGATCTGTAGCCTGAGGAGAGGTCTTCTTGTTCTTCTACTTTAATGCTTCCCCTCAGATGAAGGTTTTACCTTTTTCAAACTTGTAAAAAAGATCATGTTCCTCCATAGTATGCTACTCCATCATTATTTTTAACTCTATCGTCAACAATCTAGGTTGACACTAGGATAGTGCTCTCTTCCTTAGAACTACTCTTCCCCCGAATAGGGCACTAAAGAGATGGATTCAAAAAAGTTGATATATACTGTCCCAAAAAGGGGATCATAACATTTATATCCCTTTTGAGTGGGAGGATAACCTATGAAAATGCATTTTGCAGCTTTTAGAGGTAATCTATCGGGATAAGATGATGGAATATGAGCAAAAAATAGATACCCAAATACACGAGGAGGAACGAGCATGAGACGATTTTGAGGACACAACAACTTGTAGGGAGATTTACCCTCAAGCATGGGTGTTGGCATCCTGTTAATGAGCAAAATTTGTTGCGAGAATGGGATGACCGCATAAGCTCTTTGGAACGTGCATCCTAATTAACAGAGAACAAGCAGCTTCAAGCAAATGTGTGCTCTTATTTTCAACCACCCCATTTTGTTGGGGACTATAGGGGAAAGTGGTTGCCACTTAATCCTATAGGTCCAAAGGTAGAACTAAAGATGGTGGGAGACATACTCTCCACCATATCAGATCGCAAAAACCTTCATGGTGGCATGGTGTTGAGTTTGGACCAATTTATGAAAGATATGAAAAATTGAAGCGATGTCGTCTTTAGATTTCAACAAGAAGAGCACAGTGGAACGCTTTCAATCATTAATGAATGAAACAAAGTATCGATAACCATGAGAAGCAACAATAAGAGATGGCCCCAAACATCAGAATATACAATCTGGAAAGGGGAAGTACTGCGGTTACCATTGAAGGATAGGACCCTCGACGATGTTTTGCCTTTTGACAGACTTGACGTTGAAAATCGGAACCATCATCGTTATGAAAATTTTGAGGTAACAAAAGGTGCAAACATTGTAGGGGGGAGATGCCCAAGATGAATATGCCATAGGCTCACATCTTCAGTAGACATTTGGCAACAATAGCAACTACGGTCTCCGTATTTGATGGCCTTCAAACAAGGAGGTAGAAACCTCTCTCCCCACGGTTGCAACCAAGTACCTTTCCCGTCGACAAGTCCTTGAAGAGACAATGTGTAGGGAAAAGGGAAAAGGTTACACTACAATTAGGGCTGTCAATGGGTCGGTCCTGACCCAAATTTTTATTGGGTCAAGAATGTAAACCTGACCCGTAGGGTCGCGTCGACTCAACCCAATCATGGATCTAAATTTCGGCCGAAATCTGAAGATTTCGTTCGAAACGCATCGGTTTCGGGCATGCCCGTAACGAAACCGAAACCGTAATCTTCCTCCAGATTTGTATGGAGTGGAAAATTTCAGTTTTTGGTTTTGGTCATGCCCGAAATCGAAATCCAACTCAAAATTTTGATCCTTGAACCCGACCCAATATTTTATATATAGAATCATGGAAAGTAGGGGATTTTTTATCGGGTCGGGTCAGGTGTATACCCTTGACCCATCGGGTCAGGTCGGGTTGGGCACATGTGATTTTTAGTAGGGCATCCAAAATTTTGGCCTGACCTGTTGACAACCTTAACTGCAATTGAGATGGTTAGTAATACTATTGGCAGAAAGAAGATTAACTGTCATCTAATGTACATGTAAGGTAGAGTCAAGAGGCAACTGACCAACATGGGTAGTCCTTTTACCAACCAGAGGGACTTGAGATCCATCAGCCACACAAACAGTACATGGGGCAGGCATAGGAGATAGAGAATGGAACTAATACCTGTCATGCAATCAGTTTCGCTGGAATTAGTGATCCATGAGGACCGAGGACAACATTTGTCTCAGTTACACAAGGTTGAAAAGCACATGATGTGTCTTCATAGTCAAGAGTACTGAAGCTATCCACTTTCTTCTTTAATTCAGCCCTATAAGATTCACAACTAATCTTTTCTTTGGTTTCCTTCATAGTTGAGATACCTCAACTATACACATCTACACCACAGAAAATACTCACTTAACGGGCTACACCACCACAACTCATCTTACAATTCGCAAGGCCAAGCCAGCACTCAAAAGATTCCTGTTTACAGGTGTCTTGGAATTCACGATTTCACGGATCCCAGGAATCTCTAAATCGGAAGAATCCTGTTTTGCTAAAACTTCAGATCTGGTATAATATGCTAAAATGGGTTCTTCCTGGTCCTTTTTCTTTAATTTTCTCTACTTAGATGCTATTTAATAGGGTGCTTATTTGTGTCTTGTTCCTAATTCTCAAAGAATACGCAGATGCCCTATTTACTTGGAGTATCGTTTGGATGAGATTTTCGCACACGCAATAAAACAGGTGTCACGTAATCCTCACTATTTTTTTAGTTCTCGTAAGTCAGTTTACTGAGAATCTGTTCGATAAGAGGTCACAAAACAACTTAAAGAGGCACTTGTGTATTACATGTCCACCAAATTTTGTTTCTTCTCCTTTCAATTATTCTTTTTCTTTGGTCATCACCTCTCTTCTTCCTCTTCTATGGCTCAAATATGGCTGCTTCATATTTGGCTCAGATGTGTATGCTAAGGTGGATGGGTGGAGTAAAAAGAGGATAGAATTAGGAACAATTAGCTAAGAGGAAGTTTAGGGGTGACCTCAATGGAAAAGAAAATTAATTAATGTCATTTAAAATGGTTTGGGCTGTCCATTGGAGACCTGAAACCACCCTTATGCACAAGATTCAAATGATCAAAGCACAAGGAAGTAGGAGAAAGAATGTGCAATCGCACTAATTAGAGACATGCCATGTACTTTGTATACATTTAGAATAGGTGCTTAGGCATGTTTTGATCATTTTGAAGGATTTCTGTGGGAAAATTTTAAAAATGTTGTTTTGACTGGGATATTGATAGCATAGTTACCTAGAAACCCTTTTTACCCTATCGTACCAGTCCCCATGAGTAGCAGTACCGGGGACTGGTACAAAACTGTTTCTGAAACGTTTCCAAAACGTTACAGAAACCTTTTTAGAAACATGTTTCAATAGATAATTGAAACTCATTTCATTTTAAACATAAACTGATTTCTATCTTAGAAGAAACTCATTTCAATTTTCATAGAAACTCGTTTCTATTAAAAAAACTTTATTCCTATTTAATTGATACTTCTATCTCTTAAACATGTAAATAGTTTTGTCCTTTTGTACAACAGTTTTTTAGAGCCATTATAGTAGGAAAAAAATCTGACTTTAATTGTTTTTAGGACAGTACAATAATTTTTTTAATAAATAATAAAGTCGGAGACTGAGTTTCATGTGCATATGATTTAAAATTATATGTACATTTTAGATATGGTTCTGGTAAGATATTTTAATAAGTAATTTGGTTATATATTATGTTATATATACTACTAATAGAAAATTTTAATCATGTGTTTTTTTCACCCAATGATAGATGAATTCAATGAATCATGTGTCTAAACTATAAAATTTAAAGATATTAATTATAGGATATATCGATATAATTCTCATATATAGTTACACAGAAGAAGCACCAATGTTTTATTAGTATCATATATATGTCACATCCATTTTCCATCTATGTTGCACTACTAGCTTTTCTAGGACGAATCCATCTCGTATCTATGTCGTATTGATGTATTTATTTTGTGTCTATAACGCCTCTATTTTGTACCTATAACGTATCTAATATGTTATGCCAGTTCCTATCAAATACATATCAATAAAAACGTACTCAAAACTTTTTTCTCCTAAACGTACCAGTACCCCGTACCAACTAGTGGCAACTATGGTTGAAAGCTAGTTGATCACTCTGTTTGCATGATGGTGGGCTTTATAGAAATCATGCAGATATAAGTATTTTTTCTTTTCAAAAATAAGATTATTCTATATATTGATATGGTGACTGCTTTTACGTGACCATTCACAACTCACACTCTTAACTCCTTAACGAATGTATTTTAGAGCACATATGTTTCTAGAGTTTAATTGAATCTAAACTAATTATTATTATTTTTAATCTAACAGGTTCAAGATTGGAGCATTCTGATCAAACTACTGATTGAAAAAATGTTTTCAGACCCATCAAATGCAACTATTGTCCGATTTTTGAGTTATATAAGTGAGCACTTAGCAGCAGCTGGGGATATAGTTCTTCATCATGTTCTCTCCCATATGTAGGGACAGCAAGAGTGAGTTGAATATATGCCTAGTTTCTTTCCTTTATAATGGTTATGTGTTCTTATATTGCTAGGACATGAAATTCTTTCTCTTTTATGTTTTTGCATTTCTCTGTTCCACAATGGTAGGTTGACTAGTCATGCCACTCATTTAATTTACATGTACTTTGGGTTCAAGAGTAGGTGGTAAAATTTACTGGAAAATTGTATATAAACATTTATTCCACTAATAAATTTTCAAATACGTTTGTCCAATGAACTGTAGCCTACTGTTAGAGGAGTGGTATTATTACACTAAAGAAATAAGTGGGTGTCTGCATGGGACCGTCAACAATTGACGCCAGTGTAGTCTGGTCTATTCTAGGTTACCTTTGCAATTCCCACAGTTCTTTGATTCCCATGGAGGTCAATGAACATGCTTACTTCTTACTTTGATGATATGCTTTAGCAAACAGCTTGCTTGTGCCCCCATTTGGCTAACTTGGTTGAAAACTCATTCTAGTTCAATCTCGGTATTTCTATTACCTGTTGAAAGCTCCATATACTTCTTCACTGACAAATTTTAAGTTAGTAACCTCTGATCAAATTTGATTTTTTGACAAAAAATTATTCAATGTGGTAAGCTAGTTTTCACTAATTGCCAATTTCATTGCTCTTAATCTTTAGGTATTCTCTGAACGTGTACTTTCTCTACATTGATACAATTTTTTAAAGGTAATCTTAATATCATTGTTTTATTAAGTCTTTGTTTGACTAAAAGGCAACGGGTCTATCCAAAGTAGCCATGAACTATGGGATATGTTGTCATTTTTCACAGATTTCAATTGAACTGTAGAACATCCCACATAAGTTTCCTTCATATTTTTTCTGTGGTTGGTTGAAGCGAACATGTAGCTTCTGACCAAATTTGATTTAGTTGTCAAGAAAATTATATGATGTTGTATACTACTTGTAATTTTTTTACAAATTTGTTTAATCTATGCTTCAGGGGTACTCATTTCCAATTTCATTGCAGTTACATCTTTGTATATGCTCTGAATGTGTATTCTGTACATCAATTCAAATTTTTAGGGATTATTCCCATATTGCTGTCTGATCAAGTCTTTGATTGAAAGGGAACAGGTCGGATCCAAATCAGCCATTAACTGTGAAAATTGTATCACTTCTCTCAAATTTTGACATGGAGTATTTGTAGTGAACACTCACGATGAAGTTGATGTAGAAATTGTTTTGGGATCAGACCTTTATGTGAGTAAACTTGCATGCAATGTGCAGTGATTTCAACTGGAAAGGTTCTTTAACCATGCATCAATGCAAGGTAGGTGAAAATTTGTTTTCGAAATTGGGGGATGGAACATTCACAAGCGAGGATTCTGTAAAATTGAAGAATTCTCTATTTGATCGCCTTTGCCCATTACTCATAATCAGGCTGCTTCAATTGAGATTTTATAATGATCTAAGTTCTTCTACTATGTATGGTGAACTTCCCAATCAAGAAATATTGCATGGTATGCTTTTATGTTTTGTGTAAATTTCTTTTTTATCTGAAACTTTATGCGAGTGGTTGCCATACTTGTCATTGCAATGCTCATATTCTAGCCTCTTTGTTGTTATATGAAAGTTTACTGTTTTATTTAGTCACCACCCTTATTAAATTTAGAGATTTCTAACTCAAAATACAACATTGAATTACTAGCATGCATATTTCAAAGTCAAAATACAGATCTTGACATAGGGCTTTGTGCTCCTGAAGAATATGTTTTTCACTTGCAATGTAGTTACCTGGATGCAACCTTCCAAAAATACATATACTAATAATGTAAATCATAATATAAATTGATTTATATGTTCTACAATTTATAATTCTTAAAAATTATATTAGTGTTAGAAGTAATTAAAATATTAAGGAAGAAACACTCATGGCCGCCTTTAAATAGATTTTTCCATGATCACCCACTTCTCTGGTCAAGTGGCATTTGGTTTTGAGAAATCCAAGGTGGTAGTTCATATTTCAAACTAAAGTGGGTAAAAAATACTCTCATTGGAGGATCTGAATCATCTGATCTATGCATTCGAAAATGAACGGTCCATATTTTTTTTTTAACGGTTGAAATTAAAGTGCACAAATCGAATGGTTGGAATCATGGGTCAAAATATCGTCCGATATCGATACATATCGGTTTTGGATTTGAACGATACGATACATTGGGGTTTTATCGCCCCTGACGCGGGACAACGACCCTGAAATCCGTGAATGCCCATGATGTGATGATTTGCCGAAATTAAACTAATTAATTGAGCAATTATATCACAAATTAAAGCGATACCTTGGCGTTTCGTGGGATTCCGCTTAGGTGACCATGCTTTGGTTCATGTAGGGTCCAATCCGACGAGCGGGATCCGTTGGGATGGCGGAAGAGGCGATCTGAGAGATAGAACTCTTGCTTCGTCTAGGTTGGGGCGTTAGATCGTAATTTTTCGTGGAATCGGTGGCTCCTCACTAGGGCTTTTGAATCGAATCAGTTAAATGGCTCAAATCGAGCAAGCTCGAGTCCAACAACGGTTATGGATCGATGGGCTAGGATTGGATTCGATCCATAAGGATGGACATCAATATTGCTCTAGATATAGGGTTTGAGATTTGAACAATCAAGCAAAAGGGAGATTTGGGATTCAAGAGATTAGCAAGATAATAGGAAGATAGAAGAGAGAAGATCAAAGGAACATGGGCATCGCACCCTTGGTCTCACACCAAACCCCTCTCGGGGAAGAAGACTCACTCTTCAAAGTTTCTCTCAAGCTCAAAATGCAATGCATCATTTCATTAATTTATCAAGTCCCCAAATGGCTTACAAATTGGGCTTTATAGCCATTTACAAGATAATAAACCTAAAATAGAAAAGTACTAAGTTACCCTAAGTGGTAACTTACAAAAAGGACAAAAACTAAGGATAAAAAGGACAATTACGTCACTTATGACGCTAATGCGCGAGTTTTCACGGACGTCTGACCTGGGGTCCACGGACGTCCGTCGCCTACTCACGGACGTCCGTGGTACACTACAGACGTCCGTGCTCACTAAGCAGTAAGCACCTCGAAATCCGGACGTCCGTTCTGTAGCCACGGACGTCCGTCGCCTGTTGATGCCTGGTTCTCCCAAACTGAGTTCTAGGGCCTTCCCTTGGTGGTTCTTGACGTTCCTTGGCCCTTTAGTTGCTTCTTTCGTTGTTGATACACCTTGTATGACCTGAACCCTAGGTCTTTGTTGGTGGTGTCCCTGTCAATTCTTCTAGACCGAAAAGGCTTCATCACCGATGAAGAATGGTCATGGTAGCGATCAAGTAAGTCGGGGTCTAGGCGGCGGACTTCTTCAGTGATTCATGTATTTTCGGATTCTGGCTTTTGGATCCACTTCAAGTACCTTTGAAACCCCCCATCATGGGTGGAGACCACATGATCGTGTAAGATCTTCTCGATCACATCTCTTTTAGGTTCTTTTGGAGGAGGTGGAATAGGTTGCAAGGTTTGTGTTGGTTCATGAGTGGAGGATGTTTGGAAAGGATTGCAAGGGGGTGGGGTTGAGCCTAGGTAATGAACTAGGTCTTCCACATTGAAGGTTGAACTAACCCCCACGTCTTGAGGAAACTTAAGAACATATGCATTCGGACCACTCCTTGCCACAATCCTATAAGGTCCGGCGCCGCGGGCTTGGAGCTTCTTCGTGATTCCCGATGGGAATCGTTTCGGCCTAACCCGAACCATCACATGCTCACCGATTTGGAATTCTTTGAAACGCTTGTGGGAATTTGCCGATAACTTGTAATTATCATTGCTCGAATTAATTTTATGTCTAATTTCGGCATGCAAGTTATGAATATGTTGTGCAAATGTATCCGCAGACTCGGATGTGCGGTGAGATGCAGACATAGGAATCAAATCTAGGGGTGTCCTTGGCTTATGATCATGTACCACTTCAAACGGACTCTTACCCGTGGACCTATTGACGGAGTTATTATATGTAAACTCGACTAATGGCAAAATGGAGTCCCAAGTCCTAATGTGGTCACCAACAAGACAACGAAGTAGATTGCCTAGGCTCCTATTGGTGGCTTCCGTTTGACCATAGGTTTGCAGGTGATATGCCGAAGAAAACTGGAGCATCGTACCCATCATGTGCCATAGGGTCTTCCAAAAGTAACTTTTAAACTTGACATCCCTATCCGACACAATGGTCTTAGGTAACCCGTGGAGGCGCACTACCTCATTGAAAAATAACTTCGCCACATGGGTTGCATCCGTGGACTTGTGGCATGGTATGAAGTGGGCCATCTTGGAGAAGCGGTCCACGACAACAAAAATAGAGTCATGTTTGCGGAGGGTCTTAGGAAGACCCAACACAAAGTCCATAGAGACGTCTTGCTAGGGCGTGTGTGGAACCGGCAAAGGGGTGTACACGCCGGTATTTTGCCTTTGTTGCTTGGAAACTTGGCAAGTACGACATAGACGCACAATTCGGGGGACATCACGCGTAAGACCCGGCCAAAAGAATCGATCTTCAACGAGTGCGATGGTCTTGTTGCACCCAAAATGATCGGCAATCCCTCCGACATGTAACTCCCAAGTGAGGAAGTCACGTAATGAAGTGTGATGGATGCATAGACGATTTCCCATAAACAAATACCCATCTTGGAGGGTATACTTGGAGTTGGCATTGGGAGGGTTGTCCCGTAGAGCAATGTACTCCGCCCCAAAATCTAGGCACTCGGGATAATCTTGGATCAATTGCTCAAATCCTACCACCTCGGTGCTCATGACTTGCAAAGTCGTTATCCAACGACTAAGAGCATCCGCCGCTTTGTTTTCAGCACCGGCCTTGTGCTTCAATACAAATGTGAACCCTTGAAGGTACTCGACCAGCGTGGCATGCCTTGGGTTCAACTTCTTTTGGGAAGCAAGGAAGCGTAAGACTTCATGATCGGAAAATAAGATAAATTCCTGCGGCCTAAGGTAATGTTTCCAATACCAAAGGGATCGGATGACCGCATAGAACTCCTTATCATAGGTGGAGTATTTTTGCTTGGCCTCGTTGAGCTTCTCGCTAAAGTAGGCCACCGGGTGGCCCTCTTGGCTAAGCACTTCGCCTATTCCTACACCCGAAGCGTCACAAGCGACCTCAAAGACCTTTGAAAAGTCCGGTAGGCGCATGATGGGTGCACTAGACATTTTCCCTTTTATCTCGGCAAAGGCCTTCGTCGCGGCTTTGCTCCATTGAAACTCCCCTTTCTTCATACAATTGGTGATGGGAGCTATAATGGTGCTAAAGCTTCGAATGAAGCGACGATAGAAGGTGGCCAACCCATGGAAGCTACAGACCTCATGTATGTTCCTAGGTTTGGGCCATTCTACAATAGCCTTTACCTTTTCCGAGTCCACAACCATACCATCGGCTGAGACAATGAACCCGAAGAAGACAACGGATCGTTGCATGAAGGTACACTTCTTGAAGTTCGCATACAATTTCTCTCCTCTCAATGTTTCACAAACTAACCGAAGGTGGATCAAGTGTTGCTCCTTGTCGTGACTATAGATCAAAATGTCATCAAAATACAGCACAAGGAACTTCCCGATAAATGGTCGCAATACTTGGGTCATGAGCCTCATGAAGGTGCTTGAGGCATTTGAAAGCCTAAAAGGCATATCCATCCACTCATAAGACCATCCTTGGTCTTGAAAGCGGTTTTTCATTCATCACCAGGGCGGATTCGAACTTGGTGGTAGCTACTCTTGAGATCTATCTTAGAGAAGATAGTGGCCCCAACCATCATATCCAACATATCATCGAGCCTCGGTATAGGAAACCGATATTTGACCTTAATTTTGTTGATGGCCCGACTATCCACACACATCCGCCACGTGCCATCTTTCTTGGGTGTGAGTAGTGCGGGTACGGCACATGGGCTCAAGCTCTCTTGGATGAATCCCTTCCTTAGGAGCTCATCAACTTGCCGCGATAACTCGGCATGTTCCACCGGATTCAACCTATAGTGAGGTAGGTTTGGTAGGGTAGATCCGGGAACCAAGTCTATTGCATGTTGAATGTCACGCATGGGAGGGAGCTCATTGGGTAAGTCTTCCGGGAAGACATCCACACTCTTTCAAAACTGGTCCAACCTCTTTGGGGTAGTCACCCATAGACTCGAGAGCACGCTCAACGGTGATGACAACATATACCACACTCATCTAACGACGCTCTCTCAAACTCCGAAGGGCTGACGATATTGATGGTCTTGGATTGACCGCCCTTCTTCTCAACTTTCTTGTCTGATGGTGTCTTGGGAGGCAAGGGGTTTAATTTTATCTTCTTGCCTCATGCATGAACATGCACACATTTGACCGCCCAAGGAGGGTCACGTCCATGTCATAGAGCCATGGCCTCCCCAAGATGATATGACCCACATCCATCGACACCACATCACACCATAAGGTGTCCGAATACGAGGCTAATTGTATCGGCACACGACACCTTTGGGACATTGGGATGGAAGAGGAGTCGACCCATGCGACTTTGTATGGTTTCGGGTGGGGCTTGGGTGTAAGCCCTAAGCGGGTAATGGTGTGTGTAGACACAACATTCGTGCAACTCCCGCTATCCACAATGACTACAACTCTTCTCCCCACACTTGGCGAAAGTATTGAAAATGTTATCTCTACGCCAATCACCCTTCTCTTCACGTTGAGGTTGTGCAAGGGCACACCTCACAACCAAGCACTCTTGGGTGCAAACTAGTGCTCGGTTACCGTCGTCACCCTCCTCATCACTAGGCATGACTTCCGGCTCATAAACTTCCTCTTCTTCCTCATCAACTTCTCCTTCAACTAAGAGAGTCCTTTGTGGGTCTCGGGTAGGGCATTGGGCGGCAAAGTGGCCGAACCCATGACATTTATAGCACTTGGTTTGAGTGTTACCCTTTGAGGACTCACCTATCACACCTTTCCCTTTGTCAACCCGAACATTTGTAGGAGTGGGTTGGGTCGGTTTGGGAGGTGGATTTTCAGCACTAGGCCTCCCTTCTCCAACTCTATGGCTAACGGCATGCGGCTCAAATCGTCTCACCACTGTCGTTTTCAAGTACCTTTGAAGGTCTTGCACAATGGCGTAGCACTCTTCAAGAGTGTCGGCGGAAATCAACTCTTTTTGAAGGTCCAATCGCAACCCGGTGCGAAACCTTGAAAGAGTGACTTGAGGATCCTCCAATACATTGGCTCTCATCATGAACTCCTCAAACTTGCCATTGTACTCGGCTACGGGCATACTACCTCGGCGCAGATTTTGTCATTGGTCAAGTAGGCGGTGGTAGTATGATAAAGGGACATACTTCTCCATGAGACGCTCCTTCATATCCTCCCAACGGGTATGGGAGTACGACTCGCATTCGCACGCATGCGCTCGACATTGACCCAAAAGAGTCGAGCTTGTCCAATGAGCTTCATTTTCGCAAGTCTAACACACTGCTCATTGTCCATGCCATACCACTCAAATTGGTGATCCAATCGAGGAAGACTTTAGGGTCCATTCTTCCATCGAAGGTTGGAAACTCAACTTGAACATTCTTGAGGAGTTTCTGATCCTGGTCGTAGTCATCTCTGCGATGAACTAGTTCCCTATGATTCCGATGTCGCCCCCCGGGCTATTCACCACGCTCAAAGCGCGGACCATTACGCTCATTGCGTCGGTCATGATGCTCCTCATCACCTTTCAACTGATCCAAGCGGTTGAGAAGCATCTCGTTAGAGGCAACTATAGCCGTTTGGGCTTCCTCCATGGCATCTATCCTATCCTTCATAGTGATCAACATGGCTTGGATGCCTTTAAGCTCTTCGGCAATCATATTCGGTCCATGGCGACCACACACACTAACACGGGTTCTAAAATGTCACACAACTATGAACACAAGTGAGTGAGGAATTTTATCAAACACACAGTGTGCGCACAAATGAACATACTAATATGGACACAAACGAGGGGGTGATTTTGTCGAACACGTGACGTGCATGCAATGGAACGCAAATGGAATGAAATTTAAAGAGATTAAAATGACATGCAAAAGATGCCCTAACCTAGAACCTAAGCTTTGATACCAAAATTGACGCGGGACAACGACCCTGAAATCCGTGAATGCCCATGATGTGATGATTTGCCGAAATTAAACTAATTAATTGAGCAATTAAATCACAAATTAAAGCGATACCTTGGCGTTTCGTGGGATTCCGCTTAGGTGACCATGCTTTGGTTCACGTAGGGTCCAATTTGACGCGTGGGATCCGTTAGGATGGCGGAAGAGGCGATCCGAGAGATAGAACTCTTACTTCGTCTAGGTTGGGGCGTTAAATCGTAATTCTTCGTGGAATTAATGGCTCCTCATTAGGGCTTTTGAATCGAATCGGTTAAATGGCTCAAATCGAGCAAGCTCGAGTCCAACAGCGGTTATGGATCGATGGGCTAGGATTGGATTCGATCCATGGGTCAAAATATCGTCCGATACCGATACGTATCGGACGATACGTATCGGTTTTAGAGGTCAGCGGTACGATACATACCCTATGTATCGTACCCTGCTTAAAATAACTAAATTATCGTCCGATACGGACAAAATATCGTCCGTATCGGACGATAATTTGGCTGAAATTTAAAGAAAAGAAAAGAGTTGAAATTATCGTCCGATAATTTGAAATTTTGGTGGGCCCCACCCATAGACCCGACTCTTTAGTCGGGTAACCCCTTTTTTTTCCCCATTTCCTTCCTCTCTTCTTCCTCTCTTCTTCCTCTCTCATTTTTTGATTATCTACACCCTAAATCGGCGCCAAATCGCACAAAAAATTACGGGATCAACGTGGAAGGTACGTGTTTATCATTTTACCATCGTTTTATTTCATTTTAAATACTAAAATAAGGTAGATCTACCTAATTTAAGGGTAGATCTACCTTAAATAAGTGTAGATCTACCTTAAATAAGTGTAGATCTACCTTATTTAAGGGTAGATCTACACTAAATAAGTGTAGATCTACCTTATTTAAGGGTAGATCTACCTTATATAAGTGTAGATCTACCCTTAAATTAGGTAGATCTACCTTTAAATTTTATCATTTACCTATAATATTAATTATTTAAATTATTTAAAATATTTAAAATAATTTAAATATTTAAATTAAGAAGAGGGAAAAAATAATTTAAAATATTTAAATTAATTAAAAATAATATAAATAATGGGTAAAAAATAATTATATGTGACCCCATTTAAAATATTTAAATTGATGGGTCAAAAATAATATAAATAATTATAATTAAGGGTCACATGTAATCAATATGGGTCACATATAATTAATAAAATAATGGGGTCAATATGGGTCACATATAATTTAAACTTAAAATTAATATGAGTCACATATAATTAAATTTATGGGTCACATTAAATTATATGTGACCCATATTAATTTTAATAATAAATTTAATTATATGTGACTCATATTGATTATATGTGACCGTCACATATAATTAAAATAATTAATATTATGGGATATGTCCCATAAAATATTAGAATAATATGGAATAAATTTCAAATAAATTTTTAAAAATTATAATAATAGCAAATAAATATTCATAAATTAAAATAATATCAAATAAATATTCAAAAATTATAATAATATGAAATAAACATTCAAAAATTATAATAATATCAAATAAACATTCATAAATTATAATAATATCAAATAAATATTCATAAATTAAAATAATATCAAATAAACATTCATAAATGATAATAATATCAAATAAATATTCATAAATTATAATAATATCAAATAAACATTCATAAATTATAATAATATCAAATAAATATTCATAAATTAAAATAATATCAAAAAAATTTGATAAAATATAATCTAATCTTTTAAAAATTAGAATAATATAAAATAAAAATTCAAATGTAATCTAAATTTTATAAAAATTAGAATAATATAAAATAAATTTAATAAAATATGATCTAATATTTTTAAAATAGAAATAATTAAAAAATAAATTTTATTTTCAAGTGTAAATTAGATGTTTACTCTAATGCAATCGTTTGCTCATTCATGCAGGTGAAATAAATAAATATGGTACGTTCGACAGATCCAGCGTGGCAATATGGTACAGCAATAGATGGTAATAGACTCCAGATACAATGTAAGCTTTGTGGAAAAAAACTGTTGGGAGGAAGTATCACACGATTAAAGGAGCATCTGGCTCATGTAAAGGGAGAGACAAAAGGGTGTCCCAGTGTACCCAGAGAGGTAAAAGAAAATATCAGAGCTAGTTTACAAGCGGCAAAGGGAAAGGAAAAAGCTGAAGCCGATCGTGATAGGAAAATGTATGAGAGAAGCAGGAGGCCAGATCCAGAGTTTACATCAGCTGCACCTGAGGATGGTGAGGATGATGATGAGCAGATAGCGAGAGCTATGAGAGAGAGTGCCAGGGAAGCACAGCAGCGGCGAGATCAGGAAGAAGCCGATTATCGGTTTCGGTCCAGGTTGAGGGGCCCATCCATGCCTGCTACCGGTGGTGGATCTAGTCATAGGCCACATGTTGTTGATGTTAATGAGGTTGTTGAGCAGACTGCTGGGTTGCGTAGGTCAGCATCTGAGAGGGATTATAGGCCGTCTACTAGAGGCCGTACTACAGCCCCCATGGATCCATTCATGTATCGCACTGAAAGCTCCAAACAAACCAAATTGAGTGCAATCTCACTGACAAAAATGGGGAAGAAGCTTGGAAAATCCATTGCCAAGTTTTTTATATACAACCACATTCCGAGCCAAGTAGCAGACTCGCCGTACTTCAAAAGCATGATTGATACAAGTGCAGAAGTTGGTCCAGGAGTTAAAAAGCCTTCTCCATATGAGATATATGGGCCCTTACTAACAGATGAGTACGATGAGATAACTGCCTATGTACAGAGCTTTGAGGATGTATACTTTGAGGATGTATGGGATGAGAGGTTGCACAATTATGTGCGATGGATGGATTGGTCCCACAAAGAAGAGCTTGATAAACTTTTTGGTTTACAGCGATGTCGGGACAGCATTTTTGAAATCAGTTGATGCTTCTAGACACGTAAAGACTGCTGACTACCTCTTTAAACTAATGGATATGGTAGTTCATGAGGTTGGAGAGCAGCGGGTTGTGCAGGTGGTAACAGACAATGCGGCAAACTACAAAGTCGCTGGATTAAAACTAATGGCGAAGAGACGTCACCAGATCGACGCCCTAATTCTTGAGGATTTAGGAAGAGAAGCGAAGACACCGGCAACTATTCAAAAGGGAAGAACGATTACTTCCTACCTGCATAAGACAAAGTCGGTCAATTTAATGAGAGCCTTCACGAACAATGAGTTGCTCCACTGCGATTACACGCTTTTGCAACACGCTTCTTAGGCCCTACAGTTTGGCTAGATATAGGCGTGAGCTGAAAAGCCCGTGTCGAAGAATGGAATCAACATGAAATAGGACTCACGGCGAAGAGACTAGCTTGCATTGAAGTTGACTGACCACAAAGACGCAGCTTGGCGTATGTCGACCACGATCGCTGGCCACTACCATTGGTTGATGGTGACGAGAAACCAACGATGGGGTACGTTTATGAGTCAATGGATAAGGCAAAATTGGTTATAAAAACTAAATGCCCTACAAAATATAAACGATACTGGGCGATTATCGACAAGAGGTGGGATGCACAATTTCACCAGTACTTGCATGAAGCAGGTATAACATGTTGCACAATTATGTAGTGGTTTTTATTTATTTATTCATTATTTTCATATACTGATGAAATTGCTCATATTTGATGTGTAGCACACTACTTGAATCCAGCCTTCCAGTATATGCGACGCTTCGAGCTGAGCGACACTGATGAAGTGTATACCGGTTTGCTCAATGTAATCCAAAGAATGCTCCCTGAGTTGGCGGACCAAGGCCAAGCCATAAGAGATGTGAGTGATCATAGTATCATACCTTATAAGTAATAAGTCAAATGTCATGTGATATTATCATCTATTTATTGATATGTGCCTTACTGTGTTTCATCTTTATAGATTGACATGTTTCGCAAGAGACATGGGTCATTTGGGACCCCGTTGACGCAATCCCAAATTAAACACGACAAACCCGCTGATTGGTGGATGCATTATGGAGGTGATGGTCCGATATTGAGGCGGGTAACAATGAGGGTATTGTCGCAAACGTGTTCCTCGTCCAACTGCGAGCGGAATTGGAGCACTTTCTCTCTCATTCATACTAAGACAAGGAATAGACTAACTATGGACCGATTGGAAAAGTTAGTCTACTGCCACTACAACATGCGATTAAGGGTCAGGAATATACAGAGGACCAACCGTGGTAAGCAATTACATGAAGTCTTAGATCCTCAATTATATGAAGTCTTACTTACATATTATACTAATTCATCTATTATATTCTACCTTGCAGACGGTGATTAGTTTGATCCCATCCAGTTTGATTATATATTCGAGGAGGATGACTCTTTGAATGAATGGATCGAAGAGAGAGAAGAGCCAGTTTTGGATAGTGAGAGCACCAATGGTCGGACAATGCCGAAGAGAAGTGAGCAAAGAAGCTTCCCAACCACCGAGGCGGAAAAGAAGATTGAATCGTCATTCAGTGGTTGGATCTGATGACGAAATGCAGCCCGGTAGTGATGATGGGAGTGGTGAGGATGATGGTGGAGGGGACGTTGGCACTAGTGGTGGAGGGGAGGATGCTGGTACCTCTGATCCTTATAGAGATATAGCGGCATGGGACGATGACTCAACGCCGTTAACACAGTTCGACACTCCTACATTTAGAATGGGAGGGGTTGAAGGAAGAGGAGCGTCGGGATCATATCAAACACCACCACCACCACCACCACAAGATGATACGGATATGGGTTATATGACTTCTAGCTTTCGGGGGATTCTGTTTGCAAAATACCGAAGATTCAGCAACTAGTAACCCATACTACCAGCCACAACAAACCTATTCGGTGCGATATGACTTCGTTGGTCAGATTTTTGGAGGACCGGCCTTTACGTACTACACTGAGCCTCAGTTTCAAGGGGGCACATATAATCATGGGTATCAATATGAGCAACATTATAGGCAAAGGCCGGAAAGCTCGCGCACCGATGATGACGATGATCATGAGGGCCAAGAACCACCACGAAATTCAATGTGGCTCTAAAGTAAGTTTTTCATGTACAATTAAATTTATTTTTATCAACATAGCTATTATTTTTGACAATATATAATTTATTTTTGTCAATATACATTGTAATTTAGTTTATGCGTGACTGCGTGTCTACGTCGATCAAATTATGAAATATTGTTAATAAAATAAGCATGTGATCAGCTGGTCAAACATAATGTTAGAAGATCTATTACATTAAGTTAAAAATGTGATCTTAAGACAAAAATAAGTTACAAAATAGGCATGTGACTTGGGTTAAGTTACAAAATAGGCATCTTACTTATATATTCATCTAAATAATGCATCAAATAAGTCAAAAATAAAAGCAAAAATAGTTGAAATAAATACAAAATAAATAAATATAAATTTTCAGATTTTTTGGGATTTTTTGGGATTTTTTTTCAAAATACCGGTTTTTTGAATGTATCAAACCGATACATTCAATGTATCGCCGATACATTGAATGTGTCGGACGATACCCGATACGTATCGTCCTGGAGGTCAAAACGATACGTACTGGAAATCCGGTATTTTGACCCTTGATTCGATCCATAAGGATGAACATCAATATTGCTCTAGATCTAGGGTTTGAGATTTGAACAATCAAGCAAAAGGGAGATTTGGGATTCAAGAGATTAGCAAGATAATAGGAAGATAGAAGAAAGAAGATCAAAGTAACATGGGCATCTCACCCTTGGTCTCACACCAAACCCCTCTCGGGGAAGAAGACTCACTCTTCAAAACTTCTCTCAAGCTCAAAATGCAATGCATCATTTCATTAATTCATCAAGTCCCCAAATGACTTACAAATTAGGCTTTATAGCCATTTACAAGAGAATAAATCTAAAATAGAAAAGTACTAAGTTACCCTAAGTGGTAACTTACAAAAAGGATAAAAACTAAGAATAAAAGGGACAATTACGTCACTTATGACGCTGATGCGCGGGTTTTCACGTACGTCCGACCTGGGGTCCACGGACGTCTGTCGCCTACTCACGGACGTTCGTGGTACACTACGGACGTCCGTGCTCACTAAGCAGTAAGCACCTCGAAATCCAGACGTCCGTTCTGTAGCCACGGACGTCCATCGCCTGTTGATGCCTGGTGCTCCCAAACTGAGTTCTAGGGCCTTCCCTTGGTGGTTCTTGACGTTCCTGGGCCCTTTAGTCGCTTCTTTCGCCGTTGATACACCTTGTATGGCTTGAACCCTAGGTCTTTGTTGGTGGCGTCCCCGTCAGCCCCCCTTAAAAAACAGTCAAATTATCGTTCAAAGTATCATTCGTATCATCCGTATCGTTCGTATCGTCCAAAAATTTCAAATTATCAGTTTTGTTGTTTTTTTAGTTTTTTTTTTGGGAAAAACCGGAAAGTATCGTCCGGAACTGATACGTATCGTCTGGTACGTATCGGTTTTGGGGCTGGACGATACGTATCGAAAATCCAAGATTTTGATCCATGGTTGGAATAGTCTAATATGTGCAATTTTTTGGCTGAAACATGTGCTGATAATGTTGCTAGTTGAACTACGAGGATTATCAAACATGTGTGCCACATGGTATGAAAGTGCAGGGTCATGGCACAATCTGTTCTGATAGTAAGAATATAGATGTATCTGAATATCCTACCATTCGAGGGTTGATTGAATTGACACCTAAATTGGGGGGAGCCGGATTGTTCGTTATCGATGTGCTCCTTAAATTATTTTTATGTCAAGGACCCCTATTTGAGACACCTTGGACTAACTTATACCATTTCCCAGCTCCTCTTAGGGTTTTAGAGATATTGGACTGCGACTAGTAGTAAGAATCTCATGATCAACCATCTTCAAGGTAGAGGATTCCAGCTTTTCAACCAAATCAGAGTGTGATACTTGGGTGAAGAGTCGGTGAACCATCTATTCCTTCAATATGGAATGTGATAGCAATGTGCCATTGCTTCCCAACCTGTTTTATGTGCACTTTGTTCTACCTTCATACGTGGGGGGAGCTTCTATTTGGGTGGAACTCTGGTCATTCTTAGTCTATGGACGATTAGTTTGGAACCTTATTCCCTATGCCATTCTGTAGAGGAAATTCGCTTGAGCTGAATAAAAGAACCTTTAACAATAAATCTAAAGACATGATGCGCCTCATCATCTCTATCAAAGAGAAAGTTACTGACTGGACCCTGGTCAAAAGAATAGAAGGGGAATGGATGGGGACACATTAATAAGGACCTGCGTCAAATGCTTGTTATTGGGATATAGAAGACTCATCAATTTGGTGCGGACTGTGGAATCCTCCTATAGGCTGGCTGAAGCTAAATCTGATCCAAGCAGATTTCGGAGCTTTTGTGGAATCATTGGAATCATATTCTACTTGAATTTGTTGGGCTCATTGAGTGGGCAGAGTCGAGTAACGCGGAAGCGAGAGGAAGGCGCTACTATTTCTCACAATTGGACTGGCAATCATTGAAGGAAACTTTAGCAATGTCATTCAATGGGTGACAAAAGGGGGAATCACCCATGTTGATCGACGAATATTTTTTGGGGCAATTTGCAAATACCCCCATGAGTTATGCGTTAATTCAGATGTAAGTCCCTGAGTTATGGCGAATTGGTCTGAACCCCCTGGTTATGCCTCATTAGTTTAAAATGCACCTTGAGTAACATTGCAGTCATTGACCTTTGTAGAAACCGTCTACCGCCTTATCAAAAGATAATTTTTCCCTTAACTATAATTGGATACTATATTTATAACTTGTCATCGCCTTAGTAAATCAATAGACACAGTTTTTAAAATGTATTTATTAAAATTCCATGGAAATAGTTGCACTCTTCAAATTCTAGTAATTCACCCGCCATTACTTCATCAAGACCACAAATACGAGCAATGCCATGCCCACTTGAAGTTTGGTGCCGGTATTCACAATTTTTACTTCTCTACTATATTATTCAATACATTCATGATAATAGTACTAATTTCGTCGGCTCGCAATGTTACCATTAGCGCCTTAATTCTTTTTCACAAGCAAAGGTAGAAAAAAAATAATGCCCATTTACAACTTGCCATCATCATATAAATCAATCGGCACTCAAACTGTATTAGCCATGAACCAGTTGCATTGTGGCTCCATAAATCAACACACACATCTTAATCTAATTTTATTGGATTTTTTCAAACCCTGAAATAAATCGAACAGCTATGATGTAATAAACATGTCTACAAATTGATCTAACGACTCTAATTAATCTAAGGGACCTTAATCTAATGTAGAAAGCATAGCATTAATCTAGAGGTTGCTGTTATCTGGTAAGATCCATATAGAGAAAATATACTAAATATGTAGCAATAGTCATATCCACATCACAAATATAAAGTACCTAAGTAATCAAGTAGCAATAGCAATAGAGAAGTACCTAATACTTTCCTTTACATTTGTTAACTATTGATGCAAAATTTCTTTGGAAGGTCTTCCATCTCAACTTTGACTTTCAGTTTGATGTCATCTGTATCCACCTTCACTTGTGTCTGTTGCTTGTTGACCTTCAGACCCGAACATCTTGAACTGCCAGCTAACCATTTGGAAAACCCACAAACATTTTATATAAAAATTTTCAATTCAGTTTTTTGTTGGTTCGAGAAGTGTATATTTGACATGGATTTCCTTGACATAATGGCATTTCGTAGGTTGAATCGTCTTCTTCTGCGGACAATCCCTGACCAAATGTCCCCATTGACGACATCCATAGCAAATGCTCATTTGACCCTATAAGGTTGAACTATTAGTTGCAACATTATTTTTGGTGGATGAAAGAAACCTATGGTACCTGTAGTAAAAAAATGAAATTTACGATTAGTTACTCCTGAATGATAATATAGCTATTTTATCTTGCTTATGTAATCTTGAGCTGTTGGATTTTTTTGTGTGCTGAGATTATTTTTGGGAAGACGTCATTTATTAATAGTAGTGTTGCTTGTCCCCTCACTCTTGTGAACCAACTTCAGACAACAGAGAAGTCAGTATTGGCAATCATGGTTGTGTTGCTTCCATTCTAGTAAACAGGTAGTTTTGCAAGCATACACTCCTCTTCATTGACCCCAAGCAACTTGAATCGTAACTTGATAACTTTATTTTTAATTTGTTCAAACAGGGCATTTCATTTGTTTGAATTTGAAGATGTTCATAAACTTGCAGCTGAGTTGTGTGGTCGTCTTCACCCTCAGGTATCCAATTGTTGATGCAAATAATGATCAGTGACCTATTTCTTGATGTGCGGCTACTAAGAAATGATTAAAATTGATCTCTTTTGCCTTCTTTTCTGTGAATAGCTAGACTCATGGTTGTCTTATGTTAGGTGCTACTTCCAATTATTGGATCTCACCTAGAGCATTCTACACATAATCGAGATATACTAAAGATGAAGGCTTGTTTGTTTGCACTTTGCACCTCACTTGCGGTAAATGCTCATTGTCTCTTGGCGTGGGTTAGTGGAATCGTACTTTTTTGGAATCAGCCTCTCTTTCCTTTCGACTGACATTCTAAATGTCTTGGTTCTTTGTCACACAAATTTTTAATGCTTTCCACGGTTTAGATCAGGGGCAGGGATTCAGCTTTGCACCCTGTTATGGTCAAAATAAGAAAATTGCTGGAAAAGGTACTGTTGTGGCCTTCTCTGGATGCTGATGAAGATAAGCAACTAAAATTTCTTTGTGTATCTAGGAAGGTTTAAATTCTCGGTTCCAGTACTGCCAAATGTTGAAAATACTGGAAAATACCACCCGGGATTCCGTATATTTTAAATACCAGGTGATATATATCCTGTATATTCACAGGGATATATCATCCCTGATTTATCCAGTAGCGGTATATACTGGAAAAATCCAGTGTTTTCCGATATTTTGAACCATGTTTTCATACTGATAAGAGTATTCCTATTATAGACCGGTGATTTCAATTCCTTCTGTGTTTGTAGTTTCCAGAGCCTAACATGGATGCATTGATTGGCTAGCATTGATGATTTGTGCTGAACTGCAAGCTCCGGATGCGTCCCAAGATTTTACCTGGGATAAGATTGAGGAGTTAGGAGAGGAGAAGAGTCACCCTGGTTAGTTTTTCAATTCTTAGAATAGGAATTGAACTTTGTGCTGTCAATGGGCTGGGTTGGGAAATAATTTTGGCTGCCTGACGGGTCAAGGGTATATACTTGATCTGACCTGACCTGAATGGCCAGGTCAGGTCAGGCCAACCCAATTCAAAATCTCATAAACCCCCTAATCGCTTTATATTTTATATGAACTTTTGGGTCGGGCAGATTTTTGCCTGCTTGGTCCATTGATCGACCTTACCTGACCCAAAGTTCGGGTTGGATGCTTCATGGCCGACCTTACTCGACAGGTCAAATTTTTGTGCTCGACTGAGTAAAAAAACTGGGTTGGGCGGGTCGGGTAACTGGGTGACCCAACCCATTGGGACCCCTAATTGAACTTGGAAAATGTTGCTTTCACTCATCCACTCTATCTTTTGTTATGTTCACCTCTCTGCATGTTAAAATGCAGAAGATGCTGCCGTAATGAGTTCAGTTCTGACTTACGTGATCCAGAGATTGGTGTGTGATAAGAATAAAGTTCCGCTTGCCAAATTGGATTGTCCTTCCGAGGCAATCTCACTTTCATTTCAACTATGCATGGCTAATGTCCTCATTAGTGCTTGCCAGAAGACCTCAGCCTCCAACAAACATTTATTTGCACAGAGAGCTCTCCCATACCTCATTCTTCACGTTGAGGTAAATGCGTGAAATCGTCACTACTCACTAGTTTTTCCTTGCAATATATTCATGAAGTGTTTTTTGTGGTTATTAGTAAATTTAGAAAGCTGCTTTCAAATCTATCTGCCATCCTCTTTTGTTTTCAATGGTCCCTACCGTGCAGGACATAACCTGTTCTGAGGTTAGAGCTGCTTGCCTACAAGTTCTATTTTCAGCTGTCTACCATCTCAAGGCTTCCATTCTTCCTTATTCTTCAAGTTTGTTCAGGCTCTCTGTAAAGGCCCTTAGAAAAAGATCTGAGAAGGTATTCAAACAGGTTCTTTGTAGTGATAATAAGGAATAGTAGTCGTTTAAGCTTCTATTAGTAGATAATAGGGAATTGTAGTTGTTTAAGCTTCTATTAGTAAGGAAACTACAATTTTTTACATTTTAAGTTCTCTTTGTTTTGCTGCACACATACGCACAAATATTCCAAACTGCTATTGGTAGGGAAACTACAATTTTTACGTCAAAAGTTGCACATGCAGAGCATACACATGGATGGATGTATATGGCCATTTGCAGATGCATGTGTGTGCCTGCTCTCACATGACATATGCTCATTGTTCTGTTAGGAAACCTCATCTAAAACAATTTCTCCATTCTAAGTTGTTTACAACAATAACCTCAACTCGGACACTTTACTAAATGCTGCAAATGAGTTTTTCAACATAAATAGGTGTACTTTTGGGATGTGCATATATATATATATATATATATATATATATATATATATATATATTCAAAATCTGACATGTCAGAGAGGTAGACACGAGCAAAAAAAAAAGAAGAGAATTTGTGGAATCATCAGTACAAAAAGATAACTAAAACTAAATGAGACTGTTCGAGTAAAAATAAAGGGAACTGTGATATTAGTTAACTCTAAAAAGTTTGGCACTAATTTTATCATCATATTCTATATTTACGTGTTATTATCGGACAAAGAAAATTGTATATTCATTGTCACTATACGGGAGCGCTATTACTTGTACAAGCAAAGTTGGCCCAAGCGCAGTGTAAAAGATAGATTTGGTATGTTGGGGACCTGTTCCATGTGCAAACACCATCTACTCTGTCTGATTTGAAGGCCATGATCTAAAGATATTTGTTGCAAAAAGTTTGCACGAGACACGATTGCCAGCATATGATTCAATGGAGTGAACTGTTGTCTGATAATTGCCTCCAACTGCGTTGAATCATATGATAGAGATTGTGTTTCGTGCCAATTTTTTTGCACCGAAGATCTTTATTCTTTAGATCATTGCCATCAAATCAGATGGCGTAGATGATGTCTTCACATGGCACAAGTCCCCAAGATACCAAATCTTTCTTTTAAATTGTTTGCAAGGGCCGACTATGTGTGTGCAAGTAATGGCTCCCTAATTATATAATTCTAATAGCATTCGATAATAATAAAAAAAAGGAATAATTAAGGTTATATGACAATAACTTTTAGTATGTATTAATATATACACATGCAATAAATTAGTAAAGACTACAGATGCATTTTTATTTATGTGTTAGGCTCAATAAGCCAAATTCCAATTAATTCTTCCCCCCCTGAAATTGGTGTCCATCACTGGATTATTATTATTATTATTACTTTTTTTTTTTATACTTAACTGGGCTCGAGCCTGCGACCTTGAGGTTGTAATATTGTCATCCTTCCATTGTGCTACAGGCCCAAGTAGGGATTAAAAAATATCAGTTTTCAAGCAAAGTCGGTGCCCCTAGGAGAAGTGGACTTTCTTTATAACAATAAAATGGTTAACAATGGTTACTCTTCTTCTGAGGTGTTGGAAGAATAATTAGCGAAGAGTTAGTATAAGGTACCCGACCTGAATGCCAGTGGCTGCATTGGGGTCAATCTCAAACCGTCAAACCTTAGAAAATCCACTGATGTTTACCGCCAGATCAGTGAAAGGTCAAAATTGAACTTTCACAGATTTGGAAGTTTATAAATAGCTGTCCAGTTTCCAAGTATTGATCATTTAGACAAAAGAAGACTCTGACATGAGGGCAATGCCCAGGTCAGGTACTTAATGACAGCTCATTAGCGAAATTGCATGTTTACCTTCTCTTTCTGCAGGGCAGTGGTTGCTATTGCTTGCCTTGTATTTTTTCTTGATGTAGTGTGCTCTGTTTGTCAGGAAAAAATTGCGAGTGCCAAGTTAATGGCATCTCTCATGGCCAGCGAAGAAGTCGTTGTCGATAGTATATCGACGGGTCTATTGGATGCTAAATCGTTGCTAGCAAGTATTACCTTAACTGATTCTTCACTGGAATTACAGCAGTTGTGCGAGAAATTGCTTGTGTGCCTTGGATGATTTCCTTTGTCCTCTCAAATGAGTGTACATAGCCTTACAAATAGATGGAGTGTGCAGTAAATGTTTAGAATATATTTATTTTTTTATGACTTGGGGCTTCCATGTAAGAAATTTTCTTATGATTTGAGTGCATTTTGATTGTGTGTAATTTGTAAGGTTAGGTTTACAATTCTGATTGTTTGTTTTTTTAGTTGTCAATTCGAATTTTTTTAAAACCATACTGGAGCCTCAAACGGGAAGGGCATGAAGGTCTGACCCAAAAATAGGGAGGATCGACTTTTTATCACTTTGAAAAAGTGATAAAAATAAATAAATCTGGCAGGTTATTACCGGATAATCAGTTTCAAAGATGGGGAGTAAAAACCAGCCTGATACATAGGCCTCTGTAAAACCCAGTGGGTTTCATCGATACTGTCTGGTTTGAGTTTTTGTTGGTCCAACCAGGTTGGTCTCTGTTCGTGTCCAGATTCAATTAGAAATTGTTTTTCCTATGATTCGGATTGACATATCTTTGAAATTTTGACATGAAATGATGAAAGCACATAATTGAACCACCAATTAAAGGTTGTCTGTATTTTCAACTGAAGAGTCCATCTCTTGAATCAGACAGCCTATGGAAATTGGTTTTCCATTGCCCACCTATCAGACCAGACGGAGGTGTTGATTCCATGTGGCACCCCCCACCCCTCCAAAAGTGATCATGGCATACCATGAGTTCTTGAGTCACTTTTTGGGAAGTGTTTCAAGTGAAATCATTTATAGGTGGGCTATGATGTCAAGATTTATTGTGTGGAAGAATGGGATGAAAAACAATCTCCACCGTCCTATCCATGGCTGTCAATGGTTTTAATGGTGGAAACCTCAGGCTGACTGAATCTTTGGCTGCAAATTCCAGTTTCTAATTGAAAATGTCTCATTGCACTTCAAATGTCTGGTGTGTGTCGGAATATTTAGGACATCAGTTGGTGGTATGCAAGAGAGGGGTTTTGAATGCAACTATTTCCTCCCTTTTTACATGTATTACTAGAAAATAGCTTTATACCAGGATTTGTTATAAAGTAGATGGGCCATTCACTGCCCAGGTAGATCAACTGTGTTCAGTTGGATAGCTTGTATAAATGTGCGCGGGTGCAGAAGAACAGCCATTGATTGTGATTATGATTATCTAATAAGTCATCATTTTGACTAAATGGTCGTTCAGCGGTGTTTATGGTGGCATCATCATTCTTGAAATGCTATATCATCATTGTCATCACATAGCCTTATGCAACCTATTTTGCCTCTGTTTTGCAAGTTCAATTTCTTCGCTCAATTCTGATTAAAGTTAAGCATTTTGTTTCTTGACAATCCTTCTCCTCTCTTTTTTCTGCTTCCCTTTAGGCCTTCATTGGTCTTCATGTTCTCCTATTTTCTTGTCCTTGCAGCATCTCAATTTTCAAATAAGGTCTGCATTTGGCCTCCGATGGATATATCTCAACGGTTTAATATTTTATCTTTTATAGATGCTACTCTCAAATTTTCTCTTTGTGTTCATACATTATTTTATCCATTTTTGTTATTCTACAAATCCATCTTAACATATATATCTCAGTTGGTGCATTCTATTTTGTCACTCTCTTTGGGTCACCAATTATCTGCTTGGTTCTCCATTTTATTAAAAGTTTAAATTAATTTTTATTTGAGCTTTCCTTCTTAAATTCACCATTTGATTATAAAGTAGAACCTAAATAAAAAACTTATGACATTGTGACAGTAATTACTTCCTATTTTAACTAAATCTTCCTTCATATTTGCTAAAGTTAGACTCCATATATTCTGTCTTTATTAAAGAAGTAACCGAACAAATAAGTATTAAGTACTAAGCTAACACAACAAATAACATTGCGACATAAACATATCACCATACCCTCCCTTTTCAGAGACTGTAATTAAAATTTCAAGAACTTTAGGCCGTGTTTGGATGTACAATTTAGATTGTTTATTTTACGGGAAAGTGTCTACACCTATGCCATATTACCTATCAGTAATTACCTGATAACGTCTAAAACCTTAACTTTTCTTACGTCCATTTTGTTCACTTTGAATGGATGAAAGTACCCTTAACTAAAAGCATGTGCACATTTGTTATTAAGTGAGATCGATCAAACTTGTTTGGCCAACGGCCAAGGCTTGTACGAGACCGAACGGCTAAGACTTGTATAAGACCATGCGATATCCTCTGAGATCGATCGGTCTTATAAGAATCTAATCTATCATGGTTTCCCATGAGACCGATCAATCTCATTTTAAAAGAACGTGCATATGCTTACAGTTAAAATATATTTTCCCTCATAAAAAGTGGACCAAAAGCACACTTTTTTTTTTCTTGAAAAAGTTCAGTTTCTCCTCTCTAGGGTAATTGTACGATAAAAACCTAAAACGTTTTGGTACTTTTGTGGGAACACAGATTTGTGGACACTGCCCATTTTTATAAGTTTTCCCATTTAAATGTACAGAAAATAATAAATTTTCCAGGATTTATAAGTTCTATTATTGAAAAATGTTTTATCTCGTTGAATTTATAAAAAATAATGTATTTTTTTTCCAAGAAATCGACCAAAGGATGCCTCAATTTGCACCCACCAAAACTCTTTAAAAGCATTTTATAATAACAATGCTTCTACATGAATATTTGCTTCTTATTCTACCATTTAAACTACTTGAGGTTTTTTTTAAAACCTTAAGGGGTTAGGTTAGTTGGTCAGGTACCTGCTTCTAAAAGTGGGAGACTTGAGTTCGAATCCCCTCCCCCTTTTGAGGCTACCCTAGAAATTTATATCTTGTGCTGGCCCGTCATGTACTGAATTTGGGGTGCGCATATAACCTTGGGATTAGGCGAGTGCTCTAAGAGGCCCGTATACTCAAATTATCAAAAAAAAAAAAAAAAGATATAAAAGACTTTAATATTTAAATTTTGATCAAAATCTCAAGGACCAGGAGTAATGGGTTTTTATCGTGTGTGGGCAAGAGATGATTTGCAAGTATGCTTCTATTAGGCAATCGACCAATATCTCTACCAATCAATCTATTTTGAAATACATAAATAAATAAATAGAGGTAATAGCTGAAATTGATACCGTATCGGTTGATACCCGATATATATAGACCGATACCAAGTTGAGATACCGATATATATCAATTTACCGAGAAACCGATACGTATCGGTATCGGCCGATTTTTGATATCATGCGTAAAACACAAATTTTTCACTAAAATTGTAGTGCAAGCGTAGCACTCTCTTCACTAAAATGTAGTACCTCTCTTATTGTTCGCTCTTTATTTTACTAAAATGTAGCACCTCTCTTATTATTCTCGGTGTAATTACATTTCGTCCTTGCCCAATAACAAACTTTAGTTTTAAAATCAAACTGACTTTTTTTCTCTTATTATCAACTTTGTTTTGATAAAAATAAGTTGAAAATATGAAGGAATAGTATTATGAATTGAAAATAATAAGGAATAAAATAGGGATTTTTTAATTTTAAGTTACTATTTAGAGTTGATGGGGTAATTAGATATATAAATTTTAAGTATAAGGTTGATAAGATGTTGGAAAAAGTTTAGGAAGGATTTAAAAAAATAAATTTAAACTGAGAAGGTTTTAGAAATTTTTCCTATAATTTATAATCTACAAAAAGTGATACGGGCCCAACCAATTGTATGTGAAAATGGGCCAGAAAACGTGCATTGAGGCTACGCATAATCCAACCCCTTCTCGGGGAAAATATGTTTTGACTTTTGAAGGCTTTTACCTCAATAATCCTGTGAAATGCTGGCTTCCACAAATGTAAGTCCCTAAATTCTGTGAAATTTGTGTTTTACTTAGATTTTCATGATTTTGCTTTATGTTTATTTATAGAGAAAATGATGGGCAATGTGGACATATCTTATTTTGAATTCTAATGAGGTAAAAGTTTTTCTAATCACTGACTCCTTCGTGAAACATGGATTAAAATCTCGGAAAATCGATACGTATCGTCCAACCCCAAAACCGATATGTATCGATACCGGACGATACTTTCCGGAATTTTATCAAAAAAAAAAACACAAACAAACAAAACGATAATTTGAAAGAAAAATTTTAAAATCCCCCCCGAACTTTTACCCCGTCATCAATAAGGCACTTAAACTATTGATAATGTCACATAGGCACCCAAAGTATACTTCATCAATTAAACCTCTACCGTCACCTTCCGTTAATGATTGAACGAAAAAAACTGATTTGACATACAACTCAGCAAAATTGATGATGGGGCATCCAACGTGGTGATGACTTAGCTGCCAACACAGTTAAGGTGACTTGCAATTAATACTCAAAACAATTTGAAAGAAAAGTGAAAGAAATATTCAAATGAACCGTTGGTCCTTCTCTCTCCACACATGAGCCTCACGTGATTTTATAAGTTATAAATTGGACATTTTTTCAGCGCAGAGGACGAAGTTCTGGGCGGAGAAGACGAAGATAGGGTTTGTAAACATAGAAGATGAAGAGTGTGGCGGAGAAGACGAAGTTCAGCGCAGAGGACCCATGTGGCGTTTGCGAAAATCTATGACAGATTAGGACATCATGGACCTACAAACCCGGGGAAAAGATTCGTGAGTTGTCAGAACAGAGCGTGCGGAGACTTTGGCTGGGTTGATCCCCCGATGTGCGAGTGGGCCGTCCAAATTATTCCCGAGCTCCTTCGGAGGTGTAATAATTTCGAGATGGAAGCCAAAATGGGGAAGCGTACATAGTATAAGTTATGGGTTTTGTTGGCTCTCAGCTGAATTTTCTTTGTATATTTGTGGTTCAAATAATTTTTGATGGTTTGATGACTGTATGAGTGGATTAGAGATTTAGGCAGATATGTTCTGTTTTGTTTAGGGATTAGGGAAATTATGGATTGATGGGTGTATGGGGGATTATGGATTTCTGGATGTCCTCCATGTTGTCTGTATGTTGAAATGTAATTCATACATCCATATTTTTTGTGCTTTGATGGAAAAATTGTTGTTTGTCTTATAAGTACCTGCAATAAGCTATTATTAAATGTCATACCTGAAAAGTCGGTTCTTCACTGCTTTACACAAATGATGATTCAATTTATGGACTTCGCAGAGTTGGTTCAATTTGTAAAGTTGATTCTTCGTAATAACCTCTGATTTTTTAGAGACTCTAATAATAATAAACTATGATTAAGATAGTCTAAGCTATAATTCAATGCCCACCTGTGATCACTGCATTTAAACTCATGTTAATAAGAATAAAGTATTCATATACAATTATAACATCCACCTGTGATCAACCATATTCTAGAACCATCATTTGATCATATAGCCACTTTTTTAATTCAAGTTTATGATATTCACTATTAATTTTTACTTTAGATTTATCTATGGTTGAGAACTTGAGATACCTCAACTATACTTTGTTATATAATAGGAAAAGCATCACAGTTAACAGGCTACAAAGCCATCACTCTTCAACATATGATTAACGCTTGACAGCACAAAACTAGAAACATATACCAAATTTTTTTTGGAAACACCACAAATTATTTTTGTTTTGATCACAAACCATAAACAAACTAAATGCTACAATGTTGCAGGCCACGCAATACTGCAAGCCATGAGAAAAAGCTGATATCAGCTTCAATAATCTGCTAAGGATTTAGGTTGCAAGCATTCAATGACCACCTGTGAAGGAGATGTAATCCATGTGCTAAATCCTCGCATTCTTAACATCCACCTGTTATCTCTGCATTGAAACCCATGTTAACAATAACAAAGTATTCATAGACAATTAAAACATCCACCTGTGATTAACCATGTTGTAAGTCCTCACCTGTGATCACTATATTGAAACCCATATTAACAAGAACAAAATATTCATGCACAATCGGTGCATCCACCTGTGATCATAAAATTGAAACCCATGTTCATAATAAAAGGACTATATATATTTCCTAAAACAAATCATATACATCCACCCACATGTTCATAAATACATTCCAAAACGGGTCATATACATCCACCCACATGTTCATAAATATATCTCATATTTACCAAAACAGATCACTGTATTGTTCTTTTCTGTTATATATCATAAATACATCTCATAACCAAAAATCCAAAAAGGAGTAACCCTTATCTCACATTCACTTTCCAGCATAGCATACTTATCATATACATTAACCACAAAACTCAAAAGTATAATATATCATATACCAAAAAATCCAAAAAGTATAACATCTCATATTCCTTGTCCCAAGATCACTGAGGAGATATCACTATTCGATTACTACCCTGTGTTTTTTTTACCTGCGTAGATAGAAAGAACAAGTGAGCAGCATACACAAATGATGATTGATTATAACAAAGTTGTCATGATAGAGGATTGAGCAAACAAACACATGAGTTCACATTGATCTGATCCTTTCTCAATATTGGAAATTTTCTTATATGTGAAATAGACACTGTTCCATCGTTACTTTGCTGCAATGTCGTTGTTCCATCATTACTTTGTTGCAGTATCACATAACAACAAACATGTGAATTCTAAGAAATACAGAATAACAAGATGAATATATATGTAAAAAAAATACAAAATAAGAACCTTCTTAGTCTTAGCCTTCTTGCACCCCCTCTTGTTATGCTCCAACTCTTGACAGTTGGTGTATCTCATCATTACACCCCTCTTTAATATTTTGGATGGATATGTTGGTTCATCAGGTTACCTGCGCCTCGCCTTCTTAGGCCTCTCAAGCCTTTTCTTTATATCTGATGGCAACATTACAGAGTCCCGAGTGGCCATAAGTCTCTCCCATTAATTGGATTCAACAGATTACTATAACACATCAAATATGTTGCAACTGAGTACATGCCATCTACGTAGTCTAGAGGATCTTTACTCAAGAACTTGATGACGGACATGATATGGAGACATGGCAGCCTTGAGATATCCCATCTCCTTCAACCGCAAGTCCTCAGGGCCAGGTTAATCCTGTAATGTTCCCCCTGTGGCCCAACCACTTCGAACTTCTCATCTCCACACCACCTCGGAATCCATGATTGCACATTTTCTTTCATCTTTTTAATGTGCTTCATTATCTTAGGACAGATAGGAAGTTCAATCATTTTCATTGTATCTATTCTTTTTTGAATGATCTCCATCAATATAACTCTTATTTTCTTGAGCATGGTGATGATGGATTTATCCCTAGCTCCTAAAATCGCAGCATTAAAGCTTTCACAAAAGTTATTCAAGAGTATATCACACTTTGGGAAGACATCAAAGTGTGACCTACTCTAGTTAATTGGTGACCTAGCACCTAGTCACTAGTATGCCTTCAGATCCTTCTCATTCATCTCTGTCATTGCCTTTCTGAATTCAGGGACACTGTCGCCCTTGCAGCTCTCTACAAAATATCTTTTAGAACTAAACCTTTAAGTTATTTCTTAAAATTATTATACAAATGTCTCACGCAGAACCTGTAGGCTGCATTGGGGAATAAGGTTGCAACCGCATCGAGCAAGCCCTCTTGTTTGTCACTCATAAGTATATAGACCGATGAATTGTCAACACTGAGATCCATGCGTATAATCTCTAGAAACCAGCTCCATGTCTTCTTTTTCTCCTTCTCCACAATAGCATAAGCAAATGGATAAATACAATTGTTGGTATCTATCCCAATAGCTGAGAGAAAAATACCTCGATGGGGCCCTTTGAGGTGACATCCATCTAGGCCGATCACGGGCTTACATCCCTCTATACACCTCCTTTTCAATTCCCCTCAACACACATAAAACCTCTTAAACTTTACAACTCCCTCCAACCAATTAACAGGTTTTACTTATACCTTAAAAGTAGAACCGACATTAGTGTCTCTCAACTCTTGTATGTAACCCCATAGTAACTTGAATTGGGCAGATGTTGTGCCTTCAACCATCTGTAAGACTATTTTCTTAGGCTTATAAACTTTTTGTTCATTCACTTTGACATTCCTTTCAGACTCAATAGTCTCTACCAATGAAGTAACTGGCCACGTAGGATTAAATCTAATCTTTTCGGCATACTTGCTCAATATTCACTTTGTGCTCACCCACGAGATATCAAAGGACCTGTTACATGTATGCAAATCTTTATATGTTTTCACTCTATACATGGTATCGTTTGGGACATACGAGGCATATATCACCCAAGGGCATCCTTCCTTGCACGTAGCCTGTATCTTCTCTCTATCACTCTTCACAAACTTAATCTCTTTTCCCAACTTGATTGCATACTCTATCACTGTATTTCTGAAAATCTCCTGTATCTTGAACTCCATCCCAAGACAAAATGTGAGATTATTCATGTCTGTTTTCTCGTTAAATTTACAATACTTGTCATGCTTTGGAAGGTCCTCATCATCGGAGTCATTTGCTGTGCTCCTCAATTCCTCTTCTGAAAAACCTTCATCATCATCACCATTTAGGTCATCATCACCAGCTAGGGATATAACTTTATCATCCGTGCAGACATTTACTTCCTCATCCACATGTGCATCAAATAATGCATCATCATCGGATTGTAGGTAGTTGCTATCGTACAACTCATCCTCATCATCGAAGGAACTGGAGTCTAGATCATAGTCATCCGTAACACCATCATCCTCGATTACATTCTTTTTCTCCTTTCCTTCTGACCGTCCTCTCGTAACCATACTATTAACTGTACTCTGAGTTCTTCAAAAATAGTGGGCGGAATACTTTTTGTTGGCATATCTGTGTTAAGTGTACTCTAGGTTCTAACTATACTCTAATGTTTTCCCATCCCAACTTGGCTTTCTTGAGTGGCCACTTCTCTTACTAAGTTGGATGCAATAAAGACATCAATCACCCTCTTGGAGTCAATTGCACTGCCCAACTGAAGTGCGTCCAAATCAGTTTGCATTAAAGAAAATTTTCCTTTCACTCTCACATATAGCTGACATTCCTTTATGTGACCAACCTCTTTAGCCATAGTTGTCAACTCTAGAAGGGACATCTCATCAGTGTGACAATAGTAAAAAAAGGTCATGATGCCCCCAATATATCTTCCCTTATGTCTACCTACAAACTGGCCATTATAGTTCAGTCTTACTGTGTAATAATCTGAACCTGAATCTGCATAGTAACAACAATGATGCATAAATATTTTTTCGAAAACTACAATAGATGAGCAATTATATGTTTCCAAAAAGTATAATACAATAGATCCAAAAAGAATAAAAAGTATAAACGTTGTGTTTGGGATTGCTCTTTGGAGCAGTTTAGTATGAGACTGTATTTGCTTGTAAGTGTTCTAAGGCCTTTCGGTGAGTGAAAGAATTGAATTTGGTTCTATTTGAAAGAGCAATCCCAAAAGTTGATATACAAAATTGGGCATAGCTTAGGAAGATATATTTTGACAAGCTATAAACCTAACAAAATTAGATATATAAAGTGGACTAATCTTTACGGACATGCATTATATATGTATCTATATATATATACCTTTGGAAATGCCCCAAAGAGTTTCTACCTATGAGGTTGGTGGAGCCTCACCCTTCCATTAAAAAATAAACACCAAAAACTAACTTTAAAAGCTAACTTCTTTCTTGTCATGATCTACATGTGTAATATAATTGGCAGCTTTATTGCATTCCCTAGAGATATGGAAACTCAGAGCATAACCATTTTAATTTTCAGAAAGCATTGGGTAGCAGAACCATGGAAGAATATACATCTCATTCTCTTTAAATGGCTAGCTTAGTTACATCTAACCACATTATTCTTGAATTTTTTTTAAAACATTTCAGATAACCTGGAATATATATATATATATGGGAGCCGGTTAGGTTCTCCATTGGAGGACGGTCACCGTCCTCTAAGATCTACGTGGAGCTCCACGTGGCAATCAAAGCAGTGTTTGGGTGCCACGTGAAGCACAAGTGGACGGTATAGATCAATATTAAAAAAAAAAAAAAAAAAAAACTTTTTAAACCCATAAGTCAAAGTTTGACGGGTTTCATTGGTTCACATTTCACGGTTCAAAAAACAGACGGTGGATATGAGTTTTCAATTTATTTATTTTTCAAAGATGATCTAAGCAATGCACCCGAGCGCCACGTAGCATCGAAACAATATTTTGGATGTCACATGGAGCTCCACGTGGAAGCTTGGAGGACGGTGACCGTCCTCCCATGGAGGACGGAGGCCTTTTCCTATATATATATATTATCCCTTTGTTATGCAATAAAGTTTCATATTATTTGTCTCTCTTTTATGCCTCGAAATCATGCATTATCTCTGCTATTAAATCTTAATTCAATATTACCTCTGTTATTTCCCCAAGCCATTTTTTCATTTTCAGCATAATCTCAATCACAAGAGGGGTTAATCCCCATGAACCGTAGCAGAAACCTAATAAAAGGAAAGAGAAAACTATAGATATGAACCCTAGCGGAATGCCTTAGCAGAAAACTCCTTACAAACGCTAAGAAAATCGTAGTAGAAAACCCTAGCAGAAAATCTTAATCTTAGAGGACTTACCGTAGATAGGAACCTCGAATGAATTACCTCTCTTACTCCAAACCATTTCCACCGTCCTGATTTCAAATTGGAGAATGCAAAATGATCTACAGATTAATTTGGAAGCTTGGAGCTGGAGAAGAAGACCAAGCGAGAGGAAGAAGAACCAGAACCAGCGATTGTTTCTAAATCGATCCCCTCTCTCTCTAACCATATTTTGGAGGGAATATTAATTGCAAGTCACCTCAACAATGTTGGCAGCTAAGTCATCGCCACGTTGGATGTCCCGTCATCAATTTTGCTGAGTTGTATGTCAAACTAGTTTTTTCCGTTCAATCATTAATGGAAGGTGACGGTAGGGGTTTAGTTGATGAACTTAAGTGTACTTTAGGTGCCTATGTGACATTATCAATAGTTTAGGTGCCTTATTGATGGCAGAGTGAAAGTTTAGGGGGCATTTTGAAATTTTTCCTAATTTGAAATTATCGGACAATATATTAGGCGATACGAACGATACATTGAACGATAACTTGAATAATAATTTGACTGTTTTTTAAAGGGCCCGATAAAAACACAATTTATTGTATCATTCATGTCTAAAACTGATACGTATCGGACGATATGTATCGATATCGGACAATATTTTAACCCATGATATGAAAAGCTTGCCCCTATTAGGTTGCACAAGCTTATGTGAAACTAATAAATTTTCCCAATGTAATAGAAAGAGTGTTTACGAAGTTAAAATATTCAAATAGAGAAATGGGAAGATGCTTCAGCTGTGCTCCGATGTCAAATTATATGTCACGTGGTATGATCAATCCTAAACAATACCTGTTTGGGTTAATCATTCATTAAATACGCGTTTAAAAAAAGAATAAAAGAAATTCAACTTTTTTTGTGATCATCTTATTATTTTTTTTAATGATTAATATGTATAAGATCTAGGGAAATTTACCTGACCGGCCCTGTCAGATACAGCTTTTACGTCAGAGGCCCTGTAGTTTCACCTTTATCCAAACCAACCAGCTCCAAGCCTAGCCGACCCTAAGGATAGCAAAAAGTCCAAATTACCCCCTTTCTTTAACGCACAAAAACATCATCTTCTTCCTCATTTTAATTACAGGTTTTTAAAAAAAATTTTAAATATTTGCATTTTTCTATGTTTACGCGATGTGAAACGAGATTTATTCCGATCCAAACTATTCTGAGCTGCTATTTGGATCGACTCAAATACACCGTCTGATTTGAAGGCTACAATATAAAATCAATAGTTCCAAAGATAGATATGAGAAAAAGGCGATATCGACTCTGTACACAGTCAATATCGACTATTTACATAGTCGGTACCGATCATTTTAAGAGTCGTCATCGACTCTATACAGAGTCGCCATCGATTATATAAAAAATAAAAAAATAATAATGATAAATAAAAATTATGTAATTGATGATGACTCTGTACAGAGTCGTCATCGACTCGGTACAGAATCGTCATCGATTACATAAATAAATAAAAAAAATTTAATTTAATTTTTTTTTATGTAATCGATGACGACTCTGTACAGAGGCGTCATCGACTCGGTACAGAGTCGTCATCGATTACATAAAATAAAAAATTAAAAAAAATTAAATTTTAATTTTTTTTTTTTATGTAATTGATGACGACTCTATACAGAATCGTCATCGATTACATAATTTTTATTTATTATTATTATTTTTTTATTTTTTATATAATCGATGGCTTTCATTTTGTATAGTCGATAATTACTCTCAGACAAGTCAATAACGACTCTTAAAAAATGATCGCATCGATTATGAATGAGTCGATATCGACATTTGATCAGTATGTAGTCGATATCGCTTTTTCTCATATCTATTTTTGTAACTATCGATTTTATATCAGAAGCCTTCAAATCGCATTTAAGATTTGGGTCGATCCAAATAGCAAATTGTAATAGTTTGATCGAATAAACTGCTTCACATCACAGAAACATAGAAAATGCAAATATTTAAAATTTTAAATTATATAGTATCATCTTCTTCTATTCTAATCGCATTAAAAGTATCCATCCAAATAATGATCGGAATAGTTTGATTGAGGAGAAGACGTCACCTTTGCCACTTAGACGCCGTGTTAGACAATGATGGCCGCAAAAGTTATTTTAAGGGGTAGCTCTGGTTGCACCAAGTGGGTACTTTTGGTTGTTGCAAATAAGGTACCCTTAGCCAAATTCGTTGACTTTACAGTGCACTAGCGTTGGCCATCACTTGTCAGATATATTTTATTATTATTAATTCTTCTGTCTCACACTACCATAAGCTTTTGGGAAACGAGAAAGACGCTCTAAGGCGGAAACGTGGCCATATAAAGCAGTGCAGAGGTCACGGGCATCTGATAAGACAATCTAAGTTTCGAAGTATCCAGGGGCACTTTAAGCCGAGCCAACTATTTTAAAAAGACAAAAATCTCCCTTGTCGATAACAAAATTAAAAAAATATCAGTTGAAAATAACAAACGTACAGGGGTACTTCAGGTATTTTGTATCCATTTAGGCTCAGGCGGCGATGAATACTTATTTTCGAGGTGTCCAAGAGAGACTTCTAGTCAACGGTTAGAGCCTGGAGGTTTTGAAGGACTTGACAGCGTCAACCAGACGGGTCGGGCCGGGTCAGGTCAAAATTTTAAATAACCAAAGTAAAATTGCCATCTTTCCTGGCCCGCCCTGACCTGAAAACCCAACCCGACACTGACCAAAAACATATTTGATATTACCCTTAGTTTCACATAAATGATATCCATGCGTTAGGTCAACCTGACCCGACCCGATTTTCCCCAAACCTGACCTGACCTAAAGGTGATGTTGGATGCCTCAGGCTCGACCCGACTTGACAGGTCAAGTTATGTGCCTACTGCAATCATAACTCGGGTTGAGCAACTCAGAGCATTTTGGCCAATCAATCCTATAAAATGTTGACGTTCTCATACTCTTAAGGGTCTTGAGTGACTCCTTCACTCTTTGGCTCTAGTGGGAATTTACTTTTGCATTTGGTAATTCAGCTATTCCTCATAATTTTCTACAAGGGAGAGCTGTTTTAAGTGATAAAGTCATAAAACTATTTTACTGTGATATAGAGCAAGTAGAGATTCGCGTCTGCTCTAGGGTTTTTAAAACTTGACAACGGTGTGAGATGTGATAAGACAACACCCCTGTACCTAGCGGTAACAGCTAACAACATACCTAGCAGTATTTTACCCACTGAATCCTGTCCACAGGGCTCATTCTCACGGATTTTGAGGGATTTGATTGGGAAGGCTGGGAACCTTATGTTATAGAGCACTGAGGAGCGTGCGGCATTATATTTGAACGGGAACAGGTTTTCTTCCACCTTTAACACCGTTGACTGCCTTCAATCAGGTGATGGAGATCGTTTTATATATGAATATTTCACGTAGTAGATCTTAATACCATGGCCCATATATCACGCGATCAAATATTGATTCCAAGTGGCACACGTCCCCAAAGTGACCATGATCATGGCATACTGTGAGAAGAGTTCTCAGGTCAATTTTGATGATTTTTTTCATGTAAAATCAACATTAAATGACGTGGGTTGTAAAATCCCGTACCCAAATAACATGAGTAGTAGTGGATAAATCACTTTCCAGTTTATCAGTCGTCAGGCGTTGGTCCCCTAACTTAACAGGTGTCATGTTTATGGTGAACAATATAAATATATGGATGGACAATGTTATACATTGGACTAGTTTTTTATAGACAATTTAGCAGGCATCTTATGTGGCGGGACGTGACTGCACACACAGTGGGCCCCAAGCACTGCAGCAGTCACGTTCCGTCACATAAGTTGTCTGCAACATTATCTATGAAAATCTGTCCACCTTTTATAATTTTCCATATATGAATTAATGGAGCATCAACTGCATCAATGGGCCGGACTCTAACTCGTGCCATCTTTTTGCCACATGGCACTTGGGCTGTCTAATGAAACAGGCTGTCCTGTAACCTCGCCCCAATCGGGCCCGAAAAAGTAGAACTTTTATTTTACTTTAGGCAAGTTGGAGTGGCACCCAATTAGAACTGTCAACGAGATCTGTTATTCAGCCCAACCCAATATTTTATTGGCTCGGTTACATAAACTCGACATGTCATGGTTGGGTCAGGCATTAGCATTCGATCCGACCCGACCTGATATTTAAAAAAGTATAAAAAAAAAAGAGATTTTTTACTGGGTTGGATCGGGCGTTGGGTTGGGTAAAGTTTGAAATCGGGTCAGGTAGGCTTAAGTGCACCATCGGGTCAGGTACAGCATTTGCAGGCCATAGATTCTCGAGGGTAATATTATGGGGTTTTGGTGGGGTAGCAATGGTCGATAGATACTAATAGTTAGCTTACTATAAAAAGGGTTTGTAGGCCATTGATTCGGGAGTTTAAACATAATAGAACGTTGTAGAAGAAGATATCCTTACACTACTCTATGTAACTATTTGGCTTACATATGTCTCTGACTCTAAGGCATATTTATAAAATCTTAACATGTATAATGAACTTGTTTGACTTAGTCAATTTTCATATAATTTTACTTTAAAAAGATAAGAAAAATATAATGATACCTTGTAAGATGTAACAATCATTAATTTCATCAAAAAAAAATAATAATCATTAATTATTACAGATTATATATATATATATATATATATATATATATATATATATATATATATATATATATATATATATATATATATTTGGCCTGCAGCAAGGAATACACACAGAAAAGTAACACCTTTTATACAGTAGAATGGTACTTGTAGCATGACTGGTGATGGTGCCCACCATCTCTATTTAAGTACAATTTTGTCTAAATTAGCCATTGGGCCGTCAAATCAATAAATCACATTCTCGGATAGACTATAGAACAAAAACTAATGCCAATTGGATAAGAGAGCAACTACTTACACCTAAAATTATGTGCCGTTTTACCTTATTAAAAAAGGTACCTCTGATTGCGCCCAAGCATTTCATGAAAGCTCCAAGTCTCCTTGAAAATCATTGATTGCTTTTTATTAGATGGACTGTGATTTATCCCGATATTTCACAAAATAGATCTTGAGATCTCACCTATCAGACGATCCATTTTCAATTCCATTTTTCACAGATCCACAAAGAATGCTTTTGAATCATATGGTGCACGCTCAAATGTGAATTTAGAGTCATTTTTTGAGAATTTGTGAGACATAGAATAAAAAATGACTATCTGATTGGTGTTTCTTGAATTCATGATCTCAAGATCTATTGTATGGAAGATTAGAGTGAAACATAATCTCCATCATTTGATCTGAAGCAATGAATGATTTTCAAGGTGTCTAGGACATGTGTGCTTTCAGAGTGAAACTTTTGTCACATACACAAACGGTATCTGTATGAAGGCCATGAAATAAAGTTCTTTGGTACAAAAGATGGATAGGAGATACAATCTCTATCATATTATTCAAATGATTGGGTCAATTAGGAACTTAGCCCTCCCGATGTGAGATTTTTAAGGGTTGGGCACATAAACTTGACCCGTCTCATTGCTCAAGCATGAGGCATCCAACCTAACTTTCAGTCAGCTCAGCTAAAAGTTGGGCAACGTAAAAATTGGATTGGGATAGGTTCACCCAATATTATATACATAAAATTAAAGAAATTGGAGGTTTTAAAACGGGTCGGATTGGGCATATACCCTTGATCCATCAAGTCAGGTGGGTCAGGTCATGGTGCATCATCGGGTTGAATCGAGCATAAGCCATTTTCATATTCGGCAGTCAAAATTTTGTCCCCTCCAGACCTATTAACAGCTCTAAATAAGGCTTCAAAGAGTGATTCGAAAATTATTTATTTATTTATTTATCTTATAGGTAAGCAATTTAAACCCCTGACCGAAGGAGAGAAAATTCTAAGTTCCCTGAGTTGAAAAGCAGTTTCTTCATCGTTTTGTCATCCAACGGCTGTTGGATCTCAACCTAACACCACCGAATCGGCACATAGAAAACGTTGGATTGATTAGAAAACGACTTTTCTAGATGATGAAGGTGGTATTAGGTACGAAGACCCATTAACCAGTCACGCTCACCACAACACAAGTAAACCCTTGGATGTGCACAGCTCCAGTGGCCTCTAGATTTGTGCAGATCAATTTTTTGAACGGTTTGTTCACTGGTTAATGTAGCTAATTATTACAATGGGTAACTTTGTTTTCAATCCCACATTCTTCCTTGTCAACACGGATTTTATGTGCCTAAAAGCGTTGATTACTTTGAGTCAGCCGATGAAAATTATTTTGCACCCCAATCTTCACAACAATACTCTTGAGATACTAGTCCTCTCATCAAATAGATTATATGATGTATGTCAATAATTATATTCATTCTTTGGGATGTATTCTGTGAAATCAAAATTTGCAGTCTGATGATAAACACATGTTTTCAAGATCCATTGTGTCCGAATATTACAGATTCAAAACAATCAAAAAATTAAACACGTGAAATTGAGATTGAGAATGAAGTATCTTTAGTTGTAAATAAAGATATCCTTATTCCAATTCAATTTTAGGATGGTAGTAATCATAATCAATGATATATAAACTCTTTAATTTCTATGGTCTAGAGGTTGCGTACGTTTACCAAGATCGAAGAGGAAAACTGCACAAAAGTCCGTGCCCTCTACCAGTCAAATGTGTAAATATAAAACCACTGAAATTACAACTATAATCAACCCAAAGACGATATAATCGCATTTCCCAACAACCCTTCTCTCTCTAAAACTCTCTCTCTCTCTCTCAAACTCGTCTCTGGAGTAAGAAGAAAAGAAGATGTTGCAGCTGGCGTTCGCCATCGCCTTCTCGGCGGCTCCTTTGATACTGTACGTTCCACCCGTACGGAGCCTAAACCTCTTCGTGGAGACCGTTGAAAATTTTCTCAGGCAAACCTCTTTCTATACGGTCAGCGCGTATCCTCGTATCCGATACGCTTGTTCGAGGATCTTGGCTACCGTGCTTCGCGTCCGCAGGTAGGCAGAGATACGACTCGATACAGATTTCTCTGGTTTTTTTTTTGGCTCGATCTTGCGGATATGTTGTATAGGATATGATGTTAGTGTCTTATATTTTTCCAAATCAATAATAAAGGGGTGTATGATTGATTGGAGGTTTTGGTTTTCTGGAATCGATTGGTGATTGATTAATCTGCTTTTTTAGGTCGTTAGATCAGATTATTCTTTTTATACAGTGATGGGTTAATTTGTTGGATTTAATTTGTGGATTTTTAATTATTTATCGATATCGGATGATGGATTTGTGTGGAAAGTGGGTAGAACTTGGGTTTATTTAATTTATCTATTTACTATTTGGGATTTTAAAAGGGTTTTAGCGAGGTGTTAGTGAAATTGGCGTATATTTTCCATAAAAATTGAATCTTTCCATTAAATTTTTACTTGTTTCTGGGTTTTGGTAGTTGTGTTTTTGAAATCTAATACAGAAACTCTCGAAAAACGAGAATCCAATTCACCCTTTTGCTGCTTGCCTCTTGCAGATGGCTCGATCTCATTGTTTCAGCTGTATCTTGTAATTTTCCATTAAATTGTTCATTGGAATTCACTCTCCTAACCGACAATACCACAGAACTTTAAGTGAAATCAACAACCTTTTAGCAGCTGCCGTATTCTGTCAAAAGCTGCTTCTTCAGGGACACTGATATCCGTGTCTCCCAGCTTTTGATGGGTAAGGATGAGGCCGAGTTAATCCTTATCTTCGGCCGTTGATAATTCCACCCCCCATTTCTTAGTAGATATATCTCTTTGTTCTTTTAATCGACAAACAAAACCCCTAAAGCTTTCTTATCTGCTAACAACTAGAATCCAAATTGAGATAAACTATTTTTTTTGTTATTACTAAAATTGCACGTCCGTTGCACATGTTCCGCCTTATAATTATTAAAAAAATTAATTTATATATATAATTTATCTATGTCTTTTATATGATTATTAATATGTAACGGTTCGGCTAATCTATCCAAATGTTTATATTCTAGAATATGAAGTTAGTACCATTTTTTGGGAAGTGTGCCATGTAAAATAAGAAAGTTACCGTATGATGGGATGTCCATAGTCTCAAGATCTATTGGGAAAAAAATTAGAGTGAAAACTAATCGTCAAATAAAAAACTATCAAAACAATTTAACATGTAAAATTCGACTTTAGATAAAGAATATGGAGTTTTAAGGGTTGCAAATATACTAATCCTTTAAGATTTTAGCTTGCATCATGAGCTAAAAACTTTTATGCTCATTACTCACTAACAATTTTATTGTTTAGGAAGTATTTATGATTCTAGATTTTTAGGTAATTTTTTTTTTTTTTTCTTATTTAAAAGCCTAATTTTAAGGAAGAGAGATTTTAGGAGATGTCTAGTTTTAAGCAAGAAAGATCTTAGGTGATGTCAGAGAGATATTAGGAGATGCTTGTATTTAATAATTAGAAATTTAAGATAAGAATGCAATAAAATCGAAAAAGGATATGGATTGAAAGTTTAAAATGGTTAAGGGTATTTTTGGTATTATAAAATGTGGAAAAAACCATTTTTACTTTTATATAGTAGTAAGGATTATTAACATAGTAAACATGCTCGTTTTGCTTAATAAAATCTTAAAAATAATAATAATTTTATAAAATGAAAAAAATTTATGGATTCTAATGTATAAATGAATCTATGCATTCAAACCTTAGATTATATGTCACGTGACACTTGACTCCAAAATGGTGCCTTTTTTGGGATCATGTGCAATATCGCATGTCATCTATTAAAAAAAATTATTTTTTTTTTGTGGTGTAAACTTCAACCAAAGTTTGGATATTGCCTCACACATCATAGCGCATTGAATTTTTTTTCGTTTGACTACATTTTGGACCGTGGATGTCCACTCCTTTTCAATAGTTTTTATCCATTGAATGCGGTGGCTGTAACATAAAGTGGTGTGCCGGTGACACCAATCAAAACATTATCAGGCTGATTAAATTTCATTGGTTGACTCAATTTTTTAACCAGGTTGAGCACATGAGCTTGACCCCTCGGATCAAGTTCGAGCATGAATCATTTCAAGGTTAGATTGATAGATTTTTTGTATGTAAAATATAAAGAAATAAGGGGAATTATGGGAATTAAAAAGAGCTAGGTTTGGTAAAGGCATATACTAAAAAATTTGGTCAGATGTGTAAACCTAAGGAGCATGGTGGGATTGGTTTTAAACGATATTTATGCTAATACAATTTTACAAGTTTAAACCAGTGAGATGGAGATTATTTTTCACCTTACTAATGACATTATATGGACCTCTTGAATGATTATCCTGTGGGAGCCATTACTTGCACTTGAAAACTTGACCCTTGCTCCGAATTTAAAACAAAGGCATAGAAGTTTGGCGATCTCTGCTATATGAAAACTCCATCTAAATTGTTTGATTTGGAGTCTATCATTTAAAGATATTAAGTGCAAAAGATTAGCACGAAATAGAATCTTCATCATATGATTAAATATAGTCAAAAGTTATTATTTGATTCAGCGATTGATGACAATAATAGATCATACGATAAATATCATGTTTTGCTCCAATCCTATAAACTAAGGATTTATAGATCGTGAATTTCAAATCAAACGGCTCATATTGCGTTTTCACATGTCACATAGCGCTAAAATACAAAGTCTTTCTTTAACTTCGATGCAAGGGACATTATTCCGAGTGCAAGTAATGGCTCACTTATCTTATATGTTTTGTGTAACTTAGAGGTGAAATGAGTACCATTTAAAAGTTCACATGCCAAACACTTAATAGAAACTAGATTTCTCACCCACAAAATTCTGACTTCATCGTCCTTCATGTAAAAAGCGTATTAGAGAGAGAAATTATCTCTCACTAGCCACAAGATCTAGGTTTATATTTTTGTTAATCGTCATCGCTCTGTAAAATATCTCTTGCTACCATAGTGACAAAGTTCGTTTTCAGCAACATTTCGATAGGGGGTCATTTCAGTTCATTTCGGATAAATTTCGAGAAAAATTTGAAAAGTTTCAAGAAAATTTCGGGGAGTACAAAAAAATATTAAAGATAAATTATATTTAAACTTCATAAAAAAAATTATTTATTATTTAAAAAATGACAAAAATTAGAAAAAAATTATTACTTTCAATGAAATTTCGTTAATTTTGCCAATTTCGCCGAAAGTTTCGCCCGACCCCTGTTTCGGTAAATTTCGAAGATATTTATGAGAATTTCGGAGAAATTTCTTACTATGCTTGCTACCCATAACAACTGGGTTTCTATACAATTGATATCTGCTAAGTTTTTATTTCTATTTACAAAAGAGTTATATATAGATCAATTATTTATTGTAATTAGACTTCAAAAATGTTTTTGCTTAATTTTTATATAGATTAATTTTTAAACAAAAATGGATATTTTTGGAATTAAAACGTGCGAAAATAAAACTTCACATAAAAAATATAGGTGCCCAAGAGTTTTAATTTTTAGGCTAGTTAGGAGCAATTTGTTCCTAATACATGTAAAAACAAATTTTGACATAAACTGTTTTTGCTTTTATATAGTAGTAAAGACTAGTAAAAAGTGCACGTGCGTTGCACAGACTTTCTAAAAACTTTTAACTATTGAATAATCGATTTAAAATTTAATTTATTAACGCTACTTCATCAAATATTTTTAATATATTTACGCCATAATTTCTTACTTTATAAGTTGGGGATTAAATTGCAACCTTAAGGTTTAGTATCATTTTTTCCCTTAGAAATCTTTACATTATGGTCTTCAAATTAGCCGGCTTAAATAATATTTCATAGGCCAGAGATCTCAGAAATAGCGAAGTCCTTTTTAATCATGTGCCACAGTACAAATCTCATGTCTAAGGATAAATCGAAACTTCATATAAATAAAATTTAGAAAAAAGAATTCATTTTGAAATAATTAGCAATGTGCGAAGCTAAAAATATTGGGTTTTTTGCATTTATCCCTTGAGATGTGTCTTGTTTGCACTCCACTTTCGTGTTTTACTTATTTACATTGCGGCCTTTGTTGTTATGTTTCATTTGCTTTTGACCCCCTATAGTGACTGTTTCGAATCAAACGATGGAAATCATTTTTACCAATCTTCCACACAATCTTGAGATCAAAAGTCTGCCATCAGGCAGTCAAATTTTCATTCCACATTATGATCATGGGTATACATGAAATATAGTTCTTGAGTATGTTTTCAAGACATATGTTATGTGAAATCAAAATCTGACCATTTGATTGTAGTTTCATGATTTCAAGATCAATTAGTTCAAAGATCGAGGCAAATAATATCTCCATCAATTGATTAAAAGCAGTCAAATTATTATGTCAAATAATCAATCACCATACGGGTAATAAGTAAAGGAAATACAAAAGTGAGAGCCACAATATAAATAGGTAAAACACTGGAGGTCGAGTGCAACTAAGATATATCTTATGAAGGTAAATGCAAAAAATCCTAAAATATTTAATGAAATAAAATGCATGCTAATCGTGCTTTATAAAATAGTTCTCTAGGTTCCTGTGAATAGAATATATGTTTACCAAATATTTTGTATAAAACTTTTGTCCATCCTATTTTGTCAAAAGATAGCAATATTTATAGTTAGAGATTCTTTCTGCGCAATTGATAGTTTCACCGTTAACACTATTAGCCGCCTGGGATCAGATGACGTTAATTTTTTATCCCAATATTTCACGTAATAGATGTTGAAATCATGACCCACATATTAGATTATCAGATATTGATTCTATGTAGAATACATTCCAAAATCTCATGGTACACTATGATCACGAATATCTGCCACATGGAATCAACACCTGCAAATTTGATAGGTGGACCACGATCTCAAGATATATTGTGTGAAAGATTTGGTCAAAAAACGATCTCCATCATCTATTTCAAAGTAGTCAACGGTGTTACTAGTGGAACCAGCAATTGTGCACAAAAGCTCTTCAATTGTAAATACCATTATCCTTCACTATATAATCCAATTTTGGAATATATAACTAATTATTTTCAAAATCAACTATTTTTTCTTAAATTAGCCAATTAAATATTCAATTTTGTACAGTAATTTGATATTAAGGCATAAATAAATAATTAATTCAAAATATATTATTTATATTCATATTTAGAGGCTCTTTTAAAATCATGTATTTTTTAAAATCACATATGTAGATTTTATATATCTTTATATGAATAAGGGGTCGATTTTGTATATCTTTTAATGAAAAAACGGGTCTTTTAAATCATGTGTTTTTTAAAAAATCGAGAATTTTGAGAATAATTCATACTTTTTCAATAAATTGTTTCAACAAAGTGACTGAAAATCATGTGGCACACATCAAGCTCAAACATGATTTTTTATCACTTTTTGAAATGTGCATCACCTGGAATAAAAAAGTTGATTGTCAATACACCCATGATCTCAAGATACATTATGAGGGTGATTAAGACGGCAAACGATCTCTATTGTCTGATTCACAATAGTCAATAGTTTTCGGTTATCGTACCCGTCAAAATTCAATGGGTGCAAATAGACCGTTTCAATTCTCGTGTTAAACTTTTATACAATGGATCCTTAACTCAATGGTATACCATCATAGGCTCAATTTTCTATCCCACATGGCACACATTCCACAAAAGTACTCGAAATTCATGTGGCACACATAATCTTCGAACATGATTTTCAATCACTTTTTGGGATGTATTCCACATGGAATAAATAATTGATCGTCAGTACTCCCGTGATCTCAATATCCATTATGTAAAAGATTGGGATGCGATATGGTCTCTATCAAGAGATGATTCAAAGCAATCAATTATTTTCGGCTATGGTGTCGTTAAAAATTCAGTGGGTGTAAATAGAATGGTTTGATTTTCATTTCAATCTTTCACAGAATCAATCCTGAGATCAATGGTGTATCAGGCTTTGAGTGTGTTGAATCAAATGATAGAGATCATGTTTTGTGCCAATCATTTGTATCAAAGATTTTTACATGATGGCCTTCAAATCAAGTTGTTAGATGGTGCTCAATGTGACACAAATCTCAAAAATATCGAAAGTTGTAGCATGTCAATATAAATTTGAGCAAGTTGTAACTCTCTTGGCGCCTATCCAATTACTGAGGGCGCCAACATAAAAACTCATTAACTTGATTGAGTCAACTAGTTGACTGATCCAGTTTAGAGCGGCAGATATTATTATGTCTCCTGATGCATAAGTAATCAATGATTTAAGCATGAAAAACTTGGGTTGAGGAGACACAATTTTGGCTTTTAAATGAAGGAAATTTTTTTCAAAATATTCTACCCTCAAATATGTAGTTGGTACTTGATTCGTCAGCCGAATTATACTCAAAGGTATAATCCTGTCTAGAATCCTATTTTACAGGCATAAATAAATGTTTTATTTTTAAGATAAAATTAATTTAATTTATAGGTCAATTAAAATTGGTCGGATTATAGAAAGTTATAAAGTATAGGGATATGTAAAGAAGATTATGAAGGTTGACAGAGTAACTTAGGAGTATTTTGTTCCTAAAGTTTCAAAATAATCTCTGAACTTTTATCACGTCATCAATAACACACCTAAACTATTGATAATATCAAATAGGCACCCAAAATACACTTAAGTTCATTAACTAAACTCCTACTGTCAAACGCTGAGTTGGCATACAGCAAAATAGCGTGCGTGGCACCCACGTGGCGCCACATTGGGTGTCGCGTACGCTATTTTATGAAGTTGTATGCCAACGTGGCACCCACGTGGCAACCACGTGATAGCTAAGTCTTTGCCATGTGAGTGCCACGTGGGTAATTTTGCTGAGCTATATGTAAACTCAACGTTTTCCGTTCAGTCATTAATGAAAGGTGACGGTAGGGATTTAATTGATGAACTTAAGTGTACTTTAGGTGTCTATTTGATATTATCAATAATTTAGGTGTGTTATTGATGATTGAGTGAAAGTTCAAGGGTTATTTTGAAATTTTCCTGTTCTTTTATATAGTAGTAAATATGAGATGAGACCAACTCTTACCACTGGCTCTATCTGATATTCTCATTAGATTAAGGTTAATGTTACTACCACACAACCTTATGTTACATCCACCTCACTTGATCAAAGCCAAATTGATTGCTTTGAGTCATATGATAGAGATTATTTTTTGTCTCAATCTTTTATATAATAGATCTAAAGATCATGACCATATTATCAGACGGTCAGATGTTAATTATACGTGAAACACTTTGAAAGTGACCATGAACTATGTTTGATAGTGATTTGTGATCACGTTTGCTTTTTTGTTTGTATGTGCCACGTAAAATCAATATCTGACCGTCTAATGGGAGGCTCATGATATCAAGATATTAGGCTCTATCCAATGATTATAAAACTGCTTGAATATGATATTAGGTTCAACCAGTTGGACCTGACAGTTGCCCTTTGATGGTGCTTCTCGTGTTTATGAGTATTTTTTGGGCTAAGCAAAATTCACATGATCTAAGCACTTGGATGAAATGAATTGCTCAAAAGGATGCATGCCATGTGGAAAAAGTAAGGGGCCTTAGAGCAGGTGCTCTAACACCTGCACTCAGGCGCGTAGAGTATGAGACACGAGCATAATTTAGAGCCCTTAAATTCGTGCGCACTCCAGACTCTACCGTGCACGATGAAAAAACTTTGAAAAAAAATGTTTTTTGAAAAAATTTTGTTTTTTTTTTCTTTAAATACATTTTAAATCTTTTTTTCTCATTTATAATCAAGTGACAAATCTTGTTTTCGGTAATTTTTCAGTGGTGATCCTTTCGGTACATTTCGGAAAAAATTCGGGAAAGTTTCAGAGATTAAAAATATATATATATAATATATATAATATTTTTTTTTTAAATTACTACAATATATACTAAGTTACTAATATATTTAAATAATAATAATAATAATAAATGATTAAATAATTATTAAACAAAAAAAAAACCTAAAAATTTTGAAATTTCACCAAAAAATACCGAAACTATCAAAATTTTCGTTTGACCTCTTTTTTGGCTAATTTTGCTAAATTTATGCAGAATTTGTCACTATGTTTAAAACTTGCGTTTGGTCACAAAATATATAAAGGATTGAGTTTCATTTAGGGTACTTAAGCTAATAAGAAACTTTAAATTCTCTTAATAATTTAAAGTTGTTTTTGATATTACCAGAAGTAATGATGAAATTGAATTATAACCCGTCGAAGAATATTGACGTAGAAATGATTGACCAATGTGGAAAGAGTCAACTCAGGCAGAATTAAACTCCTTAGTAAAACATAAGTATTTGGACATTTAGTTCAAACACCTGAAAATGTAACGCTTGTTGGGTACAAGTGGGTATTTGTACAAAGCGTAATGAGAACGATGAAATTGTAAAATATAAAAACATGACGTGTTACACAATGTTTCTTGCAGAAACCTGATATTGATTATAAAGAAACATATTCCCCAATAGTGGATGCAATTACATTCAAATTTTTTATTAGCTTGGTGGTCACAGAAAGTTTAGATATGCGTTTAATGAATGTAATTACTGTATATTTATATGGATCACTAGATAATAATATATGCATGAAAATCTCTTAAGGATATAAAATGCATGAAGCAAATAATTCAAAATCCTGAAGTATTTATTCTATCAAGCTTCAAATATCTTTATACAGGTTAAGACAATCTGGGTGCATATAGTATAATCGTCTCAGTGAATATTTATTGAAAGAATGATTTGAGAATAATCCAATTTGTCCATACTTTTTCATTAAAAGTTTGAATCCAAATTTATTATTGTTGCGGTATATGTTGATGATTTAAATCTTATTGAAACTTTAGAAGAACTTTAAAAAAAATTGCTACTTATTTAAAGAATGAATTTGAGATGAAAGATTTTGAAAAAATCAAATTTTGCTTGGGCTTACAAATTAAACATTTTTCAAATGAAATTTTTGTTTATCAATCAATATATGCAGAAAAGGTCCTAAAGCACTTTATATGAATAAAGTTAATTCTTTGAGCACTCTAATGATTGTATGTTCACTTGATGTAAAAAATATCATTTTTGCTCTCAAAAGAATAATGAAGAAATCTTTGATCATGAAGTATTATACCTTAGTACAATCGATGCTCTAATATATCTTTCAAATTATATCTGACCTGATATAGTCTTTTCGGTCAACTTACTAGTAAAATACAGCTCTGTGCCAACTTGAAGGTATTGTAATGAGGTCAAACATGTTATATGTTACATTCACAGAACAACTAATATGAGATTATTTTATCTAAGTGGATCAAATTCACAGTTAGTTGAATATACAAACGGAGGTTATCTCTCTGATCCAGATAAAAGTAGATTACAAATGAGATATATATTTACATGCAGTGATACAATTATCTTATAAAAATCTGTCAAGCAAACGCTAGCTGCTGCTTATTCAAATCATTAAGAGATCATTGCAATTCATGAAGCAAGTGAGAAATATATTTAACTAAGATCGATCATTCAACACATTCGAAAAAAATATAGTTTATCTGCAATCAAAGATAATCTGACAATATTATATGAAAATAATGATACTTGTATCACACAAATTAGAGAATGCTACATCAAATGTGACATAACTAGACATATTTCACCAAAATTCTTTTATACACATGAGCTCCAAAAGAGTAGGGATATTGATCTTAAGCAGATACGATCAAATAATAATTTAACGGATTTATTCACTAAAGCATTACCAAGAACAACAGTCAAGAAGGTACTGCATAACGTTGGAATACGTCGACTCAAAGATATTTTATTATAAACAATTGAGATTTTCGTTCTTTGAGGGGGAGTAAATGATTAAACGAATTGTACTTTTTTTTTCGCTAAGATTTTATCTTATAAAGTTTTCCTTTGCAAGATTTTAATGAGGCAATCCTAAAATGTTCAAATACACAAAATATACTTTTTTTCCTTCTTCACGAGTTTTTTTTCACCAGATTTTCCTTAGCAATGTTTTAACGAGGCATATATTCTTTGAAGTGTTATAAATATATTTATTATGATGGATGACCAGTTAGTTTCCATCATTTAAATTCTTAACTACATTTTTCATTCTCAAAAATCTTTTATCATAAATAATTGAGATTTTCGTTCTTTGAGGGGGAGTAAATGATTAAACAGATTGTACTCTTTTTCCTTCGCTAAAATTTTATCCTATAAGGTTTTCCGTTACAAGGTTTTAATGAGACAATTTTAAAGCATTCAAATACACAAAATGTACTTTTTTTCCATTGGAGTGTTATAAGTATATTTATTATAATGGATGACCATTTAGTTTCCATCACTTAAATTCTTAACCATATTTATGCAATCTCCTAAAATTGTTATCCATTATTATAAAGCTCTTTTGGAATTATGGCAAAGTGCATATATCCTCCTAATCCTTCTTCATATTCTCCCAACCTTTCATTTTCTCACATTGTAATTTTATATAAGGGAGTCTCGTAGAAGTATGAGAATAACTTAAGTGAAGTGAATAATGTAGAATTCTTGAAGAACTAGTTTCATATATTGCAATCTCTTTATTTTGTCTTTATTTTCTTTTTATTTTACAACATATCCCTCTTATAATATTAAATAGGGATAATTAGAAAAACATGCCTCAAAAACAAACTTTTTAGCAAAAAAGACCCGACCTCAAACGTTTTAGAAAAATGGTGCTTTCACGGATTTTGAAACTTCAAAAAATCATAAAAGCACTATTTTTTTTAAAAATGGTGCTTTCACCATTTTTTGAAGTTCCAAAATCCGTGAAGGCACCGCTTTTCTAAAACGTTTGAGGCCGGGTCTTTTTTGCTAAAAAGTTTGTTTTTGAGGCATATTTTTCTAAAGTGCCCTATTAAATATTCTTTATTACTGAGAACATTTACGGATGCAGTTGAAAGGGTTATCATCATTTAAGAAGATTGTGATGACTTTCTGAAAATGATAGAACAAAAGGGGAAGTCGAAATCACTAGCTCACACCTAGCATCAAGAGAAGAAACCTGCTCGAAATGATAAGAAACCAAAATTTGGGAGTCCAAGACCCAAAGCATGACCGCAACAATCACCGTGGTGCAATTAGCCTTGTTGGAAGGCAGAAATGCTTGCTATCTGTGCGGCCAGACAAGAAATGTCATAAAAAACTGCCCTTACCCTCCTGTGCAACCAATAGGGCTCTCAATGGACCGGATTAGGGTCGGTTGGGATTCAATCCGGCCCTAACTTACTTAGGCCGGGTTCCCAATTTTTCAGTCCGGCCCTAACCCGGGCTACGATGTACTCAGCCCAAACCCAGCTCCTATCGAGCCGAGCCGAGCTTGGGTGTTTTTTCAAGCTTTTTTTCGACTGTTTTTTTTAATAAAATTTGGTTAGACTATTTTTTGGGGCTGTTTTTTCTAATAAAATTAGGTTAAATTAATTTTTTTTCTAATAAAAGTTTGAAGAAGGTTAAAATTTTAATTAAACAATTATATTACTATTATAGAGGCTCAGGTACATAATTTTATTCAAATATTATATTTTAATTTGTTGCATAATAGTTATAATGGACAACGGTTGCTTAAAAATCTATTAACAAGTCATCCAAGTTGTATAGTTAAAAAATTATGTAACGGTTGCTTGAAAATAAATTAAGTCAACCAATTTGTCCAATCAAAAAATATATGCATATGATTATTGCGCTTTTGAATTAAATGGGTCAAGTTTAAATCGTTCAATGATTTAATCTCAGGGCATTTAAGTAAATCATATTTTACTATATAAAAAAAATTATAATTTAAAAAAAATAAGAATAATATATATATATATATATATATATATATATATATATATATATATATATATATATATAATATTTGGGCCAAGTGCGGGCCGGATGTTGCAATACTCAACCCAAGCCTGGCTCGGATTTATCCGGATTGCAACATGCTTAAATCCGGATACTTAGCCGAATTTGCTTAATAAAAAATATCACTTTTTTCGAACCGAATGTGGGCCAAAATTCGGACTGGTGCGGCCCATTGAGAGCCGTAGCAGCCAAGATAGCAACAACTACCACCAATTCAAGAGAGTACCAAATACAAGAATCCCAAAAACAAGGAGGCATTTATACAATTAGATGTCGATATCTCCTCCTCAGGGCATCTCCATAACCATTTCCTAAGCAATGCTATCTATTCCCCAGTTTATAACATGAAAATTTTTCTGTAACTTTTCTCCCAGTCAATGCGAAGTTCCTTTGAATTGTTTTCCAGCCTACGACAATCAAAAAGGGACATAAAACAGATCAACAGGTAACATCGACTTTATGAGAGTAAACCTTCCTATTTTGAAAGAAATGCCCACCCACTTCCCTTTTGAACCGTTCCATTACCAAATCCTAAAGTGAGACGGTGGCTTTAGTTCCCTAAAAGGATCCCAAGTAAGTAGTGGGGAGCTACCCCCCACACATCCTATCCCTTCTACCAGACCTGCAAAAATCCCTCCCATCATTTTCGTCAGATAATCCTGACACCTGAGGCGCATCTTATGACGCTCCGTCTCTATTCTGCATCTTTCTTTAAACCAATACCAATAGTGAAAATTGGTGAAAATAATTTACTTGTTTTAACTAATTATAATCATTGGGCTGACAAGGGAGAGTATTCCTAAAATGCGTGAATATAATTTTTATATTATTTATCGAAATTAAATAAAATTAACTCAATATCTTAGGATTCAGAAAATTCAGATAAACAGATTAAGCGAGATTCGGCTAGGGTCTAGCCTAATACGTAAGAACCATTAGATATAAAGAGGGATCAAACTTAGAGATATAACCTTAGCTTTTTTTAGGCTTGGGCATTCGTCATCGATTTATTGTAGATTCTCGAGCTCGAACTAGGATTTTGAAAATAAGTTTATGATTTGGTTTAGGTTTATGGCTCTGATTGGTTTAGGGATTCAAAAGAGGTTGGAGTTTTAAAATCGAAGAAACTAATAGATTTTGGTTCAGAAAAAATATAGATGGCTTAGATGAAGATAATAGGGAAGTTAGAGAATAAAAAAGATAAGAAGATACCCTTGAAAATCACTCCATCTGCCTCACACCAAATCCAACTCAGGAAAAAGAATATTCAAGCATAAAAGCATTCAAAATATTCAAAAACTAATTAAAAAGTATTTACAAGCCTCCTTATATAGGCTATCAAAGTAAAACTCGAAATAAATAGTCCTAATAGAAATAAAAGACTAAAAAGAAAAAATTTCATAAAATTTAGAAATCTCATCGCGACTTCCACGTGCGTTTGTAGTGCCCCACGGACGTCCGTGACCGACGGTCATTGGGAGGTCAAAATCATAGACGTCCGTCACTGTTCACGGATGTCCGTCACTATTCACGGACACTGTTCATAGACGTCCGTGGCACTGTTCACGAACGTCTGTCATTGTTCATCACTGTTCATCAATGATGATTTTTTTTTTCATCCCTTGAAGCTGAAAATTTTGTTATGGCCCAACTCCAAGGCTATCGATCTTGACGTCCCCCATCATTCTACCCGACTCAAAATGTTCCATTACCGATGAAACACGCATGTTATACTGACATAGTGTATCGAAGCCCGATCGGTGGAAGTCTTTGCAACTAGCTTAAATAATCTCGGTTCCTGGTGATGTATGATCCCCATCTCGGTTGATTGTAGCGGTACGCACACGGTAAACTTCTCCTTGATAAACTTGATAACCCAGGTCGCCAAGCCACTCTACCAAATATTTTTTAAGTTGCTCATCAACTCTCCCGGACTCAAAGGAATTCATCCTCCATGAATATAATCGCGATATCGGTCGGGAATATAAAAACTTCAACGGCGAACTCTCTCATAATTGGCCCATGCACCCTCGATAGTTGACTTGCTAACACTCTGCCCCTCATAAACTAAAATCACTCTGCCGCAGGTGAATGTCACAAGACCATCTAAAATTTTCTCAATTACCTCTTTTCTTTGCCTACTGGGGAAGGGAAGGGATATCGGCTGCAAAGTTGAGAGGGGATTGGGGTTATGAGATGGCTGGAAAGGATTTTCAGGGCGTGGGTTGAACCCATGTAAGGTACTAGGTCTTCCACATTGAATGTTGAACTAACCCTTGTACCTGAGAAAAGCTCAAGCACGTATGTATTAGGACCACTCATTGCCAAAATTTTAAAAGGTCTAACACCTCTAGATTGGAGCTTCTTTGCGGATCCCAATGGGAACCGCTCAGGCCTAATTCGGACCATTTCTTGATTACCCACCGAATATTTCTTGAAACGCCTATAAGTATCAACAGATAATGTATATTGATTGTTGCTTGAATTAATCTCTTGCTTAATTTCGGCATGCAATGCGAAATGAGACTCAAAACTTGACTCACAACAAGATTAGGAATGTGAAGCGGTATGCAACTCGAGGCTATAATATGTATATGTATCTATGGACTCGATACTCTCATGTGCATGATCCACTAACGACTCACATGTAGTAGGCTCTATTGACACTAGTGACTCACGTGTAGGGGACTCTACCATTAACAAAGACTAGTGCACAACTAACTCTATGGGCACTAACAAGTCATGCGCACGTGACTCGATCAAATTGCGTGTAGGTGACTCGGTTGACTCATGTGTGAGCGACTCAACATCACTTCTCATATGAAAAATAAAAGCCTCTTTAACACAAACTAGACTTTCATTAACTTCTTCTATTTTCTCTTTATTCATCACGGTACAAGGACCATACACTTTTTCTTCTACTTTCTTATTTTTCGGCTCCTTAAAACTCTCTTTTAGTCAATAAATTCGAGTGAAATTTTTTATGGAGCACCGGTAAGCAAAGTGTTCAAATCCGTGACACTTTGAGCAATCAGGACACTTGTCTGTCTTGGTTTTCAAGTTTCGTAGATGGTGACGGTGCATTAATGGAACATACTTTTCGATAAGTTTCACCTCCATGTCCTTTCATGTAGAGATGAATTTGTTCTAAAAAGACTCAGTACGACATTCTAAGAGAGTTCAAAATTTTTTGGCATTACCCTCCAACTTTGTCTCAACTAGCCAAATTTTGTACTCATTTGATACGCCATACCAATTAAAATAATCCTCGACACTAGACAATCATTTTACGAAGGTTTTAGGATTCATCTATCCTTCAAATTTTGAAACTTCATGCCGAATATATTTTAGAAACTTCTTGACAGGATTGTACTCGGGTTCACAATGATGGGGGTATCCCTTGACTCTAGTCTAATCGCGACTTTTGAGACTTAGCCAAGAATTTGGTATGTAGCAGCTCCTGTTATTAATTGCACACATTTGAGCTTTGATGTTCCTAAGGGCATTGACAATCTCGCTCATGCTCATGATGAACACGACTTACTAACACAGGTGTTAAATGACATGCAAACATGAACCACAATGGATGAGGAATTTTGTCAAACAGTAGACACGCATACTTTTGAACACAAATGAGATAAAATGCAATGAAAATTAATGACACGCAATATGTCCTAACCTAAAGAACCTAGGGCTCTGATACCAAAACTGACGCGGGACGGTAACCCTAAAATGCGTGAATATGATTTGTTTGATGCAATTTTGCCGAAATTAAATAAATTAATTCAAGTTTAATCACAAAATTATCTTAAATACCTTAGGGTTTGAAGAATTTTGATTGGTAGATCACGCGAAATCCGGCTAGGGTCCAATCTGATACGCAAGTCCCGTTAGATTTGAAGTGGGATCGGGCCTAGAGATAGAACTTTAGTTTTTTCAGGCTTGAGCGTTTGTGTTCGATTCGATGTAGATTCACAGGTTCAAAGTAGGATTGTGAAAATAGCTTTATGATTTTGTAATAAGCTTATCGCTTGATTTAGGTTTATGATTTAGAAATGGGTTTTGACTATATTGATTTAGGTTTATGGCTCTGATTGGTTTAGGATTTTGGGATCGAAGAAACTAATATATTTGGATTTAGAAATTTTAGATTAATAAAGGTGAAATTTCAAGAGAAACAAAGATGAATGGACAACATAGATAATAAGGGATCAAAATAAAATAGATATCACACGATAACAGTTTGGGAATCACTCCCTTGGCCTCACACCAAACCTATCACGGAGAAAAATAATCTCTCTACAAAGCAAAATCTCATTTAATAATAAAACTAATTAAAAAGTATTTACAAGCCTCCTTATATAGACTACCAAAGTAAAACTCAAAATAAAGAGCCCTAATAGAAGTAAAAGACAAAAAAAGGAAATTTCGTAAATTTAGAAATCCCGTCGCAACGCCCACGGACGTCCGTAGTCCCCACGGACGTCCGTGACCTACGGACAGTGGGAGGTCAAAATCACAGACGTTCATGAATAGTGACGGACGATCGTGGCACTGTTCACGGACATCCGTCAGTGTTCATTAATGACGATTTTTTTTTTTTTTCTCTCTTGAAGCTGAAAATTCTGTTGCGGTCAAACTCCAAGGCTTTTGATCTTGACGTCTCCCGTCATGGGCCATTCCTTCATGAGGCACTTGATCGGGTGCCACGTGGCAGCTAACCCACGTGAGATTCGCTGAGTTACCTGGTACATAGGAACTGGAAACCTTTATCCTTATAAGATGTGAAAATGCCTTATTAATTAGAAAAAAGAAACTCCTTTTATCTAACCAGCATAATCTTTAAATATGATATCCATTCCATAAGTCTAATTGACACATAAATTGTACAATGGGGACATTAACCTTGAGAATTTAGAAAGTAGAAACTTCCATTCAGAAGCAATTACATCTCTAGCATAGACTATCGATAACAACATTTGGCACAAATCTGTGGATCAAACCCTCTCAACTGATGAACCTCACTTGGGACATGGCCCAAAAAATTGACTTACCAGATGGCCATTGTTGAGTCACCTGGTTTTGGACGCCATATAAAGTTATGGACGGAAATCAGTCTACAAAAAATAGCAAGGACGGTTAGGATTGTGCGTTAAGAAGCGACTTCTAAGCCGTAGGCAATCCTTGATCCAGACGGCCCACTGATGGTGCGATCCTGATCGATGGATGGCTAAGTTCAAACTGTCTCTTGTATGCGCCTTGAGAAAATGTTTCACACTATGAAGAGCAACTTGAAAATTGAAATCTGCAGGCTCACATGTCCCACCCTGTTCTCACAACTTGCTGGACATGAGGAGCAACATGCTCTCCCATTTAATGAATATAGATGGACCTTTCAGATCATTTTCCCACTTATGATCAAGATCGTTTATTCTTCTTCTGTTGGTTGGTTTACGCTAAGGACCAATCGCAGCACTGGGATCTTAAAGACGATGCTGTTACTGAAAACCAGTACATAAGATATTTACAACCATTTCATTCTAAGTGTCCGCACCCATTTTGCAGCAAAACCAAACAGTGAACCATCCGAAGTCCATCTCTCTCTCTCAGTTACCTCACTAGTGATCCCAACAGAATGCCCAAACTCTCCGTGCAGTTCAATGTCATCTCTAGGGTCTGGATTCTTTTGTGAAGAATCTGGTTTTACCTTTATCTTAACTGGTTTCCCGAGCTTCGATTTATCCTCCATATTTGCAATCTCCAGAGCCTTTACACAAACAGGGAAGCTCTGATCAGCCCAAGAGTCCAAAATTAATCCTGAGCCTATGCAGGTCTGCATCCTGTAGAAGGCAGCGAATTGCCCAGCAGCTAAGCCTTGATCATCTTTGGATATTTGGACAATGGCAACATCTCCGTTGTTGTCATCACCAGATCCTATTGTTATAGTGCAATTGTAAAATCCGGGCCCGTGTCGAACCTGAAAATTTTGCTCTATTTTCATCAGTTATCAGCATTTTGTTGTACATTTATGTGGGTATTAATGGAAAAAATTTCATCAATAAGTAATTAACACCGATAGCTTAAATCCATGATCAAGTAATTCTAGATTCCCTCAGTGTCCAGAATAAGTAAATCATGCATTGGAGTCAACTGATATCATTCTTTTCTTTTTCAATCAAAATGAAAATATATAAATATATAATGAAGGGTAGGATAGCCTTATTAACACCCACGGAATCTTGGAGGGCCCCTACGCTAAAAATATTGATTGCTTTGAATTGGACAACGCAGATCATTTTTCACCCCAATATTCCACTCAAAGGATCTGGACACCATAAGCGTACCATCAGACAGTCAATTTTTTATTCCACGTGGCACAAATCTAAAAAAGTGGCCCTAAAATCACAAGGCATTTTTGGGATCTGTGACACATGGAATAAAAAGCCGACCGTCTTATGGTACACCCATGATCTCTCGATCGCTTGTGTGGAAGCTTGGGGTGAAAACGATCTCCATTGTCTAATTCAAAGCAATCAATGGTTTTGACGTAGGTGCCCTCCAAGATTCCGTGGGTGTTAATAAAGATACCCTATAATTAATCCCGAGAGAAACCCACATGAAAAAATCAGGCTAAGAATTGGGGTAGCAATCATTATCAGACGTTTCTTGCACAGTACAAAACTGTTGATTAAAAGTAACATGGTTCTTTACCTTGCACTGAAGCTGATCAACATGGTCAGGAGGTGACCCGCTAAGCCATTTCAGAGATCCAACGCAAAACGTACGCCTCCTTTTATCTAGCGAAAAATAATTTCTCGAGACAAAAACCACATTGTTTTGGACATCCTTTTCGACAACATACCTGTACAAAAATTCATGGAAACTCTTCTATTTAACTAGGGGAAAACTCCAGGTGAGTCTTATACAAGCAATTAACTTGTATAACTCATCTTCTAACCACATTTGGTATGGATCGCAAAAAAATAAAATATAAACGTACTTATCACTGCCTTGTGTGATGAGCATATTAATATGCCGAATTCAGGCTTGAAAAAATAAAATAAAAAACTGATGCAGAATAAATGAATATTAATAGTGATTACCAGGGTCCTCCGGGAAGACGTAGACCTTGGCGCTGGCCGATCGTATAGAACCAAAAACCTCGATGCTTCCCAAGGAAATCTCCCGTCTCAGCTTCCAGTAAGACGCCTTCCATCTCCCCAATATGTTTTGCAACAAATTCACTAAACTTTATCTGTCAATAAAATGACTGTTACAATGAAAAAAACCCCTCAGGCCTTAATTTAGCTGCAAGTAATATTTCCAACAAAGGCTTAACTGCAACGAAATTCACTGAACTTTATATGCCAATAGAACAACGGCCATTACAAAGAAGAAATCCATGAAGGCCGTGAATTTGGCTACATGATAACCTTCTAGGAAAATACTAACTGCAACATAGGTTCAGATCACTTCAATAATTGGTGCCTTGAATATAGATAAAAAAGATATGCTGGGAACTGATTTAGGAAATGATTCATACCAAGATATGAATAAATTTGCAAACACATTATTTTTTAATTAACACTTTAAGGGTGACAATATTGCAAGGTCGTGGGTTCGAGCTTAGTTTACTTATCAAAAAAAAAAAAAAAAGCACAAGTTGGTTTCTGCACAAATCTTACATATCCACTACCATCATTACAATCACCATCAGTGCTCATTTTATTGAATATAAACTTTGTAAGCCTTATTTCTCCACTCATTTCTGTTCAAGGCTAAACTCTATAAATTCGCAATCCCTCATGTTCCTTCTCACTTCTCTCCAAGTCTTTATTGGCCTTTATCTTCTCCTTCCGTGTGTTTGTACGACCGTACCGTTTGAATCCTTCATAGAGGGGCTGTTCAAGTCTTTGATGGACCTGCCCAATCCATCTCAAATGATAATCTCCGAATTTTCTCTTTATTGTGGTCATTCCTAACCTTCCGCTTATGTACTCTTTCTCAATTCTATCATTTCTTATTACTCCATGCATCTACCTTAGCATACGCATCTCGGTCATGTGCACTCTATCTTCTTGTTGTTCCTTCAAAGCTCAACTCTGTGTACAATATATTAATGTTTGGGCTTATCAATGCGTTATAAAAGGACACGACTCTCCTGGCCGTCATTTAAACACCAAAATGGTGTTCAAATGATCTTACACCATCCATGGTTTAAGATGTGGGTGATTGTCCCGTCAAGTGGTCAAGTGACAGATCATAGATTAAAATGCAACAGGCCCAAAAATAGTGTTTTAGGAAGAGTTAAACCACCCAATCTGTAGACTATAATATCAACCGTAGCATTCAGTTTTGATGGCTGATATTAAAGTTCATCAATCGGATGGTTCACATTCACTTATAAGCATGTTTCTTTGGGCTGAGATATGTTCCAATTATGGATTCCCAATTGGACAATTTGATTGGTCAAATATATGCACCACATGGCGTAATGATAAATCACGCTTCAATGGTGTGAGATAAAAAGTCTAGTTATAATGGTACAAGAACATTTAAACACCATTTTAGTGTTTAAATGTCGGTCATGAGCCATTATCCCTTTATAAAAGGTCCCTTTAATCAAAGTAGCACTCATTGATCACAGAGCACACCACTTGCCTGTCTATACTTTTCCCACCCTGCATCACTTCAAATTCACCATCCAGTCGTATAGTAAAGCCCAAATAACAATTAACGCGAATTCAAAGATGCAAAATCAACCTAATTTTCCTGTAGACCACCAATTAATGTGAATTCAAACATAACTTTATAAAAAGTTGTGGTCAAGGGAACCCAACAGTTTCCGTTCTTTTTTTTGTTTAATTTCAAGCAGTTGCATATAAAGATTGATTAATATGATTATCCTATTTAATATATTCACACGACTGGGAGACACTCCGTAGCTGTTTCCATTTGTGTTCTGCAAAAAGCCAAAATAATGATTAACGCGGATTCAAAGACGCAACATCAAATATAACCTAATTTTCCTGTAGACCACCAATTAATGTGAATTCAAACATAACTTTATAAAAAGTCGTGGTCAAAGGAACCCAGCAGCTTCCTTTCTTCTTTTTTTTTGTTTAATTTCAAGCAGTTGCATATAAAGAATGATTAATATGATTATCCTATTGAATATATTCATAGGACTAGGTCCAAGACACTCTGTAGCTGTTTCCATTTGTGTTCTGCATAGAAAAATATAATCATAGAACTTTCACATGTTTTCTAAGTGTCCACCATGTGAGGAAGCCATATCAAGTCACAGATGAAGTATAAATTGTGAGACATCATAGGTCTACCTGATCTGATGGTAGGCAACAGTGAAGAATTATTCAACCATGAGAGGGACTTCTGCCTATATGTTGGGATCAATCTGTAGAAATGTTTACATCTAATTTTACAGAACATCAACCACAACAAGGTACAGGAATCCTTTCTACCTGATCAGATGGTAAGCAAGGGGGAAGGATGATTCAATTCAACCATAAGAGGCCCTTCTTCCCTTTTTTGCTGGGACTAATCTATATAAGTGCTTATGATTTACACGTCATTCATAAAACATCTATGTCCATGTGGAAAGAGCTTTAACTCCATGTGCATTGGCACTTTAAAATTGCATTAAACTAATCACGTACACCCACAAAAAGAAAGGCAATAGGGGCTCACACAATCATGAACCTAGGAACTTATCCAGCTTAACTGCCTGTCAAAGAGACAATAACTTCATGACAACCACAGCTATGCTAGATGTAGCCATGTAGGTGGATTATATCACTCGTGGAGAAACTTGATGCATAAAACATAGGGGTCGGGCCTGCCTATTTTTTAATCGAGCCTACCTACCTCAGCCAATGTCCGACCCATTTCAGGTCGGGCCGACTGACAATTTCTCAATTATTTATATAGAGATGATCTCATATGACCGGACTGGGATTGGTTCGTGCCGAGCCAAAGGGGCTGATTTTTAATCGGGCTTTTGGGACTTGCCCATACCAGGCCCGACATACTAATCGGGTCGGGCCGGACCAGCCCATTTATATTTCGGGCCTACCTACCTGAGCCCATACCCGTCCCATTTTGGGCCGGGCCGGGCTCAATCCTGGAGACTCCTAATAAAACACACAGCAGGATTTCCATGGAAAACAAAAGAAACTATTCCCTGCACCACACATTAAAATGATCAAATAGCCTTTTAAACACCCTTTCACAAAATGTCACTTCCAAGAGCGATCAGTAGCACAACAACCACTTTAAAGCATTCTACACCTGAGAGATCAGTATTTTAATGCTTAATCTAGTCTGCCTACCGTCCTATCAGTAACTAACTCATATGATATTGTAGGTATCCACAAACTGACAATGCAAGTAATTTAAATTGATCATCATAACATGAATTTCATATCCCAATTGTTAACTGCAGTAAATATGCCAACTGTTTAGTTATACAGATTGCCCAGAAAAAAAAAATCTACCATTAACGAATTGGAAACAACAATTATTTGTTTACAAGCAACATATATATATATATATATATATATATATATAGAGAGAGAGAGAGAGAGAGAGAGCATTTGTGTGTATAAAGGAGGGTAAAGGTTAAACCAAAAAGAAAACATAGGGTGGGGGAATATAATTTTTTTAGCAGTAGAGGTAATACTTAATGAGATGAGAAATATACTTCTGTGAACTTGCTGGGATGAGATTTATCAAGGGCTTGCTCTTATAAGGGCACTGTAAGAGCAGGTAGTTCTTTTCAAAACCAGTTGAAGAACCAATATTTTTTCATTTTCCACAATAAGCAATCCTTGAGTGTTATTGTAATAAAATGTAATCACCACTACTATGGATTTTTTTGAAGCTAATTTGATCTACATCTTAAGGGATGACTGTTTTGACTTATTTTGTAATGGAAAAGGGTTGTGTGCCCCAATGGGGCACGGTGAGTGTGCCCCAAAGGTTCATGTGGAGTTCTACCTGGCACCCAAAACACTATTTTGGTCCCATGTGGAGCTCGGATGCGTTGTTTAGATCAATTCTATAAGAAAAAAATTCAAAATTTTTTGTTTAGAATAAAAATCAAACATGGTCTGATTTCAATGGTCTAGATTTCAAGGTGAAAAAAAACCGGTGGAGATGGTTTTTTTTTTTTAAAGATGATCTAAACAAAACCTTCTTACTCCACGTGACACCGAAACAGTGTTATAGGTGCCACATGGAGCTCCACGTGGACCATTGGGGCACGCTCACTGTGCCCCGTTGGAGCACCAAACCTCTGTCCTTTTATAATCCATTGAGGAATTACAGAGAGAACAAAAGAAAACAAATTTTATTTGTTGTTTTGCGGGATAAATAAAATGCATTAGAAAAAAATACAAAAAGTGAGCTGCTAAGCAAGGCACCTGACAAACCCACCAGCAAAAAAAATAAGAAACAACAAAGAAAAGGGCAAAAAAAAAACAGCACGAAATCTGCTCTAACCAGAAAAATGAAGGGGTTACAATGGGGAAATCTAGAAAAAGAAAATAAAAATGATAAAAAAAGGAACAAAAAGAGGTAACCTAGTTTGGGTTTACTGGGAGAAAGAGAGATGGAGAAGAGCGAGTGAGAAGAGAGAGAAATAGATACTAAGGACTACATTGTTACTATTCAATATAATTTGAGTTACATGAGATAGCCCCTATACATAGAGGGCCACTTAAATCCAAAACCCATTTTTAGTCAATGTGGAACTAAACCAACAGCTTTACATAACTAGACACACAACACACATGGATACACAACATATATAAGCTCATACATCATAAAACCCAAATAAAAAGAAGGAACAAAATCACTTCCAAGAATACTTACCAAAGCAGCCACAATTACCAACCATCATCGAGGAAACCACCCAATAATCAACACCACCATCAGCCTATTCATCATAACCCCTTTCTTTGAGCCCAATCAACTCACGTGGATTGAATACCAGTCCCAAAACCAGTAATAACCATCATCAAATCCACCAAGCAGCTAAACAACTTCAAATCACAGCATCTTGCTACATCAATAACCAACCCTATTCCTATTATGCACCCAATAACTTGTCAAGCAAGCAAAACAAACTGCCCATATTTCAAAGCTTGGTACAGCAGATTCTGAGAGCACGAGTCCACAACCATATGGCCACATGTATACAATAAGAAAATTCAAGCACCAAAGAAGGTGCATCAGCTACCCTACTTGACCCAAGCTCACGAATGTTGTAAAAGAACAAAAAACGAGGCCAGCTATGGAACCTTTCAAGTCCATGCCACATTTCGGGCACAAATGAAGTGGGAGAAACCTTTCGTTTTTAAGGCAAGGAATTAGGGTTGTGAGTTAGATGCCCTAACACACTTCCTTATTATTTATATATCAATTGCAAAAGAATCCCATGTAGACCACTCACACATACACATGCATTATACTTGACTATAAGCACACCCAAATCACATTGGAGAGACACCAACATACAAAAGTCCAACCATTCGGTCAAGAGCGTTGTGTGATGGGGTCACTACTATGGGTACCGCCAGGAAGACGTGGGGGCCTTGGAGCTTGGATTAGTTGGCTAGCGTTAAGGCGTTGGGCCTTGGTGCTAGGTGTGTGGCGTGCGAGTGAAGGCAGGGGGTTGCCGAGGAACAGTAGCAGTGTTGTTTACTTTGGGATTAGCTACTTGAGTGAAGGCAGGGGGTTGCCGAGGGACAGTAGCAGTGCTGCCTATTTAGAGTTGGCTACTTGAGTGAAGGCAGGGGGTTGCCGAGGGACAGTAGCAGGAGACAGGAGTTGCCAAGCGTCAGTAGTGATGCAACCAATGGAAAGTCTTGGGAAGAAAGAAGAGTGAATTACATATAGGGATGGCGTAGGGAGCTCTAATGTTGTCAGCTAGCATGAGGACCCGATTAGGGTGAAGTGCAAGTTGGACCGAGCAACGATTGCGTGTGGTGAAGACTTGAAGTTCGAGGACTACAACATGAGGGGGAGGGCATATATGGGGAAAGAAGTGCCCTGGAGTCAACGATTGCGTGTATGGAAGACTTTGAGTTCAGAGACCGCAGCATGAGGGAGAGGGCATATTCTGGGGAAAGAAGTGCCTTGGTGTCAACGAGGACGTGAACGAGTTTGAGTGGGGGAGGATGTGACGGGGTCACTACTATGGGTACCGGCAGGAAGACGTGGGGGTCTTGGAGCTTGGATTGGTTGGTTAGAGTTAAGGCGTCGGGCCTTGGTGCTAGGTGTGTGGCGTGCGAGCATGGAGGCGAGGGACTTCAAGTCGCGTGTGTGCTCTCATATGTGGCGTAGATGATTACTCGAGCTAGGTGGTATGCTAGTGTGGCGACTAGACGTGTGTGGGCGTAGATAGCTGACTTGAAGGTGTTGGTGTTGCATGGGTTGCATGTGCCATGGACAGAGGTCGTGTGCTATGGGCAGTATGTCAAACCAATACGTTTGAGGTTCTCCTACTATTTGCCTAGAGGTATTGTTTGAACCATATATGTGGGTGAGGAGTTGCAGAGAAACTTCTCACACACACGGGGCCTTGCGACACCAGAGGGTGCGTAGTAGTCTCCTAGGCCTGAAAGGGTGAGCCTAGGACTTTGCTTCGGCAATGCCGTTTGCACCCAAGGTGAGGTTGCCATGTGCATCGGGCTATGCGTCGTGGTGTATACAGGTGGGCTAAGAGGGAGACACTCGGGGGCTACGTGGGACTCTGTAGAGCACGTCTGCATGAGAGTCAGAAGATAACATGTGCTGGTTACGAGGACCACGCACGATGGTGGGCTTCGTTCAGTATGACTGCAAGATATGTTGGAATGGGACGGCATGAGGAGTTGCATGCTATTGTTGCGAAGCGAGGTACTAATGCATGACACGAGGGTGAAGCTTGAGTAGGCCAAGTAAGGCATAGAGGTGCAAGCATACGTGTCTCGAATAGACACTATGCATTGATACGGCTGCCTTGGAAATAAGGTAACCATATACGAGAGCTCTCGTCCACTAGGCGGGTGGTATCATAGCTGATTGAGGGTTAAGTTGGCCTTGTTGTAAGCGGCATTGAGGCGCCAAACGGGTGTGATAGCCGATGTCGGGTTGTTCCCCTGTCACAATCGGCCTTGAATCCAATATATTCCAATAAGAAAATTTCTCTAAACCACCAATTTTATCATAATGCCTTTGCTGAAAACTTCCATTGACTCATTCTTTTCCACTTGTGAGAAGATGTAGATAAACCAACTCTCCTGATATCCCGGCCTCTTCTAACCACCTTATACTTACGAGTTTGCCTGCTTAATCCATTGTGCATTCCACAATCTCCTAATCCTTAAAGTCATTCACTGATTAGAGCAAAATTCACATCCTCGATGGGTCTTATTCTTAAGCCCCATTTTCTATTGAAAGGTAACTTTCTAGCTTACAAGATGATATTTCTTTTTCTTAGATCCTTCACTCCAATGAAACCTTCTTTCCATCTTCTCAATTCTGTTCGATAAATTTTTTGAGGCAATGGACAATAGACAAAAAGTACACAAGAAGGTTGGCCGAAGAAGTTTCAGCAGGGTAGCTCTCCCTCTCAGAGACAACAGTTTACCTTTCCATGTAGCCATTTTTCTTTATATCTTTTCCATCACTTACCTAAACGCCGCTTTATGTAATGTTCCCAGACAAAGAGGCAGGCCGAGGTAAGAGCCAAGATCACATTTTCTTCAACACGGATACCATCCCTGTGGATTTGGCCCATATTTGGGGAGAAATGACAAGAAGATATTGGAACATCAATTTGGAAGAGATGATGGAAGCATGAGTTCATTTTGGCCATGGTCGTAGGAATTAGAAGCCTTCCTGCCTTAGAATTACTCTCAGATTTCTTACACCCGTTGGGGTTGGGGGTTGGGCCTTTAGCTCAACTGGATGGTTGACAATATTCAACCGGGAGGCTGCTAGTTCAATCCCAGCTTACCAAGAAGAAAAGAATTTTCATACACACCCCTTTGCTCTTGGTAAGCTGAAAAATATTTTTTCTTACTTTGCCGCTCAGACAACTAGCAAACATAGCTGAGCAGTTACAATCAAAATGTCAATAATGACAATAATAAGAATACCAATAAAAAAATGTGTCACATGTGTCTTTGGCTTTCCATCCAAATACAAACACTAAATAACAACTACAATATATATATATATATATATATATATATATATATATATATATATATATATATATATATATATTACTAGTTTGTTACTACTCTTGCATTAGTCATCAGCTACCAAAGTTATCTTAGTAACTTTATCGTTTCTTTACAAATTCGAATTTTTGGTTGGATGGAAGTAGTTACATGCCACGGTTACACTTTCCAAAATTAATGCGATTGTGCAATTATAAGATTGCCAGCCAATGACTGGAAGCATATGCGTCAATTTGTTCATTAAATTAAAAATAAAATAATGAAGAACCATAGGGGTCGAAATATTCACCTTTCCGAGGAAACAGATTCCTTGTGAATCCTTCCTATCCTTGTTGGGAAGACCCATTTTCGTAGCAAGACCACGCACTTCATCCTGAAGACAAGTATACAAGCAAAAAATCAGATATGAAAGACAGCTAGAGATGTCTAAAAATTTGAAAACCTCTAGAGCTATTTAAGAAACCCTTTGTTTCATGCTATCTGTATACAACCAAAAGCTCTATTAGCTAATTCATGTGTAACAACCGAGATTTTACGCTTAATTAGATCTATTTGTTTAAATCTGTGATTATGGTTTGTTTGATTTATTTGATGCACTTAATTAGTTATTGCACATAAATATGATGTTTATTTAATTGAATTATGGCCTATGGTAATTAGTTAATCTAATTAATAAACCTTAAAAGCATTTAAATAAACGTTTTATTAATTTTGGTGGGCCATTAGTAATAATTAATGGAGCTCTAAGACCCATTAGTAAATTAATAAAGCCCACTAGAATCATTAAAGTTAGTAAAGACCCATTAGTAAGGCCCGTTAGCAATTATAGTGGCCCATGGAACCAATTAAGACCCATGTAGGAAATTCTAATTAGAATTAGATTTAAATTAGGAAACTTTGATTATTATAAATATAAAAGAGGCTAGATTTAATTTACTGAAATTTATAGAACTTTGGAGCTTTAACTTTTAGAGAGAGAAATAGTGGGCTCTAGAGAGAGAAGAAGACTTGATGGTTTAGGTTCAAGGAACGCAACGGGATTTCGAGTTTGATCGAGGATTCAAGTGTTAAAGCTTCGTATCAGATTAGAAGATTGAGTTCTACATTAAATCGATGATTCGATTTAGAGGTATGGAAAAATATTAGGGTTTTTAATATTTAGATATATGTATTCATGCTAGGGTAGATCCGAATCTACCTAGAAACTCATTAAATTAATAACGTACAGACCCACTATGTTTAATTTATTGTTTTATCTCAAAAACCTCGATTTTGAGACTTCAGGTGACGCAGACTACGTGAATGATAGAATTGATTTTGCCGGAATTAAATTAGAATTAAATTAAACAATAAAATTCATAAAATATAACGAATACCTTAGGTTTTCGTAGCATTCATGGGAGAATCACGTATGCTTCAGGTAGGGTTCAGTCCAAGCGCTAGATCCGTTAGGTTGCAGCGTAGATCGATCCTAGAGATAGAACTCTAGGTTTTCCCAGATTAGGGCGCTCACGATTCAATGATGGGATCACTGGTTTCATCTGAGTATTTGGTGCGGAAGGTTTAATAACTCAGTTGGGATCTACGGTTGTTGAATCGGATCGATTCAAGGATTCAGGGACACTTAGGGTTTAGGATTTCACAAGGATGATGGTCAATTTGGGGTTGTAGAATCACACAAGCAAAGATACAAGATAGATAGATAGATAGATTGGCAGGCTTCACACCCTTGGCTTCGCACCAAACCCTTCTCGGGAAGAAGACTCACTCTTCGTAGAGGCTCATCTCAAGCACACACAAGCGAAAGTTTTTCATTCATAATCAATAACTAATTACATTGTTCAACTTAAGGACCTTATATAGTAGTCATTTCAATAAAAAAAAAACCCTAAAACAATTAATAAATAAAAGACAAATAAACCCACAAAACAAAAGTTCGAACTTAAACTCCTAAAACACTAAAACAACCCGGCGCGATTTCGATTGGTCGAAATTGAAAATCGATCGATCGATATGAAAATTCAATCGATCGAATTGAAAATCGATCGATCTAAATTTCATATTGCTATGAAAATCGTCGTCGCCATTCGATCGGTTGAATTCACATTTCGATCGATCAAATATATGATTCGACCGATCGAAATATAACTCCAGAACTCTGTAACTCTGTCAATGCCATTCGATCGATCGAAATGGGACTTCGATCGATCAAAAATTTTCAATCGATCGAAATTCAATTCGATCGATCGAATTGGCTAATTCTTTCAATTTTCTCTTCTTTCACCAATTTTCGCCTCATTCGTCTATTTCTGGTTTTCATTCTGCTTCTTCCGACGTCGGTAGACGCGAAAAGGTTCATATCCGATGTCTACGATGTCGATGTCGGCGTCCCCGTCAATTCTCCTGGGCCGAAAAGGCTTGATCACCGATGAAGCGGTGTCGTGATAGTGCTTGAGCATGTCGGGGTCCAAACGTTGCACTTCATCTTTAGCTAACCATGAGTTCTCGGAGTCCGGCCTTCCCAACCACTTGACTAAGTACTTTTGAATTCCGCCCCCATGGGTGATATTGCCAAATCATCTAATATCCCTTCGATCTCATCTCTTCGTTGCTTGTGTGGGGAAGGGAAAGGTAAGGGTTGTAGGGTGGAGCTGGTATTCGGGCTCGGGGCTGCTTGGAAGGGGTTGTGAGGGGGGGGGGGGCTTGAGCTAAAGAAGGAACCAGGTCCTCCACATTGAATTTAGAGCTGACCCCTATATCTGGTGGAAGCTTAAGAATATATGTATTAGGGCTGGTCCTTGCCACAATTCTAAAAAGCCCAGCGCCACGGACTTGAAGTTTCTTTGCAGCTCCCAATGAGAACCGCTCAAGCCTAACCCGAACCATGACGTAATCTCCAACCTGGAATTCCTTGAAGCGCCTGTGCGTATCCGCAAATATTTTGTATTGTTCATTTCTAGCATTAATTCTTTTTCTAATTTCGGCATGCAATTCATGTATATGTTGTGCAAATGAATCGGCTGACTCGGAAACTCGATGAGATGCAGACATCGGAATTAAATCAATGGGTGTTCTAGGCCTATGACTAAGGACGGCTTCAAAAGGACTCATACCTAGGGACCTATTGACTGAATTGTTATATGCAAACTCGGCTAAAGGCAAAATAAAATCCCAAGTCCTAGGGTGATCACTAACAAGACAACGGAGAAGATTACCTAAGCTCCTATTGGTGGACTCCATTTAGCCATCTGTTTGAGGAAAATAGGCCGATGAAAATTGGAGCATGGTACCCATCATGTGCCATAAAGTTTTTCAGAAGTAACTGGTAAATCTCACATCTCGATATCCGATAAATGCAGGGTAAACCATGTAGACGCACAACCTCCCCGAAAAATAATTTGGCTATGTCAGCCACATCGGAGGTTTTAAAACAAGGTATAAAGTGGGCCATCTAGGAAAAGCGGTCCACTACCACAAAAATGGAATCGTGCTTCCGTTGGGTCTTTGGAAGTCCGAGCATGAAATCTATAGAGACGTCTTGCCACGGGGTGTGCGGCACGGGTAAAGGGGTGTACAAGCCGGTGTTTTGTTTGATATGCTTCGCAACTTTGCATGTACGACAATATTTTACGACCCTAGAGACATCTCTCACAAGGCTAGGCTAATAGAACCTATCCTCAACAAGCGCACTGGTTTTATCGCGCCCAAAATGTCTGGCAATCCCTCCGGCATGTAATTCCCAGATGAGGAAATCACACAAAGAAGTACAAGGGATGCACAAACGATTGCCTTTGAACAAATACCCATCCAACAGGGTATACTCGAAGTTAATGTTGTTCGGATTCTCAAGGAATGTAGTGTATTCTGCCCCGAAATCTGGGCAATCAGGATAATCATGTTTCAATTGCTCAAATCCGACAACCTCGGTGCTCATAGACCTCAAAGTCGCCACTCGACGACTAAGCGCATCAGCAGCCTTGTTTTCGGCACCAGCCTTATGCTTCAAAACAAATGTGAACCCTTGGAGGTACTCGACCCACTTCGCGTGCCTCGGGTTCAACTTTTTCTGGGAATCAAGGAAACGTAAGGCCCCGTGGTCAGAAAACAACATAAAATCCTGCGGTCTCAGATAATGTTTCCAATACCACAGAAATCGGACGACCGCATAAAACTCCTTGTCATAGGTGTAGTATTTCTGCTTTGCCTCATTGAGTTTCTCACTAAAATAGGCCATAGGGTGACCTTCTTGGCTTAGCACTCTGCCTATACCTACACCCGATGCGTCACATGCTACTTCGAAGACTTTAGAAAAGTCTGGTAGGTGCATGACGGGTGCAGTAATCATTTTCTCTTTTATCTCGGCAAAGGCCTTCGTCGCTGCTTTGCTCCACAGGAACTCCCCTTTTCTCATACAATCGGTAATGGGAGCCATGATGGTGCTAAAATTTCGGATGAAGCGACAATAAAACGTGGCTGAACCGTGGAAGCTACGGACTTCATGAATATTCCGAGGTTCGAGCCACTCCACAATGGCCTTAACCTTCGTAGGGTCCGCAACCATCCCGTCTACCGAGACAATGAATCCCAAGAATACAACAGAGTGCTGCATGAAGGTGCACTTCTTGAGATTCGCGTATAGCCTTTCTCCCCTCAAGGTTTCGCAAACCAACCTCAGGTGGATAATGTGTTGCTCCTTGTCTGAACTGTAAATCAGAATGTCATCAAAGTATACGACAAAGAACTTGCCAAGGAATGGCCTCAACACTTGGGTCATGAGCCTCATAAATGTGCTCGGGGCATTGGAAAGCCCAAAAGACATGACCATCCACTCATAAAGACCGTCTTTGGTCTTGAAGGCGATTTTCCATTCATCGCCTAGGCAAATATGAACCTGATGGTAGCCACTTTTAAGGTCTATCTTTGAAAAGATAGTGGCTCCAACCATCATGTCAAGCATGTCATCAAGCCGTGGTATGAGAAACCGATACTTAACAGTGATCTTATTAATTGCTCGGCTATCCACACACATGCGTCATGTACCATCTTTCTTAGGAGTGAGTAATGCTGATACAGCACAAGGGCTCAGACTCTCTTGTATGAACCCCTTTTGTAGGAGCTTACTGACTTGTCGAGTCAACTCGGCGTGCTCAACCGGATTCAACCTGTAGTGGGGAAGGTTCGGTAATGTCGATCCGGGAACTAAGTCAATTGCGTGTTGAATGTCACGCATGGGAGAGAGCTCGTTAGGTAAGTCTTCGGGGAAGACAATTATAGTGGCCCGTGGAATCAATTAAGACCCATGTAGGAAATTCTAATTAGAATTAGATTTAAATTAGGAAACTTTGATTATTATAAATATAAAAGAGGCTAGATTTAATTTACTAAAATTTATAAAACTTTGGAGCTTTAACTTTTAGAAAGAGATATAGTGGGTTCTAGAGAGAGAAGAAGACTTGAAGGTTTAGGTTCGAGGAACGCAATGGGATTTCGAGTTTGATCGAAGATTCAAGTGTTAAAGCTTCGTATCAGATTAGAAGATCGAGTTCTACATTAAATCGATGATTCGATTTAGAGGTATGGAAAAATATTAGGGTTTTTAATATTTAGATATATGTATTCATGCTAGGGTAGATTCGAATCTACCTAGAAACTCATTAAATTAATAACGTACAAACCCAATATGTTTAATTTATTGTTTTATCTCAAAAACCTCGATTTTGAGACTTCAGGTGACGCAGAACGGTTCCCTAAACTACGTGAATGATATGATTGATTTTGCCGGAATTAAATTAGAATTAAATCAAACAATAAAATTCATAAAATATAACGAATACCTCAGGTTTTCGTAGTATTCCATGGGAGAATCACGTATGCTTCAGGTAGGGTTCAGTCCTGGCGCTAGATCCGTTAGGTTGCAGCGTAGATCGATCCTGGAGATAGAACTCTAGGTTTTCCCAGATTATGGCGCTCAAGATTCAATGATGGGATCACTGGTTTCATCTGAGTATTTGGTGCGGAAGGTTTAATAACTCAGTTGGGATCTACGGTTGTTGAATCGGATCGATTCAAGGATTCAGGGACACTTAGGGTTTAAGATTTCACAAGGATGATGGTCAATTTGGGGTTGTAGAATCTCACAAGCAAAGATAAAAGATAGATAGATTGATTGATTGGTAGGCTTCACACCCTTGGCTTTGCAGCAAACCCTTCTCGGGAAGAAGACTCACTCTTCGTAGAGGCTCATCTCAAGCACACACAAGCAAAAGCTTTTCATTCATAATCAATAACTAATTACATTGTTCAACTTAAGGACCTTATATAGGAGTCCTTTCAATAAAAGAAAACCCTAAAACAATTAATAAATAAAAGACAAATAAACCCTCAAAACAAAAGTTCGAACTTAAACTCCTAAAACACTAAAACAACCCGGCGCAATTTCGATTGATCGAAATTGAAAATCGATCAATCGATATGAAATTTCGATCGATCGAATTGAAAACCAATCGATCGAAATTTCATATTGCTATGAAAATTGTCGTCGCCATTCGATCGGTCGAATTCACATTTCGATCGATCGAATATATGATTCGACCGGTCGAAATATAACTCCAAAACTCTGTAACTCTGTTGATGCCATTCGATCGATCGAAATGGGGCTTTGATCGATCGAAAAATTTCAATCGATCGAATTGGCTAATTCTTCCAATTTTCTCTTCTTTCGCCAATTTTCGCCTCATTCGTCTATTTCTGATTTTCATTCCGCTTCTTTCGACGTCGATAGACGCGAAAAGGTTCATATCCGATGTCTGCGATGTCGGCGTCCTCGTCATCAGGCCTCAGAAGGCTGAGTCAGGATAATTCATGCCCTTATTTAGATCAAATACCGTTTTCCTTTTCAGTTAATTAAGATATTTGATGCAATACCCTCCCATTTGGATCCAATAAAAATAGTCCTAGGTCGAAATTCCAAAAGATTAAAAAGTCAACTTTCTAGTTCAAGGCAAAATTTTGTTTTTTTGTGGTTTGGTCAAATTTCCAACTTTCAAATAGCAAGCTATTTTGTGAGACTTTAAAGGCTATACATTCTATTTTATTAAAACATTGCTAAAAACTACAAGTCTGATAAAAAGTGTCACATCTTCAATTCCATAAGGGAATTATGATGTTACGGTCTGACAGGATTAGTGTCTTTAGTCAAAGGGGGGAGAGTATTGTAATAAGGCAAGGTTTTACCCTTCAAACCTATATTTAATGCAACTTCAGGATTTATTATTGTTCTCAATTGTCTTTTAAGCTGTGTTAATGCAAAGCTTGAAGTTCAAGGTTGTTCCTAATTGTTCCTATGCTCTAATACAATGCCTTTACTTGGAAATATCTTGTTTATGCATATGATATATGTAAATATCACACGAATACCATGATCAATGCCTATCTTTTAGAACGATTAAGATTGAATATGAATCTAAGATTAATGTTAATGAATTGTGGAAATCTACCATGGACTAATCAAGAGGAAATATTGCACATTTTATCAATGTTTTTCGCATTGTTCATGAGTATGCTTGATCATGTCAAAAGAGGAAAGATCTTACGCCAAGACAAGACCTTAAATCACGATTATGAATAATGAAAAGAGAACTATGAAGAGACTTGAGTAGACAATGAGTCTACGGGTCTAATGTTATGAATATGTTGTGAGAAAAAAAAAAAAAGTTAACAAGATGTAAGCATGCATATTAATAAGCTACGAAAATGAGGTTACCATAGTAAGCTGTAGAAGCTGGGCTCAATGAGCAGGTAACCTAAAATGAATAATATTGCCAATACATAAATTTAGATAGTTATGTACCCACAGCCAACTAAGTAAGAGGTTGGAATGGTGGACCATATATGATGATCATGTTCATGTATGATTCATGTTGCACATTGATTAATAAGTTAATTGAAATTGAACTACACTTGAAGACTAGGATAGAGACATGAACTCTACAAGTCACATTGTCAACTCGATTACTTTATTGTTCTTCATTGATTCACATATGCTATGCGGTTGATTATTTTTATTGTCTTCTATGTTGCCATGATATTGTTGTTGTTTCTCACTTCATTATCTTAGGATTTTGTTTTAAGCATATTTATGGATTTTTTAATATTAGAGATCCTATGACTGACCCATATTAAGTCTTTGTACTTACATCTTCATTGTTTTGCAATGGGATGGCTAGGGTTGGGAATTGACGCAGAGATTGGAGACACTATTATAGCATACGTAAATCTAGATCTTGACAAATGAGGTTTTGAAACTTGAGATTTATCATTTCTTTTATTTTGGAGAGATGAGAGATGTTTACCTTGTTTTGGTTTTGAGATACAGTAGTTGATAGGACAAGTACTTATGGAGTTTATGATTTGAATTCGATGATGATTTTTATGTAAGTTCTATCTTCACATATATATTGCTATGGATTTTCTTTACTTTTGTTTTCGTTGTGCTTATGCAGATCATTATTTTATATCATCTTTATTTATTGTAGAACTATGTGTATGTTACGTAGTGCGGTGTCTCTAGATGCTCCAGTGTGTAAGTTTGGGGACATCACAATATGTCACATTATAAACTTGATAAAAACCAATAATAGATAAGTGTTACACCATATACAATGAAAGAGAAACTACCATCTGCCATGATATTGTAAGTTCCCAATAACAATGAATAAGGAGAACCATATGTGCCATGCTATTGATATTTCTATACAACTGAAAGCTCCATAAGCCAACTCAGATGCCACATCATAATTTTCCTTAGGGCCCATTAGGAGTTAAAGCATGAAGAAAATCAAAGTACATAAATTTCATCAAAACAATGAATTGATAAGTGCTCCATCATATAGAAAATGAAAGAGAAACTACCATGATACTCTAAGTTACCAATACAAATGAAAAAGATTTAATGTAGGTTTTAGAGTAGATTTAATTTTAATGCCTAAACAAGAAGTATGAGAGATAATATTATAAATAATCAATGAATCTAATGTTGTCCAACCTTTGATATACTTCCAAGAGGAAAAAGAAGCCGTCTAAGCTGGACCTGTGAGAGGTGCGAAAGAAAGTAGGTTTGATCCTTAACCTGAAAAGGCAACCATTTGAATCAACACCATAACTCTCAAACAAATAACAACATTACTGGGTGCATGAGGTACCTTTCAAAAATCCATAAAAAAAAAATGATATAAATATGAACTAGAGCCTTAGCTTGTTACAAAACAACCAAGATTTACAGAAAAAATATGTATTGATAGATATGCATATAGCAATTATTCGACCAAGGAACTATGATCTTGCAATTTACTCATTTATGTTTTTTAGGCTAATTATAGCCTCTTGTGATGTACTTTTTTCATTTATTTTCAGTTTTGGAATAAAACTAGACGCCCTTCACAAGCTCTATTGAAAGAACTAGGATCTTTGAAAAATGTGAAGTATACATCACTTTCCAAAATTAAACATGGGCAGGCCATCAATGGATCCATTGTAAAAAACTGTTATACAATTCTGACAGTCCACACGAAAAACTGTGAAAGCACGTGCACGCATGCAAGGTTGCAATAGTCATTATCACAATTCTGACAGTCCACATGAAAAACTGCAAAAGCACGTGCATGCATGCAAGGTTGCAATAGTCATTATCACAAAGGGGTGTGGGATTATTAATCTCTCTTTTTAGCATTTTTTAATTTTATAGGAAAGCCTGGATTAAACCTGCAACCTCAAGGTTGCAATATTTACAACCTTCCAGTTGAGCTACAGGCCCAAACCCATGGGATTATTAATTATACAAAACTATTAACGTTTTAAGAGAAATAGCATGTCAAGAACATTTCAGAATAGATTTCCAGAAGTTAGAAAAAAAAAGGCAAACAACAAAAACAAGACAAGCATGGATCAAAATCTCGGTTTTCCGGTATGTATCATCCAGCCACAGCTCCAAAACCCTTACATATCGTCCGATACGGACTGGTTCTGGACGATACATTGGTATGTATCGTCCTATACATTACCAATATTTATGTAGTGCACCGCTACGATACTTTCAAAGTATCGTACCAGTGACCTTGGAAACTGGTATGTACCGTCCGGTACGTACTGGTTTCGGAAGAGATTTTGAACAATGCTCACAATAAAGACCAAGGTGGGTTACATATTCATATTTTACATACTTACCATATCCTTTGACAACTGTAAGACAGAAGATCCATCCGTTTGATCTGAAGATGAATGGACGACATGCGCATAATGTCCAGAAGCAACAAAATCAAACTCCATACTACTAATGGCATCCATAAAAGCACCTGAAAACAGACACATAAAATCAACTAAATTGCAAATAATAAACTAACTTAACACAACGAGGGAGTGGATGTAAGATTCTTAAAGAATATATACCAAACTTGATTCTAGTATTGCAAAGAACATCTGGATTAGGCGTACGGCCACATCGGTACTCAGCAATGATGTAAGAAACCTGAACACCAGATCAGAAAGTTTAGTCCGAGACAGCCAAGAAAAGCACATAACTTTTTCACTAAACATAATTAGATGACTCTCACAAGCATATAATGGAACATGTATTTACTTCTTTTTTTATCGGTAATGGAATGTGTAGTACAAGGAAGCCTAGGAATGAAATTAAAAAATTAATAAAAGCAATAAGTGAAAAAGGAAGAGGGCACTTATCACCAATGGAAAAAAATGAAGTACAAATTTAAATTTTTGAGGCTAGTATGAGCAATTGTTATCAGAATGGTTAACAATTTGCAAAATAAATAAGGGTACCATTTACAACCCAAGATTCTTCCTTCGCAGAGCCAGGGTTTACATCCTTAAAGCCTTAACCAGTTGACTGCTTTGAATCAAACAATGGGGATAGTTTTTCATCCCAATCTTCGAAAAATAGATCTTGAGATCATGGGCCTACCATCATACGGTCAGATTTTGATTCCATGTGGCACATGTCAAAATCTGAGTATGATGGTAGGACCATGATCTCAAGATCTATTGGGTCAAAGATTTGGTCTAAAAACAATCTCCATCATGTGATTCAAAGCAGTCGAAGGCTAAAGCACATGAAACCCTGGTTGAGAAGGAATAATCTTGGGTTGAAAATGAAGTACCCAATAAATAAACAAGTTCACATTACTTCACAAAGGTTGGAGTTGTTTTCATCAAGTCAATGGAAAATTATATTTAAAGAAAGAACATGCAGCATGTTCTGGTTAAGGACAAAGACCAAAAGAAAAATTTTAAGCGTGCATCGAATCCGAGTTTAGGAAAAAAACTGGAGACATAACTATGGCCCACCAGGCCACTATGGCCCAGAGCTTTGCCAAAGTCTATAACTAGATTCTACATGGTCATAAGCATGGTAACAAAAGTCTCCGACTTTTTCAAAAAATCGGAAAAAGTCAGCAACTGCAACTTGCAGCCATCCCGAATTTATCGCCGATTAATCAGCCAAGTCGCTACTCGGCCGATTAATTGGTGATCTTTGCGATGTTGTCCAATATTTTTTTCCTCTTTTTTCATTTTTTTCACTTATAATTGAAAGGAAAAAAAAACCTTGAGGTTTGTACTATTTTGTTCATTTTGTTCATAAAAAATTCTTTAGGTTTTGGCTATTTTGCACTATTTTGTTCATTAAAACCATTATTTTTAACTTGAAATATATTATCATCTATTTTTTATATTTTTACATTATATATTTTTAATTACCCGATTTCTACCGATTTTGACCATTTTTGCCAATTTTCCCAGACTTGGACCCTTGCCGACTCCCGACTTTGTGACTATGGTCAGAAATCATCCAATCACCGAAATAGAAGCCAATAGTTCCCAATCCAATATAATACGAACAAATAAATCAAGGGATTAGACATAGGAAATGTTGGAGTTATTATATAGCTCATCCTTTAGAAGGTGTCTCTTTTATGAAGCAGGTCATATAAGCAGAAAGCTTACCACATTATTCCAGTATTCATCTGTCAAATGCACAATTTCCAAAGGAACGTCAACCTACACCACAAATATGCCAAATTCAAAACATACTAATTTGATCAGGAATCATACAAGGAATTATCACCAGAGAATTTTAGAATGGTCATGAAATAAAATCTATAGTAAGAACTGCAGCCAGGCCTCTTTTCTTGACGTATATTAAATTTCGATTAATCTTTATAAAGATATAAAAGGTTTTGAACGACTTTGCCCATTATTTTATGATCTTAATAGAAATTAATATCTAAAGTTCCGATAATATAAGAACATAATCACACAATGTAAGGAAAAACCTGATCGCAAACAGCTTTTGCATACTTCAAATCTTCATCCCATGGGCATGCCGCCCAGAAGTTTTCAAAGTCTTCCTACAAAGAATAAAAGTATTAGGATCAAAGAAAATGTTTTGCTGGAGTGTGAAACTAAATGAAATTGGATCAAGGAAAATCCAATCAAGAAACTTTAACGACCTTTGATGTATTCAATCATTATAAGATGGTTTATCATGATGAACATGAAAACTGATTAAAATATCAGTTCGTATGTGGTATTCTCACCATTTGTAAGTAATGATTTGGAATTACTGTTTTATCGATTCTGTAATACTACAGATGGACGTAGTATAGATTGGGCAGAGTCCAAAGATTGTGCCCTCAAGCGACCTACTGTCTGATCAGAAGCCATCAAATGGACGGCTAAGAAGGATATGGACAATGGTCCATACCGAGGCACAAAATGTGCTTCAAGGAGATGCTAGAAACCTCTGGCAAGTATGAATTTTAGGCTGTTTCATCCACATGTTGGCCTCCCACCTGGGCACTCATTGATAAACTAAGTGTAGGTACAAAAATAGATGACCCATGCACCATAGCTGGTGCACAGCCCCTACACCATCTACAAATTGTACCATGACATATAGTGAGAGTTTGATATAAAAGCTCGGTTTCCACAAAAATTTCCTACAATGTACATGGAGATAGAGAGAGAGACCAAGGATCTCTCTCTCCGCCAATGTTGGTCCTAGGCCCTAAAAGATATTCGATTTGCCAAGAATTTGATATAGAATCTCAGAAAATCTCCGTAACCCTAAAATATTTGGATTTTCTTATGTATTCTTTTAGATAGTTTTTTAATTCCACTGATGTTGATCCAAAGCCCGGATGGAAGAGGAACAAGGTTAGCGCCAGTTGATTACAGGCTGAAAAAAATTTGTGAAATCTCCTCACCGATGTCGGTTCGAGATAGGTTGACAGCCGGCTACAAAAAAATTAGTTAAATCACTATGACAAGTCATATTGCAATTTCCAAGCTTAGTTAATAACTTAGTAAATTCTCAACTCACTCCTCTTAAGAAGGTCATGGCTCAAATCCACCTCTCCTCTTTGCTGACCCCCAATAGATAGACAAAGGCAATGATGATGTTTCTTTTAAATATTTTTTATTAGAAAAAAAAAACTCTTATAAATAAGCAATGATAGCAACAAATGTACCAGTACCGACATTGGTACTGAGATATTAAACCTAAGTGTCCATCTAAGGTCAGAAACGAGTGGAGAAATAGGACTCGCAAAGCCAACCCCAAATTGATGGGAGAAAGCTAGGACGACGATGATGACATAACTGCATATGAGTAACACATAAATAGGCAGCAACTTGACCAATCAAGCATGTTTGCATATAGGCCAATACCAGAAAGTCTCTCACCTTTATATAGCAAATGGCATGCTAAATAAGGAACCTAAATATGACTTCTACAGTATCAGTGTCATAATGTTTTCAAAATAATGTTAAACTCTTTGAGCCCACTCTCATGACCGTGGATCTTAAGATTCTTTACAGGTTTCTCTTTGGAAATGCTGAGATTGTATACGATTGTTGCCACGAAATAGCATCAACTTTGCATGTCAACAATTGAACTCCTGAACTGCTATTTGATAGGTAGCATCAGCCATCCCAAAACAATGTTGGTCTCTTTAAGAAACCATTTTTCCTGGATCTTGACAAGCTAAGTGTTACACATGTTGTTATCATATAAGTTCATTCAGTCGCCGAACTTCTCCGCGAATTCAAACTTTTCAATCATAATCATTTGATTTGCTTGATTTCATTAGCTTCCATAATTTTAAGTTCAAAAAAGTTCCAGTACTTCAATTTTTCAATAACAAAAATCTTTATTGGAGAAACTAGTAACTACTAATAGCACATCCTACTTCAGAGACCCTAAACTCTGCTTGATAACTTGGAATTCAGCTCTTGGAAGTGAATTAGCAATTCCATGCTCACTCCGTTGGAACTGAATTCCCTTGGAAATGGCACTTCACTAGTTTGATTATGTTGTGGGAAGTTACTTCCCTAGAATTGCATTTCCACTGTTTGATTAGGCCCTGTTTGACAACTCTTTTCTAAAAAACACTTTTCATTTCACCCAAAGATTTGACTACCTCTAGTTGAAAATTGGGTTGTGTTGAGAAGTTGCTCAATGCTTCTTCTCACACTATGCCATTTTGAACATGTGATAGACCTTTTTGAGAAGCGGCATATGACACACCTCTTTACAATACCTAAAACAGAGTTTTTTTGGAAAAGGGTTGCCAAACAGGGCCTTAGTATCAACGATACATAGAATGTGGATTCACTTCCATCCCTTTTTAAGTTCTAATCAAACAAAAAATGTGGAATTTCCAATTCATTTCCACCCTCGAATTGCCACTTTCACCTTATCAAACACACTAATTCAAAAGAGAACCCAGAATTTTGACCAAAATCATTATTAAACGAGAGAGAGAGAGAGAGAGAGAGATTCCAGATACCTAATCAATTAATGATATAGGAGGCAAAAAAAAGTACCTGAAACCAGATTTTGAGGTAGAAGGCAGTGCAGGAGTGTCCAGCAGCATGGAGAAGACGAAGTGCGACACTGCTATCGACGCCACCGCTGAGAAGAACGGCGATTCTTAATCTCTTTTCGGGCATCGAACAAGAAAGGTAGGGTCTGAGATCGACATTAGAGATTGACGGGAGAGGAGATTGGTGTTCTATACTAGATATTGAGAGCGATTTTGTGGAATTTAGTATGGGTTTCGATGATAGGCGATGGGTCCTAGGAGTGAAGAAGGGAAAGGGGTTGAATTGATTAGGTTTTGGGAGGGGGAGGTGTTGAAGGAGAGGGAGAGAAGCCATTGCTCTCTGCATCTTCTCACTCTGCAACGGTAGTTTGGCTGTTATCTGAAGCCGGAGCGAGATGTTGGTATTAAGTGGATGAGCCCTGCACCAAAGACACTGCACGGGTCAATCTCCCTCAATTAAGATTGATCCCGCTCGCTCGTTCGACTCGTCCTGCAAGTAGAAACGGGTCATCACTATGGGCGCTAGCATGATAGGCAGTAGTGTGCTACGGCACAACTGATTGAGTAGTGAGAAAGTGTGAGCCATAGAGCTAGGTTTGCAACGTAATAGTATGTCAAACCAAATATTTTAAGGTATGCTTGCTATTTAGCAATATATGACATTTAAACCATATATATATATATATATATATATATATATATATATATATATATATATGTGTGTGTGTGTGTGTGTGTGTGTGTGTGTGTGTGTGTGTGTGGGGCCCAGATTGCATGAAGTGCATCGATGATCTCTTATCCCTCTAAGAGTAGGCTTAAGATATTACTTCGACAATGCCATGTGTCACTCATGGGACCGATGCATATATAATTGTTGTACGTGAGGGACTGGTGCATGATACATGGATAAAGTTTGAGCTTGCCAAGTGAAGCATGAGGTGCCTGTATGCGGGTCGCAAAGAGACATAATGCGTAAGAATGGTAGGCCTTAGTTAAAAATGTAGCTATGAGGGGAGTTCTCGTCCTCTAGGCATATGGTATCAAAGCTGATGGAGGGTTAGACTAACCTCGTTGTAGTGGCACCGAGGCGCGACATGGGTGTAGCAGACATATCGGGTTGTGCCCCATGACAACCCGCTCACTCCTCGTTGAGACTCAGGACATTGAAAAATACCAGATCGGTACCTCTAAACACACCCACACGTTCTTTGAAAAAAACCCCACATCCTAGACCCTTTGAAAACTATTGATTCCTTCGAATCAGATGATGGAGATTGTTTTTCACCCTGGTCTTACACACAATAGATCTTGAGATCATGACACACCTATCAGACAGTCAGTTTGTGATTACACGTGTCACATATCTCAAAAATGATGCTGAAATAATGTTTGGGTGGTTGTGTGTCATATGATTCAAGGGGCATTATTTGGGAATCTAAAACACGTGAAATGAATAATTGACCGCATGATAGGTGCATCATAATCTCTAGATGTTTTGAGGATCGAGAATTCTGTTATGACAAGACATGCACGCTTGTTAAGGCGTATGTTTTACATACACACATACTTCTTATATTAATTTAGCATATGGATCAAGGCATTTAATAGTATCATTTAAAAATAAATTATTCAAGAAAACAACAGCGGAAAACGTAGATGACGTTAATTAAGTGATAATTCCTAATCATGCATCTATAATCGAAAGCAAGTAGAGGTTTTACGTAGAATAAAACAGTCCCAACGCAAACCCAAAATTAGTGCTAAAAATTAAAAGTATCTAATAACAAATCTCCCCTGAAAATAATAAAACTATGACTAAGAATCTCTCAATGCTCAAAGTAATCCATCGGATCTATTCCCTCATCCAGATGGTAGCCGACGTCTTCACTCTCATGAGCCGCATCAGGAACAGCAGCATCCTCATCCTCAGTGATGGAAAAATCAGAGTTCTGACCTGCAACTGTTAGTTTTGGGGAGGGGTGAGTTTATCGATCCAGAATCAAAGAGTTGCACAATCGATCCACCATAAAATACCCAGGTGATCGTGTGTGCAATCGCTTGAGTTGCGATACATTTTGAAATAAATCAAACAACTATAAATGATTTCAAAAATATTTAAGATCTCATATCTATCATAACAAAACTGAAAAATATAGCATAAAAAGAAAAGAAGTAACATAAAATGAAAAGACCTGACATAACATGAAATGAATAGGATGCATCAAGTTCTGATCTCCTTTTGTGTCTGCTTTTTCGACTTTTCCTATGTGGCATATCTTAAAACTTAATATTGCTCCATACGCCTATACAACGCACTTCACATCTTACTTAATTTACGTATACGACCTGTGTCAGGGCCGCTGCTCGAGCCTATCACGCAAGGTCTACGTGTAGATAATCACCTAACCTCCATATCATATCGTATACCACCATCCAGCCTTATGAGGTTGCATGCATTTAAATCAGTGTTCCCTTACGTTCGGGATACTGTTGTATCGTATTGTCCTTAAGACCCGTCTTGGCTGTAAACGTTGGATCTTACGGTGGCACGCAAGACATGACACGTGTAGAAACTTAATTTGTATTTTGCTGGCCTTCACAACGTAACTTAGTTATCCGTATTCGTAGCTTACCTTATCTTACATATCATTTCTTATTGTTTGCTGAAAACTTAATTTAAAGTGAGTCACGGTGCGATAAGATTCACAAAATCACGCTTTCCAAGGACGGTTAGTAACTGGATGTACTTGTGTAATGACCCATACTCCATAGAGGTGTTGCATCCAGTACATGGATGCCTACATTCAAGTTCCACGTGGGAGGGAACACCACCATGAGAAGGCTTAAAAGTTGTGTGACATAGCTTATTTCTTTTAATTGTGTGTATATACCCTATCGTGATTTTTCTATGTGTGCATTATATGATGAAAGGACTAACTTGGCCAAAAGAAACTATTTCATCGACTTACATACTTGTGAATATAAAATAATAATTAACATTTGAACATGATATTTCATACAAAATTTCGATTCTTGATGGACATACATTTTAAAGTTTCCTAATATTTGTCGCTCTTAGTATCGACACCTTTTACTAATTTGACCTAAGAGTGGGTCAATGTGGCAGTCAAATGATCCACTTAGCCTAGTTATACAAGGGTTAATATCCCTCACTAAATTTTCCAATTTGTGAGCCTCAAAGCGCGTCCTAGAAATTTTAGTGACACTTTTTGATCCATTAAATTACATTGAATTACTATTGAGATCGTTTTGAAGTTGGTCCTATGGGCCAGTTGGGCCTTGATTCTCAAAAATTAAGGGTCAAAAGAAACTCATGGCATTATTTCATGTGGCACCTAAGGCTAAAATAAGAAGACATGAACATAGAGTCATCTATCATCTAATCTGAACCATTAGATGGTTAGAGAATAAAATTTTATCTAAGGTTGGCTCTTTTGTCCCGATCCTGATTCGAACTCTAACGTATTAGATCTTCCAGTCAACGTTGTACAAGATCTAGCAATCAAGTGCACACTTAGTGTACCTACCATGTGGCGATCAGATTGAACAGATCTAAACCATAAGATATTTAAGAAAGATGATTCTAAGGTATTAGGTCTTTGGGCCCAATTTATTTTGATCTCTAAGGTCTCACATCTAAGGGTCAAAACCTTCATGTTCACTGATATCCAAATAGCCTTTTAATTTTCTTGATTTGTGGGCTAAATTCTCGAGTTCTGAACCGTCAGATGTCTCGAGGATTTCAATTAGTGGAGATGGTCTATCTTTGCTCTATTTCTTGGGTTGGGCCCACAAGGTCCAACCTTGAATCTATTTCATTTGAAATCAATGGTGCTAAAGGGATGGTTGCACCAAAATATTGACGCACCAAACTATTGGTTTCCTACATATACTTAAATGCTCCTGACTACATTAGTTGGTACCGGTGAGTTATCACCAGCAATGACGGCGCCTGGTTGGGCCGATCCTCAGTAATTCATTTTATCCCAGCCCGACTCTTTGATTTTGACAATCATTAGTTTTTCCTAATCAATCAAGTGAATATAGAAGATAAATCAACTGTCCCGGTTTTTATAAAGGCTTCCATGCGAGGTGGGCCAATCATAAAAAGAAAACTTGCCTGAAACTGTACCTAATCTAAACATGCTCAGATTTGGCTTGGGCTTTAGTTTAATCCATTGTATTCCTAGTCTTGGTCAAATTGGACCCGACTTCCCGAGTGCTACTGATAGCGCATGGACTGTAACCCGCCCAAGAAATAAAATACAAAAGAACTGTGGGTCCTATAAATCCAGTCCCAGATATATGTATATATATATAGAGAGCGACGGATGGCTTAGTAATTTTGCTTCCTATTTTAGGAAAGAAGATATTGGTGGCGCTTAATCGCTTTGGGAGTATCGAACTCATCGATCACTGGTTTCTCCACTATTGTGCTGAGCAGCCATAAGTAACTCGCACTCCACAAGGTGGCCGTCTAATACAATAAAATAATAGGTGTCTAATACAATACCATAATAAGTGAGACCGATTCCTTATGTAGCACCATAAATCATGATGGAATCTCTGAATGAATCTAACGCCATCGTGACAGTGGATCTAATACCATCAAAACATTAGATCTGATAGTTTTAGTATATACGTTTATGCACCCCTAGATTAAGTGAGTGTACTGATGGCTGCACATCTTAACCCATAGAAATATTATCTTTAAGTTGATTTGAATAAGGTGCATGTATTAAGGTTTCACAAAAGATCTTAGCCCAAAAATAAGGTAAGAAAGAAAAGACAAGGGAAGAGTACTCTCGTCAATTAATGGAGACTTGTTGTCAAGCTTTTGTTGGCAAACTTCCATTTATATATTTAGTAAATATATCATATTAGATACATACAACTTAACTATTATAACAAACAAACATAAAGCAAATAATTAAATAAAATAAACCTACCGATCCAAGGTTTAGCCATACGCTGAGATAAAAGAACATGTTCTATATGGATCTAAGAGCAATTTATTTTGGCACGTCACATTTTCTGAATGTAACATTTCTCAATTTTATATTAAAGGGTGTTAAATCCTTGTATCTCGACATATCTAGTTAAGATTGTTCTTATGATCTTAGATTGATTTTGAGTTTCTTAAAAAAATAAAAATAAGTAAATACATATATAAATATATAAACATATATACTGAAATATTTTAAGATGGATTTAGGGGCACCCACTTGTTGGAGCGTGTACGGGTTGATTCTGATCGATTCGGCGACACGATAGCTTACGCGTCGATTCAGCGATGCGGCAGCCTGTCGCTTTAGCGATACGTTTTCGATGGTGGGTCGGCGGGTGCTAGGCTGGTTGGATGCGAGAGAAAGAAAGGGATTATCACAACATTAATGGTATCGAGATATTGGTAAAGAAGGAACGAGTGGCGGAGATAGATGGAGGAGGAAGGAGCTAGGGATATGAGAGTTTATAGAGAGAAGAAATTTGGGCATGATTTGCCAAAAAGGGAAGAGTTCAAAGACTAAAATTTCCTTCTAAAATTAGGGAATCATGGGGCATAAAAGGCTAGTTTTTTATTCCTAAAATATAATATATTGCTAGCTAGTAATCGGGTCAAACTAAAATTATAAAGTTTCTACGCTAATGGTTGTGTGTGGGTTGGGTTAGAGTGTGGAGCACTCACACGAGGCTTGGTGATTCATGACATCTAAAGCCATTTAATGCCCATCCTATGATCCGGGTCATAACAAAAACGGTCTCTATCATCTCATTCAAAGGAATCAATAGTTTTCAAGGAGTCTAAGATGTGGGCCCTTTCAAAGAACGTGGAGGCACATTTTAAAAGTACCTAATACAAATTTGGGTAGCTTTATTAACATCTACGAAGCCTTGGAGGGCACCTAAGCGGGCACCTTATCGAGAGGCTATTGATTGCAATCGCTCTAAATTGACAAGGCGCACGCGCATACACACACACACACTCACACACGTATTTTTGAGTCATTTTTTAGGGATGTGCCCCAGGTAGGATAAAGACTTATCATCTCATGATAGACTCGTAATCTCAAGTCTCAACATTCCTTGTGTGAAAGATTGGAAGTGAAAATGACCTCCATCTTCTTCTACAAAGCAATCAATGGGCATGTTTGGAATTGCTCATCGGAGGCAAGACATCTCGCTTAAAAGAGCAAGTTTAAATTGCTCTTTTAGAGAGATCTGAATTAAGCTCTTTCACTCTCTAAAAGAGCTAAGAGCACTTACAACTAGACTCAGTCGTTTACTAAAAGGGTTATGCACTGGAGGAAAGTGTTGCTCTTTGCCTTCAAAGAGCAATCCTAAACGCAACCAATTGTTTCGGGTGTAGGTGCACTCCATCACTCTTCGGTGCAAATAGGGTAGCTTTATTCGCCCCTATCGAATTACGTGACAGTGCAGCAGTGGCTACAAAACAACTTTCTGCCACATAATTCTATCATAACATGTCACGTATGTCTGGGACTATGATACCATCGCAAATGAATAGGACGATGTTAGATTCTAGAATACAACTGTGGCGTTTCTCACATTTACTCTATGGCCTTGTTTGGGCATACGGGTTTTGCCGAAAAACTCATAAAAATGTTTAAAAAAAGCTATGCTTACGATTTTGGACATTATCCGCGGTTTGGGTACCCGGTGCATCCACTTGCTTGGGAAAAAAAACAGGTGAAAATAATAAGATAAAATTTTCACTGAAATATATCTTAAAATTTCTTTTAGCCCACGTTGTATGAAAAAATAAATGCTCTCCTACCATGCATCAATTAAAAATTTAGTTTATGTGACTTGAGGTTTTCATCGATAAAATATTGATAGTCTTGAATTAGATGGCGAGAATTTCGTCCTCAATAAATCTTGAGATTATGCCTCACTTATCAGACGGGCATGTATTGATTCAACGCGGTACACATGTTCAAAAGTGACAGTGAGCATGGGATAACATGTTACAACAATTGGTATATGAAACTTGTGCCATGTTAAAACTTTATTTAAGCCATTTGATTTGAAGCTCGTGATTTAAGATCTTAGATTATAAAGATTGGCACAAAATATTATTTTTATCATATTATTCAATACACTCAAAAACCATTATTTAATTCAACATTTGAGTGTGTTAAATTGTATAAAAGAGACCGAATTTTACGCCACTATTCTGCATGGTAGAATTTTAGTTTATGACCTTCAAATTAGACGACTTAAATGTTGTCCAACCATCTAAGCCACTTGATTTGACGGCCAGAACTTAAAGACCATAAGTGAAAACAATTGACGCCAAACATGCTATTTATGATAAGACTCAATGCACTCTAAAGCCATTATCCGATTTTAAGAGATACTTGTATTGAATCATATGAGAGAGATTGAGTTTGCTCTTCTCCGTTGTAAATCTTTAGATTATAGTCTTTATATCAAACAACTTAGATATAACCTCACCTCATAATTGTGTCATTATTTACACATTGTAATATCACCTCATCTCCTTTGGCCAACATACATTAATCGCTTTGAATCAGATATCAGAGATTATTTTTTATCCCAATCTGATGCATCTTAAGATCATGGGTATATCATCAGACGATTTTTTAATTTCAAGTGGCACCCATTCAAAAAGATGACCCGTGATTTGTATTTAAGCTTGATGTATTTCTCGTGCATTTAGAGTTACTATTTGAGATGTATACCATGCAAAATTAAAAACTAACCGTATGTTAGGATTCCCATTATCTCAAGAGCCATCTTGTAAAAAATTGGATAGCTCTAAATGCTCCCACACATTCTCTAAAAGCGCTAATGCGTTCTCTAAAGAGCGCCTATGTTGGAACCTCTTAAAAATCATTGATTGCTTCTGATCAGATGATGGAGAACGTATTTCAACCAAATCTTTCACATAAAAGATCTTGAGATCATGTTGCAGCTATCAGGCACTAAGTTTTTGATTCCACATGTCATAGATCCCCAAAATATAGCCATAAAATCATGTTTGAGCTTGATGTGTATCATTACACTTAAAGGACAAATTTTGGGGATATGTGATATGCTGAATAAAAAAATATATGATCGGTGAGACATGATTTCAAGATCCATTTTTATAGAAAATTAGGTTGAAACACGATTTCAATCTTCAATCCGAAATAATTTCGGATGACACGTGGGTGCAAAGCGAGCGACCCAAAATAATTTCAATTGTCTAATTCAAAGGGATTATTAATTTTGTGCTAACGAGATGGGGGTGAGCCGGTGAGGTATGAGTTCACGTAGTGCGAATACTGGTACCTCACATGGTAGCCAATCAGCTGAACAAAAATAAAAAACCAACCATTGTATAAAATTTTAAAAATAAAGTTTTATTTAAAACCAGCAAATTCCACCAGTGCCTTGAAAGTTGAAACCCTTCTTCGTCTCACAAAAACCCCATTTTTTCTCTGCTTTCTTCCCCACAACGCCTAAACGCCATGAACCTATCAGCTCTGAGACTTGATTCGAACCCTATTTCCTTCTCTCAGTTGAGCTCTTATGGCTGTAAGATAAGAAATGGAGTAGCTGGTCACCAAGTTGGTGCTTCGAGAAGCGGAAGGAGGGTTCTAGAATGTTCTGGAAACTCCGCCGTGGCTTCTTCCTCTCCAGTTGTCGCTGCGGAGGATATCGGTAGCGGGTTAGACCGATTCGGATCGCTGAGTCAGGTGTCGGGCGTTTTGGGTTGCCAGTGGGGGGACGAAGGGAAAGGGAAGCTCGTCGACATCTTGGCTCAGCATTTCGACATCGTCGCTCGTTGTCAGGTATATTATATGTTAAAATGGTGTTCAGTTGTTGGGGCTTTGGTATTTGTTATTGCATATTGCTTTAAATTTTCGATTTTGATCTTCTTTTATTGATTATTTCTTACTTCATTTTATATAGATGATTAATTTATCTATTTTTTTAATTTATCCATTTCTATTTAGTTTTTTTTATTATAGAAATTATTTTGATTTTTTAGGAGTATACAAAATTTGCAGGTTGAAGATCTGATATTGTCGTTTGTCTTTGATGTTCTTTATTTTTTTTCATATTATTTGATCTCTCCATCTCTCTTTACACACACACACATGTGTGTGTGTGTGTGTGTGTGTGTGTGTGTGTGTGTGTGTGTGTGTGTGTATATATATATATATACATGAAGGAGGATAAATCAATTTTTTACAAGGTTGTTCTGATGCTAAATTCGTGTAAAAGATAGAAGAAAAACCATATTATCTATTTTAGATAACTCTGAACTTTTTAATGCTCACATACTTATATTTAGTTGAACAAATTTTCGTTAATAATAAGAGTCTTCAAAACAGGTTTATATGAACCATTGATCCAATAGCACTTCAGTGATCTAGTTTCACCTCTCCTTATTATTTGTTCAAGCCTCGGCCACAAGAGTGAAGATCATTGGAAAGATTAAGATAGGAGAAAACATATATCTATTCTGGACTAACCTTGAACTTTGTGTGATACGCACATAGTTATTTTTAGTTGAACAAATTTCCCTTAATAACAAGAGGCTTAGGCATCGTTTGGGAATGTGTAGGGGAAAATGCAATTGTTTGGAAAAATACACATTTTCGTTTGTACGAATAACATATTTGTAGGACTTAGGAAAATCTCCTGATGTTGTTTGGCAAAACATTCGATAAATGTACCCTTATTCAATCTAGTTTGAAAAATGAAACGTTGGGAACCAAGCATATTTTTATTGCACTCGTAATATTGATTTCCAATGAAAATTTCATTGAAAGCTTGTTTTATGCAAATGGGGAAAATTTCACTTTCCGTGTGGGCCCCACAAAAAATTTGTCAAACAACGGAAAATGGTAGCAAATGAATTTCAGCTCATTTTCAGAACAGATAAGCCATTTTCCTTGTTACCAAACAAGCCTTTACAAACAAGTTTATTTGAGGCATTGATCCTAATAATACTTCAGTAATCTAGTTTCAACTCTCCTTTATTGTTTGTTCAAGCCCCATCCACAAGAGCGTAGAGAATAGGAAAGATGGGTTTCTTTATGCAAGCCCCTTGAAGATTCAGATGACTATTCAGGAGAGGATTGATAATAGCTACCATACAGAATGCCAAAATACACCATCTAATCAAAGCCCTTTGCTTCTTGGTCAAATTCACTTTATCACCATATTGCTATTTTATTTTTCATTACTAATCATATCTTTTCACATCCAAAATTTATATCCACTCGAGGATCTAGATTTCTGTCATTTAGTGCGTTGAGTTTCAATATTTCTTGTCATGAAGGCCTTTATATTGTTGAGCTTTTGAGCTTGGAACTGAATGGCTTTGGATTCCTGATGTCGAATTGTTCCTTTAACTGATCACAGAACTCTTCGAAATATGTGAGGTAGAGCTGCATTCGCTCCTACTTGGGGGTTTAGGGTCTCTAGGCATTTAATATCTACAAAAGCTGCAAGAGATATGCTTTCTACCAATATACATGAGTTATCTGAATCCTCTAGCACCCTTGACAGACCATTTTATATTTTAATGGCCGGTTGTGTGATTTTGAACCCTTAGGCATTTGAAGCTGGAATTTTGGCCTTAAAGTGACAAACTTGCCCCGGAATCAGGAATTCATGGGTTGGAAATTTGTTTACATTTAAAACAAATTTTTGTAATTTAATTTATGGAATCTAATAGGTTTGGCCCCTTGTAAATAAACATAATAAATATAGTTGGAAATTTGGCTTGGGGTGCTAAGTAAATGCTTTAAAACAATAACCATGCAATGGTTACCATTGTAATATGAAAGATATACATATGAAACATGCTAATATAACAATATCTACTTGTAAGCATGGATCAAAATTTCGGCCGATGACTGAAGTTATTGGCCAAAACACATTGGTTTCGGTCCAGACTGAAACGAAACCGAAAACTCAAAATTTCGGTTCTTGATGTATGAGATTGAAGTTTTCAGCCGAAATTCATAATTTCGGCCGAAATTTCGGATCAAAATTTTCTTTTGTCTTACTAACAGATTAATGCAACTGAATATTTCTCATGTGAAGTTGCATATTCAGACAACCTATATTTTGCAAACATCAAGGTAGTTAAGGCGGTGTGGCGAGGTCATGGCGAGACTATTTATTATTATAATTTTAAAAAAATTTATTTTATCTATTAATTAGTAGTATTATTATATATATATAAAAAAAAAATATAGGAAGAAAAAAATTCAACTACTAAAGCATCATACTTTGATTATCATATTGAGGATTTCACGTTCTAGGAATAAACAAATATTAATAAATACAAATCAAATATGGAACATCAACAAATTTGCAACATGGTAAGTATAAATAAATAAATATGAACTATTAACAAATATAGAATTAAAAAAAATATGAAATGTTAGGTACACATACGGTAGTGCTATCGACGTTGGTGTTGGTAGCTGTTGCGACGAGAGAGAGGGAGAGAGAGAGAGAGTGAAGGATTTTGTAACTTATAAGTTGAGGTTTCGTAACTTGTAAGTTAACTTTTGTAACTTGTATATTATAAAAATGTCATAGCTTATAAATATCATACGTTATTATCCAAAAAATAAAATAGTTCTGCCATGGCGGCGCTATGTAGCCATTATGGCTATTTGGTTATATATGGCGTTTCCCATCGCCATTCGCCATGGCGAGGCCATAGCGAGGCTATAGCATGACCTTGACAACCATGACGTACATATATTATATGTACTATTTACAAGTGTACTCCTTTACTCTTTTCCCATTTTACATGTAAATTAGCTTGGACTATTTTTCATCAACAAAATATGTGTGCGCACTGATGTAGTTGAATGAAAGGTATATATGAAGTGATGTCTGCTCAAAGTGATAGGTCGTGGGTTTGAATCTTGGAATCAAACCTCTTCAAAAGGGGGTAAGGTTGCCTACCATCTACCTCTCTCAGACCCCGCTGAAAGCGGGAGCCTTGTGCACTGGGAATGACCTTTTTTATTTTCATTAAAAAGTATTGTCTCATATGGTCATACCGGTCCAAAAAACTTCCAAGCTTTAGACTACCTATCAGACTGTTGAAGATACTTGTAGTTAGTACTTTGAGATGGGCTGTATTGAATTTTGTATGTTCTGTCTCGTAGTATGAACTTACATCGTAGGTAGAATCTTCTTTTTTATCATCATCATCAACTCGTCCCAACTCCCATCTATTTGCGATGAACTCTGTAGGTCCTAGTTCTTCACTCATTTATGTTCGAAGCTATATTCTTTGTCACTCTTGAATCCTTCATGTTGTTTCTCATTGTTTCCAGTCAAATCTTTAAGGTTCTTCTCCTTACTCTAAAGTCTCTTTCCATATTCTAACTTATTATTTATGGTAAAAGGCTTGGGTGTTCAAGCTTAAAAATGCGGGCTCGAGTCTAGAGAGCAGCCACTTTGTGCGTAAAAATCCATTGGTCAGGTATATCCCCTCCCACCACCCGCTACATATGGGACCAACACTGGGTAGATCAAGAAGGACTCAAAGAAGACCCATCAGATTACCATCCTCGACACTTATTGTGATGACCTAGACCCATATGCCACAATATTGTTCGGTTCTGGGCTTAGGTCCCGGCCCCGGTTTTGTTTTTGGCATGGGCTTGAGTGCCCACCCAAAACGTGTCATGACATGTAGCGTCCGCAATCACATATAGCCCAGGGTCAGGATTTTTCCCTATCCGATGTGGGACTATTACAACCCCCCCACCTTATAGAAGAGCCATCCTCGGCTCTGATACCATTCTGTGACGACTGAGACCCACATGCCAAAATATTGTCCGGTTTTGGGCTTAGGTCTCCGCCCCTCCGGTTTTGTTTCTGGCATGGGCTTAAGTCCCCACCCAAATCGCGTCATGACATGTAGCGTCCACAATCAACATATAGCCGTCAGGACTTTTACCTATCTGATGTGGAACTATTACACTTATGCTTTCACCACACCAATAACCATATTGAATTTTCTGTGCAATTATGCCATATATGTAACTGAATGACTTCTTTATCATTCACTAATTGGGGATTCTCCTATATGCTGCCAAGCATGTCACTTGTTTTTTCTGTCGTTGTAAGAACATTTTACTTGCCATGAAATTTGTTTTTGCTGATATGAAATAAAAATCATCATTTGGCTAATCACTTAATTTTACCATGGATCAACATTTGGCATCAATCACCTGAACTTATCTTTATGAGGATAATGATATTGAATACACAAACATCCAACTGAGTGGTCCATTTCATATCATGTAGCACTCTAGTTCAGGGTTCTGTATTTCAGTAGGGAGTGGTTTAGGTAATTTTGGAGTGTCATCTTGATAAACACATTGTCTATTTGCCACTTTATGGCATAAATCAGTCAATCCAGACAATCCAGTTTTTTGGGAATCTCTTGGATGGGCCATCACTAAAAAGTCACACTGATAATATATTTCTAACCATCCTCTAAATGAACCAATATGTGGAGCATTTTGATGATGTTATAACCCATTCAAATGTAGACGATTGATTCAATGGTTGGGAACTTCCCATTACTGGACTTTTTGTCAATTGCTCATCCTTGAGGCAACGAATCAAATGGTTAGTCTTGATTGATCAACATGTATTTCATAATTTCTGAGGTGATCAAATGATGCATTATCTTCACTTAAATAATCTTAAATAGATTGGATGAGATCCCTATTTTGAGAGTAGGCAGGATGCAACCCTTGCGCCACTAAGTTTTGTTGAGTTTAGCCCCACGTCAGACAATCATAGCCTTGTCTCTCCACTCATTGACAAGTAGTTTTGAGTTAGATGTCCAAATTTATTATGGTATCAGGGCCTCCTTCGAAGACCTAACCCATCGTCATCCTCCATCTCGCTGACACCATGCTGCATCAGCCAGTTCAACCTGTTTGGCCTCTGTTTAACGCGAGACCTACATCCTTGGTTTTTAATGCTGATCTTTTTATTCTTCTTGAGCATCAGCGATAGAGCTCATATTCTACGGTTTCGAGAGCATCTTTGTTGCGGTGTTCAATGTTCAGATTTGCGATTTTCTGGCGATCTACTTATCGCGTGATCTCATCTCGGCACGATTCTTCTTGGGAATGCTTCAGATCCTTATTACGCACCAAATGAATCCTTGCTTGCTTGATTTGGTGGTGAATGGAACCTGCGGTGTTGATTTTTGTGGATTGGTTATGGTACTTGGGTTGTTTTTTCTCGTTTTTCACACTTTTTGCATCATATTTTTGTGGATCGGTCTTCCTCCTTACGATGACCATTGATCTGCTGCATCTTTGATGGTAATTTTCATCAGCCCCCTTTAATTTTCCCTTATATATCCGGAGCCGATTGCTAAAGGGACTATATCAGATTTGTGTTTCTGATACATTATTTACAGCTCTATCTTTGCGTTCTTTTTTCCTTTGTCCCTTCTATCTGTTTCTTTTTATCTGTTATCATGGGGGATAAATACATAGGTATGAATTTCGATAACCTCCCTTCTAGCATTACTACCATTAAATCCGCCAACTACCTTCCATGGAAGAGGGCCATCATGTTGTATGTTGAAGGTAGGAAGATGGGTCTTCTTACTGGATCTCTTCCCAGATTTAAGCTAGGTCACTTAAGATTGTTGATTGGGAGGCTGGCAATGCCATTAATTTGGGTTGGCTATTCAATGACATGGACCCAAATATTTCTAAAACTTCTATTTTCCATGAGTCTGCCTCCTTATTATGGAATAAGCTTGAAGAAACCTTCACCCTGACTGAACATGATGCCTAGATTTATCAGTTTAATCGTGACATTGCTGAGTGTCGACAAGGAGACATGACCATGGGAGAGTATTTTAGTACTCTTCAAAGCATGTGGGAGGAGCTCAATCATTATGAGCCGATTACACAGTTTGGTGCTAATGTGGTGGCTACACTTGCTAAACGACATGAGCGTCAATAGATTTATGCTTTTTGGGGTGACCTTCGCTCTGAGTATGAGCAAACACTGACAAAGATTCTTCCGACACATCTCCTTCCTTTGCTCTACACAGTGTATGAGATTCTTTTTTTCTTAGGAGCAACGCCATACTATTATGGCACCCACTTCTATTACTGCTTCTTCTGAGAGTACTGCCTTCGTCACAAATTCTCAGGCCGGTCGTGGGAGAGGATATGACTGGTCATGGTGGCAAAGGTAGAGATCATGGGTCTGACCTCGTTTGTACTCATTGTAAGAAATTGTGGGAAAATTGGACATGATCGTGACCGTTGTTTTAAGCTTCATGGGTACCCAAATTCATTAAGCAGAGATCTTTGACTCATACTGCTTCCGCTTCCAGATTTGAGATTACCATTGATGTCAATGACACTTCATCTTTGGATTCACTGAGTTCTCTTCACGCTGATATATTGGAGATGATCCAGTGAGGTGAATATGGGGATGTGGGGCTTGGGGCCTGTAGCACAATGGAAGGCTGACAATATTGCAACCTCAAGGTCACAGGTTCGAGCCCACCATACATATGAGTATGTGAAACAGCGAAGAAAGTACTTGATGCCCTAGGAGTAACAGTGGAAGTAGTTGTAGATGTAGGAGTAGTATGTGACCTTAACTCAGAGTGAACAATCTCCAATATATCGGCGCGAAGGGTACTAAAAAATTTCAGGAGTTTCACTCATGGAGAAACCACAGTATGCGTGTACTATCAAGAATCGTTGTCCACAGTATGAGTGCACTATCAAGAATCGTCGTACTGATAATGGTGGTGAATATGCTTCTCATGCCTTCGATCAATACCTTCAGTCACATGACAGTAGCTCGTCAGTTGTCTTGTCCTTATACTCCTTAGCAAAATGGTGTTGCGGAGTGTTAGCACGGGCTTCTTATTGGTATGACTCGTTCATTACTTAGTGGTATGCATGTTTTGAAATCTTGTTAGTCTATGGCTCTTCTTACTGCCTTCTTCTTGATTAATCGCACTCCTACTCAAGTGTTTAATTTAATTTAATTTTGGTAAATTTTTTAAATTTAAACATTGAAAGATAATCAACAAACCTCACGAAAAATGATCTAGTACATAAATGAGAACCGAGACCATCACGAAAAATACAATAAATATGGCAAAGCCATCAAAACTGTTATGCTCTACTGCTCTTCTACCTCTCCCTTTTTGTACCGTTTCTCCATCAGATACAGGAAATTCTCTTCATGAGAAGAGCCGACAAAAGCAAAAGCATCCTCCGCAAAGTGATTGTCTTTGGTGGCAACTGCTGATCGTGAATCATAGGGTACTTCAATCGCATTTAACAAAATTAAAATGATAATTAAGACGATAATATCGAATAAATTACCGGTAGCCATGGGTCGGTAATTGATGCGGGATCAGACCCTAAACTACGTGAATGCTTATGAGATGAAGATTTATCGAAATTAAACTAAATTAATTAAACAATAAACTTGAAAATAAGGCAAATATCTTGGGCTTCGTAGTTTTCCATTCAGATGATCGGTCGGGTTCTGGAAGAGTCCAATCCGTGCGCTAGATCCGTTAGATTCACGGTGTAGATCGATCATAGAGGTAGAACTCTAGCTTTTTCAGATTAGGGCGCCGCTCGTGATTCAATGATGGATTCGCGAGTGTTCTAAGGGTTCTGATTCGGGTTGGTTTAACGGATCGGATGAAATCTGAGCTTGAATCAAATCGATTCAGGGACTCAGATGGGATCTAGGGTTTATGAACTTTGAGGTATTTGAAGGTTGGATGGCTGGATTTAGGATTTATGAGATATGTTTGATTCAATGGCTCTGATGAATACTAAGGTTTATGGTTTCTAGAATCTAGGATGTTGATGATTGATACGCAAGCAAAAGATAAAATCAAAGAAAGGGATAGAAAGAAGATAGATTTTTGGCTTCACACCAAACCCTTCTCAGGAAGCGAAAATTTACTCTTCGAAGAAACTCATATCAAGTTTCAAAAGCAAAAGCTGTCATTCAATAATCAAAACTAATTACATTGTTTATTAAAAGACCTTATATAGGAGGCCTCTAAAACAAAAGAAAACCCTAAAACAAATACTAAAAAAAGACAAGTATGCCCTTAAAACTTAAATTCCTTCAAAATTCGCACTGTTGCTTGATCAATCGAGTTACTATAGCAACTTTCAGTTTCTCCGAATTTGAACTGGAATGGATGATTAATCGATTAAGCATTGCTCCCGCACACTAATTCTGCTCCTTTAAGCCTGGTTCTGATTTCCGTTCCACTTCTTTCGACGCCGGTACACGCGAAATGGTCCGTATCCGATGTCTACAATGTTGGCGTCCCCGTTAGTAATCCCCTAGCAGGGAGGACTCGTGGCTACTCGTAATTTATTCACTATTATTGTTTTAATTATTTTTTTCATTTTGTTAAAATGAGACTGAAGTACCCTCTGATTCACAATCAGTAGTTGCGTTTGAAGACATCTACTTCGAGAGGATGCTTTTGCTTTTGTCGGCTCTTCTCAGGAAGAGGATTTCCGATATTTGATGGAGAAAGTACGACAAGGTTGAGTTAGAAGAGCACAACGATTTTGATGGCTCTCTCGCGTTAATTGTATTTGTCATGGTCACGGTTCTCATTTATGTAGTAGATCATTGTTCTTGAGGTTTGTTGATTATCTTTTAATGCTTAGTTTGAAATTTTAGCTGAGATAAAAATTAAGCACTCTAGTAGGAGTGAGATTAATTAAGAAGTGGGCAATAAGAAGAGTTATAGACTAATAAGATTTCAGAACATGTATACCTCTAAGTAATGAACGAGTCATACCAATAAAATGCTTATGCTTACGCTCGACAACACTGTTTTGTTGAGGAGTATAAGGATGGGACAACTAATGAGATATGCCATGTGACTGAAGGTATTGATCGAAGACATAAAAACATATTCACCACTATCGTCAGTATGAAGATTCTTGAAAGTGCAATCATGTTGAGTTTCACTATAGAGTGAAACTCGTATTTTTTTAAAAAACCTCATCTTTTTATTTTAACAAGCAGTATAATCATTAATAAAAACAAAATAATATCTAAAGCCGTCCACAAATAAAATAGGGGAAAGGCCCCACACATCATCAGAGTGCACTAAATCAAAAGGAGCATGAGATCTAGGCATATGAATAGGATAAGAACTATGATTATGTTTAGACAAATCACAAATCTCACACTTAAAATGAATAGAAGTGCATAAAAGTTTAAATTCCAGAATGAATTCACAAAGTGTTTTAAACACAACATGCACAAAGATATGATATTACTAGAAATACCATTAGAAAGAGAAGAAAAAACAATAGGGGCAGAAACAACAACAGAGACTGCCACGCTATTCACTCCATTGTCAAATTAGTATAGGCCTCTTTGCTCTATGCCTCTACTAACAATCTTCCTCGTACTCAGCTCCTGCAAGAGTGCAAGACACAATAAGAAGGATAGAATGAGACGCAACAATTTAAATGCTTTGCAAGATGACTGAAGGAGAGTAGATTTGTAGAAGAATTAGAAACATGCAAAGTATGAGGCAAATTCATGGATGAAGATAAGGAGACTGTCCCAACTCCAAAAACCGGAGGAAAGGAACCATCAGCAAGCCGAACCTGGGCCGAGGCATGAGGAGGTGCGCAGTTAATAAAAACTGTGTGACTCACTCGTGATACACTCGGTAGCGCTAAAATCAATGACCCTGTGAGGTGAATATGGGGATGTGGAAGCTACAAAGGCAGACGTACCTGATGCTCTAAGAGTAGCAAAGGAAATAGTAGTTGTAGATGTAGGAGTAGTATATTGTGACCTTAGCTCAGAGCGAACCATCTCCAATATATCAGTGCGAAGGGAACTCAGTAAATCCAAAATGATTTGCTACCGATATCAATAGTAGTCTTAGATCCGGATGTGAAAACAGTATGAGCCGAAGATCTCTGCTGAAAAGAATATGAATACCCATGAAGCTTAAAAAAAGGGTCCCGATCATGTCTACTTTCCCACAATTTCCCACAATGTATAAAAATACGATCAGAGCCACGACCTCTACCTTTTACACCATGAGCTTACCATGACTATGGTTAGAGCGTCTTCCACGATCAACCCGAGAATCTGTGACAAAGGCAGTACTCTCAGAAGAAGCAATATGAGAAGTAGGTGTCATAATAGTAGGGTTGGTCACTCTTTCAACTTAATTTCAAGAATGTGTTCTTGAATGGAGATCATCATGAGGAAGTGTACCTGAAACCTCCTCCATGGGGAGTCATCTAAAGCCTACCGCCTTCGTAAGGCAATATATGACTTGAAACAGTCTCCTCATGCATGGTTTCATCGGTTATGTAGTGTTAGTTTGGAGATGGGATTTCAATGATATCACTCTGAGCACACTGTTTTTATGCATCTCAGCCCCGTGGGCCACACCATCCTTCTTGTCTTCCCACAATCAGTACAGACACTGTCAGAGCCATGACCTCTATCTTTGCCACAAGTTCCTTACTTTCCATGGGGTTCCCATTTTTCTCCCCTTTTTTGTTCCCCTATCTTTTGTATTAATCCCGTGGTCATGTATTCTGATGTTCATTAATTTCATCACTCTTCTTGCTTACTACTTTGCCCCTTATCTCCAGTATCCCATCTATTTAGGATGTTTTTTTATAGTTTTGTTTCTTGACTCATTTTTATTTAGGGCTAAATCTCAAGCACTTTATGAGGTTTTGATGTTCATTAATGTTATTCTTCTTCTTTGTTTCTACTTAATTCCTCATCTTTGTCATCATTAGGACCCCTTGCTTTAGAGTGGTCTTCATTCATGCTTTGCAAGCCTGTAAAGTTGACTGGTAAAAGCAGAATTTGCAGATAGTTGATGGTAGCTTTCAAAAAATTTAAGATAGATATCATCAGACCAATCCACTTCCATGACAATTGGCTGTTGAGGGTGTTTTAATCAGCCTTCAACTTTGAGTTGGCTCAAGGGAGATGGAGATGATTTTAGTGCTCAAAAGTTTCTGAAAATTTTGCTGATAGAGTGGTTGTTCTTGCTCCTATAAAACCTTCACCCAGATTTGTTCCTTACATCTCATTCGCTGTTACTTTCAATTTTCTAAAAGCAAGTGAGCTGTTTTACATTTGGAAAAAGAAGTGCATTTTTCTTAGAATAACTAAGTATTATTCTGAGATGTATATGAGCTCCAGTGGCACCATTACCAATGTAAGTGACTAATATACATACACAAAAATGTACGAGATGAAACAACTTATTTTTTCTATTTATTTAAAAGAACATTGACATTTCTTGGAAGATGAAAATTACAGATTCTGTTTGTTATGTTTTTGCCAGAAGTTAGAAATGTTTTTATTGCTGAAAGCATTTCAAGGTTTGTAATTGTGGGGCTTTATATCAACCAGGACTAACTAGGGATGCAAGCTTTTTCCCAAGACCTGAAACTGAACCGAAAACCGAGTGAACCGAACCGGTCCGAAAACTGATTTGGACTGATAGAAATCGAATCGATTCTGGTTCGGTTTCAGTTTTGGGTGGAAAAAACTGAAAAAAGCCCAAAAAATACAGAAAGGAAAAAATAAAATAAATAAAACCGAAACTGAACTGAAAATGCCAAAATATTCGGGTTGCGGTTTCAAAAAAAAAAAAAAAAAACCCGAACCGATCCATTTCGATTCAGGTTGGCCAAACTAAAAACCAAAATTTTCGGTTCGGTACAGCGAATCTGCATTCCTAGGATTGACTATGGATTACAAGCGCCTTGTTGAATATTGGCAGTCGTTTTCTCTAAAGTTCTTCTTTGCAAAGGTGCTCTAACACTTCATCTTAGTTGGCAATAAGTTGCAGCTTGCATCACCAGGAATATCCACTAATCTGCGTAAATCTTATAAAAATTATCTTCAATTATGATGAATCTGAGTATCAATTTTTATAACCATGGATTTCTCTTCTTCTTGTGGAAACCCTGGCATAAGTTTCTTTTCTTTTTGATTATAGGGTGGGGCCAATGCCGGACATACCATCTACAACGACGAAGGAAAAAAATTTGCCCTCCATCTTGTTCCCTCGGGAATTCTTAATGAGGAAACCCTCTGTGTGATCGGAAATGGAGTTGTGGTGCATCTACCGGGTTTATTTAATGAAATTGACAACCTCGAGTCTAATGGGGTATCTTGTAAGGGAAGAATATTGGTATCTGATCGTGCCCATTTATTGTTCGATTTCCATCAAGAGGTAGATGGATTCAGGGAATCTGAGCTGGCTAATTCCTTTATCGGGACAACCAAGAGAGGGATTGGGCCATGCTATTCAAACAAGGTGATTCGGAATGGCATTAGAGTTAGTGATCTGAGGCATATGGATACTTTTCCTCAGAAGCTCGACACTTTATTATTGGATGCTGCAGCTCGGTTTCAGAAATTTAATTATAGCTCAGAGATGCTTAGAGATGAAGTTAACCGGTACAAGAGATTTGCAGAGAGGTTGGAGCCTTTTATTGCTGATACCGTACGGGTCATGAATGATTCCATCTCGCTGAAGAAGAAGATTTTGGTTGAAGGTGGTCAGGCGACCATGTTGGATGTTGACTTTGGAACCTACCCTTTTGTTACTTCATCTAGTCCTTCTGCAGGCGGGATTTGCACTGGACTCGGCATTGCTCCAAGATGCCTCGGTGATCTCATCGGAGTGGTAAAGTGGATTTATTATTCTTAATTTTCCCTTTGTAATCGGTGGACTGCTCCCATAAATAAAAATTTTACTTTCTGAAATCTTTGACCACATTTTCAATGGTGGGGATATGCATTGGATCATACCCCTACACATCCTTCTTACTTTTGTAGTTATTACCAAATTATTATTTTTTTTCAACCAAAAAGGTGCACACTGTAAAATGTTTTCTGTTCAACTATGACACGGCTATGTGGAACGTGTCATTGTTGGACATGGATTTGAGGCGTTGCACATGCCACCTTATAAGAGACTGATGTGTGGTCACACCTATACAACTATATACAAATGTAAGAATGCTAATAGATTATGAAATTATTAAAAATAGAAAAAATGTATAATACTTATATCATGAACTTGTTAAAAAATTAGGAAAAGGTGTGTGTCCTCCATGGGAGGAGGGTCACTGTCCTCAAGGTTCCACATGGAGCTCAGGTGCAGTGTTTAGATCATCTTTAAAAAGAATAAAAATTGAAAACTCATTTCCACCGCGCGGTTTTTGAGCCAGGAAATATGGACCATTGACACTTGTCAAATTTTGACTTGCGCTTTAAAAGTTTCTTTTTCAAGGTTGTTTTTTTTAGAATTGATCTTAACCATCTGCCCATGCTCCACGTGGCGCCCAAACAGTGTTTTGGGTGCCACGTGAATCTCCACATGGACCTTGGAGGACGGTCACCGTCCTCCAATGGAGGATGGACCGACTCCCAAAAAATTATATAATTAGAGAAGAAATAGGAAAAGTGCCTAAAAGCATTGAGTTGTATGATAAACTATTATATTGAAATAAAAAATCACAAAATATTTGAATAGTATTAGAAAAAGAAGTTTTGGCAAGCTGTGTGCCAGGGGTCAAGACAGCAAAAACTGGGGAAACTGTGTTCTGTTTACATAGTTTGATGTGTATCCTATATAAGATAAAAAAATCTGTATTAGTTTTCTGCGGTGGCCAATATATGATATTTGTTCTGATATTGATGTTTTAAGAGTTGGTATAGGGCAATCGGCCATTTATTCTCAATTATGAGCCGAGCAATCTGCTTATGCTAAAATGGTCAAAACTGTACTTTTACTGATTTGCCTGCTCATTAATGGATGTGCACTTCCGTAGATTTGACCATTTTAGCATAATTTGATTGGATTCGGCAACTCTTTTAACAGCTTATAATACTATAACATTGTTTTGTGCAGGTAAAAGCATATACCACGAGAGTTGGCGAAGGCCCTTTCCCCACAGAAATTTTAGGCAAAGGAGGTGACGTCCTTAGGCTTGCTGGGATGGAGTTTGGCACGACTACAGGGCGTCCTCGACGTTGTGGCTGGCTTGATATAGTTGCATTGAAATATTGCTGTCAGATTAATGGTTTCTCATCTCTCAACCTCACCAAGCTTGATGTCCTGTCTGGTCTTCCGGAAATTAAGTTAGGGGTCTCCTACAAACAAATTGGTGGAATTTCAATTGAAACGTTCCCTGCAGATCTTGAGGTTCTAGAGCAAGTGCTGGTAACTACATCTATCTATATATATATATATACACACACATGAGAAATGGGGAAATGCATTTAGGAGGGCTGCATCCGGACGCCATATCACATGCCATGAGGCATGATCAACCCAAACAACACCTGCTTTGGGTTGATCAGGGGCATGTGATTTAAACTTTTTTATATATCTTTTTGACTTTTTTGGCCTCTGTTTGATGGGTCAAAGATAAGGTGACACCCAACCAACCTGGTGCATGAACTTTGGGCACCTTTGACCACATTTTTTGACTGTGGATATGCATCGGATCATGTCTAAATTTTTTGGGTAGTACCTAATAGAACTTGTCTAAGTAGCTGTGGACTTGATCCTCGTGCTGGGTGCCTCATGGTGCCCAGCTGGTCTGGATGCATTGTCCCGGGCCCGTATTGGCCGATACTGGTATTGGGTTGGTATCGGTATTGGTTTCTAGCGAAACCGATACGTATCGGAATCGACCGAGTTTTGATACCATGATTGGGACTATGCATGAGATTTTCTCAAAAATAAAATACTTGGAGGCTTGTGGCTGAATACGGGTATTGGGTTGGTATCGGTATTGGTTTCTAGCAAAACCGATACGTATCGGAATCGACCGAGTTTTGATACCATGATTGGGACTATGCATGAGATTTTCTCAAAAATAAAATACTTGGAGGCTTGTGGCTGAATCATTTTGACACTGAACACTATCTTGATGGTTCAATTTTTGTTCTTCAGGTTGACTATGAAACTCTACCGGGATGGCAGAGTGATATTTCTTCTATCAGGAACTACAAGGACCTTCCACATGCGGCTCGCCAATATGTTGAGAGGATAGAAGAACTTGTCGGCGTACCAGTTCATTACATCGGTGTGGGACCGGGCCGTGATGCCCTTATATTTAAGTAATTTAGTCTCCATCTGGACTAGAAGTTTTTCTTGTATTTAAATGTGAGATGGCTAACAACAGAAGTCGTCTGGGTCAAGATTTGTTCATTATTCGAAATTTAAACATATTTTACTCAGTTATCATAGAGATAGTTGTTAATTAGGCTTCAAGAATTTGATGTAAACTGTTTATGTGCCAAAGAGGAATTTTGAATTGGGTATATGCCAAATTTTAGAGAGTGATAACTTTGTAATTTTCAGCGGGGTCTGAGAGACGTAGATGGTAGGCATCCTTACCCCCCATTTTGAAGAGGCTGATTCTCGGACTCGAATCCGCGACCTATCGCTTTGGGCAGACAACACTTGCCATCACACCAAGGTCCAACCTCTATGCTGAAACTGAAATGAAGTGTTCAATTTTGGTTGGTTGTACTAACATGATTCTTTTTCAACTAGTTGAAAAGAGCCCATTGCTTCTTCTACTGGTTTTCTTTGTGGTGGTTTTGTTGTCTCAGTGACTGATCATACTATGTGGGCTTCTTTTTGTTACTCTCCATATATTTTTCTGAAGCAATGGATTGGTTTCGAAGAATCCCTTTGTTCTGAAGGCAAAACAACAGAGCTAGCTCTCTGAAAATCCCAACTCACGGAAACAGTGGTCCAGTGACTGAATTATTAAGTTTATAAACTTGCTTTTATTAGATGAGCTGGCATTTGATGAAAGAGCGGTAAAAAGAGTCCATTGGTTATCTTTATGGAAAATGGCTCCCTAGGCCGTGGTGGTAAGGTTTGAACCTACGACGTGGTCCATTTGGGTTGCCACGTGGTATCCAAATCCTAAAATGACACGTAAAATGACACATGTACCCCCTGGGGTTCACCCGTCCCTCTAGGGTTCAAAAAAAAAAAAGAATTCTAAACTTTTTGATCCTTCAAATATCTTGATTAGCTCAACAAATTTGATGCATTAAAATTTTCTAAATTTGACCGATTATTCAATGGTGGAAAAACACTTTTTAATTTTAATTTTATATTAGACGGTACCTAGTTGTTGCAGCCCTCGATCCTCTTATTGGTTGTTGTGTGGTGCCCAAACAAGCCACGTTGTGGGGGTTTCAACCCATGATCAGGGAACAGCCATTGTAGACTAACTCTTTATGAGTTAGTCTACAATGGGAGTCCACTCATCATGGGCGGACACGGTAGTCCACACGTCTTTGTGACATGTAGAGACTTTCAATGTATCAAAGTCCATGCACGTCATACAATCACACAGGTGTGTGAGCTGCTTTACTGTCCATGATGGGTACGCAGCCATTGTAGATTAACTCTAGGTATAAAACTACAGCACTGCCGGCACTTGTTGGTTCAATCTCCTTCTCCTAAATGGTCAATCCTTTGGAGGTTAACAGTATTTTACAAGCATGTAAATCCGTGTCAGTATGCTTTTACCTTTGCACGGAATTGGTGCTAATGCATGTCTAAAAGTTGACCGTTGACGGAGGGAGATTAACAAGAGCAGTGCTCGGGTCGGGTCGCAGTCCGTAGTCACAAAGACCAAATATGGGAATAAATGGGCAAGGGTAAAATTCCGAAAATTAATATCAAGCATGTAAAAAAAAGGAGAAAAAAAAGAGTATGGGAGAGTACGGCAAGGAAGAAATACTGGAAGAAACGAAAAGTACGGGGAAAGCTATAAAAGTACAAATATTAAAATAAAACAATATTTATTTGAATCCTTTTTCTCTGTTTAAAACGGGTTTTATACGACGAAAAACGTTTAAAATGCGTTTTAACCGGAAAATATGTTCTTTATACGGTTAAAACGTCTTTTGATACATTCAGTCAAAAAGAAGCGTTTTTACGCGTTGTTTTCAACAAAACGCCGGTTTTTTGCTAAGCCTAATGCTACTCAGGTACTCAACATACAAAAGCTAGCCCCTCGCTGGCGTTGAGCACTGACTGGTCTCCCTCTCTCTGAGCAACTGCAATGGAGGGAGCAAAAGCCAACAAAAACCCTTCTCCGATGTCTCTGCAGCAATTCGTCTCCGTCATGGCACCCCTCATCGATATAGAAAAGGTCTACTACTCTCTCTCTCTCTCTCCCTTTGGCACTTGATATTAATATGTGACTTGATTGTTGATAAGCTTCGTTCGTGTGCTATGGATTTTCTAGGAAGCTGAGATATCGGCGTCGATTAGTTCAGGCTCGTCTAGGAACATTGACGCCGCTCAGAAGAAGGGATCCGCGATACTTAACCTCAAATGCGTAGATGCTCAGGTTTTAATACGTAGTTTCGATTTATTATTCAGCTTTTGAAGCGTTGTTTATTTGTATATTGGGATTTGGGACTTAGTGTTCTAACAATTGCTACTTTTTTCTCTTGACTTCAGACAGGGCTAATGGGGAAAACGCTTCTGGAGTTTCAATCTACTAAGGGAGATGTTCTTCCTGCTCACAAGGTGATAGAATATGATTCTAAAATCTAAATTGTAAATAAATGTCTATCGACCATTTTATTTTTACTCAGAAGTATACATGAATTTCTCGTGTAAATTTTGATGATTTTAATGCGCTATATTGATATGTATTTGCTCATGCGTCAATGTATAGGGAGCCTGTTCCGTCCTCGATGGGAGGACGGTCACCATCCTCCAAGGTCCATGTGGCACCCACAACACTATTTGGGTGCCACGTGGAGCAGCACGGGATGATTTAGATCAATTTTAGAAAAATAAATTTTGAAAAAAACTTTTTAAAAGGACAGGTCAAAGTTTCACTAGTTTTAATGGTCTATATTTCACGGCTCAAAAAATGCTGTAAGCAATGCACCCAAATTCCATGTGGCATCGAAACAGTGTTACAGGTGCCATGTGGAACCTTGGAGGGCGGTGACCGTCCATGAGAGGACACCTTTTCCATATATATATATATAAATGAAAAGGGCTTCCTCCTCCATTGGAGGACGCTCAAGCTTCCTCCAAGATTGGGGACAACCTCCAATTCGCAACGGGACACCAAATTGATGACACAGAGCACAGGTGCATTGCTTAGATCACATTAATTAATTTTTTTTCTTCGAAAACTCATCTCCACCATGTATTTTTTTAGTCTTGAAATCTAAACCGTTGAAATCAGTCAAACTTGGACGGAAGCGATAGTTACTCCACTAAATAGTCTTGTTGTAAGGCCATTCCTATAATTTCTTGGATTTCTCAACTCAAAATAATTGTTTTGGAAAGATACTGGTGTTTTGATCCATATCAGATGCCAAAATAATCAAAGGGAGAAAGGTGTGCCATTACCTTTAATGTAAGCTGGTTAAAATAGTTCACATCAATAAAAATGAGTAAAAATTACCACAAACCTTAATCCTTTTACACTTATTTTCCAAAAACTACCTCAACCTTAGAAATTGATGGAAGCTACAATCTTTAAACATATTTAATGAAACTTACTCAGAGCTAATTCCTGTCAATTCAAACATTCATTGGTGCTGTTTTTTCCGTTAATGCTTGTTTTCTCAATTTTCCCTTAACACATGTATGGGTGTTTCTTGTCCATTTAAGTTTGTGTTGTAAAGAATTTTCAAAATAAAGTAATACACACACACACACACACACACACACACACACACATATATACACACACACACACACACACACACACACACACACACACACATATATATTATCTCTTTTGTGTATCTGGTAGTTTGTACTTTATAGTTTACATTAATGGAGTTTGAAAAGGTTGTTTTCAGAGGGACATTCCTTTTTTATACAATTTTCTCCTTCTTTCTTGAAGGGCTTCTGAATATTCAGGGTTTTGGCTGCAGTTTGGCACTCATGATGTGGTTATTCTGAAACCTAACAGGGCTGAATCAGGTTCTGGTTCCCTGGGACAAGGCGTAGTTTATTGCTTAAAGGTATTCCCTCTCTACTATTATTTATTTATTTATTGCGCATATGAATTGCATTTATTGGTTTTATTATTTATGTTGTCACAATGAAAGTTCTTATATATTTTTATACATTGATATTAATATATAACTTGTTGACCATCTTGAGCAGGATTCATCAATCACAGTTGCTTTTGATGATATTCCGGAAGATGGTTTAAACAGCCCTTTGCGTCTTGAAAAGGTTGCAAATGAGGTATACTCCAGTAGCATGCTTTTAATTTTGCCACTTTCTCATTTCTCTCAATTATATATATGTGTGTGCGCGTGTGTGGGGGGGGGGGGGGTGGGGGTGGGTGTGTCTGTGTGTGTGTGCAATTATGACAGTCTTATATTATATCCAGTTTGTAGGCATGAGGCTAGGAAGTGTAGGTCTTATGAGTGCGTTGTAAATAATTTTGCTTATAGATTTTCTGTTGAAAATTTCCTGTGTTTGGTATGATAATCTATCAACAACTTTGCTAAGCAAGATCTTAAGATTGAAACATAGAAATATCATCAGTCCTCTTTTCTGTGAGAAGAGATACTATTCTCAGATAGTTAGATACATGTAACTAAAATTGTAGGACTTTTATGATGTTCAATAGGTTGTTTCTAGTTTGTAGTTTGATCCACTTTTGATGCAATCAACTTTATTGCAATTAATGAAATAAGTTATAATAATTCATTTTATATTGTAGCCCCCCTTTCTTGTTGTTGATATGCATTTATTTCATCCGTGGTGCACTTTATGTGCTTTAGATGTCCTTTGAGGATTCTAATTATGCCACATCCTCAATAGCTGGTGCTATTTTGAATCCTGGTTTATTTTGTGGGAGCATAAGAAATGACCTGGATTAATAATCAGCACAAATGCATTTCCTTGGGCTCTTGAGGGTCTATGGTTATCACCTTTCCATGACTTACCTCGTATGCAAAATTGGTTCTTGGTTGATTAGGGACATGGTGAATCCCTTATCTGAAGTTAGCATTCAACTTCATTTCGTATGACATGTGCTCTCTCTCCCTCTCTCATCAGTTTGTGCATGCAATGTCAACCATTTCTATACTAGAAGTTGTTTATTGTGGTTTTTTGACTCTTGGTTTGAAGTTTAAATAGAAAATGAATCCGTTTTTTTGATTTAGTGCGTAGGTTGTGAATTGTGCTGCATACAAAAGTTACCTGTTTTGGGTAGTAAGTGAGATGCTACTAGGATATTTACAATATGTGTGTGGAGTAGTTTATGGTCCTGATTGCTTAGGAAATCAATTTGTTGGTCTTATTTGAGTTTTAGATAGTTTTTCTCTGTCTAAGAATGCATAGTAATATTTCTTGTGCACTTATTGACATACATAATTTGCAGGAAATCTTTTATTTTATTTCAAATAAATTGAATTTCTCGAAGCATTTTATAATTTTATTTTCCATTAAAAAACATAATGAGAGGACTGTCAAATATTTTGTCAATACTATTTTTAATTGTTAAATTAGTTTTTGTTTAATTTTTGTTTTTAATTAATTGTCAGGGAAGTTAAATGAATTATCATAATTAAAAATTTCGTATTGTCAAATTATCCGCACAATACAACATTATCATGCATTATGAGATTTGGTTTTGATCGGCCTCAAAAGCATTTGGAAGAAGCACTCTTCATATGATGGCTAGTTTGGAATAACATTGGTTGGAGTTACAAGAGTTATGGGGTCAAGGTCCTGGCCTAACTGTAATTCATATAGTTTGCCGGGGAATACTTGATTTTTCCCCCTTATGAGGGTAGGAATTATCTCCTTAAATAGTTAATGCAAACGCAACTTACTCTCAATGAAATAAGGAGAAAGTTTGCAGAAAATTAAAAGAAAAGACTAGGCAACATAATAAAGATATAGAATTATCTAATCTTTATTCAATACAGGTATAAATACCAGTCTCTATGCAATTCCAATAATCATTATAACTCAATGAAATATACACCATATGAAGTCTTTAAATAGCCTAAACAGGCATCACGTTTCCGAGGACTCTTTATCTAAACAACTTATTGAACAACCTAAAACATAGAAAGAAAGTGTATGTAGTGAATTTTAGATTATTGCAACCTGTTTGCTATAAGGTCACGTGACTGGCATGTATGTCTCGGGAATATCAGGTCATGTGGCTGAGATTTGTCCCTCACAGGATAGAGAGATCCCTATCTATTCACTGACCCAATATTCTTAAGTGGACTTTTAATCCCGTGTATTACTAAAGTATCCTACTTCATAAAGTCTTCTTATGCAACCAACTTGATCTCCTAAGATTTACAAGTGAAATAGAAAGAAGGAAAAAAGATTTCATGGTGATTTTTAACTTAAGACTCCTGCTAAAAATAAACTACTTATTTGTAATCGCTTTTCCTAAAATTTAGCCACGAATTAATTAAATTAATGTTTATTTATTTATCTATTTTTTCGCAGAATTTATATATATATATATATATATATATATATATATATATATATATATATATATATATTTTGCCTGTTGGGGGGGGGTGGGGGGTATGTATCACAGTGATCTTAATCATCTGGTATCATTGTGATTTCACTCACATGTGGTTCACGGGGGCCCTCTTTTAGTGCCTTGTTAAGCTTCTTTTTCTTTGTAGTTGATCTTTCATTCGTTAAAATTTGTGCTGCATCTGCAGAAGCACGAAATGCATGCAATTCTCATCTTTCCATAAAGATTGATACAAATGAAGTGATTGATGGTGGGAGGAGGGCTGGTTGTGGTTCAGAGGGGGGGATTGGCTATGCAACGGATGCGGTAATCTCAATTTTCGAAGGCGAATCCGGTGCCATGCTAGAGGGTGCGACGCCCATTGGAGCACGGGTGTCACTGTCACGAACTGTTTGAACGTCAACACCGGTGCCGGAGGGAGGTCGCGTGGAGATAGGCAGATGACTATCTCTGAGCATTAGCGAAGGGACCTCCGAAATGGATGGAATATTGTGGCGAAGAAGTTCAAGACGGCGAATCAGTTGCATCACACCCCCGATAGCAATAAGGGGTGGCAGATGCGACAGAACACTGCCGGAGGTCGGAGGGAGAAGAGAGAGTTGAATGAACGACCTCCAGTATCGCGACGGTGTTCCGAGGAAGGGGGGCCCAACCAAATATCGGTACCTTTTCTGTTGGTTATTAATGGCGACATTCATGAGGAAAACAAAGTTCACAATCACAAGAGGAAGGCTTTGTTATATTTCAAAAGGTCTAGTGCTAGTTACAACGAGAGCTGTATTTACATTAAAGAGTCATTATGTCAGTTGCTCGACAACCTCTACAAAACAGGGATCACAATAGCTAAGATTTCTGCGGGTGGCTTTCTGTTATCCTTCGCCAACGTTGTAGAGTAGGTGGTCGAGTTTCTACACCAGGTTGGGACGACTCGTTGGGGGGACTCGGATGCGAGATTTGTGTGCTGGGATGAAAACTTCCACAGAACATCGCGGCAAAATGGGGAGAGCGATATTTGGATACGCATTCACGGTCTACCGCCTCATGCTTGGACCAATGAGGTCCTCAACGATATTGGACGAAGGTGTGGAACTTTCATCAGGACCGATCCTTCCACTGTGGCGGGGGAGAATATCCGCTTCGCGAGGATATCGGTTCGCTCTGAGGGCGCTTCCCGGATATCGCAGAGGGGAGACGTCCTCATCAATAGGCGCCGCTACAGGTGCTGGTTCGAACTGGAGTGGGGTAAAGGGATATTGATGGTTGATAACGGCGAAGTAGGGCCCGGTCGGATACGGGCCGGTGATGTACAAGATCCGGTGATCCGACGGCACAAAGTTCTTTGTGAGAATGGCTGGGTTAATGGGAAAGGGAAAAGAAGGGATCCGCCGGAGCTCCTAGAACTCAATAGCGCGAGGTGTTTGGCTCCGATACCGGACGACGTTGTCAGGGACGCCGAAGGCATACTCAAAATCACATGGCATCATCAGATGGGTTTATCAGACCAGAGGATTGTGGACCGTTGGACGAAGGTGTTTTTGAGGAGCATTTACACAGAGGACAAGTCATGCTTTATAGACACCACGTGAAGGATTCGACATTCGTGATGGTTCCGAGGCCTCAAGTGCTGCGGTCGACATCGCTGGAAGAGGTTTCTGTTCAGAGGAATGGGACGAAGGGACGTTTCGTCCACCCTGCTTGTATTGATGATTGAGCCTTTAAGGAAGCTCAGGTGGAGGGCTCCTCGACATTCGTGATGGTTCATGTGTCCCCGGCACGTGCATATTTAATGGCAAAGTGGCAGATTCATTGACAAATGGGGTGGTACTGAAGTTGGATAGTGACAGGAGAGGCATGACAGCTGCGGGGCAAGTGGCGAATGCTGACTTGAGAAAGGTTGACATGCAGACCCTCTCTAATGGATCGTTGGACACAAAGTTGAAGACCTCTTTGTTTTTGAGGGACACAAATAGGACACCTGTCATGGTTAGGTTGAGCCCCTTTATCAGTGCTGATTCTTCACGTGGGATGGGTTTCGCTGCTTACGTGGAGTCCTACTCACGGGTCTGTGAAACGGTCGATGACAACGATGTTCGGGGGGTAGGACCCGGTCATCTAAAGCTTGGGACCACGGATTCGATAATCGGGTCGTGGGTCTCTTTCGATACACCAATATGGCTTGGAACCTTCTGTGGGCCTTTGTTAAAAGATAAGTCGATCTCTAAGCTTAGGCCCGGGGTAATGTTTTGTTTTTCTAATTCTTTTGTGGGCTGTGTGCAGTTGTAGTGGAACCTCGAGCGGGCCGACACGTTTAAACCACCTCGTAACCAAGCAACTTTGAGAAGGGAAGGTAGGCATCGCACTCAGAATCCTCCTGCTCGACTCTACGAAATGTCTTCATCGAAAGGGGAGTTGGTGCTGGCTTCTAAGGTCCATCCTGAGGGGGAAGAAGGGGAAAGGTTGGCATCTCTTGGGGAAAGCTTAGGGGTCTCTTTTAACAGTCCACGCCATGAGCTGGTCAAAGTTTATCGGGAAATTATAGAGAAGGGCAGGAGGGGATCCGAGGTTGACAAAAACATTGAAAGTAAGGGGAGGGTGAGATCGAAATGGGGTCTGTTCTATGCATAAGAGGGGGATGAAGAAGATCTAAAGGGAAAATCAGGAGGGCCTCAGACTGTGGCTCCCCCTATGGGACCCCGCAGGAGAGGTGTTAGTGGGGTCGATCTCGTGGGCTGTTCGTCAATTGTCACGGTTCTCCGACGGATTCCGACACCGAAATATGCTGGATGGTGTAAGATCAGCGTGGGGTCTTATCGTTGGAGAAACCTCAGAAGAAAGGGAGGGCTTCGAAGATGGGGATTTCTCAGGAGAGTTGTTGGTACAAAGAGTGGGAATGTCTTGCTTGAAGGAGGCCGACGGGGATATTCTTGATCAGCCAAGGTCGCCGGAGCAAAATAATCACAGGTTTCCGAGCTTGGTGAAGGGTGATGTGCAGACGGGTGTCAGACTGATGAATCTATCACGGTCGATGTTGGCTACGGTCTAGATATTGTCGTACATCAAAGGCGATAGAGTACACTTGCAGTTTGAGGAGGTAGGTGAGTTGATGCTGATGCCCGTAAGGAAGGACGACGACAGTTTTCATACCTGGGACCCGATGGAGACCGAAGCTCTAACTTGCCTTTTGGGGAAGGAAACACCTGCAAACAGAAAGGGGTTTAAGGTTTTCCAGCGGAGGAGAGGTATATATGGGGTCTCGTGGGGTGAGGTCTAAGGAGATTTCGACACGTCTTCGCCCATATGAAGTGTCTGGAATCGTGTCTATGTCGAGAGTTGACTTGCGATATCAAAAGTGGGGGGCTGAAGGGACTTTATACTGTGAAGGGGCACGTGGGTGGTTACTTCGATGGGGCATAGCCAAGTTGACACGTGGCAAGCTCGGGTGTGGCTCTGCTCAAGTGATAGACACCTGGAAGGGGAATCGTGGGTCTTCTATGTCCTGGACCCGGTGGGGTGCTATTCATATATGGGACGGGGATGCATGCAAGGGCCCATGCCGAGGAGGTTCCGGGTCTCGGTTGGTCTGAGCTTGGTGGGCCTTAGCCCAGGTGCCGGAAGGGGAATGGAGGAGAGCGAGTGGGCTTGGAGTGAGGAAGGGGTGACTCGGAGTGGTATCGTTAGAGGGAAACTTGGGATAACAGTGAAGGAGATGGTCTTTATGCAAGAGGTAGGCAAGCTCGATGATTCTTTTCGGAGAGCTGTTTTGCCGGAACAGAGATCCGATATGATTATCGACCTAGAAGGTTTTTACTCCCTTGCGGTGTCGGAACAACAATCGAGGAGATGTCCTGAGTACATTGGGGAGGAGGCTGGTGCACAAAGGGGTCGTGATTTGCCCAATTCTACCAGGGAAGACAGCTACAGAGGGGGGATCGAGGATGGGATCGGAAGCTCTGGCGACATAGATCGGTTGATCGGTTTTGGTCGTATCTTGGACTTTCATTCAATGGATCGGAGGATGATCTTCGAGAGGGGTTCCGGTCCATCGTGGTGAACCGTCAGGATAATAAGAAGAAACGCCGAGGGGGGTCTCGTGAACTTGCTCAATTACAGTGGGGGATGTCGGATGGGAGGGATCAGGGGGTGTTTATATCCCACTTTGGTCGGTTGAGCGGGACGAAAGTTAGTTGAATATGAAGATGTTATCCTGGATTGTGCGAGGTATCTGTGATGGGGGTAAACGGGCTGGGGTTAAAAACAAGTCATCGCGACGTTCAAACAAGTTGTCATTACTTTACAAGAAACCAAATGGGGCAGCTGTGATAGGAAGAAAGTTGTGTCTGTGTTGGGAGGTAACAGTTGGGACTGGATTGGCGTCGATTCGGTGGGAGCATCTGGTGGTATACTGGTGGCATGGAACTCGAGGTTTTTTGATAAAGTGGATGATGAAGTGGGGCTGTTCTTGGCTTCGGTGGTGCTTCAGAATAAGATGAGTGGGAAAGTGTGGACGTTTTCTGGTGTTTATGGGCCGTCTAATGATAGTGTGCACGGTGAGTGCACGGTGAATTTTGGTATGAGTTGGCTGCACTCGCAGCCAGGTGGGATTTTCCTTTATGCCTGAGGGGGAGACTTCAACGCTATTAGATGGGGTTATGAAAAGCAGGGTGGGCCGCCGGATGCCGCTGTGATGATGGACTTAAATTCCTTCATTTCTGATTGGGAGCTGATGGATGTTCCGTTAACAGGTGCGAGGTTCATGTGGTCCAATCTCCAAGAGATCCCTTCTCTAAGTAGGCTGGATAGGTTCCTTTGCAATTTGGAGTGGTTGGATTTCTTCCCGGGTGCGAGAATTGAAGCTCTAGCTCAGGCTGTTTCCGATCACCGTCCATTGCTCCTGACTTGTGAGTCGAGGGGAAAAGGTCCGTCTCTGTTCCGGTTCGAAAACATGTGGCGGAGGATGAGAAGTTTCAGGAGCTGATCCCGTTGTGGTGGAGTGAGCCGGTTTCTATTGGGACGACTGCGTATGGATTTGTTTCTAAGCTTCATTGACTTAAGGGTAAAATTAAGATGTGGAATTGGAATGTGTATGGTCAGTTACACATCAGGAAAGACACTGTACTACAGCGGCTGAAAGAGCTGGATTATGTGGAGGAAGTCGGAGCACTTTCAGCGGAAGAGCGAGAAGATAGGTCATAAAAAGGAAAAATGGAGTTCAGCAGTACGTGCTTGGTCGAGGAGGTGAGTTGGAACCAAAAAGCCAAGGTTCGATGGCTCAAAGAGAGAGATGCCAATACCAAGTATTTTCATGCGGTTGCCAATGCTTGTAACAAAACTAATTTTTTAGGTACCATTGTTGTTGATGGGGTGCCTTATTTGGGTGAGGAGCATCTCCGAGAAAACATCGTGGTTTTTTATAAAAGGATGTATACGGATGAGGGATTGTGGCGGCCTCAGCTGGATGGGCTGCATTTTCAGTCGATTTCGGCGGACGAACGTGTCGGATTGGAACGACATTTCAATGAAGAAGAGGTTTGGGGGAAGGAATAAAGCTCCGTGACCTGATGGTTTTACCATGAAATTTTTCTGCTTGTTCTGGCATACCATAAAGGTAGACCTGATGGAGGTTATGAACGAGTTCTACGATACTTGTTTCATTGGGCGGAGTCTTAACTCCACGTTCATTACCCTCATCCCCAAGTTTGATGGGGCCGAAAATATTTCTGATTTCCGCCCAATTAGTCTCACCAATTGCCTTTACAAGATTATATCCAAGGTATTAGCCAACCGAATGAACAGGTTATGAACAAGTTAATCTCGGGCAATCAGGGTGCGTTCGTGGTAGGCAGACAACTCGCAGACCTGGTTGCAGTGGCTCAAGAGACCATCCATTCCGCTCACCATCAGCATCGGCCTGTGGTTCTTTGGAAGGTCGATATGGAGAAAGCGTATGATCGGGTGAGTTGGGAGGGCCTCGATTATATGCTCGGTAGGCTGAGATTTGGCCAGACTTGGAGATGGATGCGAGGATGTTATTCTTCGGCATGGTTCTCGGTGTTGATTAATGGCAGCTCAGCTGGGTATTTTAAGAGTTCTAGAGGTATCCGGCAGGGGAACCTGCTTTTCCCTTTTCTATTCAATATGATGGGGGAAGCGTTATCTGAGCTTATTGTGTGTGCGAGGAATCTGAATTTCATATATGGAATTCAGGTGGGAGCGCAGGGTAGATTCATCTCTCATTTACAATATGCTGATGATACTATAATTTTTGGAAAGGCTGAGGTTGCGGAGTTTAGAGCGTTAGTTGATGCCCTTTCGGTTTATGAGACGGTTTCGGGTCAGTGGATCGATTTCTCTAAGTCTACGATCACAGGTATTGGGGTTGAGGAGTTTCTGATGTCGGAGCTTGCGCAGGTGGTGAGCTGTTCGATTGAGAAGTTTTCGATCAAATACCTGGGACTGCCGCTTGGTCTCAGATATCCCACTGCTCGTGACTGGCAGCCGGTGGTGCAGAGATTCAAAAAAAGATTGTCGTCGTGGAAAGGGAAGCTGCTTAGCAATGGAGGTCGCCTTCTTTTAGTCAAGGTGGTCCTTTCATTGCTGCCCATCTTTTATATGTCCATGTTCAAGTGTCCTATGGAAATTATCAACCGTTTGGAACAAATTCAAAGGAATTTTCTGTGGGAGGGGTCGGGATTGGACAAGCGTTATCATTTGGTGAATTGGGACACTTGTCAATTGCCGGTAGGCTGTGGTGGTCTAGGTATCCGTAGCCTGAAGTGAACCAACCTTGCAATCCTTGGTAAGTGGTTTTGGAGAGTGGGCCGGGTGTAAGAGAGTAAGAGCCTATGGCGGATGGTGCTCATTGAGAAATATCGGCAATCTATGGGTAATTGGGGTAGCTGTCTCACAATGCATAGGGGTATGTTTGCGTGGTCGAGACAGATCTGTAGCACATGGTCGCTGTTCTCCAGAGGTCTTTGGTTTAGCTGGGGCTGTGGTACTTGTATTCGTTTTTGGGAGGATACATGGCTGGAAGGAAGTCCGCTTAAGTCTTCCTTTCAGGATATTTACGCTATATCCGTGAACCCTCTAGGGATGATCGGCGAATTTGTTTTGGATACCCAGGGGGGAGGTTTCTACTTGAAGGTCGTTGAAGGATGAGGAGCTCATATCGTTCTCTAATCTCATCCATAAGCTTTATGAGGTGCCGCGGAACCCCCCCGATGTTGATCGGAGGATATGGACCTCGAGCTGTGATGGAAAGTTCAATGTTTAATCCTATTATAGGACGCTTTCGTGTCGTCCGTTGATTAGATTCCAAGCTGCAGGCCTGTGGAAGATGATCAACGCGCTGAAAATTAAATTCTTTGTTTGGACACTATTTAAAGATAGAATCCTTACCGTGAATCAGCTTATTCGAAGGGGCAAGGATATTCCAAATTGCTGTGTTATGTGTAACATGGAGGAGGAAACTGCTGCACATCTTCTACTTCATTGTTAGGTGGCTCGTGGCATCTGGTGCGCTATCCTAAAATCTTTTGGCTCGACCTGGGTTACGCCGGCAACGCCGGATCTTCAGTTCCCGATGTGGTCAACCGTTTAAATGGATGGTGATCTTGGGGAATACTGGATGGCAGCTATGGTGGCCGGGTTTTGGAGTATCTGGCGCAAGAGAAATATGCGGATCTTCGAAAATAAAAGACGGCTGGTGGGGATGATCATGACGTCGGTCAAAGATCTGGTGTGGTTTTGGGTGACTAGAGGCAGAAATGGGCTTACATACGATTCCTTCACTTGGGACCCGGGCTAAGTGGGTCGGGCCCAATTGCTGCTTTTTGCTGTTTTAGTTGTTTGCTCTTTGTTGTGTTTGCTTTTCTTTCCCCTGTTTTTGGTCGTGTTTGTATTTGTCTTTCAGCGTCTTGCTGTTTTCAATATATTCAAATTTACTGATAAAAAAAAAATGGTCGTTCTAAGTTGGAATGTGAGGGAATTGGGCCACAGGGATAAAAGGTTCTTGGTAAAGTCTTTCATTAGAAGGCATAAAGTTGAAGTCATTGGATTGCAGGAAACCAAATGGGACTTGGTGACGGAGCCTTTGGTAAAATCGGTCATTGGGGACTCGTTGTGGGAATGGCACGCCATTGGGGCAACAGGTAGCAGGGGAGGGGTTTTACTAGCTTGGGATGCCAAGGCCTTAAGTTTGGAGGACTCAGAGATGGGGAGTGATGCGATTACTGCGTTGCTGAAAGATTCTAGGAATGACAATCAATGGGTGGCCATTACTGTGTATGGTCCCATGGTGAATTGCCTCAGGCGGGAGTTCTTCCTAGAGCTAAGTGCCATCACCAGCAGATGGGATTACCTAGAGTGTGTGTGTGTGTGGGGGGGGGGGGGGGGATTTCAACGCCCTCTGCTCAGAAGGGGAGACAAATACTGGCAACATTAACCTTATGGCTAAGGATCTCTTCCTTGAGTACATTTCGCAGGGAGGGCTCTTTGAAATGGGTATGGCTGGTGGCCGATTTACTTGGTCCAACGGTCAGGAAACACCAATTCTATGCAGATTGGATAGATTTCTATGTAGGATGGATTTCCTGGATCTGGTGGGTAACGCTTCGGTTCAAATTAGGCATACTACGATTTCGGATCATCAGCCAATTGTGCTTTCCGGTCATGATAGAGCATCTCAGGGACTAGTTTAGGGGCTGTTCAGGTTTGTGAATGCTTGGTTGAGGGAAGACGACTTTATTGACAAAGTGGAAGGGTGGTGGAATCAGGACAGCATTGCCGGTACGCCCACATATATATTTACCTTGAAGTTGAAACAGCTGAAGACTCATATAAAGTCATGGAAAAGGGATAGGGTTGGGGAGGTTGGTCGGCTGAAAGAGGGCCTTTTAGGGGAGATAGCAGTGCTTGATGGTTTGGAAGAAAGTGGCCCGCTATCAGAGGAGGATAGAGAGGTCAGGCTGGCCCTGAAAGAAGCATACAACTCCAAAGTGCTGGAAGAAGAACTGATTTGGCGGCAAAAAGCGAAGGCTAATTGGCTGCGTGAGGGCGACGACAACACTAAGTTCTTCCACGCAGTCGAGAATGGAAGGCGGCTAAACAACCGAATATCGAGCATTGACATTAATGGGGTTACATATACGGATGAGAGCACAGTGCAAGAAAAAATTGTAGAGTTTTATAAGGCACTCTACGACTCGGGGAGAAGGGGGGGGGGGAGACCGTTTCTGGAAGGTGTCGATTTTAACTACATAGATGCGAACAAGGCAGCGCACCTTGAAAGGTTGTTTACGAAGAAGTGAGGGAGGCTTTGCTGAAGCTGGGAAGTAATAAGTCTCTCGGGCCGGATGGCTTTACTATAGAGTTTTTCAGAGCAGCTTGGCATATCATAGGTGCAGACTTTATGGCATTCCTCGAGGAGTTCCACTCTTGCGGGATCATAGCCAAAAGCATTAACTCCTCCTTTATTGCCTTTATTCCCAAGTGTGATGGGGCTACAAGCATAGCTGAGTTCCGCTCGATTAGTCTAACGGGGTGTGCCTACAAGACTGTGGCGAAAGTGCTGGCCGCGCGGCTCAGGGGGGGTAATAAGTTCCGTGATTTCTTACGTCTAAGGAGCTTTCATACCTGGTAGGCAGCTGTTAGATGCTGCAGCTACGGCAGTGGAAACGATCGATTCCATTAAAAAGCGGAAGGATAAGGGTTGGGTCTTCAAGATCGACATGGAAAAGGCGTATGACAGAGTACAATGGGATTTCCTTGATTACATGCTGTTCCGAATGGGCTTCAGAGAGGTGTGGAGGAAGTGGATGAAGGGATGTTACGCTTCGAAAAGGTTCTTTGTCTTGATAAACGGGGCGCCTCACGGGTATTTCAGAAGCAAGAGAGGTCTGAGACAAGGTTACCCGCTGTCTCCGATGTTATTTAACTGTGTCGGGGAGGCGCTGCATTCGTTATTCGTCAAGGCGAAAGAGTTTTCTCTCATCACGGGCTTTACTGTGGCGGACAACGGGGATGAAGATATCTCACTTGCAATATGCAGATGATATTATGGCTTTTTGTAATGGAAGTAGGGGAGGTTAAGAAGTCAGCACGGTCAAAGATATTTTGCTCCTCTTCGAAGGAGTGTCCGGTCAGAAGATTAATATTCACAAGTCCAGCTTGGTTGGCATCAATATCGCCGACGAGGTAACAGAACGTGTGGCTGCATTGGTGGGTTGTGCGAAGGACACTTTGCCCATCTCTTACCTAGGGATTCCTTTGGGCATCGGTCCCTGTAGAGCGAGAAACTGGGATGGTCTTGCGTAGAGATTCCATAAGTGGTTGGCCTCATGGAAGAGCAAGCTGCTTAGCAACGGGGGGCGGTTAACGCTCATTAATTCCACACTTGCTTCCATGCCTGTTTTCATGTTGTCCATGTTCAGGGCTCCGGTCAGCATCACGAAGAAGATTGAGAAAATTATGTGGGACTTTATGTGGAATAGTAATGGGGAGCGAAGGAAGTTTCACCTAGTTAAATGGCCAGAGTGTTGTGACCACAAACGTAAAGGGGGCTTAGGTATTTGGAGACTTCGCCTCGTGAATTCAGCCCTCCTAGGGAAATGGCTTTGGAGAATAGGGGTCAGCATCACGAAGAAGATTGAGAAAATTATGCGGGACTTTCTGAGGAATAGTAATGGGGAGGAGCGAAGGAAGTTTCACCTAGTTAAATGGGTGGAGTGTTGTGACGACAAACGTCAAGGGGGCTTAGGTATTCGGAGACTTCGCCTTGTGAATTTGGCCCTCCTAGGGAAATAGCTTTGGAGACTAGGGGAAGGCAAAGAAAGGGACAAGCTGTGGCAGCTGGTCACCAACAAGTACGGGTGTCAGAGGAACCATGGCACTACAGCTTCCGAGAGAATTTCGAGTCGGCCTGGTGGAAAGAGGTGAAGCTTTGTGCGAATTTCATTCACAGCGGAACAAGGTACTACTAGGGTGATGGCCAACGGATCCGAATCTGGAAGGACATTTCGGTGGGAGAACAACAACTCCAACTCAGATTTCCCATAGTGTATATGCTCTCTGAGGATAAGGATGCGGTCATCGGCCACTTCTTGCAGCTGGAGCAAGGAGTGTGGGTTTGGAATATCCTGACGCGTCGCGGGCTTAGACAATGGGAAGTAGACGAGTTCAAGAATCTTATGGCCCTTTTGAGGGGGTTGACCCCAAACGAGAGTGATAGGGACTGGAGGCTCTGGAAACATTCTGATAAAGGGTTCTTCTCCACTAAATTGTTGTATAATCAGATTTTAAAGTTGGATAGGATCAGCAGTGGCGGAAGATGGTGGGTTGGGTATTGGAAGATCAAGATCCCACCGAAAATTAAAATTTTCTCCTGGACTATTGTGCGGGGAAGGATACTTACTCGGGACCAGCTGTTGAGGAGAAACATCCCGGTTAGAAATAAGTGTCTTCTTTGTATGAGAGAAGGGGAATCAGCGGCGCATATCCTCCTTCATTGCTCATTCGCGAGAAGTATTTGGTATATCATTTTTGGCTTCTTCGGGATCTCCTGGGCCATTCCGGCTGGGCCGGCTCAATTGATGGAAATGTGGGGGGAAGTGGAGGTGGAAGGGCCTCGGAAGGAGCTGTGGCAGGTGACGGTTTATGCGGTTTTCCGGGCTATCTGGATCGAGAGAAAAACAAAGTTTTTACAAGAAGAGCTAAGCCGCTGGGGATGGTCATTCGGCACATTCGGGACCTGGTTGTTAGCTGGAAGACTATTCAGAAGTATGATTTTGAGGAAGGGATGCAGCAGTTCTTGCTGCTATGGGACGGAGGTGTTGGATGATAGTCTCCGGAGGGAGCTGCCTTGTGGTGTCGAGGGGGGTTTCGCCTTCTCTTCGCCTTGCTCGAGTTACCGGGTGAGTTTTTTGGGTGGGTCTCTTTTTGGGTAGTGTCTTACTACCCGCTAAGCTCAGATTCCTAAAGAATCGTGGGCAACTTAGATTCCTAGCTTTTCTCACGTGTGTTCTTTTAGGGTTAGAAAGGTTTCGATTCCTGTATTTTCCCAAAAATGTGCTTTTATGTATTTTTTAGTTAATCTTAGAAAAGCTTTGATTTAGTTAAGTGGATGGACATCGTATGACCGTTCGAATGATTGCAGTGCATTGGCTACCTTATCATACTTACTAGTAGCTGATTTTCCCCCCGATTATATGATCCACTGGGGAGGGAACACATTGGCCGGCTTGATTATTAAAATACGATTTTACCAAGCAAAATTTTCAAACACCATATGAACATAATCTTGGGCGTACATCAAACATGAACATGATCATGAGACCATTGCAGATATGGACATGTTCAACATGGCACACATCCACTAAATGAATGTGATCATGGGCGTACATCAAACATGATTCTTGGATCAGCGTTTAGGTGTGCCACATGTAAAAAAACCCTGACCTTCTGATAGTCTAACCATGATCTCAAGATCTATTTTGTCAAAGATTGGGACGAAAATCAATCTCCACCATCTGATACAAAACACTCAATGATTTAACCACGTGAAAACATGGGTTGGGAAGGACGAATTTTGGGTTATAAATAAAGGTACCTTGTTTCTTTCCATCTTTAAAAAAGAGTGGATAAAAGAAATGAAAAATAAAAGGAGATAGAACTAATGCCTTGAGAGAACTGTGTAAGGATTTAATAAGGCTGATGTTACTACCAAACCACATTATGGTACAGCTACCTTAAACAAAGAAAAAATCCGTTGACTGCTTCAAATCAGACGATAGAAATCGTTTTTTCCCCCAATCTTCCACACATAGATCTTGAGATCATAGGCCTACCATCTGACGGTCAGATGTTGATTCCACGTGGCACACATCTCAACAAGTGAACCTGAGCCCCATACCATCAAACATAGTTCATGTTCACTTTTTGGGATGTGTGCCAACTGAAAATCAACATTTGGCTGTCTGATAGCAGTCCCAAGATCTCAACATCTATTGTGTGGAAGAGTGGGAGCAAAAATGATTGGCATCGTTTAATTTGAAGCAGTTAACGGTTTTTTCCTTTGTTTAGTGAGGTGGCTGTAACATACAGTGGTGGTGTGGTAACACCAGCCTTTTTATAAGGAGAGAAAAAAGAGAGCCGTTGATCCATACTAAAAAAGAGGGAATGGTTAAGTGTTTTTCGGGAGGCAAACCATACCCCGCTTGGCTCAGATTCTGAGTAATTCTGGCCTATTTAGTTGGAAATCTAAAAGTGCCTGACACTCAGAAAGTGGTGTACTTCATGTGGGTCTCACTGTCTTTACCGAACGCAAGAAAGCCATAGAAATTGCTTAGAAAACCACTTTCTGACCAACGTTCTCGGAATTTTTCCAAATCTGGCCAAACGAACGGGCCCTAAGAGCATCATCCCTCACACTTTTAAAGATATTGAGCCATTGAAAGAGAATTGGAGAGAAATTAAGCTTAAGGCCTTAAATCGATCCTGGTTGATGTTAGAAAAATAGTTATATATTTTTTTATTGAAATAACTATCCACTAAGATCTATGCTGCTATGCATAACTATTAATTATTCTTCTTATAAAAGGAAAAAGACCTATCTGTAAACTTTCAAAACTACTAGGACATCACTAATTTTTATTTATTCAAAAAAGATAAAACACGTATAGATCACCCTTAAAATGTTTACCTGCTGATAGACCCTTGGATGTAGACTCTCAAACCTCCTTGTGTTTTTATAGGTGCCAAACCAACTAATTCTATGCAAAAGACCACTGTTTAAAACACCATCCAAATTTATAAAGGAAAACAAAGAAAACATGCAGTGGTCATTTTTAAAATGCTTAACTGCTGACTCAAACCTCCATGTGCTTTATGGGTGCCAAGAATTGGGCGCATGAAAAAATTCAAATGGGTGTGTTATGTGGCACTTTATGAAGCTGGGCACTTCTCAGATCAGGCTAGGCCTCTCCATCAGAGCTGGGGCGCTGGGGCCCTGGATGCGCTAGCGATTGGCGCACAGGGGAGTGGTTGCCCGGGTTTCTGGGCCTGGTATCCTGCACCTCATGTTCATGATATCTACATTTAACTGTGCCCTGGAGACATGGTTGAAGCACACCCGCCCAGTAAGCTTCTTTCACGAAATGCTCTGGTCCTGGGTTCCTTCAGTCTTCTAGCGTTAGAACTTAGAAGAAGTCGTGTCCGACCTGGACATCTGCAACGCCCTCCCACGCCTTTTGATTTTTATAAATATGGGATGAAGGAAGGACCTCAACTCCTCGCTTTACGTTAGCGAACCTACAGGTCGGGCCGGGGCTCCACGCTCTTTCTTTCTCTGTGGAACGATGCCGGGGAGAGAAAGGACTGCGTCGAGGCGGTGAGCAACAACAACACAACTACATATATTTCTTTTGCTTTCCGTCCATGAGATGAGCCCAGTGCATTAATGGGCTTACACATAAGGCCCAATAGTGACTTAAAATAATAGTCATTTGACATTTAAATGGAGGGATGTGATTTCAGATTTGATGAGGGCCTGATGCTAGATTTTTTTTGGGGACCATAAATATCCTAAAGAAGTTCAAAGTCAAACTCGTTATAAAATTCTTCGGGGGGGTTTTAAGTTCAGATTTCTTTGCACCTACCAAGGCTGCGATTGGAGAAAGATTTGAATATATTTTAGAGTTTCGAAAAGTGGAGAAAAAGAGTAAGAGTTGCTGGAAAAGTTTTCATGATTGTCATTTTTTTTTCTCTTTCTTTCTTTCTTTTAGTTATCAAGTACAAGAAAATAGGAATGGAAAAAGTAAAAGCAGTTTCTTCATTTACTTTGGTTAGTATTCAAGAGTCCCAAGTTAGAAAGTAATCTAGTTAGAGTTAAAATAGAAGTAAAACTAGGATTTAGTTATAGTAAAAATAGGGGTAAAGTTAGAAGTAAAAGTATATTAGGATTTTATTTTTTTATTTTTATTAATATCCATGTTAACAAAGACTACCTAGATAATTAATTTGTGAATGGAATTTAATTTTCTATGTGAAGAAAACAATGTGGTGTTATTCTTGGTGCTTGAGAAACCCTTGTGAAGGTGTTCTTCTCTCTCGTGAGAGAAGCTGCCAAAGCAAGGTGATCTCATATACAAAATTCTAAAGTTATTCTATCCTTCCTACGCTACGTCACTTTCCAATAAGCCCAAGATAATGTGATTCTAATGTGTATTGTGCGTAATGACCTAGATACGGATTTGGTGCATGGTTGTGTTCAATTATGGAGACATTCTTTCTAATTAACAATTGATATAGGCGTGGAGCTATTTGATTTTTTTTTTTTGTAATTGTTTATTTAGTTAGTCATTTTTAAAGTTTTAGTCTGACTTTCGAAAACTAGTAGTGTATAATGTGTAAGGGATTAAAATTTAAATAGTATAATTTATTTTCAATCATAGTTGTACTTTCAAATGTCTATAAAAGTAGGACCCAAGGCAGCATCCACAATGTTCAATTACTTTGATTGAATTTTGTTCTCTCAGTCTTTTGAGACTAGAATTATAGCTTCTTTATTTTCTTGGGTTAATTCTTCATTTTTTTTGCATTTTTTTTATAGAATTTTCCAGACTTAGAGCAATTATGTTGCATCATTCGATTCGTCAAACTATTGAGTGGAAATATTAATCGATTAAATTTTGTTCTCTCAGTCTTTTGAGACTAGAATTATAGTTTCTTTATTTCCTTGGTTTAATTCTTCATTTCTTTTGCCTTTTTAAAAAAAAATTTCCAGACGTATAGCAATTATGTTGCATCATTCGATTAGTCAAACGATTGAGTAGAAATAACTAGCAACTTACGATATAAAGGCAGAATTGTAGGATTCTAATGCATTATGAATTTCTTGCTTTAATTGATAATGGTAAAAATAACTGAAGATTATCCCAAAAAGTCTTATACCTGCAATTATTTATGCAGGTGACATATCGTAGGATGAAGGATACATTAATACAACTGAGCAAGGGCGTGCTAAAGGGACCAGCTGCAGACTTGGTTCCTGTATTATTTGGAGAGAAAGCACCAATGGTGTCAAAGAAAGCTGTGTCATTTACCCCATATAACTTGAAGCTTGATCATTCTCAGGTTTTAATATGTGATCATCCGTAGGGATAATTTATTACTTCTTATCTACTCCATTTGAAAGTTTCATTGAAGGAAGTTGCTTGCTTTATGTTTTATGTGATTGGGGTCATGTTAATTTTTTCTTTGCAGTTACTTTTCAGCTCTTACCTCATTACCTGAGTGGATCCATAGGCTTCAATATTTCTATTATTATTCTTGTGCTCATAGAAATTATGCAATATCTAATGCATGTACCTTGATATAGTTAGTTTGATAATATGAATTAGGGTTAGGGTTAGGTGAGGAAGGAGGAGAAAATTAGGGTTATGTGTGTTAGGTTAGCACACATCACAATATTATTAGCTTTTATATGATCTCCCACAAGTTCACATATGCAAAGGACACAGAAAACAGTGAAACAAGGAGTAACTTAAAGTTATCTCCGCCACACCAAGACTCACTACACACACACCAACTAAACTAATTACATTCCTTTAACACCTTCAACAGATATGCTACTTGAGACTCATGGGTTTACTCGACAAGATGCACATATAGTGAGTATGCAACGCCTACTGAATGGGGATGGATGCTTTATATTGGTGTGGAATCTATATGTACACATGAGGCGACATTGTCAATCGTTCAACTCATGAGGCATGACCATTATACCTATATTTCTAACAGAGTTTACAGTACATAATATAAAGCACACAATAGGCATGACCTGATTACCCTAATACAATATAAGATTCTCTATTTTACCAGTGCAACAAATGATACTAAGAATAAACAGTAATACATGCACTTCTGAATATAAAGGAGTCTCATATTCAAACACTTGACATTTATGTCATTGGTCCATAGAGGTAGTGATGGGCAAACTTATCTAAATAATTTCCAAATTTGATTTCATTTGGTAAATTTTCTATTATCCAAACTACAAAATTAATTGCCCCTTAGCATGTGCAAAACCTGTTTAGTCAGAAGGAAACATGAGAAAAAAATAACACTTGATAACTTTCTTGGAACTTATGATAAAATCTCCAACTAGTTGGACTTTTTACTTTAACCTTCTAATTACATTTAGGCAATGCCTCCCCCCCACCAAATTGTGGAGGCCCAGAAGGTCTCTAGAAAGTTATATTTGCTACATTGCAAGAACTGCTTCACTGGCCTTTGGATACACTGTAATTTGAGCAAAAGCGAACATCCCATTGCCACAATTATCAGAGACAACCCCTCCAATTCCTCTGTGCTGTTCATGAATAGATCATTGGAGGAAGTTGCTTGTTATTACTTAATTGTGATTTGGTCATTTTCCCAAACTCCCAGGTACTTCAGTTTATCATAAACCAAAGGTATATTTTGTTGGCACCTTTTGGAAATAAAGAGCACGCTAGCTATTTCTTGACCATTTTTAGACAGTAAGGTTATATGGTGATATTTGAAATGCTAGTGAATAAATTGCTGAAAATTATGCAACATTTAGTCAGCGAATACACTTTCTTATGTTTTTGGGATAGTTTGTGTGGCTTAACCTGTTCTATTGTTGTATAAATATTTTGTTGAGGGCAGCTTGCTTGCTTGATCAGGAAAAAAATAAGAAGTTATGATAGTGTGACTTCTTTGTTTTGGTAAATAATGAGTGCCATGTAAAGTTTTATATAGGATTTCAGACTCTATGCCTCAACTGTAGATCCTTTTGTCATCTTGAAATTATCTCTTATTAAGATTTTCTTTAAATTGGTAAAAAAAATTTCTTTACATAACTGAGTGTGTCTAATTAAGTTTTAAGAGTTTGCCTTTTGTTATAACTGGTTTGCCGTGTTAAGAAAACAATTTTCTTTTCTTTCTTATAGAAAGAGGCCATTTCAAAGGCCCTCTCATCTCAGAGCGTATTTTTGCTGCACGGTCCTCCAGGAACTGGAAAGACAACGACCGTGGTGGAAATTATCTTACAGGAAGTGAAACGTGGATCAAAGATTCTTGTATGTGCTGCTTCTAATATTGCCGTTGACAACATTGTTGAACGGCTTTTTCCTTACAGGTAACTCTGGTCCCACCATATCCCTCCACTCCAAACAATATATCCTCAATCAAAATAATTTTTTGTGTTGTAATATTAATAAAAAACTGTGTATCACCTATAGCCTACAAATTCTTATTATTCTTCATTCGAGTGGGTTATGGCACTCATTCTGCTTGTCTTCCAATCTGCTTCTGTTTTATAGTAGTTCATTTACCATGACTATAATCACTCCTTAACACATTAACACATTATTTATTTATTTTTTAATCTCTTTAATTTTAATATTTTATTTTTCAATCCATGTAATCACCGATCAAAATGATTGCATTCTAAAATGTTACATACAGTGGGGAAAAATGAGTAAAAATTGGGTTAAAGAGAATTACAGTTGCACTATCAAAATCATTCTAAGAATCCTTCAGCTTCTCAATGTTTTGTTAACTGGACGCGATAGTGTTGTAGAGAATGAAGATGTGAAGATAGTCGGTTAGAGGTCTGGAGTTTTTTTAATTTTATTATTACTAGTAAAAAGGCACGTGCAAATGCATGTGAACATTAGGACCTTTAAATGATTGAACTTGATTTTTAGACATCTATCGGGTGATTTGAACATTAAAAAAAAAGTACAGTATTTCAAGTGTTTGTTACTATGTTTTATGATTTATTAAAGACAAAATAAATAAATAAATAAAAATTATTACTGTGTTTTATTAAAGACAAAAATATGTTGATGCATTGAATTATCCGAATTGAATTGACCTAACTGCTTACCGAATAATTCCTGGACCTAAACTTTGGGACAATGGTTGTCATAAAAAACGCCATAACGAATTTTACTTATTTAAAGGAAACAACAACATTATAAATAATTAGGTAAAAGAATATAGGATATTAAACCTTGAGTATTTCCCATTGGTAGGCGTGCAAGTTCAGGTACCGAACGAAAACCGAGAATTTTGATTTTCAGTTCAGCCAGAACTGAAACGAATTTGATCGTTTTCGGTTCGATTTTATTTTTATTTTTCGATTGGTCTGATTGCGATTGGGTTCATAGTTCTTTAATGGAGAAGAAGTTAGGAGATCAAAATTATCTTAGCAGAATGGAATAAGAACTCGTTTGAAAACATTCATGCCAAGTTATCTATTATGGCCAAATCAGTTGAGATGATGCTATACACAAAGGATTAAGACCTAATTTTAGATTTGATTGGGATTAAGACCTAATTTTAGATTTAAGTTTATTAATTAATGAAATATCAAATAAATAAAAGGGAAAATTTCAAATAAACTCCTAAACTTTTACTCGGATATCTCTAACACACCTAAACTATTGCTCGAACATTCGGAGATTTCATGAGGATTTTGAGATCATGCTATAGATAAAGGATCTTGAGATCATGTTGCACCTATCAAATCATCATTTTTTTTATTCCAAATGTCACAGATCCCAAAAAAATGCCCCTTGAATCGTATGGGACACATCACACTCAAATGTGATTTAAAGGCATTTTTTGAGGATTTTGTGACATGTGGGATAAAATGTTGATTGTTTGATAGGTGCGACATGATCTCAAGATCCATTGTGTGAAAGATCAGAGTGAAACACGATTTCCATCATCAGATCTGAATCAATCAATGGTTTTGAAGGGTTGCACACGTGAGTGCTTTCATAGATTGCGTGGGCACTAATAGAGGTACCCAAAAGAATATTACAAAAGGGTAGACTATTCTCACCCGTTTAATAGTAGGCACAACAGTTTTTTCACGGATGGAAATCATTGACTGATTTGAATTAGATGATGGAGATTTTTTTTTGAATCTTCGTCACGATAGATCTTAAAATCATGATGCATCTATCAAACGATCAGATGTTGATTCCACATAGCACACATCCCAAAAAGTAACCTAAATCATAGCCAAAGGAGTTAATCTTCACCTTTAGGGGCCTCCATTAGGTTTCGAAGGGCCTTCACTTTAGTTTTTTCACCGACGACAACCCTTGACTGATTTGAATCAGATGATGGAGATTGTTTTTCACTGTCTATTTTTATTCTGTGGCACATATTTTTATTCTACGACAACCATGTGATTTTAGAGTTATTTACTTGGAAATTGTGCCACGTGGATTAAAAAACTGATGATTACGATCATGGTTTAAAGATCCATCACGTGGAAAATTGGGGTAAAAAATGATCTTCACGGATTTATGAGTTTCAAACGCATAAATCCAGATAAGTTTTTTGTGACTCAGGGTGCGACGGAATCCGTGAAAAAAATACAAAGAACGTTAGAAAATTTATGTGTCTTAGTGTCTTACATCTGATGTACATCTACTACTAATTAGAGTCACTGTGCATCTACTACCAACCTCCAATTCCAAAGAGTTGACAACTGTGCTTCTTTCTCTCTCTAATGAATCTCTCATAATCAAATAAAGCGATGAAATTTTCTTGGGAAAAATCTAAATTTGATCATCCATGATGTCCTAATCAGAGGTCACTTATAGGTATTTTCATCTTCTCCTTCCACCAAATTCTAGGGTTTCATTTTGGGTTCCCCAGAATTCGTTGTAAAACGCATATATCTAAAATAGTTGTAAGTTATAACCCACATGTTCTGCTTTGTTGGGTTTCAATATCATAGCCCAACTCCCATTTTTTATTTTTATTTTACTGATTTTTTATTTTTATTTTATTTTTTCCACCTTTTATAAATTTTCAATGGGTTTTACTCAGTTTTTCTTCAATTTTATTGTTTTTTTTTACCATAAATTACAAATCGTATTACCCATTCGACACAAAAATCTTCTTTTTTATGCTTAATCAAAATAATAATAACAACAAATTATTAATATAATCATAAATTGATAGTGTCTGCTTTTTAATATTATATCATTTTAGGGTTTGTTGCTGATCATATCTAGGGATTCTGGTTTTGTTGCAGAACACCTTGCATAGCTTAATAAAAAATTTCAGAGAGAGAGAGAGAGAACTGGTGGTACCTGGTGATCACGCTTAGAAGTGCCAAAGGTTTTCAAAGCTGTGGACTGCAAGCATGGTTTAAACTCTCTGAAAAACGATACGTATTGTCCAGCCCCAAAACCGATACGTATCGGTATCGGATGATACATTCCAATGTATCGTCTGAAAATTTGGATTTTTGTATAAGAGGCACCGATATGGTACCTTGAATGTACCGTATCGGTGAGGTCCAAAAGCGATACATAACGTCCGATACATATTGGACGATATTTTGACCAATGGCTGCAAGGAGTTGCAAGGAAGGGGAGGAGAAGGAAAAGCAAAAGAAATTGTTAGATGGAAGAAGATGAAAGAGAATAGGAGAGAAGAGAAACCAGGTTTTATATCGAGTCCTGTTTTGGAAACAGAGTCCTAATTTAATTAGAAGTATGAGATATGGTTAGGGAGAACCCCTGTTTTGGAAACAGAGTCCGAGTTAGGGGTATTTTAGGTATGAAAATATGACATATGCTATTTTTCCTTTTATATAGTAGTAAGGATTATTATTATTTTCTATTTTCTTGGGTTCTTGGAGATGATAAAATTGACCTAGAAAATTCACATACTATTGAGTTTGTCACAGTTGGTAGAAGCACAAATCATGGAGTCAATCTCGAATGCAACCAATATTGAATGACGTTTTTTTTTTTATGCTTTATTTCCTATGTCTCAACTGTCTGCTATTCATGCTCTTCCCCTTCTCCCTTTCTGGTTGATTTATTTTTTATTGTATTCTGTATAGTGCAGGCTTTCTCTCTTTATAAGGGACACTATCCTTCTTTTGTTCCTACATTTCATTGACTTTGGAGATGTAATTTTTGTTATTTATTTACTCTTTTAAATCTTCTATGTCCCTATTTTACTTTTTTATCAGGCAGTAATAATTTGTTTTACTTATAGGCTCTAGCTATTTCCTTCTTTTAGAGTGAAGTTAGTGAGATTGGGGCATCCTGCACGTCTACTTCCTCAAGTTTTGGAGAGTGCACTTGATGCTCAGGTACTAATTTGGTTTAGCAATGCATTCAATGAGCTGGTTTACAATCTTTTGATGATCCTATTCCCTAAGTCTTGTTATTGATAGTGTTCTTCTGTAATGCATTTTTTGACTTCCATTCTTACATTTCTTATCAATTTCTGCTTAGGTTTTGCGAGGGGATAACAGTGGTCTTGCAAATGATATTCGCAAGGAAATGAAGGTAACTTATACTACATCCAAAATTTCTTGACTGTGTTTGTCGTTTCATTTTTTCAGATCTACATGCATTTTTTTCATCTATGTAATTTTTTACTGTTATTATAGTATTTCACATTGGTAGTCACAGAAATTATGAAGTTTAAAACTTCAAAGTGGCAGACATACCTAGGGGTGTTATCCGATCGGTTCGGGTTGGTTTTGGGGCAAAACCGAAACCGAACCAATAGTTATCAGTTCGGTCGGTTTTCGGTTTCTAAACCTCAATTTTTATTTTTATTTTATTAGGAAGCCATTGTCAATTCATAAGGTCAGATCACTGAAGATTCTGTAGGTTGTTGCTTATATCGCTAATTCGCTATTAACCATCCAAAAGTAGGTGATTGATCAAATGGCTAAGAACATTTTCAAGAAATTAATGCACCAATTGGACAGTTCAGATGGATAGGTATTTTCTATATAATTTTATTTTAAATAAAAAATGGCAAACATATCATTAGAGAACAATTCAGGAAACCAAAATCTCAAATGCAATACCCTAAAACCCAAATCAGCACAAATACAAACTACAAAGGGAGTCCTAAGAAAACCCAAAGTCACAAATTCAAATACACTATACAAAATAATATGGGGTCTTAAAAACCCCATAAATACACATCCTCTAAACCCATTACCACTCCCCAAAGCCTATAACTTAAATGGTTCTTCCAACAACATAAAAACATATGAGAATATAAGATTTCAAAGGGGAAAAGCAGACTTCTTTGTTTGCAACCTAAGTTTTGTATGCACTATGCACTTATGCAGCTGGGTAGCACCACTATCAATTTCTTATCGGTTCGGTTTCGGTTTTTTAACGTTAAAACTGAAACCGAACCGATAACTATCGGTTTCTATTTTTCGAAATCGAAACCGAACCGATATGTCCCAAAACCGAAACCGAACCGAAATTCAGGTCGGTTATGGTCGGTTCGGGTCGGTTTCTGCACAGCCCTAGACATACCGAGTTATTAATTAGTGTTGTTTTTGTGACGAGTTTCTTATGAGAATCACTAAAATGGTTTATCACTTTCGACTTCACAAACTTCGTATGTATGTGAGAGAAATTATAGTGAGGGATTTGCCTACTCATGTAGTCCAAAAGCCACTGATTGGTATGTGTATATTCTGGAGAGGTAACAATTGTTAAGAATACAAACTTAACAACCCTAAGTTCTGCCACTGTTTATTTTTTAGGTTTAGGGAGAGTTTTTGTGTTGTGGGTTTAATCCCACATTTTTTTTAATAACGGGGTATCCGGCCTCTTAGAGCATCCGTCTAAGTCCCCGGATACGTGCAACACCGGGGCATCACCCATTGGTTTAATCCCACATTGGTTTCAAGTCTATTTTTATACTTCGTAGCTCCTCTACATAACAGAGCTTAGCTTACTTTAGCAACTTTATTAGGATGTAACATCTTGCTGTCTATATTGCTTCACGAATCTTAAATCTTTTAAAGTAAATAGCCTTTTGTTAATAAAAAGCATTTGAATCCATGATTCTGTCATGGTTTTCTTCACCTGATGTCAGTTGGGTTAGGTGCATAGTCAGTGTTCCTAAAGTCGGGTGGATTTTCCGGCGGATCGGGCCGGGCAGCGCTTAGGCAGGCGCTCCAAGATCTGGGCGGTCCTGAAGTATATATATATATATATATATATATATATATATATATATATATATATGTGCACCCAAGAACACCCACATTTTTCTTGGGTACCTTTGTTTGCACCCAAGTTAGAGACACCTTGAAAACCATTAATTGCTTCAAATCAGATGATGGTGATCTTGTTTCAGCCCAATATCCCACACACTAGATCTTGAGATCATGGCTCACTAATCATATGATCAGTGTTTGATTCCATGTGCCAAAGATCCCCAAAAAATGGCCCTTCAGTCATATGATACACATGATGCTTAAATGTGATTACGTAAGTTTAGGGCCATTTTCTGGATCTCTGTGACACATGGAATAAAAAACTGACGATTTGATAGATGTACTATGATCTCAAGATCTATTGTGTAGAATATTGGGGTGAAACACGACATCTGTTATTTGATTTGACGTCATTAATGGTCTTCACATGCCACATGTCCCTAAAATACCAAGTCTCTCTTTAAAGTTAGTGTAAGGGCCAACTCTCCAAGGGCAAAGGCCCTTTTAAAATCTGCCAAGTAATGGCTCCCAGGGAAAAAAAAGAAATTTTTTTTTTTAAAAATGGGGACTTGGGCGGTGCGCTTTGGAAGGCGGTGCCCCAAATCTAGTCCATGAGGGTGCCCAGCCACTAAATCAGGCGCTGGGGACCGAACTGCACGGGCGACTTGAAGAACAGTGTGCATAGTGCATTTTATTTCTTAGGTTAAAGAATAACAAGGAGTTAAGTTGGGTTAGGTCCAAAAGACTGACTTGTATATATATTGTAGAGAGGTAACAATTGTTAAGAATTGGAAATTAATACTCCTTTTTTTTTTGGATCAATAATAAGAATTATATAAAAAACCAGCAAGGCGTTGAAGCCGTATACAATCACAATAATAAAAAACAACAGTCAAACACAAACAGCAAGGGCTGTGAAAAACTCCCTAAGAGTCTCGAAAAATCCCCTCGGGGAGCCCTCCTTAACCCGGGTCCCACCGGAAGCTGGATCTGTTATCCCCATTCCCTCCACTCGTACCCCAAAGCGTGACTAGATCCGAAACCGCCCTGAGAACCACGCTAACAGGTTTGTACTTGTCTTCGAAGATTCTGTGGTTCCTCTCACACCATAAGCACCACAACACTGCGAACAGCGCGGCCCTCCATGCATCCCTATCCCCTTCTTTCACCGTCGCCGCTGCCCAGCTGATCAAGAGCGAGTAAGGAGACCGAGGCATCGTCCATGCCAGACCAAAAGCTTTAAAAATGCCTCCCCACACCTCATGAGTGACACGGCAATGAAGTAAAAGATGTGCCACGGACTCCTCCTCGGAGCACATAACGCATACAGTGGGTTCGTCCTTCCCCCTACGAATTAACTGGTCCCTAGTAAGAATTTTCACCTTATTGACCGTCTAAACAAAGAACCTGATCTTTAGCTGGATAGATTCCTTCCACATCCATCTCCCATCGAACCTGATGAGCGGTCGACACGAATACCACCGGTACATATCTTTGACGCTGAACTCCCCCTTTCGATTGAAGTTCCACAACCGTTGATCGGTCCTTAAATTGTTCCTCTGCACCGCAAAAAGCACATTCAACAAGTCCACATAGCTCCTCACCTCACTGTCCCTGAAACGCCTTTTGACAACAACCTCCCAAACAATCCTATCGTTGGTGGAGGAAACAAACTTATCAATCCTACCACCCGGGTTGGGGGAGAGGGCGTAGATATGCGGGAACAAATCACTAAGCGGACCCCCATCCAACCATGGGTCTTCCCAAAATTGAATGCGAGACCCGCATCCCCAACTGAATGTAACCCCTTTAGCCATACCCTCCCAAGTACGAGAGATGTCTCTCCACCACGGCGAGATAGACCTCTGGGTCGACAAACGTATCCCCCAACTTCCCGAAGACAAACCATATTTATTGCGCCGGACCAGCCACCACAAACTGCCCCTCTCCTCCCTTTCCGCTCTCCAAATCCACTTTCCGAGCAACGCCAAATTGCTTCGCTTGATACTCCGAATTCCCAGCCCTCCATAAGCGAAAGGCAGCTGGCAAGTGTCCCAATTTACAAGGTGGTATCGCCTGTTCTGACCTGCCCCTTCCCACAAAAAGGACCGTTGAATACGTTCCAATCGATCAATAATAGAAGCGAGACACCTGAACATCGATAAGAAGAAAATGGGGATCGCCGAAAGCACTGCTTTGATCAATACCAGCCTACCCCCGCTACTCAACAGCCTGCCTTTCCAAGACGACAATCTCAGCTCGAATTTTTGCACGACTGGAAGCCAATCATGGGTCGTGAGCCTTCTGACACCAAGAGGCAATCCCAGATATCTGATGGGCAGCCCCTCAATGACGAACCCAACCGAACCAGCCATGCATACCAGCATCTTCTCCTCCACCCTAATTCCCAATACCGAAGACTTAAGGAGGTTAACCTGTTGGCCCGACACCGCCTCGTAGACCGCGAGAACATCAGCCATAGCACAGATCTCCGGCGTCCCAGCCTTCCCAAATAAGATCATATCGTCTACGTACTGAAGGTGCGTAATACATCTCCCCTGCTGTCCAACTCTGATGCCATTAAGCAGACCCAAAGTCCTAGCACGGTCAATTAACCCAGATAATGCCTCCCCCACAATATTAAAAAGGAAGGGGGATAGGGGATCACCCTGCCTGAGGCCCCTGGAGCTTTTAAAGTACCCCACCGCAGTCCCATTAATCAGCACCGAGAACCAAGGGGAAGAAAAACACCCGCACATCCATTTCCTCCAAGTATCTCCAAACCCCAACCTTCCCATCATATAATCTAAGTTCTCCCAGTTGACCTGGTCATAAGCCTTCTCCATATCTACCTTTCATACCACGGCCGGAGTACGAAGATCATAGGTCGAATGGATGGTCTCATTCGCCACAGTGACAAGGTCCAGGAGCTGCCTACCACGGACGAACGCCCCTTGATTACCCGTAATGATGGTGGCCATGACCCACTTTAACCTGTTGGCCAAGACCTTCGCAATGATCTTGTAGACACAATTAATCAGACTGATCGGACGGTAGTCGGAGATGTCGTCAGCCCCGTGCAACTTGGGAATGAGGGTTAGAAAGGTAGAGTTGAGTGCTTTCCCGATAAAACCCGTGGAGTGGAACTCGTGGAAAACCTCCATCAGGTCCGCTTTAATACTCTCCCAGAACACGCGGTAGAACTCCATGGTAAACCCATCCGGCCTCGCCGATTTATTACTGCCACCAAATCTGATCGCAGTCCACACTTCATCCTCCGTAAAAGAAGCCTCCAGCCCCCTACTAGTCTCGCCCGAAATGGAAGTGAAATGCAGGTCATCCAAAATCGGTCTCAGAAGACCCTCATCAGTGTATAGACGGTGGTAAAAGTCGACGATATTGTCCCGTACTTCATCGTGTCTCGCATACGCCACCCCATCAACAGTGATAGTCCCTAAAAACTTTGCTTTATTACGGGCATTAGCGACAGCATGGACAAACTTCGTGTTCGCATCCCCTTCTTTGAACCAAATAACTTTTTCGCTTCGTCTCCACATGAGTTCTTCACCCTCTGTGTCTCCCTCAAGTCCGCTTTACTTGAGTACTAGTCGCCCTCTCATCCGCGGAAAGGTCTCTGATTTCCTCCAAATTATCTAAGGCTTCCATTTTGGCGAGCAACGCCTCCTTTTTAACTTGCACCTTGCCATACTCCTCCCTGTTCCAAATCTTAATTCTTTCCTTAGACCCGACTTATTCAAGAAAGCGATAGGCGCCCATTCGACACAGTTGCCACCACCCCGAACCTTTTCCCGAAAAGCATCGTCCAATAACCACATATTTTTGAACCGAAAAGGGGCCGGACCACTACCCCTGGACTCGCACGTGAGCACAATAGGCTGATGATCGGAGATAGCACGAGCATGGGCTTCCAAACGGGCTCCCGGAAAAAAATCAAGCCACTCGTTAGTGCAGAGAAATCTGTCAAGTCAAAGCGTCGGCACCTCCTGTAGGCTAGACCACGTGAACTTGGCCCCTAGCAACGGGATATCAACTAAACCCCAGTCCGCGATGAAAGAATTGAAGTCATGCATAACCCGAACATTGGCCGGTCCACCACTTTTCTCAAAATCCCATCGGATCGCGTTGAAATCACCGGCCAAGCATAGAGGATACTCCCATCTGGCAGCTAAAGCGTTCAACTCAAACCAGAAATCCCCCTTCTCTCGATCCGCCGCCACTCTATAAATTCCCGCAAAGCTCCAAACATTGCCGGACGCTTTGTCCCGCAGCACTACAGAGGCCGAGAAAGCTCCCAACTCCTCATCAATTTTGTCAAACATAACCGATGACCAAGCCACCAAAATACCTCCTGAGGCGCCGATCGAGTCGACACCGATCCAGTCCCAGCTGCCCCCTCCCAAAATTGAAGCTACCTTCCTTCCATCACAGCTTCCCCACTTGGTTTCTTGAAGAGTAACCACAACAGGTTTGAAAGACTTGATCGCCTGTTGAACCCCTGATCACTAGTGCCTCTAACATTCCAAGATAGCATCTTCATAATCGACCATTGTAAATCCACCATGACACTACTGCCAAAATTCTCTCTTCTCCCATCCGACATTCCCATCGCAGTGGGCAAGCTCCTCGTGATCCACCTCAGCTTCCTTACTCAACTGACGACACGTGATGACTGAGCCGAACACCTTCCGTAGCTCCGCCTGGGATCCCTTAAATGTCATTCCGAGGTTTCGGCCAACCTCGATAAGCCTGTCAATTTCCACCACCATACTAGGGTCTAGGCCGTGTCGAAACTTGGACTGATCCATAATTGATCGCATCTGCAGATTGTCAACTTCGATCTCCATTTCGGCTTCGGTCCCCCCTCGTAGCATCAATTCAGTCCCAGCAACTCCCACGCAGCCCTCCGCCTGATCAAGGAAGTCCTCCTCTCGGGGATAGGGCGGGCCTGCAAAAAATCCTCCGACTCGCAGATGAGGTTCCTCCCCTGCCTTAGAGTCCTCATGCAAGAGCAACTCTCTCCAGTATCGAAAAGGGATGAGGACCTATTACCCGGAAAAAAACCCATCGGACCGGGGCCACTAGAGCCCATCGACCCAGTCGATGTAAGCTGGCCAAGAAGTGGAAGGGTTCCAAACCGAGAGACCCCCACCAGGTCTTCGCAACGTCGCGTAGCTCACGTGACCCGACCATCTATCCCAAAAGGAGTTCCAGACCCGACAGCAGCTGCGAGAGGCGAGAATAGGGTGCCACGTGTCCCATCCCTCTTATGAGTTATAAAGCCCCGCCAAGCCACAATATCATCAGCGTAATCGAACGAAGCTGTCGTTGACCTTCCAGCGACTTCCGAAGCCAGGCCACGTGTCGCCTTCCCATTTCGTCTGGCGGCCCGAGGTAGCAGCCTACCCCTTCTTCTTATGTAAAACCTAAGGGGCTTTAAACCTTGCAGAGCAGCAGTCGACGCAGAGGAGCCGACCACCTCGATCTCCATAGGATCCCAGGTACTGCTCCCAACTTCCTGTCCCCTGTTTTCACCTACTTCCTGTCGGTGCAGGTGTACGACGGTCGGATCAACGTGCAAACTGATCAGGGCCGTCGATCTAGAGGAAATCGCAGAGGAACCAACCGGAAGCTCACCCGACGACACCTCCCCGACACCTTTGTCCAGATCCGCAGCCGATACCGAATGAGCGATACCGAAGACGAAGCCATCCCCCGCCGGCGTAGCCTGGGAGATGAATGGGCCCAAATCGTTCGGAGAGTCCGAGGTCGAGCACCTCTCCGTGCCTCCCGCAGATATCCCATCCGGCGAAGCCCGTCCATGTCGGACGGGGTCCAACAACGGCTGAACTACCATCATCGGAGGCTCCACGACGCCACTACCAGAGGGCAGAACTCTCGACTCCCTATCGATCGGCTGATGCTTGAGGATCGCCCTCTCACGTCGGGCGAGCTCTACCAGGAGCTGACAGCGGTGGCCGTCAACCAAGACGTCGATGATCTGAGGGATCCACTCGATCTGCTCGACAGCCACTAGAATCCGAATATGAGACGTGATCCAGAGATCTGCCGACCGCCTATCGACCCGGATGAAGTGACCACAACGACTCCCAATCCTCCAGAACATCTCCGGGGACCAAACATGGATCGGGAGGCCGAAACATGTAGCCAAATACCCTCCTCCTCCTCGTGAATCTGAGTGTCTCCCACACTAGGTTCCCATCGCCGACAAGCCACCGGACAACCCTCAATGAGACATAGTTTATTGAGGCAACATGCCGAAGCAACCTCCTCTGACCCGAAACGCAGAAGGAACGAAGAGGGGGAAAGAGTAGAAACAATAGGTCTTTCTGACAGTATCCAACTGTAATTAACCCATCTGTGAATAGATAAAAGAGATAGAAAATCGCTCTGAGCTTCTAAAATCACCCAGTAATGTCGTAAATTAGCAGCAAGCGAGCGAAGGTGAGTAACGTCGACTTCGAGAGACCTCGAACCGGCCGGTTCGACTCGAGACGCCGGGTCCCTCGGAGGCGTCGGAGGCGCAACCGGATTCCCATCGCCAATAATCAACTCACCGGGCCGGTGGTCCAAAAATAACGATGCCGTATTAACCAGCCTGTTATTCTTAGCAGCAATAGACCACCCCCGATGAACATCACGAACCTGAGACTCATCCAAAAAAATCTGCCTCTTACCAAACACCGGTAATCGGTCGGGTGACGTCGCATTCGGGACAATTTTGCCCTGAGATTGGGTAGCGGCGCAACCGTGCCGGTGGCACACCAATCGCTGCTGGAAGTTGACGTTACGGCACCGACCACAGAGCCAGTCCCCGGCCCTGAGCACAAGAGGTAAAGACATCGAAATGGCGTATGCAGTATTCATCTTCATGCTTATTATCTTTAAATTTTAAAAAACCAAGTGCTTTAGATTCAGTAAAAAGTGAATAGGTGAAAACGCCATTGACCTATCTTTAACTGTAAGCATGTAAACGTACGCTTCGGTATCACACAAGATATCTCAGGAGAAGAATTGAATTTAATACTCCTAGTTCTGTAACTCTGTTTTATTTTTAGGTATTGTGAGACTTTTTATGTTGTGTGTTTAATCCCACTGTGGTTTTCTTTACCTGATGTCAGAGTTGGGTTAGGTGCATTTGATTATTACATTTGTTTTGGTTTCATTTGCCACTCTTTGCATTGTCACGTTGTCGGACTTTTGTACAGAAGAATTATATTCTTGTATATTATCTGGCAGTGCTGGCTAATTCGAATTTGTTTCTTTTAATGTTGGTCCTATCTTTTTATCCAATATGTTCTTGAAATCAGGCTCTAAATGGGAAGCTGTTGAAAACCAAAGATAGAAATACCAAAAGAGACATCAGGAAGGAGCTCAGGACCCTTGCCAAGGAAGAGAGGAAAAGGCAGCAGTTAGCAGTTACTGATGTAATAAAAAATGCAGATGTCGTGTCGACAACTTTGACTGGTGCATTTTCACACAAATTGGAGAACACTACCTTTGATTTGGTGATTATTGATGAAGCTGCCCAAGCTCTTGAGGTAGCATGTTGGATACCTTTGTTGAAGGTATGATTTTGTTCTCCCTTTTTAAAAAAATAAATAAATTTTGTTAGGTATCTTTCTCCTTTCTTTGATATTATTTTAATTTTGTTGCATATGAAGTGTATATCTTTGAATAGTTTGTGCCATTTAAAGGTTGTGTTTTTTCCTGGTGATCCACAAATGTGTAAATGTTCCCGTCTTTCTCTCTTTTTTATTCCATTAGGTTCTGTTTCCTATGTAGTTGCTGTATTGGTATAATGACACATTGATGCATTCCTGATGCTCTTCCTATGATACCCCAATCCTTCAGAATGGCAGCCTTATCAGACTTATTCCAATACGATTTGGATAAGGATTGTTAGTACTACTTGACACTTCCCAACCTTTTATTTATTTACTCCATTTTTCATCTGATTTGCCAGAATTTAAACACTTGAAGCAAATTTATTTGTTTAAAAGGTAAAGTACATACAAACTTGTTAACCCTTAACTTTGTGATTAGGGTTAGGGTAAGATTAGGGCTGGAGTCCCTACTGGCCCTTATATTAAAATCAAAGACAACAATATCCTTACATTACATCACACATACACACACAATATACGGTCTAACACACCACAACAATACCCTATGACACGTGTACACATCTAATACTCCCCTTCAAGCTGGTGCATAGATATCTGTCATACCCAGCTTGCTAAGAATACTTTGAAGTTGTGAGGGACCAAAAGCTTTGGTGAAGATATTCGCTAACTGATTGGAAAAGGACACTTTTGGAGTGCCAATGACACCATTTTGAATCTTTTCCTCAATGAAGTGAATGTCAACTTCCATATCTTTGTTCTCTCATGGAGAACGGAATAAACAACTATATCAATGACTGCATGGTTATCAAAATACAACGACATAAGAATGGATAGAGCTGTTCCAAGCTCTGTGAGAAGGGAACACAGCCATAAGAGTTCACAGGTAGGGGTGGCAATGTGCTGGGTAGCCCTTCCCTTGGGTTAGCACTTTAAGGACGAGATTTAAATGGGTCGGGCTTATGCTTAAGCCCCTAGGTCCGTTGGGCTCTCATATATGATATGTATATTGAGTTTCACTTATAATATTTAAAATGAACCCCTTAAAGAATTATAAATTTTTGATTTTTAAACTCTACACTTTCCTGGATATATATATATATATATATATATATATATATATATATATATATATATATATATATATATTAAGTTCATATTAGATATTTATAATATATCAATGTTTCCATTTTTATTAATATAGAGCTAATTTTTGTAAAGAAATAAGGAGTTCGTAAATAAATGGGCCAGACAGGGCCGGGCTTGGGCTTTGAAAGTTTATGACAGACCGAACTGGGGCTTAGGGTCATAAGCCCACCAAGGGACCTGGGCCGGGCTTGGCCAAGTTCAAATTTGGCAGGTCAGGCTTGGGTTTTCCCTAGCTCGACCCATTGCTACCCATATTCACTCCCCCCCTCGGCGAGAGGAAAAAAGGTTCAAATGCAGGCTAAACCCATTCCTCCAATACTTCTCTATCCTCCCTTGTATCCCCCTCTTTGTCCAGCCTTATCCTATCTATGGCAGGCACGAGCCATCCTCATAGCCATTCCTTTGAGTTTTTGTGTTTTTCTCAAAATCCTATTATTCCTTTCAACCCATATTGCCAAAAATACAAGAAACATTGACACCCTCTAAAAAGCTCCTTTGATTCCGTCAAAAGTTGAAACCGATGCCATTCCATGCTGCCATCATTTGACCACATGACTCCGGCAGGACCCAGATCATTCTGAAAATCTGAAGAAGCATTCCCCATAGGCCCCTCGCAACCCAACAACGGAGAAAGAGATGGTTAGCCGTCTCTCTCTCTCTCTCTCTCTCTCTCGCAATCCAGTTTTCAGTTTCACACACACGCTCTCTCTCATCTTTTTTACTGCTCTCTCTCTACATTTTATTTGTTTATGAAAAAAGAACTCTTCACAAATTTCCACATGCAAGAACTATCTCCTGTCATCACCTCATAACATTAGGAGAGAAATTCCACTATGAGGAGATCCGAAAGGGAAGAATATATTTTAGGGAGCGGCTATTTACACCCTTTTTTGGAGTAAGTACCACAGTGCTATTTCCCCCACATAACTTATTATGTACCACACACTAACATTTTTTCCTTTTAAGTGTGGGTGTGCTTATAACATTAAAAAAAACCTAAGTACCACACACTATACCTCAACAGTTCCCTAAGTTCCACGCACAGTATTCACTGAGTACCACTTTCAAGAGTCAATGGAACGGGCCTTATCCTACACCTATTCCTAGTATATAATGTGTCCCATGGCATGGACTGTAGTTTTTTTGTGTGTTTTTCTTCAGGTGGCGGCTGACTATACCCGCCAGATATAAACTCTGGCGGCCAACTACAGCCATTCATAAGAAAACCTGAAAATAAGTATAGATAAGGCGCACCACTGGCGGTGCAAACCGGCCACCAGTTAGAACACTGGCGACATGTATAAACTGCCAAAGAGAATAACTGTGGAAAAACTGTTGTGAAGGGTCTCCAGGTGGCGTCTGGCTAAAGCCACCAAAAAGGAATATCATTTTGAAGTTGTCGTGTCGTCATTACCAACGGAGAAAAATGCCAGTTAGCAACAGAGAAAAATGCAATGGAGATAAGCCGAAGGAGAAAAATGCAATCTGGAATCAAAATCAATTGAGAAAAATCACGAACTTGAAAACAATGGAAGGAGCAGACACCGATGTCGCTTCGCGCCGCGTGAAGGAGAAGACACCGTGAGAACTGTGTGGTACTTAATCTGGAAACGGTCGTTTCATCTTTGCGTTTCGAGGGAGAACTAAGCAGTATGTGGTACACAACACAGTATGTGTGTGGTACACAAAAAAGAAAGATGCTGTATTGCTGTGTGTGGTACACAGTGTGTGACGAATAACCTAAGCAGGTTCTTTTGGATTTTAAGTTGTCACACGTGAGAACTGTGTGGTACTTACTCCAAAAACGGGTGTAAATAGCCGCTCCCTATATTTTAATGCTCCATCTTTTTCTGTCATGCCTCACTTTCGCTTCTTAAAACACCATCCATGCATGTGAAATCGCATATTCTCTTGGGGCAGTTTGCTCCACTTTCTAGCTGCTTAATAGAAAAGTTAAATATATCTCTTCAGAAATATCATCAGATTGAAATTGAAGGATAGGCTAAATATTGTAGTGAACTAGTGATGGATTGATTTCACTCCTATTTTATGTATTTACATGGGTTTGAAATTGAAAAAAACTAGGTGAGCAGGTTTATATAATTATGGAAAAGGAAAAAAAAAATCATTTTGAAGAAATAAAGTATAATTTGGTTGCTAATTAATAATTATACATAGTTTGGATTTTTTATGTTTTATTTATTTCTTTATTTTTCCACTTGAAATATTTGATAACTTAAATTTTATTACTTCTTTTTTGGTCCAATCTTGTAATTCTTCTATATAAAGGATATGTTCTGATATTAATTTATGTAATTTTATGAAGTTCACTGTGCACTTTTACAGGGATCAAGATGTGTACTTGCAGGAGACCATCTTCAGCTTCCTCCGACAATACAAAGTGTTGAAGCTGAGCGAAAGGGCTTAGGTAGAACCCTCTTTGAGCGCCTTGCGAGCTTGTATGGGAAAGAAGTCATGTCCATGCTCACTGTCCAGTACCGTATGCATGAACTTATCATGAACTGGTCATCAAAAGAACTATATGATAGTAAGGTGCTATGTATGTCCATTAATTAGATTTTGAAGAAGGAAATTGTTATGATCAAAGATCTCTGATGAAAATATGACACTGGATTGGTCAATAGCCGGTTCCCCCACTGTTTTGGATAAATCTTTTTTGTTTTTTCTTTTTCTGTCAGAGTCCTACGGGGTCGATCAATGCTCTCAAAAGAAATGTTGTCTTATATTATAATATTAAAATTTCCTTTGGAAGACCTTGTTGACAATTGAAATCATTTGCCAATTTTTTTATATGCTTAATATTTTATAAATCCTCTCTGTGATCCTGACAGATAGAAGCCCACTCAAGTGTAGCTAGACATATGCTTTATGATCTTGAAGATGTAAAGAGGTCAACTTCAACGGAACCAACCCTTATTCTCATTGACATTGCAGGGTATATAGTTAATTTTGCATTTTTCTTAGTGATACTGGAGGAAATCGTAACGAAACCATAAATAGTCAGAGTAGTACTTCTATACAAGTTATGTTATTTTGGTTGTGTTCATTTCTTTCAGTTTCTATCTACTTAGATGATACAACCATCTATTATTTCTAGAGATTTGATTTCGCAAAGTTCATGACTGCATTTATCTTGGAATTCTCACATGCTTTAGTATTTACAGCTATTATCATTTCCATTACTGAATACCTATTAGCTAAAAATCAATAAATCTTGAGAGTTATTTATTTATTTATTTTTTGATAGTTGAATCTTGGGAGAGATTGACAGGCTAAATTGGTACGTTTTTGTTCATTTCTGTGAGCAATAGAGTATGGGTTCTGTAAACTCCTATATAAGTAGGGCTTTCAGTTCGAGTCGAGCCTAGATCAGCTTGAGAACGGCTCTTTTTTATGCGAGCTCGAGCTCGAGCCAAGCTCTTTTATATTCGAGCCTAAAACTACTAAACTCAAGCTCGACTCTATCGAGCTCGATCTGAACTCGAGCCTAGCAATATTGTATTATTATTTGTGTTTATTTGGATTTATTGCTTATTATCTTTCTTTCTTTTATTACATTTTAATTTATTCATATTTATATAATTAAAACTTCTTGGTTTTTAATCATAAGTATCTAATTAAAGTATTTCATTCCATAGTAAATTAGCATGAAAAGATCAACACATGATAGCTGAGAGCTTGAGCGAGTGATGTTCTTGCATTCTGTTGATTGTAGTCCAGAGCTTGAGTGGCTTTTGAATTTTTTTTGGTTGTTCTGTGTAATATAGCAAGCGAGAGCAAGGGAGAAGAAGATAGGGTTTTTGTCACGTTTGTCTTGCGTTTGATGATTTGGTGTTTCTGTTAAAAAGTAATTTATAGTGGTTGGTTTCTTTCTAAAAGTATTATATACCTTGAATCTAATCATTAGAAGAATTCTAACAATTACTTTTAAGGGTATGATAGAAATTTTAAAAGTAAATTTTACAAAACTAGTTTGTTTTCTACAATATCATATATTCATATGTATATAAAAATAATATATATATATATATATATATATATATATATATATATATATATATATATATATATATATATATATATGTGTGTGTGTGTGTGTGTGTGTGTGTGTGTTAATCGAGCAGAGGCGAGCTACAGAGTGCCCAACTTGATTACAATCGAGCCTCATATTTTGAGCTCGGCTCGAGAGAGCCGAGCTCTAAGAGCTCGTAGCCTTTTTTCCTAGCCAAGCCGAGTGAGGTGGTAAGTAATCTCACTCGTAAGAAAATGACTGGATTAACCAGAATACATACCAGCTATGGTGCCCAGTTACAAAAACAGATATGGAAGTAGATCCGTGGTATGAGGAAATGAGTCAGTATATCCTAAAACCTAGGACACGGATATGTATGAGTATCCATGTTATAGACTTACAGTAATGTATTATTTTTTATTTATGATACAGTTTATTTTATATATATATTACGCTAGTTGTACAATAAAATTCTTCACTGCAATCAATTTATATTCTTTTATAGGAAAATGTAAATAAGTAAATAAATTGTTTTTTTTATTGGTAAGTAAATAAATTGTTAAAGTTTACAAAATAAAGATACTAGCACAAAAGAGAAAAGGTTAAACCGTATGATCAAGGTAACCCGTACTTGTAATTTTAACGGTAAATTTTTTTATATAAATCCATTACTATATTTTATAACAAGGTAAGGAAATAGATTTTTAAGGGTCAGAAAACAAAGATGCTACACAAAAATATATGGTTAACCTTTATCCTACAAGTAGTACCCTACCATAATTGTTATTGCATTTGGGATATGCTAAGCATATACGGGTATCCTATGTTCGTGAAAGCATCAACAAAATCTATTGCATTTTCCTATGATGCTCTTTTCTTTATATATGATCTATTTTCATATTAACAAAATACAAAATCTTAGACTATTGAATCAATGATAAAAGACTCCCTAATACAAAATGACATTGAACATCCTCTTCGGTCAGAAATACAATCCCAGTTGCTCATCTCCAAGCATTAGAGAAGGGAATTCCCAGCCAATTGAATCTAAGATAGTGTTGATATTGGTTAATTTCCAAACTTATCGTCTCGTTGCTGAACTCTATCAGACAGTGGCACTAAATAGTTTTATAACCAAATCATCCTCCTTGGTCTCGTGTTCACTAAACTTGTATTCATATATTCAGACTTTGTTCTGCTAATTTGAATTTTAACTCTAAAGCTTTTATCCATAGTTCCAACTTATTGTTTACTTCTTTCTTTGTTAGCCAATTACTACATCCTCTGCTAACAACACACCATGAAACCTCATCTTGTAATTATGCTATCAATGCACCCATAATTTATACAAACACAAATCATTGAAAGGATTTTATTAGACTTCTACAATTGACTTCCTGCCTATGCTAACCCTCCTTTTTAATTAGGTCTTGTGGCCGACATTAGTGGAATTTACATATTGTCATTCATTCTCTTTCAAGAATGGACTAAGAATCTTTTCTTGTTCATTCATCAGACTTGATACCACAGTTCCATTTCGAGTATTTAGTGAAGTCTTACTTATATTATAGAAATGTTGCGAGCTTTACTCATTTGATCTGTTTCAGGTGCGACATGGAAGAGAAAAAGGATGAAGAGGACAGTACAATGAATGAGGGTGAGGCTGCAGTCGCTATGGCCCATGCTAAGATACTTGTCGAAAGTGGTGTTTGTTCTTTTGAAATTGGAATTATCACTCCTTATGCCGCACAGGTCTAGCGAACCCCCTTGTTTAGTTTACCTTAGTTCCCATAATTACATTCGAAATGGAAGGAAACTATGTTAGAAGTTTCTTCACTTACTAGGTACTTTTAGGGCTGTCAACGGGTCGGGTCGTCTCAAAATTTTGGCTGCCTAATAAGAAAATTGTGAACGCCCGACCTGACCCAACCCAAACCGGTGGTGCAACCGACCCGACGGTGCACTAAAGCCGACCTGACCCGACCCGAAAATCCTACCTGATGCGATCCGACCAGAAAATCTTACCCGACCTGAGAACCTGGCCCGGCCCAGTAGAAAACCTGATTTTTTGTACTTTTTACATAAAAAATAACGTGTTGGATCGGGTCAACCTGATCCAGTCAGGCAAATGCCCAATCCGAACGTCTGGTCGGATGCCCTATGCCCAACCCTACGGGTCAAGTTTATTTACCCGACCTGGTAAAATATCGGGTCGGGTATGGGGCCGACCCGACCCAGTGACAGCCCTAGGTATTTGGAGAATAAGGCCTTGATAAAAAGAGAACAATTATTTTTATATTTGATGCAAACCTGTAAAAGAATTTATCGAAAAGCAGCTACTAGATCTTTGATAAGCTGGCATTCCCAAATGACCATTTTTTAAGAACTATGCTTCTTTTCTTGATTTTAGATCTGCATTTCAGATTGTTTACTTGTATGGATCGATTGTTTCCTACTTGACCATTTAATTCTCACAAGTAAGATGTCACAACATCTGTATGTAGGTTGTCTTATTAAAGATTATGAGAAGCAAAGAGGATAAACTAAAGGAGATGGAGATCTCTACTGTTGATGGCTTCCAAGGTCGAGAGAAAGAAGCCATTATCATTTCTATGGTCCGATCTAACTCAAAGAAAGAGGTATATTTAAAATTGACATTATTGGAGTGGACTTTTTGCAGGCTATCCTTTTAGCAGATATTTAAAGGGCACTATTGTCTCAATATATGATTCAGTTACATATGAGAATTCAATTTTCTTTTCAGGTGGGTTTCTTGAGTGACCGTCGGAGAATGAATGTGGCCGTCACTCGTGCGAGGAGACAGTGTTGTATTGTGTGCGACACTGAAACTGTAAGTCAAGACAGTTTCTTAAAACGCTTGGTCGAGTATTTTGAGGAGCATGGCGAGTACTTGAGTGGATCAGAGTACGGGCAATGAATAAACAGAAGCGGAACTAAACTAGTTTGGTTTGATAAGTCGTAACTGATCTTATCCACATAACCTGTTTAACGGGGTCCTTCTAGTACTTGATGCTTGACCTCGTGTTTATCAAATAGTTGCTTTGATTATATACTTATTTGTTTATTTGATCGGTAATGCAATTGAAATCGCATAAAAAAAAGCAGAAATACAACAAACAGGAAACTAGAATGCGTCATAAGGGGCTAAAATGTCACCAAGATAGGAACAAGGCTTGGGTCCCGAATAAGAAAACAGTACAACCATGGTGGTACAGAGATCCCACTGAAAACCCGAGTAGTACATCAAAGAAACTGCCCCACATACTCGGTTACCAAATCAGATTCCAGAGCACTCCTCCTAGCCAAGCTGTTTGCCGCTTCATTTACAGATCGGACTGGGAAAATGACACCAAATCATATCACAGAGCACCTCAGTTTAGCCAAATTGCCCGTTTTGCTTTGAAATTATGCCTGGTTGGATGACGGCTGCGCTCTCATTTTCCCCATGTCTTCGTTTTTGCCATGGGATATAACCAAGTATTTGGTTTTAAGCCTTCTTCACCATCCGATTCCTGATGGGGGTGGTAATGGAAACCTGGTCTCATTACCAGGATAACCACGACGGAGTTGTTCTTTTATTTTTTGGTGATGGTTGGAGAGAGAGAGAGAGAGAGAGAGACGGGGGAGGGGGGGGGGGGGGGTATACTTGGCTCGTCACCCAATATTTTGTACTAGCAGGCCCTGTATGCTGCTGATGAATTGCCTGTACCAAGCGTTTGAATGGAATGCACCACCCAACATTCCCAATTTTCTGGACAATCAGACGGTCAATAGATTTATGGGTCATAGTGACCAAGTATAGGTATGGAAGCAAGGATGAAAATATTGGTTTCGGGCATGACTGAAACCAAAAATTTGACTGAAATTTCAGCGCCAATATATATATATATATATATATATATATATATATATATATATATATATATATATATATCTTAAGACTTTAAAATTGGTCTTCAAATTATGAGCCGATAATTTGAACTTCCAATATTTTGGCCCGCCCAAAACGATAACTCAGTAGTTTTGGAAAAAATGGAAAACTTTGATGATTATAAAAATATTAAAATATACATGTATGTTAGAATTAAACGCTTTTAAAACATATGTTTTGAAAGAAAATATTGTTTTTTGGTTGAGAAAGTTCATTTTTTTTTCTTGAAAATAAGTTTTAAAAGCTTTTTATACATTTTTTTTCTTCAAAAGAAGGCATTTTAAACGCATTTTTTTTTGAAGAAATAAACATGCTTTTTTCGTTACCATGTTATGGGCAATAGCTTACTTAGTTGACACTTTCGAGGCCTCCACAAGTACCACAACAATATATATATATATGAGGAGGTTCGGGGATATGGGTTGGAATGCATGGTGGATCCATCATGCATTTGAATCAGGTGGGGTTCACGTGGCACCCATACAAGAGATTAAGTGTCATGGCATCTTGTCAGAGGACGATTAGAGGTTACCCAAACTATTTGGACACGATTTAACGCTTATCTATGGTCTAAAATGGGATCAAAGGAGAAAATTTTTAATGTACCGGGATGTGTGGGGCGGTACCTGAACTTTGACCAATTTTTTTTTTTTAAATCACATGTCAAGTGGCACATGATCCCAAAACGGGTGTGGTTTTGGGATCATATGACATGTGGCATGTGATCTAAGATTCAAGTGCATGGGTTCATCCATGCACTCCAATCCAAATACCCTTTTTTCCATATATGATTAATGGGAAAAAATTTCGATCGTTCTCACTGTTTTGCTGGAAATGAGTGAGGAGATCTACCATTAAAGAAGAACTTGTAGAAAAGACAGCAACATTAATCTTACTCCAACTAAATTTTACTTAGAGCGGACTTAAAACCAAAACTAGCTGACACTTCAAAGATCCCATATTGAAGGAGGCAAGTTCAACTCTTCTTGTATATCAAGTTGCAAGCCAATCTCCTCCGGTCCCTGATGATGCTCCAGACCCTGCAATCCCATAAATGTGTCCCAATCGAAACCCATCTGATCGAAACCTGCCAACTGTGCCGCTAGCCCCTCGTTCTCTATGGAAGGTTCTGGCATCGCAATATTCCCGGCGGCGGTCTCGCCGCCACCCTCTGATTCACTCTCCTCTTTCAGCACCCCCAACTGCTGGAGAAACTCCTTTAGATCAATCTGAGGCTTCTCCTCTGATCTACTTGCCGAATTCTCGAAGTGGGTTTTCGGGTCCGCAGCAGGATATTGAGTTTTTGAATCATGAAATGAAGTGGAAGAAGAACAAGAAGATTGGTTGTGAGTGGTTGCATTGTTCTTGAGTTCTTGTAACTTTTGATGGATCACATGAACGTTGTGTTGGGCATTCAAATTGAGCAACCCACATGAAGGAAACATAGAAATGAAATTTTTGGAAGGAAACCATTTGAACTTTTGAGACTTGTTTTGAGGGTTGAAGTTTGATTGAAGGTGTGGTAGATTGAGATATGCTTCGGGTCCGTAAAGCCTTCTCGCGGCTTCATCGTAGGCCATGGCGGCTTCTTCGGCAGTGGCAAAAGAACCCAACCAAAGCCTTGTTCTCTTCTTGGGCTCTCTTATCTCAGCAACCCACTTCCCCCAAGTCCTCTGCCTTACTCCTCTATATTCACATGAAGCGTTTTGAGGGCCTCCTTTGCCTCTTGTTGGCCCTTTTTTCCATGGCTTCAATGGGGATTTCTTGTAGTTTTCCATGTGGGCTTTTGAATTCCAAGGTGGTTAGGGAAGGAATGAGAGAGCGTGATGATGAAGGAGAAGGGCGCGGGATATGTAGTGAGCGAGAGTGCTGTTTGGTTTAAATGTTGTCACGTTTGTTGTTTTTAAGCCCATGTGACCGTTAGTAATTTCAAAATCTAGTTATAGGTATTAGGTTTTGGTTAAAGTTATTATTTAGGGTTAGGGATGATATCTCCTGACCGACATTTAAATTTTAAACACCAAATAATATTTAAATAATCTTATACCATTAGAATTAGACTTTTTTATCTCACATCATTGAAGTATGATTATCATTGTTCATTAGGCAATGTGGCACAAATCTATGATCAATTTAAATTGCCCAAGTGACAATCTATCACTGGAATATGTCTCAGCCCAATGAAACATGTCAATAAGTGGGTGTGAACCTTCCGATTGATGAACTTTAATATCATCCATTAAAACTAAAAATAATCGGGTCGTTTAAATCTACCAAAAACATAATTTTTGGGCTTGTCGCACTTCAATATATGATCTATCACTTTGACAATTCAGATCACCCACATTTTAAATCATTGATGGTGTAAGATTATTTAAACAACATTTTGGTGTTTAAATGACGGTAGGAGAGTTGGTCCCTTAATATATTGCGTGTTTGAAATAATAAGTACTAGGTGCACGGGAAGTACACTAGGGTTGTGCCGGGTCACACTGACTCCACCACACAGGTCAAACCTCAAGATAGGGCTTCAACGGGTCGTGTTGACCTGGTACACCAACCCATTTTCTTAATCGGATCAAGCACATAAGTTGGACCCGTCGGGTCCTGTCGATCCAACCTGACCCAATATTTTAATTTTATTTTTAAAAAAAAGAGGGATTTTGAACATGGGAACAAGGTTGGGCCGGGTTGAGTTGGGTCGGGTCGGGGTATTTGTGTCATTTTTCTAGAATGTGGGCATCATGCATCCATGGCAGTGTGTATCCAACTTTTTCCTCTAATTCTCCTACACGTGTTTCTCATAAAGCCATTTAAGAGAGTACATTCAAAGTACTTAATTGAATTATATGATTTATTTTTTATTTTAATTTTTTTAAATGGCTTTTAAGAAGCTCACCTCTCAACATTTTCCACTTTCACGAGCCAAAATTCACATGTTTTCCTGTCATACCTGACCTGATTCTCGAGACAACCATGACCTTTATCCCATGCTCTCTCTCTCTCTCTCTCTCTCTCTCACACACACACACACACATCACGAGATCACCATTCGTTGTTGCATGTGCGGAAGCAACAGCCATGCTTGCTAGCCTACGCGTATGTGCATCTGGTCAATGATAGTGGACCATGAGTTGGATGGTTTAGATCAATCAGAGGTTCAGAACAAGTTGACAACTAATATTATCCTTTTGGTTATATAAAATGCATGCTGGATCTAAGTCTTTGTTTAGCATCTCTCACTTTATTCCGTACTTAAGCAGACTGAGTATATCTGTTAGTGACCCCATTTGATCGAGTGGCCAATATATGAGATGCACCGTAATTTATGGTGGTGACTACTGATATTTTCTTTTTAATGAAGTGCATCAAGTATGAGAAGAGAAAGACCAACAAAGACCTGAAGGGAAGTCTGTGAGATGAAGGATTGTAAAATTACGTAGAGCTTAGCACCAATAAAAATGAGTGGCTAGTAAAGCCGACCTCAATTAGATAGGATAAGGATATGATGATCGATCACTATAATCATTGCCATTGGCAGAGTTGGAAATACTAATTAGAGGGACATATGCGACCACCATCATTCTTTTAAATACGGCTGTATAAATAAATTTTAGAAGGAATGCAGCTACTACACAAATCTGTCACCATAATTTATCCTTTATTAAAATAGTTGATGGGGTGAGAATAAAAGTACCCTTCATTAAAATGGTACCTTTAGTTGCAACGCAGAGTTCTCAACTCTAGTTTGCACTTGTTAAACCGTTGACTGCTTTGATTCAGACAGTGGAGATAGCTTTGTCCCAATTTTCATACAATAAATCTTGAGATCATGGGCCTACCATTAGACGGTCAGATGTTGATTCCATGTGGCACACACCCAAAAGTGAATGATCATACCACTTTTGATGGTACACCCATGATTAAAATTTTTTTTGGGATGTGTGCCATGTGGAATCTACATCTGATCATAGGACCATGAGCTCAGACCTATGGTTGAGAAGATTGGGATGAAAAACAGTCTGCATTGTCTGATTCAAAGTAATCACTAGTTTCTCAAAATTCTACACCTCAAACTGCACCTTTTTTTTTTACTTTCCAGGAAGTAAGAGGTTCTACAATGAAGAGCACTATATAGCCAGACAGACGAATGAAAAAAAAAAAAGGGAAAACAAACTCAAAATCGCCTAGTTTACTGTTAAAGAGGGAAGATTCAATGCAGATTTAGTAGTCATTGAAATATTATTTACATAGTACCCTTGCTATTCTACAGACATGGTGGGGATCTAATGTATATCTTAGCTATAAATGAATCATACAGCATAGAATCCAAGATCAGACGGAATTGGGATTATGAGACCCCAAGAACTGTCATAAACATCAGGGGATATGGCATAAAGTTCTGAAATCCATCATCGACCAAAAACTGGATGGGGCTAGATTCAGTATATCTAGCTTAGATATTAATGCTATATCAAATTCCCACCATGGAGGATAACAGTTTTACAGAAAGAATAGCTGCTAGATCATGTCAAGGTGCTACTGCCACTTTTCCTGCACTCCGCGCTGGAGATGCTTGTGTGTTGATGGTTGCACTCCTTCCTGAAAAATATATATGGGTATCAAAATCATTTCAGCAGCAGTTGATGCATCTTTAGAAATCAACGATGGAGATGAACTCATAGATGATCAGTGATTCATTCCACCGTAGGAATTTGTAAAGTTTACCATTCTAAAAATCCTATGGACAAAATCTGTTTCCATATGGAGGCATGGAGCATCCAGATACTATTAAGGGAATTTCACACTGCAAAATTTATTCTAGGAGTGAGCAAATACTTCCTATCTGCAATTGAAAGCATGGTTTGAAAACCCTAAAAACTCTGACTCAACTCGAAAGTCAGCTGGGTTAAGTTAACTCGAAGACTCGGATAAAGTCGACTTGCTCTGAGTCGGTAATTTAGTAAATATTTTATAAAAAAATAAGAAGAAATTTACGAGGAAATAATCAAAACATATATGTTGATAAAATGGGTAATTTAGTACTTTATCCAAAGTTAGGCTCTCCAAAACCTTATCCCAAGAAAATATTTTATACATAAGGGTAATTTATGAACCCTGGTTGCATCATCCTAGCGAAGTCTTGGCTCGACTCGGACACAACTATAAATCCCGGTGAGTCGAGTAACTCGGCTGAGTTACTCAATGACTCGTCGAATTTTATAACTATGACTGAAAGTACATCCGTGGCCTCATCAAAATGACAAAAATGTCAATGAAAAAGCAGATTTACTTTATGTCAACATAGTTGACACCACTTATAAAAATGTCTAGTTTGCCATTTTCCTCCCACCTTCTATTTCATAAAACATAATATAGTTTCAGCCTTTGCATGCTGATTCAAAAAATGTGTAGGCTGTGTTGGACCTTGAAGTCCATCAGCAGTATTTTTAGTCATTTCATAGCCAAATCAGGCACCACATATCCCGTGTTCAGGACGAACACCCTACACATTCTTTATTATATTGCTGAAAAGTGGAGTTTCTTGAATAACTTTGTTGCTGTTTTCAATTACTGTAACTCCAAATATTAATTGCGGCATGTGCAAATTAAAAGTCAATTGTTGACTGACCATCTTTTTCTGATTTTTTTCTGCTGCGCCATAGTAGGCGGATTGGTGTGCCCGGAAATCCTGCATCTGTTCGTAGCTGCTTTTCCATGTACCGCCGGTATGTCTCAGGGAAAAGGTTTGCGTCATTAACAAAGAAAACAAATGTGGGTGGGCGAATGGCCGCCTGCACAACACAAAAAATGTGGTTCCTCAAGCTCTGCTGTACAATTTGAGAAGAACGTATATTGACGTACATGAAAGAAGTTGAACTGGGAGTTGGTAGCAGATAAAGACTGCACAAGTCACCAGGACAGGAAAATGACTAGTCCATGATGCAGTACCAAAAGAGAATGCATATATATAAAAGGGTAATGATCCTGTCACTCGATTCATGGTGTGACTCGAGCTGTGAGCCGTCCACGTCGCGGTCAAATTTTGACCACACGATGTGAACGGTCTGACAACTCAAGTCATGTGTGAATCAAGTCATATGATTATTTCCCTATATATATTTGAATAATTAAGTAGGGATTGTACCTCCGGCCTAGAGCAAAACGAGAATAATCAAACCAGAGGAAAATTTGTCGATAAATAATGAATACCCAGTTACAATTAAAGATCAAATGGCCATTGGAGAATCACTCACCCTCCACGCGGGGATTCACTCACCCAATAACTAGGGAATCACTCACCAAGATTCGGGATTACTCACCTAATTAGAGGGATCACTCACTGTATGGAGGTTTTACAACTCTCGGGCTCACTTCGTGAAGGAGTAGGGTAAAGAAATGTTCATTTTTCCCCCTTAACCAATAGGAAAAACTTGCCGGTATAGTTGCATGGAACACAACTATATATGGTGGTACTCATCCACCTAATGAACTTGAAAGTAGGTATGATGAATGGCTGGAAGAGAATTAAATAGTTATGACTTGGTTGTGGGGAAGTATCAATAATTGCAAACCGGATGTTTCTTGAGACTGCTAAAGAAATTTTTGGAACCGTGCAAGAAACATATTCCTCAGACAAGGATGTATGAATTGTATGAGAATTTTTTCCGGCTGCAACAAAGTGATAAAGAGTCTTAGTGACTATTATAATAGTGCTCTTCGAGGCATGTGGGAAGAGCTAGAAGCTTGTTTCAGCCAATTTTTAATGATGGATAGGCAAAGGAAGCAGAGAGAAGAGTTTAGGGTTGCAAAATGTAGATCTGGCCTCAATCCTGTTTATCGACATAAAATAAACATTTTATAGTCTCTTAACATGTGCTAGCTTAAATAGAAAATGTAGCTAGGAGATAAAAAAAGAGGAACATCCCATCACCTTGGGAAAGGGAAAAATGCATGCAATCACTATTGGGGCCTGCTAAGAAGTCATTTCCAAATCTAGAAATAATGCAACCAACTCTAGAAATAAAGCAATTCATGCATCCAACATAGGGACATGATACAGGGGACATTTCGAACTGTACTTATGCTTAATAATGTATCTACTAAAAATAAGGGGGCTGCTACTAACCCCCCACGATATACTAAATATCCCCCACTAACCACAGCTGAAACCATTGGCTGCTTTGAATCAAACGATGGAGATCGTTTTTTCGTCCCAATCTTTCACATAACTGATCTTGAGATGATGGGTGTACCATCATAAGGTCACATTTTGGTTCCACATGGCATACATCCCAAAAAGTGATCCGAGAACCACGTTTGATTATGTCATGGTCATGTACATTTTTCGGGATGTGTGCCACATGGAATCAAAATCTGACCGCCTAATGGTAGGATCATGATCTCAAGATCCATTGTGTGGAAGATTGCAACGAAAAACAATCTCCATCATTTGATTCAAAGCATTCAATGATTTTAAACTAAGGTTGGTGAGGGATATTGAGTATTTCGTGGGGGGTTAGTAGCAGCCCCAAAAAACAATAAGCTTCATCAAGATCATGTACCCAGTTGAATTTGTTTCCATTAAGGATACTCTAGTCATTTCCACTCTAAAGTACCCCTAGAGGCTAGAGGGTCTAGCTGTTTCTACAGCCAGGCTCAACAATTGACATGATCAAGCAGTAAACCTCCCTAAACAATTTCAAGAAACAGAACTAGCAAAGGAGTCATTAATAGGATATCAAATCATGAATTATTTGTTGAAGATTGGAATAGGGGATTGAATATAATCCTACTACGGAACTGTTGAAAATATGATAATAGTACGAAGTGGATCAAAGCGACAATCTTTCTGATATCTAAACATTTAGCATGAAGAAAGGAATTCAAGATTCATTTAAAGGTGCAAAAGATGAGGTGAGAAGGGTGCGCGTGACAAAGAGTTAGTGATTTGTGAGGAAGGTATCACCAACTTCATGCCCACCAATTGTTCGAGAATATGTTCCCTGTGAGGAATCATGTCTCAAAGGCCGTGCCTAGGTGCCTCAGTGACTTAGATTTCAAAATACTAGGAGCCTTCTTAGTTTTCCTATGTGAGTGCCTAGGAACTCGTAGGCAGAGGTGCCTTTCACCTAGACACCTTTGGACAGTCCACAGAGCCATGAGTGGGAGGTGGTAAATACCACCCCACTGCCTCCTCATGCACAAACATCCCCTCTAATGCTCTAAAAGCACACATTCTTACGTCTTATGTAGATTGATCTGCATTAAATCAGATACAATCAGTTTATTGATTTTCATTAAATGCTGTACATTTGATTTTCTTCTTTTAGCATATTCTTATGCATCAAAAAGTGTTAGGACTTGGGATTATGATTGCATAAGAAACACTTATATTAAGCTAAATCAGAATTATTGCTCAAAGTTTAAACAATGGTAAGTTGCTTTTATGAGTTCTGTTCATTATATTATTTCAATTTTATGGTTATTACCGTTTTTTTTGTCAATGACCCATCAAAAGATGTGGCTCTTGTTCATTATATATATATATATATATAATTTCTTTTGTTCATTTTATTTTCTTATTGTATTTCCTTTATTCTATATGAATGTCTTTCTGGATCAAGTCTGATCAGTATTTTGGTAATTGTCTGGAGAGGACAATGATTTTATAAACTATCGATGCATCATATTAGTGCATGCCTATCGTTTTTTTTTGTTGACAGTGTGGTTGAAGACATAAGAGAGGAATATGCAGTGAAGGTAGTAACTGATAATGTTAAGGTGCGGCAATGAGACACCTTTTGATAGGAAAAATGCAGACTTTACTTTGGACCTCTGTGTATGGTCCATTGCGATTACTTAATTTTGAAGGACATTGGAAAATTGCTGAGTGCAAGTGCTGTATTAAAAAGGGTTTAGCCATCACCACTTTCTCCTCAAGCACATTTTGTTACTTAGTAAGATGACGAAGAAAACCGCAGGCAAGGATATGGAACATTACGCAATTACATGATTTGCCTTGAATTTTTAAGTCAGTAGAGGATACACACTCATAAGATAATTTGCATGCACAGTTTGCATTGTGATGCTTGGAACAAAAGGAATTGGGCAAAGAAGCTAGACAGGCTTAGGGGAAGGACTTTAACATTTTTAAAAGGAGTCCTCAATTCACATAAGGCAGCTCAATTTCTTGTACTAGTTGTAAGATTTGTTCATAGTGATGGTATATGAGCTATGTAGTAGATCAAATCAGCCCTTTATGATACTGAAGACTGTAAACTGATTTTAGATATCGTCGATAGAAGGAGATGAAACTCAATCAACCACTACATTTAATGGTTTCCTTCCTTAATTTAACACTATATTTCATCATACTAGAGGCAAATGAAAAATAGTTAACTCCAACAGGGCTCTTATTAGTGCTTGAAATGTATAGTTTCTTAAACAAGATTTACAGGATGAGTAGGTTCAGGATTTTAAGAACACTTGATGGATTTTTGATAGAGCAATTTGAGCGAGGGCAAAATTCCAGCCTAGTAATGACATTTCTAATTAGCCGTCGAATATTTCATTCTAGTAATTTATTCGACCATTTAGAAAATATCTATAAATTGTTTCACTAATCTGTAAATGCTATGGAACAGGAGTTCTCGGTTTAAGCACTCCTTCCTATCCTTGGTCTTACCCGCTGTGCATTGGACTGCAAGTGCAACTAGTGTTTGTAAGTGTTATTTATAAATTTGATCAGACATTTCAAGTTTATGTATTCTACTTCATAATATATATATTTTTATTTTTCTTATTATGTGCAATTAAAAAAGACTAAATGAATTATTCGTCATACAAAATCAATGCCCAAGGGAAAGGTTCCCATAGATATGAAAAGCCAGGACTTTGACGAGTTGGACTACACTACTGGTTGGTTGGCCGAGAAAAGAAAGGAGAATGGGTTTGTATTTGAGGGCGGTGACCTTACTTAGCTAGACGCTGGCCAGGTTGTTGTGGCATCTTAGGCGAGGGTCATAAAGGCCAAAGAGACAATAAAAAAATACTCTTTTCCAGTCCATCAAGGATAATAGGTCAAAGAAGCCTACTTTTCCTACCAATGGACATGTCCAAACCAGCCCAAGGGATCATCTCTAATATTTTCCTTTATAGGTGTCACTCTCAAGTTTCCTCTTATGTCCTTGTTTCTAATTTTACCCTTCCTTGTCCACACATCCATCGTAACATACGCATATATCTTCTCGTTCTTTCGTGGTGCAACATTTGACAGGTCTTACTGCTGTCTCATAAAAAATATTTTCCCTTGCCACCTATGTCCCGTTTATTTTCCTAGGGGGTTCTCCACCTATGTCCCACTGCCTTAGCACTACTGAAAACAAGGGATGGAATGAAAACCAAAGTTTAATATATATAGAATGATGTTTGTTAGAGTGAAGGTAAGAGGATGTAGAACTCCTACCAGTAAATAACATATATTCTGGTCCTTCTCCAAATGAATCACTAAGGGTTGCAACTTTGAACAATAAAGGAGTTGATTCGACAATGCAGGAGCAAGCCATCGTGTGGGAGATTGAGGTGAAAAATGACCTCCATCGTCATACAACTTGTTCCCTTCTTGAATATTAGTCTTTAAAGAGACCCCTTTTTGAATTTAATCCGAACAACTTTCTTATTTCATCCTTCCACTTGTTCAATATAGTTTTTGTTGTGTAAATGTACCATAATTATGTTTGCATCATGATAACATTGGTGGTTATGTTTGGAGATTAAATATAACGATGGACGAAAATAATGATTTGGCCTTAGGTCTTAATTAGGGGTGGCAATGGTTCAGGTTTGAGCTGGACCATGGTTGGCCCAGGTTTGGTCTAACAGCTAAAAAGGCTGACCCGAGCCTGGCCCAAGCCCGTGATGAACCCAAAGGGATCAGCTTGAACTTAGCCTAAGCTGAGAATCTTCATCATATATATATATAAAACATATGTGTATGTGTGTATGGGCAGCTTTGCTAGGCTAAGGAGGAAAATGAGAAGAAAAAGTAGAAGGAAAAGAAAAGGAGGAGAAAAAAAGGAAGAGGAAGAAAATGAGAAGAAAAGGACAAATAAATGAAGAAGAAGACGAAAGAATAAGAAAAATGAGAAGCATTGATCAAAATGTTGGAAAACCGATACGTATCATCCAAACCTCCAGGATGATACGTATCGGGTATCGTCCGATACCTTCAATGTATCGGTTTGATACATTCAAATATATATATATATATATATATATATATATATATATATATATATATATATATATATATATATATATATTTCAAAAAAATCCCGAAATATAAATTCAGAAAAATTAAATTTAACGATTTTCTATTTATTTAAACTTTTTTTAAATTTATTTAAGGCTTATTTGATGCATATTTCATAATTTTATCAACGCAAAACCTAAATTATATTGTACATGACTCATGATCAAAATTAAAAGGTATATTGTAAATGAAAAACTTACTTTAAAGCCATATTGAATTTCGTGGTGGTTCTTGGCCCTCGTGATCATCATCATCGGTGCGCGAGCTATCCCTATAATGTTGGTCATATTGATACCCATGATCATATGTGCCCCCTTGAAACTGAGCCATTAGCGATGAATATGGCTCAGTGTAATAGGTAAAGGTCGGTCCTCCAAAAATTTGACCAACAAAGTCATATGGCCCGGGATAGGTTGGTTGAGGCCGGTAGTATGGGTTACTGGTTGCTGAATCTTCGGTGTTTTGCAAAACTAAAACCCCCGAAGCTAGAAGTCATATAACCCAAATAATCTTGTAGACCTTGTGGTGGTGGTAGTGTTTGGTAAGATTCTGACGCTCCTATTCCTTCAACCCCTCCACCATTTTCTAAATGTAGGAGTGTCAAACATTGTTACCGGTTCATCATCCCATGCGGTAATACCTCCATAAGTATAATCAGGATCAACATCATCCCCTCCACCACTAGTGCCAACGTGGGTTTCATCGTCTCCACCATCACCCCCAACACCACCATCATCGTCATTATCACTACCGGGTTGCGTTTCGTCATCAGATGCAATCACTGAATGACGATTCATTCTTCTTTTTCGCCTAGGTGGTTGGGAAGCCTGCTCTGCCGCTATTCTTTCAGCATCGTCTAGCCATGCAGTGCTCTCACTATCCAACATTGACTCTTCTCTCTCTTCGATCCACTGATTCAAAGGGTCATCCTCTGTGAATATATAATCTAACTCGATGGGATTAAAATATTAATTATCTGTACGGTAGAATATGATAAATGAATTACTATATGCCTCGTCAATAACATCAAATAAAAATTGTATGAACTAAGACTTCATATAATTGCTTACCACGGTTGGTCCTCTGCATATTCTTGATCCTTAATCGCATGTTGTAGTGGCAGTAGACTAACTTTTTCAATCGTTTTATAGTTAGCCTATTCCTTGTCTTCGTGTGAATGAGAGAGAATGTACTCCAATTCCGCTCACAATTGAACGAGGAGCATGTTTGAGATAAAATGCGCATTACAACCCCCCTCAGTATCGGACCATCACCTCCATAGTTCATCCATCAATCAGTGGGTTTATCGTGCTGGATTTGAGATTGCGCCAACCTCTTCCCAAATGACCCATGTCTTTTAAGGAATATGTTAATCTACAAAGATGGAATAAAATAACTCATATCCATGGGTCAAAATACCGGGTATCGGATACGTATCGTCCAAGCTCAAAACCGATACGTATCGGAATAGTAAAATACCGAACGATACATTGAATGTATCGTCCGGGCATATGCATACAAAATGGCGATACGGTATATTGAATGTACCGTATCGTCCCAGTCCAAAACCGATACGTATCGTCCGATACGTATCGGTATCAGACGAAATTTTGACCCATGCTCATATCAATAAACAGATCATATGACATTTGACTTATTAGTTATAAGGTATGATTACTCACATCTCTTATGGTTTGACCTTGGTCCGCCAACTCAGGGAGCATTCGTTGGATCACATTGAGCAAACCGTTGTACACTTCATCGGCCTAACTCAACTCGAAGCGTTGGGTATATTGGAAGGCCGAATTTAAGTAGTGTGTTATACATAAAATATGAGCAATCTCATCAGTATATGGAAACAATGAATAATATGAAAAATAATAAATAAATAAAAATCACTACATAAGCAGTTTAGCATGTTATAACTGCGGCATGCAAGTTCTGGTGGAATTGTGCATCCCACCTCTTGTCGATAATCACCTAATATCGTTTATATGTTGTAGGACATTTGATTTTAATAGTCAATTTTGCCTTGTCTATTGACTCGTAAACATACCCCATTGTTAGTTCCTTATCACCATTTACCAACCTCAACACTTGCACCAACGGGATAGTGATGACGATCAGGAGGTCAACATCTGTCCAAAACCGAGGGTTGTAGATCAAGTCACCAACTTCATTGCAAACAGGTCTCTTTGATCGTGGGAGTTCTAACTCATACTTTCTGCATTCTTCGGACGAGACCATGCTTTTCAGCTCACGCCTATATCTCGCCAAGCTCTGTAGGGCTAGAAATTGTGTCGCAAACCATGTAATCGCAGGCCGGAGCAGCTCGTTCTTAGTGAATTCTCTCATTAGATTCACCAACTTGTCACTGTTGTACAGGTAAGAAGTAATCGTTCTTCCCTTCTGAATAGTTGTCTGTGCCTTGCTTCCCTTTCCCAAATCCTCAAGAATGAGGTCCACGCAATGAGCGGCACACGGAGTCCAATACAAGTGAGGTCTCTTCAACATTAACTGTCTTCCTGCGGCATTGTTTGTTACCACTTGCACAACTTGCTTCTCTCCAACATCTTCAATTATCTGATCCATTAGTTGAAAGAGGTAATTAGCCGTCTTCGCGTGTTTAAAAGCATCAACTGATTTTAGAAATACTGTCCCGGCATCGCTGTGGACCAAAAAGTTGATCAAACTCTTCCTTGTGGGATCGATCCATCCATCGTACATAATTGTGCAACCTCTCTCATCCCATACTTCCTCAAAGCTCTACATATAAGCTCCTATCTCTGCGTACTCATCATCTAGTAGGGGCCTAAATACCTCGTATGTAGAAGGCTTTTTAACTCCTGGACCAGGTTCTACACTTGTATCAATCATACTTTTGAAGTAAGGCGACTCTACAACCTGACTCGGAATGTGATTGTATATTAGGAACTTTGCAATGGATTTTCCAAGCTTCTTCCCCAATTTTTTCAGTCCGATTGCACTCAATTTAGTTTGTTTGGAGCTTTCTGTTCGATACATGAACGAATCCATGGGACCTGTAGTACAGCCTAGTCTCCGTCACGGATGCTGACCTACCTAACCCGACAGTCTCCTGAATGTCCTCATCATCATTAACAAAATGTGGCCTATGACTAGATCCACCACCAACAACAGACATGGATGGGCCCCTCAAGCTAGACCAAAATCGATAATCGGCATCTTCCTAATCTCGTCGTTGTTGTGCTTCTCTAGCACTGTCCCTTATGACTTTCGCTGTCACCACATCCTCATCCTCATCCTCATCATCTCAGGTTCAGGTGCAGGGAACTTTGGATCTCCCCTTCTTATTCTCTCATATATTTCTTTATCCCGGTCGGCTTCAGCTTTTTTCTTTCCCTTAGCTGCTTGCAAGCTGACTTTGATAAATTCTCTCACCTCTCTTGGTATATTGGGACATCATTTTGTCTCTACCTTAACGTGAGCCAAATGCTCCTTCAACCGTGTTATACCTCCTCCCAACAATTTCTTCCCAAAAAGCTTGCATTCTATTCGGAGTCTATCACCATCTATTGTTGTGTAGTATTGTCAGGCTGGATTTTGTCCACGTACCATATTTATTTATTTCACCTGCAGGAATGAACAAACAATTGGATTAAATTACATGTTAATTAATATGTTGATTAATAATATGCGATGATGCATGTGTTACACATAATCATCATGCGACACATGCATTAGTCTAATTTTGAAAATATTAGATTACATTTGAAAATAATATTTAGTTGATATTATTTTAATTTTGAAAATATTAGATTATATTTTACAATATTTATTTGATATTATTCTAATTTTTAAAATATTAGATTACACTTGAAAATTAAATTTATTTGATATTATTCTAATTTTTACAAATTTTAGATTACATTTGAAAATACTAGATTATATTTCACCATATTTATTTTATATTATTCTAATTTTTATAAATTTTATATTACATTTGAAAATAATATTTAGTTGATATTATTATAATTTTGAAAATATTAAATTATATTTTACCATATTTATTTGATATTATTCTAATTTTTCTAATTTTTAAAATATTAGATTACACTTGAAAATCAAATTTATTTGATATTATTCTAATTTTAAAAAAATTTAGAGTACATTTGAAAATAATATTTAGTTGATATTATTCTAATTTTGAAAATATAAACTTATATTTAACCATATTTATTTGATATTATTCTAACTTTTAAAACATTAGCTTACATTTGAAAATCATATTTATTTGATATTATTGTAATTTATTTAAATATTAGAAAATCATATTATTCTAATTTTTAAAATATTAGATTACATTTGAAAATCATATTTATTTGTAATTGATGTGTCATACATGTAATTGATGTGTCGCATGTGTCACATACCTCATGACACATGCGACATATATGACACATGTATAATTGATGTGTCATGGGGTATGTGTCACATGTGACACATTAATTACATGTGTCATGGGGTATGTGACACATATGTAATTGATGTGTCATACATGTAATTGATGTGCCACATGTGGCACATACCCCATGACACATATATGACACATCAATTATGTATGATGGGGTATGCGACACACATAAACCCCATAATTTATTATTAAATTGACCCACATAAATCCCAAAATAAATAAATTAAGCTATAAATTGACCCACATAAGCAGCTAGAAATTGACCCACATATTATTATTTAATAAATAATTTTATAAATTGACTCATATAAACTTCAAAATCTGACCCATTTAGGCTCAAATTAGGGTGGTTTAACACAAAATCCCTTAGTTTGGGTTTAAAAATTCAATATCTACCGTATTTAAGGGCAGATCTTAAATAAATAAACCCCCTAAAATGTAAATCTAGTGGGTAGATCTAATTTTCACTAGATCTACCACATTTTTTTTTTTTTTTTTTTTGAAGACCTAGGAATCCGAGACTCGTAGAGCACTCGCCTAATCTCAGGGGCACATGCGCACCACAAATTACCACATGCCAGGTCAGCACGGGATATAAATCCCTAGGGTGGCCTCAAGGGGGGGAGGGGATTCGAACTCAGGTCTCTTGCTTATGGAAGCAAGTACCTGGCCAGCTGCCCCAACCCCTTGAGGTTATCTACCACATTTATGGGTAAATATAGTGAAAATAGCTACAAAAATGCAACCAAATAAATAAAAAAAACAAGGTATATGGGTTAATATGATACCTATGCGATGATTTCTGACAAATATGTGGCGAACCCGAACAGTTTTGGGAGGTCGGTAGCTTTCCCTTTGATCTCCCGATGGTTAACTTAGAAGGAAGATGATGGGTTTGCTGAGAAACAAGAAGAAGATGGGAAAGAAGGGGGAAAAAACAACTAAAAAGGGGAAAAAAAAACAACTAAACCCGTGCTTGTATAGTTCTGGACCCCATCGCCCGATAATTTGAAATTATCAGACGATAATTTCAAATTATCGGACGATACGAACGATACGACGATAATTTGACCATTTTCTGAGGATTTTAAAAAGCTGAAATTATCGGACGATAATTTCAATTTATCGTTCGATAATTTTAATTTATTGTCCGATACGGGTGATAAATTGTCCGAATCAAACGATAATTACCTATTTGTCAGGGGTATACAATAGGCATTGTATTGTGTTGCCTACGTCCAAAACTGATACGTATTGGTATTGGACGATATTTTGACCCATGATGAGAACTCGGAAGACTGAAAGGGTTTGTTGCCATGGCGGTCTCCACCACTGGTTGGTTCTAGGGTTCAAGCAATCAAATGAGAGTATGAGATGAGATAGGGAGAGAGAATTCGTACATCCTAGATTTTGTTTTTAGAAATTACCAAAAACCCTTTAAAGAGATATTTATAATTTAAAAGTATTAAGATAACAATTTAAAAGTTGAAATGTAAATGTGCTGGGCTCGATTAGCCTAGAAACTGAGCCTATCCGGATAAATGTCCAGGCTAAGAAACCTGGTCTGGACTAGCACAATGGGCCAATAATCTTGCCCAAGACCGACAGCTCAAGGGGTCAGCACAACCAATGGCCACCCAAATGTGGTTTTTCACCATTTCAAGTGAGACACTAATAAGCTTTACTGATTCCATGGGTAGATAGGGGCAGGTGTTTATTGGTGGGAATTTGTTGATTCTTTTAAATTTTTCTTCTTGTTTATGTTCTTTTGTTCCTTCTCCTTTTATCTTTTACTCTTTTAATAATTTTATTCATTCATGTAAAAATGTTAATATAAATTGTTTAAAAAATGAAACTTGCATATCAGTGCGATTTTTTAAATTTTCCTTTCTGATGTTATGAACATGTTTGAGCTTTCATTACCATGATTCTAA